>OZ018299.1:28642298-29951770 GCA_963969485.1 Nomada goodeniana
ATTGTGTTACTCGTTATAAGTATTGAAGAAAAAAATGGAACTCGTATTCCCTTATTCTGTTTTGCTCCTTTTCACAGCGATTTCGCACAGAACCATTTTAAAATACTCGTTGCTCGAGCGGAGATCGATAGAAATATTGATAACTTGAATACTTCATTGAAGAAAAACAAAGCTACTCTCGATCCGCATAGTCTCAAAGGATGCCGATTAATTGAAATGAATGTTAAAAATAATTACGGTCGAGCCCAATCGGAGGCAACCAGATTTCAAATTCCTTAGCTAATCAATCTTCCCATTTATTACCCCGAATAAAATCACTTAACGCTGGACACTTTTCCAATAACTTAATTGGCCGTTTCATTGGAAACAATTCGGCCGGTCCTTCCGTTCTACGAACTTTTGAATTCTGCTACGATTTTAGCATCAGATTTAACGCCGATATATTGTCTGCCTTTAGCTACCACAGTTTTTTGCTATCTATAGGATTACGATAATCGCGTGCTTGACAACGGACAGCTTCGAGCCGTTTCCCTTTTCCACCTCTTTTTTTGTTTGCGTTTTTGCTCTTCTCGCCTAACAGATAGTCAAATGTTTCTCCGCCCGCAATCACGAGATACGGATGAAAATATACCGGGGCAAAGTTCCTCGGGACACCGGTCACGCTTTATTGGCCAAAAAAAGGGAACCACGCTCGATTTTTTTCCTACCACCACTGCCGCACCCCCGGTGACTTATTGCGGCACCCAAAGTTTTTAAAGTCCCCCCTAATCACCAGCCTGCTGCACGAGTTTCCTCGTTTCTCTTGCTTACCCTACATCCAATAGCCTGCTGCCCGATTTTTCAACAAACCGGCCGCTCGAACCACGCTTTTCTCGCGTTTCGTTGTTCGGGGCGCGTTGAACTGGACGCGTTGAATATTAACAAATATTCGCGTTGAAGGATGTAAAGATATACACAGTGGTATAACTCTGGTATAAAATTTTTTGAAAAAAGTTTGCTTGATGTTTCTCGAAGGGAGTAACAGCAAACTATTCCCTTAAAATTGCCATTAAATATTTTTCACGATAAAGGTATCATATTTAGTAAAATTTTCTGCTCCCAATACAGCATCCCAACCGAAGGGAACAGTCAACTTAATTACGCTCGCAAGAAGAGACCTTCGTTTTGGTATGTAGCCATGCACATGTCACACAGACATGGTTCACTATCAAATAGTAGGAATTAACTCAACCGCTAATTTGTAAACAAAAATAAAGGAGCATTCTTAAATTATTCCTCAATTACCATTTCCAGGTGATGAAAGGCGCAGGAGCCAACCTCAAGTCAATGGACCCAACCAAGAACCGAATGAGTAATTAATCTCTCCTGATCCTCGTATCTGCATAAGCCTAGATTACCGACTACCTGGCGAACGAGACATCGATGAAGCTTAGTTCGGCTAAGCTACTTGATAGAAACAAGACCATACTTATGCATGCACATTTTCAAAGTGCGTACACTAACGGATTAAATTACCCATGGACGGGCGACTAAAATGGCGATACACCCAAATGCACAATACACGGAACCGTGATAACGAGTCATCAAATTGTCGAAATTATTACTTATTACTTAATTTGTTGCAATATGTAAATTGTACATTATAACACAAAGACACTTTACGGGCATTACAAAGGACTTTACACAGTCCTCCGATTTCATTATATCACGAAAAGTATGTGTTCCAATTAATCGGGTCATTTTTAACCCGAAGACCATAAATGTATAGTCAAACTGCGGAACGCAAAACGGTTAAACGCTGCCAGATTGACGACCACGCCCTTCAAACAGTTTCGGATATCCCTCGACCGACATTTAAATCAACTCGAAACTCCCCATAGGACCACAACAACGTTACAATAATGTTGAACGCCTTAATCTGTAGCAGCCCAAATTCTTAATCCTTTGACGCAACAAGCTTAGCTTCGTCTGCGAAACTTTCTTCAACATCGCATTACGGCGAACGCAACTAAAAAGAGATCAATATTTTCCCGAACATCCCTATGGAACACCGCGAACACATATCGTGCGAAACCGTCGAACCGCGGCAGGAAAGGGGCCACCAATGAAAAACATCCACCCAGTTCTATTTAATTCAACCGCAAACGAGCGGGAATCGTGACGATGCGACGTTTCCCGTCCGTCCGCTTTCATTCGCATTGCGGATACGCGTAGTGGCAAACTTTTCGCGAGGCTCATTGTCTACCGTCCATAAACGTCAGCCGCGACAGCAAGCGTTTCGTTCACGTATCACGTTTTAAATTCTTCATTTATATTTTCCGCGCTTTCGACGATCGCGCGTCTGCCAATAAATCGTGTCCACGCGAAACCACGACTCCTCGGGCGTGCATGCACGACCGCGGGACGATCAACGCGTTCGTCTGAAGATTAATAACGGATATCGTCGACAAACTCTAATTGGCTCTGCGTGAGTGACGGTTTTGATATTATAATGGGACGAACGCGGGAGGATCGCTTTCACGTGGAGTGTCTACGTTGTTCCCGATATTGGCAGTCCTATGGAGACGCTAAACGACGCACGGTTGATACAGAAACGAGTGGAGCAAGGGGATGCAAAGGGTTCTCGAACGAAGGTTTTTGATGGAGGTACTCCCAGCCCGATACTCCTGATGGGCGGGAAGTCATAACAGGAAGATTATGCACGGAACATGATTTTTTACTTACCCGTTTATTTATTCTGAATTAGTAAGTGTCACTTGTATGCTTCGTCGCCGCCTTCCTAATCTCAACCAGGAATTATAACCCTCCCGACTGTGTTGACCTTTCGTCGAATCTGTTGATTTCTCGTCGAAAGAAAATCACTGTTTGATTCTTACATTTTCTTTGTTTTAACTGCAAGTAGAAAAACGATGCGCCCGAAATGCTTGAACTCCTCGTATACATGTACCTAAACAAACGAATCTCTCGATACAATGTTTCTTCACCCAAATGATGATCTTGTTGAACAAATCTGAAAACATCGTACACGTTTGTACGCAGCCCAGAACCTCGGAAGAACTCTGCCCGCTGGTTTTCGCGCAGAAAATACTACAAGCTTGATAACACAGACAGGATCGTATTAATTTGCCAGCAACGATTCTGCGGCTATGCGTCGAACTTGCCACGCCATGCGTGAAATTGCGACCGCTGCGGGCTATCGGACACGGGGCGCAACCCCCAAAATTTTAATTTGGCATTTCCAGTTCGCGTGCCGCCGGTAGAATTTAGTTGCGCGTAAAGATCCGATGGCCGTTTGACCGTCTGACATCCGCTGCTTCTAGCCGTGGCGCCAGAGGAATTTAATTTGAGGGTCTATTTACGCGTGAACGCACCGGGACGTCCGCTTTTGTTCTGTCTTTGCTCGGATATAATTTTCAACGGGCACGCGGAAAGTTATTATTGCCCCGTTGTTAGTATAAAGAGCTCGTCGTTTCGTTGCCTGGTAAACTCGTTAGCGTTTTTTCCGGTATCGCTGATTGACTTTCGGCTCTACAAACGAATCGGGATCGGTGAATTCCGGTTGAAAAGGAATATTCAAACTGTATTGCACTTTTCGGTGCAGTTCAATTGCAATAAAGTGTTTATCCGCTGCTAACTTGAACGAAATTGTTGTTTAATTGGTTCGAAGCACGTACATTTGAAGGAGGTGATAGCGAAGCACGGAGTTGGAGTTTCAGGGGTGTACCATTAATTGAGACATATGCGACTAAAAAGGAATTTCAGTCCGACAGTATAAAAAGTTTCCTCCTTTTTCTTTTTATTACTTTCGTTGAAAACATTCGTCTACAAATTGACTCTAGTCTTTCACGAATACGTACAATACATATATAACATATACCACCTATATATATGTGTGTAATATTTATACAATATAAGCAATTCGTAGCAATTCAGTTGAACATTTATTGCCTCTGCTCAAAACTTTCGAAGATAACAAACAGAATGAAATAGTCCGATTTCCCTGGAACCCAAACGTCACACTTTACCAGTAAACGTATTTACACGACTGCTTTCGTGAAAACCGATGAAAGAAATTCGCCCGCTACTCGATCCATCGAGGAGCCCTCGTGGCGTACAGCAACGAACACCAATCGTTAGGAAGATTTGATTGGATACCGTGGAAACGTGCGATGCAAGGCTACACGAACGAGTGAATGAACGAACGAACGAAATCATTGAATATTCAGGTGGACAGATGAACCGAACGGATCTCCAGCGCTGAATATTCAAAACGCGGCGATAAAAGTCATTTCGACTGGAGAAAGCGTCGTGTCTCGGGGATCAGCATCACCAAGATACTGATTCGACGTGGCGTTGATTGCGCGATGAATGCGGAATGGCTCGACCGTGTAAAGCATTTCAAACAAGAACGACTCGTAGATCGGATGTTGACTACCATCGATCCCAACGGGCTCTGTCCAAATGTTCGTTTCACCTTTCAATGTTTCGTTAAATAATAGCCGGAATTTATGCGAGTAATCTGCATCGTGCGATTGGAAGTGAAGGAAATGTGTGATTTTTAAGCTAGAGCTTTCTATAGAGCAAAAGTTGTTGGGGGCTGTTAAAAATAATAACGTACTGATATAGACAGAATGAAACAATAGTTGAGGATTAGGTGAATTCCAAACATTTTTTCTGTCCTAGACAATTTGACGTTTCAATAATAATTGAAAAAAATGTTTTTTCGTTTGCGAATCTGGGATACTGAAACGGCAAAGTAATACAGAAATCCGAGGTAAATAAATGAAATAGGTTAAGCAAGAGCTTAACGTATTGAAATAAAACAATTCATGGCAATCCCTTGTTTTCAACGCGAAATAATGGTCCATTCTGCAAAGGATGATTCATGCTTTCCATATTTTGAAACTTTTATTTTATTCCATGCATAAAGCAATGTAAACCTGTCAATTCTGCAGTGTCCCGTATTAAAGTAACAGAAACAAAATGTAATAAATGGGAAACATTCAAATCGACAGATATAACTCTACATTGCAGCTGTACTGTTAATACTCGAATAGTAGAACGCGATTATCCCCAATTTTAATCCAATCCGTTTACCTATTACACGACTTAAAACATCCTAACAGCAATAAAATATTTTACCCATACCTTAATATTAAACCAAGCCCTTATTATCACCCAAACGTTTAAAAAAAACTGCTGTAAACAGTATTGCTCCAATCGATCTCCCGCAAACCATTAAACTGCGCCAAGCTCGTCCAAAAGTACAGGGACGATTTCACCGATGCTCAATAACACCCCGTAACAAGCAGTACCAAATATCATGAGCGGCACGAAGGGCCAAACGATGAAACAACAGCCGGCGATATTTTTGTTCCTCTTAGTCCGGCTTGATCGATGCAGCGACTTAGAAGTCCCGGGCGTAGCTAGTCGCGTCGGATGTTCGAGCAAACACCTTCGGGCTATTTCGCCATTGGTAACGGCGGGATTAGGGTGTTCGAGCCGTAAGGGGAACCATACTCGTGGGTCGGCGTAATCAACTGAATGAGCAAGTGACTCTAGAGAACCGCGTAAGCCCGTCGCTATCTACGAGCTTGGTCCTCTCCAATGTGGTCATCTGAATAAACCATGAGTGCTGCCTTAATGACGGAATCGAAGCTACAAACGGTCGTGCCGCGCTCGAATCGTCCGTGCCGGACGGCATAGGTGGCAGAGATAAATTGCGGTACATTCTACGACGTGTTAGCCTCGAGAATTCCGAGCTTACATCGGTCTGACTTGGTGCAACGCTTAAGCGTAACCGCTTCGATCCCCGTGACGCCGTTGAGAATTATTGCACCCGGGCCGGTTCCGCGGCGGCCCGTGATTTTCATTGCGTATCGGCCGCGTGTTAAAGAAACGGATCGTTAAGGATCGTTGGAAATTGCTGCGGGGTCCGTGGTTACGTGGACGTGATGCCTGGCGCGACGACCTTTTATAGCCGACGAGAAAATAATAGCGTAATTAAGCGGCTGGTGTATGTTTCGGATCATGTTTCGAACGAGTTACATCTTGCTTAAGGAAAGGTGGTTAATTTTTTAGTACGTTGCAATTGCTGGCTACTTTTCATGGGTTTTATGGTCCCGCGTGCAATTTGTCCGGGATACTGGAGAAAAAGTTACGTTCGTGTAACCTGCGATCTTTAATAAGTAATCTTGTTCCCAATTGAATGCGAGAATGCGTATTTCAGCGTGAAGTTGCAAAGCTTAGGAAATACGGTAATACAGAAAAAGACTTGTACGATAATTAATTAACTGAATTGTAACACGTATTTAATATATTGTCATAGTTTTAATAGAGAAGCCTCCATCAAATGCAATATTATCGTATAATTGCATCTGTCGGTGGAAAATTTCATTTTTAAATCCCATCGTGTCAATACCCGTTCACCCCCCATAAAAGTTCTCGTCTCCATAGATCTTTTTCGCGACCCACACACGCGAGACCGTTTAGTCGGTTGTAATTAATTGCCGGCGGTCCGGTCCTCATTATCCGCGAAAGTTCATATTGCTTAAATTACCGGCTTAATTGTCTTACACCGGTCTGCTTTGAAACATCAACACCCCGAGTTCACTAAAGCGGCGACTTGTTCGGAAACTACCCGCCTCTTCCTTCTTCTCTGGCTACGAAATAATTAAAATACCTCAATTAGACGGCTGCCTACTTTCCTGCCCGAACTTCCCTTCCTTCGGGCAACGAGGAACGGCGTTCGATCGCGTGAGAAAAAGAAACCGACCCCAAATCGATAGCCCCTTCTTCCATCTGTCAGCACCCCGTTCTCGTAACGTAGTTGCACGTATCATATGTGTAACACGTTTGCACGGGCCGGATCGACTTTGTTCGCTACTTGCACAAATATAAACAAGCGACTCGCTGGCTCGCGCGCTTAACTCGGAACGCGATAAGTCTGTGAAACATATGGGAGCGAACACGATTTTCGAACTGCAAACACTTTTTCCCCGTGGTAAATTGTGACGAATTGTCGTGCAAATTGTCGTCCGGCCGATTCGCGTCACAGCGAACTCGGCTTGACGGGTCAGGAAATAAATTTACGGTGCGACTTGCGGGCATTATGAAAATTGTCTCGACGGCATTGATTATTTTAAACAGCTGACGAAGCATTCCTGTTGGATTTTGATATTTCTGTTTTCATTTATTTCACATTTCACAATCGACACGGTTTCGATGTGCGCGAAAATGTCCCCGAACGATACGTGCAAAGCTGTTGGTGTAAATCTGGTTATATATTTTTGAATCGACGATTGTTCGCTGAAATCGAAATACCTAAAGCTCCGTTGGACACTGAAGACTGTCGATCGTAAGAAGAAGCTGTCGTTGAATTGTTTCCATTATTTTGAAGTTAATCGAGTAGTATGAAACGTGTTATGCACGTGTCAATTTGCTCGTTGGCAAAAGCACTCTGATTTTTATTCCAATTTCCAACGCACCGACACAAATCGTCTCTCGAGTGATTGTGGGAATGAAAATATGAAATAATGAAACACAGATGACAATATAAAATGCTGAAAAAATTAACGGAACTGATGCAAGCCAATTAAAAGCAAGTGGGTGAGCACTTAGCAAATAACTGGCGATGACCATTAACGAGGTAAATGCCGAATGGATTTCGACGATACTTCATTAAACGAGAGTCACTGTGACATTATTCAAAACAATTGAATTACTTTTGAGGAAGATTTAATTTCGAATTCAATTATAGCACCAACATTTTACATAGAATTAACCCAGACTAGAAGCAGTAATCTTATCAAAGCAAAAAACCGCACCCCCTCGGCTTAAAATTTGTACAAAATCGTTTGAGGATTAAATCACGCTACGCGCTAGCATACGTATTTATACAGCAACGATTTCCACGTAACCAATTACGCCACAAATTATCATCCGTCCAACCAAATCGTCCCCGTCACCGAAATCATCCATTCAAGCGACGACCACCCGCAACAAATTCCATCGCTGACCCCTTTCCTTCCCTTTTTCCTTCGCAGCACGGTACAATTAACCGCTCTGAAAGCGCGAGGATTTCGCTACGGGGCGGTGTTCCGAATCCAGCACCGTGCGTCGTTGGCCTGAAACGCTGCGTACGTCGGACTTACGGGCGCTGCCGTATATTGCGGGCCAAACTCAAACATAATATCCCGGGAAGCACTCGTAACTCCATTTCACAGAGGCTGTGCCGGTGAACTCGTACATCGGCAGCCCTCTTTCTGCCCGGACACCCACCGCCACCTCGGCCCTCTCCGGCCGACCCTTCGCCCCCTTGGCCGCGGCAGTTTGACAGGTGTTTAATATTACTTGAAAGTTTTGAGTTTCGCCCGCGCGTCGACGATACTCGTGCACACATGCCCGTGACGAATGCGTCGCGGACGTATGCGCGAACAGTTCACCCCTGCACGGTCAGCCAACGGGGGTGAAGAAGGAAAAAAACGAAGCGTGTTCGACCACCGCGAGCAGCAAACACGGTGGCCGAATATTTTCGGGACACGCGTTACGTTTTCGCGCGACCGATTTAAGCCCGACTTCTTCCCTCGCGTGGCTCGTTCGCGGTTTTTGTCTGATCGCTTGAATCCGTGAATGATGCTTCGGCGTCGAGGCGATATTTCGCGGGGGCAGGTTTCCTTTTATTTTAGTAGCGCGACTGTGGTCGGCCGGTGGAGTTTGTTTCGAGGTAATGCAGATTGTATCGGTCGTTGATCGTGGGCGGAGTTTAATAGAATTGTTAATGTGCACGACCGGCGTAGTTCGGCCAGTTTTTGGCAAAGGGTTGCGACATTCGCGCGAAGCTTTAAGCGTAATTTATGGATATTTGGGTTCGGTTTTGTGACACGGCTCCGCACGAGATCAACTGAAGCTGATCCGTGTGTTTTCAGTAAACTGGATATAGACTCTTCGTTGGTTTCGATGCTAAAAAAGTGACACTGCCCGGTCTCTCCCGGTGGTCGAACCATCCAGGATTTACCCTATATTGTGAATTGAAGAAAGTTTGATCTTGCCTATTGCGATATTAGGGATCGTTGTGGCCGCAGTTACTTGATAATTTTTAAGTCTGAGGACGCTTGAAAAATTTGGACTGACGATATATGTTCAGTTTATATTAACACTTATAATTCGTGGCACTACAAGGCAAGCTGGATTATATCATATTTCGTTAGAAATTAGTAAGGGTCTGGTAATCCCTGGACAGCAATGTATACATATTTGCACACACATATTTGTATAATCGAGTAAATCTTCTACTGCAGATTAATACTCAGGACTGATCGGTGGCGAAAACATTGAATGAGAAAGGTGGGCCAACGAAGCTTTCATATATGTACCGCGGAGGTAGTTAGAAAACGATGAGATATTAAAACTGATAGCAGACAAATATTTCACAGCTCGTGATCCTGTTTTCAGTACTCCTCTGATTGGAACGCAACAGTGAATTTTTCGATTGATTAAAATTAAAAGCATAATTTTTGCATTATCCGTATCAGATCAACACTATCCCTATTTATACGATACCTTTTATCATTTCATTTTTATTATTTCATTTTTCTCTGACGTTTCCTAGAACTTCCACGAGAATATCGATTTTAACAGCATCCATTCGCTTTGCTTTTCTAATCTGTACAGATTATAGAACTTGCGCTTCTATTCGAAGCTTCTGCCCCCCCCCCCGTTTAAATAAATCAAGTTCGCGTTAATTTAATGGCGCTATGAGATTATTTAACTTTCTAATTGTCACGCGCACAATTTGGACCGTATTCTTCCGACCTGCAATTATATTAAGCGTTGAAGTGAAAATTTCGAATGACGCTTTCGGTCAGTTTGCAATTACACAGCATGTTTATGGATGTTTCACTGATGTAATGGGCCGCAGGACCAAATAGTCGCAAAGCAAATAGTTGTTTCCCGGCAGAAATCTCCCATAGGAGAACAAGCTTTTCCCAAGACAACCAAACAGCGTTTGCGTTGCGTTCAATTTGAGAATTAATTGACATTTCGGTAATATACAGTAAAATATCGAAAATAACATTTACATTTCATCAGTGTCGATTGTTGAAACTACATTTTCATTCCAGGAATATTTCGCAAGTAATTCCATTGACCACTGCTATCGGTTACCCGAAGAAGAATGCGCTAAATATATTTAAATAATTATTTCAGCAGAATATTTCCCCCGAAACATAAATGTATAAGGGTATTGCAGAAAAAAAGCAACGCGGATTAATCGATCGCACTTAATTCGTTCAATGCGCATTACATATTTGTCGACAGGACAAATTTTCCCTGCTGCCCGTTATTTATATTTACTTATTATTTATCGCGTCCTGCTTTTAGTGAAAATTTGCATATCGACGCATTTAGTAGATCTTGTAGTAAGCAGAATTTACATACGTGTAATGATCATAAAGTATGCACATCTATTTTTCCATTGAAAATAAAGTTTCGAGAGCGTCCTCAATTCAGTATGACACATTTAATATCATGCTATTTGATCCCAACATTTTTCATTCTTTCTTTATTTTCATAGAAATTATAATTCTGGGTAGTAACCCACACTTTGCAACGTTACGTACAATATAATCGAAACAGTGGCCAGAAGTAACTAATTGGCCGCGACTACATGTAAAATATGTATTACCATAGCAAAATGCAAGATATGAGAAACTAATACATGAGGGCAATTAGTGATCGTAACGTCAAATCTATTATAATTCGCAAAACAGAGCTCTCGTAACGTCGCGTTGATACTTGATAAACGTAATGGACAAGCAAATCCCATACGACGCGTCCTTGTAATGAACGAAGCTTTGCAACTGTCGATTCGCCTGCACAAATAATGTGCCCTGAAATTTGCAACTTTTGAAATTATTATAGCGGAAAGAAGAATGGAGTGGCAGGAACGAATGCGTAATTTCTGAAACAGCTCGATTTCTTCGGATGGCATGGAAGTACACATGCAGTGATTTGGATGGAAGGCGAGTCCAACTTATCATTTTTGGCTATCGATTTATATAAGATTTATATCAGCTGCATGTATCAGTGGAGCATGCTGGTTTAAAAGATATATTTTGTACACGTTTACAAGCACTGAATACAGTGCTGATTTTGCTTGAATAGTAATTTCAATCGAATATCCAATACAGAATTAGAACAATTAAGTAAGTGCACATGTACATACGCATGCATTGTTTGCAAGGTTTTCTTCCAAAGATTAGCCGCATTTTCTTATCCTTGAATTGTTAAACTAGATAATTATAATAATGAATCGAATATTTAATGGGCATTGACAATGTGAAATTGTGGGTTATGCATGCACAGTTGTGCACCAATATGCATTAGATACAGCTTTCTGGAAATATCGAAAACAGTCGTGTTTCATATTTAGAAACATTCTGAGCCATACTCGCTTCCATGTACGTTTCTAAAGTTCGAACACAAGGGCTATGTTCAAACAGTAAAAATAAATCGTGGACACTGAAATCAAAACGAAGTGTAAAAAATAAATGTGAAGTGTTATAGTCGCATATAAATTTATCATCTATGTAAACATGAAGAACATTGCCATCTTAAACATGTTATTGTTAATAATAAATCTAGTGAACTGTGGAAGAGTACTAATTGTAGCACCGTCACCATCATTTAGTCATCAAATAGTTTTCCGCGGTCTGGCCGAAGTCTTGCTTAAACGGGGCCATGAAGTAGTGTTCGTAACATCGATTCCACTAAATGATTCATCGATATCCAACTACACGGAAATCGATGCCAGCATCGCGTATGCGATTCTGGACGAGATTAATCTAAAACCCATAATAACAGAATACAATAAATTCACGAAATACCATATTGATAAAACCGTTTATAAACTTCAGGATAGGATAACGAATCATTTTTTTAATCATCCAGAGGTGAAGAAACTTTGTAGGGCTGATAGCAACGAAAAATTCGATGTGGTTATCGTAGAGGGACTTTTGAGCTTGCAAATACTTTATATGGCTCATATACTCAATGCACCTTTAATTGGTAAGTTTGTAGTTTGTAGTTTCAATCTTTCCTTGCTTTTTTTACAGCGTGCTCCGTTTCTACTTTCGCTTCTTCTTACAATATAATGTGGATATATTTCTAAGTATTCAAATTGGTTGCGACAGGTTTGATAACGACGGATCTTCACATGTATCACAACTTCTACTTGGGTGCTCCAATTCTGCCGTCCCATACGTCTAACTGGGAATTATTTTATAGAATATACCCAGGAATATCATTTTGGGACAGAGTACAGAACTTCGCCGTCGCGATGTTCGCGCTGTATCATTGGTATAACGAACAAACGGTACAACACGAAAACACGATGAGAAATATACTCGACAGGGATATACCACCGCTTTATGAAGTTGCAAGAAAAACAAGCCTGTTTCTTGTGAATCATGATATGGCAGTTGGATATGCACGGCCAATACCTCCAAATGTTATTCTTTTTTCTGGTTTACATATTGCAGAGAAACCTCCTCCTTTGCCTAAGGTGAGAATCCTTTTATATTCGTTTAATTATTGTTACTTTGTGGATCCCCACATTTTATTTAGAGCGAAAGAATAATTTGAAGGCGAAAAATTGACAATTGAAAGGAACAAGTGCATTGTAAAGAGAAACAGAGTTAGTAAATCGAATTGACGAGTCGGAACTCGTATTCGTACCTTCGTTTGCCGGACGATTTTGCTCTCCAATCAAACTGTCCAAAGCTTCGATAAATTTTTCTCCTTTTTGCGTAAAATTAACGTAATCAAGGACCCTGTCAAAGCATTAGACGTCGGACGAACGTTGGTTAATCTGATGAGGCTATTGATTAAAACGGTAACTCGATAAGCTTGTTCTGGGAATGATTTTTCCAATTAAATTACAGCTTTGAGTAAGACACACAGTGTGCATTAATTATGCAAAGCTTATTCTAAAACCTAACGTTTGTATTAATAATGCTGCATTTTCCTTTTAGGATATGGCCGAATTTTTGGATCACGCGACAGAGGGTTTCATTTACATGAGCCTCGGTTGCAACATGAAATCCAATATACTACCATCTAATATACAGGAAGCAATTCACAACACTTTTCTCAAACTGCCATATAAAGTTCTATGGAAATACGAATCGGATAATATACCAAAGAGTAGCAAAATCTTCACAAGCAAGTGGATTTCCCAGCAAAGTGTTCTTGGTAATAGTACAATTTAATCTCTGATATTGTAGCTAACATTTATTTTCTGATTTTTAAAACGATATCGTTTCAACCGCCATAGCAATATTTTTATAAATACTCGTTACGTAAATCAATTATTCGGATTAAATCATTTACAAAATTGTATTGTATCTTTCTCATAAAGTACTTGAATATTTTACGTATTAACACAACGTGCAACCTGCATTCATTTATTTCCATGCAATTTGTAAAACAGAAACAAATAGCGCAACCTTTTTCTTACAGCGCATCCGAACATCAAGTTGTTCATTTTCCAAGGCGGACAACAGAGCACAGAAGAAACTATTCATTATGGCGTGCCAATAATAGGAGTGCCCATAATGTTCGAGCAAACATATAGAATCAGGAAACTTGCAGAGCTAGAGGTTGGCAGAATGATTGAAAGCAATCAAATCAATGAGGAAACGTTGAGCGAAGCTATTGTTGATATTATGCAGAACGAAAGGTAGTTTCAACCAACTTACATCTGTTAATAATTGCCCAACAAATTGATAAACTTCCCGCGAGATTATTTCAAATCATGTACACTGCTTGTCTTTCATTGTTTGCATTTCAACTTTGCTGAACTTGTATTACCAGGTATACACAAGATATTTATGAAAGTGAAACACTTTGTATGCGCCATCGTAATTCGCAAGTTTCTTCGGCAATATAATATTGAATATTGAACTTATTCTGGCAGCCGTACGAAGAAATATTGCATTCGGGCGAAAATAATAGGGGAAGAAAATTTTCGTGCAATCATTGTTTGTACAATCTTTTTATAAGATTGAATGAAATTCTTCAATTCACGCGTTACCGTCAAATAAAATATAAAAGTAGCTGATCAGTAAATCGGCATTACACGTATTTAAATCTATCATTTTGATAATGGTGCTTGAACATTTGCAAACAATTATTAATTACACACTTGATACCATACAAATTTCTGTTTTAATAATTCTAAATGCATTTTTGCCTGTTAGTTACAAGAGAAATATGGTCAAATTAAATGAACTGGTGAAAGACAAGCCACAAAGTAGCAAGGATAATGTGGCATGGTGGATAGAATTCGTAATGCGTCACAAAGGAGCAGCACATCTTCGATGCAAAATACCAGACGAGCCTTGGCACCAGCAATACGATTTGGACGTTATTGCGTTTATTTCAGTAATTTCATTTATTGTAATCGTGATTTCTATAAGAGTTCTAGTTAGAGCCACGCGATGGATGTACAAAAATCGACACGCGCTGTCACAGATTCGACGGCATCTTTCTTCAACGCAAGGGAGGCAGAAAATTGAATAACACATCTAGGCAGTCTTAAATTTTATTTCCGCAAGTGCTTTATTCTGCAGAGTAATCCGCTGTAACGCACGAATAATTTTAGCACTTACTGAATTTATATTAGAGAATTTATGTTAAAGTTAACAATCCATTATTGTATTTAACGAAAGCGGCAGTTATTTATATTTTATTAAACATTACGTACGTATTCTAATTTACCTACAGAAGGAATTGTTTCTGTTCAGTCACTATACCATGTTATATGATCGAAATAGGCTACAAAGTAGCATAGGAGGAGCTTCACAGTGAATAGTAGTAAAAATAGTGTAAATGTTGTGAAGCATTCGAAATTTTCGCAGTTTTGTCTTTTAGAATTAAAAATTAAGCCATACTGTTTCACTGCCAATTCCAAATTTTCTAGACCTGTTAAATAACATATCCTTCCCGTGTAATATTTTTTTAATCAATCAACCTCCTTCTGTATCTGTAGTAATTCAAAGTAAAGCACTAGTGAAATAGTATTTCCCATCACAAAGTCATAATGCTAACGTGTATTTTTATGTTACTCAAGCGTACACGAGATTCATAGTAGAAAAAGAAGCATATTTTTCTACTGTAGCAGAAACCTTGTACTAGCACTGGAGAACGCTGATCGATGTCGAGGGATTAAAGACAGAACAATATTGTTACGCGGATGTATCCGTTGTTTCGAAAATATTGCATACTTCAATGAAAATACACGAATCTTTCAAGTGGTATATATACAGAGAAACGAAGCAATGAATGTTCTCTATCTATCAAGTTACCTCGTATTATTCTCGCATTATTCCTCAGTTTTGACAGTATATTAAATTACATCGTAGTCTGAAATTAATTTTCTCTGAAATCAAATTAAACAGTCTGTTAACATCCATTTGATCGACTGGAACGAGTATTAACGTCTCTCTTTATTCAATATAGACGACAGATGGAAAGCAAATGAAATATAAAACTACTTAGAAATATCGTAACATACTTTTGCAAGAATAATTGATAGAAATTAGGGAATACAGGGACGGCCAGAAATATTATAGTAACCAACAGCTCATTGCAAAGTAAGACGGTCGCATAAAACATTCACAGTTTCGTACAAAGAATGGGCTAACAATTATACATTTATACATGGACTCATAACTTTCATTTCGACCCACCAATTTCGCAGGTCAGTAAAATAATGCCCACTCAGATGAAACAAAATTAGGTTCAAACAATAAATTGCAACCGCAATTCTTAATTACCGTTTACAACCATTCAAAAACACCTCATCCGCCACGTTTTACTCACATTTCCAGGAACCAGCGAGTAGGAAACAAATGATTCCGGAAGAGATATGTGATGGTGGAAGAGCGGTCGGAGGCAACGAGGAGACAAGTGGAGGAATGATGTGAGTGTTTCTGGCGTTCCACGTCAGGAAAGTTTCGTCCTTCCCTTTAACAGCGTTCCGCGATGCATTATGCAGGGTGTCGAGGCGCCTAAGAAAACGAGAGAGACGGAGATTCCTGTCGTTTCGACGGTTGCCGTCGTTCTGTCCTCGTTCAGGCGATCGTTGATCCAATTTACGTCTTCTTCGTCGGAGAAAGTTGTTTCGTTCCCCCCGTGCTCGGAATCGACAGAGATATGCATAATGATCAAACAAGAATCTTTCATTTTCGAGTTACCGAATAGCTTCGAGGCAGGGGACTTCTTTCACGTCGAATGATTACACCGCTCCATTCGTTGGACACTGTATCACTTGCGAATATTGACGCGAGAGCCGCGAAATTTCTGAAATGAAGTTTCAAACCTGATATAACAACGTAATGTGTTCGTGCCACTGGACAAAATTGCAGTGGCGGCAGGCGAATTGAGCTGCACCAATTCACGAGCCATTTCAAACGCAACGCCCGACAATTGAGAACGCAATGAAAGAAAATTTACGTTAAAATAATCCGCGGGGAAACGACAGTACGATTAAATCCCATAAATTTAGCACGCGTGCAAAAGGTTTCGCGCATAAATTCGCAATCGCAGCGTGGCGGCCAATAATTGTTAAGAAATTCATTAACAGGCTCGACGTCGATAACCGGAATTTTCGGAATGGGAGTGATCCCTTGGAACGTCTGCGATTCTCCGTCGGGATAACTTAGCTATAACGCTGTGCATACATACATAAATCGAGTTGCGTGGACGATTGGGCAAGCGTGACACGTGTCACGCGTGTCGCGCGTACTGCACAGCTCGAAGGTATTCGATGCAGCCCACTGCATTGTGTGCAGTACAATGGGCGCGACAAACAACGTGCTAGTATGCATTTTTGATCGGACGTTGGAGCATGCTTGCCACGAAACCTAGATTTTTGCGCGCACCTGTCGCATTCTTTAATTTAAGGTTCGACACACACGCACACACACACACAAATTCCTTCTATTCTTAATATTCGTTGATATTTAAATTTTTCTTAAGGTGACTTCGTCTGAAGTCTGCATTTAATTTCTTAATTAGGAGTATCTTTAACCCTTTGTCCGTGACATATTTAATATTAATTATGTTCTTCGAGGGAGGGTCGCGAGGACATAGCATGTATAGCATATGTGCGAAGCTTATTGGAATACCGAATGTCCATCTATCACTTTGTCAATATAATACTACTGATTATTTGGATGCTGATGATGCGTCACAATTACGAATCATACTCCCACCGCCACGATCGCTATAGTGTTGCCCTTAAAAGTAGATTAATTATGACCCCAGATATTAATTGTTCGTGAGCCAAGATATATCAGCCCCAGCAAAACGAATATGATATATCTGGCACAAAGCCTTCAACGCCATACAACAATAGCTCCCAGATAAGTATGCGTATCTGAAACTTGCACATTCTGGAAGTCTCTGTTTCAGACGCTCGTCAAAGCTCACCCCCTCACAATCGTTCCCGGCGAACACAAAAGCGCACTTTATGTATCAAACTATAATATGACGTTCGCCGTCAAAAACACCAGATTTAACGTGCGTTTAACGACCGCGCAATCATCCCAGGAAACAGGCCCCCGTTCTTCCATAATAAAACACACCCCTAAAACGATCTCTTATCGAAAAACGCTACACCGCGACGTGCCTGCCAAGTTCGCAATGGACAGAGGAGCATCGTAGGAACGAGAAACGCAACGTAAAAGTATAAAAGTAATGCAATGTCTACGGACTGATTCGCAATAAACGGGAGGGTGCTTAAAAATCGCTACGATTTCTGCTAACGCCGCGTCCACGAGTACCTGTCCCCTCCAACACTGCGACGTCTCGAAATAACGACGGGATGGTAAAAGTTGTCCGCAGTAAAAACATCGCGACGTTCGTCAAATGTTGATAAGAGATTTATGGAAAACGGCAATGAACAGCGCTACGTCTGTCACGTAAGTCGTTGTGTGTTGCAACGAATGGACAGACGTTCCCTTCAACGTGTGACGCGCACGTTGAAAAACGTGCACGGTGGCCGCGCTATGGTGATATAAAACCGCACGAAATTGTTGCTCCCCTGGCGGAAATGGCGCACGCCTCACTACCGGAATTTCGGGCGTTTTGCAACGTTCATTATTCAGTAGCGGTCGCACTTAAACGGGACCACGTAGTTGCCGTGATGTATACGTCGCAAAGGAAATACATACTTTTCCCCTTCCTTGGTCTTCCTCTTACTATTCGCGGGCGCAGCCCTACGAAATGCTCTAATAACTTGCGCACGAATAATGTATTATTCACGCATGATTGCTGGAAATGTGGAAGGAATGACGGACGATTATTTGTCCTGTTGTTCTCCGATCAGAGCGTTATTAAGAATTATGAATCTTCAAAAATGAATAACGCAAGGCCTCTGTTCCACTTGAAAAACCGAAGGTTTTTAATAAGACAAATTTTTAATAGGAAAACATGTGCAAATGGTCGGATATGTTTCACCCGCTCTCCATATTCGACCCTTTTTCTAGCAACTAACAAAAATAAATGAAACTCAAAGGCTTCGTTCGCCGCTTAATTTTCACAGTAACCTATGCGGAAGAAGAAACAGTTATTTAGAATAAGAACAAATTAACCTGGTCGTGGCACAAGACTTATTCTATGTACGCATTCGAATGGCATTAACTGATACGACTGCAATTTTATTTGTTTCGTTCCGCGCAAGACGGTGCGATACATACGTGCAAAAGTAGCACAGCAAAACTTAAACGGTTTCTCGAACTCCACACAATTTCCAAAGAAAAGTATAAAATACTTTCGGAAGCTTTCCCGCAGGTCGGTCGCCGGACTCCACTTTCGAAAATCACAATTCACGATGTCCACAAATTTACACCGTGCCCGATGAAAAGATGTAGCTCGGAAGTAAGGCTTAAAATGGGAGCCAGGAAATTCGCGGTACTGTTCCCTGAAAGATAGAACCTGCAGACATTGCCGCGCTACCTTCATAAAAATAAACCGTCGGTCCACGAGAAAATTCTGGAAGAATGTTCGTTCGAAAATTCGTATCCTCTTAGTGATTCAATACCTACCATTAAACCGCAAGAAAGCTATGCACGCGTTTCGAATTCTACATAGAAGATCTATGTATCCTATATACCGTTACGTGTACAAATGAAATTGGCTGGTTAGCAGACCGGTAGTCGGCGTTTCCAACAATTCGAGATCCTGTTTTCAATCAACACTTTACAAGTTATACGCTGGCGGTGGCGAAATGTCTGTGGCAGCGGTCGAACGATCCAGACCCGACATACGAAGCGCGAACCTTGATTATTCCTATGGTTACTTCGCGGAGTTTCCCAATCACTTACGAGCCCGGATTACCACTTCCGACGTTGCTGAACAAACCTCTCCCGTATCGTTGTAGCACGGCGTACGTGCACGCCGAAGGAAAAGGTACGGTAACGCGGCCAGAGAATCGATGCTCGTTTGCGGGCCATATCCCGCGATTCGCGACGGCGGCGAAAACGTTCGCGAATTTCGACGGTTCGGCGAATGTTCATCGCGCTGCATTCTGTTTCTATTTTTTTTTCTCTATTTTTTTTTAATCGCCCCCGGAGAAAAGTGTATTGTCGTCGCGGAAAATACAGAAACGTCCCACCTCGCCCATCGATCATGCTTCGGTTTTAATTCCGTGTGTCAACATTTACAGAGCCCGGCAGTTTTAATGAATTAATTTGACGGGACAACGACGGCCATGGGAAATAAAACTTGGCGATATGGCGTGGCGCGTGCAGAAGCACGCTCGATATGACTGCGCGGTCCCGCTAGATACCGGACGCGAATCGATTCCGCCAGAGACAGACAACTCGTGACTCTCGGTGGGAATTGAGGCACGACCGGCCGGGGAACGTTTCGCAAAAGTGCGAGATGGTAATCGTCGATCGTGCCGCGATAGGCAGGAATTAGCGTCGCCCGGCGCCGCGGCGAATCTAATTCACCGTCGCGCGTTAGGCACGACGCTGCGACGTTAATGATCGTCGCAGCGGTGAAGTTGATTAAATTTCGGTGGAACTAATATTACGCAATATTGCGCAGATACACGACGGACACTTCGGGGATGACGGGCAGGCAGGAATTCGCCGCGGCGCCGTGCCGCGCCGAAATATGAAATCGGCCGCGCGAAATCCTCTCGCCGTTCTGTCCGGCACACGAAACGGCAATACGCCGTCCAATTAATTCACACCTCGACTGTTACATTTTACGCGCGTTTGGGCACGCGCTTTATTGCAATTTAAAGCGTTATGCGCAAGCCCGATACGTACGGCTACAACAAAATCGTGGTTTCGAAAACGAACGATATCGTTGAATTCCATTGATGCCGCGGCAAACGGTTATGTATTAAAATACGTGGGCTATCGCGCGATGTATATGGGAGCGTGGGCGTGACAAATTCCTGGGCGACACTGTAATAAATGGGAAAGGAGCACGACGTATTCGTTAATACCGATTCATAATTACCAATTTAAATTCCGCCGGCACAGTTCGTTCGATTGCGTCCATTAAAAGGGACGCTAATTTTATTGTTGAAAAACGATGAGCCGTCAGTATTTGTTCGATCTCTGTGACCGATGAATTTCAAGATTTCATTGCAAATGGTCGCATACTACTACAAGGAGCTTACTCCAATTGTTTATATTGTCAAATAAAGCGAAAAGAAATATCGTTTCCTTTTTTTGGCGTCCGAAAACACTTTTTCAAGACAAAGCAGGCAGAACTTTATGAAAGGGGCATCGAAAAATTGACTAAGCCGTGGCGAGATATTTTAAATGACCATGGATATCGTCTATCGGAATAAGTATTATGTATTTTGTCGCAATGGAAAAGCAACGACATCTCTTCACGCTTTACGCAATACATTACGACTTTCATTGTGCGGTCGTTAATAATATTCCTTTCAGTTTCGCACGTCTCTATTATATAATACTTCGCTATATATTCACTGTCGGTGAATATCCTTCGAAACATTTCCTACGCCCAGATATCTCAGAATTATATACATCATGATCCCGGTCTGTCTACGAAAGTATTCTCTAAATTTATGATTCCCGACTTACTGGAATATATCAAGCTCGGAATCGCCATCAAGCTCAGCACAGTGATGGCTCTCTCCAATTGTGAGGCTCTTGGCCACCCATCGTGGAACATTTCTACCGGCAGACGTTCCGAGCTCGCTGATAATTTATATTCTCGTGGACGAGTCCCGTGTCATATTCCCAAAGGCTAAGCGCGAGGCGTATTGTCCCGGATCGAAATGAAATCTCGTCTGTGGGCGCATCACGCGCCGCAGGAGCCACCAAACTACACACTCAGTCGGTTTCGCGAGGGTCGTCGAAGTAGATTAAGCGGAAGCAGACATTCGAAGACGGAATGTCGGGCCTGTCGGGATTATTTGCACATAATGCTGTCGGGGAGCTTTGCCAAAACCTCCGTGACCGTATACATCAATCGCGAAGTCGTAAATCTTGGCATCGTTCTAGTTAGTGCTTAACCTGCGTACGGTCTGTCGTTGTGCACCGTTCCAACGCAGCCAATTCACGATTGTATGTGTATGTACATCGCGCGCAAAGCGGAGAGATCGCTGTGATACTATAGAATTTATTACTTCGTACAGGCGTGTTGATCATGGGATTGATAGATGTGATTAATACGCTTGTAATTTGTAATATAGAAGAAACGGCATGACCCAACTGATGTTCTTAACAAGTTCGGGGATCTGTAGATGTTCCGTTCAAAGGGGTGGGTAAAATATATTTCTTCGTTCGATGTTCAGAAAATAAAGGTATTTATTGTCAAGTTCGTAATCTCGAGAACGAATGCAGATACGCGTTGCAGATCACGCATGCAAGTAAGCATTTCACTTGAACAAATATTTTCATTGCGTGTGCATACAAATGCAGTATTTCAACTAATTATTCCAGTCTAAATATACGAAATATTGTTTAGCTTCGGGGGCAATCGTTTCGACGTTCTAATCTCTCGTTCTTACCAGCAACGGTGAGTTTACGGGAAATTTTTATCCACGGCCTCGATATCGTGCTTTTCATTTTCCGGATAAATCTGCAAGCGATTCGGATGTTAAGAATCGATAGATGAAACATTACGCGCACGGCCATTGGATTGAAAATAGCGTCTGGCCTAGCTGTTGCCTTGCTGCTCTTCATACTACATTAGGATTCAACCTTTTCCTCCGTGGATTTGAAACGTGCGCCGATACGAACGAAATTCGCCTACGTATCAGACCCAGCGCGTTCGCTACGTAGTTTTAATACCGTGCTCATGATTTATGTATTAAAATACATATTTCATCGTCCCTCCTTTTTATTAATAGCAACGCTGTCTACGGTATCCGGGATAGATTTTAAGTATTACAAAAATCGACAAGTGCGCAGTATCGTTCCTTTCCGACAAAAACTGCAGCAAGAGAACGGGTGCAATTTAAGCAACGAAATCCTCGCAGTTCGAAAAACTCCAGACTTTACAATTAAAAGCTTTAGTATATTATATTCAATTTCTTTCAACGCCAAATAGTCATGCTCTTCGAGTATTCTCGTCCTCGATTACCGAGTGCCTCAGTTCCCACGAAAAAAGCATAAGACAAAAATGAATTACAAGCAAGCCTGACGGGAGGAGGCAACGAACCGGGGCAAGTAAAGAGCTGAAGTCTTTAGAAAGAAAGAGGCGGACGTAATCATAAGTAATGCGTGCCATTCGTCACTCGTTAACTTTACAGTGACACCGGGACAAACGACCGGCAGGATGAAGTTGCAAATCAGGAATTTGTCACGAAGAACCGGCCTTAAACGAGTGTCCCCCCGCTTTCAGAATTCGCGGGCATTTCGTCTGATAACGCTTTTAAATTTTCGTTAGCCCGCCGCCACCACAGCCTAAACGACGTAAAGTAAGAAAAACGGTCGCACGGCGGTGAAACACGCTAGACATCCTCAGTTCTATTCAGCAACTCCGTACATTTATACTGCTCGTTCCGACCAAGTCTTCGCAGATGTGGTATAGAACCGAGGTCCACCGACTTCTGCGAACAGTGAAGTGTGAAATCGCGCGAGTGGATTTTCGTGACCGGTACGAATGGTGGTTTAAACATTCCACGGTGTCTTCGTCTTCCAATATTAGCACCACGATCTTCGTCGTCTATCCTGTCGTTCTTTTTCTTCTCGCGTTGCAATCGAATTCGTTCAGCGGTGTAACGATTTCAATAGGCACGAATAAAGGAACAGAAGCCGTACCGAAATATATTATTAACACATAATTTGTCCTGCCATATCCATTTTAAAATCGGTTCAGAAGTAGCGTGTCGCAGAACTTCACGAACAATTCATCGATTTTTCGGGATCCCTCGTACAAACGCGTATTTGCGTTTGAAAACTTTCTACTGTTTTAATACAGCAACACCGAAATGGAACTTGTACCAGCTATCGTTATCTAGAATTCCCCCTTTAACATAAGAACGGACGAGAAACTGAACCAAAATCGGTCCCTTTTACTATCCGCCCCCTGCCTCGTGCGCCGCGACAGATCGCATTTGCACAGTAAATTAGAAACACGTAAACCCTCCGACGGAACTGCACCCCCGCAACGCTCGGAACGCAATTCTCGAACACCGCGAGCCAATATTAGCAGATGCGTATCGGGATTATTCGGCGGTACCAAAAACGATAAAGCACGGCACAGGATATCCAGGGCGTATCCATTTCGCGCACTCCGCGCGGGCAAACAGTAATTACGGTACCCGCAAGTAACAGCTCGAGAAAATGCCGATTACGATCCGGAGAATCGTGCACACCGGTCTTCCCCCGTGCTGTGCTCCTCTTTATTTCTTCACTGGAAGCAACGCAACCGCAGGATGACCAGTTTTTATCCGTGTACGTGTGCCCGCCCGACGTGCTGTATCCCGTTGTTCGTTCGTTTTGTATTATTAAGTTTCTAACGTACTGAAAAGAGCCGGCTGAATGTGTTCCGGGCGCTGGATAACTCGGTGCGACGCTAATATCGCCGAGGATCTTGCCAAATTGTCGCAATAAGCGTCCCGGTGTCGGTGCGGCTTCTTGCGACACCGCATTCTGATATGTTCTGGCTGGATCCGGAGGGTGGCTCGCAGCCTGCTTCCTCCAAGCAGGGTGATTATCAACCCTCCCTCGCCCTAGAGGTTAATCGAGCCACCGCGGGAAGAAATTTCGGCTTCATTGCCCCCTCGAGAAAGTCCTTTTCCCCCGTTGTTGCCATCGCGATAAAGCTGCAACAGTGACTATTTTCCTCGCAGTTTCGCGGGACAACGGCGGGGCTTTATTATCGCTTTTTACATTCCCCTCGAACCATTTTTGTTGTCCACGGAGTATACCTTGGGATATTTGTTTGAACGGAGACGGTGGCGAGTAGGTACGGTTACAGAATAAATGTCGGGCTCCGAAGTTCGAAGGGTCAAATTGATTTCGCTCGAAGCAGAGTCTTGCAATTTTCATTCCGTGGCGCGTCGTGCGATTTTGCAACGAGATCGACGAACTTCCGTTCGAACGTTGAAACACCGCCCCGACGATGGCACGTCGGATATCGTTGTAGCAACATGATTCGTGCAAGATTAATTTGTCGCGTGGTCGCGTAGATTACTGAATCCACGCAGCGTCCGCGTCCGTTAAAAATTTCACGGCCGCGAGTGCACGGACGTGATAGAGAATTTTCAAATAGATACATGCGCGGGTTGCTTTGAGCTTGGCGAGATACGGGCCGCGATTTGCATAGGACAAAACTGAAATGCGGTGACAAGAAAAGTAGCATAACGCGATCAACAAGTGTTCCCTTATATACGAACGCGAAACTACTTTAAATTAGCACCGTAACAAAGGATGGTAATCCAAGCTTTTCGTGTCGCGCTAATAATGCTCATCATAATACACTCGGCTTGCGAAGATTTCATTTAGAATCGGAAAAGCGAAGCTATGTAAATCGTACAAATTAGAAACGCGTACGTTCTCCATCGAAGCTGAAGCTAATTTAAATAAATATTTCAAAATTGAAAGTTAACCTGCGCGATATGACGTTTTCTAGCATACCTTAACCCGTTTCGCCACGATTCTCTCGATACACTCTATCGACAGTTGTAAATTCTGCGGCGAGGAATTAATGTCGATCATTGTCAAACTAGTTCGATATATACCGCATCTTGAAGTATTACGGGCGACCATTAAAAAGAGTGCAAATATAAATTCCGGTGCTGTGTAAGAAATCGAAGCGTGGTTCGTAGTCTCGTTAAATGATTTTATGGATCGTATATTGCTGAGAATGTACTAAACGGCGCTCGGCGCATTTCAACAGGAAATCATTTATTGACGGTACGTACTTAGCTACTTAACTGTGTAATAAATGATAATAATAATGAATAAGAACGGAAACGAGTATAGATACCAACGATAAAACACAATAATTCGCATTCTCTAAAATTTAATCGATTGCCCAAGCAGATTACGCGTGTATGTCATGTTCCTTGGTAATTAAGGCCGCCATTCCACTTGTCAAAAGAAA
The DNA here is from genome assembly GCA_963969485.1 of Nomada goodeniana. Lineage (NCBI taxonomy): Eukaryota > Metazoa > Arthropoda > Insecta > Hymenoptera > Apidae > Nomada > Nomada goodeniana. The sequence goes on from OZ018299.1 coordinate 28,667,910, forward strand.
TTATAATCAAACGTTGATTTGTTTAATCTTTGCGTATGTCTATATCCCGGTCCAGCATAACTGCAGGATCGTGGAATAAAAACAGAACGAGAAACGGACGAAGCGACGGCGTGAGCAGCCAGTGACAGAAAAGTTATTGGATCGTGTCTGCGGTTTAATAGGATTATTGCAATGGCCAGTCGAAAGCCATCAGCTCGCCGTGTGACGACGTCTCGATGAGGCTCAAAATTAAACATTTTCCTGTCTACCTTTTTCCCCTCCCCCTTCTCGCTCTACCTGTATATCTCTTGCTCTCTTTGTACACCTTTACAGCGTCGCGCTGAAATGCGTTTCACCATCGGCTCGCACGGTTTTCTTGCGGTCCTCGTTGCTGGCGAAGATACAAGAAAGTCGATATTTTGTCTCGTACGTTCTTCGCTCTGTCCAGATAAATCTCTGAACTCGCCGAATGTTTAAAACATTATATTCCTCGTAACGACCTTCGTTCTTTTCCGCGGTTGCTCGTTAAAAACGTCTCTCTGCTTTATCCGCGACTCGTCGAAAATTCGGATGTTTTAGAATAACTATGGTATTAATTAAAATGAAATGGACGGTAAAAAAAATATACATATCAGGCACAATCGGGAGTGTATTTGCATGCAATACGGGGTTATACTGTGCACCGGGAGGCAAACTAATACCAATTATTTATTATGCCGGTGACTTTTTTAAATTCGAGACGATGTATAAACGACCGTTTTCCTTGCGATTGAATCTACGATACAGGAAGGGTTCGTTGAAAATATTATAACTATGGGGATATTGGGTTGTAATCTGGAATATATTACAATGGCGTCGTAATACGTTCTGGATCCTGGATCGCATTACGCCCTGCTGCGTTCAAGGAATCATGCTACACCGGTTACTTGGCTGATCCAATCCTTTACTTCTGCTACGGCTGTAAAAGTGGTCGGGTACGCGGTACCGCAGGATCGACTCCATGACGCCACGCCTATAAATTGCGATAAAGCATTTAGTAATCGATAAACGCAGTATTAAACATGGAGGTGTAGATAATTCAACTAAATTACGGAGTGAACTCTTCGATGATCGTTAATCGAGCAATGCCGGATATTGCGATCGGATAAATGACAAATGCGAAAACTCACCGAATAATAAATTTTGATAAACCAACGGCGAGCCAGAATCGCCGACGCAGGGCGCAGCGGTCTGCGACGAGACGCAAAACATTCGATTTGTTAATAAATCGCCCTCGTTCACTTCTTGGCAGCGTTCGTCACTGATTTTCAGCATCGTCGTTAGCAAAAGTTCATTGGAGACTGGGCCAAGCAACTAAACAATCGTAATCCTCCATTATACTCCGAATTGCGGCGAAAGCCGATAATAATTATCTAAATATCTCACCTCGGATGCGCCCCAACCGAGAATTCGAACCGAGGACCCATCGTCGATCGGCGTATGCGTTTCGGGCAATTTGATCGGTTGCTTTTTGTCGTCGAACGTTATGCTGCTCGCGAGCTGCGCGCCGCATGCCACGGGAAGAAATTACATTGTGTCAGAAAAAATAATAAATCGCAGATAAAATTAATCTCGCTACACCGACGATAATTCGTCAATGCAAATTGCGAATCTGATTCAATTGTCCCCTTCTTAATTTATCACGAAACATTCTTGCAAAAGTCATCCATCCGTTCGAACAGTAATTACTCCCCACTGATTATCAATCACACGTTATCGCGCCGTCCCGTGAACATCGCATTCGTTTCAATAATTCCCACGACAATCGCAACAGCCACTAAATACTCTCGTAGGTGACGCGCGCCGTAACGCGACAACCGAGAACGTATTACCTCGACGAGGCCAACATCGTAGTCGTAATTAATTGCGTTAAAGGCTGGATGTATCACAACGTTTTGTACACCATAAACGTCGCCGTTCTCGTAATAGCGTGACGTGCCCGCCCTCGCGTACGACGCCTTCACTCGTATCCTGTAAAACGACGCAAGAAATTAAAGAGACCGATACCGCGTATCGAGGCGGTGCTCGTTACCCGTACGTACGTACGTGCATGGGAATCGTTCGCGGAGAACGTGATATATTAATCTTGCCTGAGAGCGCACTGCGCCGACGTTATTATCCACTTTTCCCCGATGATACCGCCGCCACAGAAATGCTCGACTTCGTGGCCGAAAAACGTGCCATTGTTCTGCAACGAGACCTACGGACGGGGGACAACGATTCTCTAAATGCCAAATCGACTGTGAAGATCGATCTCACGTTATACTAACCATAAATGGATATTTCTCTATGGTCGCCATCTCTCCCCCAATAATCCTGGATTCTGGTGAGCCCTCGGATCCGGCTGACTCAGGGGCGTTTCTTTCTTGATAATCGCCTGTACAACATTCAATTCATTTCGTTCGAACGGTTAATTTACATTGGTTTCGTCGTTAATTTCCAAATTTCTAACAACGCATCGATTCATTTCTTTTCCACGTTTTCCGTTGATCGATGTCGGCGCGTGCTTTTTTGTCATTCGGAGATATTAAATTTGAAGTGTATCGATAGTTTGTAGTATAGATTACCATTGGTTGTAAGATAATTTTGGTTGGAAATTAAAATGTGATAGCGCTTTCGATTAGGCATTCGGCAAAAGGTTTTGTTTCGTACAGAAATATTTCTGCAAGGGCAGATTAGTAATGATAATACTAAAGAAATTTTATTAAAAAATTTGGAACGTAAAGAGGAATATGAGAGAATCTCATTAATGTTCATTGGGCCATGTACTTCAATACGTCAGCATGTAATAATGATTGACTAGTGTCCCAATTATGTTGCTATATTATATGAATATATTTCAATTTAACACTAATGGAAGTCCGCGCAACAATTTCCACATAATTAGAAAATGTAACGAACTTTGCGCACCATGTTACGCGAAGTATGTATATGTTTAATTACTAAAATAACATTACTGGTACCATGTCGAAAAGCCGCACAGAGGGTCGACGATCCAACGATCACCACAAACAAGAACCCGTGCATTGCAACCACGATTGTGGTCATCAAGGGAAGCGCCAGTTCCTTATAAAGCCGCGTGCTCGTAATTTCTGCATAAACAATTGCACACCGGCAATTGCAGTCCCCGACATCTATTTATCGTGCAGGTGTTAATGCGTCAAAGACTGAAACATTAAGGGCTTTTCGGTGTACGGTTAGAAAATGGCTTAAAGTATTAAGATAACGCCGAAAAGACAGTTGGCTCCTCCAAGTCGCAATAGTGTCATAAATTCGATGCTTACTTGAAATATCAATTTTCAGAATTCGATCTCCCGTTTATAGTCGAATTAAATACTGATAACGCGTTTATGTTTGCTGTGCAGAAAAGAAGCAAGGGTTAACAATTCGTAGTATGTACTCCGAGTTTGATCACACATATCTTTATTGTATTACTTCTTTTTATTATATATTTATATATGTATGTACATTTTTTTATTGCATAGTATTTCATACATTATGGAAGTAAGCTGCAGTATTAAGTCCCCGTTATCGAAAATATAGGAATAAAGTAATGTATTCACCGCTACTGGTCGTACATATATTATACTCCTGTTATCACATAAAGTATCCATCTCACCTGCGTTCATTTAGTCAGAAATATTTCAAATATACTTCCGATAATAACAAAATACGCGGCCCCCGTTTGCCTTGTTCCCCTTTTAAATGCAATTGTATCGTCGGTAGGAAAATGCTTTGCAATAACAGTACGAGATTGAAAATTATTTCGCGTGCAACGCCGACAATTATTCATCGCCGTGCTAATTGACTTGTGCAAATGTCGAGTTAATGCACTACCCGTCGGCTTCATAAATACGTATCGGGCCTGTAATTCCATCGTTCTCACTTGTAACCCCGTTTTTTGTCAGGAAGCATCGAATTAATTAACCAGCAGCTCGTGAAAGCTATTATCCTCAAAAATAATTTCAATAACGCGGCTGTGTTGCACGCGTTACCGTAAACCGAATCGTTAACGCCAGATAAATATTCCATCTGTTAACAACAGATGGTACACGTACAACATACCAGTTTCTCTGCGCGTGTGTTCGCTACATCAACGACGTCTAAGTAATGAGATATTTATTAATAAATTAACATAGATGAAAACCACGCTGAAATGTTATCGCTGCCTCTCGTTCAGATGTGAACGAATATATATCGTGTACCTACATGCTACACGTTATCCTCCGACGTCATCATCAACCGTGTTCCGAACTTTATTACGGCTAATAAATGAACGATGGAACAAGAGTTCGGTACGCGCGGCTTCGTTTCATTCAGCCATTTTCGAAATGCTGGTATTAATCGCCTACTACACTCTGTTTCAACGTTCAATACCGCCTTTCGTTTATTTGCGAAAGCATTAGCGCGAATTTTCCATAGAGGGATCGTTAAGTGCTACTTTAATCATTCACGGCGATAAACGAATTAAACTTTTGCCTGCTTCGGTGCGGCGTAATGGAACTTCGAAATGTAATATATTTCAATGAGATATTATTACCTGACGAAATATTATTACATCATGGCCACTGTCGCTCCACTAATTTTTTCTCTCTCTCTCTCTCTCCCTCGCGATTACGAGCCCACTAATGTATCTTCGTGAAAGCAGCGCAATCCGGATTTCGAATGAAAATTCTTCCCCCTCGATACGGCGCACCTACCCTTGTAATTCGTCAACGTGAAAAATCAAACATAGACGTCATCTGCGTAAACAATGGCAACGCGCTTCCTGCTCAAAAAGACGGCTGATGAAAAGCGACTTAATTGCGACACTATGGTTCAAATGATATCGTTGACCGGCGAAACGAACGTGGAACTAGTGTACGCGTCACACAGATAAACGGTAATTCTATTACGGTCTATCGACACCTCTAGATGAATAAAAATTATCTTCAATCATTCCCAATGAAACTTGTTCAGAGCGCATTGATATATTTCATTCGATTGCTTGCTGTATCAATCTCTCCTTTGCCAGCCAATGCCGCGGAAAGCATTTCAACGTGTCAGGGGCCGAGGGAATTTCTGGAAAATGTGCATTTGTAATCCGCCGCAGACGCGAATCCGCCATAAATTTGGATGACTGTCGACTCCTCCCGCCTACCCCTTTGTCGTTCACTGTAATTTCAGTAACCGTATCGCATCGATGCGTTGTGTACGTCTGGCCAGCTTTTCTCCTCGTTCTTTTTATCAACGATCGTGCGTACAATCGGGACAGACAATTGTGAGTCACGAGTCGATTAAACGCCGGAACGATAAAGAGCGTTGCATGAAGTCCCTTGCGCAACGCTGTCGTCGCGGTGGGCGTTAATTCGTCGGCGTGCATGAATAATCTTAATGAAATATTGAACTCATTATCAGTGATGAGCAAACCGCGGTCCGTCAAAACACGTGACACTTGCCCATTGAACATATCAACGCAATGAACAACGTTAATATGTGTACATTAGAACACAATAGAAGAGAATTTTGCTTTAAATTAAATAAGAAATGGCTAATTTACGTCTGAAATTAAATTAATTGATTAATATGCTTGAATATTTAACCCCTTCGCATCGGAGGACGGGATATCTCGTCGCGTGATTTCGTTCGTGATATGCTTTGGACGAGATATCTTGCAACGCGATGCCTTTCATGCGACGCCGTGCACGAAATATCTCGCGACACAAAATCGTTCGCGCGACGCTGCGTAATGCAATTAATAATTCATCGGCAAACAGTCCAAACTTTGATCGCGTCTAGGTCCTCGGATCATCACGGAACAAACGGCAAATTGGAATGCCCAATGAATATATTCAAGTAACAAATAGAAACGGGCACCCACGATAACGTTAAGGAAGAAATTAATAAGCAGGACTACCGAGCGTATCCGGCAATGAGAATATCTCGAGCAATTTAAATAGCCCGGCCCGTTTAAGAAATTCTGCATTTCAATTTGCTCCGCCAACGTTCGCGAGCAATTAAGTTTTCGTTAATCAGTTGCATTTGAAACGAAGTTGCGCCGGGTCCCGCATTATACATAATATTATATGCGTGTAAGAATTTCCCTTATCGCGATGCACAAGCGTGTTGTCCATTCTCTCGCGCAGTCCGTGTGCAAAAACGCGTGCACCTACCAACTAACAACAAATCCCCCGAGCAATAACGGGCGAAAATTTTGGAAACTCTTGCGCGTTTGAAGGAATGCCCGGCATGCGGCACAGGTATGTGTGTGTGTGTATGCGTGCTAAGCCCGCCGTGCAGTGCATCGCGGTAGAAGCTAAGTATGTATTAGCAGTTGGAAATTTCGAAGAGCTTACAACGAATTAACGCGCGAGTAAGTTCGCGTATTGCAAGAGGGGTGCCGCGGTTTCCGGGACCTCGTGAACGAACATTCTTCTATGAAAAGTGTTGCTTCGATTAAATTGTTCGCGTGCTCCGTTTGTTGCGTTGCGATACGCGGTGAATATTGTACGGCACAACGGTGTAAACTGTTTCAGCGCAGTGAAATGGAAAAGCAGTTCTTTATCTTTTCAATAAGTAGATATCGAAGTCACGCGGTTCCTGTGTTTGTTGGTTTGCTCCATTTTGTTGTTTACTTTGCCTGATTTTTTGCCCCTGTGCTTAGGTACTGTTTCAAGGTAGATTTTTGAAACGGTACTTTCGTTTCGATGCTGTTAATGCGGAAGGAAAGAAAAGATCCGCGGTGTGTATCATTTTCTGTGTCAAATTTTCAATCGAACGAATTATTTTAATGCTACGTAAGTTTAAAATTTCACAATTTTCGCAATTGTCTAATTTTCGTTCTAGCATTCTGTATTTATTATTAGAAATGTAGTTCATTTACGGTTACAGGGCACAACTCCTCTAGAAGGATCTTGATAATAGTCAATATAATATACAGAAGCCCCTCCCTAATTCTATTATCAATAATGGGCAAGCTTGTACATAAAACACACGAAACTAAATAATAAGCCAACGTGCCCCTCTAACCCAAAGATAACTCGATAAGTCAATCGAATCCCAGGAACCCATTATTAACTGGCACACAACAGAATTCGCAGTAACTCTACAAAATATGTATGTATCACGTACGCCAGACTTTACATGCTGATAAATTTTCCTGGAAACGGCATAAATATTCCCCCGAATTCATTGTCGATTCACGGTACACTTCGAACGTGTCACGAGCATAACTGTGACGGAACGCCGATCGAAACAAAACTGACAAAAAGTACAAAGAACGGTCCTCGAGGCGCGAACGTTTCAGCAGACTTAATCAAGGGCTCTCGTATGTATCAACGAACCACAGTGTTTCGATTGCGAGTGTCAGCCGGACAAAACTAAATTTCAGGATTTTCTTCAAATTCTGCGAAAAATTCTGTTACGTAGAAGTTGAACTGCTACTAAACGAAATGTTTGTCAGAAATATGAACGTTTAACTAGTTTTTTTTTTCGAATGGAACTATAATACTTTGCGAGCATTTCTTATTAGCACAAATTGTTATAAATACAACGACCATAATTGCGTTGCGAAAGAAAGTGCAATTAAAGTATGTATGAAAAGGGCATCGCAAGTTGCGCGGAGTAACGCGTGAAACGCGTACCGCCGCTAGTCGGAATTTAAATGGTAATTTTCGGCGGATTACACGTTATAGAGTTAGCCGCGGCCTCGCTTCCATCCCCGTGCTGCTAATGCCGCCTTATTTTCATTGCGTTCGGTCGGCCGTATCATAAATAATACACGTTGCTTGCCTTGCGAGCCGCATGCATCACATTTATAATACACTTGAGATAGGTGCATGTATGTACGCCAAACCGTATATTCGCCCGCCACGGTCATCATATAACGTTAACGATTCCGCCTGGCCTTTTACGTTTACGAGAGTCGTTTGGCATTCCATTAATCCCCGCGCCCCTTCTAACCCCTTTTGTAACACGTGTCCGCCAACCTTCTAACGCCGCGGGTGTTTCCTTCGTTCCGTCGCTGCATTTTATTCCACGTCCCTCGGATAGAATCGATAGAACGCGCACACAACAACGGTGTGTTGTTGTTGTGCATGGACACGTAGACCCGCGTTGATAAAGGTCGTCCATTGAACGAATCGTCTCCGCGTACATTGTTTATCGTGTCGTTGCTTCGTCACCTTCTTTTCCTCTTGTTCTTCTCTGCGTGTTGCGAGCTTCTGAAATTGTTCACGTACACCAGAGCGGTGGCGGTGCAGCCACGTCGAAAAGGGTTAACAGGGATACGGTTTGCCAGCTACAAACGGAACACCATTTATCGCCCATCCAATTGTTTCATTCTCCGTCCTGGTTTTATTACATTTCTCGCGGAGTGATAGAAACTCGCGGTCGTTCGTAGTAAAAAAAATTATATAGACGATGTTTACACGCTCGAACGATGTCGCGTTCGCGTTACGGGTTGAAATGTTGCGTGGATAAATCGATGGCCCCGCGGAATCGCTGAAATATTATTTTTGCGTTGCCCGTGCAATGGCGATTCGCGTGCATTCGATCGAGCAAGGGAGGCACGCCGCCGGGCGAATTATTAAACGCGCTCAAAGTACGGTTATCGGGGTGAAAACGAAGGGATGAAATGCTTATACAATGGCGAGAATTGTCTGAATTACAGTGCCGTACGAATTAGTGTTTCAAGCAGTTTTATTATTTTCGCGAGTGTTTAATGACCGATGCCTAAGTATTATACGCGCTGTTAATGACACGCTTTTCAAGTTCACCATAGAGACGAATTTCTAGCTAGTGATAATGCTTCTGTAATAAAATTCAATTTCAATACATCGGGCGAATAGTAGTCAATTAGTTGCAGAGTGAAAAATATCGATCTTGGGCAAACATTGTGAACTGAAAATTGTAATATGGGCCGCGAATGTGGGTCCCGGAAATATTTATAAATTGCATCGGACTGAAAGGACATAAATACAAACTGGTCCATAGGCAGCTGCACAGAAACATCTAGGTATTTGGTTTTGTAACAAGCGCAATAAATTGACCAATGTAATTATTTAATTATTCCAATAGTGAACGAAACGGCGGATTTATCATTTAACGTCGGGCTGCTTCGTTACATCGTTGCATCGCCGATAACTCGAGGAGCAGCTTCGATCGTCCAAGAAGACGCCGCTCAATCTATTGCAGCTGTGTCGCGTGATTAAAACACTTCCGTGAAAACCGATATCCACTTCCGCTAGCGTTCAAGCATTAATTCTCTCTTCCTATCCGCTTTTCATGCCGCGACTGCTGCTTCCCGTCGCCGTTTCATTTCCACGAATTTCGCCGTTTTCTTCCATCGTTTCGTAGCTCCGGCTCCGCGCGAGTTTCCACCTTCCCGAAGAATTAACCCTTAAGTTCTTGCCGCGAGGCCTTCCGACCCTTTCGTTCAGCCATCGGAATGAAGGGTCGAGGAACAAAGTCAAGCAGAAGTTTCGTCACGGCCAATCAACGTCTCGCAGGCTTCGAACTATCGGGAAGTTCCTTCGCGCGTGTATCCACGACTAAAGATGACTGGTAGGAGCTTGGTGGAAGATAAAAAAACGGAGAAGAGAAGGAAAACAGAGACCAGGAACCCGGGTGAGTCGTGATTCCGCTGCCACCGAATCGCGAATATTTCGCGAACGATGAATCGAACCGGTAAAATGCGATCGAAGTATGTGCATCAATACCGATACCCAATCTGCCCTCTTATCGGTTTCCGGATGCACAACTTGGTTGCCTTGATTTCGCCGCCGACAGTAAGTCGCTGGACCCTCGATCGAGGACCATGTGGCGGTTGTTGCTGTTCCTGTTGTCCACGGCGGTGCGAGGGCACTCGCTGCTTCGGCGGTAGGATTATAGGTGGGCACGATGCGACCATCAACGAGTATCCGTATCAGGTAAATTAATCACTGTTTACGTGATTTTGTCGCCAAACACGCTCGCGTGACCGTCCGCGCCGTATAATCCGACGATATAATATCGAAATAACGAGCGAAGCAAACGTTTCTGTGTAATAGGTGTCTATTCACTGCAAGGGCGGGCTGACACGCGGGGGCCCCATAATCAGCCCAAAGCTGGGTACTAACGGCGGCGCATTGTGTCTTCGGGTTCGTGTAGATTGAGTTATGGAACATGCCGGCGCCGAGTAGATAATTTATTAATTACCGTCAGGCGCAATACATATTCCGCGGCTTCCAGCCGCCCGCGTAACGAAGATCCCCGCGGTTAATTGCGATTGCATACCTCGCAGGATGAAACCGGCGTGTTTTCAAATTCGCCTTCGCAGCTCGTACAACGTTAAGAACGGCGCCGTGATCGGTGGTGTCGGGCGGACAATTTAGCGCAGCTTATTCAACCGCAAAACGTTCAATTCGTCGACGTCGCTTTGATTCTGGTAATACCGTTCTTTCCACTTATTTGTCCCATGATTCAAGTTGCTATGCGCCGATTGTGAGTAAAGTCTCGTGCCGATTGATTTCCTCGGACACTAAATACTCGGGCATGAGCTTCGTTGACAGGCGCACACGCTGGTATATGCAACGCGCGTCCAGAAATGAGAATAACGGAGAAGGGGATTGCGGTGATTGTTTGCAACGAGAGGGTTAATTCACCGTGACTGTATTTTACCCCTGATTTTGTGTTAATAGCAAGTTCCTGTACGAATCAACGGCCAAGTCACCAGTTTCTTAATACCGGAGAAGAAGGTCGATAAACTTTGTCCATCAACTATCGAAGAATCAATCATTTTACGGTCGTCCACGGTTACCAACGCCCATAAACGTAAGCGCAACCTCGAGGCCGATCGGTCTAGCCGGACCTACCGGTGTGGTGCAGGCCGGAAAAAACCCGGTGGTAACTGGATGGGGTCGTTTAACGGTAAGCTTTTTCGCAGCCGTTTCGCCACGTGTGTACAGCGTTCTGACAGCTGTTGCACGTGTAAACCCGTGTTTGACGCGGTGGCTCGATGCCTCGGTCAACGGTGACGTTCGCCGAGACTGATTACCTACCTGTGCGAACTCGTACAAACATTAAGGTTTGTTTGTCGATCGGTCGACGATGTTCCCTCGCCAGGGCAAACATTCGTCGGGCCGGACGTTTGCACTGGCCCGAGCATGCTGTACAGACGGTGTGCGGTTCGAAATGGTCCGTCCCACAACGTAATATTCTGTTACGGCCTAAAGGCGACATGTCCGGCAGGTTGCAGGCTTTAACAGTACCTGCCGTGGACCGGAATGTGTGCAAGAAGATTTTTGCTCATGTCAGAAGCGACATAACGGACAACGTGATGTGCGCTGGCAGTCTGGCTGGTGGCCAAAGACACTCGTCGAATAGGTAGTCCTTTCTTTCGTATGCTTCTGTTTCTCGTGCATCTTTGCTTGGGACCGTTTATAGTTGCAGAGGTGTGTAGTTCACGGCGTTACTGATGATTTTTCTTTGGCGGCGCGGACATTTGGATCCGTGGCTGTTTATTTCCTGGGAGTGACGTTTGCATGCAGTTGTGTGCAATTCGGCATAATTTGACGATAATAATTGAATCATAAGAAGCAATCAATGACGAGACAAGAACAGTTCGCGATAAAGATGCAAATGTCCGATCATTTGATATGCCCGAAGCAAGTAGCGAAATGTGAGATTATAAACGGCGCAATTATGTTCATTGTATAACACGTACTTGAAGATTGATTTCGATCAATATTTTTGGTATTTCGATCGAAGACTGTCTTATCGTGACATTGTATGATTATTATCGTAATTATGTATGTATAGTGCTAGAATCTCATCGCTTTTCGACACCTTGCGAATCACACAAATTGAAGATCAATCGTTTCGAACTTCAAGTTTGTTATCATAGCCGAACATAAGATTCTCGAATACTCTCGTTTTGAGGTGATAAGAGATTGTGCTTCGGTAATGACACCACCAGTTTTACCGGATTCACTTTAATGCAATGCATTTCACTTTATTCCTTATTTCATGGTGTATCAAACATATCGAGAGCTCTCATTATTATACAAATTATTGATCTAAAAAGCATGCGAAATCTAATTCCTGTGTAATACAGGGAGACTCCGGTGGCCCGTTGGTGTACAACGGTGTTCAAATTGGCATTGTGTCCTGGGGCTACGGATGCGCGAAACCTAAATTTCCAGGAGTGTACACACGCGTGTCCGCAGTGCGAAATTGGATAAGAGAAAAGACGAATGTATAGAATTAATGTATCACGGTGTTATCTATACTACATAAAGGATTATTCTTCCTCGGTTTTCACGAAGTGCACGCTATGTTGATTGAACCTGGGAAACGGTGCGCACTTTTTACACCAATATGAATATTGCTATTCAACCAGGAAGTGTGGAGGATAAGTATAATTTATATATTTAAATATACTAAAATTAGTTTGTACTGAAGAAAGGATAAGCGCGAAAATTTATATATATATATTAATTGCAAACCTGCAATATTCTGAAGTTAAATACGAAGTTATTGAAATACCTATACTTCGTAATATTGTGATTAATACAAATGCGCTTTTCATATATTCAATTTCTCTTATTTTTTGTATAGTATTAAGCAATATCCTACCTCTTTTTGAGTTTGCAGAAAATTTAGAGTTACGTAGAAAAGTAAAATATATTGTGCCATAACGGTAGGTGAGTCGCTTGAACGATCGCCGATTGTATAACAGCTGATCATTTTGACTATTGGTTACCTTTTTGGTTACTTATTGGTAATCGTTTTACATCTGACACAATTGGAACTTTGGTGGTTTACGTGTCGAATACAAAAATGATAAATAAATTTTAAAAGTTTCACGCCAGCCCTTCGAGTTCTGCTAACTAGACGCATCAGTAACGCTTCTCTAGCAGATTTCAACATAGATGCGGGGCCACTCAATATTGAAAGGACTCCTCTGCAAGCGTTCGCGTAATTTTGCTGCTGGTTTGCAAACACCCGATATTTCGGTCAAATTGAAAGGAAATCCGTCGAGTTCTACAACTTTGCAGTGTTACAGGCAGCTTCTGATTTGTATGTACACTTCAAATAGTTCCAGACTCGAACACTTTCGAGGTGTATTATGCGGGAAATTCATTTCACAGCTTAATATTCCGTCTTCCTATTGCTTTATCGCAATATCTTTAAGAGCTGCAGAAGAATTTGATACTTTCATCCTGTACATTCTTCATAGAGAATAAAGCAATATCTCTTTTCGTTATAAGTATAAATTACAGCAGATGGAAATAAACTTTGTTGTGATTATAGTTATAGGTGGAAAAAAACGTATCGTTAAGTAAAAGCACTTTGAACTTGGGCGTACAGAATACTATTGCAGTGTAATAAATAATTAACAATGAATGGACAAAATATTTTTAATAAACTATAGAGAGTGGGGGACAAAAGCGTACAAATAATAGTAATGCCATTTATGTTTACATACATAAATATTAATATAAGATACAGGTATCACTGAATGGAAGAAACGTATACTTATTAGCGGTGCGCAAGTTATATGAACCAGCCTGTACACGAAATAACGAGAAGGCTGCATTTTCATAACATTTCAATTCCTATTAAAAGTCTCTAATTTATTAAGCTAATTATTCCACACCACACCGATCAACTTTTCATTCTGCGATCGGGTAACTCCGTTCGAGGTACATTTATGAACAAACAAACTTCCCCCTTATTAACTCGAACATTCAGCTGCATTTTAAAGTGCGCCAGCTCAAATTCGTCTATAGGTTGCCCGGCAGGTACGCTTCGAAAGTTTTCCAACACGAAAGTCAATTTTACCGTAGGACGAACGAACATCGTTGGATGGGAAAAGTAATTTGATACTATTGTAGAAAATTTTGTGCTCGAATGCGAAACGAGTACGCCGCAAAGGTGCAAATTTCATTGTTCGACTCGATACCAGGCAGCCAACGAATACCTAGGTTAGCACAGGTCCGGACAATCGCCAGGGGGACCGTTCCGATAATGTCACGGAACAATTAAATGCTTCTTGCGGCTTCGAAAAAACGATGATCGAGCAGCTTGCTCTCTATCCAATCGTGTCTGATACCGCGATACCGCTAACTTTCCTGGAAATGCTGCGCAATTTTAAATCCCATCGAAGCGTATCAATGAGCGCTTAGGGCATTATCGTAACGACGGTCGAACCGGAAGCGGTGATAAAAAGCATTTGGCCCGAAGATCAATTCGTCTCGGACACCTTTACGAAATGACACCGCCGTTAGTTCAACGGGTAACTCTCTATCAATGGGCATGTAATAGTTTTAGAAGAATGATGTGGGTTTCCAGGTAATCGGTGCTTGGTGCATATGCAATCGATTGTAGATTACGAGGCTCGGCCCGAAGGTCTGGTTTATTGCTCGCTGCTGGTAAGATATTGAAAATAAAGAAGGAGAAAGTTTGCTGTGCGTCGAAGAAAATATACGAGTCGGCAGATTTCTTTGATTTATTAAGTCTGATATTACGCTTGAATGGGAGAATTTTACGTGTGTAATGAAACCATTCATTAGTTTTGATGCAAATATTTATAATCCGTGAGAAGTAACTTCGCAATTACCGGTGTGCAAATGGAATGAATATTCGTGAAGCGTAGAGAATTCATTTCAATCGATATCCGGGCAAAGTTGCGTATTTATTTTACACATTTACAAATTTCACTCATTACAGTTATGCGCGTAAACGAACGATGCGCGCTGCGCGATTTACCTTTTCGGCGTGCCGCGAAAGTGCATTCACGAAACGCACTTTTTAACGACAATTATAAATAAAGAGCGGCGTCGCACCGTGCAGCATTAATCCTTTTTATCGGGCATTTTGTAATTCAGGAACGAATCGGGTGCGACGTAATACCGAAACGTTCCAGCCATTTCAAATGCGTCCATCGATATTAAAGTTCAATATCACCATTACGACGATTTTTCCAATTTATTGTCGATCATAATAGAAACGAATTTTCGTTGAAAATGCAACACCGTTGCGTTGCACATTCTCAACCCTCGCCGATCGCAATGAGACGACCGTTCGTCATCGAGAATTATTAATTTTACAGCCACCTTGAGCGCGCTTTCAGGGTTTCCGTGGGTGTGCCGTTGCATAAACGGGTTTTGCCGCTTTGCACAGGTGGCCGACTCGTAAAGGGTGGTAGAAACGAGAGTCGCCGCTGTACGTGCTAACGTTGATCGTCGTCTTCGTCTCGCGAAGTGAGGCAGAGTCACCGCTCCAACACAGAGTTCACTGTGACCGGTTGCGCGTTTCTAAGAATCACACCAGCCGCGGCATACTAATGCAAGGGTGCATTGCGCTTGCTAAACAATCGATATCCTCCGAACAACAGTCTGTCGTTGCCTGTAGCACCGTCGATTTGTGCATCGCGTGCGCCGAACTTGCCAAATGGCTATCCGATACGTTGCTGCGTTTCGAGTTTTCTGTCCGACGCTTTGGCAGACTTCGAAGTAAGGTTTCTTTTTTCAACGAGAATTTCGCGAGTTCCTCGTAGATTTTCGCTGCTGCGCGTAAGTCAACGTGGTGGTAATGCTTGTATTGCTTGGAAAGAAATTGGGACAGACGAACGGGCATATCGTGTCGGGCAAATAACTGGTAAATGATGATTAGAATATTGTGACGGAAGGTTTTGGAAAGGAGATATCAGTTGAATGGTTAATAAGTTAATAACTTTGTCTCGTAATTGTCCTTCCAGCATTTTATTGTTAACTTCGTATTAATTATTTGTACAGAATGAGATACTGTGGCGTACACCTTTATTTCAGTGTTTTGTGTTTGTTAAAGCGGAAGGAACGTGTCCGTCGAAAAAATATTCCCTCTTACGATACATTTCTGGATATTTAGAAACTATTACGATATAATAGATTTTCGATTAGATATTTGGAAACTGCGTTATAGTTGGTCAAGTGATTTAATATCTACAGCTTAATGCATTTATTATCGCGCAAAATATAGACAAATATAGACATTGTATTGTTCTACAGAACTACTAGTGTACTGGCATTAAATTGCAGCCACGTGGAATTAGTTACTGATAGAGAACAAACTGTTTAATTGCGTACTAGCGTAAGCGATCGAACATGTACACGTTTTTCGAGTTTCCTTTTTCTCCGCCTTTTTCGACGGTGCGCACGGTACTGCTGATAACAGCCGTCTGGGCAAAGACGATGAAAAGTCCGCTTCATTAGTTAGTCCCAAATGAATGATCTTATCGTACGCTTACGGCGCTGAAATTTTATTTTAGTCTTACACCTTTTTACGTAATCGACTTGGAATCTCGGTCAACGGACTGGAACTTTCGTGAATCGGAAATTTTTCTTGTGTTCGGTTAAATTAATGCGAACGACAATTAACCCGAATATCGAAATAAAAGAAGGGCGAACCTCATAGCGGACAGGTAGTTCCTTCGCCAAGTTCCTGCCATGTATACGCCGCTGCTGTTCTTACAGCTCCTTCCAATCGCATGGCAGCAGTATCATTTAACAGATCGTACGTACATCTGTTCCCTGTGCACTATCATATTTTAATGGAAACGCTTTAAATACTTGAAACGTTTATACAGAAAAATATACCTGAATTTGATATAAATTCCATATTTACACGTTTGCACGCATATTGATAAGTTGTCGCCAGACATCATAGATTCGTCGACAACTAAATTCGTTACGTTAAATTTATTAGATTGATACTTTGTTACAAGTATCGAACGTACGCGCAAGTTATTTTCGTTATTATGCGCCAAATACTGTTGCATTGCATCGTGCTACACGACGTATCATAGAATCGGTGAATTCATTTTCCACTTGGATGAAATACTTTAATTTATTTTTCCCTTCGTGAACGGTACACTCGATTCTCGATACGCCGGTTCGTAATTGTGAAACACTTAACGTAACAGCAGTGCAACCGTCTCTTCCACTCTCGTTCAATTGGCTTCGATGCAAGAAACTTCGTTAAATTCTGTCAAGATGTATCGTCGAGCTACGTTGCGCTTCAATTAGTAGTTTTCCGCAACGCATACGGCTGGAAATACAAATTTAACTATCGATTGTTGCAGCGGACCGGAGTCGTATCGTTGGAGGCCAACCGGCGAGTATCGATGAACATCCGTATCAGGTAAGTATTCCAATCGCGACCGTGTTCGCAATCAGGGGCAATCGGTAGCAAGAGTAATTGGTCGAAATTTTTTCGAGCGGAAACGTTCCTTTCGCGGCTTACCCTTAGCACGATGCATTAATAACCGACATATTCTCGTGTGCAATAGTCGTCAACAGTTTCGTACCTTTCTCCGAGGCAAGAGAAGAATCGTTTTTTAACCACTTTTCTCTCATTTCACCACCGCAGCACGTATTCCAAATTCTTTTTATCATTCTTCGAAATTCAGCCAAAAAGAAACTGTCGCGAGACCCTCGAATAATTCTTCCGTCTCAGAGTCTCGTACCGTTCAAACGAAAAATCGGTAAGAAATATCACGAGAATTGTCTGCTCGTTAAATTCTCGAAGCGCGTAAATTAGACGGTCCCGCGAAAGGGGAATAGTCGTGAATGCGGACGCAATTTCCTCGTCCAGGTTATAGTAACGAGGCCTCTGTGCCACCTGAAGACGACTGTGCACGTAGTTCGACCACCGTCAGAAAAATATTAATCCACGTTTAACAGGCCGACCATTTTCATTTCTCGAATATCATGACCACTGCCAAACCGATCAACCACAAAATTGATACAAGCCGACTAAAATTTATAGGTGTCGCTTCGATTTCGGGGTCGTCACATATGCGGTGGTTCAATCCTTAGCGAGGAGTGGGTTGTCACCGCTGCACACTGTGTTATCAGGTATATCTTTTTATTATTATTGTCTATATATTTTCTTTATTATTATTGTTAGTAAACGTTATCGTTCTATCGTTCTGTTCCATTTCAGTGAGTATCCTCGGGCCATTTCGGTCGCAGTAGGTTCTTCCAATCTGAATGATAAAAATGCTACTGTAATCTACGCCAGAGAACTCATCAAACATGAGTCGTACGATAGAAGGACTTCCGATTACGATATCGCTTTAATTCGGGTAAGTGATAGTTCTTAAAATCGTAGTACAATCAAGGAAATGATGAATCTGTGGAGAGAAATTATTTTTAAACGTAGGGCAACATTGTAGCGTTAGAAGTTTCGTTTGTTAACATGTTTGACACATTGAATTTTTCATTTTTCAATGAATTTTGTAGTGTGGCGCACATCGGTGAGATGACACGTTTAATCGTCATAATACCAACCCTTCCATTGTCTGTCTGAATTCGTTATAAAAAGATCGGAACTTTGATAGACTCAATCTACTTAAAAATTGGCAATCATTTCTAAGTTAGGCTGCCCAATCGCAAGGCATCCTATACACTTCGAGCCGTGAGAAACTCGGAAGCGACAAAGTTGGAACGTGCGGTTTTGTACGACAGACTAAAAGAAAAAGTGAAAAGGCCTATAATTTCTCCCCACTGAAACTCAAACATAAAACAAGAATTGCTGCCAATCTAAAAGTACCAGATAGAATGTTGCTCGCACGTAAATTCATGTACCAACGAGCTATCCTCCGAGGAAGCAAAGCTTTGTTACCCCTGATACGTACGCGCGCGCGCGCGGACACAGACGCGCACCGCGCGTAACTCTTGTCAAAATTAAATATCCGTCAAGTCGTGGCACAAAGCAAAAGCGCAAAAGCACTCGACATCGCTTTCGAGAATACCAAGAATGCTTCTTCCTGCTTCATTCCCATACTATCGAGAGTGATCGCACAATGCGCCTCGAAATCACGTGCCAGCAATCGGTGCAAGTTTACGACAAAACGATCGTCGAAGTTTATTTAGTAACAGGCCTCTCTCCGTGGAATAAAACCGACGAATTCGATTACCGTTTTACAATCAATTCCGCAATGCACAGCCTGCCGAAGGTTGGCACCGTTCAAACCAATTACTGTTTCAGTTGGAAAAGCCGCTGGTGTACAGCGAACGGGTGAGACCAATTGTGCTGGCACCGGTGGCCGATCATTATGCGGCTGGTAGCGCGGCGTTGGTCACCGGTTGGGGATCGTTGCAAAGCCAGGGCCCGTTGACGACACTGTTACGTAAGGTCGAGGTGCCACTCGTCTCCAGCGCAGAGTGCTCAGCGTTATACGCTAACCGTACCATCAGCCAGAGAATGATTTGCGCCGGTTACACAAACAGCGGCGGCAGGGATGCGTGTCAGGTAATGGCTTTCACTAATTGTCCGCGCGTGACACTAATCGTTTTTTAATTGCGCCATTAACAGTTTGATTGGGCAGATCAGAATTACAGCGGGCGAGTGAAATGGTAAACTGGTTGTAATGAACGTGGAATTCGGTGGACTGTTTCGTAGTTTGATCAAATCGTGGCCCCTCGGTGATTTGTAAGCGTGCATAATAGGCGTCAGAGATGCACGACTGCTTACTGGACACGACTTTCGGATTTTCTATTGCTTTGCCGTGGCGGGATCAGTGTTAAATGGTAGTTAGTTGAGAAAGTTTGTTGAAAGGCGAGTTATGCATTGTCGCGGAGGCGATTCTTCCGAGGTGTAAGGTGACAGTTTGCGAGTGTATGTGTGTTAATGACGAAATAACGATATTTAATTATATTTCGTTGTAACAGTTCATGGTGATTGACTGCACGTGTCACGACGCACCTGAAAATAAGCTTTCCTCAATTGCATCGTTAATATATCGACAGCTGGGCAATGTCGAATATGAGCTCGGACATACTAGTAATACAGAGTTCTATTAATGAATATATCGGGCCGCGAGCAAAGCGATAATAATATTTCAATACCGTGCTTAGCTAAAAAGAAGAATATTCTTTCCATCTATTTTTGAAATGACAGACGAAAAGTTGTCCGAACATAAAAGTATCGATACACATCCTTGTTTCACGTGCAGTTGAACTCAGAGATTCGATACTGTCATCAAGTGTGCCGATTTTCACCAGTACACCATGAATAGCTCGTTAAATTTTCACAGTTCAATTATTCGGTGCCTTACACTTCAATCGTATCTCCTCTTATGCCTCTTTTGCTTTTGTATTCAGATCAATTTAAACCTTCGACGCGATATTTTCTTTATAACCGCGAGTATTTATGTGCTGCAGGTGTCTGAGTTAGTATGAAACATCGAATTTTCAAGTAACATCCACAATTCGACACCCGTTTCGACACGATTACGTATTGTTTCGTTTTCCTACGTCATTTCTTGAATCGTTATTATTTATTTCCACAGGGTGACAGCGGCGGGCCACTGGTGCAACACGGCCAACTAATCGGAATCGTATCTTGGGGCATTGGCTGTGCACGACCATCTTATCCAGGTGTTTACACACGCGTGACGGCCCTTCGAAGTTGGATCACAGAGAATACTGGCCTCTGAGCCCGATTGTTTTTCCTTTTCGCCGAGTGGAAATGTTATTGGGCCATCTACAATATCCCTGACATTTTTCCAACAACGAATTGTTATTTGGTTGACTCTATTTTTATTTAGAACGAGAGTCGCGGCCGTTTTTACCGTGCATTCCATTTTGTACCGAAACTGTTTTCCACGAACGATTGTTGGCTAATAAATCGCATTTTGTATCCTGTAGCGCATCGTTGCCCTTTCGCAAGCTAATTATCGACCAGAAATCGAACGTATCACGGCGCTGTGCATATTATCAGTGCACGCCAAACAATTGTACCGAAAATTTTGTCCACGTACGATTGTTAATTGATCAGTCAATAATATCGACAATATTATACGTCCAAACTGTATGAACGCCAGTCGTTACGGTTGATTTTCACCGTTGCTCGGTCGTGTAAAAGTGGCGATGTGGATATATCGATAATGAATCGATACGAGTTCTAATGCACGAATGTAACAAGTGGTCTTGTAATTGAGCCGGTCGTATCTCATTCTAAGTATCGGATATTTGGCCGCCCATTTTCCCCCGGAAAAAACCATCAATTTGCTAATGAACGGAATACCATGGTATCGAAGCAACGGTCGAACCGGTCGTTTTTCTATATTTCATCGTACGAATCGCCCTTCGTTACAAAGTACGCGCGTTCAGCTAAACCGCTAATTAGCTCGTTCGGCCATTGACGACCCCTCGGAGCTTTAATTTGCGATTTACAAATGATTTATAAATCGCTCGTGTACCAGTTCTCCTGAATATATCGACTTCTAAAACGTCACGCTCGACCCTGTAACTAACATTCGACCGTTCCAGTCCAAAGGAAACGTAATAGAAAGATGAAGGAAATAAAGATATTGCCGATAGAATTTTCCTCCGCTTATAAAAATATACGGAAGCCCTTTTATTCCTCGGTGGAAGCTGATACCAAAGGTGAAATATGCGAGAAGGAAAATGAGTCGCGAACAAAGAACGACCATAATGTACTTGGCTAGGCTCGTTGTATTTCCATAAAAGCCTTCTACGACGCTCGACAAATTTTACAAAACTTACGATGCTCTCACATTCCCTCTGGCGGCATAAAAACGGACCAGAATGTCACCGTTCTCCCTCTTCTTCTACAGGCTGGCTTTAATCTGATGTCGAGTTTCTGGTGAATGTGTAGCCAATGCGGATATTGTAGTATCGCTAGTATCATCTCACGTATAGTGAATTCCGGAATTCGCCGAGATCCATGTAACGTAACTGCTGACACGAGTATATACGCCTGGATGTATCATAGTTTTACACCCTAATCCATAGGATAGAACGCCAATCAGCGTCTGGCCTTCCATCAGCGGGGCACCTGGATCACCCTGCAAGCAGACGAGGGTTGACAGTTTCAGTGATTACTTGTAGCTGCACTCGGCCCCTTCCACCCCTTTCTCGCCGCGACTTTGCCTGGTGTACACGCATATGTATGTATTGCAGGTTCGGAAATTCGTTTGTGAAATAATGGAATCTGATTATGGGTTCCCGATGGTCAATGCGTGCAGATCGCGTAAAGCAGATGGAGTAAATGGAATTACCTACACGTCTCCAATTGTTTGGGAACATTCGACGAAATTCTTTGGGACAAGGTTCGAACGTGGAAGAGGAATACGGAAAAGAAAAGTCGTGTCAAAATGATTTCGACGAATATTTAAGGTTCCAGCTGTTCTTTTGATATTACTTGAAATATTAAGCGACGAATCGATTTGCTGCAATAGTGTATCATTTCCATTTTGTAATTTGAAAATATTTCAACCTGAAGAAGGCAGACATTTTCGTGTATAGATTATTTTATGATTGTAGGAAAAAATGATTTGATACAACATTTTGTTCGTCGGTGCGTTCTCTCGTTGAGGTCACTCAAATTGCGTTACGAACATTTTTCATGTCGTAATAAATAAAGCATAAAAGGTGGCCCCCCTTTAGCCGACACACTCTGTATAATATATCAGAAATACAACGAAATCAGTTAATGTTTCGCTGATGTTTTCTCGCGCATCCGCGAACAATCACATTTCCGTATCTATTCCCATTATTTGTGCAACAACAATTACTCGTGCGACTCGACTCAACATATTCACAATTGTAAAGAGAAACTTTCACAAGAAGGAGAATGAAACAAGCTGTGCTTGCCCCCTTTGAAAATAGTAACAAATGCTACGAATAATACGAGAGCCGGTAAAATGAACGGTTTGTTCGAAATCGAAAGGCCAGCGTGATTTCCGTAGCATGTTATTCACAGTATTGAACAATTGCTTCAAACGACGAACAACAGAATTGTTCCAAAACGTAGGCCCGAAAATCCCAATTAGTTTTGCACCGTTTAAACCCGCCTCCATTTAGAAATCGAACGCTTGAATCGTTTCACGTTTATCTGTGTTCAAAAGGAGCCAACGTTCTATAACTTTCGCGGAATTGTATTTTCAACGGTGGAAAATCGACACAGAGAACGAGCAGGTACGGGGAAAAGGGAAAAAGATTGGAATCCATTGGCGATGAAGAACCGACCGAGAGATATTGCTCTTTGTACCGTCCTGAAGAATTTTACTATTACTATTATAACGATGGAGCGTGTAGCAATCTCATCGCTTTATGACAATTTTCTATTTTGCTTGGTGAATAATGTTCAGTCCCTATTCAGCCAACGGTATTCGAACGGCGCTTATTACGCGCCATACTTATGACACTTGTCTGTCGAGTTTGTATGGTAATATTCTTTACAGACCAAGATTTTCTTGGCTAATTCTTTTCTGACGTGTTTTGTATATTTAATTATTAATTCGGTCGTGAATCTCGGCGTAAAGGAATGAATCAAATTGAGAAGGCTTTGTCCAATGTGGTGTTCTACGTTATATTCTATAAAAGTATTTGTAATCTAGTTTCAGCTAATTGAGTTTCCGATATATACTACGAATTTATCGTAAACTGGTGAAGATCGCTAGCTCTATTCAATGTAACGTAAATAAATCAACCTATGCTAATCACAGACAAATAGAATGCTAATGAAATATTATTAAAAAAACTATCTTTGAATTTCAGAACACGTATATTTCACGTTCGTCCTTTTTATAATTTATGGATTGAATAACTCCCATATTATTCATTTGCGCCCAAGATACACTCCACGCATTCATTGTTTGCTTGCATTCACCAGTCGATAGTGGTTAATATTAAAATTTAACAAAACCAATATTATCCTCGTCAATCTGAAGTTGCAGTTATTCATTATTATACATCGACGTGGTTCACAAATCATTTATACAGAAATAGCAGAATAAAGTGTGAGTTATGGCCAGTAGTGGTGTTTCGATTAAACTTGTCTGATAACGATTTTCGATTATCTGACCGCTTTCTTTATTGGCAATATTTATTGCATCGTTCGAATGCCGGATACGCCATCCACTTCAATCACGCCTAACATTAAAAATAGAAACATTTTATTCAATTATTCTCCGCTAATAACTCTTGTCGCAACTCAATACGCACATCCATTTTTTGTTGCCAAAATAAATGAAATGCCAATCAATAAGTAAATCTTTTAGCAACTCGATTAACATTTACAACCCTAAAGCTTCGTAATTAAAAGCGTTCATACTATTTGTCCCATCCAGTATTTCCGAATTTAGTCTGCCGTCCAATAATTCCTTGGTTTATCGGTCGACTTTATCTTTGCGCGCGACTCGAAGCCTCGTTGGGATCGTGTTCCCCAATCAAATACGTCACATTGTTCATTGATTTCATTCAGCCGATACTTAAATTAGTCGTTCACGACAAACGCGTTTCAGCAAACGTCGAACTGTCGGTTAATTATACGACGAAGTGCAGGCGATGGGCACGGGTAAAAGGCAATCAGAATTGCGTTAACAAGCTCCGTAATTTATTCGTTTCATACTTTCTGTGTACTGGCGTAATGACAGAAATTTCGAGTCCGTTTCATTATTGACGCGAACGCATTGTTATGAGAAATTCAAAGGAAGAACGAATTCCCGTTGATAGAAAATATATAGCGGGGAGATTTATTGCGGAACGTAGGGACGTTTGAATAAGCGACAAACAATATTAGCGAAATTTTTGAAATTACAATGGACATCGAACGTTTGGCGGATAATACGAACTCGATGTTCAAGTACACCTTTCGCTAATAATTAATAAATGTATGAACAGCCATTGACGTGAATGCTAACTATATTTCAAGGCGATTTGAACTTCGTAAAGCCGTCGAAAGAAAACCGAACCACCGCGATCTCTCCTCGTCCTCTAATAATTCGATATCCCAAAGCAAACGTGCAGAAATTACAGATTAAGTGCTACTTGAATTACAACAAGCACCCCGTATTGCCGCACTCCGAAGCTACACAAAGCTGTTCAAACTTTGCAACTCAGAAACCATCGAATATGCAATCATACGGCCCGCCTGATTCGATGCTTATCACCACCAACTTCGCGGGCCAATTTAAAAACCGCCCTAACAAGTCAAGCAAGTTCTCCTCGTACAAAAATCCCCGCCGCCTTTCCAACCGAACAACAGAACCTCCGCATTTCCCCCCCCCCCCCCCAACCGTCCGCCACATAATCCGAACTAAACGCTCAATCGTTCCCGAATTCGATCCTCCCAAGTTACACAGCAAATATCGACCACCGAACGGAGCCATCCGTCTCCTTAATCGCCAAGCTGCCAAAGCCCCGGCTCCCGTTTCTCCTCCTTCACGTGCCACGTGCACGTTTGATGGCGCGTTTTTGACAACTAGAATCCGCATTGTTCCCAAGGAACGGTTGCGCCAGACACCGCTGATCCACAGAAGCAACGCACACCGTGCATAAGAAGCATATACCAGAGGCACACGGACGGAAGGCGTCGCGTCGAGTAGCGTCGCGCGCGACGAGGTCGAGATCCTTAGCAGACGCTTCAGGATGCTTAAGTGTCGCAAGCTGTCGCGGTTCGGCAATGCACACGGTGCTCCTCTCTGCTCCTCTCTTGCCCCCCCCCCCCGACTTGCCCCTTTTCACCCTTTGAGCCTAATTCCAAGGCACGTTCGCCTATCTTCATCTTACCTGACACGTTTCCACGCCGTGAGTCATGTTACCGGCGCAAAGCATCCTTTGGAACACCGGCTCGTAGCAGGGCATCGCCGAGCTGCAGGTACTCTGATTCACGAGTGGTATTGTTGTCACTGTGAGCCGAGATTCCGCTGGACCGACCTGAAAATCGTCGGCAACTGTACGGGTGGACGCTTAATTTTGGGGAACGCCAGCGATGCGAATAGGACGCAACGTGCGCTGTTCAACCCTCCGATTTGTGTCTGCGGAGGCGTCGTTTACCGTGAACGGATATTCGTGAAAATATCGACGAAAATGTTTCTCAGATATTGTTGGAGAATTTGGACGGGGATGTTTAAGGGTGAACGACAGAGGTATAGAATCTGAAGCAAATGAAATGTTCCATTTGGTTGTTTTCTGTGGATGGTAGCAGGTGGTGTTATTGTTTTTAATATTAATCCCACCTATTGTGCACATATATTTTATTCGGTGCAGAATTGAGCTCGCGCGCGAACAATATTTATGTGTTAATATTGTGTTTACATTGATTGCCAAAGATGAGGAAAAAGGGAATAGTAGGACAAGCAGAAATGCAAATGAATTGCAATAAATTCTATCTCGTTGCGAAAATGCGAGAGCTGATATTGTACGCATGCAGGGAAACAAATGGTTACAGCACCTGAGCGTGATCAAAGAATACACACTCGTAAAGTGTTCGAGGCTTCAAACTTTATGAGGCGAATACCGAATTATTATTATGGGATAAATATTGTTCGTTTCGTCGCGTCGCGAAACATCACGAAGGATCGTTCCGTGCTATTCAATTAATAAAATTGAAATCCACATTGTTACGTATCACCTTTGTTTTTTATTCAACCATTAAATGTTTGGCCGTCATAAAAGGTGCACATATTTGTTTTGTGGCGTTGGATGTGTACCGTCTAGGTATCGTATCAGTAATGAAATTGATTCAGATATCGCGATGAAAATGAATATTTAGCGATCGAACCAGCGTTTTAATGATCGCGCGATGATACTGAGATATAATCAGCACCGGGTATATAACGAATGTTCGGCACGGTTTCCAATGGCTCTTCAATGTTGAAAACGCAACAAATTTTAATCACATTTTATGCCATTGTCGGCGGAAATAATTTTGCAAATTTATTTTCGTTCTATTCGACATAAGGGTGGGTACATACACGAAGTCGCTTTAATTAATAATATCAAAAGTGTGTGTGAATCGCTGTTAAACGACGCTGGTAATTTCCATCAGATTTCGGATAGCGAAACACAGTTTTTATTTTATTAATAACATCAGGAACAGCACTTACCAGAGTATGCCTCCAACCAGTCACGTAACACATCGTTCCATCATCGAGCTCGTACTCTTCCTTGCCCGGAATTCCTATCGGCAATAATTTCTCTCCGAATTGTGCAGGAACTTTCAGCTGTTCCCCGAGAAAATTGTATCAGAAAAATATAATTAACTTCCGACATTCCCTTAATATAATTACGGTACATGTTCAGTATCATTACGCAATTACATTCGTTTCTCGTATTACACCGGGAGACTTCGTGTTAAATATCGCACGTGTCATTAATACACGTTTCGTTCAACTTTTCAATAATATTTCATCGCGGAACGTTCATCAAATTTTTCGCGCTCCCGCGAAAATGTGCGCCAATTCCGCTTTGAAACGAAATGTTGTTATTTGTTCGGCGTTGTTACTTCACCTGTTCGTAATTGCGAAAATTGTCGATGACGAAACAGAAGAGTAATAAAAGTAAATTACGAAACTTGTTCGCTGTGGTAAGAGCGGTTATAGGCAATTGGTGATGAAAGTAAATTAGGTAAGTGAGGGTGACACAAGTAGTACGTAAACGTAAATTCCATCTTTCTCGCAAGCAAACGTCAATTTTTCTGTCGATGTGAAATATATAACTTGACAAAAATATGAAGGATGTTGGATACAGCAATGGTTACTTCGATGCATGAGCTTATCTCGAAATATGAAAATAATTCACAATTTCGAACAAAACATTTGTATAGAATTTGTCGATGTTACTTATTCTCACACTTATCAATTCCTAATTAAAGTAAACTCGGAAAAAAATGAAAAGAAAAAAAGTAAAAGGTAATGCTAAGTAAGAGTTCTATATTTCTGCAATTTTGGTTAATTCTACCAAACCGTTCGCATTTTTCTGCGGGTCCAAATCGTGTTAGGAAATAATAGAAAATGCGCTCCCTGCAGCTGGAAAATTCGTACCTGTATTAACGCGATGTCATTAAGTAGCACGTATTTATCAAAATCCTCGTGCACAACGATGTTGCCTACTTTTAATTCGTCGCCGCCGCTGGAAAGCTCGGAGGTACTAGCTCTCACGGTTACTGCGGAGAGGTCGGCGCTGCAAGCAATTATATTTCATTATTCGCCGCGTTGTAAACGCAGGTATGCAATTTGTACAACGCCGTGTGAAAATCCACGGGCGATACTCGCCGGAAAACGCAGGACGCAGCGGTTATTATCCACGACTCGTGAACCAGTGCCCCGCTGCACGCGTGCCTCCCGTATTTCTCGATGGACACCTGTATTGCATGGAACAATCGTGAATGAAACTTCGCGATAACGTTTATGCTTTACGACTGTACTATCTTTTGTTTGCGCTTGAAATCCAAAAGTATTTTCGCATTACCGTCAACAGTTGGGCCACGTATTTCGCAGTGGCCGCACAATTAAACAAAAAGTATGACCAAATATGAAGCATAGTTAACAGAACAAGTGCGTATTGCCGCATAGATATTTCAGTAGATCGTCGAACTTTATCAGTGATACATTCGTGCAGTAATTTGATAGTACTTTAATTAATTCAAGATACGAAATAATTTATTTCATTCATCTAAGGAGGCTAGATGTATAAAGGCGATCGCCTTTAATTTTTTCGTGTCATCGTTTCCCACGCGGTACGTACAAAATTTTATTAACAATTCTTCCGATTTCACAAGCGTAGACCAGCACAGACAGTAGCAATAAATAAGTCGTAAACAGTATTTGAACTCACGTGATACGGATACTCCGTGATGTTCGCGTATCTCATATTTTCAGCCGCAAGAACCGCTGCACATAGAACACAAAAACTAATCTCATAAAATCGTCCATGTGATATCGACGAGATTTATTTGTCGCATCATCGAACTTACCATCCTCGAGGAGGATGCAGGACAAGAGCAGTATTATTTTATACATATCGTACGTCGATCGATGGGGGACAACTGGTAACTGTGAAATTATTAGACCCGCGAACCGGGTGAAATGTTGTCGACACGCGTACGGGGCCAAATACATGTGCGCACATATTTCGGTGATAAACGTCGTTATCGATCGTTAACCGCTATCGAAGGTGCGTCACGTCGCCGCGTGGACATCAAAGGATGCCGGGCGTTCAATTTGTGTGTTTCAACAATCTGGATGAAAATTTTCGGGAAAGAGAAACGAACGTTCCACTTTCGGGTGAAAAATTGTTTCATTGAAGCGTACATACGGTCGAGATCGCGATTAGCGATACCGTATCGAGACAGAGATAATGGAACAATCGTGTCAAGATTAGTATATATCCAATTTGGAACAGTGTGCAACTAATCGATCGAGCGAATTTGATAAAACGTATTTCTTGTATACATCGGATGCGTATGCATGTATACTTTGCACGCTCTCGAGTGTCCAATCTCTCGTAATTCACAGCGACTTTATCTGTGCGCTATAAAAGTTCTTTCTTGGCGGTTCTTATGGGTACGTAGGATGAAAAAGTGAAGGCCACTACGTATTAGAATTAATGGTAATTATTGACAGATTTTTGAAGAATAATGATTACTCGGGAAAGTATCTTTGACAACATACATATGTCGAGTTCAATTTTTGTATATACTATTGTTATTTTTAGGATATTTTTATTATAATGCGTTGCTATGCACTGTTCTATTTTTCCATCCTTACTATTATTTATTATAATTATTGTTTTAGCGTTTCGCTGGTATTGCTGATAGAATTTAACGCTTTTTCATCTAATAGAACAGCAGTTCAAAGAGCTTCTTTGCGCGAGAGTTTCGCCGTAACAGCGATCTTGATCGAACTGTCCAACTGGATAAACTATCGGAGAAAGTTTGTGGTGCTCCCAGGATCAAAGATAGCCAAACGTAAAAAGCATTTCGCGGTTAAACAAACTATTTCATCCGTCAATCTGTCGTCGGGCATCAGTATCTGATTCGCTTTTTGTGTAGCAATTGCCGTTTCTCTTCTTTGTAATTAAATTGATTACATTCTTTCATGAATCTTCTCGTATTTTTATATCAATCTTATCTTATATCTTATATCAACCATTTAGAACTCAGCTATATAGTATTATATCAGAACCCAATCTGAATAGGAAATAGTGTAAAGAAAATAATCAGCAAAGACTGCTTGTTAAGTTTACCATACATTTTGGTCTAAGATATAAGAATGAAACGAACGACCGTTTTTATTTTATCAACCTACAGAATACCTTTTCTATCGATCAACCACGTTTAATTCATAGAACAAACTGGCGCGTGTTGCATGACTTCATTGAAATAGTATCAATCAGTGCCCGAATATCCGCAATAAACTGCATCTGTCAATCGATCATTGTTCGATAAACTTCTGCATTATTTCGCGTATGCACGCGCAGTGCAATTGAGCTATTGTTACGATTATTAATCATACACATCGCTTATATTTTCAAACATCTGTATTTACACATTTCAACATTTACAAAATTCTACAAAAACTGCAATACATTTTATCATTTTTTACGCTTATTTTCTTCTTTCGCACATATATCGTTTAATTCCGTTCCTAGGGCTATATTTTAAGATTACATCCTCCTCGACTTAAACTCCACTGATACTTTTTATCCATGACCGTAAACTAGCCACGTTCGTGTAAACACCAGGATATTGCGGTTTCGCGCATCCGTAGCCCCACGACACAATGCCGTACTGAGTTCCATCAGCCGTCAAAGGACCACCGGAGTCACCCTGGCACGAATCTTTTCCACCTGCGACGAATCCAGCGCATACCATTCGGCCAGTGATCGTGTTCATGCTCTGGTAAACGTTCTGGCACTGGTTCCTGTTCACTATAGGTATCGACACGCTCATCAGCTCTGACGAAGTCGGGCCACCTTGCTGCAACGCGGATAGATAAGAAGGTTAAACGAGGGAAAGCTATAAAATAAAATTGAATAAAAGTAATATGTCTTTGCGCTATTTTAATTATTGGTACGTCACGGCACGACAGTAATCGATCGTGATAAAATTTGCTTTACGAAAACTTATTTTCTTATTTCTCACTGACATTGGTGATAATTTAATAATTTGGGATTTAGTAATAGTATTTTGCGATGCACGTAGCCATCGAGATATCGGTGTATCGAGTATTCAATTTCGTTTGTTTGTTTGTAGTTTTGTTATATTGCAAAGTATAACCGCAAACTTCTATCGTGTTCAAACAGAATAAATCAAACGATTTCGTCCCAATTTACCTTTAACGCACCCCAACCAGTGACGGTTACCATTCTCCCAGGTAATGGTTCCGCGCTTGCCAATTTCACAGGTCTTGCAGTGTCGCTGAAAACGATTATACCGTCTATCTGCAATCAAAATTCGCGAAGCATTAGTTTCAACTATATCTCCTTAGTCCGTCGACTTATCTGACCAACGATCCCAAAAGTTTTCGACCACGAGCTAATTTATGATACCATCGAATTGTATGAATGTATACCGTACATTTGCTAACGTGTAATCGAGAGAACTTCTCCAGGTGACAGTATCTCAACGAAAAATTGTTGACACCGCTTCAAATCTAACATTAATTTGGTCCTCGCAATATTATTTCTAATGATGTATAAGAACACCAGTTTATCGACCAATATATAATATGAAAGATCACATTTAACTTCCACTGTATTAATTGTGACAGGAAATTTGTAACTCGCGACACAACGAAATCAAAATTAATATAACACGTGCAGTTACGTTCGACGTACCTCGAGAAGCGCAATGTCGTAGTCAATCGTCTGTGGATTATAGTTGGGATGCTGAACGATCCTCTTGATGCGATAACGTGTGCCCAGATTCTTATTGCTGTTACCAGCTCGTAGGCTGTACGAGCTGACGGGCGATCTGTAATTGATGAAACATCGAAATATGTACCAGCTATGTCAGGTATCGCGTGCGTACGGTGTTTACACGATACGGTGTATATTCATCCGGCATCCATAGAACGTTGGCTGTTGTTTTTCCAAAGTATGCACGCGGAATTTCACGCCTTTATTGTTATTGTATAATAGAAGACAATCGGGCTGGAATCCAAGCCGCAAAGCCGATTTAATATCACGATGGCTTTCACAACTATTATCCTGATTAGCCAATCAGCGTACCGACGTGTGAAAATACCCGGATGATCCACATGGCAGTGCGATGGTACTTTATATTTTATCATACGTGTAATTCAATTAAGCGTAAAGGGGGAAAGTGAGATACGACGCGAGAGAAAGGACAGTGCAGCACGGTTGCAACAATTTTGTATTGCACTGCAACTGTGTAATTTGTTAATGCACCTTTTGTTAAAAAAAGAACTCCTTTTAAAAGATGAACCGTAAAATCATTTAATCAAAACGAAGTGCAATATTCTGCACAGGGTACTGCAACTTTGTTATTGTTTATGTTAATTATGGATTAATCGATTCACCTGAACGTTAATAAAACTGGAATTCTACGTGTACAGTAGAGAGCGGGTTAAAATGTGCAGGCATTTATTCTATTTCAGTGGACTTCGTGTAAATTGTGATTTATTTAATCAATTTAATGTAAATAATAGTAATGCGTGGATTAGTAATCAAGCGTAATAAACAATTGTACTGAATCAAATTCCTATACTTGCTTCGTAAAGGTGCACCGCGCAGTATGCAAACCAAGTGCATGTTCACGCCTGCCTTGTCCGTGTATTATTGTTAACCTTACGTATTTGTATCATTACCCTACGCAATGAGCTGCAGTCATGACCCATGTGCTGCTGATGATCGAGGCACCGCAAACGTGTCCGCTGGTCTGCAGGCTCAGTTGATGCGGATGCTGACGTATGTCGACGTGGGTTCCTCCGACGATTTGAGAGTCCGGAAATGGAGGACGGTCCTTCAGGACGGAGCCTGCAACGTTGAATTGAAAAAAAAGAAACAATGAATACATTTTCCAATGAATTAAACAGCAATCAAAATATAACGTGGCCCTAACACACATTTCTAACATTGCTAAGAATGTTTCCAGAATACGAGACACTCGATTCTTCATTTGCTTTCTCTATAAGCAAAGTCAGGATAATGGTTACACGAATCTCTCCGATGCCATGCAATTAAACGCAAAACGAAAATTACTGACAATGTAATACTTGTTGATACGTATATCCAGTCTACGGTGTAAAATAAATACTGAACACCTGGGGTCGGTTAAATACAAGTATTTAACGAATCTCTGATTTAAACATTTACCACCGTTAGCTCATCCCCTTCCAACCATTTACTACCCTGTAGCACACGGTACAAGCACACTTGCACCATGAAAAGGAAAAAGTCAATTCCTTATTTGTAGCGTTTAGTATGGCGCTCGTATAAGGGAATCAAGAGAAACGGTACAGACCGAGAAGCATGCACTCACCAAGGCATCCGACAATAAAAACACTCAGTAGTATGCTTCGTAACATCTTGGAGTAATATCAAGATTGCGCGTAGGGGACGGCTTTTATACGAAAAACTTGCTTCTCTGATTCAGCGAAAAATCCTTATCTGAGAACAATCCACCGTGCTACGCACAAGTGGCACATGGCGCAAGCATCCGTAATATCATAGTTACAGGGGATACGGATCGAGAAGGTGGAGCGAATCGCATGAGAGAAGAATACCTGCGACCTTTCGCGGGCACAGTCGCAACGATATCACGTGATAAAAATCAGACAAGAGTACACGAGAGGTGAGATGGGATTTTGAACCAGACCGCACCAACCTCGGTAGGAAATATTCAATGAACTTGTTTGTTGTCCCTTTGGTATGTTGTTTATGTTTTCTGATCACGATGAAGCCCGATCTTGATGCTGCTTCCTTGACGTTCAACTTAAAATTTCTTTCACCGTTCGGTTAATGTATTTTCTAATGCGGCGTTCGAAAGAAATTTTCATTCTGATGTGGGAAAGTCTTGTACACCTTTTGTTCATTCGGGACGCTTCGAATTTATTTTCGTGGTTCGAGGATCGAAACGAACATCTGCGAAACAGACGACTGCAACGAAAGCTAATTTCTTGTCCGATTATAGCGAAGGAAAATTAAATACGATTGTTCGTTATTGTTACGTGGCATTGCAAATTTGAATATACTTATCTAAATGTCTCGTATATTGTAATATTCAATATACGCAACCTTCGTTAAATTGGATTATATCTTTGATTTTGTTACAATTAGATTGACGTGAATTCCTGAATATTGTTAGCACGCCTGCGTTAGATATCTCTCCGCAAACAATAATAATAATTTCCAATTTTTCAATATCATAACAGAATCCATTTAAGCGTGTATCGGAAATTGTTTCAAAGTCAATCTAATTTATAAAAGTATCATTTAATAATATTAGATTAACCTCGTTTTACCCGTCAACTTAATACAGACCTATTGAAACACATTCTTCTAACAATAAACGCACTGCGTTATCAATCGAGAAGGCTGAAAAATTGTTCCTCAAACATCAACATGATTTGATCTAATATTCGCAATTGGCGTCGTCGCTGTACACGTGTCGCATTATTAGCAGCCGGGGACCAATAGCACGTTCGCGATCGGGTCGTTAGAATTTGAGGGCTAATTGCGCATGTTGATTTAAACATTTTGCCGGCAGATGTATAGATCGCCAGGCGATTGTCCAAGCGTTTAAACATCCTGCGGAGGGTATTACGGTGCGCTGGAATTCGTGAGAATAAAGAGGAGCGCGGTGCGATCGGTATTAGTTTACAACAATTCCGAAAGTCAATTGTGTAATCTGCCTTCGGGACTTTGTTCGCTTTGCCGGTGTATCCCCCGCTGTGCTCGCGTTCGATCGTAATTAGTCACAACTTTTATTGTTAGTCACTTTCTCGATCGCATTGCAATCGAATATTGCGTTCTGTCTCGTGTTGAAACGCCCACGATAGTATTGTTCTCGATGTTTTCATAAATAGAATATTTGCGTTGATTCGCGCGAGAATCCTTTCTCCCGGGGATTCTTTGTTCATTTGCTTCGCGAAAGATCAAAGGTTCGCGTTCGCCCGCGACGAAAATCGTGTTAAGTCTGTCGTAAAAACCGTGGTTGCACGTCGTTCCGCGTTCTCCGTCCAGCTTAATACCTTTACGTGGTCCTTTCATCTTATCTTTCGGAGCTATTGGGACGTCGAACGTGATTAACGTTCATTCCTTTTGCACGTCCCGCCCGACGTATTGTCCAACGTGGTCCGCCAGATTTAATTACCATAATAGCGTCTAACAGCGGGGGGCGAAACACGCCCGACGTGACGGTGGATTTCGCAAATTCATTCATTCTGTCGCACTTCGGGAGTGCTTTCAACAAAGCTCTTAATCAGATAAAAATCCATTCACGCGCGACCCGAACAGAAGCACGTTTCGCTACCGTGAACAGCTACGCCGAAGTGTTTCGACGCCTCGAATTTTTCTAATCGTAAGGTCGTTTACGTGACGTTTAATCTTTTATTAATTTCGTACGGGTTTCGCCACGAATTTATCTGTCTGTCCCCGTGGCCGACTGTATCGAGGTTCCTCGCCGTTATCGCTGCCATTTAATCCTCCGGTTCCATGCGTTGCATCGATCCACGATTCACCTGCTTATCTGGTACAAATCGGCCTCATCGATAAGCTAGAAGTTCGGCCGCGATATTATAGGACAACTTCGACTAGATAAGATTTCTCAGTTGTTCATACTGTCTTTTTTCTTTTGTTTTTTGTTCGATTTAATTAGTTGCACCGGGGACTACAATCGATCGAACGATTCGTGCCGCAACTTTCGTCGCCCGTCATCGCATCGCCGTGCAGCCAACGTACTAGACGCGGAAACTTCAAACATCGTGTCTGAATTCCTGCTGGAAATTCGATTAATTTTCCTGCTGACGTTTTGGGCCAGGAAAACTTTTAATCCGTAGAGAGGATCACCGTGAAGACGGCTACCGAAGGACTCGTCGGAGTCGCACAGTTTTAGTAGCAGAGATTCCACCAATATCGCCTGGTTCATTACTAATTAATTAGTTTCCGACCGAGACGACTTTCAATGGGTGCTCCGTTTCATTTTTTTCCCCCCTTCCTTTTCGTTCTTCGAACAGTGACCCCGTTTAGTCAACGAAGAACTTCCCTAATAGAAATTCTCGCTGCAAGTATTTCACGGGCGGAACGAGTTAAAAGCTAGGCTTACGATCGGTGCGGAACAAGTCTCGGAAATGTTCTAAAGAGGCGAGGGTTGTTCGGTCTTTAAGAAAATACCTTGGAACGTTCGCGTTTAAAGTAGAAGGGGTTGCCCGGTGTTTTCAGTTGCATTTGCTGCACCGGTTTCTAGGAGTTGTTTTAATATTTGCTGAACCATTGAACATTTACCCTTAAAGGCTGCATGCCGTTGCAATTACTGCAGATATCATTTAGCTACTTCTGTCGGAATTTAAATGCGTCAGAAATATTAAACGTATTCGCGAGTAATAGACGATACAACATTATTTATTCAATTCTATAGAATTCGTTTTATTTTTTGCTTTCGAAATTACGTATTTGGAGATCATATTATTCACGGAATATTTCATTTCTCGTTCGTATCTCTAAATACCATATTATACTGCATCGCCGTAAAAATTATTTGGAAAGATAACAGCCAAGCGCTGCTCCACGTTTTTATTTCTCACCGTTCAAACATATTATCCGCATGCCCCATTAATTTACGATATCTTCGCACCATCGTCGACAGTTCCATTTCCGCGATTCGATAAATTCAATCACGCACAGCGTTTGCAACTCCGAGGATCTAACGTTCGCGACTTATCACGCTCAGAAACGCTCAGAAACGCACCGTCCACGGGCACACGAAATATCAGGAACGTGCATTTCCTCGAAACCAGGCCAGGCAAATGCACCGAACGCTCTGTAAATAAATATTTTCCATCGGGGAGCAAAAGTGTATCCAACGTATTACAGCAATTTCCTTAAACCGCCGCAAACCTAACCCAAATCGAATAACTCGCAACGCCGACCGACATCCGCCCCGAAAGACAGCGTCCTCCATTCATTCGCTACATTTTAAAGATCGTTACCAGAGGGGTAAAAGAGTATCACGACAGGCTGTGCACTTGCTGATATCACCCGCGACTGGCCATTAACATATAAATCAAATCTCTGTCGGCGCAGCCCCTCGCGAGCCCCGTCTTCTCTCTATCGTTTCCACCCTTCTAGTAGTCTCCGCTGATCCTGCCTAAGGTACGCGAGCTTGCTGCTTGTGCCATTGCTTGATACCGTGCAGAACTTTCGTTTCGCGGAAGAAAACCAGAAGGTACCGGAAGCTCGTTCGGAACTACGATTTCCCCGATAGATAGACTCGATGCCCTGATTGAATATATCATCTGAGAAGATTTCGACCGTCTGTCAGAAACCGGGATTTCTCGCACGAGCTTTTTCCAAATTCCTCGTAGAGGTGGAAAGTATGACTCACTTCTCGCGACGATCGTCACGCGAGTTCGTTTCCTCTTTGTTTTTATCGTAGCTGAAGATTTGCGACGACGGTTGGCGATATATAATTGCGGTTGGATTTTACGTGGAAACGTGAGTCGAAGTGACGTGGATCAATGGGATACTGTTCGTATATCGAACATCGTTTGATTATCCAATATTGTGCTTGATAGGAAGAGGTAACTGTTCCCAGATATAGTTTTCAGATAATTTAACACTAAGCTATGTTACACATTTCGCATACATCGTGTCTTTATTTAACACTAACTTAAATATTTCTTTACGTTACATCGGCAATCTATGCAGTCCATATAATTTCAATTAACGGCTGCCTTTTATACCTGTTAATACACAACCGGTATTAATCTGAGGTTCTCGGGTCGCGTAGCAACGCAAAGGTAGTCGACGAAAAAGCAGGCTTTCGGGTAATACACGGTGGCAGTATTAGTATTAACGCGTCGATCCAGATAGCGGAGGTGTTGATACAGCATCGTCAGAATTTTCCGACAGCTCGAAGCAGGAGCACGTCGACAAAGAGATTGCCAGAGCAATTCGAACGGAGGTAAGGGAACGCCCCACGAAGGCATGGCAGTTCGTTTCGTTTTCGAGACAAGATGTGTGACCAAGGCGACAGGGAACGGTCGGTCGCCGTAAGTCTGCCGTGAAAGGACTAACGAGCCCCATCCTGAAAGAATTCTTCGACCAGCCACAACTACTTTCTTTCTCGCCGCTTCCTCCTGCTTCCTTCCTTCCTCGTGTCTACCCTCGTATCTTCTGCACCTTCCATTCCTGTTTCTTTTTTTTTTTTTTATTTTTCCTCGCTACTCAAGTTTGCCTCTCCTCGTCTCGTCCACCGTTGGCCCATCCCCGATCCCGTTTCCGTAGTCGTGCCGCTTACGATTAGAGAACAACCGTTTCTATTGGCAGCAGTTCGTTCTGAATATTCGAACGTGACTGCTGTGCCTCGGGGAGAGAAATATCGTACTATTTTTGCGGGTGTCTGTAAGTGCACGTAAAACCACCATTCATGAAAACTTATTACATCTACTATTAAAAACTGTCATAGACTTATATAGGTACACGTAGATATATTAATTGAACAAACAATTTCCTTTATATCCTGTAGCGTGTCGATTGTTTATATCCATCGGAGGTAAAAAGAGATAGGCGGAAGCGTCTAAACAGACGTTTAAAGATTAAACCAACGGTGCTGGGAGCCGTGTCCCAGATTCCAGGGGGGAAACGTGTCATAGTTTGACGCGGATGTAAATTATGCGATTTGACAAACGTGTCATACGGCGAGTTGCTTGACATATGGAATCCTTTCTCTGTAGTAAATACAGTAACACGGCAGTGAGACATATCGGATAGGCGCGTGAGACATATCAAATACATAATTGGTTCCTACGATCCTACAGAAGCCCTCGAAGGTGCTAGGATTACCGTGTGCCTGATTGCGTCGGAGCTTTGCGCCGCAATTTAGATTTTCCACTCTCGCCTTCGTTTACACTCGTGCACTCGAGCTGGATCTTGCCTCCGCAACGCGGTGCATCCGAAGCGTGGCGCAGGCTCAACTTCTTTATTAAACTGTCCAATAAACTGAATAATGGAACGGCGTGTGCACCGATAGTGGAAAAGCAACTGCATCCCGTAATATCGCGGAATGCATAGTTTCCATTCTCTCGGGCTGCAAGATGAAGCAGACTATAGTTGCACTTCGATTTCACTTCGCAAAGGTTGTAACGTCGTAATTTTCTCATTTATTCGTTTTCTAAAAGTGGACGTATTGCACAGTTTCCAAATACGAGTCAAGTAGAAATTGATATTACGCATTTGTTCGAATTGTATGAATTGTATGAATTGTATGGTCGGCTCTAACGCCGTCAGCGACTGAAAAGTCTCTCTGGTTCCGGGGTCCAATGGAACCGTGTTGACCTTAGGACAGAGTGGACATTGTGGCTGAGTGAACCTTGGGGCCAAGGAGACCAAAAGGACCAGGGAGACGGTAGCAGCGGGGCGACCCTAGGACCCAGGAAAACCTTGGCACAAAGGCAATCTCAGGCCTCATGGACCATGAGACCGAGGGAATATTTGGACGAGGTAGACGTACGCGCTAATGTCCTTTCATATACCTTGGGTGGTATATTATACTTTCTGTATCCTTTGTTTTATGTTTACTTCTAAGAAATGTTACTCCGTTCTATGATTACTATTAATTTTTATATATTTCCCATTTTTCGCAATTATTAATCCTCAATCGTATCGCGATTGAATTTCGAACAATTTTCGCGAGCTTGCTCGATATTTTACAAAACAATGCATTAATCCATTTACTCGTCCTTTCCTGAACCACATATGCATATATCTACAAGTTACGCGCATACTACTCGCACGCTAAATTCTATCCTACTTAGAAAATACCCTTTAACATACTCAATATACCTGAAAGTAACTAAGCACGTGTGCCCGCTTGCGCGGCGCAGTTTCTTGCTAATATTTAAACACAGTTTAAGGTTCAAACTCTTACTCTCCGCGCCAAGGAGGGGGAGAATTTATTGTATCGCGAAACTCGTGTCTCGAAACTCCGCGCAGTGCATTTCCACGTGCACGCTCAACAAAACTCCGGCACGTGGATCTCGTAAAGAACGAAATAAAAAGGAAAACGAAAAAAGCGAGGTAAGAAAAATAAGAAACGAGCAACCGGAATGTCATTAATTGTTGGAAACGTGAAAAATGGAGACGCTCATGAATACATCGTTCTCGTGCACAGGCGAAGAAACTTGGGACAAATATTCCGTTCGAGATACGATGCCAAATTACACAACGAGCAATAAATCGAAAAGCGTGAAACAGTAGCAGAGAAAGGGGTTGGGGCGGTGGAGAAACAGGGAAACGCGGAGCGTGAAACGTGTCGCCCATAGGTGAAAGGGGTTGCGCCGAGGGAAATAGTAAGTTTACGGTCGTCGTGCTCGCAAAGGCGGGCGAAAAGTTCCGGGAAAACAATGACGAAATAAAACGCAGTAACGTATGTACCTATGGTGTACTGGAGCCGTGGGCGGTCGTTCTTCCTTCTCATTTCAACGTGAACGTTTTCCAGCAGAGTCGCCTTTATGCACCGTACGACCCCGGAATGTTAGCGACGGCGGCGAGGGTACAGAAATAGTAAGTAAAATTCTGCGACAGTACGAGGGTAGAATGACTGAGGAGATCTGACGTCAACCTTCGGGATTATTCGTAAGTGAAAATATACCCTCAAATTCCGTTCCTGCGATAGGAGCCATGTACAGAACATTTCCGTTTCTCGTCAGACTGTCGAAGGATGAATCCCTACCTCCATTTTTGTACGTGTATCTGTATATATATGTATAATACATATGTGTAATACATATTCGACGATGGTGTGCAAGTTCATTGAGACGGTATACTGATTAATTGATTTATTCTCTTCGCTGTTTCATATTATTATACAATTATATTTTATATTTCATATTACAACGATTTTTATTTCTAAGGTAACAGCGTTTCATGTGCAATCGAAATTGTCACGGACATTAATTTAAGAGTGAATTTTATACGATAAAATAGTTACACTATTTTACCTTCCTTGATTATTACTACTTCGATTAAATATAATTGCCATCCGAATGAACAATCAGCAGGATAAGTTGCTCTAACTTTTAGCTCGCGGTGACAGAGTAGCCTTATCGACCTCGCAACGTCTCAATGTGGCTGTTACCTTGTTTACACCGTGGATGATTAAAGCGACTAGCGCACAATGCAGCTTCTACCGTAGTGCGCTAAAACAATACGTTATTGTAAGTACAACGCCGTTCGTTACATCGGAGCCCCAGGCAATCGCCTTTTGTGTTTCTGTGTCGTGCATTCTTCGTGGTGCACAGCGTGCAACATCGAAACAACGGAATGTTTCTGAAATTCTACTGCAAAGAGCATGTAGCAGGAGCATCTTTTCCTCTATTACCGTCTACACGGATTCCTTAATTTGGCAGCCACAAACAAGATAGTCGCAATCAGGATTATTACGAATTGAATATATATGGAATTTTCGAAGTACTAGGAGTTATTTTTACGCATTTTGAGAGGCACCGAGTGGACCAATAATTAGGACAGTCAGGTAAATATTTTTGCCAACATATTCTTAATAATCATTTACTGGTATCTATATCAATTGTACGACAGATAATTGAATTGTCCTTTTGCATTTTTCTGCTTAAATTGCGATGCTAATATCGAATTGGTAATTCATATAAATTCATGGTGCAGTCATAATTCTCTTTTAAATGTAACCTACTATTTTCAGTCGCTTTTAATACACGTATTAAAATAGTTAAAAACGATCATGTAAATATACATAGCTTCGAACCGTACCATACACATATACGACAACAATATTCTTATTGGTTATACAACCATATACAATATTGTTGAATCTAAAATTCTGGCAAATCGATGAGGTCGTGAATAAATATTGAAAACAGTGCCCCTCCCAGAACAACCGTTCACCTGTACATTAATACTTTAATACGTATAATTGCCTCGCATAATTGCCCCCTGAAAATGTTGCACCTCTTTCCCTGAAATCAATCTTCTCGCGAAAAATCGATTCACGAACAATTACCATACTACATCACAGTTACAGTTTCAATCGAAAGCAGAACAGCCCGGAAAATCCTCCTCGCATTTTCGACGATAGCTTAACGTTTCAGGATTAACGAAGTAAATACGATTCGACCAAAAAAAGCCACTTGATGGCGGACCGGTGTTCACGATTGCTCCGAATAAACGTGAAGATAAAAAGTGAAATTGATATTTTCGCGATAAAAAGTGATGTCGCGTTAATCTAGCGGTAAAAATGGAAAAAATTGTCTCCCAATGGAATAAACGACTAATATTATTTATAAACGAAATTTAAGTTACGACCTCTCCACTGAAATATTCCCCGAATTTTACCCTCTTTATGCAATCAATAATTTTATCTTAAAAGCTGATCGCGAAGAATGGCAGAAACAAATTACAGGAGCTAAACGCGCGGCACAACTTATCCTATGTCCACTGTGTTCAGCTGTTAAAATCGATCGTAACTATAGAAGCAAGGGTCACCGCAGTCAAGAATGTATGATGACAAAGGACCTCTCATCGAGTGGAGGTCCGTGGGTCCAGTTTATATTACGACAACGAAGGGGCATTGGAACGGTGGACAACGTACATAACTAGGAAATTCCTGGTAGCTTGGTTGCATAACGGAATTTCCGCTCCCTCCCGTAAGAGGGATGATTCTCAAAACGACCAAGTAAACTTTTAATACAGAATTCCTCACACGACGACGCCGCCCAGCTGATACGCAAGTCATTATTGCTTGACCGGAATGCGATATGGAATTAATTATCCCTTTCGAGGATAAGGACGATCGATGACGTGAGTGCGCAACAATGTTCCATTATCGTTGCAAAGCACGTCCGCAACAGTTTCTTGAAATGGGTCGCAGATTCGTACCGCATTTATAGAATACAGGGATGCATATTTTATACGAAGTCACTTGCAAATGAAAGTCCCAAGAAAATCATTCGCTGGTGTGTACAGCATCGTCTACATTAATTAAATTAACTTACTTTTGTTGTCATCTTCGTAGACGGCGAAGCTCGAATTTTTAAAAATATCTTACGATCGAAATTGAATGGCTTACCGGGAGCAAAGATCAATGAATTGAGATTCAGCTAACGTAAAATATAGAAGTAAACGCCATGCATTTTAAATCGACCAGAGTTTCGATACTCGTTGCAATTAATAACGCTCCAATGCGACACCGTGTTCCTTCGTGCGGAAGATTCAAATTCGAAGGCAGGAAGTACACTTTTTCGCACAGTATCGAATAATTCTCTCTTCGCTGT
This sequence comes from Nomada goodeniana, assembly GCA_963969485.1. Taxonomy (NCBI): domain Eukaryota; kingdom Metazoa; phylum Arthropoda; class Insecta; order Hymenoptera; family Apidae; genus Nomada; species Nomada goodeniana. The sequence continues at coordinate 28,711,174 of OZ018299.1, forward strand.
GTTAACGAGTTAATGTCTCAAGTTAAGTAGTTAGTGCGTGGCGGTAGTCAACAGAACAGTCGTTAACTAAATATATTCGCTGAGACCTGAATAATTTCCGCGTTTAAACTTTGCGCACCGAAGAATTTAGACTTTTATGACCACTTTGGTATATGAGTTAACCAGCATTTCTTGGCGTATTCCTTGAAATGCTATTTGCAAACTGATTCGTATAAAGGAAAATATCATATTTATTGCTATAACTGCGTACCACCCATGCATACTGTCGCAATTTATTGCCACTGCATTATACGAATTTAAAAGGGGAATGTTGTTTTCAGAGGGCCACCTTCGCCAGAGTCGTTTTACTTCACATTACTGTTTCCTCGATTAACGAAACACATCCATATTAGAATGTCTGACTGGAACAAATACACCGATACAATAACTGCAGTAACATTGCCTGACGTATTATTCAATTTGATATATTAAAAATAATGTTGCCAGTGAAAGTACTTCTTCGAATCGAATCAAATTTACATAAATTCTTTAATCTCAACAAAACGAAGCCGTGCGAGCATTAGAAATAACGCAGAGCGTCGCCCGTATTAAAGACTCAAGGCAAACGTAATGACGAGCTTATTGTTAAGTTAAAATGCAAGCAGACCGCGAGGTGTTATCAATGGCAGCCGAGCAATTCCCCCTGGAATTACTGTATGCGCCATATACACAGCACTCTATTTCCGAGTACAAGACCTTTGGGAGGTGACCAGCGGGTCGACCTGAAGCTCACGAAACCGGATGGCTAGCCGCGAGCCAACACTCGCATCCGGTCAACCGAGAGTCCTCCCTCGATAAGGTTCAAGTTCTGAACTTCCGTGGCCTGGTTTTCTATTACCAGCTGCCAAATGAATTTCAACCGGTCGTGACCAACCCGGTACACCTGTAATTACACCGAGCATGTATGCACGCTAACCTACGAGCGAACGGCGCTCGTGGTGGACCGTTTGTTTGGTACGATTTTAATAAACTGTATATCTATACTTCGCCGCGTCCCAGTTGCTTCATTCGATTGGTTTGACCTGGAAAAAATTTATTTGCATGCAATATCTTCCCGTCACCTGCCTCGATTTACCGTGCAGTGCGGGTGATTCTTACTGGTTAGTTATCGGATATTTTTCGCTTCAGAATGGGTAATGCAGAGGTTTGTTAAATAATAGTTACGATGAAGGAAATAATCATAACTGGGAACGAAAATTCTATCGGGAGTAGAGAAAGAAAATGGGCGAAATATAGTGACGGGGAAAGCAATTTGCTTGTAAAATATCTTTGACAAATCGTGGTGCAATTTATGTCGGGACAGGTGGAAAAAGAAAATCTACAGTTTCGACCATCGAATGAGTTAGTTAGGTGTAAAGGGAATTGCGAAAACAGCGTCTCGAAATTCACGTATGTAAATTAATGAGCAATACGAGCGTCGAACGATAATTAACGAGCATCCGATTTAAAGGGGAAGTCTAAATGGAATATTTAAACGAATGCAGTAATGATTGCAAGTCATTATTATCGCTCCAAATTGCTCGCCGTGAGCAGAACTTCGACAGCGAAATATAATCAATCCCTATCGCAACAAATGAATACTTACCGTTGAACACAAAATAAAACAGTTCGTTTATCACAGCGCCAATATAATGTATCTTGCCCAAAAATTAATGTATAGCATAATTCCACGAATTAACGCCAAAGTAATACGAAGATGTCCTAGAGGTTCTAACTGACAGATTTATATTCGATTGAGCTGGTCCCAACGAAGAAATAGAAACGGAAAAAGAATGAAATTACTTCGGTCAAAAAAGTAAAATTATTATTTTCTTCAAATATCTGGAACTTTCACGTTATAACGTCTTTCCATTTGTAATGCATTACCCCGTTTGGCAGAAATCCAATCGCTGGTGTTCAAATAATGGTCCAATATCAAGAACGATTGCATAATACAATTTTCGAGAAGATTGCAGCATCGGAGGATACATCGTACGCAATTATCCGGCTGTCAGAATAATCGGAATTGTAATTACCAGGCTCTGTGCTGCTGTTGCTTGGATTGCATCGCACGAAGGCAGAGAAGAAGACACGGCAAAAGCGTGGCAAGAGATGCTGTCACGTAAAAGGTTGCAAGTGACGATGGAACGCGGATCGTAGAACGAAAGCATCGTTTATGCGTCGTTACAAAGTTACAGTATCACTCTTCGAAGGTTCGTTGCTTCTATTTTTATATGCCACCTGTTAAATGGTTTGCCTTATCCAATGTATTAATCGCTTGGCTCTTTTGGATCTAGGTCTGAGATAGCTCGTTGGCATTATCGTTGCACCACGCAACAATACTACGCATAGAATGCATTATAATTTAAACAACATTTTTTTCGTTCTTATGTATGTAAATGGTATGGTACATAATATGTATTACAACTGCTCTCCACGCTGCTTATTGTCATTGTACGTTGTACAACAATTTGTTCGACGTGAACGTTTGAAAAGCAACATGAAGTTAGTGCACAGATAATGCGCGAACAAATTGAAAGCGGACAAATATTTTCCTCGACTAAATATTATATTGAAAGGTCGACAAATTGAAGGAACACGGGAGAGTTCGCACAAATCTTTGGCTTCAATTATTCCCTGTGACTAAGACGACTGTTTTTAGTGTCTGCCGCGAAAGCAGCGTGAACCTAAAACGACCCACGTCATCGACCCACGTTGAAAGGGTAATCCCAGTGATCGCGGCTGTATTTTCCACGACTCGTGCAAACATATTTACTCGTGACTCGTAATTTGCATTTTAATTACTCATTGCCAGGACAAATATTGTGGGCTTCGTTATGTGGCTGGGTGTAGGTTTCACTCGGACCGCGTCAATTCCGCTCGCGGCCAATACACGGAAACAACAATTTCACTCGTGTGCCCCATGTAGAATCCGTCGGATCCATGGTTTCGCGAAAGACACTCATCGTGCGCAAGTCTCAATCGACTTGTTAGACTGAATAATTAAGTTGTTCAATTCGTTTCGTTATCGTTGAACAGTAATCCACTGACTTTAATTCATTTCCACAAATCAAAGTGCTCATTGATTACTCGATTTAATTTTGTACGATTTTTATTACATCACGTCCAAATATTATTGTGAACTGTAATAAAATGATTTTGAGATTCGATTGCATACAGTCAGAACTTTGAACGAAAATTTATGACAACTTTTGTTTTACAGTAGTTTGGGATAAAGTGAATTGAATTAATACATTTTTGTCGCATAAGCAATACAAGAAATGCATATGCGACGTGCGAGTATTGCAGTTTTATTGAAGACAATGAATTATATAAACATATTTGTTTTTAATAATTTCATAAAATTGCAAACCATAAAATTACCCACTGTCCACTCCTACGAATTCAAAGTTCCAAAACGGCTGACGCATTAAAACTTCAGTTTACAAAAATGCATTGCAGTAAAAAAGTTTATAGAAAAATCTGTAGTAGGTGGTCCTTCCCTTCGCTTCGAAGCTTTCGTCGTATTTTCGCGGCATTGATAGAACATCGTTTCAGCACAATTTCGCTGACTCGATTATCTGTCGCGGCATGCGTTTTAGCATTGACGGGATTTCAAATGAAACAAAGATTTTACAGCAAGCGTGGGCGTCGTTGTAGGATTCCACCACCATCTGTCTGTCCTGAATAAAAGAAGACATCCAAGTGGAATTTCGTTTCCCTTTTTCAGAAAGGCGACGATTGAAGGCGACTCAGACGACGTTTCGCTGAGTGATCAGTCGTAAAATTCGAGACAGGACGACGTTCTCGCTTGAGCTGTCCTGAAATTGCACGGATAAAATCAGGCGTTCGTTTTTCGAGCGCGAGACTCTCACCTACTACCTAGAAGACGCTTGCTGAAATGATACTATCATCCGTACGGATTCTACTTTTTGCGCGCCCGATATTATTTTCGTTGTTCTGCGTATTTTCGGTAATGCGGGAATAAGTAATCACGAATTCGGGAGAATGAAACGAAAAATAAAACGGGTGAAATATTCTTAAGTCATATAAATATATTAATAGTATTATATAGTTTACATTTGTTCTTCTCATTCGAGCGAAATATCAATTACCTAGTGTGCGAATACTGACAGGGCGAAATAAAATGTATAGCGGAATATCGCGTTGAATTGTATAAAACATTTTAATACAACATTTAGAATAATTATATGAATATTATAATTCAACGATTTTTATAAGCTTTACCTTCGCCTCAATCATCGCCAACGTTCGCACTGGAACGCCCTGTATTTTATTCTGAACATCTATAACAGTCCGAATTCACCAAAAACCTCTTCTCGTTATTCCAGACGGATTTTCCAAATCCATTGTCCAATGCACGAGGATCCCTCTTCGAAACGAAAAACTAAAAATTCCACCCGCTGTCCTTAATTAAAGAATCGCGCTTGTCTCTATCGCGTTCCAACGCAATGTTACCCATCCGTCTGCAAATCATTACGCTCACCCGTGAAATCGGCTCTGTTATGCAAATCAGGCAGCCGGCTGGCTCCTTAAACCGGAATTAATCGGAGGAGTGCTCGTTCCTCGAGAATTTCCGGTATAATGCGCAAACGTATGCGTCATTCTGACAAATCGTAGGACATGGCCGATAAGGTCGTGCGAGGCTGGGCACAGAGCACAGAGAGAGGTAATCTTACGACCGATATTAATCGATCGGCGGACTGTCGAGCCACTAAGGCTAGCTGCGCATAATTCAGGGAGGCTGCGAACCACTTTAGAAATTAGCCGCATAATCCATCGAGTTAGCTACCATAGACGCCGCCGTGGGATCGCGTGTGCTTCGAAACCCCGTAAGCCTGGTTGTGTATACGCCGTCCAACACTGGGAAATCGTGGCACGTGTAATTCCACGTGGTGCACTTGCATCAGCTATTCCTACAATCGTGTTTGCGAAACCATACGGCGGACGGTTCAGGTGAGTGCAATGGTGAGGCCGGAGAGGATAAATGGCGGAAGGAGTGAAATTGGGGAATGCGGGATGTAAGGGGGCGGAATAGAAAATTGGGCGAGGGGGATGGTTGTGTAAGGGTGGAGAAACGGTAAGGGAAACGTAACATTGGAAGGAAGATTGATGGGGGAAAAGAGGATGCGAGGAATTAAAAAGTTAGCAGAAAATGGTGGAGCGAAGTCATTTTTTATCGGACAATTCGAAAATAGAGGTGAAAGTAAACAGGTCAGTAGAACAGGCGGAAAGAAATGGGTGATTCGTAGAATAATTTTAAAAAAAATCGTTGGACGCTGAATGAAGAAATGTTTTGACCGCGATGAGACAAATATTACAAGGCAGTGTTCGCACCCCCGAATCATTTAAGAACAATAAATGGAAACGCGGACGTTCTCGGTCCATCTGTTTCGAGGCACCCCGAGTTATTTAATTTCAATACAAGCAGCGAAAGGGCAAAACGAGGGGCATGAAAGAAGAAAATAGAAGGACAACGGACAAGGAGCGTTACAAAGGACCAGCAGACAACTTAAAAAGGAAGTGTCAAAGCCAAAAGAAGCTGCGTAAAAACATCCGCATAAAAACGCCGTAAACAAGTCGACCTGAGGGACGAAAGCCAAAGTACGAAAGGTGAGAACGGAGCATAAAGGGGCCAAGGCAATATAAGACAAAGGTAGGAGCAAGCGGTTCTCCCACGGAGCAGGTACGCCCGGCGCGAAGTAGCAGCGGCGGTAGAACAATCGGGGCACCTTAATTTCTCTCACGTCCGGTCGCGTTCCGCCAGCAGCCCAGCTCGACAGCTCGAAGAAGCTCGAAACTTGAGCGTGCGACGAGGTTCGCGTGGTTCGCGTGGTTCGCGCTCGCGGCGCCATTTACGGGATGGTATTTACAAACGCGAACAAACACTCCTATCAATTACAAAACGATTCTCTTGCCGCAGGCACCGAGGTCACCTTCCATAGACGGGAGGCCGATCCATGCTTCGCGGCACCGACGTTTCCATCCCTTATCATTTGGCCCTCTCGCCCTTCCATCCACCCTTCAACCCCCACCCGTCCACATTGCCCTTCGCCCGCCAAGTCCGCAGCGTTGTCCCGTCGTTTCTGCACGTCGACGACGAACTTTTGATCACCCGCATTCCCGTGTAATCTCGAGTACGATCGTGCCGTGCCCCGGGCTTCGCAAATATTTGACACTCGAAAGCCGTGGAAGAAAGGGACGCGGTCTCTCCACGGTCGGGGCAGACGGAGCGGATGATGGAAACGGAAATCGCAGGGGCAGAAAGGCGTGGCGACCGTGGATCGGAGAAACGAAAGAACACCGGTTGCGGTTTGCGGGGAAGGAACGGCGGTCGGAAAGAACGCAGACAGGGGTTGGAAGTCGTGGCCGTGGACGGGACTAATTTCGCCGAAATCGGTCGAAAGACAAATACAGGAGGTAGAATGGAACGACCGAAGAGCGATGATCCCTTAAATTATTAGGTAAGGCAGCGACCGCCCGGCGGAAGCCGCAATCGCTTTAACCGCATCGTCGATCGAACGATCGCGAGTTCCTTTCCGTGCGCTCTCGGTACGGATGTGTATTTCTCGCTTGATGGTTCGCAGTTTCGGGAACCGGGGGAATGATCGAGTAGAGAGTCTTGTTGAAATGTTAACACGAGGGAGAACACGGGATAAGGGATTTATTTGGGAGTTAGGCGTACGGAACGATTGGGGATGATGTTTGAGTTTCAAGATTACCGTTTTCTGGCGAGACCGAGAGCAATGTTAAGTCATTCTAGCAGTGCCGTACCTCGAGGGCATCCGTATTTCGTTTAGACGATGCTATTTTAATCGGGGACACGTGTTGTGAACCCTGCAAAAAAGCATTGAATGAGTCTCTTCTAAAGTAAAACAATTTTACTTAGTACATTCTTTTTACCCTAACACACCCCTTTTTTTCTATAAAACTGAGAATATCGACTCGATCGCGGATCATTACATATTCGCTTTTTACCGGCAGCCATCAGAAACTTCAGGATTTCTCCATCGCGCGGTAGTCGCGTGGTAGTTCACGAATTTCGGATTAGAGCTTTAATTCGAAGTTTGTGCTCGGGGTAAAGTGCGAAGTTCGTGGCTGTCGCGGCTTCTGCCGACAATCTCCTGTGAGACTCGCCTCGCGTTGACGTGGAATCGTTTCGAAGGTTCCTCTCGATTCGTCGACGTTTCGAGCGTCGCGGCTGACGGAGCAGCCTCTGACCAAATTTCGAAGGACGAAACGGAGCGTTGCGCATGCTCCTTCATTTTTGCTGTTCTTCGTGCCCGACAAGCGTCGAGATTTAACTATTGAAATTGCGAAACGCTGGTCGAGAGACTTTATGGAAGCGTTATTCTTAACGACCAATTTAATGCCTGCGTGCATTTCCATGGAAATATTGAGGTCTTTTTAAACGATGCTCATTGGGAGCAGGCTCTATGCGGATGCTGACAGTGTCTCACACACTTTGCTGACAAGAGATTTTTGTTTCCTGGAAATTTTTAGTGACCGTTTACGAAACTTTCAGTTTTAATGATCGGTTTTATTTGAAGGAAAGTCAAATTATTTTTGGCGTGTAACAGGAGATCTATTGTTGGTTGCAGACATCTGAGAAGTATAGAAAGAGTGACAGTACTGTTAATTGTTAACGAAGTTGAGATTTCACGAATTGCATCTTGCTTGCAGATTAATCGATGCTGTGGTTTTTATGAATGAATTTCGTAACAATTATTTGCATTCGATTTAACGGGTAGAGTGCTAACAACAATGATTTCTGATTTTTTCGAACGAGAAAAATATGTTTATTCAAATCGTTTTTTTTCTAATATCGAACGTCCTACACACTCAGAGTATTTATATATAAGAATTGTGCAACAATTTCTAATTATTGCGATATTCCTACGACAGTTGCACGAGTGCCACTGAAACGTATGAAATGAATTAAAGCAACGGAGCAGCTTCGAAAGGAAATGTAGTTTCGTCGAATCTGTACATGTTTCGTAAACAAATTTAGAGTTTCTGTGTCAATGAAAAAAAAAAAAAAAAGAAAAAAATTGAATTTAACTCTGTCCCCCAACGAAAAGGCTGGAAACGAATAGTCGTCACACTCGTATTTTTCATCCTTTTCGAAAAACATTCCGCGCGTTACTGGCAGCAGTATTCCGTTTTAATTGGATCCTTCTTTCCCCGTTCGACCGAACGGACGCAAATTTACATCGCGGTGAAATTAAATTCGTTGACAGAATTGTTTGTGCACGCAGATCATGTTTTCCTTCCATTGCTGCAACTTTTCGTCGAATTTCGCGCGTCTCCCCAATGGTAAAAAAAAAATAGAAAATAAAAAAATAAACGAATTCCGCCAAGTCTCACGGAAACGCCGACCCGAATGGATTGCAACGGCCGCTTGTCATAGAGGATCGATCGCTTTTGTTTCGCGAGCTATGCCCGTTTCGGGCAGTATCCGTTCTCATCCGATCCTGTGCGCGCAGCTAATTTCACGAAAGAACGTTCCTAAACATTTCGATTGAACGCGCACGCGTATGAACGTTTCCCTTCGTTTCCAAGCTCGCGATTAATCACGAGATATATGAAATGCCGCGCCTCGTTCTCAAGGAACGCTTACTTCTTGAAATATTTCAAGCGGAGAATCTCATTTTCGAAATACAAATTAAATATTTGAATCGGTACAGCTTCAATTATTATTCGGGCGCATCGTCGAAACTGTGAACGATTAAATTTGCAATACGCGATTCGGCAATTGATATTTAGCCAAGGCGTTATCGAGATTTTCTTTTCCCGCAGCTTTTTCCCCTCGTTATCGTATCTGTGCTCGTAGACAGCTTGCCGCCCGATTAAATCGACCAGTCTCGGTCGCTGTCTGTCGCGCGCACAATTGTCGCCTGAATGGAAGATCAACGTTTTGTTTGAGAGAGGGTCGTTGTCAAAGACGGATCGATCAACCGACGATTCCGGCGACAGAGCCACGGCTGACTTTTCTTTGAGCGAGGAAGGAAAAATTCGGGGAATCGGGACGGACATATTCTTAAGGGCCGCTGAATACCGTCCTCGTCGCCGTTGTTTCCGTCATAGGAACAAAGCCCATTATTGTACGGTCCAAAAGAGCACTTTACAGATTAATATTAAAGGCATACCGCGATAAGGTAGAATGCCACGATTACACGGTCGATTGGTGCACCGTTGGCAACGTTCTCCCTGAATGAAACGCCGTAGCCGAAAGAGACTGCTTGGATTCATTGTACTGAATTCGGTGAATCTTCCGTGATTCGTACTGCACTCAGTGGTTGCGGCTTCTTTGATAGCAGGATTGTATTGTTTTATGTGGGATGTGTAATGACGTACACGGTACTGTTCGTTGGGTACGCGTAGAAAGTATATTCGTAAGATGAAAGTCCTTTGTCGCATAGACAGTTGAGTTAGAAAATGATTGTATACAAATTATTAGAATTTCAATTACAATTGTATGAAGTACTGTGGAAATGTTATAACAAAGATATTTTGAGGAGAATTAAATAAAAATATTCAACACGATCTTTCCTCTATTTCACTTATTATTGGTGTTGGGGAAAATATAATTATCGAATGATTTTTTTATTAAAAACAAATGAATTACAATATAAACAATTACTCGCCAATCAAAACCTTCATTCCCACAATATATCGGACTTGCTAAATATTTTCGAAAATATAAGTAGGAAATAGCATTGTCTTCGCTTCTCCACAATTCCTAATTAAAATGTCCAATTAATTAAACGGCTTATACAGCCAAAAATAACTATGTCATCTCCCATTAGCACCAAAACTTACAAAACGAACAAGTCGATGGCCATGGCTCAATATCATCTACAATTCGATACCGGTGCTCCCCGTTACCTTACCCTTAATCCGATACGATAAAATCATCCCTCGCGTGGACATATTTCGACGAAGTTCTAATGACGTGCGATCTATCGGCGAACATGAACGAGGGAACACCGTAGAATTGTCAATGTAACTTGTTCTCTCGGCAGACACGTCCCGAATTGGTGAAGTTTTCAGTCTATCCGTCTGCGAGCGTAGACGCCGTCAACGAAATGCTCCCCGTAATTGAAAACAAACCTATTTCGGCGGCGTCGTTGGAGGAAGCTGTCGTTAGATTGCACGAGATTAGGCGAGATTATTCAGGATTAGACAGAATTAGTCTGGTCCTACAGACGACGGCGTCGCTCCTCTGTACGAGCCGTTCGCGACGTCACCGTCCCGTCGTATCTCGTCGCCGAAGCGCACGTCGATCCTGAAAATCGAACGGCGAAGCGACGTGCGCCAGAACGGAAACGCAACCGACATACCTTTTCGGTTGACGAACCCCCGTGAAAGCGGCAAAGCAAGCCGAAATTGCGCAAAGCAACGAAAACCGTGGGAACAACGGAACGACAGAAGCGTGGTCCACGCGCGGCACGGATGATCTGTGCAGCCGCGGTTTGGTTTGATTTTGCGTTATTGAAGCCTGCCGAGCGGCGCGGCGAGTCGATTCAACGGCGATGCATGTCGCGAATTGTTCTGGAAACGTGCACACCGCTGTAGCCTCGCCGGTGAATCTCGATCAATCGGCAACATTCGAGTCGGATAAATGGATGGTCAGATCGATTGTGCGCTAAAGAATGGGAATAAAAAAAGGGGGAACGCGGAAAATAAATTCACTGGTTACAGTAAATATCGAAATCAAAGTCTGACGTGATCGGGCAAGTTTGTGTGTTTATATGTTCGCTTGTGTTGTAATATGCGATTGAAATTAACCATTCATAATTGTATTGATATAATGATTGGTTTACATACGCATATATTTCAAGACAGTTTGTAACTGTCTTGGAAATAATCGTCTTTAGTTAAATTATCGGATGAAATAAAATGTTTCCCCCGTACTTCGTATAGATTTATTGTGCATCACCATTTAACAGTAATCGACTCGTGTTACAATCGTTTCGGGGGTTTACACATATCCGTAAAAACATTACAATATACAAGAAGTCTGTGCCATCAAATGTTTCATAGATTGCACGGAATGGATACCAGTGACGAATCGTTGAGCAATTGTGATTACTATTGGAACGAGATTGCGGGATGTGAAATAGACTCGCCTGCGGAAATCTCCGTTTCTATTTTCTCGCCGCGAGGAATTTTGGATAAATTATAAGCCGATAATATCGAAGTGCTGTGTAATAAGTGGTGACGGTATCGCTGTGGAAAAGGACAACAATATTTTCACAGCGCTCTCCCTTTCTCTCTCGTCATCGAGAGCTTTAGAACAAGAGCGACAACCTCGTTTATATTTCACTTGAATTTGCATGTATTCCTTTTGATCCGACATGCACACCTGACGGCACTCGAGTGCCAGCAGCTGTGGCTGTGCAAAGTATCGCGTAATTAAAAAATGAGATCGTAGACTGCGACTTCCATTAGCCCCGGTCGGTTATCGAATTCCCCGTAATTTTATTTTTAATCGTCCCAAGTAGAGACGCGAGAATTAAACAACGAATATCTGCTCTTCAAAGCTTTGATTCGGAACGAATCACCTCGACATCATAGGTTCGTCGTGATCAAATTGAGATGGGAATGCCAATTCTACATTTTTCTCGTTCTTCTTCTCGCGTTTGCATCCTGTACAAGAAAATTATTCTCAAGACTTATAGAACGGGAATAGGAAAGAATAACAGTTCGAAGTATTTGTGAATGGCATCGCGGTGTACAACAGTGCGAATTGAATGAAATCACAGGCCGTGTGTAAAAAGAAATAAATAAATGCGAATCACATTCGCGAATTGTAACGTTCGCATCGTTTCAATGATCCGCGATCCAAGGTACCCACGCGAAACACGATATCCATAACGCGAATATAATGTATTCCTGGATTTCAAAACAGATTGAAACAGAATGTACAGGATATTAAACTACGGAACACTGCGGTCTAATTTTACAATTTAACGTCGGACCCCTTTCAACCTCGCACGATATAGGACACGTTCAAACGAACGAGAGGGTATCGATTTCGGTGGGTCCTCGTTACATTAATTGCACTTACTCTAAACGAATTGCATTCTCCTTTCGTCCATACTTTCCGACGAATAACGAGAACGAACGTTTCTGCACGGTCTTCTCCGCGTGGACGCGAAAAAAACGAAAAATGAGAAGAGAAAAAGAAGCTTTCAGTCAAGATCGAACCGAAACTGAAACGCCACGCCTCCTAAATCACAGACAGCTAACGAGGTACCCACGTTCACTTAAGTTCCCCAGCCTCGTTTCCCTGTTCGTGCATCGTGTACGTGCCGCGAAACTCACCGGCGGATATTTATTCCGTGATCCCGCATGGCAGTCCCTGATGACTTTGGGGATTCGTGAGTGGAAGCAGCAAGCGGGGCTCACTTTCGTTCAGGACGAATCGATGAACCGGAATTACCGGGAAGTACACCGCCATCGACGTTCAACACGGCCACTTGATTACCCGATCCTGCATCTCCGCAACGCGTGTTTCCTCCTTTCCTCGTCCGTCGACGCGTTTCTTTTTCCCCTCACTGATTTTCCCCGGTGAATTTCTTTTTGCTCTCTCCGTCGTTTCTGCGCGCTCGATCCCGACGACCGAGACGTTTCATTCGACGATGTTGTGCACGACCAGCACAGGTGGATTGTCAGTCCAGGTGTAGTGGGTATACTTTGGTAACAGCGATTGTAACGCGTCGAGAAGTCTGCGCGATTCGGTTTCGGTTCGATTTTGAGTGAAATCATTTGGTGGTCGGTCGGACCGAGTATGGATACGTCCTGCGAACGTTTCTTTCATTCCGCTTGACTGTTTCTTGATTGGCGTTTCGCCGCGCTTCTAATTCTAAGGTTTAATTCTGGTGGAGAAAATTGCGAAACGATTCCGCTGCTGACACGATTCTGTCGACGATGGAAAACGGACATGTCGAATGCTTAGGTGGTGCTAAGCAACGTGAACAATATCATTCGGTGTTACGAGGTTTAGTGACAATAAATTGTATTCTGTTCGGGCGAAGGGATTCCTCGACGGGGTCAATTATATACAATTGTTTAAAAATAATTCCGAACAGGTACCTTAGGCCCTGGACTAGTACTCGTTTTGCCGGCGGTTTCCAATACGGCCCGCGTACGAAGAAATTAATTTATAAACCTGAACCTGGCCCAAAAACGTTTCATACCTGCCTACGACGACGTACGGTATGCCGCAATATTGCTTATACATGTGCATATAGGCTGTTTTCATCAGTAAAAATAGACTGGAATTGAAGAATACGATTTCGTAGGAAATTCGACTTGGCTGATAACACATTTACGAAATGCAACCGTGCACGCCACTGCGTTAATATGTACAACTAATTCGTACGGATAATTAAAGAATACTCGCGTGTCGCGTTGCAAAAATATTGATTAACTGAGACTATTAACCGTTGAATCCATCCAAATAATTCAAATCCGCGGTGATTTGTACTGTACAATTGAATAATAATGAAATTAATAACGATTCGTATTATTCTATTTATATACATTTCAATTGCATTTCAATGGTACTCGATCAAAGACTTTTGTATATCATTTGTACATCAACGTATCCAACGCTTCCAAGCATTACACGCTTGAAACAGAAAGCAAACTAGAATGATTAACTTACATACTTACTTTTTCTACAACGGAGTGTCGCTAGTCTTGTTACACGTTCCTGAAAAATATATCGCCCACTTCCGACATATTGTATATTTGCACAAACAATAAGCTCACATGCCGATGTATCGTCAATAATGCCACATCTTTCGCATTCATTGCTGTAAATATGAATTTAGCAGGTACATCAAATTCTGCCGTAGTTTCCCCTCAGAACCGATAGAGGATAACGTAAGTCTCGAATTCTCTCGAGTCTGATATTCATACGTGTGATATGTCACCGATTGACCGGGACGGATATTGCCAGAGTGGTCAGCGGAAGATATCATGCAGGAGCGAAGAAAATACCATCTGAAAACGAAAGCTAGCCGGCTATAACCTCGGTATGCATCTGAACACGATACAGGCCGCATGTTTCCGGCTAAAGTGTGAAATATCGAGGTTCGCTTCAAGCGAACCACCATATTGGTGCATTGGAATGTCGGATAAGCAAGAACATCCTGCGGATTATTAAACAGCCGCGGTACAGTATTTGCGACTCACGAATATAACAAAAGAATTCACAACATCGGGCAAAGAAATCAGCGAATCTGCGAGAAATGAAGTTCTGTCTAATATCGGGTGGATATTATATAGCAGCCGTCATTTTGATAGTAACTGAAATTGTCGTTTCGCTATGCAATTGTTTAGGATTTCTGTTTACAGTGGCAGCACGACGTAGTCAGAAAAATAGCGAGACAAGTTGGCATACAATCAGACAACTGTTTCGATTAACTGTTATTGTTCCGCTCGCCAGATATTAATAAAATATTCGATATAAAAACGGCCATTACCTGCGTATACATCTTATAGTATGTCTACGTAAAAATATGCCAGTTTTCGTTCCTGAAATGGTCGAGGCCACTAACGCGACGCTAAGCAGAAAATCAAACTGTGCAGCGAAATCAAATCTGTACATCGAGCTCCCGCAAACCTGAAACACTAAATAGAACCGTCACTGTGCGATTAACAATTTTGTCGACAATGTCGACTGAAGCTGGCCGTCGCCAGTCTATTGAAGGCGATTCGCCGTGGAACAAATGACACGCGAAATTCACCCCCGCTTAGTAAGAAAAACTGTGACGGTTATCAAGGCCATTTTGAATAACGAGCGACATTAGCCGACAGCTTAAGTAAAATCATCGTTTCCGGAACAATTAACTTTAAGAGGATAGAACCCCTCATCTTCCCAAACACGCGGAAGAAGGGATGATGGATGGATGAATTTCTGGTGGCTGGAATTCTTTCGAATTCTAAAGTTCTCCGATGCTCTTGGAATTACTGTTCACTTGTTAAGAATCCACGATCAGATTAGATTCATTGGCAACTCGAGGTTCTCCGCGCAGAATATAAAATATATAGGAAACGATTAGACTTCGGTGACGGCGAAGGATGGTACAATTAATCAAATTCGTTCCCTTTGGAGCACCGACGCGAACGGTCATTCGCCGCGGAGCTACTTGCCCCTTTAAAAATTAAACGTTTCGACGCCGTGTCAGTCGGAGACTAATAGTTTGAGACGAAAATCGTTCCCCATTTGACCGATATGTGCCTCGTTCGACGAATAAAAGGGACGGCGATCTGGACCTCGCTGTCAATTAGCGAAATCTCCGATGAACTTTTCGTCAGTTGGCATTCTTCATCATCTTCAATGGATCGCGCATGTAACGGGCGAAGACCTCCTTCTTGAAGGTTTCAAAGTGCTTCCGGTTGGCACTATTCTGTCGCTCGCGCCAAGCTGGCCTGGTTTTCCTTGTTTGTAGTCCCCAGTGAACGGTGAACACTGGCGACAAGACTTTAAATTGATACCCGGCCACGTACATTTCGTATACCTGTACAGAAAAGAGAAATTCTTATTTAAATTAGCTACGACGTTCATAGCGAGAACGCTTGAAAAGTACGCTTGAAAAAATCGCGAAGGAAAAGATATTCTTGTGGAGTTTTTGGTAACGAAATGTGTAACGCAACAATGGCACAGAAAGCATAGTGGGGTATTTTTTTGTTGCTGGTTCTCTGTAAGCGAGAACGACTCGGCCGACGCGTATTGCGTATTATTTCCATCTAGTGTCCAGTTTAAATAGAACATACATACATGTCAGGATAAAGTGGAAGCAACGTGCAAAATTGAATTCAACCTGCTCAGTATTTTGTCATCGACTTTCAGAAATTGTCTCCGGCATAGACGTAAACGAAATCAGTACCTGGTCACCCTTCGCCGTTACTATCACCGCCGCGAATTCGCAACACGAAACGAGCACTCGCCAAAAAAC
Organism: Nomada goodeniana; assembly: GCA_963969485.1. Lineage (NCBI taxonomy): Eukaryota > Metazoa > Arthropoda > Insecta > Hymenoptera > Apidae > Nomada > Nomada goodeniana. The sequence continues at coordinate 28,727,187 of OZ018299.1, forward strand.
GAAACTACTGCGAATCTCCTTATTTTCTAACACGCTCCCCGTATTTCTCCAGCTCCTTCGTGAAATTGAAAAAGTGTTTCTGCATCTGTCGCACGGTTGCGTGAAACAGGAACGCCGCGAAGGTCCAACGCCGGAATGAAACTTCGTAAAATTATATTGCCCCGCAGTTTCTCTCCTTGCGCGTTTCAGTTTTTTCTCGTTCTTTTTTGTTTCTTCATTGTAACATACGAACCGCGGCAAAAGTTCTCGAAAGCGTGCCGTAGATATCGCACGGACAGCGACATTCTCAGAGGAAGCAGAGGGTTTCCGGTGTTACAACGACGGAACGGTAGGGCGGAAGAGAATACGCCCAGCAATCTCACCCTCGCCTGGTCCGCCAACTGAGACAGGTCAGACAGACTTAACAGACGGGATCCGGCCTTGCCGCTCTCCGGTCTGGATGCGTCTTCGTGAATAATCATACGTAACAATGGCAAATCATACATGACAGCGGCACGTAAAGCTGCCAGACATGTTGCGACTACTAAGGCGAAGATAACGTAACAGCTGCGTTTCGACGTTCGACTCGTAATTACTCGGAAGTTATCATTGTTTGACAAATGAATTAAGCGCAAGCTGTATAAGATCGGTTCGTTTGTTCAAACTTAGAATGGAGTGAGTCATTCTTAGAATGAAGATGATGTTTTAAAGGGTGAAATAATAGATGTTTAAATGTCGATCAAACCGAGCAAAAGACTGTGCTATTTAAGCCTTTACTAAAATAAGCGAGTAACATTTAACAAATATGATTCCGAGGCTGGTATGATTAATTATTCATTTCGATTCTAATTGTTATATAATTGTAGCGTTGTATTTAGAATATTTTATACAATGTAATGCAAAATTGTTAACAGAATCTCTAATTTGCTTATTTACAAATATAATACATATTTATAATATTTGCATTGCGTACTTGGCCCCTTTTTTGCTTTATCGAAGACATTGAAAAAATTGTTCGTTAGAGTGCCAATGAAGGTATATACGTGAGGTATAAAAAGAACTCGTCGAATCTCATAAGGGATGATGCGCAAAAGAAAAAAAGGTTCGTAATGGGGGCATGATGAGATTCATTAGGCCGCAGACGACGCGAGAATGGTCGTAATTAATGAAGAGGAACGCGCTATCTGCAAAGCGGAAACACGCCTATGACGCCCCCGACGTCGCGACGTTCAAAGGAATTGATAGACGGCTTCTAATCTTCAGCTCTCTGTCTCAGAAACGACCAGTGAATAATTGTATGTATGCACGTGGCGACAGAGTGACAAAGGACTATGGTTACCGGGATGCACAGTGAGTTAATCATATGAATTTCGATCACAAGAACGTACATGTCATCGAAATGCCGGCATGCAGTCGACCGAATTTAATTTCGCCGATATATTCGTACGTTTAATTGAACTCCATTTCGAACCATGGAAACACTTCGTGTGTCATTCGCGAATGTAATTACGAACGATATTAAAAATTTGGTACGTTGGAATGCTGCGTATTCGCCGACACGAGGCTACAAAATTGTACAGCGATATCTTACACACAACGACGCGTGAATTACTTTTGAAATTGAAATATTTGAATTTTGATTTTGAAAACGTGAAATAAGATTTGTTAGTGTTCAACTTGTCACGCTGACACGTTGTGAGAAATGTGTTCGCTGGAATACACTGTGCCAATTTTGAAATTATCGCAAAAATCTTTACGTACAATTTGTATCGTCTTTCGTTACATATATTTTCTGTTTACAGATATTTTATTAACAGAAGAAGCGTGGGTATGGTGGATTTCGAAATAGTAATGATGAGCAACGATGAGGGTGAATTATGCTCGAACGCCGCCCTTCGCGTAGACACTTGCCTCGCCGACTAGTAAAACTGAATTGCTCGCGTAGTATGTATTACACACGATTCATTACATTCGCGCATTCCATTCGTCATAATTAGTCAGTGGACGAGAATTAATTCCCTTTACAGCGTTTCCCGTGGGTCGCATTCTTGCGGTCGCGGTGTAAAGTATTTCTAGCTGTTGCAACTGCAACGGGAACCGCTCACGTGGCACCTGTTTGTCCCGAGTTACGTGAGTGCACAGATTGCATTAAACATTGTAACAACTTTACACGTCTTCTAAATTACCGACCCCGGGCACTTCGCTTTGGCCGACCGAATTCTATTTGCATATCGCGAGGAGCAAGAGTGATCACGGACGGCAACGGTGAAAAGAAATGCGTGTGATTTGGTGCTGAACAAGTCCAAGTGCAATATTTTAATATTTTTTAACTTCGCTCCGCATTTGAAGATAACCGTGATACTCATGTTTTCAAATGCATCGAGTCAGTCGGAGCCATTTTTGTAACTATTGTAATGTTGGTACACATATTTATAAGAAATATTGTTAACTACGAGATTTGAATAAATCGTAATGTTATCATAGCTGAGGAAAATACCAAACTTATCTAAATATAATTACCATTTTTGTTTGTTTATTTAAACCTATTGGCAACTTCAAAGTGGAACCGAAATGAAATCTATACCCAATACGTTACCACACACATAATAAAATGAAATTGAAACAAATTCACCACAACTATGCTCGTAGAGATTAATCAACGTGTACAAAAATAATATAATATATAGATAGAAATCAGAATATACTTGTAAGCGTAAATTTGCAGACAGTCAAACTATTGCACGAAACCTCCACGCTCCCCTTAAATGATACTAATATTGAACTCCACGAGTAAATTCATTCTGATCGCAATCGTTTCACGAAAAACATTCGATTTTCTTTACAACAAACAGGCAAATATTTCAGTTCCAGCCGTTCATGTAAGCCAATCATCAAAGCTTTGAATATCCAAAATTGCGGTCGGTCTGGCCAGTAAAACTTTTCAAAAGCAAACGGAATTATCCGCGGAATTTAGCGTATCCACAGTCGGTTTTCCGTGGCGGTCTATTCGAACGATATTCGGGCTTTATATTAAAGTAAATTTCCCCAATTTCCACTGACGTAGCTGGCAGTAGTTCTTTCGCGGCTACGCTGCGCATACTCCATTCGATTTTGCTTGTTTCCCAACCATTCCTGCTCTATGAGGAAGAATACAGAATGCTGAAGCAAGCTTGCCGTAGTCTATGTTCGCACTAATCACTAATCTTCGTACACCTGCACGTACACGTGCGCGTATACCTGTGAAATACCTGGCCCTCTGCTTCTCCATAAGTATCATTGCAAGTACGCTTGTACGCGCGGGCTTGCGCAACGATGTTAAACGGAACACCGTGAAATTATTTCTGGTATAGAGGAATAGACATTGGGCAACGAAAGGAACGGAATTTCCGTTCTTGAACCTTCACCCCGAAAAAGGAGAAATTTTCTGCGTAATATTCAGTGGATATCTTGGACATTTGGAATATTCAACGTGCATCGAGAAAAATGTTTATGTCGCGAATAAGAACCGTCTTTGAAATTAAATACAACTGTACAATACAAAACACGGGATATTAAATAATATAATCGCAAAAAGACGACCGATTATCTTACCTTCAAGAACTGAAGGGAATGCAATTATTTAACGATATGATTGAGTGAGTATCACAATTTGATCCTTGCACGTAGATTTACCGTGCTCATTTGTCAATTAAAGATAGAACAGATAGAAATTTACCCGATTGGAAAAAGTTATAATCCCTGGTAATAATTGAAAATTATTTTACCTACGGTATCATATTATCGATCTTGAATTTCAATTTTTACGATTCAAGTTATACATTGAACAAAATCGTAGTATCCTCGCACAATAATTTCAATGTATTACAGTTACAAAATTCTAATGAAAACGCATCTAACCAAAAGCTTATCACTTTTCTTGCAAGCATGACACGAGAATAAGCAGAATGTATAATCAGTTCTCCAGCCGACTATTCCAAACAAACAAAATGCCCGAGTCGCGACACTGCATTGGTCCATAAACCATAAAAATAAGCGAAGCAATGCCTTCGTGTTATCCATGAAATATGATGAATGCTCCGAAGAATGCGAGGCAACCTCGTTCAAACGTGCGCAACCTTCGTACGAACGATACGGGGTTTGTCGGAGGTTGTTGGTCAACCGTCGACAAGAAATTGCAATTTTATGGCCCTCGATGCTGTCGCAGGTGAAGTACAAGGGAAATGGGACCAGACGTGAATTGTTTTACATCGCGTGTACCCCGGGGAAATGCGTTCGGGTTAATTTCACGCTTCGCCATCGGCGGAGACCACCATGGCTACCGCGGTCCATTACAATCATGACACGCCACGCTACCACCAGCATACTTTATTCGATCTGTGTGTTAGAATTTGGGTGATTAAGTTTAACGACGGTATAAAGACGTTATCCGTGTTTCAACGATTATTTCGCCGCTTACGTTATCGCTCGTTTAAATGAAAATGAAACGGGCAACGCGTGTAATAAAATATGTAAAGAATTTTTTCGCCGACAAGTAGAAATAATGTTGTTAATGTGTTCTCCACGAGTTTTATGGGGTATATTTCAAAAGTAATGGGTTCGATTAAATCGGCTGTCAGATGTAATTAGTGAAAGAAACTATGATTAATCGACAACATGAATTTATATTGCGAATAGGCTTAATAGGTTGAAATTTCGCACGCCAACAGCTTAATATTGAAAAATCGTTTCACCCCCTTTTTCAGCGATAGTCGTTTGCTGCTACTATGTACAACGCGAAGAATGGACAGCCCAATGCGTTTATTTGCGATCGATATTCTTCACTCTCAAGAATTTAATTGCCGCAAGCGTTGAAGCGGACCCATTGTTACCAACTAATAGAAGTTACGCAGCGAAACGTAAAGGCACGAGGCACACAACTGAATAAGTGATAATGATAATAATAAAATCGTGCACGGGAGAATGTAATTTCCTCCATTCTCGGCACCCTCCTCGTAAAGTATAATATACAGAACGCTCACGAAATCGGCGTTCGAGTTAAACTTTAACAATTCATCGCGTTGCGCAGATTGCGAGTAACCGTAATCAGTTCGCATAAATAAGTACCATAGCGCGCTAACCACCGCAATATAACCGAAACTTCCGGCGAACAAGTGCTTGAAAATCTATTCGAACGAGCCACAATTCCATCCCGTCGATATCAAACAGCCTCACGCCGGCAACTGGACGGAACGGTAACCCTTTTTCGAAATGGAACAGCTTTCGGTCGTCGAAATTCGCTGATGAATACGGCAGAGAGATTACGCATTAGGGCCATACGTGACGATGCATCCACGGGAACCGGTAAGTTCGGTAAACAGCGGCGTATAATTTTTCCACGGATAGCAATGGCAAGTGAAACCGGTCGGGCGTGCCGACGAGTAAATCTGATAATTGAGTTTTATGCTATCGCACGTCGGTTATAAATCCTGGCGAATAAGGTGGCCCGGCGTAACGTGTCTTCACTTATCTTACATTCCGCGCAGACATCAACGTAAGCGAAGGTGTGCCGATGGATAAAACGCTCCCGGCGGAAGTGCGGTTTACGAAACCCTCCTATTTCGACCGATTCGACGTGATGGATGGGAATTTTCGAGTGGGATTTTAATGAAGGGCTTTCCGCGGGTAAACTCTTTTATAAGGAAACATAGAGCAACGCTGATCGCCACGATCACTTAAATTGCCGGCTAGGTAATGGCGAACATCTCCACAAGCAGTGGAATGATTGAAAGGGAGAATATATGGGTTCATTATGGTTGAACGTGAACGTGGTTTAACAAAACCTGGCACTGTTTAAGATTCGACATTTTAGCTTCAGTCGGGTAATAGTTTAAAATGCAAAGTGTAACTGTAATACATGTAATAACATGTAAACTGTTACGATGACTGAACTATTGGGAGCAACTAGACTTTTTAAACAGCAGTTTTTCGAGGAAAATGTGCTTCGAGATTTATTATAAAGTGCAAAAAAAATATATATATATAGTCCCGCTCGTATAATTCATACGTATCGTGCAAATAATTTTACAATCTTTTATAAAACATGTATCATGAAGCGCAATGAATCTTTTCTTAAATACATTAAGCTATAGCAGCTGGCGGTAAGAAAAACGTATTAATAATTCAGTTTCCACCGAGAACGCTCATTAAACTTTAATTTTTACGCCCGCGTTTATCACAGATGCATCAAACCGTTCGAGAACGCTCCAGCACAGTTCGACAATAAACGATAACCTTTTCATCGGCATCGAGATAATTACAACGTGTCAATGCCAGCCGTCATTCAAGGAACAATTTCGTCCGCACCGTAAGCAGACTGTTAAAGTTTGACTAAATCTGGTGAAACTTTTTCCGACAAAAATATCACGCATCAAGCGGAGAGCTTCCTTCGTTTCATTCACTTTCGATGAACTCGAACAATCAGATCGTGCAATTCAAGCCAGCTTGCTTCCTGATTGACGATTCGCGCCGAGGTAATCGCTCAATCGACGAACACAAGCGAGTCAGGTGAGGCCAGCAGCTATCTCCTTTTCCCTTTGATTCGTGCCACCTGGGCTCAGTCTGGCCACCCCAGGGATACACGAACGTGCATCGCTACTCACTGCTATGGCATTCCACGCCGACGAATCAATTCCGTAGCCGATTGAAAGTCAATCTTCGAAATGAACGCCGAAAAGTCAATATTGAAACGAGTTGCTTCGAAATTCATTGGGGTACTGTTCGTTTGTCGCGAGAATGTTATATTTTGAATAGAGTCGTCTAGATTGTCTGTCGAACGGCGGCGTTGGATCGTGCGTACCGTTCGAGTGGTCGGCCACTGTGTTTACGTTTTTGCAAAAATAAATTGATAATACGGTGAGCTTCGGCTCACCATGAGCTTATGGCTTTGGTGAGAGGTGTATTTCAGTAGTACGCTAACAAATCCAATTCTACGGGACGTTTATTGTGTTACGCATCTGCGCGAGGTTGAAACTGTAGTTTAATTTTCACTGTCTTGCAGGGATCGGCGAGCACAAAAATGAATGATAAAATTTCCTTTTTGTATAAGTGATTGAACATCGAAAATCGATACCACATAAACCTTGTAGCACCGTACAATATTAATTGCTTTCAATAATGAAATCCAAACGCCCGCCAAACCTTCGATCAACTCCCGCTTGTAACAAATTACAAATAAACGACCATACTAAAGAATAAACTATCGGAAAATGTATAAATATAGAAACAACATGTGTAAACACGTCCCATAAAATACCAAAAATCGTCTCGCAAACAGATTCAGCCGAAAAGTCGGGTTCTTTCAATCCGCGAACCGCCTAATTGCCCGCGGAACAAACGAACAAAAACCCTGCGTCGGATCGGCGAACGTGAAAAGCCGGTGGAAACCACTTCGAATTTGTCCCCTCGCTCGTTCGCGAGCCGGCGCGGCTGAAACGTGTTGCTCTGGCTGGAGGCAACGGAACAACGTGCACAGCAAAACAGGGGAGAATCTAGCGTGTGATGCGTTTGAGATGCTTACGGGAGAGTGGTATCTGGTACCGGCGGAAGGGTGTGCTGGAGGGAGGAAAACACAGAACGGGACCAACTCCGAGGGGCACGAAGGTCGAGCGACACCGATTGCTCGGCGAAAGAATGGGGCGACAGGATTGTATTGGATCCCGGGTGGCGCACACGGCAGAGACGGCGGAGGGTTCGAGTACAGGCGCAGTACAAGGAGGGTAGGAAAAGCGAACGATATCCATTCTCATTCCTCCGTGGGGAGTAGATGTTGTGCGAACGAACCGCAGAGAAGACGCGAATACCGATCCACGGGAGCACGTAGTTCTCGGCACCGGCAACGCGTTACGTTCGCGACTGTACACTGGCTTAAATTCGCGCCTGTATGCGCTCGTTTTCCGCCGGTGTTGCGACGGGTACACGAACCGCGTAGATTTACACCCGTTTTATTGCCGTCGCCGCGGCATACTTTGTTTTACGAATACGGCGGGGTACGTCGCGCCCGGATTTTCGCCCGGCGATGGAATTTCGTTATTTGCGCGACGGGAAACCCCGAACGGGAACGGGGGGCCATTCCGCGGGCGTCGACGTTGTTTGGGAACGGCTCGCCCGGTTATCGGTGCGACGCATGTCGGCTGGAATCTTTCCGTTATTCCTTCGGCCGATGGCGTGTGTCGCGTTTTGCGTTTGATCGCCGATGGAATGAGGCGTTACGGCGAGGCTGTGTGATTCAACACTGGAACTATCTAGCAAGCGGAATTGACTTGTTTCAGGATTTTTGCCTTTAAGATTATCAATGTACGGGTATCGTTGTTGCAGTTTGTGATGACTTTCAATAACACAGAATGACAATTGTATATCTCTATTCAATGTTTATACAACGACTTTCCTGTTTCTAATCTGTCTAACGTATGCTATCTAAATGGTTCCGAAATCTGTCGGTAGTTCTAGTGTTAAAAATACGAGAATGAAGATGTTTGAAAAGGATGAAACTCGTAGAGAGGAAGTATTTTTAATCCTCCTTTGCTGAAGAATTGGTCTGAGTACAGTTTTACATTGTTACTGGGTAGCGGAGGAAGAAGGATTATTGTGGAATATACTACTTGTGGCGCGTCTGGCTTATGCGGGCATGCTCTACTGTGCGCGTGACGCTGGAGCGCGTACAGACTTTGCTTTATCTTCTAATGGTACAATAGTTGCTACTTGTTTTACTGTATGTTTAATATCCTGTTACTGTAATATAAGTAAATAGAATATATTGCCTACTTTATGGAACGAAATGTGTTTTACTAAATAAATTTTTGATCCGGTCCACAAGTAACAATCCGAAACGTCGGTATTCGTAAGGTAAAGAAAATTGTTACTACTAATTCAAAAATGAAAAGCAATCATGGACATATGAACTCATTAATTGTATGCTAAAAATACGACATATGTACATGCTTTACATCATTTATAAACACACAAAACGATGACAGTTTCTATATTGGAAATCTTTAGCGATATCTAATAAATAATACAATATCGTGTAGCCTGTCTACTGTCAAACTTAAAAGCTTTTTGAAAAAGAAAACTTCTTATCAGTAAATATATTTTTCACACAGACTGCCTACTGAGTCGTACATTTTTATTCAATCGCTATAGAAAAAACCAACACCGTGGCTGAACAAATTTACTGCGATAAACTACCAGACAAATCATTCAGCAAGCAAACGAAAATCAGTTCGAAATTCGATAAATCCCCGCGCGACTCTATTACGCGTTAAGGATACCTGGCCAGTTTCGCGTTAACGATCAACGTGATGCTCGCTGCAAATTTCTAACGAGCAAAGGAAGTACCATTTGAAGCGCGAATTATGCCCAACGAGGATTCCACATCGTAACCAGCGTATCCTCCATATGCAAACGTTCGATTAGTCGCCCCGAGACGTATCAAGTTTAAATTGAATAATGCTTGTTCTACAAAATGAGCCTTCATCGCGCGATAACGCCATCGACGATAACATGTAATTCAATTAATGTTCCCGATGCGTTGGATATGTCCGTTCGAGTTTCCTACCCCCCAAACTACCCGGTGTTCGTCCCGTTTTCCCATTTCGGTGTGCGCCCGGTATTCCTGCGGTTCACGCGATCGCGCAACTCGTTCGCCAATGTTGGCCCTGCATCGTGCGAATATACATACATTGTTCCATTTTCGCCCGCATTTAATATCGTCCAGGTCGATGCACGAACTCTCATTTATTCGAATGTTCTCGGCTACGTAAAAAACGGTGCAAGCAATTGTACCGCGCTTCAATTCGATTCCCGTCCGACTCGGTTTATGCAAAAATTCTTACGGAAACTAGCATCGTCGAGCAAGAATTATTCCTAAATACGCAGACGATTAACTTGGTGGAATTAAATCGGTTTGATGGTGTGGTTGATATCAAAGTAACGCGAGGCGCCAATCCGTTTCGATTGGGCGCGTGCAGAACCAGACCGAAGAATTAGTGAAATCGTAGGGGACTACAATGGCAATAACGAAGGTTTTGCGGTGTACATACCTGAGTATTTCTAGTGTATCCATAGCCAATAAACCTCTCGTCGTGCGGCGGTACAATATCCTTTGCCACGTAGAATGGTTCGTAAAGGAATTCGAAGTTCGTCACATCGTGACTGATATACGCTTTGCCGCTCTTTACGTTTCCGTGATTCTTGTGGCTCGCAGATGTATCTAATATCCATCTGGAAAAAGGAACGAGAAATCACGAACGTTCAATATTGCTCATCCTCAATTGACCGGAATAAAAGCACATAATAGACCCAGCCGATTCGTAAACATTTAAAAGCGACCCTCACCTGGTGAAATTCGTGGCGAACTGATTATGAATGAAGACCTTCTGGTGGAACGGTCTGGCCAGACCTTTCCTAGCTAGCCTAACCAGATCCGTCTTATTCTGGGGAAATCGAACGCGCGAGTCCAGCTCGTACGTCGGAATCACATAGGCGCACTTATCACACGTATCGGTCCTAAGGAACTCGTCGAGAACGCCGGTCAAATTGAAACTGGGCACAATGTCGACGTCCGTCAGGAACACGTAGTCGGACTGGCAATTCTTCCTGGCTAGATTCCTCATGTGGTTCTGAGGGTACACGTTCCGTATCCTCCAGTTCGTCTGCTCGTTCGAAATCCCGCTCATCAGCTCGTTCAACGTTGCCTCCGGTTTGGCACAATTCACCACATCCGGCAGCTCGAACTCGCGCGGCTGTTTCCTCGGCGGTCTGACCGTTGGCACGGCCAAGGAAAACGCGACCCTCTCCCGTATCGGCTCGTAACACTTTCTAAGGTACAGCAGGTACTTCTGAAGTACATCGAACTCCTCGTCGCCAGCGGCGTAAAGGGCCACAGATATCGGCCCCGTCCAATGATGAGCCATCTGTACAAGGGAGTGCAACTTCTCCACCGAGCTCTGGGTGGCAAGGCAGACCCGGTACACCTGCGACAGCTCGATGAAACTGGAGCCGACGAGAACGTGGTCGAAGGTGCGGAACAGTCTACGGGCATCCCATCTGCCCAGCTTGATGTTCAGCTTCAATACGTTCCCGTCGACCGACGACGGTTGGTAATCTTGCGTAACGCATTCCGACTGCTGTTGCTGGTCCTGATGCAGCCTGATTAATGTACCGAAGTTCCATTCGGTCGCGGCGTTCGGCTCCAAATCCCTGGGCACGTCTTCCGGGATGCAGGTCTCCGACTGCAGCAACAAGAAAGTCAGGAACATGTTCGAGAGGGCCAGAACAACCACGCTAGTCAGACTGAGGTTCCATGGTCGACACCCCAACTGCGGAGGAAAATAAAGAAATCAGCTTTTCAGCGAAGTGACAATATCGTTATGGTTATATTAGGAGACAAGTGGTGAACGAGGAAACGATCGAACATCGTACGATAGGCCAGAATGGACAAGCCAGAAAATTGATTGTGGTAAAGATTATTGTGAAATGCGTGATATAGGTTTGCCTGATATGGTTAATAGTCCCACTAATTGCAAGCCTGCGCCTTTGGCTTCGATTTTTATTGTCGTCGAAACATGGGAAGATAAAGGGAAAGTCATGACGCGGAGATGGTCCGATACTCTGAACTAAAAGTAACAAAGAAAAGAAAGAAATGCATCATTTAGATGATACGAAACTAAAAGCTCGAGCGAAATATGGCTACGATAACAACTTTGGAAGTTTGTTCGCAGGAGTTGCCGAGGAAAAATCATGCCGGAGCTATTTCACTGCAAAACATCGTGTAAACAAGTTTTACGATAACGAAGGGACCCCTTGGCAACGGTGTATTGGGTCTGTCTAAAACAGCGCTGGGCTGCCTGCTTTATCGTCCTAATTACTGTGTCGTCAGTTCCTTGCTGCTGCTAACAGCAATGCAAAAATAAAGTGCCAAACTTTGGTAAACTATTAGGACTCGTTACAGCACACAGTCCAATACAGCATCCCTGGACATTAGCTTCGCAATTAACAAACTTTTCCTTTCCCAAGTATGTTCCTTGATTTTCTAATAAACGGACGGTTATAATAAAAAAAAACCCTTAACCAACAGTCATTTGCTCTTTACTTGTTCTCCCTTTTATACATTATATGCAAGCAAAATAAGGTACTTATTTAGAAACATTTAAGTTAAAGATGCAAAGTGTCTATAAAATTATTATTTGATTTATTATTCAACTTGTTGCATTGAAATACCTGATTAGTCAAATCCGAAGTTTTTCACTTCACTAGTATTCAACATTTACTCAAACAATTATATATCCGCATATCTACATTCTTCTTTCTGCATATCGTTTGATAACATTAAACACTATCGCAAATATAAGCTTGTAATGGAAATGCATCTACAAAGCATTGGCCTATTTAAGAGTGTATCAAATGCATTAAGGTCACACATGCAATACCTCTGGTGACTCGATCCTATCCATATCTGTTTCAGAGAATTTCCTTCAATGCAGTCCGTCCGATAGAAATACGTAGATGCAACGAACGAAACGAGTGTGCTTATACATATACATATATGTTCTGTTCTGTCACTGAACATCTGTTCGAGCTGACAAACTCGAGAACGAACGATAGATAGCGTGTCAGAAATATTAATGAAAACGACAGTTGCACAGTCGAAAATTTCCTGCCCAGAATCATTTTTCGCCAACAGTTAATTTTCGAAGTCAAGTAGAATGATAAAAAGTGCACGTCTTATAGAATGTATGATCAGGCCCAGAAAGACATTTCCAGGGAACAATGGAATGTGTAATGCGTGTATCCGCAAGGGGCTTCGAAGTTTAGCGAAGCTCTGCTACGAAAATAGTACTTTTTCAATCCGCGATAGAACTCGATTAAATATTCTGTCCCGAGGGATTCTCGTTACCTAACCAGGAGAAAAATAGGAGGTAATTTTGACAGTAACCTTCTGCAAATTTTAAATAACCTGCTAAAAAGTAACCACTTCGTACATTAAAAAAAACCATTTCAAAATAAGTTTATAAGTGCCAGAATAAACCTGGAGAAAATGGATTACACAAAAGTTGACACTACTTTCCTATAACTAAAGAAAATTTCAATGCAACATATTTAAAGGTTCCATATTCGATTTAGTTACCACAAACCCCGGTATGTACACGTAATAATGGCGCAATTATGGTGGTAAACGGAAGAAACAGATTGCAGGTACCTACTGCGGAGCGGGCTCCGAAGTGCGCGGCAGTACTACTGGCCGGAACCGGTGAAATTTCGCTTGGGAACAACGTCCAGAACGATAATGGATCGTATGACTTTCCTGGGTCCGTTAAAATCGTGCTCATATATAAACCACAACGTCAGAGCAGGCCAAGTATTTAATGAACAAAATAGTTCGCACCTTTGGCAAGATAATCACCGCGTTCAATGATGCTATCTTCATTATGGCCGCGGCGAAACGATGCGAAACTTTCATAGCGGCGATCGTACGTGCACTATACGATTCTATTTACAGACAGCATTTAAGCGAGTTGTTTGTATTGACACGTTGCTGTCCGTATGGCGCATCGGGGAATACTATTGTAGATACTACTTAGCAAGACCGGCCATCGTATGAATAATCGTTTCACTTTTACGAATGGTTTACTGATAAGAATAGTAACGTAAGTTCCCGCGTTGCATACAAATGGAACAGATAGTATAAAGAATATCCGTTTCTCTTTGCATTTTTTTAAACTCCACGATCTTTTCGTTTCGCGAAGCCAGACATTTTAAAAATATTAAAGGCGCCGCCTTTGTCACAGTAACACGGCAATTATCGTTTTGGCGAAACCCTTTGGGCTGTGTAAACAGGTGGTCTAATTAAATGGACTGTTTAGTTAGTTTCTTTTCAGGTTCGTCATTTCGTAAAAAACCAAATCTTAAAACTACAACAACCCGTCTGGCCTTAAAAATGTTAAATATTCATCCCGAAACAATTTTCCTCATTATATCGATCGATCTATCTATCCCGATGGACATTTAACTTTAATTCCACGCTAAATTCGACGGCGAATCGAAAAACGATTGCATCGTATAGCTTTAAAGGACGGCCCTGGCGAGACAGACAGAATGGACTATTCTAATTATTCAAGACAGCCAAATAAATTTCCACCAACGTCTACCGGATACTGAATAAAACAAGCAAGTTCGAGAAGAACGCAAATGTGTTTGTGTGCGTGAAGCAGCCACGGAAGCATTGCTCCTACGGCCGCAAGTAGTCGTAGTCTAGCCTTTTTACTCGTGCACAGGAACCTAAGGGGGAAAAATGGAGAACTCGGTTGCGTCCGTTGCAGCTGGGATTTTTACAAGCCGAAGCCAACCTCCCGTACAACTGCGCACTGTGCTGTAAAACGCGAGAAAATTCCTGCCGCCCCCTCGTACCGCCGGAAGCTCAAGAGGCATTTCCGTCGCGTTTACGCAGACGTATTAACTTATTCTAACGCGAGGTGGAAAAAAAAAGGGAAGAGCGGTGGAAGACAGGAGGAAGAAAGACGAACAGACGTCACCGTATTTAGCCTGCGGTATTTATTTGCATACGGCTTGCTGTATATTCGTTTGCATACCATTACCTGTGACGAATATACAGCTAGGGGTACCGTCGTGCGTTATGCAAACGCGTACGTCAAGTGGACCATCGTTGCTATTAAACAAAATTCCACGGTGTCAAGTAATTCATATTTGCGAACGCGATCGAGAATATCATGCATAGATGTTTCATCGTATTTGCACGTCGACAGATCGCACGTGACGGAGCCATCGTTAATTAAATTTTAAAGATTTTACAAATCGTTCCATTTCGAACGATACTTTCCACTCATGCTTCAGCAAAGTGTGGAATAAAAATCGATTCCATATAATCCATATAAAAAGAAAATGATAGGTGAGTGCGGGGATACGTGTGTTCGTTTACGTTGACGCGCTCAAAGAGAGAAATTATTTCGCCAAGAACGAGCAACAGGAAGACCTTTCGTAACACAGAAATGTCTCGACTATCCTGCAATGCGACTATCCATTAGCCAGCCCCTAACCGTCAACTAGATGAAGAAGTGAAGCGTTTGCATTCCGCTCGGAAGGATAACGCAGTGCACTTTTAATTTTCTCCGTTTTGAAAATATAGAACCGTGACAAAACAGAGATACAGAGGGGAAGAAAATGGGAGAAAGGGCATGATTGATTATGCAAACGCGTTGTTATTACTGATTCAGTGTGTCCTTTGCACCGCGTGTACCACGCCTGGCAAATGTGTGCACGTTACACAGCTAACCCATTATCAAATTGTGTACTTGGGCTTTCGTTAGGTCACACACGAACCACAGTGCAGGCTTTACCGGTACTGAATGTACGATGGAACGACGAAAGCTTGAAAGCACGATTCACCATACCCGGTTTCTCTCGCATGTTTTCGTGCGGAACTCTATCCTTCCTCTAATCGCAATTCCAGCGGGTACCGAACGATGGAGAAAATACATTGACCGACATTAAAGAACGGTACCGTGCGTTGCACAGCCCTATGGTGTTTAGTATACCATATGTTGAAGCTACATACACGGCTCCGCGTTCGTTGTTCATCAAATTCTCGAACGAAAAATGCAAAAGGAAAATATTTTCTGGAATAAATTTCATTTCATTTATGCGTGCTTCAAATTTGTACTTCATGTTACGCAGAGGAGGATTTATATATTTCTATCTTTCTTTAGCTGGATTAATGATGCGCCGCGAGCAAATTATACGTGTCTGTAACAGGCCTTTGTTTAACATCGCGCTGCGCAAATGCTTGAGCAGAAATATTCATTTATATTCCTGAACCACGTCCACCGTTACAAGATCGAATAGTATAATTTTCGGTACGCGTTCGCGTTCCGTTCCCAAGATTTCATTTAATTCGACAAATTTGATCATGGAATAAAGAGAAGATTCATTAGTCGACTAATTAACGGAGTTACATCGCCTGTTCTCGAAAAGTAACAACGAACCAAGTCGGTACTGCAAATTGATAGATAATTAATTCCCATCGAATACCAAGCGAACTTCCCCCGCGGTTTCCTTCGTTCCATAGCGCAAAAAACCACTCGAACGTATTAATTAACCAAGAACAGTGAAGAATCGTAAAATAAAACACCGCTCGAAGCTGATAATACTTTCCCGCGAAGGCGTCGAGTGAGCCCGGAACCAAACATTTCGCGTACAGGTAATTCGAATTTTCACTAAACGGATAATCTGACGCGAATCGCGATAATGGACGGAAGCGCAAAGGACGACGGTTTCGTTAATGGAAGACACATTCACGTGGAGTTCGGGGCGCCCCTGAAAAGCGTTCTCAAAGGTGCTGAATGGTTGATGCGCACGTCGGCCGTTTTTGCTTCCCGTTTTCGATTTACTCGTTAAGACGGGGAGGGGGAGGGGGAGGCGCGGGTATAAAATGTGCTCGTAACAAGAGCGCGTAAACGATGAAGGGGGAACGGGGCGAGTCAAGAAGCGGAAAAACAGAAAGGGAGATAAGAGAGGGACGGGCTGAAGAACCGTCGTAGGCTGAAAAAGGGAAGGAACGGCCGCGAAGATCGGAAGCAGGGATAAAGGGTAAATTCCGCCTTTCAATTTTCCTACAGTCCCATTTTACTTCTAGTTCGGTGTCTGGATGCTGCTACCGCCGTTGCAACGTTGGCAGCGGCGTAACTTACGCCCGGAATAAACTGAATACCATTCATTACTGCAACCCCGCCGTTCGACCGCCATCAACCCCGTCCCAACTCCGTCCGGCCCTCTACCCCCTTTCCTGTTTCATCACCTTCCTATCTTCATCCTTCTACCCCCCCCCCCCCCCCGGTGCACAAACGAAGAGTCGAAGGACGGCTGCGCGGCGGCGGCGACGGCGTTGAAAAGCTGAGAATTGGAAATTCTTTGAAACTCCCTTCCCCCCTTTCCTGTTCCGCGTTTCTCGTCCTATCCCTCCTACCCCCCCCCCCCGCCTTTCTCGTCCTTTCTTTTCGCCGTGGCTGAAACGACGTAGCCACTTCTATGGCTCCGACCTCTCGCCATTCGAATACACTCGATGAAAGTGGTGTATTCGAAAGAGATGCGGTTTGTGATAATAAACGAATAGCGCCGATCCCTTGCCCCTCCGCGCCGCTTTTCGTTGAAGAGATAAACGAACGTGCGTATTATCGAACTCGCGAAAACTACCTGGGGCGGAGGGGGACGGGAGGGTTGGGGGCGGTGGGGCTGCAACGATGATAGTCTGGCGGACGTTTCGCGATGGGCGGCTCGCTCGAGACGTTCGTTTAAAAGTTTCCCTCCGACGCGAAGGGTGGGCGCGGTGTGCAAAGGGCATAATTAATTTTCGATGATTTCGTGACGCGAAGAATTGTGCGGGAAATTTGTAGCGCCGCGGCGACGCGACGAAATTGTGGAAAATACGTTTCGCGTTATTCTCCTCGATGGTGCGCGTCGCCCGTTAAATTCGACGAAACTTTCTCTGGAACCGTTTCGTTCTAATATCGTGTTGTTCCGGCATAAGTGGGAGAACAAGAATTAATAGTAGACTTAAGTGGGCCGACAAGCTTATCTGTAACAGTGAACTCGCTTAATTTCCTGGTATATACCGCCTCGTATTATCGGCTTATCAAAATTCGCCTCGTTTGTACGACTTATCTAACAAGCACTTATCTGGTAAGCGGGCATTCAGAAACGTATGGAGTATGCCGAACGTCGGGCTCGTTTTCGTCTAATTCGACGGGAACCACTCGTAAGAAATTGGCGTGACCAACGACGACCGATCGTAAACGGAATGCTTGAAAGCGGATGTTTATGACCGCGGTCGAGATCCGTCCCGCTGTGAGGCTAATTGCGAACGCTCGATTCCGGATGCGCAAGGAGAGGAGAAACGGAGGACGACTCAGGGAGGGGGTTCGCGGGGGAGGAGAGGGGGGGGGAGGGCGAAAAGAAAAAATAATTAACCGACCCCGATGAAATCGCAAAAGGGAATTTCTTTTCATAACTGGAGGTCAGGCATGACTGTCGTAGTCCGGAAAGCACGAAAGCCACTTTTGTCGAGTGGCGAACCGCTGCAATTAAACGGCTGCCCTTATTTCCACCCTTCTGTCCCCCTTTTATAACCCAGTTCTTCATTCCCCATCTTCCCGTTCGTCTTCCTTCGCTTCCGGTTGCCCCCTCTTCCCGCGTCTTCGCGCGATAATTAGCAGGTCTTCAATTTTCCACCTGCCGCGCGTATTTGCTTTGCATAACTACCGAGATAATTAAACAAGCTGTGATTCTCGGATTCGCCGGGAACAGACCGACACCGGGTGCAGGAAAAAGGGCGGAAAAGATGCGGGTGCTGTCCTCGTGGAAGCACGCGTTCATACAGGCCCCGTGTCGTCCGCGGCCGACCTTTTCCGCTGCGTCTGAAATTGTGTATCGCGTGAAAAGACGCGGCGTGCGCTTCCTCGTCGAGTAATTAGCGAGCTTTGTCGTGAGCGGAAACTAAGCAGCCGGGGCGGCGTTATGTGGAAGAATGCGGAAGAAACAGTTGTTCAACTACGACCTGCACGGATACTCGTCGCAACTTCGTCGAGCGTGGGACGAACAACGTATCCGCGGCGAGACTGCGACGCGGAAGCAACGGGGGTCGTGTTTCTTTGTCCGCGCGAAGGTAAAAGTACTTTGGGCGACGTGAAGTATTTGGAGGGAATTACGCGACGACACTTTGGAACTGTGAGGAATTATCAGCAGTTTTAACGGAGCGGAAAGAGTTAACGCTTTATAATTGGAGAACGATTACTTCCGACGTTTTGGCCGTTAAATTATGCTGTTTCGGTCTTACTTGACTGCTTATAAGGTGTCTGGATTAATTAAAGGACGCGCTGATATTTGATTCGGGAGAAATGTAATTTTGCGGGCGTGCTTATATCTTTTTTTTATTACTGAGGAGAATAGTTTTCCCTTATGTCGTCGGATTTTACTGATCGCTTTTCGACAACCAAAGTCTCTTCGTATATAATTTTTTTTTCGTATAGCCAGGAACACGTTGCACGTATTACGAATTCGATATACAACTCCGCGACACCTGCGGAAATATTGTGCCCCGCGGAATTGTAAATATGGAAGAAATGGCTCGTCAATAAAGTGGGAATCGCCAAGAATGAAGTGGAGGTGTTAACATAAAGCGGAAGAAAAATGTGAGAAGGGTGGACGGCTGAAGTAAGGTGAAAACGAAAATCCTGTCGTACTGACGGATATAGTGAAGGAGAAAGTTATGTTTGACGTGATCCGCAACTGAAGCGATCTCGAAGCGAGTGGCTGAAATCCGTGGCCTTCATTATACGAAGCTTAGAAAGCAACCCTCGCCTTTGCTTTCCCGTTGAGTCCATCACTTTTCTTTTACGCCCCTTCGATTCCAGTTGCCTAAATTTTAAGCCGATAATAGTTATCGCGACATTCTAGGTTTCCCATTTCCTTCAATAAAAAAGATGATCCCTGTATTTTAAAAAATCTTGGACAACGGCCAATCCAAACAGCCTATATACATCGTTTAACGCGCCCCGTCAGTGCTACACTAACGTGTGAAAGAAAACCAACGAGAAGGGTCGCGATTATAGTGTGGACACGTGAAAAAAACCCGTCGACGGTTCGCGATTCGTTTTAAAACATTGTGTCGCATTGAACGTACATGGGAAATCTGAGGGGAAAAAAATGAACGAAAACGCGGAATATCGGGAAAAAATAATTCGATGAGGGAACGTGAGACATTAATCGGGGCAGGTGAGCCAGGAGATCGACGGAAGTGAGTGTAATTCGATGTTTTCGATTTGTATATCCAGCACGTCGAACCCATTGAAAACGCTCGGAAACGATAAAACAATATACTCCGGGGCTCGCCGGCATGGCGGCCTCCCGTCGAAAACACTTCCAAAATGCATTGAAAACACTCGAAAATGATTGAAATCAAACAAGTTACCGGGCGAACAAGAGAAATCTATCTATCGGATCCAACCGTGCCCGTGCACCGCGATCCCGTTGCCGTATCTGATCGGGCGAATAATTCTGGATTATCCCACCTGACGAGTGATACCACGTGTGAGGCGAATAAATTGTACGCGTCGCGGTTGATCGGCGAGACCCGGCAAACGTATGCAAAAGCGTTCTTGCATCGGAGTGAACGACTCTTCAGCAACGGTCGGCGCGAAAGCGTCGAACACGCGCGAGTTCTGCGCGAGTTTCGACTATATTTCCTTTTCCGTCCGTCTATTCTCTTTCGGGCATGTCAGAACGTGATAAGGCAAGACTCGTAGATTGAATTTAACATGGTTGTTGGAACAGCGAGTTACGCTCGATCGGAATTCGATACACTTGGAATTGAAGAAAGCGACCCGAAGAAATAATTAATTAGAGTGAAATGTTGTATCGCAGTGGGTACATAATAGAACATTCCGCCGAATATGAAATTAAATTGGTTTAATAAATTCGTAATATTTAATAACCGCAAGGCGATTTTTCATTTAATTGTTACAAATGTAATTTCGCCAATATTTTTCTCCCTTTTTGTGCTACACTTCGATATACTTAATACCGCGTTCGCTTTGAAATTTCGTGTTATGCATTGTATCATCGTTCGTCTATATTATTATACTTGGCAGTTTTCAGTGTAAAAAAGTAAAAGATTCAGCAGTGTTCGAACGATATTATAAAAATCGTGATACGTGACGTATAACATTTTGCAATGGTTGCTTTGAACGTCAATTTTTAAGATAACATTCTGAAGCTACAAGAATGCACGGCACGGACATAAATTCATCTAGATGTAACAGAAAATATGGACGCGCAGCATAAAAGATGTACAACACGTATTGAGATACGATATTCTCTCTTCCATGGTCACGCGTGACACGTCCAATATATTAGATATTCGTGATTTATAAGAGAGGATACTGCTATGTAACTGAACCGATAGCTTCAACGTATAGATACATACGTTGCCCGATAACAAAAACCTTGACACACGTTAAACGCATAAAACAGTAATACGTGTATCGAAAATTGATCGCCCCAGAAACAAGTAAAACGGATGGTGACGAGCAAAATGTTCAGTGTCGTATTTGAAACAACGAGGAATTGAACGGTGTCACGAGATATTTGATGAAACGGGGATGCAACATGCTTAAGTAACTGCTAATTAGTTACCATCGCCAAGAATTTGCCAGAATTATCGGGGTAGAAGTCGACGTTCAGCGAGGACCATTTATGTGCAGCGGACGATTATTACGTCGCCGACAATTATTTTGATAGGGAGTCATTAGGTAAGCTGCCATAATCATAATCTGATACGAGGCTTGCTACGAGCAGTAGAAGTCACGCATGGAATTGCGGTCTGCCACTCTTCTCATCTACGCGGATCGTTGGGACGTGCATGTAACAATTAACAGCGTTTGAACATACAATTACGTCCACGAAAAGATTGTAACACGCCCAATTACTTGTATCGCTGCTCCGAACCGAACGTTCAAATATGTACGTCGAAATGTGAAACGATTGACCGACGATAAAATTAATAAAAACGCAACGTCGAAGAGTTTGGAAAAATTCCAAAGAAGATATTGGCAAATTGAGGAACAACAATTCCACATTCCGAACCGCGCGTAAATCTGGAAATTCATTGCCGAATATGTCTGTCTAACGCGGAACACAGAGGACCCACATTAGTCCTCCTTTGCGCTGAATAGAAGCAAGAAACGAACGATACTCACTAGAACATTATTTAAACGAACCCCTGCATCCACGAGCCCGATGAATTTCCATTCCCCGGATTGAATGAGCAATTGCCAATCTAGCCTCATTGTGCCAAACAAACGACGGCATTTGCGCTTCGTTTCAGTTTACAATTACACACGCATGCATACCTATATCTGTATCAACGATAGACGACCATTCGGTTTGCCTCGGTGACCACGATAATTGGCAACGACGACGAGAGAACGAACTTCGATACTTCTCGTCCGTCGATTCATTAAGATCGCTTTCATAAATGCATATCGAGGGTCCCGCGATGATTGTTTCCACGCCCCAAGCGGCTCAATTATAAATAGCGTCAAGCTGCGTTCCCGCAAAACAGATCCACGTGCACACGTGCACACGTGCACACATGCACACGTATACAGTTATCCCGTGAAAAAGCGATGAGTACAGGGATGGAAAATTCACGGAGATAAAGGAGGGAAGCCGAAGAAAGCAATGGAAGGGGAGAGAACGACAGGATAATTCTCATTGTTCAGCAGTGGACGCCCTCGAGGCGTCCGCCACTTCAAAGCCGGTTGCCTCTCCGTAGCTCTCATCGAACCGGAGTCCGGCAGGTAATGAACTGCCCTTCGGCGTTGCAATACACGTAGGCGGAGGTACTAGTCGTCTAGGACCCCGGCCAAGTGCTGGGCAGACCCATTATCCATTTACATAAAGGGTCACAACGAGCTGGTTAAGGGTTTACACTGTTCCCTTAACCGCCAAGAATTTCCGGGACTCTCGACGAGTTAATAATTACATTGGTTTCGCAACATGGCACAGCAGCTTTGCCCCCATTCAAATTTCGATATTTATTGCCGACACGTGATCAGCTCGACACCATCGAGGTTCATGGGAATCGTTGACTGCGGCGATAACGGTTGCCCCCCCGGTTCTTTATTTTAAATAACGATATCGCGTGCGCGAACAGGTACCATAAAATCACGATTGTTATTGGTCTGTTTTATCGGCGTCGATATAGTACAACTATTACCGGTATACCGGGGAATAACCTGGTCGATGGTGTAACGATAGCTTCGACTGAGACATTTCATTTGGGAATTGTCGTTTAATGCAAATAAGAAATATATATTTGCCGATCGGGGCATGGGACTAGTGCGCAGGACGAATGTGGGTAATTAAGTAGTCTCCAATGGTATATCATAGATGTTGAGCATGAAATTCTAATTGAGCCTCGCGACTTATCGAGAACGAATATAGTTTCAATAAAATAAAGTATCGCGATATCGTCTACTAGTACTTGCAAGATTTTTCAAAATGATTTTTTCTTCTATTTGGAATAAGATTTATTTATATTAATTTATTCATTCTTGGATATGAACAATTTGGTGAATTTACATTGTATAATTGTTATAAATTTTAAAGGGCAACTTCCATACATAAATGTATTAAATATTAAGCCGAAACGCAACGCAAGAGAAACAGGAATAGCGTGAAATCTATAAATCTACATATAAATAGCACGAACTTTCGCCAAATTGAACCGATCGAATCAGCTTAATCGATTTCGTTACGACATCGGAAGCAATTTGTGCTAAAATTAGCGAGTGTCGCGTACGAACGCTACAACAAAACTACTCCCTGAAATCCCCCGTCAGTATCACGAGATACGAGAAAAGCCATATTTAATCGCGTGTACCCCGACGAACGTTGCAATAAGTCCACAGCGCCATAACGATCTCCCCAAAAAATTTGCAAACGAAGAATTAAAAATTAAATTCTCCCAATCGAAAATAATATAATATTTCTAATCATCGCAGTCACCCCTCCAGGACGTCGCGGCGAGATATATTCGGGAGGGGTCCAATTCTATGAACCGTATCAATCGAATCGCACAACAAACCGGTGTACTCCGGCGCACATGCAACAACGGTTCGACCTCGATTGCATAAAACAAACTTCGTAGGCGAAAGCCAGGAAAAGTTCGCAACAAGGTCACGCGAAGGGGTGCAATGATACAAAGCCACGTGAGCGCAGTAGCGTCGCATCGTCCACGTCGCGTTCACAACGGTGGCGACATCTCGAACGCGACGGTCGTTTATTCGCCGAGCGACGCACGCCGACGACGTGCCCTCGTAAGTTCGGCGTCCCGTGAACTTCATCCCCCCCGGGCGCAGCTGCGCAACGCGCAAACAGACAATCAGCGAGCCGCGGGATCGTCCCGTGAACAGGAGAACCGCGTACACCACTCACCTGAACCATTGATGTGTGTTGGCACGCGAGACAGACCTCTCCGCTTGGCGGCAGTCTGACGGCGAAATCAGTCCGTGCCAACCCCTGTCGTTGGCCTCGCACCCCGTACATTCAGCATCAGGACGCGCACAACACCCCTTCGCGTATGCACGCACGTGAGCACTGTTCCACGTCACCACCACGACCACGCCCACGCGCCACCGACTTTTCCTCGTCCACGTAGACGGTTCGCGTAGTGTCGTTTACCACCGTCAGAGGTGCTGCAGCGAAACGGGGGACGCGCGGGCGCAGCCGGCGAAAATCGATTATTTCGACGTCCTTTCCTCCGGGGTCAATCTTAATCTGGCTGCGATAAATCTATTCGGGGTGCACCGCTAATTCACGCGAGCCGCTTTCCGTGCGGCAACTCGATGCGCCTCGTTTGGACGGGGTCCTCTCGCGAGGCATCGCGCGGGGAGAAATTCGTTTCTGCGTGTGTTTAGACGGGTTCGAAGGAAATGCGGGGTCTCGGTTCGTTTAATTGTTGCGGTTGTTGTCAGTTCGGACGAGGCCGATAAAAGAGATAATGCTTTCCGATTATGATCGGTGTCCAGATAGTGATCGGATCCAGCTGCGAGGGTCGAGATTTTGTGATCGATCGTATTCGCTGTTAGCGATCCTTCACTGATGGGCCGATGGAAGTAAAAAGCTTGAATGCATACTTCCTTTTTTTTAGACGAATCAGATTGGAGATTTTGGCACGTCCTTCGCCAAGTCGCAGCCGGTCCGTTGGACCAAATCCTGTGAACTAAGTCGATTTAATCGTGGGTTATTCGAAAGTTCAAATTCAATTTCATGGAACAATACTCTGGAGCGGATAGTTAAAGCAGACATTTTCGAGGGAACCCTTCTTCGGCCAACATGATTTGAATACATTTTGACGGCATTCAATTCCAACTCTGTCCAGCGTTTAAAGCCCCGGGAACACCCCGGACAGGTGTTATCGTATTTGCATGATTACCTTTCTGTCATCCCCTAAGATAACACGCTGAAACTCGAACTCGATAACAACAGTTCGCCTCGCGGAAATTAAACAGCCACGCCGGGAACCAACTTTTCTGACCGGCGTTGCCCGTTTCACGTTCGGTCTCGCCAAAAATAACGCCGCGTCTCACGCCCGCCCCGCGAGAATAATTAACAGACGTTCAGCCTTGGAACGTCTGTCTTGAACGGAGGCCAAGAGGCGCGAAGTAAAATTGTTTTTACGACCACGAGCTCCCTAGAACGCCCTTACCTATTCATGATATCGCTTACGATGCAGGCCGGGAAGAGTCCACGAGAAAGTGGTCCTTGATCTCCGGGACCTTTAAATTTTTTTTCCTCCGCGGTTAAACCAACGGGGATGATCGCGGATAAAAATGGTTCCCGTCGGTTTGGCCCGCCCCGCGCAGCCTTGTCACGGCTTAGAATTCCTTGGCAACTCGGACCGCCAGGCGGTTGAGACGTGAAAAAGCGTTGAATAATTTCTGAATACGGCGAGACGGCCTTCCGGTCCGTGGATTCCCCGGTGTATCGTATGGTCTAGTTGCCTGCACGGGTGGTAAAATGTACGTAGTTATGCGCGACCAAGTGCACGAGCGTTTTCACTGCGACGGCTATCGTCGCAGGGACCAGTTTCGACGGTGTCAGTTGTTGGGACACCGAGACAACATTTACCGAATAAGTCGCCGCGATGGAATTAAGTTCGACTATCTTATCGACCAGCTAATCGCCGAAGCTGCCTGCTTAACCCTTATGTTAGCAACCGGGTACCCGGGTACCCATTTCATGTTTCCTACAAAGAATTTTGGATGTTCTGGTAACAATATCGCAAAACCCCTCTGGATCCCCATTGTTTGGACGTTTCTACGTCGATATACCAATTTTAAATAAAATTGGTTGGCAATGTTTTAAGTTATAAAGCTTCAAACATATTTATACGCCTGTCTGGTAACCGGGGTACCCGGGTACCCATATAAGAGACGAGATTGTTAGCTGTTCTATGCACATACACATGAACCACTTTTTAACTAAAATGATTTATTTATTTATTAAATTACAATAATAAACAATTCTGTGGACAATTTCTGCATATTGCTATAGTATTTACGTGTTTATCACAAATAGGACGGTCCCACTTGTGGCAAGCCTTTCGTGTTTTTCGTCGTTTCTTTTCGGGATCAGCCTGACACATATAACAGAATCCCACGACTTTTTTTTTATGTAGAAGGAATTTCATTTATTTCTACTTGACTATTTCTCGTGCTTTATATTGCCAATTTTGTGGAAAGATGTCTCATAGTTTGAGCATTTGCCAATCGGGTTCGAATTGTTCGAAAAGAAAGATCTTCCCCTAATTGATGTAGAAACACACGACGATTATTTGATTTTCCAGACAATATATTGTTATTGATAATACTTCCATTTTTACAATATGAACTTCTGAAACTTGCAAATTATATTTCACAAAAGCACTGTCCGTTTCACCTAACTGCAAAGAATCGTGTGTCTCGAATCGAAAACTGTCTCTGATACTACCTTATATTTGTTTATATAAACAAGATAAGCATCCATTCTCTAGTTATCGAACTAGGAATGATTCGAAGAATCAAAAGTTGAAAACTTGAGAAACTGGGAGAGTTCCTAGAAGAGCATGTACTTAAAATATAAAAAAAAAAAAAATTGCTACTTCATTTCTATATAAGAATATACATATAATAGATTTGCATAAAATGTTTAAAGCTGCAGCCGTTGAGTTATAGAAACGAAAGCGCGAAAGAAACAGTCTCGAAAGAATATAATTTCATATATCAGCCACTCATTGGCTACATCGGTCAAGTCCGCAAAACAAAAAGACGTCAATTTATTATAAATATAAGAAGTTAAGTGCCAATAAAACCCTTTAACGTTAAAATTGTAAAAAATTTAATAGGTGGAATCAACCAATTTGGCTAATGTGCCGATGGAAACAGTATGGTGTACCCGGGTACCCGGTTACGAGACAGACGTTGAAATTTCGGTTGCTAACATAAGGGTTAAGTTCTTTGAACAAGCCTCGAACGAGGACGGTCCCGCGATGATAGAACGGGGGGAGGAAAAAACATCGGCTGTAGTTTGGGTTCCTCCTGCGGGAAATTGGAAAGGATCGGAAACGGCTGGGGAAAGAGATGCTGGCCTGCAGGGTGTATTCGCCGATGAGAGTCGATTTATGTAAATGCTTCGCAACCACTTTAAGTGTCGTATTTTTCGTGAAAGGTTCCCCGGGAGAAATGCAGATGTACTCTTGATTGAAATAATCGATAGTGCAGAGCTCGTCGGTAGAGGAAAGAAACTGCAATAGCATATTGATCCGATGCATGGAATTAACAAGCATTATTACACGTAGACACATTCAAGAACAATTTTCAATTTCATTTTCGATTTGAAGAAGAAATTTGTGGGGGATTGATATACTTCGAAATAGACCGGGCCAATAGTTAGGAGAAATACACCTTTTCTCAATTTATCCAACGCCATCGGCGCGTTGCGTGCACTCGTTCAACCCTTTAGTTTACTTGCGAAGTAATTACAGGGTCTCTTTTAAGCAGAATCTGAATTATTGCATTGCGCCGCTTGCTATACAGTCAATGACACACTGTTTTCTTTGTAATACGGTCCACCATCTGCTTCTCGTAATCGTGGCGTTGCCTTAGGGACTCCAAATATGAATCTTGGATGACGTCGTATGAGCTCAGCAATGAACGGAAGCTCGAAGCTCGTTCAAATGTTTTAGTCTTCCTCGTTGTCGATATCTGGCAAGCGTTACGGTTCTTCTTCGAATATCTGACATTACCTACGTCACTTGTATCCTTTCGCGCAGTGTCTTGGGTCTCAGATAGCGTCGAACACGTCGCGGTAACTTGCGCCTGTATAAATAAAAATTACATTTGCAGCAGTAACATACACGGAAATGGCGAACAATTTAAATTGGTACTGTCGGAGTGGTACGATTCGACAATTTCTATTTCGGTTTGCAATTGTTCGTGGCGCTTCTGCGTTGAAATCTAACGGTTACTATCGATCCCGTAGATCGAGCCAATAAAAGTACAAAAGCTGCTGCGAGCGTCTCAGAAAATATAGGAAAATCCCCTTTTCCGACAATCGTACAAGGAGATACCAGGAAAAGGATCATCATTGAGCATTCGCGAGAGGATAAGGACCCTTGATTTACCTTTGCATCGGCCTCCTTATCCTTCAAAGGGGGTAGAAAGCATTTTTCAGCAACGGCATCCTCCGGCTATGAACACAAAGAAAAAATCGGTACATAGTTAGAAAGAGGTCAAAAGCCTTCTTCGGAGTGCGCCTAAACAAAATTAAAAGTAAAAGATTTTCTTGGATCTCTGCTATCGTATTGTTTTCACGCAGGTCCTCGATTACGATAAAACTTTATACCCGTAGAGTACCTACTGCCGCAAAATCGTACTCAGAAAATGAAGCAAGATTTAAAAAATAAAAATGTATACTTACACGATTTAAACGTTGCATGATAATTACTATGCAAGTGTCTACTATACTAGACAGAGAAAATGAAGATTCGACACTGCTATCATCGTGTATGCACACCTGGCATGCATTTGTAAATAATGAATCTAAATTTTCAATCATGAAAAGAACCGATCTTCTGCCCCAAAAGGCAGCAAACTTTCCAACGCGTCGAAGATCAGTTCCCGAAACTATCCTCGAGCCGAGCAATGTCGATTGTCGCCATAAAAATTCCACGGCGCGCAGGCGTGCTTCGACGCGAAGTTATTTTGAAATAGTTGCCCGCGAAGTTGCTTGTCGCTTTTAGTTCGGTGTCGCGAAACGTCGCGATCCATTCCGGCATTCCTTTGCAAATTGTTTTCCGGTGGTCGAGCGAGTGCATCGACGCCGCCCCCGCGAGACAAAGAAAGCATCGGGCCTGTATGCACAAAAGGTCTAACTCGTTGAAATTCAGGCCGCGATTATCGATAGAGGGGGCCGTCGGGGGCAGGACAAATGAAGATGCGAGCGGGGACCACTCTCGCAACGGCGAAAGTAAGCAAAATCTAATTCCGGCGGCGGTAGGCGAGTCACGGGACCTGGCCCTCCTTCCGGTGAGATGTAACGCAGGTTTATCCACGTGTACAGAATTTCTCTACCTTCTCTCGCCCCCCGTATCCTCCATTCCTCCACTGTCCCCGCGGTAGCTGCGGCCTGCAGTCCTCGCTTTGTGCATATAATTGGATTTAGCTTCGGATACCGGTCTCTACTTCGCTCGCCTGCTTCCACGCGGCAACCCCCGTGCTTTTCCCACCCGTTCTGAACCCTCGTCCCCATACTGCGTTCGCGTCTCGCGATTAGATCTAATCCCGCCGAACGGCTGAGGGCTAATTTTGCTTACCGCGTCGCCGATGGACGGCTGCGTGATAAGGTGGGTGCAATTGATAAACTACGTACGAAACATCTCTGCACCCCCGGTTCGCGTCTCTAACCTATCTGGACGCAGCCGCGTTATCGTCGAGGACGTTCCTCCTCTATTCATAAGGCAAGCAAATCAGAACGAGAGAGCAGACGCGTTTGTAATAAAATTACTTTTACGACGACGAAGATAAGGATCTCCCTCGGCTCGCTTCGCGTCGTTCGTAGTCTAACGAAGAGGTACGAACGAAATTGTTGCAAAGCATCGTGTCGCAATTGCGTCAATTGTGGTATTCCGAGAGCGGACCCCGCCCCTATGAAAATAAATCTAAGAACCCGATGACGAGGGGTGCGCAACGTTAACGATCCTGGAACGAACGTAGGTACAACAAGCGTAACGATAAATGGAGATTTAAAAAAAGGAGAGAGGCAGGAGGGCGCGCCATTGTTAACGGGAAAGTGATACGTACGTAATTAATTTCGCTTATAAATCTTCCGGTGGGCCATTACAAGGCTAGACTTTCACGCGGCGAACGAGTAAAACGAATCAGTTCCCGTCGCGATACCCCTTGGCGTTCCCTAATTGGCAATTAAATATCGACCGTAACGCGACCAAATGGCGGACGATGTTAATTAGTCATTCTGACACGCCTGAACGCCTTTGCCCGTGGTATCGCAATTCTCAAGGATCCATATCGAGCCGCGTCCCGCAAGCGGGCTAGAATAGATTCTTCATCGCACATTTCAACCTTATACTTGATTGCGTGTTGCACCTTTTAGAGCGGCGAATTCTCTGTCGACACAGCATCTCAATAAACGCGAAGTGGAATGTTTGACTGCGTCGCATTCCTAGCCGAACGTCCCGGTCAACTGTTCACGCAAAGGGTCCCCGTGGACCGAATTAAATTTTTCATGCGCAGACTGTGTTATTGAAACCTTTTAAATCCCAACCCTTGCGCTACGATGCAGGTATACGTTCAAACAAAAATCTCGTAATTCCAAATCGCTGTTTTCATATATGTACATCCCAGTGAGCTTATCGTTTCTCTCGACCTGCAACCCCCCCAGGTCATCCAGACATGTTCCTCATTATTTGAAAACAATCGCAAATCCTTTATCCATCCCGGTTTTCCAGTAACAATCGATTCCGTCGCTTCCATCGCTGGATACCGTTTCTAACCACGAACAATCTTTATCAACGCGGATAAACGAAACAACATATAAACAATTCGCATCAAATCACCCAAGTTCGTCCCTCTGCCGGACGTTTTTCCGATTAACTGCACGCCAAGAAAACGCCCGCCCGTTCGTCCGTGCACGTCGGTTCCAGCTTATTAAAAACTTCGCTTATTTCCCGCGAAACTATTTCGCCCCGCCGGACACGGCCAGACTTACCGCCGACCGACGTTTCACATCGGCACCGTCCACGCGACGCATACCTTGAGTCTGTCTGCTTGATGCAGTATCCGCTGGCGATTACGAGCGCTAACTGAGTTCCCGTATGACCTTCGCCGCATCAGCCACTCTCCCTGCAACAACAAACAATCTCTGAAGCTGCCACGGCTTCGTTGAAACTTTCAAGCTAAACAGACCGAAGGTTCAGCCGGTCGCCGGGGGCTTTATTTACTTTTTACGAAAGCCCCGCGACGGTCTTGCCATCATTCTGCAAGTTTCCGTTAACGCAAGCACGTACGCGTACGCGCCCTCGACGTCCGAGGGGTGTCTGACAACGGCGCGCTTATACTACTGCGCGCTCCTCCTGCGTGTACCGGCCATTTCAAAGGTGCAGATCGAGTCTGCACCGATTAACGGGATACGTTTATTGAAATGGGACGAATGTCTCAGTGGTATAGGTAATCACGGATCGAGCGTTAAGGGTTACTATATTTTAAATGATCGAAAGATACGAGTGTAAGTGTTAAAAATGATTCATCGTCACTGCGACCATTGCCTACGTGATCCGTGCGGAATTTATTATGGTATCGCGCACAAGGGCGCATTGAAACGAGCGTTCTTTTACATCGCCTACCAAAGATTTATCGCGATTGATACAGTACGTCTTGCAACGCGAATTACGCCTAACGCGGTCCATTCTTTCCCGACACGAGCCCACCAAAGACTTGTTGTTCCTTCCCCCGAATGAGTCGCGCCGGCCTACACAATATCTATCTGCGCCTTTGAAATCCACTTCGCACGTGCACGGTACCCCGTCGTTTTCCCTCTTCGTTTTTCTCCCCAACCTCTTTCCTCCTGGGTTCTAGAAATCCAACGAGCATCCGGCACGAGTTTGCCCGTTAAAAGTGCAGTAAGATCGATCGATCGAGCTACGCCGAATATCGTCGAGTGCCGACTCACCCCCCCCCCTCCCCCCTCTCCCCGACCGAATTCAGCGAGCAAAGTAGATTATGCAAATGCCCGACGAAAGAGGAGAACGATGCAAAGGGAACGGGTTGGCGGGGGTGGAGGATTGGCGGAGGGGCAAGCGGTAACCGGGGCCGGATAGAAAGGAGGAACAAAAGGACGACGGAGGAGCAGAGGAAATTGTATCTGGCAGAAGGGTCAGACTCGATACATCGCACTGGCCTATCCCTGAAAGTTAAATGAGCCAACAAACGACGCTGGATGACCGACCTGTCTATTTCACTCCCCTCTCGTCTGACGTTATCGCGAAATTTCCTGTTCCACCAGGCCGCTCTCTAGCCACCTCTCTCTATCTCTGTATCTCTATCTCTCTACTTTTTCGTTTCTCTGTTTATACATCGCGTCATTCCCCAGCGAAACCGCAACATTAATGCACGTCGGTGCAGTTAATATCATGGCAAGTTAAACCGCGAGCAATATTAATGCAACCTCTCGGGAGTCCGTGTAATTATGGGCATTATGGTGTGCCTCTGCTGTCTCCTTGTTCCAGCGCGCTGACCTCCCCCCCGGCGTTTCATTTAA
Organism: Nomada goodeniana; assembly: GCA_963969485.1. Lineage (NCBI taxonomy): Eukaryota > Metazoa > Arthropoda > Insecta > Hymenoptera > Apidae > Nomada > Nomada goodeniana. The sequence continues at coordinate 28,759,587 of OZ018299.1, forward strand.
ACTGTCCTCGACAGCGCGTCCACCAGAAACAAATTCAACCCCGCGTATCGGTGTACACGCTTATCCGTCACGGTGCCACGGGTAACTTGATAATCCTGGATAATAGAGGGAGAATGTACGACGAACGGGCGGCCGTAAGAAACGGGCTCGGATACTTTTTCGGGTATGTTGCATCCTTGAATAGTCTTTTTCTATCGTGGCCCCACTCACGCTGCTTTTCGCGTTACCCCGTTCTATCGATTGTATCTTCGAACGGAACGAGAACGGTATCATTATTGCGATTCGTTTGCGTTTAATGAATCATTTGTTGTATACAGCGATTGTATTAAATTGTATCCATCGATCTTAATCATTTCTGTTCGTCGGTTGTCTGCTCAGATTTCATTAATCGGTACGCCCACTCGAAATTATACCAAGTTTAATTCACTTTGTAACTAAGGGGATAAGATCTTCTTTAGACTACTAAGTATCATGGTATATGCATACCTCTCGAAGCTGCGCTAGAGTTGAATTACCGGCATAGAGTGTAGCTCAAATTTCGTCGATTTAATTTGACTTCTAAAGTGTGTTGCACTTTATATTAAAGTAGGTGGAGATTCTTCGCAGCGCATTGCTTGTTATCGCGAAGAATTCGGTCTCAAGTATTCTTGCCTATGCTTTAACAATACATATTTCAAAGTTAATTGAGAAATTTCAAACACTTGTAACATCGTCTAGGCTTTTAATCGTTCCCAGTCTCGCCGCAGATTATCTTTTTAAATTGCCGTTTCCCCTTCCATTTTAACGTAAGCGAATTTCATTTTAATTAAATACATCCGTAACGTTTGAAAACGTGACGAGCTTTACCCTCGGCTTGTCTATGAAAAAATGAAATAACCTTTTTCATCAACCAAATATATCTACAGTTTACAACATCTACACACTTCTCCCTTGCCCTCAATTCAGTTCCACTAGAAGGAGCTCGAAACATTAAACGTCGTCCAGCCACTGAACAAGATCCTTCACGATCGCGTCAAACGTTTCCCCCGCATCCAAATAATCACAACCGTTACCTGTACACAGAACGAGCAAAGAAAACGCCAATTCCAAGCGCAACCGGCGGTTTTCTTTTCAAGAAAAAACGTATCGGGGAGAACTCTGACGGACAAAGAGTCGCCGCATGAAATTTTAATTTTCAATCCGTTAAAAATCGTTGCCACGATAACAGCATGCAATCGGTGCAATGAATCTCCTCTCCCCTTGACAACCTCCGCGCTTTCGAACACAGTCGGCATACGTACCCGTGGGAGAATGCGAGAGGGTACGTAAGCAATTATGCCCGTCCTCCCTCTACAATTTTTAACCCCCCTGAATTTGAATCCACGGTCCTAGGATCGCCGAAAATTTTCTACATCGGCCTGCCAGCGGCACAGTATTTAGCTCAAAGGCTTCCGGAATTTACTGTGTCTCCGAGAATGACGGCGACAACTATTTCCTCGTTGTACGCCCGGCGTCGCATGGCTGCCAGAGCTTGCACCGGCACGCCATCGAGAATGCCGTCTCGGAAGAACAGCATTGCTGTCGATTTTTTCGAAGTCACTCACCGCCGCGACGCTACCCTCGTGGATGCTGGCATAGGTAGGCAGGCATAATAGTTTTATATTTTCCGACTAATGAACCAAAGAGAACCAAAGAGTTGTTACAGTATAGAGTGCTCTCAGCAGGTGACGATAGGTAATAATTGTTCATTTGTTTATTATTTAAGTTTATTATCATTGTAACACATGATCAGTCGCCTGTATCGAGCCGCTCCCGTCTCGTTTGCCCGATCTATTACGCAATATAGATCTGCGATATAGATTCTATATCATCGCGATATAAGGTGGACGAAGATTTAAATTTCAATAGCGAACGATAGCGATGTTAAATATAATGTTTAATAAGGGGCACGCTCGTGAGCAATTCCGGCTTGCGCGGTCTGTTCGAATGTAAAGATTCTTTCTTTCGCGAAAATAAGAAAGACGGACAGCGGTGACAGGAATCCAGTTGCATTGCGTCAGTAGATCTATTACACAACACCTGTTGGGGGCAGTAAGAATGTTAATATCTAGATTGACAACCTGTCACCCGTTGTCATTGACGCTTGCAACATTCGTGTAGAAGTTTCTTTGATCTGTTTCGAAAGTAAACTTTGAAACATTGCTGAATTTTGGGGGCAATAATTCAGGTTACTCTGAAAACTAGAAAAATCGTTTTGCATGTTCCGTTAGACAACTGTAAAGGAAAATATTGTAAATCTATTTCAGATGGTGAATCCTTTTCGGAATAGCTCGATCATATGTAACAAAAGATCAATTTATGAGCGAGAAAAACTTGTTCGACGAACGTTTCACATATTCTTCTGCGTGCATGAATTCGATACGGATTTTCCGTTCGAAGGAAGTTGGAGCTATTGAGCGACAGGGTAACTGCACGGAAACGTATGCATGTTTATTAAATTGAAGTTACGAAGACGAACGACTAGCTCGCCTTAGGTCTTTCGGGAAATTGTAAACTGTGATGGGCCCACTAAAGCGAAGTTCCCTCCGCTCTCTTTACCAGTTCGTACGGGTTTACTTCTGGTGGAACAGGAAAACGAAATTGTGAGATGTCTCTGTTCGAACTTCTGCCGGCTCAACTTTAGACGGAACAGTCGAAACATTTTTATCGGCGAAGGTAGCGCGTGCAAGTGTAATATAAAAGGTGCAACAATTTGTAGGGACCGGTTCAGGAATATTGAGCAACCTACGTCCCTTCTAGAAGTTGTTCTTGGATAAATGTTGCGTATTCTAAACCTGTGGAAGTGTAACACTGTTTCAGAATTAATTTCCAATTCGTGCAAGTTCAACGTTGCAAGCAATATCAAAATTCCAGCAGAACAAATAAAAGATCGTTATGACGGTAAAAAAATTCCACGATGTGGAATCTACATCTACATCTCCTTCGATCGCAAACACTATTCCGCAAGATAAATGAGAATCTAAAAATCGTTCAAATCGCGATGCTTAACGAGCAATAAAATCACTATCCGACTCGGCCAGCTCCAACGTCCCAAGCCGACGTGGATTTCCAGCACGAAACCACTCTGTTCCTCTATTTCGTACGGGCGACAAATAAGTCCCAGCCCAATTAAATACGGCAAAAGGATGTAGCAGAAGGAAACAGACCTACCTTTGCTTGCATCTCCACTTTATCGGGCCCAAGAGATCGATCGAGCTTCGGTATCGGCAAAGTCTTGTACTCCTCGATGGTATACGGCTTGTAGTTCAGACTCTTCGATTTATCGTCCGACTTGCCGTGACTAACCCCGATCGAACAGGTGGAGATGGTATTCGTGTCTTGAAGAGTGCGTGGAAGCACAGGTTCGTTGGTTCGAGCCGCAGAGGCCAGAGGTTCCACCGAACCCCCGATTATACGCCGATAAAAACTCAGCTCGCTTTGATCGTCCCTCGGGGTTGCGAGCGAATGTGTATCGTCGTCAATGAGCTGCCCTTGTTCGCTGTCCCCGGAAACCGACAAGGTGGAACCCTTCGGGGATCGAGCATTGTATTTCGGGCCATCTGCGAGCAGGAGAAACGGAAGATGCATCTTCCTCTGAACATCTCGGCTATCACTTTGAAACGAAAATAGAAACGAAGGGTTTCAGGGTGCTTTGGCTAGATCTGTTTAGTCTCGCAGATACGGTGACATGGATCGCAAATAGATGGTAAATTTTTTTTACCGATGTTTTGCGCGTAGAATATGTGTATAAAACATTAGATCGTTCCAAGACCTGAAGCTGAAGCAATGCGAATTATTAAAATAAATGGTTAAAAGCCGTTCCATATTTCATTTTCTTATGCTTTGTATCTTTAACGATACAGAGACAGCCATTCTTCCATTCGTTCATTATTTCGATCCGGTATACGTCTGCACAAACTCCATTAATAATTGCAGCAGCACCGTGGCAATAAAGCGCAGAAAAAAGTGGTGAAATATAGAACTTAACGATTTCCCAAGTGTGAAACACCACAGATATGGAAAAAACTAAATTTCGTTCCAAGGGACGTGGTTTACGTTGAAGAATACGTACCTGTCGCGGTCAAATGGAATTAATCGGCAAAAATATGCTCGATCGATAAAAATGTAACGAAGAGGACGGAAAAAGTTTCATCGAAGATATCTAATATTTCATGATGTTTGGTCAGAATGGAGCTGACACGGAGTCGGGCGCAACTAAAATGTGGGTGTTAAGGCCGCAGGATTAGTGGCCACGTGTTTCGTGAAAGTCGAATGAAATGAGGGTGAAATAGGGACGGACTATGTGAGATTGCCATTCAACGGGCACTGATTCGACGAACATTTCTTCTGTTTGCGAAAAAAATAAAATAAAAGGAAAGCCTGGTATTGGAGGGAAAACTCGTATCTGCCACGCTTCATGCCCATATCGTTGCACGTATATTTCATTTTCAGACACACCATCTTCGAGGAGACAATAGAACGAACCGGAAACAGAGCAAGAAAAAAGAAGCGAAAGATTAGACGATGAAATAGTAGTTCGATACCTATGATCATCTATTGCTGAAGGAAGAAGGGGTATTGTTTGCAGAAGATTTTGAATTATATTTTTGATCCAGAACTTTTGATCGTGTACGGTCTTATTAAAATCGTTAGATTTTTCTACTCTATACTACTCTATTTCTACTCTATAAAAATGTATAATTCCCTGATTAAATTATTAAATTTAAACGAATTAACAAAACAACGAAATTTCAATTAACACTCCTTATTTATTCTCATACGAAAAATCGTTCTAATTTTTTTTCTTATGCCACGAATTACATCAGCACCTTGTATATCACAAGCGTGGAAAAGACATCTAATCACGGCCAAAGTAAACGTTCTCCGAGAGTATAGCGTCTCCGTTTAAACGCAACCGTCCTGTCTCGCGTCGATCACGATCGAAAAGAAAACAGAAAGAAAGGAAAGATATCGTTTTGTTTTGGACTAACTGAACCACCGATGATAAAGCTTCAAATTGGAGCCCGGCTTCCTCGCTTGGTTAATTTTTGGAGCAAGCATATTGCCGAGCTTTTTGTCCGACTTCAGCTTGTCCTTGAAGTAGCAACTTCGTTTCGAAGGAACTGTTTTTGAGAAATGCTTGGAAGTCTTTATAGATGCACTCTTGTTGCTGCTATCCTCATACTGCTTCAAGCTCTCCGTGCTCTGAAAAATTTCTCATGGTTCAGGAATTACCACATTTATCCACATATGGGATTGCACGATATGTATGGAAAATCGGGAAATTTTTTGATTTTAATTAAGTTGGAATTATTGAAAGAAATAATAATGATGGAATTTGTAATTCCATGTATTATGTACTTATGCACTGTCTTTATAATATTGACAGACTGTCGATATAATAGTTTATGCGTATATTGTATTTTGTATATGTGCATTAGCTTTATAGTGTTAAGATTTCGGACTATTATCTAAACATTTGAATAGTAGGTAATTATTGGAGTCCCAAATGATCACGGTAAAGTGGATAAAACAAAATAGGTAAACTTAATATCAAATCGTAATATTATATAATGAATTGACTTTGAACAAAGGCTTCATGAAACGTCGAAATGGTACTGGTTATTTGCATTATGGATTGTAGCTGCTGCATTTAACATCGAGAGAATCTTTCAACCTGGACAGTTTTAAAACGCTTTATAGCTTCGTCTTGAAACAGTTTCTCATCACGGCGGTGATCTTACATTTCTCTGAAGGCGATCCGTGACGTCTCGTTTTCCTTTCCGCGAGGAAGCCGGGCGTCGTCGCTTAGACGCGTCTGCGAGTCTTCTTTTCGCAATTATCGCATTCTTGCTGTCGGCTGTCCCCGTGTCTTTGTTGGTACCAGTACTCAGCGTGGTTTCATTAGATCCGGTATCTGAAACGTTTTCAGAAAGAAAAAAAAAGGGGACTGAAAAGAGGTACAGGAACCTCCTTTCTTTACCAAGAAGTTTCAAAAAATATATTATCCGTGGTTCGAATGTTATTAACAATTGAAGAATCTGCAAAAATACCCTCCGGGTCACTGCAATTATCTCAGCTTCTGGAGCCGCTAGATTAATGATGAGAGTGTTTAAACTGAAGGTAAAGGATGCCGCTACATGAAAATAGACGACTTACAAATACTACATGCGCTGTTTAATAGACTATTCGATGCAGCTATTTGTATCCTAGGAAATGTTATTAAGGTGTTTATATCGAGACACTATGAGCTGTAAGATATTTGGGAGTGCGAGGAAAACCAAATTAGGCAGCAGAAATGGAATGGAATATAATTGGCTTCTCCTTAATGTCTCTCCTAGCGTTTTGTAAAAAATATAATGCCCATTGTAAATTCAGAATATGTAGGCGCAGATAGGTGAACTCGCCAGACATGTCGGTGACAAATGCTGTGAACCTGGGCTACTCGAGAAAAGTGCGCATATGGTGACCAATACCTCCGATGTGAACTCGAACAGCGAACGTCACTATAAGTAGTCCGTATGGTTGCCCTCACGCTCCTAAATTAAAAAAACTCTCCTACAGTTTGGGACCCAAAGTAACCAGTTTTTGACATAAAATCTTGAATGCCTTCTTATGGGCAATAAATCGCAGCACAGAATAATGTATTAAATATTATATATCTAATTCGATTTAAAAAAATATATGTCCCCTTGGGAATATGGTCGTATTACGACCTCCATGCGTTCATTTACAGAAAAACTAATTGCACCACATTATTGATAATATTTTCATAAGAGTGAAAGAAATTCGTATTAAATTATGGCAATTACTTCATAAAATCTGTATCTTCCCTGGGATAACTATTATCTGCCTACTTAATAAACTACGCATACGTCGAAAATTTCATTCTTTCATTTGCCAGTATAAAGAAATATCAGAATGCAATTTGTAACATTCTTGTTCATACATGCTGAAGGTATTAAGAGTAGTGTCCTTGCCTTGTTTTAGCGTGTACAGCGGGGTAATAGGTTGTAAACGAAATTCTAAATTGGATGATAAGTCGGTGGTAATTTTGTTTAACTCAAGGTTATGTCCATCGGCATTTTCACATATAGAATCTTGATTTCCTGAAGAAATTTCATTATCATCCTCCAGTGAATCCATAGAATACACTGACATTTTTGTAAGAATATTAATCTATTTGACGGATACCCGGAGTGTTACGTGGCAAACTGTGGCAATTAGTTATATTATAACACAGTATGCGTTTAACAAATTTAAATCCATGTCGCGAACAGTTTCATCGTGTATCTCAAACAATATTTTAATACGGTTTTCCTTTTTTTTTAAAGTCGCACGGTGAATATAGCCGGATCAAAATGGTAATATGAAAATAGTATACATATGTGAATATATTACTTTAAAACATAATGACTTTCCAACAGAATATTTTATTTAAATATAATTGAGTAAGAATAATATTTCATATTATTTGAATGTTTACTTAATATTTAACATTATTGAAATATTCATTGAGATGTGTACACTAACTTTACGCGGATTCTCAATTTATACGAATTTGTGTAAAACCGGTGTGCTCTGAACAATAATCTATTGTTTCGCGTGCGAAGCGCGCAGTGATTCCTTTACTTTTACTGAATTATTACTTTGTCGAGGTATCCACAATGGGATACTTTGGTACAATATTAAAATTGTATACAGTTTTGGTACCGTGTAGAACTAGAAAGAAGTCTCGCGGAAGGAATGAGGGTTGATATGTATAATGGTTAAGAATTAAAGGGACGAACTTCTTCCTACACGGGACCAGGGGATTGATTGAGACCTATAGACCCGTGAGATGCCCCTAAAACATGGCAATCGCTATGCTATGCTGTGTGCATCGTCACGGAGGCTGCGGGGCGTCAAAGGCGGGGACAGTCCAACCAGCCGAAGTTCCTCCTGTGCTGTAGCGTGTTACTTCTGCCAAACTCTATATGATAATAATTAATTATCTTAATTTTTAGGTGCCAACATCATCGACGAGATATAGGAATAGACAAGACAATCAATGTATTTTTTCGGCCAGAATTTCAGAGACCTCTGGTCCCATTACCATTTCCGTGTCACTCGCAACGTTACCAGCAGATTATAGAAAACGATGCAGAAATTAAATAATTATAAATTATTCTTATGTTCTTTGCCGCCTTTCCATCCTCAATTGGATGATCGGTCATTCGTCCAGCAAAGGAGACTCAAGAAAACTTTTAATCATTACAGTTTAATGTACTGTCGCGATAGTAGAACGATTGTTAGTTAAACGCGTATTAATTAGTAGAAGCTAATAATCAAGTGCACACGATGGCAAACTAAAGCCCGAAGTGCTATTGTGTTGTAGAGTGAGGTATGTCTTTAGCCTTCAACTACATAAACAGCCCTACGCTGGCACGCTTCAATGCGAACTGCCGGCGCGCGCGCCGCGCGGCGACCGACCACACTCCGCGACGCGCCGGCGCGTCGCCAGCGCTCGGGTGGTATTCGCTATTTCCGTAAATTCTATTATCCCAGGGTCATACCTACTGAACTTCTACTGTTTCTGACCAACTTTTAGCCGGACCTACGACTCTAGGGTCGTACCGACTGCACTTCTACTGTTTCTGACCAACTTTTAACCGGACTTACGACTCTAGGGTCGTGCCGAGTGGACTTCTGCGGGTTCTGACTAAGTTTTAGCTGATCCCAGGGTTGTACCTACTGGACTTTTACTATTGCTGTCCAACTTTTAGCTGGTCATGTTGGACCACGAAAGTCCATAAGATGTCTTGTCTATTCCTATATCTCGTGTGTGCTAGCACTATCAGTTATCGTAATAAGCACCATCTATCTTGAAGACTCGAAACTAATTACATAGGCTACTCGCTACTGTCATTTGTTTCGAATGTGACCCTGCAAACATGTGGGTAGTGCTGTGAACCACGTGAGGTGGAAATAGAAATTCTTTTTTTAATAAATTTTGATAAGAACGTGCAAAGACACTGATCAAAATGGGGAAAAAAATGAAGAAAACTATCTCTAATATCAAACAAACTGGTAAAAAGAATAATCAGGTATGTTATAATAAAATGTGCCGCAGATATCACAATGTTGTAAATGTACTTCTTCCTCTTTATGTAATGCAATATAATTATTTTAGGAGGAAAAGGAGAAACCTTCTAAAGTGAAGGATCGAAATTTGAATTTCAAAAGCAAAAATAAAAAGGGAAAGTTGGCGAAAAAGATTAAACAAGTTCAGAAGAATGAACGAAATGTAGCTGCTGGCATTGTAAACTCAGAAATTACGAAAATAATAAGTAAGAAGAAAAAGGGACAAAATAAAAAATCCGAATCGCAATCGCAAAAAGGGAAGAAACAGCAGCCTAATCCAGGAAAACAGAGAGTAAATAAGAAGCAGCAAGCAAAAAATAAATCTCCCGATCGCTCAAATAATAAATTGAAGAGTAACAAGAATTCTACCAAGGCGGGAAAATCTAACGTTCAAAAGGGTAAATTGAAGAAGGAGAAAAAATTAGATAATAGAGCAGCGAAATTTAATTTGCCATTGGACAAGACGGCAAAACAAAAAAAGAAGAAACCCAAGCAAAACAGTAATAATTCTCAAAAAACTGTGAGCTGTCATAATTTAGATGTACAACGATTGCAAGAACTGCTTACAAACAAGCAAAGAGAAAAGAAGAAGGCAAACAAAAATGCTGAACCACAACCCTTAAGAGATAGAATGATGGTTAGGTTGAGAGCCTCTAGGTTTAGATATTTGAACGAAACGCTTTATAATAATCAAAGTTCAGAATCGAAACAATTTTTCAAGAATGATCCTGATTCATTTAAAGCATATCACGAAGGCTATAAACAGCAAATTGAACAGTGGCCTATGAATCCTCTTGACGTTATAGTATCTTCAATTAAAAAAATGTAAGTATGTAATACTTACTGTGTTTATAAGATTTGAACTCTTTTATATGAAATATGTGGTTACTAAATATTTCTATGATACATTGTAGGCCAAAGGAACACATTGTTGCTGATTTTGGATGCGGAGAAGCAAAGCTTGCAGCTTCGATCCCCCATAAAGTGCACTCATTTGATTTCGTTTCTTTAAATGAAAATGTAACAGTATGCGATGTGGCACATACGCCATTATTAACAAATGGGATCCACGTTGTTGTATTCTGTTTGTCTCTAATGGGAACTAATCTTAACGACTATATTGTAGAAGCGAATAGGGTTCTTAAAAAAGAGTAAGTATTAAAAGAAAAGATTTATTCATATTTGGAACTTTATATGAGGAAGTATGTACAATTTAATGACAAAACTATTTTTTCAGTGGCGTTTTAAAAATAGCTGAAGTTGAAAGTCGATTTGAGCAAGTAGAAGAGTTTATAAGTACCATGTCCAGTTATGGTTTTAAGAACACATGGAAAGATTTGTCTCACAATTTGTTTTATTTTTTGGATTTTAAGAAAGAAAGTGATATAAAGAACAAACGGGCTAAACTACCCCCTATTACTTTGAAACCATGTTTGTATAAGAAAAGATAGTAATAGTTAATGAAGACATAAACATTATAGATTGTAAGCTTTGTAAAAATAGGTTAATAAATCTATTACTTTTTTAATTTGCTTGTGTTTCGTGTTATTAAACAAAAATATTTCCTATATCGGCATATAAACACTGTTCCACACTGTTTTGATATCATGTACTTTTAAAATGAAATCAATCACATTTTGGACATTTAATCTATGTGCCAGCTTAAACAATGTGCTACACTTAAAACACATTGGTCTGTTCAGCACAATAATTGCAGGGCAATAGAAAAACTATTACATTGGATTGATTGTAAACAAAAGTTTATAACTGTATCATATAAAAAAGAAAACTTAATAAATATTTTGCATCTAGTTCAATGCGTATTCTTCGTATATAAGGCACTTAAAATCCTTTCCAAGTACTCATGTTTATACCATCTAAGACGTCTTCTGTTTCATCTCTTAGATCTTCGAACTTTTTCAATATTAACAACTGTGAAAATAAAGAAAATAAAATTATTGACTGTAATAGCAAAAATAATTTCAGCACAAAGAATAATTACTTTAGCAGCTTCAATAATTTGTGTGGCCACCTTTTTACTTAAATACGGAATACTTTCTAGTAAATCTTTCGGTTTTGCTTTAGCTATGCACTGTATTGTTTTATAACCCGCGTTGAACAATTGGCGCGCTCTACCCTAGAAAACGAAAATGCCGAAGTAACTGACTTTCACCAAACATTTCTTTTCAATAGATAAAAAATTCTCTTACAATTTTTACTAACGGTAAATCCATTAATGCTTCTAACTCCATAGGACAGCAATAAGACAATTTTTTGCTTAGCATGTCCAACAAATGTCCGATGGCACAGAATTCGTCCAATTCCTAAAATACACACATAGTAGAATTCTGTAAAATTATCCATCGTGCATAACATATTTACTAACTTGGCAAAATCGAACTACAGAAACTGCAAACGATGCCACTGCAGTTAGAAGATTCTGGACGATACCTCTGTTCACTTGATACTTCTCTGCTATAGTGTAAACTGCATGTTGATTCCACAATTCGTACAGTATTAATGTTACATAAAATCTATTTATAACTCGTGGTTCAACATTCTGTTATACATAAAATTACTTAAATGCCAAGATAGATTTGGTGAAAACAAACTGAATAGAGTATACATACGCAAGGTATGTAGCATACCTTGGGCACTACTCCAGTACGAATCTTACCCACGCTCGCTTCATTAATTCCTAAGAGCCTTGCTGTTTTCATTTGCATTTCTGATAAATTAGTTACCTGGAAATGGTAAATATATATGAAATATTGTTAAAGTAACAATGAACATTAATAGAAATTGTTAAAATCGCATTACCACATCGTAATAAATTGATCCAATTGGCTTTATCTGGGATATTATATCGTAGGGAGTAACAAGGTACAAGAGATGTAAATAATCAACAAGAATCAAATGCTCTTGAGCCCTTTTCAAGTCATGATATAACGTGTATGCAGTTTGCATGTCAATACAACCTGCAATGTAAAAATATATGAAAGACCGTTTTTGCATAGGAATTATCCGATTGATGAATTACTAATAAAGTTGCAAGTAAAAAACCTTTCATAGCTGCACGTCCCAGATTACAAAGTTCCAATATAGTTCCACTTGTAAGCTCGACCATCTTCTTCCCTTTTGTCCCTGTCCTTATATTTTGAGAAGAAATATCTTGCGATGGAAAGATAACACTGATGTTTGGTTTGAACACACCAAACTTTATGTCTTCTTTCTTTACTTGCATCACACCAGCTTTTAAAAATGTTGTTAATGCATCATCTACGATTTGTTTAACATTAACATTTAAACGATTTTGTTGAATGTTTAATAGTGTCACTTTAATTATTTTGTGTAATTCGGATCTAGTCGTTGCTATAGAAAGCAATATCGAACTTAAAATTAAGTGATTTACACCTCTATCTCTGTCCACATGTAAATTACTTAAAGAATCATCCATTTCGGAATTTAAAAGTTCTTTTACCTATGTGAAAAATATTAATACACAGTAATTATAATTACTATTCGTATAAAATATGTGATGCTTGCGCAGCTATTGATAACAAGGTAGTAACAATACCCTCGGCAGCTCATTATTTTTGCATATTAGAATACTTTCTCCTATATTTCCCATACCAGCACGGCCGGCCCGTCCTATCATTTGTTTGTATCTACTCAAACTTAGAAACTGGTTACCAACATATGGACTTCTTAAAATCACCTGTCAGATTTACCTTGATAAGAATGCATAATTAATGCTATCATAAGAAAGAGTAATGAAATATAGTACCCTTCTGGCGGGTAAATTTACTCCTGCCGCTAGTGTTGATGTGCAGCATATGACACAAAGAGTCCCTGCTTTAAAAGCATCTTCCAATAATCGTCTTTCCTCGGATGTAAGACCAGAATGATGATAGGCCACACCAAACTTGATGGTTTTATCTAAAATAGGACAAAGGCCTTCTTCGCTTTTAAGTGCACTTAGTAAACGTTCTTTCTCATCATTTTTGTAATTTCCTAGTGATCTGTAAATGACTGTAATTAATCAAGAAGCCATTATAATAATATCGTAAGTAATTGAAATATCGGAAACGATTTCTACTTGAATAACACTTTGGTTAATAATAGTGCAAGATTTTCACAATTTTTGCGGCTAGAACAAAATATCAGACACGAATCTGCTGGGACAACATCCATTACTAAACCTCCAAGTCGGTCAGGATCGATGACTGCTGCATTCTCTGAATACTGTTAAAACGAATAAACAATTATCGTCAGACAGTTAATAATTATACAAAAGAATTTCCTGCCGAACTTACACGATAATTGATTTTCTTTACGTCCGTTAACAATTCTTCTGTTTTGGAATCAAGTAACCAAATATTATCTTCACATTTAACATATTCTTTAAGTGCGACTGGCCGGAAATTTCCAGTATATAGATCTGCTTTTAAGAATTCTGCTATTTCATTTAAGTTGCCTATCGTTGCGCTCATTCCAACAATATGAATATTTTCTAAAAATAGCTGCACAATGATGAATTCAATAAAAATGTGTACATATCAATAAACTGTTTTGAATAGTTTCCTTACCATTAACATATAATGCTTTTGTCAAAAGAGCTTCTAATGTAGCCCCCCTTCCTCCACTTTCGCCAAGTAGATGCAATTCATCCACAACTATAATACCGATCTGAAATGTTACAAAGCAATTGCATCTCAATATAATCCATTATTACATTTAAATCACAATTGAACTATTTAACGTGCCATAATCTCTTTACTCACTTCACCGAATCGATTCTCTTCTATTAAACTATTTATTAAACCCAACGCTTTCTCTATAGTGCACATGTACATATTATTTTTGTTACGACGTTTTTTGGGCGGATAACATCCTTTCGATGCTGCATATTCCTCCAGTAAAAAATCCAGTTCTAGTGCAAATGGAGCCATTGCCTGAATCTGCAAATTGCCCTTAGGTAGTTAGTATTACCAGAATAGCAAAAATATTAAATTCATCCTGTTATGCATTTATTAACACTTACTTTTTCTTGTACTATAGCGACAAACGGTAAAATAAATATTGCATTCCTTTTATTACATATAACTTCTTTCAGCATTAATATCTCTGCAACCAGTGTTTTACCACCGCTAGTAGGAAGAGCATAAATTAAGTTCTTTCTATTCTTAACTGCATCTAAATTTAGGCATTCATCTTGCCACTCTAGAAGCATTAAACAGTTAATTCACTTGCAGTCGATGCTTGTAATTTGTTAATAATGCTCCCTGTAGTCTTATATTATTCAAATACTTACGGTAAAGTGTAGTAATATTGCGAATTTTTCTAAAAAGTTCTTTTACTCTGTTTGGTAAACCATAAAATGTTTTATTATTTTCATCCTGATTGTGTGTTTGACCATTGGGGCAATGTATTTTACTTGGAATAACAATCGCATCACCACCTACGCACCTTTTTACTGATTTAGGAGATTGCTGTTCCGTTAAATATGTTTCTTGGAAATTATTTACAGATTCTATGGTAATATCCTATTTGATAAAATGTAAGACATTAATTAACAGTTTTGTAATGAATAATATTAGATTTAGTTACAAGTATATTATAATCATTATTATATATGACTTGATCACCTGCAAAGAATTGTTTGGAATCTCATCCTTTATATCGGAATAATCCCATTGCGTTAATGCGGCATTTAATAACGTGTTATCCTGCCAATGCGTATTCACGTCATTAGGTATATCATTAGTAGTATTTACATTGTTTCTGTTATTCATCAAAACATCTGCTCCGTTATTTACATTTTCATGTACTTCAAGAAGTGAATCACACGTATTCCACCCATGTGCAAAACTATTTAGAGTCTTTTCGTGTATATTAGGACTAACAGTGAATACTACATTTTCATCGTCATTATTATCTTCTTCGTTTATATCCCTTAGTATTGTATCATCCAATGAAAGAATCGAATCAATAGCTTGTAATGATTTAAGTGACATTTCCCTTTCTTTCGTTTAATCTTTATGTCTAATTTGTACGATCACCAATGGACCAAAACATTGTATTTAGCATAATCATTGCATTAATAATCATATAGATAAAATAGTGTTACGAAATATATAAATAAACACATAACTCGAGCGAAATGTTGATTCTCATATGACTACTGGTCACTGAAAAATTCAATTAGTACTTTCGCTGTAAAAAATTCAAGTTTGTAACGTATAATTACGTACAAAATAACGTGTGTCTACTTACTTCATTCTTCAATACACGAGGAAACTGTATTTAATGTAAATAAATCCGCCACAGCTGCGGTTAGGTTTAGTTCAACACAAGTCTGTTTTGATGACATTCTCGGCTGTGCCGGTATGAAATGCATTTAGATCTCACGTGTCTAAAGGACTAACCGCAGTTACACGAATTTAAATAAACAAGCTAACCAACATTAGCATATACATAGTAAAATTTAACTAATACAAAACTATATTTAAACTATACTTTATATGTCAGCTGACTATTATTAATATACAGTCTACGTAGTTTAACCTTATCGCAAAGAATAAGAAATTTCGTTTTTTTGGGGGCATAAAAGGAAAAGACACAGGAAAAGAGACAATGAATACTTTCGTCAAATCGCTTACATGCATCGTAAGTGTAATCTATAATCTGTAAAAAATATGTTTGTCAACAATCGTACTGTTGTTATTAAATTTTGTAATTGACGAAATGGTAACTTTCAATTTAAGCTTAAGCCAGTACCTCTGGCAAAGCAGATTTCAACTAGTTGTAGAAGTTATAAGGACGATTTTGAAAATGTAATTCATCCAGAAGGCCACGAGCCAAACATACCACTATATGTTGAACGTAACGAGGAAAGCAGAGAAGTGAAGAAATCTCGGTATTGCATAGAATTACTAGTTCAAAGGTTTTTGTAATTGCATTTCTCGATCATGTTTTATGAAATAGTTTTATATTTATCTTTACAGACTGTTGTATCAATCTCGTAAACGTGGAATGCTAGAAAATGGTCTTCTTTTAAGTACCTTTGCAAAGAAGTACTTATCTGACTTCGATGATAAACAACTACATATGTACGACCGTCTCATCAATCTGCCAACAAATGATTGGGATATATTCTATTGGGCTACAGGTACAAAACCTACCCCGTCTGAATTTGATAATGAAATAATGGATTTATTAAAAAAGCATATAAAAAATGAAGATCGTCAAGCAAGAATAATGCAACCAGAGTTATGAATATGTGTAGAGTTTAATTATAATGTATAAAAATACTCTGAAACTTAGTTTAACTTCATACAAATAAAGT
Source organism: Nomada goodeniana (assembly GCA_963969485.1). Lineage (NCBI taxonomy): Eukaryota > Metazoa > Arthropoda > Insecta > Hymenoptera > Apidae > Nomada > Nomada goodeniana. Next base: position 28,776,076 of record OZ018299.1, read on the forward strand.
TATGCTACTAGAATAAAAGTTAGTTGCCTAAATTCAAAATATATTTTTTTGTTAGCATTTGTATACAAACACGTCGTATTTATTGTAAATATAGTAATATGTGAAATTGTAGATCAATGATACTGTATGATTTCTAAAAATAAATAATTTTATTGTTAAAACAGCTTCAAATCCTACCCACACTTTTTCATCATTGTTATTAGTAAACTCTTTTATTACAAAACTTTGTACACATACATTTTATTTTAATTTCTTACAAAACACACAATACTGTTGCATTATTTTCAGTTAAAATAGCAAAAATGCCAAATTCACGCTTGGGCGGATACATTGCATCCTAAATTACATAAAACTACATTTCTGTAAGTTCAAATATATTTTACAAAGAAATGCGTTGTTAACCGATATACATATATCTGTTTGGATCCGACTTATATTCTTTCTTTTGTGTAAAATTAACAAGTCCGGGACCACTGTTTGTATTTGCGGATGTGCTTTTTCCTCTTGACGTCGCTTTCCCCCTTTTAGCACTGCGAATATAAATCGGAATGATTAACAAGAAACTAGTGTTGTTGTTACATATGTACAGATATTTTACCTCGATGTTGTTCGTTTATACTTTTTATTTGTACTCCGATAGTTACTCGTGCTTTTACGCTTTCTACCTCTACCACCTCTGCCCACAAAAGTTGGGACGTTATTCCATGTTTCATCATCTTCATCATCGTTGTTACTGTCTTCTTTATCCTCACTCAATAATACTACGGAGAAATATAATTATTTAAGAAAGAGGAGCGAAATACATTGCGTATAAGCTTTAAAGATATAACAATTCTTTACCATACTTCTCTGCGGCATATTTTTGTGTAATATCTAACAATGCTTTTCCGTATTTTTCAAAATTTGCTTTAGTTACATGTGGAATTTGTAACATAGCTTCTTCGCAATCAGGCAATTTCTGACTCATGGCCCTGATCGCAATCATATTCATAACTGAAGATGCTGAAATATCAAGTGCTCCGGCAATTCCCTTTATTATTTCCATTAACTCTTTGTAACAACGTTCTTGTAATTCCACAAGGACTTTATCAACTTTGTTCGTAACTGTAGATACTGTTGCAACTGCTGTAGCACTATTAGACGATTTCATAGGAATTAGAACCTATTTTAAACAATATATTTGTAATATGTGTGTTATATACCAATTTTCAAGATTTAATTAAATTTGTATTATCTCTACCTTTACATCCTTTCCTGTCATAAGTTCAGTAGCATTTGGCCCTATTTTTAAATAAGCACAAGCAATTTCATTGTTTATGTACATCTGCTCCTGCAAATATTCCTTGAGTACCATATAATGCAGTAAACGTTCTATATCGCCTCTATTCCAAGATTTTCCGCGCCCATACACAGGATGTTTAGTAAGTCCTAAAAAAGTGTTTACCAGCTTTCCACTATAAACGTAATTATCAACTGTACTGTATAAAAGTAACTAAACGTTATATTCATACCCGCATCCCTTATCTTTTTGATATCACTCCCTTTAAATATATCTGTCAGAAAGATCAATGTAAGATTACAAGTTCTTGCTTGAGTAATCTCGCGTACAGCTTTCATGATCTGTTTTGCATCATCCGTTGCATCTAATGTAGTGAAGTCGTCCTGAAAGTTTAGATAAAACATTTATAAGAAATATTTGATTAGTTTTAGATAATACAAACATTTTTTGGTGTGCTCTTACTTTACATCTACAGTTATCGCACGATGTTGGTTTGTTAGCGATGCACTGTTGCCGATCAAAGATTTCTCCAAAATAATTTAGTTGCAGCGCCCTGCGACAATCTGTTTTATTTTCGCAAAACGATACCATTTTGAATAAATTGTCTAAATGAGTCTTCATTACAGCATGATTTGAACTGTCCATTTCTAACATTTTTCTTATCCTATGCATATCAGCATAATTGTAAAATAATATGCAGTCCGCATTTTCTCCGTCACGACCAGCGCGTCCACTTTCTTGATAGTAGCCTTCAATAGATTTCGGAAGCGATGCATGTATCACAAATCGTACATTTGGCTTGTCAATACCCATTCCGAATGCGATTGTTGCACAAACAACTTTAATCTAAAATTACCCATTGTGTAATCATACGTTTAGCAATAAATGTTACCGTAATCTTCAATTGTAATTTCATACTTCTTCAGAAATCCAGCGACCTTGGGTATCACTCCTACTATTATCTGAAAGTCCAGCATGATAACTCAATGCTCTGATGCCGTTCTTTCCGAGTTGCTTTGCATAATCGTCGCAATCTTTGCGTGACAAGCAGTAAACGATACCGCAGTCATTTTTGTACTTGGTTTTTATCATAGCAATAACTTCCTCGGAACAATTTCTTCCCTTCTTCGCAATTATACAATACCGTAAATTTGGTCTATTAAAACTTGACATAAACCTATAGAGATGAAGAAAATTTGATTCGACAATTCCTATTTAAAGGTATTAAATGTGCTTAGAATTATATTAGTATACCATTTAGGTTGAGCCAGGCCTAATTGATGCAATATATCAGTTCTAACTCTTGGAGTAGCTGTTGCTGTTAAAGCGATAACTGGTACTTTTGGATAATTTCCGCGAAGACAACTCAGCTTCTTATAATCGGGGCGAAAGTCGTGCCCCCATTGACTAACGCAATGTGCCTCATCAATAACAAACCTTGCTAATAATCCCCTGTCGTACAGTTTACTCATATGATTACAAAACTTTTGAGATGCAGAAATTTTTTCTGGCGTTACATATAACAATTTAAGAGCTGGATCCTTTTTCGAAAGTTCTGTGTAAATACCGTCAGCTTGACTCTCTGTTATTCCTCCAGACATGTGTGCAGCTGGAATCTAAAAAACATTTATTAATAAGTTATGATTCAGTAACGTTTGTAGATATACATAATATAGCATTTGTAAAACCTACATCAAGGGAAGTGAGCTTCTGAACTTGATCAAGTATCAGACTTTTTAATGGTGAAATTACAACTGATACACCAGGTAACAGGAGTGCTGGCAATTGATAGCATAATGATTTTCCTCCTCCAGTTGGCATTAAAACGAAACAATCAAACCCCAAAGTTGCAGCATTAATTGCTTGCAATTGGTTTGGTCTAAATGAATATAATCCAAATTTTTGTCGAAAAACCTTGCAATTTAAAAAAAAATATTTCGTTATATATTTCATAGATATATAATCTTCGCATTTATTACTTCAATTCTAATGTAACATTGAAAATAATAGGTTTTACTTTCAACATTTCTCGTGAATGAGGATATGTCTGTCCGTCGAATTCACCACTGATACCATCGTTTTTGTAATTACCAGTGAAAATGCCAATTTGTGAATTTGCTTTATCCTTCTTTTGATTTTTGTCACTATTTTTATTAATAACAGTTTGTGTAGCTGAAGCATCAAAACCTACAAATTAGAAGTATACGTGAGAAATATGAATGGGAATAAATTAAAGTCTAAATGATAATGGATGAATCTGATGGTTTAACCATACCTGATAAATTTAGATTTTGCTTCACATTACAGTCTTTACCTAATGCAGGAAACTGTTCGAGTTCTTGCGTTAAACTATCAACTATGTCCTGGGAACATGATGCGCTGTCTATAATAAATCTATAGTCATATACTCGAATTAATATATAGTTAATATATATATTTAAAAAGAGATACAATTTACCATCGGTATTTTGTAGATCCATTAAAGACCAATCTTTATTATCACTAAGCTCCAATATTCCAGGACATGAAGAATTGTCATCTCTCTTTTGGTCAAGATATATCTTTTCACCCCTGTTAACTTGTTCTAGTTTATTTGTGGCGTCAGTACTTATATTTATATCAAAATTTGGAACTGTTGGTTTAGGATTAATGACTGTGGATTGGGCTTCTTTTTTCCATATTTCTCCTATCTGTTTCGAAATTGTACAACCCACTGTTGCTTTAATAGGTCTTTTCAACTGAAATGTACTTTTTTTCCCTTGAACTAAGGAATCACTGGATTTATTTTGAATAGAAGAATTATATACATTATCCTTTTGTTCCTTTACTTGACCTTCATTGCTCTTCCCCAACATTTGAGGAAAATCTTTTATTGTTGTCGGAGCCATAGTTTGTACCCTTGCAGCATTAATACAACTTAAATCTGAATCGGATATATTAGATGCATTGAAAGTATCACTATCTGAAATCGTTAAAATTGATTGACGATTTGCAGCATCCAATGCTTTTGTAGACAGTAAACTATTTTCACGGTTAGTACTAATTTCCAATGACTTTTCATTCGACAATTGTTTGACCTCTTCATTTTTTATATACATCAATTTTCTCTCAACTAAACGTAATTTGGCTTTCACATGTTGATATAAAATTTTTAAGTCTTGAAATGTATGCATGTTAAATTGTGGAAATTTTTCTAAAACTGGTGTTGGTATTTGATCCAGGGCTGCATAAAATTTTTCAAGAACTTCTATTTGAAACTCTTTTAAACATTTGTACCTATCTTCTAATTTATTCCTCGATGCCTGGAAGTAATATAATTATTTTAATAGTTTACGAAGTTCCAAGAATATCCAAATTCAATGTATATATTAGAACTTACAGGCACAGAGGACATTATTGGCTTTCCTTTGGCGGCTTGTATCCATGGATCCAACTGTTTTCCTATGCCTAGCGGCTTTAAATTTAATTTCATATCTGGACCCATCCATGCTTTCCCAGGACTTTTTTTAGAGCTATGTTTAAAATTTGGACTATTACTATCCGAATCCGATATTATAATGTTTCCTCCTTTTCTACCTTTTATAGATTTTTTTGGCGTTGTTAGAATATTTCTTTCAGTTGATTTATTTTCTTGCAGTTCTATTTTGTTAATGTTCACGGGCGAGGAAGTATTATCAAATACAGGTCTATGGTCTCCTGTGACAGAATCACTATGGTTTAATAATGATTCCTCATTACTGGTATCACTAATTGTTTTCTTTCTATTTAAGCTTAAATTCAATTTTGTTGGTTTATCATCTTCGCTATCCGATGAATGAATGAATCGATATTTCGATCTTTGTATGCAGCCAAATTTGGACAAATTTCCTTTGCTGGTATCATTTAATATTATTTTTTCTCCTTCATAATCTTCATCATAATTTTCTTTCAAACTATAATTGTTCACTGCAGCACTACTTTTAATATTGTTATGTATCAATGAATCATCAGAGCTACCCTAAAATGTATAGATTGTCACATTATAAAATCGTAAGATATAGAAAAGTTAAATATTTTAAACACAATACAAAATGTTCTTACAATAGAGATAACAGATGCATTAGCCTCTGTTATCAATTTTTCTTTGTGAAAGGATATATTGCTCTTGGATGCATCCAAACTCTCCTTAAATTGGGAATTTATATTTGATAACTTTGGTGTGCTGAAAAAAATAGAACAAAGGGATTATATCGTACAAAATTTTCTACTTTAAATAACTTTATATCTTTGAAATCTAATGTGACAATTCATTTTATTAGTAAACATTGTTTGTACCTTGATTGTACATCGTGTTTACTCTTCATTAGATCAAGAAATCCCTTAAATGTTGGTTGTATATCATTTTGACGCAGTGGAAGTTTCTTAGACATTTTCTTAAAATTTCAGTAATCATTCGAATTCATTAGAATGTTGTGAATAGATTTCACGACAGACGAAAATATAAATCACGTTTACTTGTTACATTACGATTGACATCGACAAATAGAACGTTTTGTTGACAGAATAAATAACGTGGAATATATCACAGGCGATAAATATTTTCAAAAAGTATGCATCGTTATGCAATTTTAATGTTTCTTCAAAGCACTCAACATAAAATTATCACTAATTTCACACAACAAACATTTATTATTCGCAAATCGGTAATATTAAATAAAACATTAAGCTAAAGAATAATAATAAATATACACAAATTCGGGTTTTATTTGCAGTGTTAGAATTATATTAAACGACATTCTACATTTAGATATCACGAGTATATTTTTCCTTGCAAAAACAATGATTTCTTTAACATTCTAAGCGCCAACAAGTTAATCACAAATGTTATTCAGTCTGAAGTTATCTGGATGAAAGGAATGTTCAATTCTCCTACATTTGAAAAGTATGATTCGTAACATTCTCCACTATATAAAATAAATTCACATTAAACTTACAAATATTACAATATACAATTTAGTGCGAGTTCTAATTACTTCTTAAGTATTATACTTTGCTCATATTATTTAAAATAATTAATGAAAAATGAACTAAGCGGTTCTATCTTTCACAGTTGTACAATCCTTCTGTCATAACAATCCCTATACCATTCTTGCCATAAGAGTGGTGTATTTGTCAATACATTTCACCATATTGTGTTCTGTATAGGTATATGTATAGTTTCGCATGTCTTTACATAAGTTTTAAAAATCTTATTTATATTGACAGCTTGCTTTACAAAGTAGCTAACATAAATAATTGATAAAATATGAAATATCGACGGTAACATAATACAAATCCTTTGGTTTTTGCTTTTTGGTTTATAATAGTTTACCACTATTTTTCCAAGAAGCATAGATTTATATGACAATTCTTCGTAATTTATTTAAAAATGGGAAAAAGTGAGATGGAAGTTTGTGTGCATTAATACGAGCAGTCTTATGAAGAGAAATGACTGAAAGCTATTTCAGTAAAAAATAATTAAGGAATCATGTTTTCTCAATTATTTCTCACTCTATATGTACACTTGCATGTATAACACTGAACATGAAGCCCTTTAACATATTGAACGTTCAATGAATGATTTCCTTGGGCTAAATGAAATGATTAATAAATTCAAGGTCTTTGTATTACCCTCCTCTTGCTGGGTATGTCAATCATTATCAGTATATAGTACATAGAAATACATGCAAGGATTTCAGTTACAGTGGGGCAACGCTATAGAGTAACGTGATTTGTACAGTGATAGAGACATATTTATTATACTTGAATGTTTTAATAGGTATTCATTTATGATTTAAAGAAATATTGCTTCAATTAATATTATATTATTATGATCAAAGTATTTGATAAATTAAGGTAACGTTGAAACATATTGTTCTGTAATTGTCTTTCATTTTTTGCAGATAACATTTACCCATGGATCTTATGTGCGAAGAACCTCATTTTGATATAACGATCAATGAAAATGAAATCATAGATGGTGCTAAAGAAATAGTTACAAAAATTAGGCCGTCGTGGCCTTCGGATAATCTACATTTTAAGGTAACAGCAATTTTTAGAAGACATAATTTTAAATTTAAAGTTTAATGAAAGAATCTATTTATATATATATATCTATATACATATATGTGTGCAGCTTTTATATTTTATTTCAATTTTTTCATATTGTTTATAGCTGAAGATTGTTTTTATATTATATATTTTAATAGAATGAAGTATACATGATGATTAATCATTCACATCTATATTTTTTTCAGTTAAAAAATACGAAGTTCTTAAAAACAGAATTTATAAGAAACACATTAATTCAGAAAGGAAAAAATTGAGGTCGTTGTATCACCTATCAGATATTTGAGTTTATCTACTGATAAGATGTCAGTGTTTTATTTTAGCTTAGAATAAAATACATACCAGCACACCGTATCAAATAGTTTTGTTCATTAACAGATATACATTATTTCCATATCTTGATAACTATAACAAAATCTATTCATAGCATTTATACATATATGTATATTTTCAATGCAAAATTATTTACTCTACCCTTTCAAATGGATATTTATTATTGATAATAAAAAATATAGAAATCGAATTTTCTTTAGCATTTTCTTGAACTATATAAATTTAATAAACAGTTTCAAGAAATTATAATATGCTAAAAATACATGAATAAATCGTAAATTGTATTTTCAGATATTTACAGATGGAATCACAAACAAACTTATTGGAATATGGTATTCTGGGCATTATAATGAGATGGTTTTAATTAGAGTTTATGGACATAAGACAGACTTGCTCATTAACCGAAAAGATGAAACAAGAAATATAAGAGTAAGTATGATATTGAACAATGCAACACCAAAGCAGCATGGGAAAAGGTATACAAATAAAAGTCAAAAGTAATTATAAATGAACTTTTCAAATAGATACTAAACAAAGCAGGTTTTACTCATTCGATTTATGCCACATTCAACAATGGTTTAGCTTACGAATTTATTGAAGGTAATACACTTACGACAGAAACAGTTAGAGAGCCTGTTGTGTACAGTTTAATTGCTAGTAGAATGGCTCAAATGCATAAATTAAAACCTGACCATGCTGAGATACCCAAAGAAGCTTGTATTTGGGACAAGTTAGAGAAATTTATGGCAATTATGCCGAAACAATTTTCAGATAGTACCAAACAAACAAGGTAATATAATACAATATGAAATATTAGATTTCTTCTTGTAGCTTGTATATTTCTTATGATTTTCATTTTCAGGTTTGAGAAACTCATAAAGCAGTACTATGTGTTAGAACAGAATTATCAATTATTAAAAGAGGAACTTGCAAATTTAAATAGCGAAGTAGTTTTCTCTCACAACGATTTACTTCTAGCAAATGTACTTTACAATCAAGAGGAAAATACTGTTACTTTCATTGATTTTGAATACACTGCATATAATTATCAAGCTTTTGATATAGCTAATCATTTTGCAGAATATGCCGGTAAATTTAAGATATATGTTTCAATTATGATTTCGGTTACAATATATTATTTATAGTATAAAAGTGAATAGTAGAATTCTTATATTAATATTCATCTCAAAGTTATAACAAATTGTATATTCTAAAAATATAGTAACTCCTAATGATATGTAATATATTTTAGGTGTCGATAATCCTGATTATTCTTTGTATCCTGGAGAGGAATTGCAAAAAGCATGGTTAAACATATACTTGAAGGAATATAATAATGTAAACTATGTACCTGAAAATGATATTAATTTACTGTATATACAAGTAAATAAATTTGTTCTTTTATCACACTTTTTTTGGGGTTGTTGGGGACTTATACAAAGTGAACATTCAACAATTGACTTTGAATTTTTAGAGTAAGTACATCATTATTTAGACAATGTAAAAAGAATAATCTTTAATTTTTAACAAAATTCTTTCATAATTATTTGTATTTTAAAATTATTGTGAAACTATATATTTATCTAGCTGTACCAATGCTTTGTAGGTATGCTGCAATACGATTTAATGAGTATTTCAAGTGGAAAGACCAATATCTTAACATGAAAGTGTAAAATCAAAAATATTTTCATATATTTTTATTATTGTTATGCTAAATAACATGTTATGCTAAAACTGACATTCCAACAAATTCTATTTCAATCGTTATACTCTGTAAATAACATTCCAGTTGACGCATTGCAATAGTGTTTCTTGTTAACTAGAATTCTGTACATTTTATGATCAAGACAATGTATATAATTCGATTCAAAGTTTACGTCAACAAAAAGTTATACAACTATATAAGTAGTATTATGTTGTGTAAAATAAACAATATCACACAGAGACATATATATATAGAGATATATATACATCTGTAATGTGTGTAAAAAATCTTGAAAATATAACGTTCAATCAAACCGCAAAATTATTTATAATTTATTTATAAATACAAATCTATATTCATGAAGCGCGTAATGACTTTAACCCTACCCTTTTTCTTTATGGATTGTTATCTTACATCGTTTTATATTTTCTTGTTTTTCCCACATTTAAAAGTAATAATCGAAATGGAATGCTTTGAAAATAGAGCTCGTATCGCCTTTAAGTCTCTCAAATGTATGTATACCTATTAAAGTTAGTTAAATGCGTCAGTCAAAATATATCTTGCTAATAACCCCTGATAATTGTTTCGATAATTAAAGGATATTACATTGATATGAAACGCGATTATAAAGTCAAATAAGAATTATTCAATTATGTAATAAAATTTTGATACGCAAAGTAAATTTCAATTAACCTTGTATACGTATTATCTGTATATGTATGCATGCGCGAGCAAATATGCTCACACACTGTTAAAACTCTCTGTCATACGGTGAAGTTGGTCAATTGACTAGCAAAGTATGTTTTTGTCCTGGGGTGATCACGTACGCATCTGCACGCACCTATAAATCAGTGTTTATTTTTAGTAGAGACACCGAAGAGATTTTCAAAAATACTTGTAAATACGTGTGCTGTAGCCGGGAAATGTAAAGAATCATTACTTAACTTGAATGTAAAAGGTCATCCAACAGTATTTACACAGAAATATCGTACATTGATATTTAAAGCTACCTCTTTATATGGTAAAAACACCAAGTCTCACAGATAGTAATATATTTGATAGAGCCACAAGCTTCGGTAATTCGTTTATACTTGCCTTTCAGTGTGTGATTCTGTCACAGTGTATAAAAAATTAACTCGCGGAACGAATCAGATAATAAGCATATTTAACACAATCAAATGCATAGATAACGTTGTGTAGCTTCTCTTTTTCCGAAAGTCAATACCTTTTTTAACGAGGACCTGTAACGAAACGAAAACAAAGTGTGTTTAAAATTTAATAATAGCGCGAAAGGTACATACAGTGTTACAACGTTAAACACTTTAAGTGAAACCATTGTTCCGCACACTCTATTGTTTCGTTCCAATTATTTATGAAAGTATCGACTCGTTCCAAGCTTTCAAAATTAAAAGAGACCAGGAAGAACAAAATTTTGTGGGAAATATATTCAATACATATATCAGCGAAGAATATCGAGTGCTGTGCACGATACGGGTATATGTGAGTCCCGGCATTGTGAAACTGTGTACTGGGTTTTAGAGTTTCTTATAGAAAACGTTGTATACCGATTGTGTAAGATGCATATCGTATGCAAATGTTTAAACGTGTCCATAAAATCCCGGGGCACTGAACTGCAGAAGGTCAACATCAATGATATTGAATTGACACCTGAAGAGCAAATCGACGGTTTCTTTCGTCAGGTGAAATATTTCTTGCAGTAATGACGATCAATTTTTTTTACAAAATATAACAATTTAATGCAAATTCATATTCGATCTGCAATAATTAATAAACATTCGCCTATTTTACATATTTCATATATGAATACTGTGATGTTTTTTATTAAAAAAATTTTTTAAATTTTTGTAATACTGTATAATATATATATTAATTTGTCACTTGTTTATTGATTTAGTAGTAACACAGCTATATTACTCTTAGATAATACCGATTTTCAAAACATATTTTTATTTGTTCATAACAGAATCTTGCATCAGTATCAGAACTTGAAGGTATCACTAAAGAACAGCCAGGTTTAGTGGAGATAAGGAATGTGGGATCATGGGTTACTCATCGTTGTCATAATTGTTTAATGTATACACATGCTGTGCACAGAGACTATGGTGCTGCTTTAGTTCTCATTAATATTGACATTGTTGTGAGTATATAAATTCCTCTGAAATTGTGCAAAATAGAAATGAATTTTGAAAGAAAAGCCAAACAATCTAATTGTAGTTATGCGCTCTAAAAATCTTAGAACTTATTAATGCATGAATAGAGAAATGGAAGTAGCATTGTTCATTGTGGTTCTAAATTAATCTTATTGTGTATAATTATTTTTATCTTTCTCACATTATATATTTTTCCTTCGCACAGAATTCACCTGAAGAAATAAAACAACTGAGGTCCAACCCAGATTATAGCCCGGTGTTTAGAATAGTTGTTATCCATAATAGTTTGGATGAACTTGAGTACCTTCAACAACCCACCAAATTTTCTGGTAAACCAACAAATAATATTGCCTAATAAGTAGGATATATATAAAAATTTGAAAGTTTAACAAATAAGTGCGCGTTTCACTATTTGCTAAGTCTACAAATGTTTGTTATAAATTTTAATTTATCTATCCAGTTTCACAGCTACCCAATAATGTACAAATGGCTTTGGGTGGACTTCAACAGCAGCTCGAAGAAGCTGTCCAAAGACATTCTACTGAAATTGAAAATAAAATCCGTGCTTTCACAGCAGAACAGTACCAATTATTGGAAAGATTTCGTGAAAGAGCTCACAATGAGCATAGATTACTAACAAGGTTTCCCTTAACAATATGCAGTATTTTTGTAATACATCAGAATTATCTCTTTTATATTAATAGGTTTAAAATGCTACTGTTTCAGGTTAATATGCAAAGGAGAAGAAACAGCTAGATTAACAAATAATATAGAAACTCCTCCAACCACACCGGACAGTTTTACAAACAGTTTAACTACCTCCACAACAAATACAGTAAATACAGCATCGCATGTAGTATCAAGCGAACCGAAAATCAGTACAGGTCCTAATGTTAAGCAAGAAAATGGTGCTAAACGTTCTCCCAATCGTAATGTTGTACGTCCCGTGTTAAGCATTCTATGAATATACATTTCAGAATAATTTTAATTGTGCAATATACAAAAATTTACTTCTGTCTTTTAGAATGGTAACGTAAATAAGAAAGATCGATTATACATATACACGAAAGAACCAACGAGTTTCGATACAGAAGCTTTATTCCCATTGGAAGGAATGGAAGATGCTCTTAATAGGGAGCAAGTTCAATCTTCAGAGGAAGAATCTGATACTGACGGTTAGTTCATACATAAATTTATACACATTCTTATTTTTTGTATAAAAGCTTAATCTCAATGATGTGTTGTACTTAGATTCAGGTCAAGATGAAGGTATCCATATGCCAAGAGGACAGAGAGGGGGGCATCCAACATTAGCTAAATCATTACCAGTCAGTGTGCCGTCATTTCCTTCATTTACGCGTAGAACCATCCAAGATCAAGACGATGATCAGGTATAAACATCTAATATATGTGTCTTTATCAATTTATATTTATTCTTATTGATAATATAGTCATTTGCAACTTTATAATTTTCAATGGGTTGTGCAACTCATTTATGTCCCCTTTGTGAAATTTTTTTTTCTTGACTGTAAATAATAAACTACTATTTCAGCTTCCAAGAGATCCACACGATCCACATAATATTCGTGCTTCAATTAAAGCTCTAGCAAAGAGCGTTCATGGTGATACAGTATTTGGAGACTTGCCACGTCCTCGTTTCTCTACGCAAATCTGACTTTGCAACAATTTCAAAGAAAGAGAATGAGATTGTGTTAAATCTTTAATATACTTATGAAGTACCTATTATCCGTAATTGTCTTTCAGTAAATGCTACAAGAAATCGATGTAAGCAAAAAGCAGAATAAACATAGAAATCTGCGGAGTGTCGATATTTCGCATATTTCGAATATATTTTAGTGTAAACAAAATTATTTGAAAACTTAGCTCTGTTAGTTTATTGAGTTTATATAAGAAACAAATTTTCATACCTGCGTATACTCGAGGCTATATTATATAAATGTGCTATATATTTGTTACTGATCATGTAATGTATAACTTAAAAAAAACAAATTAGATTACTACTTAGATTTCAAGAATCAATACAACGTGAGATTTATGATGCCATATCTAAAATAAAATCGAGCTAAAAAAAAGTTTATGGGGCAAAGAAAGTTTCTTACGTACCATTTAGTAACTAAACTACTGAAATGATAATTTTACAATGATAGTTATTATTTTTACAACATACTGTTATCGTTAGACGTAGAACACCTCATTATATATTATACCATCAATTTCAATGATACATTACTGCTAGAAACTGCACATGAATAGTTTTACTAGACTAATTGATTGTTTATATAAATTTTTTCTACAATACAAAATTCTTTCAAAGAATATAACGTGCACATATAATTGAGATTGCTACGTTCATTTAAGTTATGCAAATCTTTATAAGAATGGATATCTCTGATTATGAAAGCATTGCGTTTTGATATTTTAATTGTATAAACAGGTATAGCGGTCGATAAATATTTCTTTAAAACATTTACTGTTTTTTTATGTTCTTTATGTGATAATGTATTCGTTAATATCTTGATTATTTTTTGAATAATTGACAATCTTCAATACAATTAGGAAAGGAAAAAACTTGTCTTAAAAAAAAAGCGTTATGTTTGTAGAAAATGTTTCTGGTACTAAATGTACTTTCACTAAACAAGTATATGGAGGCGATCTTATTAGAACAGCACACACGTATCTTTGTCAATATACAAAAATGTATATAAAACATTCTGATGAAAATGTGTATAAACATTTGTTTATGTACATTTTTGTATAAACATATTTTGCGTAGTGATAAATATTTCAATTGATATTCTTATGTTACTTTTATATTTTGAATTTGCTTGAAGCCACTTGCTGTGTTATTTTTATAGATTTATATCATTAGTTTTTTAAGGTTTGTAATTTTTGTACCCATTACCAGTGTCATGTGATAAGCAACAAATTACGGATTAGAAACAATGAAGTGAATTAGTACAAAAACGTATGTGGCTTTTCTAATCCAGTAATGCACGGTTATAAAATTGTATATGAATGTTCTATTGATCAAATTGTAATATGTAAGAAATGCTCGAAAAATGTCAGGAATGTTCTATATCACGTATAAAGATTAATGAAAATAAAATGTTGCTGTATGAAAAAGAATAAGCAGTGTATAATTAAATTTACCAAAATTTGTATTTTAGGCTTATTTACACTATAGATTTGGATCTAATTTTATTTTTTTTATATTTTATACACAGAAATATAAAACAAAAATCTGGAATTCCCAAAGTTTAATGATCACGTTATTATGTAGTTAATTTTAAAACAAATCCAGGTAAACTATCCCTCACAGATATTTAATTAAAAATTAAATTGTATTCATACAATCTCAAACAGACTGACAAATAAGAGTTATAAATTTTATAAATAATTATTGTTATCATCAGTTTCTTAACCATGTGATTAATTTAACTGTAAACTTAATACTGCAGTAAACGGCATGTATATTTATTCAGATAAAATAGTGAATTAATTAAAAAGCTTAATCAATATCAGTTTTCGATAAATATTTGTATATGCACGTTTTGAATTACATATACAGAATTTAAATATCATCAATGATTGATAGACGCTTTAGTTTTTGCCGCTAATTCCATTTGTGCCGCTGCTACCGATTTCATACCCTCTTGAACTGCACTCAAATTTGTTTTCCACGCTGCAAGTAAATCACGTAGTTGCATCCATTGTGGTTTGCTAAAAGTTCTATGCATGGTACTCGAAATTAGAACTTTACGGCCAGCCTGATCCATGCGAGCTCTGACGAGTTTCGTTTTCAATACTGAAACATTAAGATTGAGCTTTTATATATTTAATTTTTTCTTGAGAACAAAATTTGGAACAAAGATTTAAAATGTTGAATACTTCGATAACTTAGTAAAAATTGAATTAAGTACTAAGCCAGTACTGATTCATTAATATTCCCTGCATATAGTGTCTCTATTCTTATAATAAAGTTTGGAGTCCAGTTTCATTTATGCAGGGTAAACAAATGCTTCTTATTAATTTGATCGGATATATACTTAATGTGGAGACATACCATCAATAATAAAACTTTCTACTTCATCTTCATTGATTTGTAGTTCTTCCTGTATTGTATCAAATGACATTTCAGGATTTGTTTCTGCTAGTTGCATAAATGTCAGCAATCTCATTTTTTTCATGTTCTGCTCATGATTTAATCCTGAATGAAAGAAAAATATATCATTAATATATTGGTCGTTCTAATAAATATATCTGTAATATCTCATTAATGTTTATATACCTAGCTGGTGTTCTACAAATTCTTTATGGTGCTGATAAAAGTCCAAATATGCAGGTAACTTATCTTGTACAAAAACAAGGAGCAAGTCATGAATGAGTTCTCCTTCTAAGAATCTTACAGGCTTTAGTGCCAACAGTGGGTCCAGGAGGAACGTATTTGGATCTGCTAATGCAGCTAAAATACAACGTTGTGCATCTTCCCTAGCTGCGGAAGCGTTTTCTGCTGTATAAGTACCTAAGAGTTCCACCATAACTGCAGCTGCTTGCTCCCTATTATAGTAGTAAAATTAAATTGATTAAAACATTCTACAATTCCAGCGTATTTTGCAAGGATATGTTATTTACCCCTGTTTGCAGCTTAGAAGTACTTCGTGGAGTAACCGAAGTAACTTCTGCATTTGTTCATTTGATGGTGGAAGCGATGCAAACTGTTGTTTCAATTGATCTATCCCGCTATAAACTGCCTTCACTTGATCCACAGGCCGTGCAATTTGAACTAAGTGATAATAGACATGGTATCTCATTGGCGAGTCATCGGGAAGAGATTGGAATAATAACCATAATCTGAAAATATTTTCAGTTGTTCTTATGTAGAAAAATGTATATTATTTAAAGCATTTAAATAACTTACGCTTTTAGACACACTAAACTCAGTTTATAGCCAGGAGCTTTGGTCAATTTTTCACAAAATGCCAATATTAAGTTTTCTGCCCGTTCAGTTGGAATCTGAAATGACGTAGGCGAATCATTTCTAATCTTCCAAATTATGGGAACAGATTTTAACTTAACAGTGTAAGACTTTAATATTTACCACTATCATAATAGATACAATGTCATTTAAAACTGTTTCTATTTCGTTTTCATTTCCCTCCTTGAAACAGGCCTCGCACACTCCAATAATCTTATGCAAATCATCCTCTATACCTTTGGGAGATTTCTCTTCGCTTATTTCGGCTCCCAAACTTTTGAAATATATCCTTAGTTCTTGCGCCTAAACATGAATGGATAATTCGAAGCGTTTAAGTTTGATACTGTTGCCTAAACAAACATTTGTTTCTGAATCAAGTGTAATAGTGATTGTTGATAGATTAACCGCGAAGACTTGTTAAAGAATTAATATAACCTATACTTTGCAGACGGACGCAACAGTGCATAAATTGAACAATGAAGTATTACGTTTTAATAGAAATTTTGCAAGCGTTTAGAAGTTTGATATAATGATTTGATTACTATTTACCTGGTCCTCTAAGGGTAATTCCATAAAAATCGGTGGGACTTGCATTTTGATAAATTCCACCACGTTTCCACGGTTGTAATTTATAAGAGAATGCACCAGCTCGCAGAGTTTACTATTTTGCGCAAGATGACCAACCCTGTAGGAGGAAATTATTTTTTCATGGAGACTGGGTTAGTGACTTACGTATAGTTGGTACACTTTGACCAAATTTAAATAACTTTAATATTATCTAAATGATTTATTTCACTATTACATTTACAAAATCAACTGTGATGTATAAAATATATACGATTACTCTTGCATAAAAACAGTAGCTCTGTTAATTACAACGTAAAAATTAAACCATTATTTTATATGAACCAAGTTATAAATCCGTGAATAAAATATCGAATTTTTAAAAATCTCTTTGCCGAGAAATTATCTATAATATAAATTGACTGTATACTTTATCTCTTATTTATTATTGATCAAAAAAAGTTGATCAATAATAAATTATATAATTTTAATCGAGGGCACGAAATAGAATACCGTTTGGATTCTTTTTCAGAAATTGTTTACAAAAAATAAGCAGCACGTCGAGCGTTTGTAGAGCGTATATTGTCTTGTAGCGGCATCCTTTACCTTTACTTTAAGCACCCGATCATTAACCCACGGCCTCGAGAAGTCGAAATAATTACAGCGACCCGGAGTGCATTTCTGCCGATTTTTTAATTGTTTATAACTTTTAAACCACCAATGCCACATCGTTCCAACTGTTGGAAGGTATAGCTGAGTTTCGTGGGTTTCATTTAAGACTT
This sequence comes from Nomada goodeniana, assembly GCA_963969485.1. Classification (NCBI taxonomy): domain Eukaryota; kingdom Metazoa; phylum Arthropoda; class Insecta; order Hymenoptera; family Apidae; genus Nomada; species Nomada goodeniana. The sequence continues at coordinate 28,793,993 of OZ018299.1, forward strand.
GTTCGGGTAAAAAATACGCAGTAGAAGTCGAGAAAAACGCATTTGTTTAAATTAACGATATAATCCAGGAATTCGGTTTTGGCGGTGCGGAAAACTGCGAAAAAGGCCGCAAACTCGAGGTGGCGCCACTTGTGCGATTTTCGACTTACTCATTATTTTTTATTTTTTTTCTATTTATTATTTTTTTTAATAAATTGGGTCTCAAAACGAAGAGAAACGAATAAGCTACTCGGAAAAAATACACAGTTGCTGTAACTATAAGCGGTTCGCTGTGATAACAATTTCAATGGTTTAATTGTTTATAACAAATGAACTGAACAAATGAACGATGAAGCACATGGAATAATGTTCGCACCCATTGGGGAAGGTAGCCTATGCCATTGGCTTTGATTTATATCCTCTGGTCATTGATGTATCTCGCCAGGAAGTGGAAGTAAACGCAATTTGTTTATGATTTCTTTAAACAAATTCAATTATCTAGCCCAAGCATATTAACGAAAATAGTCGCGTTTGGTATTGTTTCCATCGTAAATGGTTTGTTAAAAATAGCATAGCAAGGAAAATCAATTTGATGAGTACCTAAATATTCCGTTGGTATTTAGAATGCAATAATACTTATTGATGACCATTAGAGAAAAAATACTACGAGAGGGAGACAAGCAGGACGCGGCTGTACAGCGAACGAAAACACACGGGAAGAGAAAGATGGGAATTTAAAGGTTTTACAAAGAAGGAAATACTGCGACAGAGATAGCGGATAGGAGGATGTTGTACCCGCAAGTACGAAGGAGAATACGTTTGTTATTAACACTATGCACCATGTACCCAGGTCACGTGGAGTAGGAACCTTTTTTTGGATCTTGACAAATTTTCACTGTACGCTTCGTTGTGATTAAATTTTAGCTGGAATTTGCTAGAAGATACTTCCACCTTAAGGATCGTAAAGTTCTTTTTATATTCACACATTATTAATATTTCCCAGCGTGTAATGTGCTATGCTGCGCCGTTTAATTATTATATGCAAATTTATGTTTCCCAGAAATATAGACCGTACATATTGCTTTATAATAAAAACAGACCCAAAATAATGGTGATACTGTTTTACATTTTATACTTTAACGAGGTGATTAATCGAATCGTCCCCGTTTTTATGCATACTGGGGTGAGCCTGGCGATGTCTATAGAGATTTCAGCGGCCGTGAACATAAATCGGTGCCCTGTACAATCGATTGCCATGCCAGCACACAATACATTTCTCTCGATTCAACGGCCCAACGTGTTAGCGCCTACTAGTCTACACTTGTACGTCTACCAAATTTCATTTCCAATTCCTATGCCCGGCAATCTTCAAATTGATCGAGCTAAGGCTGACGACGGGACGCGGGGAATTAATGGATGGCAAGATACATAGATAGTATCTACCGGATACGCTATTAAGAATTTTCTGAACGAGAAATTAATTGAATTGAATAAAGAATATTTCAGTCTCAAGTGTTTCGCGTAAACGGTGCCGTTTCGTGAAGTAACATGAGTAATTCATAGTTCGTCTTTGAATTATAAATTTCTCCTAGGGTCGAAACGAACACTCAAGGCTCAGTTGGAAAAGGTATTTAATTCTATTATGAAGAATAATATCAATTTTTCACTCGTGACCGGAAATTGTAAATCGTGCAACATCATTACTTCCCTTCTACCGCAGCTATTTTCATATCAATTTAACAGTTTTAATACATGGATGAATGTTTGACATGTACTTCAGATATCTCGTAAACGGAACGAATAAAATTAAGTGGCCGAATTAAAGTGCCGTCGCCAACAGTGAACGCACATTTTCGTCGCACATATCGTCGAATAAATGAAAAATGACGGTGATGGGGAATCTATCCGGGTTTCTGTCAGAGAGAGAGTTATGCGCCGCTTGACAGGAATTGTCTCGAATATCGCATTCCCTTTACTGACAATCTGGAACAGATAAGGACCCAGCGATCTTCCACTGGCTTCTCTACGAGGTAAATGTAAATTTGGGTAAGTCACTTTGGAAGTTGGTATACCGGGTGTACGGCGGGCATGGCAGCTTACATGACCGCAGTGCGCAGTGTGGAACAAAACGGCTTAGTCCTGATATCTAGCTCTCGACTCTGTTGCGTTATCCACCCCGGAAGTTTGCTAATTTCGCTTTAGACAGGGCTCCACGTTTGTGCTTACCCGGTCACGCTAAAAGTTTCTGAGCTGTTTAAGCGTTAAGTTACCTGTACTGGATGTAGATCGGTGAACATGTGTGGCGTTCAATTATGTGCGTTTGGTGGGAGGTGTTATTCGATCACCGTTTGGAACATGGTTTACTGAAATCCCGTTATTGCATGTTAATTTCAATGGGAAACTTTCATGCTTCGATGCTCAAGCGCAAATGGATGAAAGTACAGTGCGTTACATTTTGTCTGATTTGTTCCGAATGAAACACTTTGAAAGGGAGAAATTCCATTTTCATGTAATTTACGTTAATTTAATTTAATATAATATTGCGTTTCATTTTTTATAATAATAACAATAATAATAGTTGTGCTTGTACATAATGAACGAACGCTTTATGACAGATTGCTATAAATATTGTTACAAATGAAAAATTTGCAAACACAGTTTGTTTCCATCTCGGGGTTCCGGGAAAATTATCTTCTTGGAATATATCTTAAGAATGCAACGCTTTCTTTAATAACAATTGAAACTGGATTCTAGGTGTTCATCACTTTTGCAACCTGTACTATAGGCTGCAAACCTATTGCAACGTGTACTATAGTACACAGGGGCAGTAGTACATTTTAATTTACTTCGTACTTTAATTAGATAGTGAGTACGTACCTTCGCTGAACAAGTTATTTCGACCTTGCTACTTAGAATTTCCTTATCTCGCATCGGTTTCATTACTGATAGTGGCGCCGCAAATTCCAGACGAAATAACGTTTGCATATATTTATTTACTAATTCTACTCAGGAACTACCTTAGATTTGTTTGTTCACGTGGCTGGCAATCGTTTCCCTTTTCATTTATTTGTAACGGGACCTCGCTATTCTTTTTTATATTAAATAATAAATTTTGGTCGTAATTTGATGGGCAAAGTATTGTCGCCAGAATGTTCGTAAATAACACTTTTACGCCACTTCGAAGAATAAAGTATTTTAAAGTATTTTAATTACAAAATATTCGCCCCTTTTCAAACCAATCTGATATAAACGAAAGTAATACCTGTCACATGAAACACTTTGTCAGCAGGCACGGTTTCATTAATTCGTTAAAAGGATTCTGCAAAACGTGTTAAGTGTCAACTACCGAGAAGGACGAGTTCTCAGATGTGCCAGCACCAGCAGCTTTGACACGGATTTTCCATACAGCGTATCTATATTGTGTCCCGCTTGTACCGCGACTGCGATAAATTAATTCCACGGATAATGACGGAAACTTGTCTCCATTTCATATTTATAATGCTCGTGATGACGACTCGTCGGCTGTCTTCGTAAATCCTAAGAAGCTTTCGAACTATCCTTCCCGCCCACACTGTATGTGACGTATATACACGTATATTTAGGATGGCTTTTTCTTTCAGACGATCGTCGGGGGACACATGTTGTCAAATATTCTGGTAGCGCCCCTCGAGGTCCGTGCCTCTTCAGGCTTGACTTTAGATTCATCTCTCGACTGCTCGTTTCCTTCCGTCCCCGAAGAACTTTCGCGACGTCCACCACTGACACCGGTGACAGCACTTTTTCCCCACCCGACATGCGTTTCGCCCGGTTATCTGCAGGATATTTGGAATTCCGTGTCTGAGTCGTGTGCCCGTGTCTGCAATAATAAGTTATACTTTTAGATTTGTTCGAGAAGCAATACGGCTGGCACAGTATCCCGCGGCGCGAGATTTGGGGTAAGGGCGTTTGGAGAAATAAATATGCACAGGGTAGGTAATTTAATTAAATGATGTTTGAATTCGTGGAACAAAAATCATAAATATCATGGGTTTTCAATAAATCTGTTTACGCAATTCTGTAAACGCAATAAAGCGATGCAAGTTTTGTTCATACTTTTTTTAAATATCTCCCAGCGTTCCTGGGATATTTCACGAAAAGGCATATTCTCAATTTTTTTCAGGGGGTAATTTCACCAAGCAAATTCACGATTCGGCAGCTATTACGAAAATACGTGACCCTTATTTTCACCTGTCTAATATATCCACCAAGTTTCATCAAAAATTTAATATATCCACCAAGTTTCAAAAAAAAAAGATTCTGGTTTCCGAGTACATGATATTTTATGCATGCTGCCAATCCCCTATTCGTATTCGATTTCAACAAAATCTCGGTTGAAAGCACAACGATGAAGGAAAAGCTTATAATATATTTGTCATTTTGTTTGTAAAGATATCCATTCAACAATAATCGCCTGCGTCCGAACGATTTTTAACAGCAAGTCAACGTTCAATTGTTCGACGTTGACTGTAAGGACGCCTAAGAAGTAGTCAATACATCAATGGGCGATTCCGTCTTTGCGGTCGTGTTCGATATCTCGTCGTCCATCGCGGCTGCGATTGACAAATGACCGCAACATCAACTCGGCGATCGCCAAATGCAAAGCTGATGGGTGTTCTCCACGATCGTCGAAACGATCGAGCCCCTTGATTCGCTGAACTAATCCGTTTTGCTGTGCAAATTACGCGACCAACGTGACTGGGCACACGCTACATTTCGTTTCAAACTTCCGCCACCGTGTTTGTCTTTCCATGCCGGCGTTTGAGTAACAGCTATGCCGCTTGGAGCAAAAACTATCACGATACTCGTGCTTATATGACCACCGCATTGTAATCAAATGGTAATTATCATTTGAAAACCTTGAATATCGAATAATGTTCTGTATTCGACGATATCATTTGGATCTTTGACAAGCGAGAATTCGTAACATGAAATCTACTGGTATAATTTTAATAATAACGCTATCTTTGCAATTGGTGGCAACAATTGAATCGAACAAATTGAATAAGCCACAGGGTGCTTTCTAAAATAAAATAAATGAAATACATATTCATATTTTTTACAAATTTAGACGTACGTCTAAGTATTCACATAAAAATTACGCCAAACATTTATCGATTATTCGTGGCTTTAAATAACGAACGATCCGCGAATGCCACCGTGTAAACGTTGAGCCCACTTCCATTATAAAGTGTTTCAATTTTCCATCGCATCGGACGATCGTGTCGAGAAGGAAAGAAAGGAAAGGCCATACGCGGGGAAAGATGTTGAAAGAAAACCGCAGTAATATACGCTGGTTAATGCGAAGCATTGCGGGTGAAGTCCGCGGAATTATTTTCATAAAAGATTTGTAGCGTTCCCTTTATTGTTCTCCCGTGGCCTTTTATTTCGACCTCTGCATGTGCAAGATATAAAAGCTTTTAACGTTTGCATTTTACATTGCACAGCGTTCCTAATTCTCAAAGAGGGAATATCATCCTGGAAACGGTGACGTGCTTTTGCAAACACACGGATGGCTAAAACACGTTTATTGTGGTCCGATTCTCATTATCTCTATTACGCATATATATTTGCACAATCCGTAACGTTTTTCCCCGTTGCGATTTCCGATCCATTTGTCGGGGCCAGCTGCATCAATTTCGTTTCACCCTATTTTATCACATTCCTTCGCCCTTTGCTATGCCGTTTTACCCCCGTCATATATATTAGCCGTGGGATTACCAACGCGAAAGTGCAATATGCGAATTGGATGCATCGCAACTGGCGTACCGAGCATCATTCCGTTCTAACTGAACTTTATTTACGTACGTACCGCCGGCATTAAATATTTCTGGGCGACGCTGAAGTATACTAGATGTATGTATCGCGATACGGGCACATTATTTCTCAAATGGAGTCGAGATACGTAAACGATGGCGGAGATTTGCATGAATGTACGGTGGAGTGAGATATTACAGGTAATTTAATTCGATTATTCGACGGAAATGTTTTATACTTAATGCGTTCCTTCGATTCACCGCGATAAGTTTAAAACGATGACCACTATTTATAGACTGGTATATTATTTATACCGGAGCACGCTCTTCTGTATCTTACGCTCACGTTATCTTATTCACGTACTTTTAGAGAATTTGCGCGAGGAATAAAATACGAAGTTACTTTCCACAGAGAACTTCCTGTCCACAATATTTTTGTACATACCGCATCTATTTTCACGAAATGCCTTTTTTTAAATGCGATATTTGCGCACAGCTTCACTTATTGAAGTAGCTAAATAACCGCCAATGCCGCATTCATAAAGTCGTGAAAATTTCTGACGGCGAATCTAGAAACATGGAACACGTTTCTACAGATACGTACTCGAGTCGCCTGCAAACCGAGACAGCATCCGGAAACATTGATCGCCGTCGAAATTCCGCGTTTCTTTTCTCACTTATACTTGTCACACGGCTGCGTTATTTGTTCCCCAATTCTTTTTGATCGTTTGAAGAATCGACGGCGTCGGTGCATAGCAGATATACAACCGTTCTGTTCGTCGCATCGCAACGTGTATACGCTATGATTGTTCGTATGACATGGGGGTTTATATAGCGTGGAAGGATCGCCAGAGAGAACGGCGATGGGGTAGAGGATGGAGCGATCGAATTGTAAATATTTCAGTCGGAGGTGTAGTCGACGAAACGAATGTTATGAAACGTGTATTTATGATTCATTAAATATGCTATAGTATATAGTATGCCACGGTACACCGATACTTTATTTTTAATTAGAGAATTCCATATTGTATGTAGCACGGAAATGTAATACTACATTTTCGTGCGACGTAATCTGCATCGTGCAATTTTCTTTCTACGATTGCAATATTTGATTCGGCTCGCCCATACGAATTCTCTTGTCGTGTAAAATCGTTTTAGCATACAGCGAACAGAAAGTTCGCATAATGATTGAACATCAACAGTTACAGCATACTATCGTGCGAAACACATCAAACGGAGGTATAGATTGTTAATTGTACTGAATAATAAATGCAAAGGATTTACGTTTTAGAAGTTTCAATGAGAATTGTTGCATGGGTACATGCGCGAGAATTTGTTAGCGTAAAATTTTGTGCACCCTGTATCCGCTCGCTGTCAACAAACAAGCTTCGAATGCACGATCACGCGATCCCAGGTGTAGAGCTCTTTTCTTTTACAAGAGGAGGCGGCCGATATCTGCGTGACTTGTTTTTAGGCGCATTACTCCGATATAAATTGCAACCACGTAGCACCGCTTTCATGAGCTTACGTGACATTTTTATTTTCAGAGAAACGAGATCGTAGATATCGTCGAGCTGTTGGCTCGCTCATTAAATATCGGCCATTGCTGGTTAAATAATATGTGTTTACTGCTACGTGTAAATAAAGGTGCAACGGTGTAAAACTCGTATAAATACGGGCGTAATTGCAGCAGTCAAAATGCCGAATAAAAATAAAACTTATGCGGGGGTTGGAAGTACACAGCAGGCAAAAAGTATAACACCATTTGTATCAGTTGATCGTTTTAATTGTTTATCGATTAAAGTGTTTCCTTTTTATGCGAAGACCTTGTTGGTGGATTGAAACAATTTAAAAGATTTTAAGTAATATATCGTTTCTAAAATTGAAGATAATATACCTATATTTGTTGAAATGCGTTCTTTTGTATTGTCTTACTTTCATCGTTGATGATTATTTTATTCCTTTTGGTGTACTATGCATGCGTATCTTTATCTTTCATTAGTTTACGTATTACGATTTTCTTTTGTCCTATGGAATTAATTATTCCTATCAAAATAAGGGATAGTCGTTGAAGCTTTGTGCAGACTATTATTTATTTATTATCTTGTTCAGGTACCTGTAACTGTAAGAACATAGTAAAAGGCGAGGCGTAGGATTCAGAATTTAGCGTTTCATTTATATTTATGGTTATATCAGAAAATAACTTACTTTTCGAATATATCTTCGTTCTCAATTACTTTTTTTACTTGTTAAAATAAATATAAATGAAAGGAGAACTTTATAGTTATAGTAACCTGAATTAAACATTATATATTTATATATTTTTTCAGTTTTAGTGCACTTGTGTTTTTAATGATACTTTCGAACTTTAATTCGTAATTAAAGTATAATAGGAAAAATGTGTAAAGAGAAGATGAGGTTTCTCAAAGTCCAGAAAATAGGTTCGAGACCAAAGGACTTTGATGACTGCCGCGGTAAAAGAAATTGACTTTGGTGAAACGTATCAGAGCTGAAAGCTATTAAAGAAATTAAGAGAATCGTCGTATTCATTGAGGTGCTTGTACAAACTTGAAACACTAGGCTTAATTAAAAGAAGATAGAAGAGCACGTATCCGAAATGCGAAATAATTTGAAGAACCTATTTTTTTATAATAAGAACGTTAAGTGCACTTATATTAATTCCTATATACATATACAATACGTATGTATCCCTCTAACCTTGCTCGAAAAAATAACAAACACGTTTTCGTATTTATGCTTGCTATACATAGATTGTTTATACAAAAATGATAAAAATGTTTTGTGCCAAATTACTTATTAAAGTTTTCCCTAACGCGTATATGCATATTTCTCGATGCGTTGCTTGCCGATGATTGGAGGAATTTCTCTTGCGAGACTATATTTTAAATTTTCAGATAACATTTTTAAGCACGACACATGTGTACCCTTTTTTTTCTTTTCATACTTCGACGTCAAACAATCTAACGACGGAATAAACGGGTTTCCATTGTACCATCGCATGTACCGTTACTTCTGTTAGCATTCTGCTGAATACCTGTCTGACCAATGGTAACCCTTTCTACTGACACTGCTGTAAGTATCGCGGATCATTCAAATTTGTAAGATTAATTGCCACTTTAAAATAATTAACACCATATTAGAAATATGTATTCCACAAAAATTTTTGTTCTTGTGATCTTGTATTATACTTTTTGGTGGACTTGGCTGGCTATTGACACGTTTCTCTACTTCGAATTTAAAAGATACGAACGTAACGCTAATTCAGAGAATAATATATGCGTATGTACATTAACCCGTCGAAATGGAAGAATATTTTGAGCAATTGCTTGACGTCTACACTAGATCATCTATATTAAATGTTGAATTTTACTTGCTTTATTCAATCCGACGCCTCATGTGCCTCTTCAGTCTTTCCCCTCGAATTCCTCGTCCCTCGTCTCCTTTACCTTATCTCTCGCGTCCATACCTCAATCTTTTCTTCCAATTGTTTATATATTTGCCCTTCGTCGGCAGGTCGGCCGGTGGAATTGTACTTGACTCGGTCGTGAAAAGTGTGCAGGTCGGATCGGGGCGATGTCAGGGCGGCAAGGTACGATTGCGATCGTTAGGGGCAGGGCATCGATGTTTCATTATTATATTGCCGGAAGTATTCCCCCTAATCTATCTATCTTAGACGCCCAGGCATCATAAGGTCAGCCGTGGCAATTGGTGTTTATCGTTTTATCGTCGCGACCGACCACGCAACGCAATATACCAACACCGTTATTCTGCGCTGTTCAGCCGGATTGTGCACAGGTGAAACAGCGCGCGTCGAAAGAAATATGCCGGCAACGAGTGATGGAGCTGTCAGTTGGGGGAAGCGAAAAGGGAAACGGAGCACAGGGGGTGGGTAGGGGTAAAGGAGCGCGGAAACGAGATAGAAGGTAGAAGAGGAGCGCGGAAAAAGGGATCGCTGGCTGGCTGAGAAAGGGAGGATAGAAGAGGATGGAAGGTGTAGATGCGGCGGCGGAGAGAGGGGCAGATTTGACCCTGCTTGTGCACCTGGATAGGAGGCTGTAATCAATACCACAGAAAGCGCGCGCTGCGCCAGGCTCACCCCTTATCCGTCCGCCTACCGATACCTGAATAACAGCACCAGCACAGGTTCTCCGCGGGCGCATCTTGATATTTTTGTTCGCCTCACCTTTCAAATATCGCCATCAGCCGTGGCCTCGGTGCACTCCTCGTTGTACTCGCATCCTTGACAAATTTCTTATGAAATTTCTTGCATCGCGAGCATCGTTACAACGGCCCGGGGACTTTAATTTCGTGCCTACGGAATCTCGGCGTCACGCTATCCCGCTTTATTTGTATTCTAAGAAGACGAGATCCATTTTGTTTCACGCGGAATGATCTACTTGGATTTGTTCGTACATCGGCGGATATCTTCGACGACGAGACGGGTCGCGGGTCGTTCGTTTCTCGGACGTTTAGAATGTCGCACGTGGCGCAGAACCCGCCCTGTCGGTCTATTGTTACCTGGTTCTTTTTCCGCTGCTGACATTTTTTTTCTGTCGCCGGCGAAAATTCCTATCTTTTCAAATGGCAACCCTTGCTGCCGCGGGAGTAGAGGGTTGGGCATTGTTATCATTGTCAACGACAGCGTTATTCCTAGCCGCGTTACCGAGAATTCGAGTAGAAGACGAGCCGGGCGTTAACGAATTTTCCATGGAGATTCTTCAGAGAAGTTTCCGTTTCGCGACGCCAGCCCCTTTTGCTCGCGGCTCAAAGGCAACTGCCGCCCTCTCATTGTCTTCCAAGACTTTTCTCCATTCTTTGTGGACCCTTTTGTCCCGCGAATGTAGCAAACTAGACAAGTGTTTCTTTTTTGTATGGTCGGAAGGTCGGCGAAACACTTGTGGCGGTGCTGGATATTTTAAGCGATTTAATATATGAAATTAGGGGTACGCGGTTCATAATGGAACTTCGTCTGGTATTTCCTGCGCAAGTGGCATTTGAATGCTTTGCTTAGTTCGAAACAAGATAACTTTAGGAATATTTCTGAGGAATTTCGAGACAAATTATATTACAAGCTCGATGTAATAATAAAGAAGTTCCAACGCGACAATATAAAAGTCGAGTTCTCGCTGAAAAGCATTGCTCGAATTTCGTGACAAATGCGATAACCGTTCGTAATTGACCATTTACAATTTTTCGCTCCGCGCGTTTTCCACCTCAGCTAGCTATCAAACAATTTTCCTATTATTTCGACGATGAATAGCGGTGGGTCTTCATTTTCTTGGAACCGAAACGGTAACACCATATCGACGACGTTAGGCGCCTGAAAAACTCAAAATTTGGCCACTTTTTAAAATCCTTCTTTGCACGTCGCGTGTCTAACGTTTATCCTTCAGCCGGGGCGATGCACGAGGGTTGCAAACGTTTGCACACCTATCAAGCTTTGTAACTCTGCCAACTTTAATTGGTCTGTGGTCTTCGGTGGCTCCATTCTTCTGTAGTTTATGTGTAGCGTGCGTACGAAAAATTAATTGTTTCGTGACTCGAGTCAAGACGTTCCTGGAGATATATTGCATTCATTTGATTCTGTAGAGGCTGGTAATTAACGGAAACAATTGATGAATATATATATAGGACGCGGCGGGAGAAAGAAATGGTTTACTGCCACCAATGTTAATATCAATGTTACTGTTTTGTTATGCTGTAATTATTGGTTCGTTCTGTTTATGCAATAGCTATTCTGGTTTCGCACTCGACAAATTTGTTTCAAATTTTCCGCTTATATTAAATAGCAGAGGGTACATGTCGATTGCAAATTTTTCTTGGAACAGGTTCATTATGTGAATGCAACTATTGTGCGTAATAGTAACACTTCGAAAATAATTCAGCTCCTTTATTTCAATTTCTAGTTACCTCATGCACACTTACCGCTACAGTTTATCGGTAAAATTCATATTCCCGCTGCTTGCATAATACGTACCAATATCACCGCTCTCCTTTTCCTTGCGTTTCCTTGCAAATAACGATATATTTTTTCAGACGAAGAAGGAATTCGTCGGCCAGTCGACGGCACCAGAAAAAAAATCAACAAGTTATACGGTCGATAATTTATTTCTGATTATAGATACAATATACATCGTAGGCTAGACGAAACACTTATTAAGTATATTTTTAGCCTATCTATGAATGGTACGGCGTGTCTGAGAACGCAAAAAAGGGTTTGTCGGTTAAATGTAAAACAGATGTGAAAGTCGTTTATCTCCCCCGTGTTAATCGCCGTGCCATAGGTTGGCAGTCGTATGGTGTAACGTACAAACGTAAAACAGATGTGTACAAGTGATTGGATCTCCTATCCGATTCTTCTTTCTTATATCGTTTTGTATTCGTTACGTTGAAATGATCGGTTCGTGTCGATCGAGCCTCGAATAATTGAAGTAATTCGACAGTATTTACACGCTCGCACGCACGCATTCTCGCTCTCGTTCTCCCTTTTGTTCATCGTCCGCATCCGAATGCGGCTCACGTCGAATGAACTGTCAGCCGGACGAAATTCATACAATGTGGTCGCTCTTTATTCGATTTATTGGCTATTCAAAGGTATATACGGTACCGGCCGGCTTGTCAGCGTTGTCACAGCACTGAAACGAGACTGCAATACACGTTTCATAGACACCACGTGTTTCGATGTTCCTCCAACAACGGATGTGTGTGCTCCGTAAATCCCTGCTTTGTTAATCGAAATGTTTTCGAGGTCGGTACGGCGGACACAATCACGACGGTTAAAAGATTAACGGGGATGCAAAGGATCGTATCACGAACGCGGGGCTAGTGAAACGCAAAGAATACAATAATACCGGGCGAAAATGTAACGAACGACAGAAAAGTGCGAACATTGTTTTTCTGACGGTCCGTCGAAAGCATTTCGACGCCTATACCAGACGAGCAATTGTAACTCGATTACGGACAGATTGATATCGATATTGTAGTCGATTAATGGGCAGCAGAGTAATAGGGGTCGAACGTGGCCAGTTGCCGGCCACACGCGAGCAGACGGACGACGATTCTTCGATAGCAGTTCCGCTCACTCTCATTATCGCAGAACAGTGCCAATTACAGTTAAAATTACCGTGCGAACGGAAGCATCGAAAGGAAACATTTTTCATATTTTCCAGAGAAGTAGCAACCTTTTTTTTGAAGCAATCCAATAAACGAGAAAACACGACTGGAATATAGGAAAATCTTTGGAAAGTTTCACACCGAAGGAGATCGCTCCCGGTAGCACGGTTCGCGGCGACGAGTGCCGCGCTAATTTCTCTCTTATTGTCGTTTTCCTCCGTTTTCCCCACTCTCTGCCCTCGCTTCGTTCTTGACTTTTTCAGTTTCTCCGCGTCCCCGTCGTTTCCTGCTCCCTCGCCCCTCTTATTCCCCATCGCCACATAAAACGAACAGCTTCATTGAACGAATCAAGCCCGTCCCTTTTTTCACGGCTACTTAACTTTCCAATCTTTCCAATCAAGCTACTTAATTCCTCGAATAAACTTCACTTTTACGCGCGCCGCTCTCTTCTACTTACTTACATATTCACAATTAGAAGTCTATTCGAGCCGCGGCAGGGCCGTCTTGGTTCCGAGGGAACGAAACTTTACGGTTTAATTCCCTCTTCATCGCGCGATGATCCATTGTCCCTCGGAGGCCGGCGAAACTTTTCTTTTTTCCCGATCGCAGCTCGAGTCCGCACCGATTCAATCCGACCGGCCCACCGGCACGTCCCCGACATTTTCATTTCTTCTTTTCCCTCGTTTCAACGCGCAAAACGTCCGCTCTAACGACTATTTACACGCGCCCGTTCTCGCTTCAAGCACACGTACCGCACCTGGTTCCATTGCCCCCGTTTCCTTCGCGCCGTTTGGTTTTTTGCACAAGAGTACGAACGTACCTTGCGGACCGACAGCAATTAGCCGCGAGGATGGTTTAAACAGTTGCGTCGTTATGGGATTTCACGGAGAACACAGAGTTTGGGACGACGATTTTGGACACGATCTTCGAAAGACCGAGGCTGGGCCTATTTTAAACATCGCTGTTGTAATTGTTTCTACGGGGGGTTCACGTGTTACACGGACGACCTATGATTCGTCGAGCTACTTGTTATTTTGAGTAGAACAGATGTAGTTGTTTTCGTTTTACAGGACGTCTATTTGTTATTTAGTGATGCAGGTTATAGATGGGTGTCGTTATACAAAACATCTTGGCAATCCTTTTATTATGTAGGTTTTCTTATGACCTTCTTTAGTAGACTATTTTAGCTGTTCGTGTACCTGATATACCTTTTCACGTTTTAATCAATGGCGCGCCTATTCGTAGCGTCCGTTTAATGTACAAGCTTGACGAATCTGTGTGGGTATTTATTTTCAAGCTGTTTGACAGGGTTCGCAGAAACCAGAAGAATAATGCGTATTGTTTTAAACGGATCCAGTGACGGTCTTTCGAAAGTTAATTTCTCACGTGCGTAGCTAACAATGAAATGCATCGAAATTCTTTCTGCGTCGATGATATGCATCGAAAGTTCGAGATTTCAGTTTGCCCCTCTTTTCACGCGCGTTCCCTTCCACTTTCGCCGTTTTCTCGGCGACATCGACGCAAGAAAATCATTTACGCGAAACGTTACTGCGTTCGGTGAAACTAAACTAACGCAAAGCGGCACATAATAGACACAAACATGTTTCTTTCGTAGCCAGCGTGACAAATGAAACACCGCGAGAGGGCTGTGCTTTCTATTAAATATAACGCGCCCCTTTTGGATGTCGTTTGCGAATATTTTTCATGTTACTGTTCCCTCGAAACGGTCGGCCGTTCTCTCCCTGCTGAACCTTACAGTTTCGCAAAGGATTTACGAAAGCCACGATCACAAGTGCACGCATAACTTTCTCCCTTGTCTCACTTCGCTTCCTCGAGGAAGTGCGGTCACAATAATTTACACGCGCACGCACATGTGCATACGAGAAGAAACGTTCGGTACACAGGTAAATGTATAATATATTCACAGTTCTTCCGGTTCATTCGTCGAGCACGAGACCCGATACGGTTGCAATTAATTATTCCATCACTGCCTTCTCTTCCTTTTCTCTCGTTTTCCATTTCCTTATTTTTTTTAGTTTGTTTTTTACATTGACTAGGCGGTAACGTTTTACAACGACAGTAATGTTGTGTTACAGTTAGTTACGGGTGTATAGTTTTACGCATATCGATATAATGTTAGATGTAAACTTTTACACTCGATTTATCAAACTACCAGAGGTCTTACGTTACATGGTCTCGTGGTTACATTGTGAGACGACCGTACCATTTATCATTTTTCGACGTTAATAATAGTAGACGTGTTTTTTTTCTTCCTTTTTTCCCAGTTTTCGTCGCTCGTATTGAATCCTCGGGTTCCTCAGTTTCTCTTTTCGTGTTCAACGATTGCTATGTTAATAATTGTCGTCGGGTGGTGAAAATATACACGTACAGCGTATCATACAAAATGAATCGTAGCGCCAACGGCCATACAGTATGTCGTCGTCGTTAGATATTGTCGAAGCCAACTAAACAACTAAACGGTATTTTCATACATATTTACATTTGAGAGAGGTACACCGATCGTTAATCATCGTCGATAGACTAGGTCGGAAACTCGTCGATACGAACTGGCTAAAGTGACAAGGTGAAACGAATTGTGACCCCATTAATGTTCAACCCGTTCACGAATGAAACTATTTAATTAATAAAACGTATATAAAACGTGCCTTATCCTTAGGTATTCCTCAGGAATATCTTTCCTCGAGGTAACGTCGACATTAATTAACCGAAATACGTTCGTATCTTCGTTTCAATTTTTCCTCTTCGCCTTTTTTTTTTTTTTTTTGTTGATTTCTCAATTATTTCTTCCACCACGTTTTTCCTCGGAGCGAAACGGTCGTTTGCATCTCGGTGCACAACGAACAATGATTTCCACGGCGATCTACGAAATCAGGAAGTGTTCAGTTATACGACCCGCTTGTGATCGTTTACGTTTCACGTGCACGCAAATAGCATTATCGCGATTCGAACATCTCCTCGTGATATTTAATTTGCGGATAAACGTTTCGACGATAAATCGTGCTCGTTTCGAAGTTCGTATACAGTTCGGTCGCACGGTTACCATGCCACCGGGAACGCGGCCCCGTCTTTATTTTAGACGCTCGCGGATTATCGCGATTACTCGATTAAGGTTACGTATATCGAAATACTTATTTCGTAGAAAATGGTAATAACGATCCAGTAAAAACGTTGTGCACGGTGAAAGTATGAATCTGATTACTGATTGGACGTTTCAGTCGTGTGCAGAGGGCGGGCGGGGATGATACGGCGAGATTTTCGCGGCGGCACATTTCGAAACGGCTCGAATTGTAAATTTTCAGGTGAAATAGGCTAATTGCTCTCGATACCGGTGCACGGCGATGTTTGACAAATCTTCCGGTTGTTTCTCATTCGATGCACGATACGCCAACTTTATAAAACGGCATGCAGATTTCCCTTGGCCGCTCGCGTGCCGTGATGAATACTAATCAACTATGCAACGACACATTTGGCACACCGTTTCTCCCTGATTTACCTATTGAAAATGCAAACCGAAATATACACGAAACATACATCCGTGGTTTGACTGAAATTCTAGGGGTTAATGTATTTATGAGTTCGATAGAATTTCTGACTTCTTTTTTCTCGTATAGACGTGATTTATTCTTTGCGATTTAACCTTTTCTTTTTTTTCAAAGTTTATAAATAGCGGTTCGGGGTATTCTGGGCGTTACAACCAAGCATGATTTCGTTGAACCCCGGTCAAGAATGGATTGCTTGGCATTTTTCGATAGTACGCTCTGCGACAGGAGATTAAAGACAAAGTAGTTGGGGATGATAAGAACCAGCCATTTGAGCATCCCTCGTTGTCAGTGATAAATCGCGAGCACAGTTGCGTATAAACATTGAGGGCAGCTTCAGGGTTTGATAGTTTCGTTTTCCATTCCATTAATATTCCTCTCGTTCGTGCGATCGGCTTTAAACTTGCTTCTGATCCGTTAAAAAATATTACGTCTTATGATATATAAAGTGTACTAAAGATTTTAGCACCACCGAACAGTTAATTTCTTCTTGCGAATTTTTGAATCCCTAAAAAAGTTAGGTACTTTGAGATTAGTTTAACATAGGCATCGAACTTTCACTGTTGAACAATCATAAACATATCTCGTCGAGCTTTTGCTAATCCTCGAAATTTTTGGTAAATTTTTCTTCAACTTCCTCCATACACGTGGTAATGGAATTCGTTTCGTTGGACGCGTGTACCGACGAAACTTTCAGCTGCAGTTTTCGTTCGATTCCTTTGTTTTTCAATATGATTGCAGCCTGCGTGCACCGAAGTCCTGAACGATTACACAAATACGGTACATATTCTGGACGAACGCGTGCAGCGAAACTACGAAGATCACACTTCTTCTCGTAATCATTGCGCGAGATATCTCGTCCCGAATGCACCTTGCTTATCGCGCTTTCAATCGCGTCTTAAACGAAACGAACAAAAACCAAAAGAAAATACAGCAAATATATTTCCGTATCGAATCCGATCGAAATAGTTACACGCGCCGCGAGTTGCTGTCGAATGGTCTCTATTCGGTGATCGATGTTTTCCCTTCTATCTTCGGGTGGCACTTCGCGAGGCCGGTAATCATACACGCGTCATCCTTTATTTGATCCAATAAGAGCTTCCTTCGTCGTTTATAAAAATACATGTATTGCCAGTGTCGCGTTAACGACGAGCGATCGATAAGGCCGCGCACAGCCATTATCTCTGTTTGTCCAGGCAACTGTCTTTCCACATTATTTTCCTCCTTCCCTTTCGGTTCTTTTTCCCGTCCGTGCCTCTTCCACGGTATTTATCGCTCGCTGGAATGAACGTTATTCTCGGCGTCACCGACTCGACCATGGGCATAACAATACCGATGCCGCGAACGCTTTCACGTAATCTACACCGGCGGCCGTATCCAGCTCGGACTGGAAATTACACGGGCGTGAAGCTGGAATGTATGTATTTATTTGGTGCACGGCGGTTCACATAATTGCGGTCCGTTCGTTTCGTACCGCCTATTGACGGGAATGATTAAACCGTGGCTTTTCATCGTTCCTTCGTGAATCGAAGCGCGTGCACCGCGAAGTGACCGTCGTTGTACGAAGGAGCCAGGGTTTGCCGTTCTTTGGACGAAGACACCTTTCCACGGTCGTCCCGTCGTTTCGATTCCCTTCCATCCATTGAATTTCTCTTTCGGAGATACCGACGTTGGGCGCATCCATGGTTATGCATACGCGTACCCTCGTTGGAGCGAGAACGCGTTTGTTTAACGATGCGTTCGTTGGGAGGATTCAACATAGAAGATCGTATTTTCATTGCAACTTCGACGAAGTAGATCTAGTTCTGTATTAAAAACGAGATTCGCGACGCTGAAGGGGAATGGTGGAGAACGTCCGTGACAGATATTGTTTCGTTCGGTATTCGCGGAGGCTATTCGAGATGTTATTAAAAGGGGCACGCGAATGGAAATGTCGACAGGTTCGCTGTTCCGTATCGTTAATCATTTTATTTCCCTCGATGTTGTTTGATTCGGGCCTCTTCCTCCGGTGCATTTCCTCGGACACGGAGGAGAGGATCTTCGTTTCCGTTCAACGGGCACAATTGCAACGCGACCGATTTCAATAGACCGTTGTAATTATTCGGCGCCGACAGAAGGCATTTGAATCAGAACGGATGGAAAAGTTCATTAAGTTGATTGCATTATTTCTCGACGCACGGTGCAGACGTTTTGTGGGCCAATCTTGAATAATTGTATCGCGACATACAATTTGTTCGATAATTGCACTGAATTGTATCGACGGATAAATAAATGATGGGACATCGTTGATTCGTACCAAGTTGGTGGACGTTCACGCGTAACGCAGTAAAATGGGAACAATGTGGCTCACACCAAACGAGTTTGTACAAAAGTGAATTGCATCTGCCTCGTACGAAAGCAAATCGCAATACTTCCAATTCAAAGGCATTCATCTGCTCGTAATTTTATCCACATCATGAATCACAAATAGCTGCAGAGCCAATTTACAATCTAGCTGTCGGCAAACCAAAATGATATTACCAGCAATAAAACGTCGCAGAGTTGAAATAAATGAAATCTTCTCCGTAATCCCTATCTCCTAATAGCTCAATTCGAAGAAACAATTTCCCAGTACCAAACGCAGAACATCGGACAATTTCAAGCTAATCTATCGAATCCGAAATCCCCAAACCGCCTTAACAATAAAAAATAAAAATTCATCTGTACAAGAGAAATCAACTATCCACGGAAACACACTATTCCATTCCCTCAAGCACTACAACTTAACGTTACTTCGCAAAGCGGTCGGCCGAAAGGATAAATACTTCCCAATTTCACCTTCGAAACGGTCGAAAACCATTGCGACCATTTCCGTGGCTTCAATACAACGCCAATCCTCTCCCATTAACGCGACCATAAATATAGAGGCGGACGCTTAAAGGAGCAATTCCGATCGGTCAACGTTTGATCGTCCATAATCCGTGCGCTTCTGGGGAGGCGTGTTAGCGTGTGCGTGGGCGTAAACTCGAGCGCACAAATTTCTGTGGCGATGTACGAACGTAGTATGCAATGCAGGCGCCTACGCTCGAGGGTCGAGGGTGGAGAACCTCGGCGTGAACATTATGCGGTGCACCTCGCGCTTAGCTTGATAAATGGTGGCGGAGAAGCGGCGAATGCCGGCGTTGTTGCAGGCGCACCGCCATCGTCTTTGCCCTTGTTCCCTCTGTTTCCTCTGTTTCCTCTGTTTTTCTTCACCCCCCCCCTCCCCACCCCCACGGCTCTTTCTTTCCGTTTGTTTCGCGCGTTCCCTTTCCACGGCCACGCTCTTCCTGCGCGCTTCCTCTTCATTCCTGCGACGAGATCGTCCGATTTTCAGGCGGACAGGTCTGCCGCGATTGCGACCGATCCTTCGGCGCAACCCTGCGAACGGGGGATGGCGGCAAGAACAGCCGAAACCGCAATCATTATTTCCGTAGAAATTTTCGCGTGACGTTCGCGTGATTATTTTTACAGTCAAGCGGAGGGCGATCTTACGCGAATTCGGGCCATTGTATTATGGTCGAGGAAACTTTTTTAATCACGTTTGCCCACCAGCAGATATTACTGAACTTCTGTTCCGCCGGCCCGGTCTTCGGATTAAAGTGTTCGTCTCGGTTCCCGTTTATTCGTTATTCATAATTTCGCCGGCCCTTTTCCCCCTTCCAGTCATGTTTCCACTTTGCTACAGCTCCGCGAGTTATGTATTAAGCGTCGTTAGCACGAAATTCGCGAAAGTTGCACGAGTTCCTTTTGATACGGCCCTTGAAATTGGATTCGACGCGACGACGCGAAGTCGCGCCGAATAGAACTTTCCATTTCTTTCGTTGGTCTTTGTCGTCGGATATGTTAAAATCGTTTGGAGTGATTGGGGTATGCTGATTATGTTGACGAATGGTGAAGGGTGTTGGACTTTTCGATGGACGAGCTTCGACGGAGAACTGAATAATTAGCGTTTCCTCGACTTCGTATCAAATTTCGTGGCGAAAAAAGACGATTGCCTCATTGTGGTTCTGTCATCCATTAAATCTACATTAATTTTGATTCGTTCGTTGGAAGCGTTATTTGCATCGAATTTATTATTCCCCGGTCGCGTTGCAGACGATCTTTGTGGACGTGGCAGCTTGAGAAGCGGCATTCGCAGTTTATTTCTCGTTTCCTTGGAATTGGCGATCGATTGCTCGTTTCTACCGATACAGTTGGAGGAAGGTTTTTCAATATAAACGTACGATAGTAATTATAAAATCGTTCCAGACACAGTATCACCACGGATTATCAATGATTCGACGCGAGAGGAGACTTCAATTTCTCGGATGGTTGATATGTGGATAGGGAATAACAGTCTTCTATCGACTAATTATGATTAGAATAATGGGCACACTTATTGTCTTCTACTATCGTCGATCATTATTGGCAGTAAGAGGATTGAGTTTCTGTGAATCGTGGAATATTAATAAGCGAGGTCTCAGAATCGAGTCAATTAATACAAATGGCATGCACTTGGAGTTGCAGTGAGAATTATTTTGTTAATTCGAGAGCGTTCGACACGATTTCAGAGTGAATTTCGAATAAACAGGAGATTTGTTCAACATAACACGCACAATTTCGGATTTATTATATCCATCTTATACATTTTATTACTTTTACTGATTCCTTCTCTTTCGTGCTTTACATATTTTTAATTGCTCCTGTCGAACTCGTATTCTGTGCAATTAAGTCCATCAATAACGATGATATTGTTAGGCTGACATTACATAATTTGTCATGTTCAACAGAATTCACTTGTCCGTTTGACATTCGAAAAGTTTGCTTCGCGTCGCTCCTCAAAAGTATGAATACACACATTCTTACCGGATGAAGTTGAATAAATTTTTATTTGGCTACAAGGAACAACGTTGCTGCCTCCCGCACACCGTGGACCATGACGGATACCGTTCTACCGAATACCATTTTGAAGTTGAACTTTTGCCCGGCGATGATGAATAGGCAGCCCGTGAAAAGAGCAAATTACGAAAGTTAATTCGACTGAATGCGTCCTGTCCGTTTGCGCTCGGCCAATCGATTACACGAATGCAGTTTCCCCGCAGCTTTTTAACGCGCCTTATACTTTCCGTTGACCGAGTTCTCGTTTGTTCTATTTGCCTCATGCGGTGCTCCTTTCTTTCGGTTTCGTACCCTCCTTTATCGATTTTGCAAATTCGAAGAGCATTCCCCATTGTTCGCGGCGACGGGAAACTTTCACGGATCGGTTTCGCTTCGATATTTTAATGCGGACCTGTAGTTTGCAATATCAGTGGAAGTGGTCAAGACCTGTCGCTGAATTTCGAAATATATTGCTGTATAATCGTTGTTCACCTTCATTGTACAGAAAAAAAGGAAAGAAAAGACGATACGATACCGATGTCCGATTAACATTCGCAGGAATAATGGAATTCGTGCTTGCCGTTAAAAATTCGTGAACACTCCGCATTATATGAAACATCACTCGCATACCTCCAGTTTGGTTTGTTCAAATTATGACGACACGAGTTACAGTGTTACGTCGAGGTTGTTGAATAAATACGATATTTGAGGAAACGGCGTGCTCGACAAATTTAGGCAACGAGACCCCTTCCGCCGGGATTAATTATCGTTCTCCATTGACGAAGCTTCGCTTGTCGATAAATTAAACGAATATCGCCGATTCACGACAGAACAATGCTACTGAATCATCGCTATATCAAAAGAATTCAACGATGAATCGCCACTACAGTGAATTCAATCTTCCCTTAATAATTAGTGTGCGCAATGGGTGTTTGTTCGTTTAGGGAGCACGGTGGCCGCGTTTCGTGTCACTGGCAAGCGGGCCACTCGAAATCTATGAACCGCCGAGAAATTTGTTGGTCCTCGAAGATCTCGCCGACCGAGGAGCGCTTTAACAGGCGTTTAATTTCGTTCTGCGTGCACCATAACTCGCAAGCATTAATCGATCCATACGGGACGCCGGTGTCGGTACGCCGTACGGCTTTATTCGCGCGACACATATCGGTCGCCGAAACAAACGAACTGCGATCGGGTCGTGATCGAATTAAATTAGCATCCCGATTTTCCGTCGAGCACCTTTCATTATTCACCGGCCGCTAAAATTCTCGCTTCTCCGTCTCGTTAAAAACTTACGAATTCTCAGGTAAGCCTCTTACATTAAAAGCGGTCGAGCGCGAAAGAAGATCAGATGGTCGAAAGGTAAAAAAAAAAAAACTGAGAAAAAAGAAACGAAAGGAGAACGTCGAAGGAAGCGATGGTTCGCGGAAACGAACGGAAAGCAGAAGCGATGCGTCCGTTAGAAAAGACCGTGCATAATTTCGAGAAACCGGTTCCTACGTAATCTAGAGAATCCTCCTCGGGGGACATTTTTCTTCGTTCGCGAGCTCGTCGCCCGTGTCGAAAGCGTAACGCGCGTGAACATCGACACGCGTAACGTGGACCAGAGCGCCGGTAGCGCGCGGCGCGCGAGCGCATTCTTCAAGGAGGACGCGATTCCGTCCGCGTTGCCCGCAGAACAGTCGTCGTTTCAGCGGTGATTGGTCTTCAACGGCGACGGTGCAGGTCGCCGCGATATGATCGAAATTACGGTTGCGTGGCAACGATTCGCCCCGAAGGGAACTACGGATCTCCTGCTGTCGATCGGTATTTCAATTTCCTCCGTCCCTCTCTGTACATCCCTTCCCCCCCCCTCTGTCCCTCCTTTCCCCGTTTCGTACACATCCTGTCAGCCTGGCTGAATAATTGCGGAGGAAAGGCGATCCTTTGTACGCCGATCCATGCGCCTTGTTCCCGTGCTTGTTCCGCTTCCCGTCTCCCTCTCGCGGTTCGTTTCGTCTCGCATGCTCTCATGTCTTTCCACGTCTCAATTTCCTGCCCGTCTCGCGGCTGCAACGTAGCTTAATCGTTTCGCGGGGCGCCTACGCGACCGCGTGATTACCGGGTTACGCGTTCCAGCGTATCGCGAGTTCACCCGCGATTACGAACAGTCACTTTGTTGCGTCATCGAAACGTCAATCAAACGTCGCCTGAGGGCCTGTGGGCCCTTGGGCCCGCGGGTGCCGCGGTTCCCTTTTAACACGCGCCGCACCACCGCGGCGTCAACCTAACGGGGGCGTTCGACCCCCGTTCCCACGCGGTCACGTAATTCTTTCACCAGTTCGTTTCGTTTCGCCGCGTATCGATCATCGACGCGAACAATCGTAACACTTTTTTTTTGTCTGCGTTCGTCCACGCTGTTATCCGCGGCGTGCTGCAATCGTCGTCGATTCGCTACGTCACTGCACCACCGTGCGATACTTCGTTCACACGAGCGCGGCTACGCGTGTACTTCGTTCCTAAAGTCGCGCACCGTTCCTGTTTCACGAGCGCTGCTTGGACCTCACGGCGGAAGTCTTTCATTCACCGTTGTCCACGCGACGGAGGAGACGGCGAGGCAATACTCCAGGATGAAACGGTTAGTAGAGTAGCAGACACAGACAGAGCAGGAGGGAGTAGAGCCTCGGTTGTTTCGCCTGACCGCCGTGCTGCATTGCCGCGGGATACTCTCCTGAAACAGGGGACAACACTTAAATTTTCTGAAGGCTCGCGGTACACGTCGTCGTCGCGTCGGTGAGAATAGCGATGCGCCAAGCGCGGGCCAGACGTCTTGCCCAGCGACACACGGATTTGGGGTTCAAGTTGGCGGGGACCAAATCGCAACATTAATTTCGCCCAGTCGAGCTAATTACGATGGCGAACTGGCTTTGTTAGTAAGGATCGAGTAGCCGGCGCGTCGGCGTACCAACATTCAGCTACGTCCACAAATGTATGCACGCGCGTATTTCGCGTACGTATGCACGCATATGTATATACGTTCGGCGGTTTCAACTGCGGTCTGCATACGAATACGTCAAAGTGTGCAAACGCCGCCTTCGAACGTCGTACTGCTTTACAGTGGAATTCTGTTAACCGACGGAATGAAGGGGATTCATTAATTAAACGCGTGTGTCGAAGGTAAAGCTTCTGCTCCGCCCCTCGCATACCGACACCACCACCACCACCCCTTTCCGTAGTTTGACGTTTGCCAAATCGAAAATAATATTCAGGAAGGGTTCGTCCTCGTTGTTTCGTTACTTGCGCGGCGAGCAAAGGGAAGGAAAAAAGTGCTACGCTTCGCAAGAAGCCTTTACTATGTTTCTTCCACTTCGAGCTCCAATGCGGCAAAGATTCGATGCAAACATTTGATCGTGGGTTCGTTTAACTCGGTTAATATTACTCACCATTGAGTACGTGAACGGTGATCGATTTAGATTCAGCGTTACTGGGATTACAGGTGTATCGGCCGGAGTCCGATGGTTTCGCTCCCTGCACGAGCAGGAAACTCGTGGTGGTGTCGCCTTTTTCCGTCAGTACGGATACACCACCTCTGCTAGGATCGTAGCTGATTATCTGCAACAAAGAGCGTAAAATCGTTTTGATTCGAGCAACGTGAACAGCTTTGTCTTGTACTGAAACGAGAGGACAAATGCCAGCAACTTCCTCCTTTTTATTCTACAACTGGATGATGGAATTGTTGATGGACGAAGGGGATGGACAAGTTTTCAGAGAGGAGGGTAAACATTCCCTTTCTTTTTCTTGGGCGATTTGTTTCTTTATGCCGCCGGAAGACTCTAATCGAGCTGAAGTTATAAGATATGAGCTTGAAGGATGTGTCTAGTTTCTATGCCCGAGGAGCTGATGTTGGCAGTCTACACCTTACTTTTATTTAAGGGTTCCTTGTGCTGACGTGTTTTATTTTAGAATATACTTCGCAACTCCAACGTATCCAGCTATGTAAACGTGTAGAATTCGTGAAATATTTACAAACCAGAATAATACAATTGCTTCACGCTCGTGCATCGACAAATCGATCCTTTAAGAGACCAATATTCATCACTTTCATTCCAATCTTTCGATCCCTAAAAGTTTAATCGTACTTAACTGAACAACCGTACCCTACTTCTTCGTTACAAAATATCCCCCTTTCCAAATGATCGTGCCCTTATTTCCCGCACTGAAAATTCGCCGCGGCCGTCACGATTTCGCTTGGAACACCGCGGCCTCTTTCCCGGGCGACTGTACATGTAGATTCAGAAAGGGTAACGCAGAGCAACGTCCGAACGTGCCAGGGTACACAGTGTCAGGCCCTGCGAACGTTCTGTTTATCCTGCGCCAGTTCCACTTGACGTTACTCGTCAGTGTCTCTTTAACGGGGGGTCGCGAGGGTCGTCGTTCGTTCGCGAGGGAGCTGGAAGCGGTGCCGGTGTCGTCAGAGTGGAGACAGATTTCTAAATAAATGATCTGCCGCTCGGTGCCTTCGGTGCGCCGCTCTTGCGTGCCGTCTTAAGACCGTCTTAAGGTTCGGGCAAGCTTCGCGAAATTTTCTGGAAAACTCGTGCTTGAATTTTATTTTCCCTTCGCGATCGTCGCCATCGTCTTGGAATTTCTCGTAAATAAACGGTAAAAGCGTTTCGAGTGCATGCACGAGGGCTTTTGATGTTCGTACTTGCGCGATGGTCGTTGTACAGGTGTATGTATATGGAAAAGTATGAAAAAATTTCGAGGGGAAATAAACGTTTGTCGGATGTATGAAAAGTGACGAGGCGCATATTTCGTTTGACAATTATTCCAAGGAGTTGAGATACAATTGTTGGGAATAAGTGACAATTCGAATTGGCCATGTTATTTGCGGAGGAGTAACGTGTAATGTACAAACTGAAAATTGTTGTTAAGCGAATGAGACGATGTAAGCCGCGGGGTTGATAACCCATTTACCTTCCGTTCTGTTATCCAGTGCGCGATATAACGCAGAATAATATGCGAAACTTTTACCGAAAAGTGCACGGTTAATCCGAGTTCTGTGTACGACCGACTAATAACGACGGCGCACACGTTTCATCCTCCCGTTCGTGGTCAACGTGATCCGACGTGTACGTAGCAGAACCTTTGTACCATGAAAAAAAGAATTGGAATTTCGATTCAAGGCATTACCATGTTACGCAAACGTTGTTTAGTACAATTATCTGACTACCTTCACGCAATCCTTACGATAGCAATGCAACGGTGGCGCTTGACGAATCAAATTTTTAAGTGCGATTATAATTTCCTTCTTAAAACAAACGGGTGCAGTAACGTGGATTCTGCGTGTCAGCTGTCCTCAAGTACCAAATATTTCACTTGCACGCGTAAAATTACAAACACCGAGAAAAGAAAAGATGACCACCGAGACGTCGACGGAGGCGAGACAAAATAATTCCATAGAAAACCCGATACAGCGCAGGTATTCGAGCAACGTCCGCCATCCTGGCAACGGAAAGAACGCGTTCCTTGCTTCTGACGCGAAGTGACTTTCAGCATTTTCCTTGCTCGTCGCGTGGAAATATCATTTCGAATTCGGTCCGGCGAGAGACAGATCGACGACGAACGCGAGACGACGAATCGTGTCGTTTATCGCGGGGAAAGTAAAGGTGATCCCGAAAACTTGACGAAGGACCACGGGGAGAGGTACGGGGGGAGCCAGTTGTAGAATGCAGGAAATCAGAATTTTACCGTTTCGAAATCGCGGATGGCCAGATTTCCGAGATCTTTATTCGACGTCAGCGATCAGGCCGGTGCGGCTCAACGAACTAGATAATTTCGCTGCATCGCGGAGTACGTAATTTGGCCAAGTTTTAAGCGCGTACCGAGCAAGAGTTCGAATGGCTTCGGAAAGGGAAAATGGAAATGTGAGGAACCGAGGGAGCAGACTCGTCAGCCTTATTACGCGTTTATAGGAGAAATCGGTATCCCACGGGGATCCTCGACAACTCGATGGAACGTCTTGGACTCAATGGTCCGTTGGAACGGTTTCCACCCAGCACGTTGCTGCTCCTGTCTTATCAGTCTTCTACCGTGCCCTGATAACGACTCCCATATCCCCCGTTTCGGCCACTGAATTTTTCCCTCGACTTATGCCACCTCGCTCTGGCTCGTATTTTCCTCCGCTTCCCGCTACGGTCCGATCTTAATTCATCTACTTCATTCGAATCGATAGCCTTTCAGCTTTGATTGAATCCTTCACGACCGTTCGAACGGTCCTCTTTATTACTCGGGATCGCTTTAAACCGTGCCGCTTCAAGTTCGATTCGTTGTGATAGACACCGTTCGCGAAATTAAAGTTGCCTGCACCGATAATGACGACGAACCAGCGGGTCTGACTTCGACGCGCGCGTGAAAGGTTTTGCTCGACGGATTTTAGCACCGTATCGGAGTTAATTACTTTGATACGTTCTTCGAATTTTTTTTTCGACGGGACTCGATCGTCTTCCAGATTGTAATGGCTCGAATCCGCGAGAATATTATGCACCGTGAGCAGTGTACTGTGTTAGAATCGAAAACCTTCAGCCGATCCATGAATCGTTAGAAATAATTAATTCATTGCGGACATAGCTTTCTTGCATCTAGCTTGTCAATTTCTTTCAAATTTCTTATGAATAATATGATTAATAAAATCTCTACAAGACGTCTAAAATAAGAAATCTGATAAATAACAAGTAAAGCAACCATTGCTGTCTTTCCGGAAAGGGTGAGCAAAAATTAATTCCTGCTTATTTTACCTCGATATATAAAGTATATATTAATAATAGTCAAGATATGGCGCAACGCTGAAACGCTGATATTTTTCTCAATATCCAGCCGGACCTCATTTAAATGCAACCCGAGACAACAAATGAAACACGCGAAACGGTCGCAACAAAGGTAGAAACGGAAACAAGATGCCCGCTATGGACCCTGCAGTGTTCTGCTTGCACCAGTTTCATTTTCTGCGAAACATATTTTCCAATTCGAGCTTTGAGATGTTCTCGTTTTGCCGACCAATTGTTTCCTCATTCGTTGAGGTCGAGCAGAGATAGCCGTTCGCCGTTGCTGCCGCGAGATTGCCTTTTATTTCGCGATATCTCGCCCGGTCCGTGGTTGTTCGTTCGAGAGCGCGTGTCGTACGAAAAAATACAGTCCCTGACAAACCGTGGCTGTCGGCGAAATGTTATCAATATACAAAGTTCTTATTACGGCCAACGTTGCCCCCGTATCCTGGCAGCGTTCCCTGTTCCATACCGGAAAAACCGTGATAGCAACACTAAAGCGAACTACGCTCGTGCAAGAACGCGCCGAGGACCCGGCGTTCGCGAGAAAGAGTTCTTCCTTTTAACGAGATAAAATGCAAATCGTTCCAGCTTGTTACCGCTATCGTTCAAATAATTAATTTTGTTTCCTATCTGCTCTTTCGTAGATTGCACAATCGCGACAACGTTGAAGGAATTTCCCTAATTTCCTTGATTTAACGGTGGCCGAACCGATAACGATTGCCAGGAAATTTGTGACTCGCAATCGGCGACAGCCTGCCGATATAAATTTGTCGTGAGATCGATAGATAGATAGATAGATAGATAGATATATAGATATCGTGAAAAGAACATTTCGGGAAACGGGCACGACGGTAACGCGATAATTATTCGTGAGTGTATTTACAAAAGTGGTAGAAATTCGAGCGAATATTTATCTTTATCTTGTTTCAAAATATAACCACGCGATCGTTCATTTCGTATTTCCTTTCGCTTCCAGTCAAAAGTGTCAGAACTGGTCTCGTACCGTTTCAAAAAGTTAAAGCTTCTATCCCGAATACGCGCGCCGCGTTAAATAACTAATTTCTCGGTTTCAACGGGACGTTCCGCTGGCGATTGTTGAAACTTTTGTGACTTTCGTTCCGCGCGAAGTCGCCGTTCTCGCGGAATTCGTCACGGCGGGGAATATCACGCCCTGTCGAGATGTTCTTTTTTTTTCTTCTGTGCGTGTTTCCAAGAGAACGGCTGAAGTTCGTGTTATACCTTTGAGGGTACAAAGGAAATGGGACGTGTCCACCTTTATTTTCCGCAGCCGATGCCGGGAAATAGCTCGCTCTCGCCGAACATCACGCATGGACGTAATACGAGCTCTCGACCTCTCCCCCTAGAGGATCCGAGCTTTTTTCAGATACCCGAGCCTGAAATTGTATCCGACAGGTAAACAGTTGTAAATAAAGCTGACTGGCGTCGACCGCAGTGCGTTGTATGCGAAAGAACATTTCCATTTGTGTTCGGCTGCGTGTGAGGTGCAAATAACGTTGCTTTGAAACTGCGTTCTCGCAGGGCAAACATTCCCCTTTTACCCACCCTCCCTCGTTTCCTCTCTTTTTTCAAATAAGTGTTGCTGGAGGTTCGAAAAGGAAAATTCGAAGAGAAACGAGCTTTGCTTGTGACCTGCCGACAACGTTTTTGGCACGTTTTTTACGTTATCGTCGGGGGAGAAATCGGAAACGGTTTGTGTGTGTGCGTGCGTGTGTGTTTGGTTTTCATAAAAATTTCAGCTTCGGTTATGCGAATACTCGTGAATATTTATGTGGCTGCTGGTGTTGTGAAACAAAACGCGATAAGATGTTCAATGCAAACACGGCTAGCGTTAAGTGGGTACAAAAAGTTTTGGACAGGGCAAAGGTGAACGATAAAAGTTGCAACAGGGAGAAATCGAAGGGGGTTGAACTTTCATTGGGGCCGTTTAAATTTTGCAAAGTTCGTCGCAGCGGGGTAATGAAACTTACACGATTAACAAAAATCGATTACAACCGGGTGGAAAGTTTGTATTACTCGGCGGACCGTTTGTACGTGCAATCGACATAATTGTTTGAACATTCGTTGCGACAGCTCTGCTTGTAATTGTGTTTCCGCGATATGTTTCATCGTTTGAACTTTAAGCGATTTAATCGTGCTGGCCAATCGTTTTGTCCAATTTTTCATGAAACTCCCTCGGGCAGTTTGATAATTTCTTTATTTATTAGCGCGCTTCGAACGGCCAAGTATTTTTATGAAGTTCATAGAAGATTTAGAAAAATGTATTTGCAAATACAGGGACTTACGTCGTACTGTTTGGGATCAGTTTATTGCACCTCTTACTGTGAACAAATGATTGTTACAAATCCACGGAATTCGCCTCTATTTCTGTCGTAATATCATGGAAAGCGATTTGGCAACGTTTCGGCTTTGGCCTTTTGGCAATCTTCCACGATCGCCACATAAATAAGACACGATGTTGTATCTCATTTAACAATTCCTTAAGAGGATTTCATTCAGGTAAACCGATTCCAATGGCCGTATCGAATCAATTGCTATATCCACGGTAATAAAAGTTTGTACAAATTCTTTCGTCGTCGACTATTATTTGTTCATTCGTTGCTCGTTTGTATAATAAGGAAGAGAAGACGATAAAAGGTAGGAAAGAAACGGATATAGTAAATAAGATTGGAAGTAGAATACAGGTCCATAATTTTAGCGTACTACGACTGTCTTATTGACATAGATGTAACGAGCATGTCCAAATGTGTTATCCATTATTTATTTCGCAACAAGTTTTCTAACAAATATGACAAACCCTTCGCGCACCAGCATATCTGTCACAAAATTTTAGACGTTCTCGTATTTCGAGCAATTCTCTTACAATTAATTTGGAATTAGTATAATTCGTTCTATTCATTTCGTAACCAAATATTTTGTTTCATTATTAATCCCAAGTATTTGCCTCGAATGCGAAATTGTTATTATCTGTAAAATCGATTCAAGAATCCTTGGCATTTCAATTTATTCTTTATTCACAGCGAACCAATTCAATATTAACACACCACAAATGCTACCACGTGTCATAAAAAAAATCCAACCGCTACTGTACACCGCGGTACACTTCAACACCTCCTACCAAACCGTTCCTTCCAATTATTCTCACTTACGTTCCTCCAGTCAATAATCGCCTCTTGAACATTCTTTCTAATTCGAACCGAACAAACACTGACCGCCGTTCCGGGCAACGCTAATGAACACATGGCACTCACGGCAGTACATACGAAAAAAGAAAGAAAAAAGACATTGAATTGCCCACCGGCAACACCGAACTACCGACCTCTCGCCACGTGGAAAAATACACGCTAGACTCGCGCTGAAAAGGGTGCACGAGACGCGTCTGTTCTCGTCGAAGTGGAGCGAAACGGCGACCGACAAATTGTTAAGTAAATTTAATTGCGACCGGCTCGGTCTTCTTTATTTACAAACGCACTGTTACGTGCAATACACACGAACGGTAGAAACGGGAAACGAATGTGATCGCGCAGGTACACCGGATTCCGCACACAGAGCGGGGAATCCGCGGGTGCACGTGGTAAACCGGGACAAAATACACGTTTCTAGCTTGCACGCCGGCGGAACAGAGTGGCGCCGTCTTGAAATTCAATCGAAATCAGAGGGATGAGGTTTGTCGGGGGCGAAAGGGGAAACCCCGGGGAGCTCCAAAGATTTCTCGTGGCTGGAAAATGTTTCGCGGCCCGGATCGATCGATCCATTGACCTTATCATCGAAGGATTGCAATTTCGCTTCGTACCCCCCCTGGGACGATTCGAGTTTCCCTCCTTGTCGGTTTGCACCGCTGCGCGACGAGCTACGAAACTTCCCTGAACGCGTTTTCCCGCGAAACTCCGCCTCACCTATATATCTGTCGTACGGTGAGGCATTGCATTCGGGGGAAATCGCGACGCTGACGAACGCCATTTCGATTATTCTTGTCGTGTTACGGTCCCGTGCGATTTATAGACCTTGCTCGTTCGCGTAGATGAAGATAATTGTGCTGCAGTATTGATCGGGAATTTTTACGTTCTATTAGCGGTCGGTATAGTTTAGTCACGATTGCCGTAGAATTCACGGCTTCGATAGACATTTAAGAATAATATTTAAGCGTCGAATAATATTGATATCTATTTGAATTTCCGTCTCTGATATCATTGTTCACGCGATTCCTTACTTTCGCTGGAAGTTCGTTCAAACTGAACCGATTGTTCGAGGTGGATGGGCGGAATCGCTGATACCACTTGTAGCCGTAATACACAGAGTTTGAGGCAGATTCAAAGGAGATTAGGCCATAGCCATCCTTCACAATACGGTGAGCTCATGCAGGCACTCGAAAACTTCGCGATCTTAGCAGAATCTCTTAATTACCTGGCTTATCTAGAGTTAATTATAAAATTCCACTTCAGTCGCCATTTATACGAGAGACCCTATACTAAGATTCTCCTTATCCCGATCTCTCTTACACCTTTAAGTTCGAACCATTTTAACAACTAATACGTGTTCGTTTCATATAAAGAACATTCAATAATCCGTGCTTCCTTTTAATTCAAGTACTAAATTAGCAGTAACTCAATTATTGTACGATTTTATATAATACATTTCATATTCGTTGAGGCGACGCAGGTAAATGCTTGGGTCATCAACAACAAGAAATCAATTCTACGTCAAATAATTAGATCTTTATCCAAGTTTAGTGAAACTATTTTATCCCATTTATTCAACGTTAAAAAATCTAAAAACAGCACTCTCTCCTCCTGCAACACTTGACACCACTCTCGTTCAATGCGTCGCAACATATTTTCTTCCCGACATTGTTATCGGTATAATAAATAAAACAGAAGCTATTCCCAACGTTTCAACAGCTCGCAGTACCAGAAGCCCTTCAAGAGCACCCCAGCGTGCATCTTACGGAATACATTAATGCCGACACGGATATTCGTACGAATTTCTGCAAATACGAACGAGGCTCGTTAAATATAGAGTGGATTCTCACTATCGTTCCGCAAATTACTTCGGTCCCTGTTGTCTCATGAACTATTCTAGGCTGTTTGCCCACGGAATTCATCTTCGGGCTCGCAGGGGCTGTACGTAGTTGCGCTTGGGGGATCCCGCGGCTGTTGGTCAGGCTTAATGCGTCTAATGGCGTCTCCCATGCGCCGTTATCAGTCGCGTCACCGCTGACAATTTACCAGTTACTAACGTCGGGGTTATCAAAATTTATCGGTGTTTCGTTCACCTGAACAGGTCGTTTAGTGCTTTGCAAATTGTTCTTTTATGCTCACACGTGGCCGGGGTGTAATTCGGGGAAGGGGGCGGTATCTCTGGCCAGGAACTAAAAGCGTGCAGTTAAGTGAAACATTAATTGTCATTAATGTTTTTGTTTTTCTGCTCGCCTTACTGGCGCGATGATATTCATGGCGAGTGTTCGCTGGGGAGCGTTCTGCGTACATTCATTCTTGTTTAAAGTTGAGAGCGACGGTGAAAGAATATGGGCCGGAAATACGGGGAGGAAATAATTTAATGAAATATGCGGTGGGACACTCGCGTGGCACGGGAAGCCTAGCGGATGAAAAATTCTAAAAGGTGAGTAGCAATATGTTATAGGTCAGTGAGTTCGTCTTAAGCAGTGAGCATAGCTGAGACGATATGTGGTTCAATTAGAAGAAGGAAATGTCGCCTTTCAATCTCGGCAGGCGTTTTCAATTCGAAAGGTTTCCGCTCGTCGTGCGACGTCTCGCTTGAAATAGGGCAAACATCGTTAGAAATGTTTCTTCGTATGGAGTTCGAGCAGTTTGACGGATAAGTGCGCGGAGAAAGTTGTATCGTGGCACTCTGCGCAGTAATTGCAACTGCACGCGAATTATCTGAACGTGATATATTCGATCGCGAAACGATCAGCAAATTGTGGAACTGCTGTCCACTTACGAGATTCATTGGACGTTTCTTAAGGAAAGGGAACGGATTAATGGAAAGAAGAATCTTGTGCAGGTTGAAAATTTCGAAGCCCTTTCTTCGTGAAAGAAAGGGCTTTCAGTGTCGATAGTTTCTATATCTGTTTTTATCCGAGCGGCACTGATATTTTCTTACCGCATGTTATCGAAATATTTTTGCGACGGAGTGAATACTTACGGCGTCGTTATGATTCCAAAATATATAGGCTGGTGGTTCTGGGCTTAGGAGAACTACGCACGTCAAGTTGATCGTGCTACCTCGATTGATGTACAGATCCGGTGCACCCAGGATTTCCGTTTTTGGTTCTGCAACACAAAACGATGGAACCATTCGTAAAATTGTTTAAACGAGGTTTCACATTTCTCTACATTTATGCGTCCATGTACCATCTGCATTATTCGAACAAAATTTTGCGTCTCGCTATAATTATAAATTTTATATAGATTTACAAAACAGATGTAATTACTCGGCTCAACTTTCAACAGACACAATACTATACAAGTTTTCACTGGCTCTCGCTGAATAAAAGTTGAGTCAACAGATCTACAAATCTCATGCGTGCAGAATTCGCAAAAATGTAGTTCCATTCGGTATTTCCGACTTACAACGGCGGATGATACCTTTCATTCGGGTAATACGGAAAAAGAGATATACGCAGTACGTAACGAATCGCGAAAACGAAATAAAAAAATATAAAGGACTCTCGGCTTCCTCGAGTTACAAAGATTTGCGACGACAATAAAACCAGATGATCCTTTCCGTGGATCGATTTCAACGCAAGAATATTTGCCCTTTCTCGTTGACATACGCGCATGAATTATTTCGCCATCGACCCTCGAACTTTTCCACACCCCCCTTCCCCGATAATACACCCCCATCGATGGCGAATAATCGCCCCGGGACTGTATTTATCATGCCGAAAAATGTCAGCCGCGAAGATGCGACGGTATTTATAGTCGTCGTGGTCTCCCTATCCGTTTTGCGCGCTCCTCTTCCCAGAGAGCCGAAGAGCGATGCGGTTGACCCGGCCCTTGTGCGCGGCTCGAAAGACCACTTTGAGGTGGCTCATATAGGGTATCCGCTATCGTGGGCGCTGTCAAAGAGAAAAAGAGATACGGAAAGAGCGGAGAGCGCGGTCGGAGGAAGTGCGAGGGCGGGCGAAAGGGAGAACGACGGGAAAGAGAAAGATCGAGGAAGGAAAAGGGGACGGATGGATCGCGAGGGGGTAAAGAGCGGCGAGAAAGGGAGAGAGCAGACTGAAAAGTGGAGGGGGAAAAAAGGGTTTTCGGTCGGGCCGAACGAATCTGTACGATTGTGTGAAAACGACGCGTGGAAAAGTGTGTGGAAGTGTGTGGAAGTGTGTGGAAGTGTGTATACGCGAGAGCGTATGTTGCTGGATGGAGATAGATAGGAAGTTGAAGAGAGGTCACCAGCTATATGTAGATCGATGTGAATATTTTCCGGGCGGCCTCCTCTTCGAGGATTGACCGAAATAACCGGGCACCGTACTTTACGGGGGCTTTGTGCAGCGGATGATACCAGGGACGACGGTCGTGTCCCCGACGGTAATCTTTCGCCCCGCTTTCTTGCCCCGGTTGGCCATGCCTCGGCACGAACGAATTCCTTTCGACAGGTTCTCGTACTTTGTCCCTTGCTGTTTGTACGCCCGTTGTCGCAAAAGGGGATAGGCAATTGTAACAGGAACGATTTACTCGACGGTGTTTTTAACGTCAGGGGTCCTTTATCTCTGTTTCGGAAGAGTTCCGACGTCTCTTTTTCAAACGCGCCTGCTGGTCTCGCAGGTGAGTTGGTAATTTCCTCCTTCCTAATTGGTCCGTTTAAGTTGGACAGGCTGCCGCGTTAGATTACCCAAAACGAAGCAACGGACCACCCGGCGTTTCGAATACAATCGCACACACTTTCTTTAAAGGAATATTATAGAGTTGAACGACATTCGAAATTGTATATCCTGTCGCGTGTCAGAGATTCGCATCGTTCCTCCGTTTTAATTTGATCCGCGTCGCTTCCGCGCTTGTACGCTTGTTCGTTGACGCGCTTAACATTTGACAGCGAAGTTTCGCATAAAACTTTGCATTGCTGCGCGATTCAACTCGTTCCGTTGCGGTTTTACGTTTTGACTATAAATCTGCGCGGGCGCTTAAAACTTGCTCCACGTTCACGATCGTTTAACGGTGTTACAGAGAAAGCTGGGCGTGCTCGTTTCGATATCGAGATGTCGCGAGTTCATCGTCGTTCGAACTGTCAGAACTACGACTTTGTATCACAGAAGGAAATCGGATCGCTCTTTTCGCGCATGGAAATGTAACATTCCGCGGATGAAAGGGACAGAAGGGACACGATTTCTACGCGCCGTACATCGCAGGACGACCATTCGCATCACCGAAAACCAACGAGACCCCGCGTAGTTCGCACAATCGACGACCGCTAGAATAAGCAGAGCACTCGAACAATTTCTGACAGGCGCGGCCGGACGATTCGATCGCCACAGCGTTCTAAAATCGACGCGAACCGGCCTCGAATTCCCCCAATTATACTTCATTATCGAGGATACGCCCGGATCGGGAGGAAAGAAAAGAGAGAAGGAAAAATCGTAGGGAAAGCTTTTTTTTTACCTACTTCACCCTATGTACCCCACTCATTTTTCGCTGGCTGATTCTCACTATCGTTCGACCGCTCGATTCGCGTCCTATTTCACCGACAGATTTTTCTCTCCTTTCATTTCTGCACAGCCTTTGCTCGACGAGATCACTCATCGGGGCTATGGGCAAAGGCCGGATAGCCCTGCCTATGGGCGCCGATCGATATCAGGAATATACGCGAAACGCTTTAACGTGGGTTAACCGCAGATGAAAGCCGAACTGGCCGGTACTACGCCGTACGCGCGGGCCTGAAATCACGTATTGGCCCTCCAGTACTGGTTTCAGTCTCGTACCTTCCGAAAGGTGTACCCATCCCCTTCAGATTCCAATTAGTGACGCCGAGTGCTTTTAGCCGGACGAAACGTACGTATAAGCGGTGCGTCCGATCCCCTCTGATCTGTCCCTTAACCTGCTAGAAGGCAGTGACGTCGAGGAAGTTATTAATATCGACGGACACCAGTATCGGCAGATTTCTGTCCGGCTAAGCCAGATGACTGGAATTTGTCGGAACGAACAGTGCTGTTGTTTACTCGACAGGATAGCTAAGAATACGATCAACAGATTAATGGAGCGTCGTGAAAGCTTTCACGATTTCTGCAACCCTAATTTAGGTTGGCAACGTATTCGATGTATCGAGGGATATTCGACGTACGAATAACTCGTCGTATATTTTTGCTTAAATCTCCACAAGTTAGAAGAACATATCGTAGTCAGTTCTTTATAAAAACCACTCAGTTCCAGAATAAAAAACCGTTCATTTGTTTTCTACAGCCCATCACTAATTTCAGCAGGCTAATGGAGGATGAATGCTCTGCTTTCGAATATTCATGCACGCGATAGGTCCCACCAATACGGAAGCACGCGTGCACACGCGTCAAGAGCATTATCAGTAGAATAGAATAGTGCACTAGGTGAAACGTGTATACAGCGGCCGACTGTGTGAGAATAATTTCGCGGAGCAAGGGTTGAAGGGGGAAGAAATAACGCAGATCGTCGATCATAGAATTTCAATGGCGTTTCGGATCGATCCTGTATCGGTCCTGTATCACAAATGGCCCTTTCGTAAGCTCCACGGCTTTTGTACTAACGGATGCTGTTTGTTGAGGAGCCCGCAAAGCGTACTTGCACGCTTCGTTGTTGACACTCGACCTAAATAAAGCACCGTTCACAATCACGCGATACCTATATACCGGTGTCCCGCGCGTACCCATGCTCCGTCTGCCACATGGAATACACGCGATACAGATATCGACAGAGATCAACGATTACTCTACAAGAGCGAAAGAAAGACGGAGAACCATATCATTTGTCGCGATTGTCCCGTTGGAATAGACAGTGAACCGCGTTAGACACTTCTTGGCTGTCCGACTGTCTCGAAAATGGCTATTCGATGGAAAACGGTGAACGATTTTCACCGCGATAGACATTCGAGCGAAGCAACCAAAGTAAAAGCGTACTGAGAAACGCAAAGCGCTATGTGGCACAGTGGAACGAAAGGATCGAAGGGACGAAAAAGTTTTTTTGGGACATCGATAGTTGTCGGCGCTTCGTCAGTACTGTAGTTAGTACTTCCACTGAAGGTGTACAGAAGAATATGCGTACGTGCATAGAAGTATTGTAGATATTTCAGTCGTTACGCGGTTAGCAACAAATTTTGTGTCAGCTTTAGAAAGAGTGTGGAAATATTGAATATACAGGAAATCATTTTCGGACGATGCTTTGAAAACTTTGCATTACTGAAATGTTGCAGCTACGTTGAACATTTCTGCTAATTGCGCGAATATTAATTTTCAGTCGACGAAGAATTGTTAAAGCATTCGATACACGTAGAAGTAACAAAGCGATATGAAACTCTCGATCGGGCGATACGTGAACGTAGTGGACTGTTTCGACTGGTATGCAACAGGATCGATTCGTGCAACTGATTTCGTGTAATTAGCTTAATTGACACGAAATTATTATGTAGCAAATTATACACGGTTCTTTCATGTCATTCATATTACATTTGTTTGTTCGAGTTAAATTAATATTGATTTTCTTTGGTTGCGTTATACATGTAGAATCCGTGTTTTCACGACGCGTGATCCTATCGCGCATAATTATTGTATATTCATACGATTTGTATATGTTCACTTTCGTTATTAACATTGTTATGATCGAAATATGAGATTCCATTAGACAAATTGTGTTCGTGTACGTAGCCGTGTACGGATGAAATAATTTCAACTGTTATCTTATATTTGGACGAGTTTCGATTCCATAAACGCGGAGGTAAAAGGTGGAAATAATTTGGAATGTTGAGGAATATTTGTGCGGCGTAGATTCGATCGGCGCGTCGATATATTAAACTAATTGTTTCACTAGGCACACCTCTTCTGTACCCGATTTTATCCCGCTACTTTCCGTGATATATTTGCGTGTCAAGTAAACATTTGTTTCTCGCACCGAGATTGTGCACACGAATTAATTATTTCTGTCGCGGATGTACTCTTTACCTGGAAAATATTCGGCAAATAATTGAGCACATTTGTGTTGAGGTTGACGGTGTAAAGCTTATAACAATAAATGTCACTACTATTTATCACAATCTATTAGTCTTAACGATCCTAATAACTGAAACTTACACATTCGTGCAATATTTTAAATATTTATAGTTAAATATTAAATGCGCTCTGTCTCGACAAGAACAACGTTATGCAAATATTTTTCAACAATTTTTAATAAAAACCTAATGAAACTACGTTTACGACGTAGACCCGCGAGCTGTTCAACAAGCGGATCCAGCAGAATATTTCCTGTCTAAGTTTCGCGACACACCAACCCAGCTAACCGGAATCGAAACCCATCGAACTCCACAGAGTTTGCGTACTTTCCAAAAGAACTGAAATAACCACGCG
Source organism: Nomada goodeniana (assembly GCA_963969485.1). Taxonomy (NCBI): domain Eukaryota; kingdom Metazoa; phylum Arthropoda; class Insecta; order Hymenoptera; family Apidae; genus Nomada; species Nomada goodeniana. The sequence goes on from OZ018299.1 coordinate 28,833,702, forward strand.
CAACCAAATTCACGAAGTACTTCGAAAAATCAACCAACGCGACCTCGCAGAACAGGATGCTCGCTCAAGTACGACTAAATACGAAATTTTAGCCGCAGCCTCGACGAACGCGATCCATCGGGCGGGATCGTTCGAAAGCATTCCACAGGGGCACGATGGTGAAGCAATGGAGGAAATATTCGCGACGACTCGGTTCGAATAAAATTTATTAGCCGAAGTATATCCGCGTCGCGGCGGGAGATTCTATCCAAAGAATAACGCGCGAGAACACCGTTTCGATTCGATAAAACTGGGGCAGAGAGATTTCTCTTCCTTCTCTGCCTTCCGCGTGCTTCCACCAACCCCCCAACCCCCCAGAGAGCGAGACGATTCCTCGGGACGTTGTCGAGACAAAAACGTCGGTTGGAAATTGCTGTTCTTCTTATTCCGGCTTCCGTCGACCAGAGTGGCATCGCTAAGCCGACAAATCAGTTCGCGTACATGGGAGTTTACATGCGAGAATCGTGGATGCTCGCCTGGTGGTCGTGGGCTGCACCTGAGTGTCTGGTGGCGGGGCATCGAAAAGAACGGCTACTTGTCAGTCGGGTAGCCGTGGCGCGAACGAAATGCAAAGCCGGCGGTTTCCGGTTTCCCTTCGGTTCTCCTGTTTGCGCTCGCGGCCTTCGTCGACGAAGCAGTCAAACGGGAAACGAACTTTCGTAACCTTTTCACGATTCTCCAGGTACTTTCCTCCACCTCGCGTCTGCCATTACCGCAGGTCACCGCTAATCGATGCACGGCGATTCGTCGCGAATCTTTGGCACGACTCGCACGTAGGCCGCACGAACAGCTTCGATATTATTTTCGCGTGCACGCGACGTTATTCTTGTCAAGTCCCGCTGTCTTCTTTCTGTTTCGATTTCACGCGTATGTATGTATAATGTGTGCACACTGCTGTCCAAATACACTCCGCTGGGGGACGGTGAATTTCATTTGGCGAGAAGTATCCCGAAGTCAGAGATGTTTGACTCTGGTAAATATTGTGATCGTAAACCGGACAAACTTTTCGGCTCGCCCGCCACGCTTCGAACCGAATAAGATCCCGCGGAGGAACGATATCCTCGCGCGTAAGTGGTCCTCGGGCGGTATTGGCCCGCCCGTGAACCGAATATGAAACGGTTGCTTTCGAGCCATGGATCCGTTTGGAAAAGTCGATGCCACTTACGATCGAGCAAATGGCCAGGAACATTCGAAACTTTTCTGTTCGACAACTTTTCCCGTTTAGGCGTGTCATTTGCACGGGTTGCTTTCGCGGCCCTCATCAGGAACGGCGATCAACGACGCGGAAGGGAACGAGTTCTCGCAGAAAAATTACAACGGGCGAAACGTCTCCGGGAGTAAATGGCGGAAAGTGTCGACGTTACGAACAATCGCTTAACGATACCCCGCGCGAATTAGTTCCGGGAAGTTCAACGTAGATTTACATCGCAATTTTCAGTGAAGCAATGCTGAATGGTAAATAATGGCACTTTATTCGTCTCTTTTCGTTTACGTGGCACGTATTGGGAGATTTTTAATTAACGAATTTAGGGAGCTGCTGCAGAAGAAGGATATTGTAACATTTAACGTGCTGTATTCGTAATTCATTACGTATTGCGTCTACCTTTTATGTTTTCACGTACGAGGGGATTAACGTTTTATTTTTGGAGGAAAATACGAATTCTGTTAGTACTACGTAAATATTATTTTTATGCATGCCAAGGCCGTTACAAAGTACGCTGAAGTTATTTACGTATTATTTAACCCTCGACGATTATAAGTCATCTAGTTTGCATCGCACCTTTTTAAAACGGTCCAAGGACCTTGCCCTGAAAAATTCGTTTGCGGCAAAGTTCGGCTGCCCGGTTCGTTGTCGAGGGCGAAGCATCGTCACAGAAATTTCATACGTTCCAGCCTGGTACGAAGTTCCGGGATCGGACGATAAATGAACGCGCTAATATAACGACGAATAGAATCATCCTGTAAGTTCGTACAGTCTTTATCAGCAAACTGTTCCGCCCGGCCGATTTATCTCGCGTTCCTCCCTAGGCCATTCATATCTCGTCCAACTTCTTATTACTTCCCCGTGAAAATTTATTACGTTCGTCGTGTTCACGGCTAACGCCGGCTTCGTTTCTCCGTTTCGATTCCGAAAACACGCAAACAAACGGGAAATCCTGAGCCGGCGCAACTTTGATCTCGATATTAACTTTATTCGTCGGGGATCCCCGGCTCCTGTTCCGCCATATCGTAAAAACGTTTCCCTCGGAAAAATATTTGCACGAGATTCTTAACCGCCGCGGGGCGAAAGGTCTACCTTCCACGACGGGAGAACGCGCGATTTTCCCGTAAAATTTACACGCGACGAGGCTTCCGTGCGAGGCAGCTGTTTTACTTCTTGCCACGGAGTTTTACGTTCGGAAGTAGCCACCTATGCGTTCACTGTATATCGCCGAATAAAATGGATAATACGTTCGACGCATCTATTATTTCCGAGGTCGTCGAATATCTCTGTGGCGTATACTTCCGGTTTCGCGGCTCGTTCGGTTCTGACCAGCAGGTGAATCGTCAGGTTACACCTTTATGCGTAGAATAATTGCAATGTTTGCGATCGCTGCGCTATCATTTTAATTGTTGATCGATGAATCGGAAAATGCGTCGAACGTCAGGAACTAAATATAAAATAATATAAATATAAAATAATTACAGAAGGACATTGTCCTGAATATAAAATAATTGCGCGAATATGCATTCGGTGCGTCGCAGCAACTTAAAGCAAAGAAAAATATAAAAATTCTGGAACAAGCAACGTGGTTCTGATCTGAATGCAGAACCGTAGCATCCCGACCTTTCTTCAAATTTCAACAAACGTTTCCTTCGCGGACCGTACGAACTTCTTCCTCGCTACCAATCACGCGCAAATGTAGCTCGCGACTAATCGCGACCAAATTCAAAGCGGATCGGCCAATAAATCTCTGATCGCCGCACGCGCCATCGGACTATCACACGCTCTATTTAACCGGGGTTATCGATTATCAGAAAATTCACTTATCCTAAGGAGGACCGATTCTCAAGCAGTATCCGATAATCGACGTTCTCCGCCGTACAACCAATGCACAATTCTCCCGTATGGATGTATCGGAGCGGCGTACAATCTCCGTCGATACATCGCGATAGGCTAGACACACGATCTCGTCGTTTCACGTTCGAAAGACGATTTGCATCGCACCGCCACCGACGGAGTTTCAACATCCGCTCTTTCACCGAGACATCTCCTCCCCGCGGTCGGCAGTTTTTCGCATGGACGGCGAAAATTTTCAGCCCGAAGTTGCACATCCCAGACGCTCCGCGGAGCGCGAACGAACCGCGACGAAACGAAATTATATTGTCGCGTCGATATTCCCGAGCGTGCACGCCGAGGCGCGGAGCCGCGAGGCATCGCGGAAACAGCCGGCGAAAATGGGACGCGAGCAACCTTTTTGTTCAACCAAGCCGATCGCACAAGTGCACGTCGACGCGTTCTTCGCTTCCGGATTATTATTTAATGCTTTGCCGAAGTCGGGTCGCATTTTTCAGCCGATCACTTTTCTTAATCACACGCGGCGAGCTGCTGTTGCGACGCGTCATCGATTTTGGGATTGTTCGTGGGAACGGGGTGCACGATTTAATTTGCAGACGTTGCCATTGGTATCTCGCGTACGGACGTTTGGTATTGATAGAATTTCGATCCGATGTAGCGGATTATTACTAATGTGTTTATCGCTTCGATAATGGAGGCGGGCGAAGGGACGAGGCTTACTGTTAGCCGCGGTTGCTGTCGGGTCCGATTAGATTAAATTACGAATGAATTCCGTTGCGGGGAATGTAATATGTTCTGCGGGTATTAATCATTACTAGAAAAGTGTGGAAGATTTGCGATTCGACGTTATTTCGTAATTATCGGAATTGTTTCATCCGTCCTCCCTTCGCGGCTGGCCTTGAACGACGTGTAATTTTACGGATTTTATGGACTTGTCCGTGGAATATTAGAGGGCGAACGTCTTGAAGGTGCAAACAGAAATTATTACTCAAATATTCGTCCTTTGAAATGTAGGACTCGCTTGTTTCTTATCAGTGTTTCGTTGGTCGCACCGAACGTTTCTATCCTGTTACTCGTCGAGGCTGTCAACCGCTATTTGGAAAAGACAGAATAATCCCTACTTACGTGGACATTTCTACGAACCATAAAATTACGCGTCCGGAAGTATCAAAGTTCGCGCGATGGAGTCCACGAGGAAAAAATTGCGGCGCCGAGCGAATGAATCCGAAAACGATTGCTCGGTACAACTGTTCAGAAATATCCCAGAAGGACATCAATTGTCCTAAATTTCACCATAAATTCTGCAACCCGAGTAATGCATACTCGAAAAGTTAACGGTCGCCCATTTGCTGCTAAAAGCCTCGGCTATCATATTCTTCTGCCTCATCGTTACTTTACCCTGCTATGCTTAACTGTTTTCCTTCCCTCGTTATGTTTCTGCGTTCTCTCGCTTTGCTCTCTTTTCGCCATGGTTTTTCCCGACTCGTCCGCCATATGCAATCTGACGGGCGCACCTTGTACATTTTCCTGCCCAAGAAGGACCACGACTTGAAGTTCGTCGTAAAGTCTGCAAGTTTCTCATCTAAGGGGCAACCCTCGTTTGCTGGCCAGCGAACGAAAGCCAGAACGAAAGCTTCACCTTCGACAAGCAACGAAGATGTTCCTGAGAGGGAAACGTAAACTACTCTACTTCGGAAATACTGGTTAAATTGGAGGAAGTAGTTAGAAGGGGCCCTTATACTCCCTTTCAAGTACACGGGATCGGGTATCTAAACCGTAACACGTTATTCCTGTTGCTTTCGAAAATGTAGAACTAACGTTAAAAGTTAAATTGGTCAGATCGAAGGAATTTTGCCCCGCGCTACTTGCCTTGTTTGATTTAATGTGACACATACATTAGGCAGACCGGAATGGTAATAAAACGGTTTGCAAGTTTGCAAATTTTGTACACTGAATAGCACTTCTATTGAAATTTCCTTCTCTGGAACATACATCATTTCGACGTCAACGCGAATATTGTATCCGCTATTCAATTGCACGTCTCATCGATCGGAGAACAAGAATTGTGCAAAGAAATTTCGCCCAACTATTACTCTACGATTCCCTCTCAATTTTAATCATACTTTCATTTTCGTAAAATGTTTTCGTGCCGCCGCTTCGGTGTTCCCACTTTAGGGCTCCCACTTCAGGGTGCTCACTTTAGGGTCCACACTTTAGTATACCAGGTAGTACGAGTTCAAATTCTTTTCGTATTCCTACATCTTGAAAGTTTGTGTCTTCATACGCTATAAACTTGTCAGGCATCGTTCCCTCCGCTGAAAATGTAATAGGGATAAGATATATCCACTTCCCAGCGTCCGATATTTTCCCTAAAACTGTAAGTATCGCAGAGGGCACGGGGGGAAGGGGGGAGGGCAGGGGATCACGATCTACACACGGCCTCTCTCTTGAATCAAAAGCTTCAACGTCGCATATGGAAATTCGAGGATTTCCCATATAGCCGGGACGGTTATATTTCAGGAAATTGAAATTTGCTCGGCCTCGTTTTATCGAATCAAGAGATTGAACGTAACCCCGATTTCGAACGAACGGTGTACGTAACCAGTGCTAAAAAAAGAAAAAAAAATATACGAAAATCATCGAATTGCGTTAGAATATTTTTCGTGAAATGATCATCGGGAGTCAATAACAACTGAAACGGAGAATGTCGAATTTTAATACGAGAAATGTATCGCGAAGTGTTTAACTATCGATGAAATACAGCGAGCCAACTGAATTTTCCATTTTATTGCACATTTCATCATTTTTTATTTTGTTGCTCGTTTAATTCCACTTGAATATCGGAACAGTTGGGCAATCGGACGGTTTGATCGATCGGTTGTTTCCCCCTCCCACCCCCTTCCACTTCGGCACATGAAAGCCTCATCGAGATGGTAATTTCAGTTCTAGATTAAAACCGGCTGCGATTTATTAAAATTATTGCGGCCCCGTCTAAAGTTCACGATAAATTCGCCGGGCGACTGCAGACGGCGCGTTTGCTTTAAAACAGTGGCCCTCCTCAAAGCTTTGAACGTAATTTCCGCGGCGAATTTCTTTTCGTCTTGGAAATCATGAATATATAAAACGCCCCTATATTTATGTTACGGCGGGGGACTTTTTTCCCCGACTTTTCCGTGCCGGGCACGAAACAGAAGTATACGCGGGACAGACACAACGACGCGCGAGCAAACAAATAAAATACGCAAAAAAGGAAAAGAAGAAAAATAACGGAAAAAGAGGGATGAAATGTCCACGGTTCCTCTGCAATATGCGCCCGGTTCAATCAAAAGTAAACGAAAAGGAACGAAAGGGTGTATTGTTGCTTGGCCGCCGTGCAGTCTTTTTCCAGTTTTCAAGCGTCGACTCTTTGAGCTCCGGGGGCACGTATAGAGAGTCGGTCCTGTCGCGAAATCCCCAAAGGGCAGTTACGTGGGTGCATACCTAATCAGAGAGGCGTCCTGCAGAATGCCTGAAAGCCTAGAATCTCGCGATTCTTTCCATCTCGTGCCAAGACATTCCCGTGCCTTTGTTAGACACGTTCCTAAAGGACCAGGCAAACTGTCATTCTGCTCAGCTACTCACTGCCGTACCCCTCGCAATTCACCATCGGCGGTAGTATTAATTTTCCAGACGTGCTAGGTACACACGCGTTCGACCGCGCTGGCAGAAAGTTTTCCGCTAACGTGAAGGCGTTTGACTGGAAATTGGTAGACGTGTACTTTGTAGACAAAATTGTAATACCCGAGTCAACTGTGTAGTGTTCATATGTACATTAATTATATTCTGTATCTGCAATTTTTACGGATAGCGTGTAGTACGAGAAATGTCTGAGTTAATTGAAGATTGTGATTGTGAAATGAATTCTTCCTTTCCGATTCTGCTTTTCTTTACAGTATTTATCGGTCGTGTAATGCTCAACCATATTTTAAATTTCATCGAGTTTTATCAAGGTTATTTATCCTTGTATTAAATATAAACTAAGTTTCTTGACGTGTAAAGTCGCAGTAGCTTTCTGCTCAAGTAGTATATTCAATTTATGCAGATAAGACCGCAGCATCAAAACAAGCTTTTCTTCTCCTTCGAAACTGTTCATTTCTCTACGCTCAGACCGTATCGTTCACAGGAGCTTACAAGAATAATACGCGTTAAATCGACGCCAATTTTGCGCACCAGCGTGACGCTGCATCCGCTTGGACCGTAACGAGGCCGAAGAACGAAACAGGTGTACAGGTATGCGTCGCTGCAAGCAGCGGAGAGTGTCTAATGGTTAGAAGAGGAAGACGCCCGCTGATAAGACGAGCTTTTGCAAGCTCAGCTGGCTAAAAGACGCCGGCAACAATGCTGAAGAGGAAGAAGAAAGAAGACGCTTCAGTCCATGGAGGATGAACCACTTTTTATCAGTCATTTGCGATTATCACTTGATTTTCCTTTCGTTTACAGAGTTACAATTGTCCTCGGTTCCTTGTTTCATGTTTACAGAACATTTTCCAACAGAACGTACCGTTTTCCACTGTATTTAAACAGACATTTCCGTATTGTTCTTCGCAGCTGTAACGAGATTCCTTTGCTAGTTACTTACCATGTATGCCGTCGGTCCACTGGCAAATAAACTTGCTTAACAGCATTGACAAGTATTGAATTAGTCATATGCTGACAAGATACGAGAGTGGTGTACAGGATTGCAGCGTTTCAGGGTAAATACATCAAGAAATTGGAGAGATCAATATACATATGTATATTAGATAGAACCATGAGTGTTTGGACAGTCTCCATCAACATACTTTAGTGATTGGTGTTACTATATCGTTATTGTTATTGATATGTGGTACAGAAAATAATAACGTATAATAAGTAGGAATATAATTGAATTTACTCCGTGAACTCTTATAAAACAAATGAATATTCGTGTATCAGCCATGGTTTTTATTATTGGCTAGGCTGTCTTTATGAACTGTTTAAAAGTTTGATTTGATATTTATATTCGTGGATTAAATGGATTTTCACAGTGGAGGTAAAACACAAGGTAATTTCTCATTTTCGACCATTATTCATTCTAATCACCAAAGTTCTACTCCAATGCATTGTTGCATGCTTTTGTAAGACATAATTCATGTAGAATATTGCATAGTATAAACTATTAATTTATTTTAATTATAATTATACAACATTGCAGAACGTTAGGTGTATTCTTTCTTACGGTATACAAGTTATATGGAACACTGTGCAATACCTCTACAGTCAGATGGAAAAGTATGCATAAAATAGAGACACGTGACACCACATTAGATGCGATTCTTTCGTTAAATGATTTGATTGCGACACGATGGTATCAATGCTTACATGTTTCATAGAACTGTCCGATTGTTTCGAGCGCTGTGTGCATTATTGGTTGAAATCGATTTCTCCTCGGAAACATCCAATCCCTGTTTCGTGATCAAGCTTTAACCGAAACCATCCGTCTCTCAGTTATGAGTAATAACAATTGTACGATTTCGTTCAACTGTACTAACCCGGCAGTGTGTCTTGTTAAAAGAAAGAGATTCGGTAGGATGTTACAGACAAGTGATTGTGAAAAAAAGAATTGGGAAGAAGCAATTTACTTTTCATTACGGCTTCCCTATGAGTACTTGAGGAAGATTGTAGAAGCAGTACACTTTAATATCGACATCTGTTATGATGTCTCAATTTTATCATATATTGCAGGATAGTTTTTAATTCACAGAAAACAGCGTGCTGTACAAACAATTGTAACACGTCTCTAAGAATTTTTCTATAATAATTAACTTTGCAAAAGTTGGGACCGATTGCACACAATTTTCATTCACGAAAATTGAATAGCAGAGAACAACTTAGTGGCAAAGAGCTCTCAACGAATTAATTTCCAAAGTAGCAAAAATAAAACATATTTTTTACCTGCCAATATTTCAGCGAGACATTGAACGTCATATCATATGGTTTGGCTGAACAATTGTTGGTGCTTTGACGTCGATGACAACGAGGCTGCGTCAACCGCTTTATAACTTTCCAATACTAGTACACCTTCTCAATTAAGTATCCACCCACGTCACGTCTTTCTCCTGGCTGAACCATTTCTAAACGTGTTCGTCGTGGCTCAACGATCGCTTCAACTTTATTTCGAGCGTAGCTAATTCCTTGCTCGAGCAAGTCGTTTCACCAAACGATTGCGGACAAGCAATTTGATCAGCATTGGGTTGTCTTGCGACTGCTTGCCAGACTGATCATAAAAATGAAACTACTCAACAAGTAATTTCTTTCGTGTTGGACGTTTCGTTGGTCTCGTTCGTTTCGACCTGATGCACGATTGTGCCCTTTGCGGTGAACGACAGGCTTGTCTTACTTGTCTGACAGTGCATGCTTGTTGTAATCAAGAAAAGACAGTTTCAGATTAGAGTACCACGAAAGAGAAAGTTCAATTGACTTGGAAATGTTCCTTTGAATATCTTGTAACGCTTCTGATTTTTGCTACGCGTTTCACGTCAGCAAAGGATTATCGCATTAAACATTTATTTGACATATGCCTGTGTTCTCGATAAAAGATTGAACGAGACTGCAACCGCGAGCTTTGAGGAATATAACCCTTGTAATTCGTGAACCTTGAATTTCGAACGATTAATGGAATAAATGCCTCGATGTCTAATAAAAGTCTGACAGTATCCAGTCAGTATCCTGTCCAGCAAGAGAAATATTATACGAGGTCGTTTGATTTCGACATCTAACGAGGCCTCTTTGGGAGGCACGAAGTAACCTTTTTACTTGGAAGGACTGATTAAATTGGAATGAGTAGAAAAAGGGAATGCTATATTGTTGTCTATATCTATGCGGTAGGCTGCGCACACGTGGTGCCACGTTTCATTTCTTTCATCTGATACGGTATAAAAATTGGCAAAAAGCCAAACCGAATGGTCTGGAGAAATAACTATAATAATAAGCATTTACACGCAACTACAATCGTTTTCTCTTTTAATTGAACAATATATGAATTAAGTTAGCCACACTAACAATATAGTTTTGCACGTGAAATCCCAAATTTCGTTCATATTAATTATCAAATTTTCCGATACTGTCACTTGCCTGATTTCATCAACGCTCTCGCGTATTTCTGAATTGAAGGGCTTCTTCTACATTAAACCCAAACTGGTTTCTCAAGAAGCGCCGTTGCCCATGAAATTAAAACAGCATGCCACCGCCCACGTAAACGCGATAAAGCGCAAAGACGGCAACGATACAGCAGAGTGAACACATTACCAATAATTCTTCCAAGCTCGAATTGTACACACGCGCGGTAAAATTCAAATAAACCAAACACGCGCGTCGTCTCGTCGCACGAAACAAAGCGCAGACGCCCGGGGGCGTTAAGAATGGACGCTCATACAGCGATTGAAGTCTCTCCCATCGTAACTCTCAAAGTGGCAGTTCAATTTTCCCGGGGGCATCGGGGCGACGTTTAATTAAATTCGAAATTTCCCGGAACGCCCCCGCGCGCCGGTAATTAAATCTGTAGCAAAGCTGGCCGAGCAGAAAACAAGAAAGATCCCCGGCTAAATCCGGCCGTTCTTCCCTCTCACTGAGCATGGGAAATCGCGAAAAAAAAAGAACGCGACGCTTGCGCCGCTGTAAAATGTCTCTCTCTTTTTGCACGATTAATCGAGCTTACCGCTGATGCGGGGTAGAAATCGCGCTCATCTCCAATTAGGGTGACGCGTGACCCTTTCAGCGACTACGGCGATCGGAGCAATCGTTGCCTTCGAAACTTTCGCCCCTCTCTCAGTGACAATGAGAAGGAGAGAACCGCGTCTCCCCACGGTCATCTCCCTCCTGTCTTCGCGCTCTCTCGTGTCCTTTATTCGTCTTTTCGCCTCCTTACTTCTACGACTCCGTTGGTTTCCGTTTGAACCACCTCTGGGGTCTCCGCTGTGGCGGCGTGGAGGCATATTTTATGCCGACTTGTCCCGCGGCTTCATGAATGAACAATAACGAGGAAGCACCAGTTCACAAAGCTCTCGAAGGGTTGCCAGAAGTTCCTCAAAATTTCGCGGTAGTGGAACTTGCGAGCTTCAATTTGTGGTTGACCCCTTTGTAGTCGTATGTCGTGTTTGGTTTTGTATTTCGGTTCGCTCCGGCCAGGCGTAATTTCGAGGATACATTGATACTGGAAGTTACAGACGATTTGGAATTGGTTTTTGGTTATTTATCTGATCGACGAAAACGTTTTGTTTGTTACACGTTGAGTATTTATAGAAGTATGAATCGGTACAAAATATTCAATATAAATGAGTGAGAATTTTTTGTTAGTTTTATGCGATACACAAAATACAGCTGTGATTAAAGTTTGTTGTATCTTTTATACGGGATTCGTTAATGTAATTAAAAAAAAAAACAGAATATTGAAAAGAGCACCCAGTTCAAGGGGATAACAGAACTCGTCATTGATTGTATCAGATCGTGTTTCTACCAGAATGCCATCATTACCGTTCAATTGAGTTTTCTCCACCTGATTGCGAACACGAGAATATTTCTTCTCGTGCTGAACGAGTTATTGAGACACCGGGTGCATGATACGCAACGAAGTTATAATTGGCTACCGTAATTGGTTAGAGCACGGCTGAGAATCGCGACGGGACAGATTGTCGATGACTATCGTGATGCTTCGTTTACTCTAATCGGTGACTATCACATTGTGGAAAATGTACAAACGGTAATTGCATTCTTCAACGTGCTCAAAGGTATTCGGTCGACGAGACAAAGGGGGCTGTTCATAATCGTGCGTCGCGTCACAAAGCGTATCTTTATGGTTCCTATTGCCATTAATTTGAATCCCGTTTTAATTGTTTTCTGACACTGTTTCGGCGGCTCTTCAATATGGCTCTGTCTGATTGTATTCTAATGCTAATGAGATCATTACGATCAATTATACTAGGGACGTTAACGACGTACTTGTTGTTCAACTGTTTCTATTTGTTTACGTTTAACGTTGAATTTTTGTAAATCAATTATAATTATTCTATATGCATAGTATGTATATGATGATCTGTGATAAAATTACAATGTTGCATAAAAATGAACAAAGTGTTTGGATCGGTGGCTTGGTATGTTTCGTATTATTTCTGCAGATTTTTGTTGTAATACGAACACATGTTTGGGATAAACAAAAAAGTGGACCGCGTTTGAAAACTCCAGGTAAATAGTGGAAACCGGCGCGGAAAAATGACATGTTAAACCAAGTACAAAACGCGATCCTTCGTATTTTCGAAACAGAGATCGCATCCGCCGCGTGGTTGAATTTCAGTTGTTTCGGCATGTTTAAGGTAACAATTTATCGCCCGTGCTTTTAATTCATATTTACTGATACGTTCAAACTGTACGTTCGAACAAATCCGGTTTAATATTTTTAAGCTGACGTTGCATTTATCACGTCAAGAATAATACCCAACCTTTGTAAGATAAACATTTGTCCTACCACGAAGAAGAGGTCGCTGCAATTTCGATGCGTATATACGAAAATGATGAATAATGTAGAATCTCGAATGAAATTAAGTGGAACGGAATTAAAACATTTCTAGCTTCGAATTGCTGGTGAATTCCAATCAGAATCACTGGATCGAAATTATCAAGGTCAGCAGGACTTGGCAATGAAATCTATATTAAATAATTATATTACAGGGTTTTTAAAAGCGAGAATATAATAACAATATTTTATTCAAAGTGTATCAAAGTTTGCAATTGATCCGCAGTAATTGGTTGCCTTACCGAGATATGGAATTTATTGACGTAAACTTTGATATATCCGATGACGTAGTGAATATTAGCGTCAGTACAGTGCAGTTTTCGAGGACAAGGCACCGCTCCACGAAAGTGCATTCATGAAACTAACCGTATTGTTCGTGACATCTAGTTGCCGACTATATTGCTAATTGGCAGAAATATGGAAACTTCGCCTTGCGTTAATTCTGGCACAGTATTAATTTATCGTTAGATGTTGAATACGCATATTAATGTCAAGAGAATGGCCACTGTGGCTGCGACCCCTTTATCTTTTCTTCGAAAAATGTGATTCTTTAGAGCGTGCACGCGAACTTTTCGATTCTCGATACTTTGTCCGCTGAACCATATAAATTATACATCTATTTATCGTCCTCCTTTTAAGTAATACATCGGTCAACGGAGCGATGCACGTGTCTATAATAGAAGGGTAGCGCAATTTGGAACGTGTGACGCAAATATCGGCTCGACGGAGAAAAGATTAAAACAACGATTACGACGACAGCTCCCAGGTGCAAATTAATTCTCGTCAGGAGAGAAAAAAAGCGTGGCGGGTTAAAGAGAGCCAACGGGGGAGTCTGTACCGTGAAAATGAAAAAGCTGAACAGATTGATATCCAGGATATTAATTGAAATTTATCAGCTACGGAGCGGAATATCCGACAAATATTCGATTCACGGATGGACGAGTCGCGATACAGTGGAGCTCGAGTTTGCCGCGGGTGTGTTTTATTTAAATATAACATTGTTCGCTATATGCATCATTCGCAGTGCAATTGCGACGTCATCTCGTGCGAAGATGGGCAAGGCGAACGGGTTCCGTGCGTGGGTCGAAACGCGCCTCCGCGAATATCTCTCGCTCTGGTTCCTCGCTTTGTTTTATCAGCGTCGAAAGGAATTGTAACGAACGTGTTTAGTGTCGCGCGAAAAAGTGGTATTTGGCGAGACGGATCGCGAATCCGATTGTACGAGTGAAGTGGCGAGACCGACATAGAAACGTAATGTTATAAGCACACCGCGCAGTGCAATATTTGATCGCTGTTCATTGTTACGTACCGCGTGCCATCGTTCCATTTAAAGCCGCTTTAATTCCCCGGGGGGCATTTCAATTACAACTTTACTTGCCTTTTAACGAGTGATAACGAGCAAGAGCGCGGTCCCTTTCGCGTGAAAATTGTCCGATCTGGCGATCAAGGGAAACCTTTGGATTCGCGACAATTGATAGCTGACGGTGAATCTTCTGAGCGAGAAAAATAATATCGCGTATCAAACGATGAATGTGTGCCTCGGGAAGAACTCAAAATGCTTGGCGACATTATGCCCGTTTTTCATGGCTCAACGATTGGCACATTACTATTGGTAGTGCGAAGCTATGCGAAATTTGTATTAATAGTTTGAACGAGACCAGCAGACTTTATTATAATGTTAAGTAATTTTCCGGTGCACACCTGCCAGTAAAAGAATACAGTCGACAAATTCCATAAATTGTGCGCAATCTGCCGTGTTCAGTAGAATTTCAGTGGTACAGCAGTGTCGTAAAGCATCGACGACGTCACGTACGACGGCGTTTATGTTCCTTCGTACGGTTTGCTTCGCGCTGTGTAACCACTCGTCCAGCATACGACACGATCGCGACCAACAAATAAAAGAAAGGGGAAAGAATAAATAGGAATGAAACCAGGACGAGGTGTAGAACGTACACGGAACGGGAGCTTCAAAGTGTCCGTACATTTGTACAATTCGCTTGGTTCTCCGCCGGAGAAATATATTTCCCATTAAATTGAAACCAACCTTCCAGTTGGTCTTACTTGAATGGCAAGCGATGAATAATCTACCCCAGAAGTATACAAATTTATGGAATAACGAACGGAGTACATAAATACAGTACAGGACTTGGCAAAACAATAAACATATCTTCGTATCAAAGTACAACGGAAGTAATTCTCGATTCATTATTTACCCAATAATGAAATAGTTCTGTTGCGCGAAGGGGCACTTAATAACGCTCCGAACTTCGTTCTCAGGTAAATAAACTGAAATTGTTCGCACACGAATTCTCGTTCATCCGGTATCCAATTTAGTAACAAACAAGCAAAATATTCCGAAACAGAAGCACAGTGGAATTGCTCGATTTCGAATCAGTTTCTCGTTCGATCCGTACCAATTGTAACCGTCACATCTTCGCTGAAACTATTATTTAACGCAAACCATCGTCGATCCATGAGTTTCGCAGCGACAAGTGCAAACGCCTCCGCGGTGTACGTCGCGCTCGAAATTGCTCCGACATCTTTTGAAGCGGACCCAGGAACGTGCTCGGCGCGTCGCGTATTAATCAAAATGAGAAGCAAAATTCCTTTATTCGAGGAGGACGGGGATATTGGAGTGCCTCGAAGTTTTCAGAGACTCGCTTGTGTATCCCCGGCCGAGATGCGCGCAAGTGACGCTACGCTTTCGTGCCGTTCAATATAGAAAAGAAACGACGTGAAAGGGGAAGGACGCGGAGAACGCGGAGGCAGGAAGAGTGCTCGCGTACGTGTATAACGGAGGAGCTTCCGGGGAGCTTTATCTTTTTCACCTAAGAATATAGGCGGTGGCGCCTTATATTATTCCGCGAAACTCTAGTAAAGACTGGTTTGAAGTGTCTTATCATCGTTGGACCGGGATGGCGTCATTACGTCGCCTATACCACCCCCTTAACCCCCTGCACTGTCACGACGCCAACCCTTTCCACAAGGCCGTCCCATCTAAGTCCGCTCCGCTTTCACGGATAACTTCGACGCTAAGAGGCTCCCGACGAGAAATCGTTTGGCCGAGCCCTCTATCCGTTCGTCCGGCCAACATTGTTTCAAATCGAGTTACGGCAGCGTTTGAAGCGTTAGGCGCACGAATTTAAAATTGTTTACGTAACCAATGCTCGAGCAATTTCCACGGGAAACCTAATACGGAACGAACCGACGGATACGAGTTACAGGTAGGATCCGTTGGAATGACTAGACCCCATCGATGTTCGATTGTTGTTCACTGAAAACGCCAGGCTTCCAAACAGAAATTTAGTAAGCCATTCGTATGGCTTTGTATTGACCTTTCCAAACGCCAATTTTATGTAGCTTACGCATGTGAAACGCGGAACGAATTTTCTGCACGAGGACCAGGTATTAATTGAGCTCGATTAATTTAATATTGATATCGGGTAAAATAATTCGCGAAATAATTAGTTGGTCGGCATTATCTAATGGAGGAGGGGCCAATACTTGTTCCAATGTTGGCGCGCACTACCGATCAAAGCTTTGGCAATTTCATTTGGTCAACAATTTCTAATAATCAGCCTCACTCACGCGATAAGCACTTGTATCGTGTGCTGCCTGTAATTAAATGTTCTCCGGTGTGCGTCGAATGAGCTCGAATCATATGCTTTATCGTGGGAGGTGTACGACGACAGAAGCGTTTTAAGATATTGGTCGTTCAAAAATACTTATATGAAAAAGTATTTCCGGTCCTTTCACATTTTAAACCGCTGTAAAATTTACGTTTATTCTTCATCGATATTTTTATTTCCATCGCAAGGAAACGTATTTTTCCACTGAAATAAAAACCGAAACGGTCAAATTTAGGGGAAGAAAAGTTTCTTCCGTTTAAGATAAGATATAGCTGTGGTAAGATATATTTATATTTCATAAAAAATATTTTCGTTCACGTACATTTCTCACCGGCCTCTCTGATAACCGACGAGAATTCCCAAAACGTTCGGCAGAATTTCGCTGAATAATAACTTCGTGGGAACGAAAATCGGCTGAATAGCCACGGAGAAACTTTTCATCGAAGAAAAACCGCCGCGAATTTCCACTCGTCGTCAATTTTCATCAACCTACGTATGTATATCCAAGCTTCTTTAATCAGCCCCTTTATGAACGTTCGTTTCCGCTAAGAAGTAACTCGAATGTCGAAAGCAAATTCATTTTTCGTTCGTATTTCGTATGAGAAGGTAAAGTTCGTCCAGGCAAAAAGTGGTTCCCCGGAATGAACCGCAAATATTTTATGAAATATTAAATGACAATTTAAATAGTGATATCGATGCTCTGAAAGCGTGTGCTTTATAATTTTGACAAATAGGAAAACACCTTATGGAATATTCTGTTCCGAACTATAATATTCTGTAAACAACGAATTTTCCTGTCAATTTGCAGCAGAATCTAAAATATAAATATGTGTAATCTTGTCGAATATATATTAAGAGTTGTAAAATTCTTATAACTACGAATAATGCGAATTTTGTTTACGATCCTCGTATTTTTGTTTATATTTATTATCTTAAAGAAGAAGGCCTGTCTTAAAGAAACGTTTGTATATTTATTAAAATTACTGTCCTGTAACACGTCGATTCTCAGCTTTGGAATTGATTACTGAAATAGACAAAATCATTCTTTCCCGAATCAAGCTTACAAATTATGCGCTTTAACCCCTGCGAACGTTGCACAAGACCGCCAAATTCATTTCGAAAGAAATTTACGAAATGCTCCGTGGAAAGACGGATTACAAATGCGTTCTCGTATAGAAGTAATTTCAAGCCAGGCAATTTTTTTTTTGCGGGAACTGTTTTTTTCTACTGGCATGTGTACAAGGACGCTCGTATGAAACGCAGAAGAGAGACAGCATTTTCGCTGAGAATTCAGCGGAGAGTAAAGCTGCGACAAGAGAAAATTTCAGAATATTAATTCCCAAGATGTGGCCGCGTTCACTGCGGGCGAAAAATTTCGAATCACATTTTCCTCAACGCCCATCCTCCTAATATCTTTCGGGAGCGTAAAATGCTCGTTTGTATTTCGCAATTTCTTCATGCATCTTGCGGAACAGAAACGGCTCTCGTTAAACTTCACATTAGCGTTGCGAACGGCACCGCAGAATGTTCTGCAAACTTTGCGCGGAAACATTCGTACGAGGCGGGTCGGAAGCAAATTTTGCATATGCAATAGCGAGTAATTGCTGATTCTATGAACAGTTCACTACTCGAATACAAATGAACTGGTTGCCCGAGTGTTTACAGCTTCCAGGCTTTCTTGCTAATTATTTACCTGACGTCCCTTTTTAACAATTACGCCGCAACTAATGAAGAAAGCGCGTCCCGCTTGGGCAGCAGAATTAGAAATACGCAGGTCGTTCGTTGAACATAATACCGGGGAAATTTTTTAGAATCGTCTAGAGTATGCTTATATCGCAATCACGTAATGGATGACACCTGACCTCTGCCACGAAGTCAGTGTATATCACCTGCTTGGTTCCTGTGCCACCTCGAGCGATCGCTATTAGCGACTATACGTCCGTTCGTCGCAGCTTGCGACGAAAAACCGTTTTGTTCGATCTACACATGAGCCGCCAGCCAAATCGATTAACTTCACATTTTGAATCTTTACAAATTTTACCGTCGAAGCGATCGATGAAGGACCCTCAACTTTTTATATTTAAAGTAAATTTCCTTATTGTTGGGTTTAATATCGCGCAATAACAAAAAAATTTGTCTGGCCCTAAAGTAATAGACATAATTTATTTCTGAAGCCAATGTGATTAATTCCATACGCTTGCATAAATCATTTAAAAGGGATAACGTCTTTCCGCAATAATAATAATACGTTCTATAATGTTTATTCGATTTTCTATTTAACAGGGAACTTTAACAATCAACGTATACTATTGAATCGCTTTTCTCCACTGTTTGTTTAGCGGAGTTAACCGATTTGGCTAATGTGCGGCTCATATAATCGGGCTTGACACCGCCGCGTCGTTAACCGAATAATGAACGTTCGTCGTTTTACTGGAGATCGCGCGACGTTCCAGCGAAAAGGGAGACAAAGAAAGAAGTTATTTTTTGGACAGGTTAAATGAAAATTAGTTAGAAACAGTTGTCGCCGTCGTGTTTCGTCTCGATGCACCATGCAGCGGAACAAGTATTCCACGAACACGCGGCGGATATGGTACTTTTCTATTGTACCATTGTGTCTTTCCGTCGTGTTCCAGCTTCGAAACGTTCGGCGAATAATTGTTTCGGTTAACATTTCGGTATTCAATGGAAAATCCTGGCAGTGTCATGCTCAGTCATGGAACAATACACCGTTGAGCGTATTATTTCCCATTTCGGCATCGATGTACTCTCGTACAACAATTTCGTTTATTCCAATGAACGAGGAGGTCGAAATGGCGAGCTCGTTCGCGGAAACAAAGATTCATTAAATCGACGCGTCACGGAAACGAGACCCGCGAGCTGTCACAATTTCCATTCGCAACTACAATTAACGTGCTCATTACAAATGCGAAATGCATTCGTCTTCATGCATGTACTCGCCTACACGTGTACATCGCTTCAAACAGTTTACAGCGAATCCGTCTTTGGTACCTGCGACAATTTTCCTAGGGACAACCCTCGCATATAGGAATTGCATCGCCGGGCGCACGTAGCGATCCGTTACTTTGCGCTCGGTTCCTCCTCGGCTTTGTACCATCGTAGCGATTCGTCGAAGTTGTTTGTCCCGTTGCTTCGTTGAATTAGCGGCTCTTTGTCCCGCGGATTACCATACCATCGTTACGGCGACTGAATACCGAATGCGCGCGGAGTCTCCCTTAAATTTCACGATTACCGCGTGAAATTCGTTGCTTCATCTTCCCCTCCCCGTGCAATACCCGCGAGTTTCTCCTTCGCAACGTTCTGCAACGTTTCCGTATGGAAAACAGAAGAATGCGAACGGCGTGCTTACAGGAACAATAAATCCTTCTCTCCGTACCCTTTTCACCCCGCCCCCGCGTCATATCCATTTCTCGGCCAGTCGCGCGTTAATTGCAGAAAATAATCCACCCTCGAATCTCAGCAGGGCAATAATTAATATCCGTTAGGTTCGCGGGTTACTTGAACCGTTCTTGGATTCGCAAAGACGCTCCCTGGGCGGGGAACGGGCGCATTATAGATGTACGAAACGCAGGAACCGGCGAAACTTGTGTTATTAAATCTAACTACGGGGCGCGGAACGAAGCGGATCCGAGCGCAAGCTCGCTGCCACAACGCTGGAAAAGCTGACTTTGCCGGCGTGGATGCGGGGCAGCCTGCCAGATATTGTCTCGCCTACTTGGAGCAGCTCCCATCGTAACTTTGACCCGTCTTCGTAGCTTGTGTTAGACCAACTTGCTAGCTCGCGAAACAGATATTACCCTTGTATAATCTGGACGCCCCCACGCTTTTCGGGGGGGGGGGTTTACAAATGCGCGCGACACCGGGCGCCCCGCGGAGCGAAATTGCGCAACGACGCGGCGGGTCGCCTCGGCAATATTAGACGTTATTTTTGGGTCACCCGTTAAATGGAACGGCGATAACGAAGGAGAACCTGCCGAGGCGGTAATTGGGAAATTGGAAAGCAATTACGTTGTATTATGCGCGGGGCACCGCAATTATGAACGAGGGACGTTATTTTCAACGAAAAATAGCTTGCATATTTTTTTGGAGCGTTTCGATTTTCGGACTGCGTTTCTGTATCAAGCGGTTCGCTTTGTTCTTGACAGGTGAAACGACTTATAAATAAACGTCTGATAATCGGCACTGATTGAAATGAAATAATAATAAGCGGTGTACGGATTGGAAAGGCACTTGACAGTTGTGCCAAATATTTTTCTCCGAGCACACGTTCGTTCCCAACGAGTCGCGTGTAAATGTGTCTACAGGTCTGTTCAAAGGATGTGTGCAGCTACAAATTCCCCTGTCGCCTGGCACATCCGCGTGGCCACGCAATTTAGCTTCAACGGTCAATAGGTACGGTTCTAATTTAAGTAGCCTAACGTTGCATTCGAATCGATCGTGAAGCCGGAACTGGAACAAGGTTCGACCTCCTGAAGGCCGAATGCCAATTTAACCCTAAACGATGGCTCGCAGTGAACGCATCCCTCGGCCTGTGCATTCTATCTTACCAAGTGCATACCTTGCTGGCCATTGTCATAGAAAGAAATGCATGAACAGGAACGACGAAGAAAAAAGGGAATCACGTAACACCATTTTTCATCCGTTCGCCAAACAAAGAGTGAAACAAGACCGAACCTTTTCTGTGCTGCATACTTTCTAAAATTCAAAAGAAAGATTTTACTCGTTCTTGTTACAATGGCCGGCTACTTCGTTCCAGTGATTGCATGCTATATTACCGTTCCCTTCGGTCCCGATTTACAAAGCAATGATACCTTTTTTCGAAAATCCGATCGTCCGACCGAATGAAAATTGTTTCCGTTCCCTATTCTCCCGCCTGCTCACCCCCTTTATTTCCGCCCCCCCTGTCTCCCCTGCAATTTTCTTCTGAAGTCGATCATGGGACGTACGGTGGATTTACAGGAGTGGCAGGTATAAAACGATGCGCTTCGTGTCAGTAACGATTCGGCACAGAGTCACGCGATCTTTAATGCCTGGCCCCGATGCACGCGGCCTTAATTATTTTTACCAACCCTTCATCCCGGTGAATCGGGCTGCTACAAACCCCCAGATAATTTCCCACTTGGCGAATTAGCTTGTTCGCGGCTCGTACTCAACGTTCATCGACCACCGAACCGCGTGCACCGTGTTCCTCGTTAAACGGCGATCCAATTGCGTTATTATCCGTGAAACGGAATTGCCTTTGAGAAAATCGTGGCGCGGCTCCACGTTGATCGCTGTCGCTCATTCCAGATTACTTCTCGCGCGTGTACGATGTCCTATTGCAGACGCAAGGATATTATTATTTAATGGCGTAAGAGATTTTTCAGCGGTTCACGCAGCAATTCGAATTTTCTGCTGCGGTATATAAGCACGGTGAGAAATGGAGAGCGGTCGAACTTCATTGTGCGCTGGGAGAAAAAGGATTGGATCGTTGGACTAGATTTGGACTTTGATTTGTCCTTTGCTGAGCAAGTAATACAATCAGCTGAGTTATGTAGGTCATCGATGAATTTCTTCTTCGTAAGTTTGATTGTCTGAGAGGATACCTATAGCCAGCACTCTGTCGAAGCTCACGAGCTACCTTTTAGTTATTGCTCTCAGGTTTTCCACGATCGTCTGATTTTTGTAGCCGCGCACGATATCCGTATTGCAAAACAGAATTGTCAAAAATTTGCACGAACACGGTGGGTATAAACCGCAAAAAACGAAGCAGATAATTATGATGGAACTTTCTATTCGCCGGGTAAATTTTGAACGAAACTTGGCGTTCAACGCGTCAGGAATAGGATCGCGTGAATCATTCGAAAATCTGTTTCGCTACGAGATTATCATCGAAATCGATCGATTATCCATGCATCAGCGCTGCTTGATTATAATCTAGTTCCTCAACGTCGGAACTCGAGATATTAGGGGAATTTAACTGGAGGCCTGGTCATGTTGCCGAGATAGGGTTATGACAGGACGACGGGGATCACTCTAGTTGGATTGCTGATTGCTAATAGAACTATGACTGAAATACGAGACAAGGACATTATCCTACATACGTTCACGTTATGATGTGCTCGAAGTCATTAGATTAAGTCAACCTGTATCACTTGACGTTGCGAGCTGCATGCGAAGCGAAACAGCAGAAAAGGACGACGCTGATTTCGTTACGTTATGTAGAGTGTGAAATTGCTTCGACAGTATGCGTGCAAAACTTGATCTACTCGAAGGTTGTGGAGTGTCACGCCATTCTATAATATTCTATAATAACTGTAATCCTTACAATTGTTTAGGAAACTCGGTCATGGCAAAAATTCGACGGCCTACAAATTTTTGCCCGCCGTCGTAATACGTTTGTTTGTTTGTCTTTTTTGTTAAGCTATAAAACCTCACATGGGATTATTAGCAACATGCACATGACTGTGCATGCCAACATTACAAAGATTTCTCATAGTCTGGAATAAACAATGTGGTGAACCGTTATGTAATTCAGCTCTATAAATGTAAACAGTGAGCCGTTAGAAATGTATGTATATAAAGTAAGGGGCACAGTGTACATGTGTCCATACAAAAAGACATCTATCGAATAAGGTGGAAAGAATTCCTTGTTGCAAAGTGTACGAATCAGAGCATCTGTGTTATTAACGCAGAACGGGCATTGCAATACGTTTACGTTAATCGTTTAATTTGTTTCCCCTATTTGCGCTGTCATCGATCGGTTCTCCCACCGAAAAATTACCACGGCGCTCTTGATGATTGTGCAAGCAATTTCTATACGTTCATTTTACAGGCATCAGCGATTTCCCTCGATCAGTTCGCATTCGTCGCGTGTCCAGAATTAGCGTGTCAACAGCGTCGGACCACCGCGTAACCGCGTGCACGTGTACGCACCTTGTTACGCGGAACGAATTGAGCAGCCAAAAGTAGAATATTAGATCTACGGGCGGGGAAGAACACGGTTAATTAGCCACGCCGTGACGAATGAACTACTTTCAAATGTCACGCGGCGCTTCGCGTAACCCAATTTACTTTAGCGAAAAGATAGGGAGGGAAAAAAAAGTGCTCGGGGGTTGGGGGGGGTGGGTCTGTGGGGCGACGACGAGAACAGTATGGAGGGAACCAAGGAATCAAGAACGGCAGAAAGAAAAATGAAAAGTAAATGCGCCCGGGGCAACACACTGCACCGCCGAGCTTGCAATGCTTTTAACTTTTCCCATAAATTTATCCGCCCTCCCTTTCTCTCTGCCCGTTTCGGGTCGCGCGATTTTTTTTCTTCTTTCTCCCACTCGCAGGATAACCGTTGAACTTTCGTCAAGAAGTACTATTCCTCTCCCTTCCGCGCCGCCACGGTTGCTTCTTCATTCTGTTTATCTCTCGGCCATCTGTCTCTTCCCCGCCACCTTTGATCCGGTCCCCCGTGCTTCCATTGACCTTCTTCGTCGCGACGAAGAGTCGCCGGACTCAAATTAACCTGCGATTCTTCGACATAGTTCGCGAAAAGTTTTCGCAAAGCGAGATGCCGACTCGCGACCCCGGGAAGAATAAACAGAGTTAGGCAGAAATTTCGGAGGAATGATTGTTGCGGTATTTGCGCACCGACTCTGCTGTTATTTATCAACATTCGGCCGATGTGTGTAACTTTGACAATTTTCTGACCGATCGGCAGTAAAATATTGAAGCTGAGCTTAACGGTGCGGAACAATAGCGGTAAGGATTTGTTTCTGTACGATATAAAGAACATGCTGTATTTTTAATTGAAACGACATCGGTATAAAGTTTCTTTTCTAATAATTGTTTAGCACATGGTTGGCAGATTCTTGCGCAAACGATTAATCGTTGCACTGCAAGTGGCAATTCTATCGAGTTCACCTTATGGAACCGGTCCTTCCTATTTTAATCGAACTTTTAACAGATTAATCGAGATGCCGTATAATGGACTAAACGAATGAGTGGAGATAAGAAAGATAGAGGGTGTGGGAGAGATGGGATCTAATTTCACCTTTTCACGGTTAAACGCTTATTGGTTCGCTTCGTGGACGGTCTCTATATTCCACACGATATTCCTATTATTTCTACGGCGACCGTGCTCGACTTCCGATCATTGCAATTACACTTCGTTCCCTGTTCCCCCCGTAGAACGCGCGGGGCAGATCGCGCCAAGCGAGTGCTTCATTCTCGTCCAGATAAGCTGCTCGAAATACTTGTTGGTCGAATATTGATGAACATTCGGGAACACGGAATGGAATAACTGTGTTCTTCGAAAGAACAAACAGACGCGTGATAGGCTCCTCCATGTAACTGTAGTCAGAATACGTCAAATTGTAGCAGGTAATCTTACGGAAACATGTCATGACTCGATTAAAAAAAGTGATTATTGTCGCCATTTCTATGAGCGCATCAAATCCCTCACTATTCCTGTTTAGCTGTTACCGAATTTCAGAAACACCTGTCATACCTCAAGCTTGCGCAACCTCGTACCCTCTCCCAGATGTACCATTTCAAACGGCAACACGGCCCACTCCTAGTGCATAGAACGGTGATCGAAAAGTTCTAGTTACCTATTCTATCCCGCCGCAAACTCTACTACGTAATTTCCAGCACGGATCTTTTCACGGCGCTTCTTACACGATTTTTCACTTAACTCGAAAACCAGGCGAGTTTAAAAAGGGCGGCAGTGTTATCCAGGTCGCTTCCTGCGTTCCTTTCTCTGCCCTTTTTTTTTTATTCCCCCCCCCCCTGTATTTCCGGTGAGTAAAACGGCGAGCCTGGGCGTGGACAGAGGTAAACCCTCTCCGGATTACCAGGGATCCCGTCCCGTTTCCGGTTTCGCCCTCCGTGACTCGAGAGAGATCTTTAAGAGTTCCTGCTTCTTCCTGAAGCAGGTCACGCGTCGCTCATTCGACGTCTGCGATACTACCCTAACGGAATAACGCGAATACCCGACGAATACAATGGTCCTCTTTTTTTGTCGAATGCCTCACGAAAGGATAGTTCAAGTCCTCGGAACAAGTCATGTTTGATTTGCACGCGGGACACGCGTGGATCTCGGAGAGTCGACACACGTGCAACCCTTTAGAAGTTCGAGATGATACTTTCAGATTAAAATACGAGAAGGTTCGGTTACCTGTTTCAGTTTTTGGGTACCTATAAGTACGGGGGAAGTTTAGTACGTGTCAGTAAGGTTATAGCGCGACGATACGATTACTGTTTCATCCCCTGTTAAACTTGTTTCTTATGTTTCGATTTGAAAGGAGCTGTTCTACGTAACAAACATTAACGACTTCGTCATTAACACTTTTGATGTGAGAAATATCCATTCTTCAATTGAGTTATATACCGATTCGAAATGCAAGGTTTTAATTAAGAAACATTTTATTATATTAAACGAGTCCCCTTCGAACCATGCATATTCTCCTTCTATTATTTTTGTAACGGTTGCCAATAGAGATGTGTAATTTGGCTCAGTGGCGTGAATCACAAGTTTTCTATCATTTCTATAATTGCCCTTTTCTGTTCAGTAAAATCGTGCGAGAATGTCGTCGAGCAGTATTAGTTCACACCCCGTGTAACCTTGCATTACGTTTACCTGTGCGATCTAACTGCGTTACCTCCTTCGACAACTATCACTCCTCCGGAGCACGCCCACGAGGACATATGTCGACTATAATAATTCTGTCACGTCTCGCAAGGGTTATCGATTAATTGGCACGTTTCGCACGTCCAACGTCATAACCCTCTGTTCGAGCCTTCTCCGGCAAAGTATTACGAAGTCTCGCGTTTTTAATTTCTTCTTTTTTTTTTTACTCCTCGGCCACCAACG
Organism: Nomada goodeniana; assembly: GCA_963969485.1. Taxonomy (NCBI): domain Eukaryota; kingdom Metazoa; phylum Arthropoda; class Insecta; order Hymenoptera; family Apidae; genus Nomada; species Nomada goodeniana. Next base: position 28,859,855 of record OZ018299.1, read on the forward strand.
GCGTGCCTTTAAAATGCATTTTATCCGATATGATTAAAAAAGTTCAACGCGTTCTGTTTGATGGCCAAGGGAGTACGTTTAATCCTTTGGTACTTGGCGAGTTACGTAACCCTTAAGCTCTTTAGAAGTTGCAGGTTATTTTTAATATTCATGAGGGCACACGCCGGGAAACAACGAACAGTCGTATCTTTGTCATAGAATTAGTAGACGGGCACGGCGTTTCATCGGTGCGCATCGTGCAGTAGGACCATTAAAAAATCATCCGGCTAATTCTGCGAGTCTTCTCCCTAGTACGTCAAAGCTGCTTTCGTTACTTATTTAGCATCAACTGTATTTCGCGAGAGATTGTAATGATCTTGCGCTGCATCGATTTGCAACGGTAGTTTGTGAACGCTGGTAGAATATATGTCTCCTTGTTTTTGTGGTTATAATGGTTAAAATGCTGCAGACACAGTTTTTTTTAAACGTATGCGATATTTGAAGAGCGACGTGAATATTGTTGGGTTAAATTTTCATTTAATCCTTGCGAGGACCACTCGCTGATTATTAGCAAATTTTATAATTATTGAATTTACTGCGAATCAAATTGGAAGGTTTAAACGGTTGCAACCGCGAAAGTTGCTCCCTGCAATTATTTTTAAAATTCAATGGAATTATTCGTTAAAGGTTACTTCTCCTTAATTATACAATTAGAGATCGCGCTTTAATGTTAATAAGAAAGGAAATGTGAAGTTGTAATTGTATGCATCTTAAAATAACATTCGTTTCGTGAAATGTTGTTCCTTCTCACCAGGTGCCTATCGAATTTCAGATTAAAAACAGATGTAGATGCTTATGCAGAATCATATATTGCAATTAACGTTCGCGCCAACGCGATCGGTCAAAAAGCATTTTTAAACAGCCGACAAGTATACCCGGGTAACCGGAACAATTGTTAATTTCGCTTACGTTAGAAAGTACAATGCAGGTTATTTTTTTCCAAGCAACTTCACACAACGAGCAAACGAAAAAAAAGGGGAATGCGTATGGAGAACGCACGTCGTTGTTGTTGCCCGCGCAAAGTAAGATTACTGCCTGACCCAGTTCTCCATAATTACCTACATTCTTGCATTTTTATGCAGTCGTTGTTCCGCAGCGGCGAGCGTGCACGGTATCGGCGACGATTCAACGTAAAGGAGATATTTGTCCGGGATTCGATGTTCGAAACGACCTATCGTATCTCGGCGCTGGACATCGGTACCGAACGAACGAATATCCAATTACGTGCTCGCTGCTCTGGTCAATTCCGCGCACCGTGACGTAGCTTTCATGCGAAATTTCATCGCGATGCCATTTCACGTGGGCGAAATGGCAATTCTTTCCGTCCCGTACAGAAAATTGTCGACGGGGCTGCGCGCCTACTTGTACGCAAGACTTGAAATACGTGGCGCTGTCGCGAATACGGTAACGTGCCAACGCGGTATCAATTACTATTTCTGATCCTTTATCGTGCCACGTACGGGGTCGAGCAAGGGTACACGATTTACGATTGCCGTTCGACCGATCGGCTTGTGATAGGTGGAAAAAACGTGCCGGTAAACGTGCACCTGCTACGCCACTTGTTACCGCGGAAACGGCACTGTTCGTTATCCGTTTGATGACGCGGAGCAGGGATCGCAAATGAGAGAGCTCAGGTGACGACGACAAAAACGTCGATATCCTCTGCCTTATCTCGCGCTGCGTTGTTCGCCGAGTGCACTGGGTTCATCCCTTTCGATATATACCACGGTTAATATCCGAGAACGTTCTCGATGCGTAAGATGGTTCGAACTAGTATTTGCATTAGCACCTGGGCTTTCTCATCGCGGACAGCTTTGTTCAAAATTTTTACGTCGGATAAAATGGGGACAACATTTTTAATCTACCGCGAAAGAACGTTTTTACGAGTTTTTTTCAATTTTATAATAATATGAAAATATTGCGGATACACTATTTAACGTTACATTAAAATTTCAGGCCGTCTGTTTATCGAATTTATAAAATAGTGTTATTTATATATAAAATTTCCGCCAAAAATTCCCCCAAATTGTCATTCGTCTTACCTGTCACTTGGGATATTGTCTTCAGGTAGCGTTCGCAATTATTTAAACGTAATCCAATCAATTTGATATCATTTTGAAATTACTTCGCGCGCGGTACGGTCATTGTGTCTCGCACGAATGGCAAGGATCTCTGTTGCACGTGAAACTCGCGGGAATAACTAGGAACCAGCTTCGTCGCGACCAATTCTGTTCGGTAAGCTAATTAAGCGGCATCGTTTAATTTTAATTGAAATCATCGTTCCTTCGCCGGTGTGCATGGTACTCGAGACTGGCTAATGACAAACGCTTCCACTGTTAAACGTTGCCTCGCGCAACCAATTATTACAGCAGATCTCCGCTTTGTCGTTCATTGGCTCTCTATGATCGTCGAAATCGAATGTCAGATGTAATCGTTGTTGGTACGTACATGCATATGTACAATGCACATACATTCGTGCAGCTTGCGCCCAAAAGTACAGGTATAAACCGTGTACAGACCAGTGGAATTCATTGAGGAAATATCGAGGGAACTTATTCTGTATTCTAAGTAGAGAAATATTGTTAACTGTCACGTGCAATTATTATTGGTACATTCGTTTTTTTTTTTTTTTTACTGTCATCGTCGAAGTATTTAATTTCCCAGTACGTACAAAATGATTAATTAACACCACTAATATTTTATTCCACAAGGATCAATAGTTTTCTTCGACCGCAAAGATAATTTTAATCAATGTGCCATACGAACGGACAACGAGATACGTTAAAATTAAAAACTGAAATCCGACCAATATTTCTGTGATCACTGTTCTATCTCCTTACAAATTTACACTGATCCTATTGAAAAACCCAGCATACATGTACCAAAGGAACATTAACGTGTCCCCATAGCAAGATTCAGCATGCATTTGGAAAACAATCACGCAGATATTGCGTGGTGTGTCCAATGGACCTCCGAGGACAGCAACGAGGATAAGATTCGTCGTTACGTTTCCATTTGAGAATGGTCAACATTTAAGCCGGCCATATTAATTAATATGGTGCAAGCTATAACGCGATCAAGCGACCCAATTTCCGGCCAAAAATCAATAACGCCAGCGCTGTCCGGCAACATCGACGTTGTCGCGCGAGTTCGAGCCCGCGTGTGCGTACGTCCAAATGCATTCCCGAAATAATTTCACCGACTCGAAGGAAATCTTGACGCTCACAGCGACGGACAACGAAGATTTAACTGTTTTCACGGCTGCAATCTGCACGGGCGGACGTTTTTTCGTTTCGTCCCGTGATTTTTCTATTTTCTCCTGCTCGCTTCTGTCTTTCTCCCTCTTTTTTTTTTTAATGTCCCGGATTAAATTCCTCTGAAAATTTATTCCACGACTCCCTTTGATATGTTGTTCCGCGCGACGAGCGTGTAATTCCCGTGGAGCGCATACTTCGACGGAGCGATATTAGCGCTGGTTTCACACGCCGTCATCGTCCGTTATCTACGAACGGGCTGCCGTTTTGTGACCACGCGGGACACGGAATCCGCGTATATTTTCATAAATTTTCCAGCCGCTTCGCTGTCGTGTTTTTATCAAATTATCGAAATAAAATTGAAGAAACAAAAAAAAAAACAGCCAACGATATTGTTTCGCGCGAAGATATCGTTGCGTTCAGATTAATATTACCGAGGTCTCCGAGCTGCGCATTTCGTGGCCATGTACACGTTCGTATCACAGTTGAGCAGAACTTTCCAAAGCTCTGCACGGGAAATATTAAAACTCACACTTTAAAAGCGCCGTGTTCTTCGGGGGTAACGAGTGTTTACGCAACTAATTAAAATTAAGACAGAAATTTCGTTTTCTACTTGCTGCGCGAATGTGAATCGCCTGCGATGCCCGAGTTTAAAAATCTTCAACCGGTCTCAACTTTTAATTAGTTTCGAGAGTTCGGGGAACAACTGTGCACCTCTTCCGCGAATACATGGAATCGAGAACGCGAAGTGTCTCTAATGCAACAGGGTCAACGGACGAGCCACTCGAATCAACAATGGAAAACGAAGAAGCCTCGTATCTCGCGCGTGACGCGAAAAACAGAAAACTTAAAATTCCGCGAAACTGAAATCATCGTCCCACCAACGATCCCTACCAATTTAAAGAACCCACGTTATCATAACAACACGAGCCGTATTAAGCGTCCGGCACTCGTTTATCAACCATCGCAGACCCGTGCTCGTAAATTCGCCTACCTACTACGGTACCCGGAACAACGGTTCCCGATTCCCCTTAGATGGAACAAGGGAACCGAAACCAAATAAAGCCGACGGGGTATAAAGACGCCGACCGAGACACCACGTGTTCTAATGGTATCGCGTGAGTAATGCCGCTTGGCGGCCTTATTACGCGAAACCGCGAGCGAAAGTAGGCGGTTAAATAAATTACATTTGCTAAGTTATTTGCGGGGAGCCATGCGCGTCGCCTAACGCGAAACGGGATTGCAGCAGACAGTAGTATCGGTCGCGGAATTAGTTTCGTCGGTCGGCTAAATCTGGTGCTTTTACGTCCTCGCGTAAACACGCGCATGGGAAATGACGTTGCGTGGGCAAAATATCCAATTCGTTCGTACACGAAACCGGCGCCTATTCGGTCGTACTCAATTCACTTTCGGTTATACCTGAATCTAATCGTTTGTTTTCAACCAAAAAATCTGTAAATATGATATTTCCTCCGTCGTTCCCGGCCGTTAATTTGTCGCGACGAAGCGTGACCGGTGAAAACGAAGTTATCCGGTCACGCTCGAAAAGACCTTATTTTTTTTTCTTTGCAGGGTCGAACGGCGCGCCGGTAGCTCCGTTTCGTTGAGAATTAATACGGTATTTGAATCTGCACAAACGTGACAGGCAGGTGAAGCCGGCACCAGATATCATTTCGTTGTTCAAACGGAGTGCCTCGCCGATCCAATAAAAATAACTTGGTCGCGCACGGGAAAGCTTTTAGCTCGAAGGGCTTTTTGCTTCCACAATGTGATATAGATTTCTTTGTGCGGTGGTCAGCCGCTGTGATTCGTCTCGAAGCCGAGGCATAAAGCTTTTCACGTTGAACTTCTCGTCGAACACGCGCCACGGCCTTTGTACACCTTTTCCACGGAGTAGAATCACATCGCACTGTGAACAATCTTTCCCGGGGTCTCTGTTAATCCAACGTTATCTGAACTCGACTGTATCGAACGCGAGGTTGAGAGAAATAGAAATGGGTAGCAGTTTATTATCTCACGCATGCTGAGAATGATATTTCGATCGGTTAAAAAATATTGTTGGGATTAATGATCTCTGCAAGTCCAATTTGTTCTTTTATTTGCAAAATCTTGTTTAATATTGGATAGGTCCGAGGAACATTTACGGCAGTAGCGTGTAAACCACTGTAACAAGTTGTGCAACGAGGGAAATAGGGTAAGACCTACGTGTATTAGGTGTATAAACGTTTACAGAAGGAAAGAAATCATATTTCGTGTACGATGAATCGTAGTTAAATTTAATTAAAAATATAATTCTTCGCATGTCGTTTTGTTTTCGTGAAATACTTTAATTTCGGACACATGTTCGTTTAAATGAATGCAACGAGATACGAGTTGCGTGTGTCGTCTCGCTTATCGTTTTCCATTTAGCGAGATTTTTGATTAGTTACCGTGCAACAACTTTACGTTGACGTCGACTGTCGGTCATGATTCGTTCAAAAAAATTTCTTCCAGTATCGTGACTGTTGTAATTGCACGTTTTTGCGTTACTGTAACGCACGTAAGATGGTTTTACGCAGCTAAAAAATAACGTTACGATTAAATAAAAACATAGGAAGCTGAAGTTACCGGAGTTATTTTGTTTTCTGCCGATTTACACACGATTTCAATTGAAGTGGCTATTGTGTCGGTACTATTCGTCCTCTTTCCTACAGTTTTTTCGTCGACCGTATTTCCGTTCAAAATATCGAATAAAAACATGAAATGGTATAAATGCGGCAGAAAAAAAACTGTGTAAATGAATTAGTAGAATTCTCTGATTGAAATAAATTGGTTTAATTTAATAATGCATTAAGCTCCAAGAAAGAACGGGCTGCTCTCAATTATACAGGTACTTGCAATTTTAATACCCCAAATTTAATCATTTCTGCCTTATTAATACCATTATACTTTCCTTCCGCCTTTCCTGTAGAACGTGATCCAATAATAACGAATAATAATGGCATCAGAAAATATTAATAGGGACACGAGACTCCTTATTTTACAGACATAAAATTAGTTAACCACTTTCGTTGCAACTAATCATTCACTACAGATACCAATAGGGAAACAATAATCTATTCAACGAAGACTCTGCTGTAGTTACAAAATTTTCACCTCTCCTACCATCAAGCAACACTTTCATGACTCACAACCCCCTGTTTTCTCAACCACTCGACAGACTGTGTGCATTACCCGTCACCCAAGAACGTTAGTAACTTTCAATTCGCGCCCGGACCGATACAACTTATCGGGTTTACCCGCGTCGTCGTCATCGACTAGACTGATTCAGCCCCGTTCGAATCGGCGTGGCACGTCAAAGTCGACATAATTTCATTGGATCGGGGAGAACTGCGGAAGTTCTCAACACAGAGAGACACAGGCACAAGGGGACAGACGTAGCACGATCTGAGCACGAAGCACGGTTATAGAAGGAGGTTTTCACTTAGCAGATTGAACTCCGAGGAAAGTTGCTTTCTCTGAGGCCGCTATTCCGGGACACTAGGAAGACTGTTTCGCAAGCGCATAAGGTGTCCTCCGCGTCCGGTCGTATACGGGAACACAAATGCACAGAGAAATGAATTCATATCTGCACAGAATGTCCCCGGAATAGAAGGAAACGGTGGGCCGTTCCTCGAGGATGCACGAATCATTTCATACATCCCGGCCGCGGAATCGCTCGACGAGGCGCGCTTTTCAATTCAGGATCAAAAGTATTTCGTTACGAGATGGAGCTGCATAATTCATTGCCCGTATGTTTCATCAACGGGATTACTCTGACTGCTCGCCGCAACGTGGCCGTGGGTACACTGGCCGGGCCCCGGCGAGCCATTAATTATTCATTTTACCAGTGGCATTTTTGATGTCCCCGTTTTCCTGTGGGATTTTTACGATTTCTCGTTGCAAGCGTCGCGCGATACCTTTGTTACCCACGGATCGACCAATTTCAATTTTTCAACACCGCGACCGCAACGCTGTGTTCGTTTTGTTATCCGTGCGCGTCCGCGTAAGACAATTTTTGCACGCGCTTCTCAACTTCGATGATCAATTTCGTATTTCCGCGTACGATCGTGTTTATATCTTCTCTATCGGATACACCTCGAGTATCTGCTGTCCGGGAATCGCCTCTTGGAACCATATTTTCGCTAAAATTAGCCCACGCGAGATACGGGAAACGCGTCATCGCTGTTCATCCCCCGCGTGTCCAGTCTGTGCGATCTATTTTCCCAAGGACGCGTAGAAACAAACGACAATTTATATCTCCCGTGCGCGAAACGATACGGCTCATTGATAGCGGCAGGTGTACCGTGAAGTTTTCAAAAGAACGGCGGCTGTACGGTGCACACCAGCTTTTCCGGCGGCCTTTGTGCCCTCGTCTGTGCCACCTTTCCGCCGGTGACACTCTGGAAATGAAATTTAAGGGAAGAATGCGCTTATTTCATTACGCGGTCGCACACGGAATCGTGGCGCCCACGTTTCTCCGCCGATGTGGAATTAGCAGCGCGATTTGAATAATATCACCAGTTCATTACCCCCACTTGAAAATTATACAGCAAGCTGATCATTGAATTTCGCTCGAAATATTACCGACCATACCGATTTCGATCGATCTAAATTGCAAGCAAGGAATTAATCTGCGTTTGCCTCTACTGCATCTTGTCTGCCATTCGGCGCACTTGTCGATCCATTCTTACACAAAAATATTGTAACTCGGATACAAAGTTTTTAACCGCTAAGGTTACAGGACCCTTAATACACCGCACAAGATCACTACCGACCCCGTACGAAAGCCCTCGAGGTTTCTATAAAAGTCTTTCTGTGCTGAATAATTCATGCTACGTCAACGGAGCTTTACAGCATGTTCGCAATAAAAATCTTTTCGATCAACCGCGTTCCGAGATACACTTCCACCGAATCGTATCAGCGGAGAGGAAGTTAACAAACACGCGACTAAAGCCAATGATGCACGGGTAACTTACGCGGTACACAGTTTCCAGCAAACGGGTCACGGCAATATCTTTCACTCCGTCAGGATCAAGTAATTCCAGAGATAATAACTCTGGCAGGCATTGGTCCGTGAAGGGTGAAGCCGCGATGCATTTATCTTAAAATTGGATTGATTATAAGTTCGTCGTGGAGCAGGCTCCTGTTCAGCCGTTACAGGACTCCAATACGGCCAGAAACTGGTTATTTCGAGGCTCATAGAGCACGAGTGCATGGCAGGGGGGAAATATGTTACGGGGCCGGCTTTATCGTCGACGTGCACCACTGTCTGCTTCAGTGTTATTTCGCTGCTGCCGAGTGGCTCATAACCGACCTACGAATTTCTTTCCTTTTCGTGGACCACGACGTTCTCGCCCTTCTGTTTCCACTGTTACGTTTGCATGTTTCGGGCCCTTTGCAAATCCAAATTTCCACTCGGTCCGTTCGTCGCATCGTTCTCGATGTGTCGCGTCACGTCGACGAATAATATTTACGCCGCGCTGCTCGACAGCTGCGACAGTAATTAATTTGTCGACCAATTTCTGGAAACTCGTTTGCGGCCGAACAATATTTCAGGATCATGTTGGTCCTTTGCTAGTCGTTGAATTCCTCGTGATATTTAAAGCGCGTCGCTTCGCCCGATAATGTTTGTTGCGATATTGCAATTGTATTTCAAGCCGTTAAAATAAAGCTGCCCAGAAACTAATCGTCGCTCAACAAACGTTAACATACTAAAAACACAACACAGATCTGGATGAATGTCGTTTCATTCACAGTTTATGAACACCTGTCATTCTTTACGCGTATCCCCCGATCCGCAAATTATTGCCCCGTTAAATCCATCATCCTCGACGTCAGCGATTAATTGCGACTGTCATTTCGTAATTTATTGCAGACACAATTGACAATCCTGTAACCTGTACGGCCAGATCTTCGAGCCTGATCGCTCCGAAGGCAAGCAGAGCGGAAGCAACTAATGCAAGCATTGGATGTCACGTCAGACCGATAATTGAACGGCGATTTACTTGTTTATGTGTTTGGTTACGTTGCACGATATATCGTTCGGCCACGTGCAACCAGAAATCGTCGTCACCCAAAAGGTAATTGTGTCTACAGACGTAATCCGCTCGAAAAATGTTTCTGGCCTATTATTAATTCTACCTGTTAGACGGGCTAAGATCGGGGCGATCAGATTGTAACACTGTTCAAAGACATCGAGATGCATCCGATGGATAATTGAATCACTACGAACGTGTTGGTTCTCGGTTCGACGGGATAATTCCCTCAAAAGGGTATAACGAGGCAACAACGTTTTCGGAAATCCCCTTTGTTTTTGTACGACGATCGAGTAAATCCGCGAACTCGTGTAGCCCGCAGCGATATCAACGGAAACCGCTCCTTAAAAACCATCACGGAAGTTTTTGTAACGGGATTAAAGAGTTATTCGTTTCGAAAGGTGAATATTGAAAACGTTGGCACTCGGAATTCGTGCGATATATATGTATCGCGTTCGTTACGGTGCATATATGTATGTTATGTTAATGCAGAAGTTGTCGGAGAATTATCAAATTTACAATTCACAGTGGCGAACCATATTTTACCAGGCGAGAATTTACATTGAAAAATCGCGTGCAGACGATCGCGAAATTATTCCGGCGCGTATCGATTGTTAATTCGGCCATTAACCTCGTGTATATTGTCCCCAATATTTTCCCGGTGTATTTTGTGTTTAGAAATGCGAGTGCGAGGGTGTGCTCGTGTTTATATATGCCTAGCGGGTGTCCTTAAGGGTGGACAGTGTCCTGAGAGCGAAGTTTGGCACAGCACATCGGCCAGAGAGAGAGAGAGAGAGAGAGAACGTGGGAGTATGTATCCGGGGAGTTTGCAGCGAGTTTATGGAGCTAGTTCTAGCGAGAATTGCAGTGCAAAGAGGGGAATTGCGGTGTTTGTTGTTATTCCATTATTATTGGACAACGTGGAATATCCTGTGTGAAAACCAGTAAAGCTTCTACTACTATTCTATTGGAGGAAATCATCGCTATTGTTTCATTCATGGGCAAGTTGCAGCATCGCGTAATGAACAACTTCGAAATAGAGTACGTCCTTTGCGATGCTTCGTCATATAATTACATTCATAGCCTGTCATTTATCATAGACAGAATTAAAAATTCTGCTCGAGCAAAGCTATACATTTCTTTGTTACTTTAATCGTACGAGAAGTAGATTTTGTGGTTCCGTAAAAATTAATTTAAAATTATATAACAATACAACCAAAGATCGACTAATATAACGCAATAAATTCCGTAAAATTCTATAATAAATATCATACTTTAAAATCAGGGGCATTCATCAAAAGGGTTTTGATCCATGCACCTAAAATGCGTTTGTCAAACTTTTCCACAGTTACAAATTTGTCAAGAAGTCCAATCAGACTTACGTCTTGGTCAGAAACGACCCGTCAGTCGCGGCAGAATTCAATAAGCAGATAGAAAAGGAAGCGAAAACGAAAGCAAAATAATAGAAAACCTCGGTCAATAACTCAGCCAATAAGCGTGGCCTGTATCCCCTCGTACAAGAACGAGCTGCATCGTTCCCAACGAATCCAAGGAATTAGTTTGGCGGACAGCAGTGGTCAAATCACTCTCGGCTCGCGGGAGTGCGTACAGGATGTCCACTGGACATCGTTAATCGCGGCGGAGGATCGACGTGGATCGTTAATCATCGGTTCGAGCGACGGACGTCGTCGTGGCAGCAATGGGGTGACGCTTCCACGATCGAGGCTATTCGTCTCTTTATCCATTAGTTCGTGTCCCAGAGCGGCGGACCGGTGTCGTTTGCCTCGTCTGGACCACGGACGCCAATTTGTGGCCATACCGAGCCTTGAAATCGCTATTTACATTTGCCGTCATATTATCAACCTCTATCAGCGAATTCGCATTCCGTTCCTGTTGCGGATTACGCGTGCTACGGTTACCACGTAAAACCGGAGGAAAGTTTAAGCAGAGCGAAGTCACGATACGAGTCTTGAGCGAACGTGTTTTTGAGTGTAAGAGAACGAGAATCAGGTGGGCGCAGTTTGTCATTTGATTGAATTCATTGAGCGTGGGTTCGATATCGATTAACCACTTGCCATAATGTATTTATTTTATAACGCAAGATGCAGTTTGTCATGTGTCTGCAGACTTGTTGGTAGACCGTGACTTTCGAATAGGAAATTGTAGGACGTATACGCACAAGAAATGTGTTGAACCTTTCATTATTACGCGCCAACAAGCACGCATTGGTTGCACTCCCTTTCTTGTTTTTTCATTCCCGCCTTATAGCCGCTATTATGTCTATTCTGTTATATATGTGGGGGCACTTCCCACATACACCGGTAGGGGACAAGCACGATGAGCACGACGATCCGGCTCCCGAAAGTGGTTGTATAGGTCCGCGGAACTATATATACAACCTCCGATCATTCCCTTCTATCCCTGTGTCTAAGGCAGGGCCTGCTAGTACGCCTTACTGATGAGTCCGCTAGCAGGCCTAGGACGAAACGCAACTTCTCCCCCTTCCTCTTTCTTTTCCCGTCGTACCTCCTCCCACCATCTGTCCGACGGTCCGTCGACTACCGCAACCCCCCTCATATATATATATATGTATTCGTCTTCTGTTTCTTTTATTCGCCAAGTCGACACGTTATAATGTTCAATAAATAAATCATTTGATAATATTTGAATAATATTGCTTATTATATTATGAAAGTGTTTGTTATTATTTCCACCAACGTGCCCCGAGTGAAATTATATTTTCATCAAAATGCGTTTGCGGGGCACATTGATTCGCAATTGCTGATTGCGATTTTATAATTATAAAAATACGAGGCGTATTACCCTTCGTTGTTGAAGCTGATTATATCGCGTCGAAAATAGTCGGCCGCTCGGTGGGCTGGGAGTTCTAAACTAGGTCGTTCGAAAATTACATGAATGTTTTTGGAAAGGTACGCGATTCTATCCTCTATGGGCGCTGCACCTACCAAAATATTTCAGGGCAGTGGAAATTCCTGTTCCGGTGTACGTATATACAGTTTATATGTTGGCGGTCATTTCGGCGTAAAATTGCTAATTAATATTCCTCCGTTTCATTTCGGGAATAGATGCATCAATGCGCATAATACTGCGCCAGGTTTGCTTCAAGCTGCTTTCTATTTTACATTTCAGGTTATATAATTGACTTTGTATTTACGGGCGTGTTCTGCGTACTTTGGAGTATTAACTTTTCCATTCCGTTTATTTGATCGTACACGCCTTCTACTTTGGCGGTGTATTTAGTCTCCGTGCTGGTTTCGTCTGATCATGTGCGGACCTCTTTCACTTACTCAGCCGTGTATCCTTTGTATTTTCCTGTACTCGATTCCATTGTTTGCGTCATTTGCAGAGAATTATTAAATTCTTTTGAAGGGCTGTTCAAATGTACGTACATACGCATTTGCAACGTTTTGTTCGTGGAAATTAAATTATTCTTCCCAGTGATATTCTTTTACTTATAATTTACACGTAGCACACAAAATGTTTTACTGTTTGTGATTAATTTACACAATTAATACTTGCACCGCAATATCGACTAATTTATTTTTCGACTATGGGCAATTCTTTGTTTACGTTTTAATTCAAATAGAAACCGAGAAACACAGCGAAGATAGATTCTATGCATACTTAAGTAGTGCAGTAAATTTTGGTAATAGCAAGAGGACAGGTATATAAAAGATCAAGTTTTCGATTTGTTTGCTACTCAGTTGCGTTTAACCTTCTTTGCGCTCGAGGGCGGGCGTTTGATTAAATTGCAACGCCACGTTGCAAGAATCTAAAAATTTAAATTTCAAAAGTGCACGCCGGCTTTTGAGCTTCTCATGAATTCTAATGCGTTCAACATACTGATGAGAAGAAACATCCCGCTTTCACAAGATACGTTTTATTCAAAGATGACCGTGTCAGCAGTCGTGTCTTTAAACATTTTGTTCCATTATATATTCGCTAACAAGTACAACACTGCGAAATAAAAATACGTTGACATCTCTTATTACGTTTCCACGAAGTTTCCTCTTTATTAACTTATACCTACTCCTACTTCCGTTTGTGGAATTAGTTTCGCTGCTACGATGAAAAATTTCACGAAGACGTTACCAGAGATCAAAACTACCGATGCCATAGCAACGGAATGCTCAATGGTACCAAAATTTAAAAAAAATAAGAATAGTCAGATGAATTATGCAGAAAAGATTGCAAGTTAGTCATAGACAAAAACAGTTATACAAATCTGTTCCCCATTTAAAATACTACTCCTTTTTCCACCCTCGTGCAGGATCTATTATTCAAAATAATATTTTTAAACACGCCTTCCTCAAGTTTCTACCCCGCTTACAAGATCTCAGAAGTATTATATTCCCGGGCACCGAAGTGCGAATTAAATTCGCCTCACCGTCAGAATCGCCCCATTCTTTCCACCGTTTCCTGATTTACGTGGCAAACTTCTACCTCGTGGTTCCACGGCCGACGCTTGTTTCTCAAAGTTCCACGAATTTTACGAATGTTTCCACGGGAACGCGATGAGGGGGGAACGCGCAGGAACCATCTTGCGGACGAAGAGCAGTGCACGTTTGCGGTTACAGGAATCAGGACGGCGCCGAACCGAGAGTTTCATTTAAAAGCGTGGAGCGGAACGAGCCGCGATCTCGGGACAGCGTGTAAATACAGCCATAGATTTCCTTTATCTTAGCAAAGAGCACCGGCGCCCTTGTTTCTTTCTTTGCTATCGAACAACGTGCGGCGCTTCTTTAGCTGTCCACCCGAGTGTATTCCTTTGATATCGCCGTAGAAACGTATCTTAAGGATATTTGAGAAATTCTTTCACGAACGTCGACCCATCGTGCAGAAATATCTGGGCCGTGTCAAAGCTGTTCGTTCCAGATTTACGTTTTTGAAAAAAATGATCGCGCCGGGAGGTTTATTCCTTTTTAATGAGTTTCGTACTGCTGCTTCTTCTACTTTGAAGCGTTTTTCTTCGGCGGGCAGTTATTCGTTGCTCGCGCAACTCTTTACTCGTCCGCGATAAGTAAATTTACGTCGAAATGAGAGACTCTAAGAGACTCGAAGCAGTAATTCTATTTGAATGTTGCAGCAATTGCTTTTGCACATCATTTTTGTACACAGGCCTTGGTGAATCCTTGTAATTTGATTTAAATTATGGAGTTCGGATACGCCGGAGGATATCTCGATTTAAAATGAACAGGTCCCGCGGGTGAATGAAATATGTTGCCGACCGGCGTCACGTTTCCCTTGAAAATGTAAATGAAAAATTCGGAAAGTTTTGTGCCGGTGGCGTGTACAGGCAGAATAGTGCAACGTCGCGGGAGAAATCGTTGCCGTGTCTGATAGAAGGCTCGTTAGCCTAATTGTATCCTCTTTCCCGTCGCGATCCCCTTAGGCAGATGAAGAGCCGGTAGAGAGTTTTAATTGTGATCCACCGGCTTAATGTGGATACTTTGCCTGGACGTGTTCGAGCGCCACTGCAAACAGTTTTAGGAGCGACGCCATCCCCAGAAAGTGAATTAACTAATGGAAATACAATCCTGCTTTCGCCACTGTCTCCCCCTTTTCCTCTTAACGATATGCTTTTGAGTCGACACTCGTCTGCTTCTCCCCTGTTTCCCTCATTTACGAAAGGAATAACTAGATGGAAGTCATATTTCTGTAACTTGTAATTTAAGGGCGCCGCGTGATACTCGAACGTCATCAATTTTGCGAGAAACTATTGATATATTAGGAGCGACTAAAAATAATGTGGGTATTGCGAAGGGCAGCGGGGCTGAAAGTGTTGGTTTCGTAAATAAATTTGAATTGGTAAAGGGCTTTCGTTTTAAATGCTTATTGGTGAACCGTGTAATGCGTTTGAACGTTAAACGCTGAACACTTTTATCTCCCTGATGCTTAATCTTAATTCAAATCTGCCTTTTCCCCTGTAATTGTGTACTTCGTTTCACTGACAATCGCGAAGAATCCGAAGCATCTGGTTCGCGCTTAGTCTCTTCGAAATTTTATACTTTCCAGACCATCGTGTCTGTTTTCTGTATTATAATAAATAATCGCGTCCCCGTTTGCACGCAGTTATTTCATTTTTAATATAATAATATTTGTACTATACTGTAATAGCGTCCCCTCCATTTTCGAAACGACTGTTCAATTTCTAGCGAGACTCATTTAATCAATCAATTTATGCGTACCCTATATGTTTGTAACAAATCAAATTTTAAGTACTATTCGCGCTAGACGTGCAAAGCAACCCGCCTCTCACCGTATTCCACGGATCAGAGTAAGATTCCCGCACGAATTGGTCCTTATCGTACGATTCCACTTTAATTACTCCTATTTGTAAGAGTAGCAAATACGTCGCGAAATATAGGCGTAAAATAGAAGGAAACAGATTCGTCGTATCTCGGGCACGGCGGAGTGCAAGCGACCGTTCGAAAGTAATTGTTGGCTTCGGGATAATCTCGTAAAGGTGATTAAGAATGGTCCCGTATCGGAAATTGAATTAAACCAGTACGGTCAAATCGTGGCCGCTCTATTCTTGGCTTTATGGCTCCACAGTTTTTTCCCCCCCGCCTTTCTTCCTCCATTGTTCCGTCATTTTGTTTTCTTCGTGTTCTTTTACCAGCGCTACGTCGCCATTCGCGGAAGAATTCTTTTATTCGCCGTTGCCTTGAAAGCGCGCTTCCGGTCGGCACGTTCGCGCCAGCCGGTCAGCGAAACGAGAAACGCGAGAAACGGAAAATGGAAAAGTGTACGCATGATCCCAACGATAGGGATTAAAACAGGCTGGTCCTGGCGCAGCTCGGAAATCTAATTTCCCAGAAGGCAACACGACCGAATTCATTGCCTCTAATTATTTCTCTCGCTCCACGCCCGCGAATCCTCGTTAATTGGGGGCTATTCACTGGAAAAACAGTGCCGCACTGTAGCACTGCAGTCGGTTTCCGTTGACGTTGTCACTATCGTGCTCGTTACTCCGACGAGTGCCCAACGTGAGCATGGGCTTTGGTTCCTCGTCATAGATGCGCTAGAAACCATGGATTTTGATTGCTACAAGGGTCAATTCCGCTGTGCAATTTCATCGGCTCAGACTTCTCATTTTCGTGGACGAGAATCGAGTGTATTCTGCTGATAGTTCGAATGCCTTTCCTTTCCTCGTGGTATGTTTAATTTTTAACGCGTGGCGGTGAATCACGACGGCTCGTAATATACAACGATTTCAGAAATGTGTTAGAATAATGCAGATATATGAGAGCATAAATTGTTCAAGCACACAATCACGGTTGTGCTTTATAATTAAGTACATTCGCAATCTGAAAATTCGCAGTCAGTTCGAACAATTTCATCCATAAATCTATTTGGAACGAAAATTCATTCAGGATAAAAGTTGTGCAAACTGTGCTTGTTCCAAAGCATCGACGAAGGAGCGGCTACGATTGGCCAAAGTTCGTGGCCATCATTTCAGCTACGCGAACACCGCGGGCCCTCCATTAAAGACCGATTGACCCTTGAATTGTCGTTGGATCGATCCGTGCGACCCCGGAACGTAAATCTGAAATATTATCGGGCGTTTGTTTTGAACGTCCTTCATATTTTATCAAGTATCCCTTTTAAGGGTCCTACGGTTCCGGGTACACGTCTCTCATATATCACGACCTTTATCTTTCCTTTGGGTCGGTTTGCATTGCTTTCAGATAAAATTCATCTTCGATGCTACAGGACTTCGACAGTTCATAACCGGCATATCTACTTTATCGCGGAGCAAAGGTTCCTGTATGCGAAGTAACGAGCGGAAACGTTCGGAAACTTACGATGCCAGCAAGCGAATTGTTTTTAATAGCAGTACGTCTTCGTTGTAAATGCAAGGAACGGTCTGGATTTGATCTTAGAAAAATGCCTGAATTCGTTAAAAAGAGGTTTCCATACATAATACATGGATTTTTTTAAACAGATGACGGTTGCAAGGAAATGGTAGAATTATCAAAACTTTCTGCGTGATCAAATAAAATAATATACCTAATATGAGTTACAATTATATCTTTATTTTAAATGAGTCTAATTTCTTACATGGCCCTAACTATTCAATTATTAGGTGAAGGTGGCAATCCTAAACTAAAAATAATCATAAAAACAGTAGCAACTATAATAATGATAAAATTCATTAATTTAAACACAATTACATGTGCATACACTCCGTGCACGATTATGCAATAATCGAAAAATATAAAAAAAGCCGAATCGAAGACGCTTCTCAACGCGTATATTCGAGGTTCTTATAACAGTAGCGTCACACGTCACGAGCTGTTTGCCGAATGACGAACAGCTGCATCCAATAATACTATGATACACTGACGTTTCGTTGTATTTTCAAGCAAACAGCGAAATATTTTTCAGGCTTGATTTACCGTTCGCAAAGGGCACTTTTACCCCCTATAAAATTTGTCGCGATCGCGAACACCGACGGCCAAAAACGAATTCGAATTCGATCCTAGCCCATTGCCCGGCGCTATTATTTATCGACGCTCGTACGCGCCATTAGTTTCGAAAATATCCGGGGACAATGGTACCTCCTCCTACCGTATATTCTTCGTACGATTTTTTTTTTTTTTTCAATGCCACGTTCGTTACTGGCGGCGGGAAATCGAAAAAAAGGTACCATTGCCGATAAACGTCGGCTCATTGCTCTGTATCGATCAGCGCTCGTTCATCGTGAAATCGCCTGGACGTTTGTATCGCGCTGCTTGTAACGCTTTGGCGTGAAAGCGATTTTAATCACCGCGACATTACCCTAAACCGGTTTATGGTACACGCTGTTATCATGGTTGCAGGATCGAATAATCTACGAGGAATAGAAGAATGAAAAAATAGGGGGCGAGGGTGGAGAAGTATATTTGGAATCGACCGCACCGTTTTTGTCGAATTTTTGCAAATCAATAGTGGGCGAGAATAATACTTAATTAATTGTCGCTGAGCTGTGAAACGAGACGTACAAGTTCTATACGCTTCGTAATTTCACCGATATCAAAGGCGAAGGTATGCAAATACAATTACGAACTTTTGATAATTGTTTTAATGTCCCAGAGTTTCATTACCGCGATATAAAATATCGATGGTGATACGCGGTTAAAAAATTGCCGCGAATTGAGCAATGTAAATTTTTGTCGACTTTTTCTACGCTCGATGCATTTCCTTTTTTCGGAAACTTCGGAGCAAAAATTCTGTCCACCAATGGTGTTATGGAACTTGATGGAAATAGACGAAACTTTTCAATTAAACGTTTAATAGTCTTTTCGTACGTATTAACATTTCGATTAAACGCAATTTACATTCGTTTTATGGGAACGCGAACGAAGTTTCACGTGTTTCATTCATCTTTTTCCCCGGCAAAAGGTTAACTAATCAATATGATGGACCTCGTGTTTAATTCTTGTTTTCATTCGACGAGCACAGAGCTTCTGTTGAAATGCTGTTTGCTAACTCTAGCGAAATTGACAATCTCCGTGGTTCTGTTTGCAGTTGTTATTTAAATAAACGAACTGTGAATGCTCATTAACACAGTTCACATTCCCAATAACTAAATATAATCGTGACATTTGCAGCACGTATTCAATATATGAAAGTAATGAATGGGAATGGAAAATAGAATTTCGTAAGAATTTACATACATATCGTTCCAAATAATGGAATCCATGGGTAGAGCGATTTATTACAAATAAATTTTGCCCACTTTGCTTATAACATTCTGAGACTAAAATAGAATTTTAATAAATGCAGTACGATTGAATTATGTCGATATTTTTTCAGTTGAGTTAATTTCATTTCAGATATTAAATAAAATAATTGATATCCAATTTGTATTTTGATGTATTGCAAAGCCATGCCTAAAAAATGTAACATACAGTTTCTCCTTTTATATAAGGCTGTACATATTGTTATTTTATCGAATATCCCATTTCACCTTAACCTTTAACTTCCCTCAGTACGCGTGATTCTTTCTTCCAAATAGCACTTTAACTTTCATCTTTATGCGTACCGACCAATGTGCGAGTAATAAACTTTGATGCGTAAGACTAAGAGGGCTGTTACGTAGCAAACTATGAAGGGAGTTGAGTGCATAAGCGTTACAGACACAGGAGATCATAAAATGTTAATCATTACTGAGGATGCAGACACAATGTGCTGTCAACTCATGATTCAATGCAAGTACAGGGGTTTGGCCCACGCAACAGCTTCCAGTCATTGATTTCTGACTGCTCATAAATATATGCCGCAAGGAACTGATTTCTTTATAAACTTTGGCCTGAATTCGGACCTTCGTTTTGCAATTTCATATTCACACATGCTATAGTTATCACAGCATGAATTGCAATTGATATTATTAGATTCCTTGTTATTATATGTTTAATAATATTGTGTAGCGATCATGCGTGATTATTAATGTAATATTGGATGTCGTTTGTAATCATTTCATCTCATTAATAATTCGCTAATTGTATACCCAATAAAGCAGCAAATTAAACAGAGAAATATCACTGTTAGCATCATAAACACAATGTGTCGAATTGCTCCAGTTTTCCGGGAAGACCGTTCAGGCGTATTCCGTTTCATTGAACCGCGTACCAAATTCTGCCTTGCGACAGTAAAAAGTCGAAGGTACTTCATTCCCTTTGACGTGTGCACTTTTTGGACATTCATCGCAGAACGTCACGAATAAAAAAGCGACAGTCTTTCAGATTTGTTGTTTCTCTAAAATACAACTACGGTTACAATCGAACCGAAATTCTATCGTACGTTTAGAAACGACAAATAAATTGTAATATAGCAAACGATACACAGTCCCTTTATTATTTAAATATATCCTCACACGAACCAATCCAAAGTAAACCAAGAAAAGAAGTTATTTAACGGCTCGTTATACTCGTCATGTCATATATAAAAAAAAAAGTAATAGCTGCACCCCTCTTCTGAATATTTCTCGACAATAAAATTTTCAGGGCAAACACAGTGCCACGAAACATGCATAGAAAATATGTAAATGTCTATTTCACCCACCATTTTTCCACCTACCCTGTATTCCATCGTCACGATAATTCTATTTAAGTGAATGAAACGAAAAAAGTAGAGTAACTTAATTTAATCAGTACAGTACTGCCCCGCTAATCATCGATGATTGATGTACTTTTAACGCCACTGCGAGAACAGATACGCGCCGTGGGTACTCGCGACACAGGGTTAATGGTAAAGCAATTTATCAGTCATGATTCGATGGAAGCGTATAGCTGGACCGGGCGCACAAACGGACTCAACGAAATGTGAACTGGCCCGTGGGTCAAAGGTGACGGACGCGGGCGTTTTTCAACCGCGAATAATGCGACAGAAATTAATTGTATCGCCGGGAGATGGGGGCGCGGTGGTATCAGTGAACGAACCATTTATCACCGACCGTAATGGATACGCACGGTTTATCATGGCACGCATAAAAGACCATGTTGAAAGTGTCACACCTATCTAAACCTTCGTTTCAATCTTTTCATTCACACCGGCGCATATTCGAGTCGTCCGCCCGTGACGTATCGTATCGCGCGACACGATTTTTACGCGCGCGCAAATTGCGTAAAAACGTAATGCGTTTGTTAACGAGAGTTTTTATGGTGCACGTGGTTTTATCGCCCCCTTACGTACAACGGGAGCCGTGAATGGGGTTGATAATGATTGCTAGCACGGCCTCGATATCCAGAGTATCGAATGACCTCGGGGCGAGAAACAAAATTTGTCCATAAATTTTCCATTGAACACATTTTTTACTATATTTAGATTGATTAAAAAGTTACTATTCCATAGTAATTCTGTTCCTCGTGCAATATATTTCCTTCGCCCTGCTGTTCTGAATGTGCAATGCGTTGCAAATGGTTCACGTGCCTCAGCCATTACTGTGTACATCTGATACAACGTTTATCACAATAGAAAAGGAACAGTTGCACGCAGAATTGCTTAAAACAAATAAATCGTACGAAAGTTCCAGATCAAACGTCGACATCTGTTACACCGGTTATGCACATCCCGCGTTCTAACAACCACGGCCGCGGATAATTCGCTGGAAATTAAAGGGATATAAATAACGTTGATCGGCGATCGCGGCATTCGCGCGGAAATTAGACTGCGGGTAATCGCTCTATAACAACGCCTGTCCAAATGTGATTTTCAGTCGCGGCCATTGTTCGGAATTAACCCCGTTTTATCGCGAGCCATTCGACGACAGAACGAACGGACAGATGAACTTGAACGAGGAGAAAATGGGCCGGCCTGTATAGGGGTTGTTGCCTGGCCGGCAGTCGGAGGGGAAAGGGGGTGGCGGCGACGGTGATGGGAGTACGACACCGGGAACCGCAAATAACGTGAAATATTTGAAATAATTGTCGACGAGAATTAATTAAAATACCGCGGGCCCAGAACGACCGGGGTCGAAATGCATTAATCGTTGCGCGAAACAAAAGCATCCACCGTCAACCCCGTCCCCCATTCTTTTGTGACAGTTTACATCTTCCGCTCGCAGAGTGGAATTAAAAAGTGCGGTTGACAACGAGCCGGGAAGCGGTTTATAAATCGTTTCGTTTCTATGCCGGTCGATATTGAAACACGTTAACCCCGCGCAATAAACGGGTCGGATCGAGTGGAATATGTATTGCACAGGGATAATGAGGTATTCAGCTGCACTGTTTTGTCGTTGTTCTTTTATTATCGGATTGCTAGGATATTGTACGGATAGAAATGGATGTCACGAGTGTTAATAATGAAAGCTGTAGACATTTCTGTGGATAGTGATGTATTGAATAGTTGCGACTTTATTAGGCCAACTCGTAACGGGAATAAGTAACAGGAATACTTTTTTACTTTCGAGGGAGGGGATGAAACGAACTGATATTAATACGTAATGTATAGATTTTTTTGAAAGCTTCTTTTAATTAAACTTTTTACTGCGTTGCTCTTTTGATATTGAATTACTCAATTTCATGTTCATATAACAACTGCAATTACATGCACTATGCGTATAAAATTACTCTTGTAGTTTTGTGTTTTTGTGTTGCTTGTGTTTTTCTTGGACACGTATATAATTCTGTTTAAGGTTCTGGAAGCTAATATACCGAGCATGCTTTTCGAAGAAGTAAACTTTCAGTGGAATATCTACGTTCTCTTAATTGTGTTCGTTTCATTCTATGCTGGGGCACATTTTTGTATTTCAGCGAGGAAATTTCTTTGGCTGTTTCAAACGGCACCGCACGTATGTTAAGTTTTGTAATTTTAAATTCATACTTCATCCCGAAGGTGTGTTCCGAGTAACTTTCCTTACGTTCAGAATAAATTTCATCTTCCCCGATCGAGGCACACATCCTTCTCCAAATTCGTCAATTCGTGTCGCAGGGAAAATTGCAATTTCAAGAAGGTGTACTTACAATTAGAATATTTCTTGTGAAAATGGTAAGCGACATAATTCTGTTACACGAGAAATGGATTAAAAAACTAAAGGAATTCTTGGACCAGTCGCAAACAAAATAATATCTGCCCTCTGAATTGTTTTATACGTACATTAAACGATAGCTATGTATTAAGCATGCACGTGGAAAATAACAGAAAGAATCTATTTATACATTCCTATTTATTTCTTGAACCACTCCACTGGACGAATGTACCGAACAAATTCTTCTTTACAATTCCACTGGAAATCGTAAGTAAAAACCACGAATCCAAGTTGAAAATTGATTGCACAATCGTCACATAATACCGCAACGTGTAATAATATAATCTGCAAACTGAACCCACTGATCCTATAGAGCCTCTTCATATTTTCAATTTGTCGCAGCGTCACTCGTTAATTAACGCTCAAATAAATCGTCTTTATCTGGCAGTGTATTTCATCCCTGAACCTCGATACGGGGCCAGCACGCCCAGCTCACGCGATTATCGTCGCTGCTCCATTGTCGAAAAAAAAAAAAAAAAACGAAATAAAAGAGAAATAGAAACACGAGCAAAATCGATGCCGCGCAGAATCACGGACATGTCCGACGATAATTCTCGGGATTAAGCGTTCCATCGCGAACGGGCGCACGAAATTGTTTCACCGTGAAAGAATAGCACCGGGGACGAAATTTTCGTTCGCCAGGGCCGACCGTAAATTAACCGACTTTCGGTGAATGCTAATCAACGGTAGGATATTATTCGACGGATCATGGGTATTCGCGATGAATGAAATACGACGGCGATTTGTCGAAAAATATCGTGTGTTTGCGCGCACCAAGCGGGCGCCCTATCGACCGTTCGATCATAAAGATTTTACGGCCGATCAGACTATGGGCAGTATATGCTCGCGCGAATTCATTAAGCGTTCATTACGAGTATTTATGCAAATTTGGAGATGCCTCTAATTGAGTTTCATCGATCGGTTACCGGTGAAGCCACGTTTCATGTAATCGAATTGGAGCGAAACGCGTTTCCCGCGGTCAAGGTGGAGGGACAGAGAGAAACACAGCGAGAGAGAGAGAGAGAGAGAAAGCGAGCGAGAGCGAGAGAGAGAGAGAGAGAGAGAGAGAGAGAGAATCGTTGGAGAAGGTTTATGATTATTTAATGCAGTTAGCTTTGTATCCGTTAATTTAGCTTTATACTCATTTCCTTAGTAACTTTATTATTGCGTTACGAATTCTTTTGTAACGTTAGACAAGTTACAGAGTTAAGGAAGAAAGCATTTGAATTAGACTTGTCGGCTTCGTGGACTACTTCCCGCGAAGTTGACAGTACTTTGAAATTAATTTCTGTCATTGTCCTGGATATTCTTTAGGAAAACTGCGATTAATGTAATAGTCCTTAGTGGTTCCATATCTTTAGATACTTGCTAACTTAATGTTGTCAGCACTGTTCTCATCGAATTATTGTACGGCAGTACTACGCCCGAATCCACTGGTACAATATACGGACATCAGAAATTCTACGCGCATCAAATTTGTATGCGACGAGTGCACCTTTTTCAATCTCGCGTATCCGCGCCGCGAATAATATTACATTTCCCCAAAGAATTTTCACGATTTCGTCGAAAACCAAACAAAGGGAGACCACCTTCCCAGTCTATTCAGAGTTTCGATGTCGAAAGGCCCTTTGTTCGAATACGGGAGCGTTAAAACGATATGCTTTTATTTCGTGCGGCAAAACTACACGGGAAACTGCGTTTACTGCGTCGTCAATGCAATATTCAAGTCGAAACAGCGATTACCAATATTTCCAATAATTTACGATGCGCGGGGAACAGCGACATCGTGGAAAATCGAGATCTCCGGGATCCCGTTGGAAACGGTGGCCATCGTTGCTAGAAAAATTCCGGTCCACTCGCAAACGTCATTCCGTCCCTCATAATTCATTTCCATTTCGAAGTTTCCCTCGGTTTTCCGCGCCAGCCAACGATCGACGAGCCCTCGAAACTTTTCCACTCTGCCGCTTGCTTCCTTCCCGACTTACATCCGTTTCAGATGTTCGTTTTCCCCCGGGCTGCCCTACTACGTACATATTACTGCTAGTAAAAAATGCTGATCGGACGATTATGTTGAAACGCATTGTTTTCTTTTCGCCGACGCGGATGAAATACGAAGTGTAAAATGTTTCATCGATCGATCCCGATCGTGATTCGAATTAAATCATTCTTTTGTTCGACGATAACAATTTGTCGTCCTGGTCGAAAGTGAATGGCAGGGGGGCTGGGGGCAAAGTAGATATGTATTATTTAATATCTATCTTGACAAACGTTGTTGCAGTTTCATTTGTTAGCTCTGGTTAAGGTTTCTTTTACATATAAATATACATATACATATTCTGTATGTATATTATCTTTGCTTACCGATATTTAATTATTGATGTATGCAATCAAGACGCAAGAGCGCAACGTATCGGATAATAGAAAAGCAAGATCACAATATAAAATTTATTTGTCGTATAATGCAAGGAATGGTGCTTTGTTAGTAATCTATTGAACATGCTAATTTTTTAGATAAATAGGTGTAACATCTGTCCGATTACTATACTTTTTCCTCTTTTCGCTAACCAGGCGCCATGCCCCCTCTCTCATCCCCTGTAGCCTCCGTAACCCCCCATAACCACCAGTTCAGTAGCACAGTTTGAAGCGTTTCGTTATTCAATTCGACGAATCGAGTGGATGGAATTGTACCGTCGTATGAAAAGTATTTTGTCCTGTGCAGTAAAACCTTGATCGTGAACCTGCAGTAAAAAGGAAAAACGGGAGGCTTTACGACCACGTCTCGCGACCTATTTTTTACGCAAATACGTAGGATTTTTGCGGGCTTCACGATAATATTTGTTAAGCCTCTTTTACCGGCGAGGACTGGGTGGCTTTAATGCCATATCGATTGAAAGAACGATATCTTTGTCCTCGTGGTTGTTTGCATATTGGCCTCCCTTTTTATACAGATACATTTTATGGCGATGCCGAGTTCCCTTCGCGAGATACGAGTGACAAGGTTCTGTCGCAGTATAAGTAACGAGATGTCATTTCACAAGGCGTCTTCCATTTACAATCTCTCCGACTCAAAACATGCATCTTTTATAGTACTGTTTAAGACTGCCGAGGTAGTAACCCTCATTGAATTTCACTTCTATCTCTATTCCGTGAAATATTCAATTAAGATAATACGCCCAGCGTTAATAGCTGGAATTTCGTACTGCTAATTATGTGCTATTAATAATCACAGAATAATAAGGATTTTGCACCACAACAGACATTTGTAATTTCGTTTTGCTTTATTACTTTTCTTCGTTGCTTCCCTTTTTGACCAATATATATACGTTTGCTGAATTATGGAACAAAGATTTGCAGGAATTTTCATTCGTGCCGAAATGTATGTCTATTTCGTTTCGAAGCAAACGCCAGAACACGATTCTCGATTTCCTTTCATTAACCGAGTCCGTTTTACTTTCGAGCGTGTCTGGCTGAAACTAACGGGCTGTAGAATCACCGGTAACGACATTAGTGTACAATTATGACGACCAATCTATGAGTCATCAAGTTTCGAAGTGCAAGAGTGAATTAACCGCACGGGTTGGCCTCACCGGCACGCTTCCAAACTTACCGCTACACGTTGCTCTACGAAACTCCGATAACTCATGATCACCTCATTGACAATAATACACTATAGGCATGTTCGATCCGCAATTAACACGGGCACCTTGCATTTACGTCGGCGAAAACGATCTCTCGATTTTCCGTACGTCCGCGAAATTCTCGGGACGAATAAAGTTTCATACCGTGACTCAAACTTTCCTAAAAGAATTCATTTACTTTAACAACAAAAGTGAATACATTTTTCGAAGGTACTTGGCATATAAATGAAAGCAAAGGATATAGTTGTAAATTTCCTATTGTGGCATGCGAGTTCAATATTTACACAGCTCCTGCACCGAACACGAATAATTGCACCAATGCGGAAATACAAGTTACACCGTTGCACATTACTCCCATTCTACTTTCAATTACACCTCACCAAATCGACTTACGCGCTTATGCACGTTAAATAAATCGTAATGGAACGCGTTCTACCATCCCAAGGCGCTCCGAATACAATGGTCCCTCCAGTCGCAACTAGTTAACATCGAAGTTCCCTTGCACTGAGACACACCGCGTACAAGTAACGCCGTTATCTTAACAGTACCGTACGGTCCGCACTGGAACGTACCATCCGCAATACACGGCTGCACAGAGCGGAGCACAATGGCGCATAACTTCAAACGATATCGCGGCCGTGCGTCGATACGAATCTTTGGAGTTCCTTTTGAAACCGGGCACACCCTTTGCCACGTATTATAAACTCGGCCGTTCGAGTGCCAATGGAATGCCCCTGTTCGCGTGCAACGCACAATACACGCCGGGCTGGCGTGCGATTACCCGCGACCTCCGAATTCACCGCACGCAACGTTCGTTTCCCGTGTGCGTGTGTCAATCCGGCATTATGTCAACTTCAATAGCATTTTCGCCAGTGGCCTCGTTCGGGTGGCGTGAAAAGCAATGTCAACGACAGCCTAGCGAAAGCGAGCCCCGGCTCGAATGGAAATAACGAGCAAAGAATCGTCGACCCCTTTCGACCTTTATCCTTTCTTTCTGCCCTGACCGTAGCCCCCGCCCTTTTCACTCCAGGCGCTCTGGTTTTTGGCTCCGATGATCCCGTAGTCGCGGCTGCGATGCCGATGTTTGGTGTTACGCGGCGCAGAATCCACGCTTCCGGATTCTTGGGCGAAAAGTGTACGAGGATGGAACCTCGATGGATGATAAATTCACGGGGAACGACTTTTTATGGGATATTCGGAGGTTTTCTTATAATTTATTTGTGCTACTGCTCAGTGTGATAGTATTCAATATAATGCTCTTGTTTTTTTTAATAGAAAGTTTCATGGAAAGTAGCTTCGAATAATTTGGGTTAATTTGTTCGAGAGATTTATTTCCTTCCATTTTTAGGGAACACTTATTTTCCAGAAATTATGTTAGAGAGAAATATTTTCGTAATCGAGTAGAATAATTTAATTACAGTACATTCTGAGCCTGAATCTACATCTTATTTGACTTGCTCTTCTTCTACCGATTCTTCACAGTGTTCCTCAATTAAGGAAACAAAAGTTGCTGAACTTTATAATTCGCTTATTCGAATCTAATATTCCTCGCTAACATTCTTTCTGGCGCGGTTTGTTGCGGAAGGTTGATGTTCCATACGAAGGGCTGAGAAAAGCAACTTTGCTTATTAGCAATTGAAATCGTCACGGAAAATACGAAGTGTGCTTGGTTCTCGTTACAGATAGCAAATTAATTATACTTCATGCAGTTTCACGACGGACTTCGCGGAACAAATAAACAAGCGTTATGTACTTTCGATGTTGCGCATTCTGTTTTCGGTACTTTCATCTACACAATTCCTGTATCAATTAACGGAAGAGCGGAACTATTGATTCAACTCTCATTCCCGACTGTTCCCGCAGCTTTTTAACAATTGAGCTACGCATTGTTCTCCGCTTATGAATAAGTCGAACGCTCGATTAGCGACTTTAAATTAAATAATAATACGCCCTCGGGGTAGTTTCTGCACTGCAACGGGAACCGTGGTAAAAATTTTACATTGATACTACAGCTATCATTTAGTTAAGACCCTCAATTCCGCGTAAACTAATACCTGCCACTATCAATTGTCAACATTACCAATGATCTAACCAAAGGCGAAGACAGACGTTATCTCCGCCTTTTTCACAAAAAAATTCTCAAAGCGACGAGAAAGAAGTAAAAATCGAAGCTCCAACAGGTCCCTCGAGCATCCTCCATTACGCGACAAATGTGCGTGGCGGGCTAACGATAATTTAACGACAATATGCTCAGAGTCATCGTTATTTGCCGCCGCATACTCCAACACAATGACTCGCAATCGCGTGCAACGAAACTTCGAGAGGGCGAGAGAGTGGTTATTAATGAAATGCTTCCCAACCTACACGTTTCATCAGGATTTATACGCGAAACCGATCGCGGCCGCGCCGCGAAGAAGCGAACCGATAATGCATCGCTGGCAAATTCCGCGGTTACGGCCGCAGTGAATACGTAACCGGGAAATCAAGAGGCTGGAACAGGTTAAATTTTCGATTCGCGCATCGGGGCCGCGCGATACAGCGTTTCCGCCGCATGACATTCGGACAAAAGATGTCGGAAGTGGTGACGGCACGCTGCGTTCGTCCAACCTGTGCTTTGTCTACCTTTGGCGGTGAAACACAGGATAGGTGTTAGGTCGCGGAACATATAGTTTACGCAGAGAAATTCTGGAAGCACAGGTATTGCGGTGAATAGTTTTCCCTTGAAAAGGAATCCGCTCGCGATGATCCGAGAGAAGAAGCAGAAATGTATATTCAATTCGAAATGTATCGTCGATACGTTTATTCGACTGCAATTTAATTCGTCTTCTGGTATGATAATAGTAACGGTAACATGGTACTGGAATGCATTGTTAGAAGAAAGAATGCAGTAATTTTTCAATTGGGAATTGGAACATATATTAACGCTATAGTGCCCGACGAATATAAAGGAGGAAACTACAGTCCAGCATCGATAAAACATCCAACAGGCAAGGTAATATAATGGAGACGCTAGCATTTAATTGCAAAACACTGTACAAACGGAAACCAGTACAGTATATCGGCCCTTCGTTGTGCTCGAACGGGGACGCGAAGTAGAATAAGACAGAACGTTACAGACGTCCAGCAATTTCCAGTCTGCGAAATTCGATAGACGAAGCTCGAGCAACGAGGCTTGTACCTTGCACGCGCGTTACCTTGCGGAAGAGTTTCGTTCTGTTCCGAGACACGCTTCGTGAAAAAAAAAGCGTTGAGAAACCGGTCGCCACGAAGCAAGGGACCCAGCTTCAGGAATTCCGGCTCTCAGAAGAATTTGTACAGAGCGTGGAACAGACAATGGTAAATTTCACGCTGAATCCTGGCTGAATCGTTAAATCTCACCGAGTAGGAAACAATTTTAGGGATTTCCATTAGGTTGTGCGGGCGCAGCAAGCCGAGTGGCGCACAATCTAGCCTACAGCTAAGAGAAGCGGCCCGGGCTTTTAAGGCTCACGATCCATTATAATGCTCCCAGTAGCGGTATTACTTCCGAGCTTTTAATATCATTGTCTCCCTGACCCGGCCGATTCGAGCATTTCCACCGGCGCGCTTTCGGTCAAAATTAAAATCTGCTTTGTGCTAGCAATTTCGCGTGCACGGTTTTTCGGCTAGGATCTTGGGCGCCCGAGTTGACGGATAACAGCGTGGAAAACGTTCAAGTAATTCGTTTCCCGTCTTTGATATTTTCCCCACTCCGTCGCAGCTTCGCTTTCTAGGGGACTCGTTGCGCCTCGGTTGCTGAATTTCCGTTTACTTCGACTCCCCCCCCCCTTTCCGTTCGTTACGGTTTAATAAAGCTACGTTTAAGCGTTTAGTCGCAGTCGTTTGAATGCCAAAAGATATCGTACGAAAGGGCCGCTCGGTTAAGTGGAGCGAAACGTTCATGCGATTACCAATGAAATTTCGTTGCATTCTGCGCGGCATCGATTACGGCCGGTGTACGATTGATAAATGTAAAATGTGATTCGAGAGGGGACCGTGGGCGACCGCGGATGGCAAACGAAGGAATATCGTACCATCGGAAAAAAAGGGAAGTTTAATTTAGCAGGAAACGTGGCCGGTCATGAAAGTCCGCGGAGATAGAACGTCGCGACGGAGGATGCTTAATCTCCATTGGGAATAGCAAAGTCTTCAGGAACTGTTTTCATTCCCAACTTTCGAAGTTAAATGTCAGACAGTTTTCAGATTTTGCTTCCAAGTTGATTCCACGTTAATACACGATATCTCGAGTGATTGTCGCGGGCGCGGTGGATCTGCAGGAACCGAAATGAATTTTTAGTAGGCGTGGGAATAGAACGGATGGACCTATTTTTTTTCTTCTGCGAAGTGTATTTGGGTCATATTCTGAATGCGATAATCGCGCGGAAGGACAGAAAAGCAATTATAAATAGTCCTAGAAGTTTGCCAAATTTATTGCTCGAAGTATACCGACCTGTTTCATTCTAATAACACAAATGTTTCGTATCTTTTATCATCGCGATATTATTATTATTATTGACTGCAGTGATGCGATAAAAATCAAACGAAACAAAATCTGTACGCAAATTGTCTGGAACAGAATTGAAGAAGCTGTAATGCACGCGCACGGGTATAAAGTAGAAATTGCGATTGTGTAAACAACAATGTTGCGTGACACGAATAATTATCTGAATCGAAATGATCAAATCACTGCTCCTCGTTTATTTTTATTTCAATTAAACAATCACAAGTGGCTGCTCGTCTTTCACTGCAGTTTACGATTCATCGGGGCACTTAATTAATCTTCGACATCCTCCGTAACACAAAGTGGCCGCATTGTGTCTAGAATGTTGCGGTCGCGCGTTGTCCCGTCGCTGCGATTCGAGAAGCGCATAAACAGAATCCAAAGGAGCCTTTAACGATTAAACCCGACCTCCACCGGATACGACATCGCCGCACCTCAGGGCCCACCTATCGGAGACCCGTGGATAGGTCGCACTGCTTGATAATTAGTGTGGCTCAAGGCGTGACACAAAAGCGAACGTTTACGAAGCGAGGACTATGTCGCAACGAACACCTTAAGGATTGAATTAGGCAGCGTGTCTGGCTAATTCATTTACGTAACCGGTTTGGAAATCAAGTCGACGACGAGAGAAATTTGATAACGATTCTGTGACGTTGGCGAAACCTTTGGCAAACGCACGCAAAAGCACGTTCGGTTGCCATTTAAAGTTAACCCCCTTTTTACTGACGATCGATACGCTGCAGTACGTAAGAGGGTACTTGTGTTTTCAACTTTGAAAAACATTTTTTCTCGTTTTCTTAAAGTGCACGTCTTCGAATGTATCTGCGTCGAGGGATACGCTGGAGTTCGCAAAAATAACGGAGTTACAGATATTAAATGTATCGCACAGATACAGTTTCACGCTTTCTGACATGGCTGACGTGATATATCGGGATCTGGTTGTCCGATCGACTTTACATTTGGAGAGTAGATATGACACTCAGTAGATATGACACTGTAGCAGGTGCTAAATATTTTAGGCGATCTTAATTCCTTCAAGTTTGTATTACGCTAAAAGCAAAACGTGGGTGAAAGGCCAACGTGAACTTTAAAGTGTTGCTATGTTTGTGAACAATGTGATTTTTCATCCCTTTTGGTGGAGACTATGAACACTTTCATATTGAAGAAAATGACACCTCGTTGTTTTGTGTCGGTCCACTACAAAGGCCGGAAGCATGTCAGCCATAGTGACATATTTTCATAAGGCAACCTTCTTGGGTGACGCGTACCTGCTACAATTTTATGCTTTTGATTTTGAACAAAATATGTAATATAGTGGAAATATTAGAAACCATATGCGCAGAGGGCTAGCATAAAGCGGTGTGCCGATTTGACAAAAAAAAATTCCCGAAAGGGCCTAACAATTGAGTGAAAAGAGACAAAATTGTTAAATCAACTGAAAGAGATCTGTGAAATGTAATAGATTACAATGGAGGATATTACGAAAATGTTAAACCTTTAAAAATTTCAGAGTATACAGACGTGTGTCCAAATGTTCGTACTGTACTAAAATTTATGTAAAATATCGTCACTGCAAGCCAGTCTTCACATTTTTATTCTGGACACAAACTTTCATTTTTATTTTATTCCAAAATAAAACTGTTGAACAGTATAATTATCATTCTAATTTTCATTTTAGTTGCTTCATGTAATTGGACACTCTATGCGACACAAATAAATTATTACTCGATTGAAAACTTGGGAATATTATACATTCTACGCCGTTAATTTTATACAACCAGTCGTAACTAACTTAAAAATGTTTCACCAAGTACCTATTTATTTTTTATCGTCCATGAACTCTGGTAGTTACCACGATCCGAACGTTTTTATAAAACTTTCCGTCAGTTATGATACGAATATCCGAAATATTGGCCCCGTTTTCAATAGGTTACTGATATTCTACGACTATAGTCGCTCCATTGATAATCTAACACCAGGTTATGGACTTTCCTAGAAGAGGATTTCCCTGTTCGAATTTCTCTATACAGGCATCGAGGACTGAATACAGAATATAGAAGGATGGAAGGAAGAAGTAAGTTTCAACGAAGTGCGCTTCAAGTGGATCATGTCGGCCAAGCCGATCTGTTGTAGAATCTTGTCAGTGGAACAAGTCGATCTTATGTCCGACTATGAAGGTGCCTTGTCTGTTGGCAGATGTTGCACTTTGTCACTGTCACTTACTCAGATACCAGACATTTACAAGTTGTTAACGACCAACTATTCACCGAAATTCTCTTGTGCTCGAAGTCCTTTGAAGTAGTAGTGGCATGTATCCGGAGGAACGTAAGTAAACAAAAGTGATACGAAGATAGGAAGGAAGTTCTAGTCAAATGAATGGCGGAAATGTAAATGTTGCAAGCAGAAAGGATCGCGATTTTTCTATTGCTATATTTATTGCTGTCGAAATTACGGACACATGCGTGCTCAAATAAACAGCAAAAATAATTTATTGCGAATAATAATAAAATATTACTCCGACAAGAAAGTCAAACAAAACACAATTCGTCAGATAATAATCGTAGATAAAATTTTATTGAAAGTAATTCGAGTAATGCTGAACTCTGGTCCGTAATAATTTGTTGGTGTCTGAAGCCAGCACAATTTTTCTCCATTTCATTTTCCTTTTCCATGCCAATTTCTATTTCTTCATCGTATTTACTCACAAGTGAATCAGCTATGATATTAAATACAGCGTAATTGCGCCGGAAAACCTGCCACACCAGTCCTCATCAGGCGTTCGTCGATAAAAGAATCTCATTATAAGAAAATCGAAACCTTCCGGGATATCGTAGGGCGGTGTTGTTAAAACCAGTGGCCGAAGGAGGGCGAGGAAATTAAAATGACAAAGGAAACAATCAGAGGAATGAAACCCTGTATTCTGTATTGTAGCACAAAAACAATTCCAGAAACTGGCTAGGGTGAGATAAGGGGAATCAGTTGTACTTGAATCCCAATCAGAATGATCTTTTTCCTACTGAAACGCGAAAGCCATTTGGTCGAGGGAAATTCGTTCAAAGAAAGTTAAAGCATTGAGGGTAACGCGGCTACCCGATTCGTTCATCCTCTTATGCAGCAACATTTTAAATAATTAGACGGTGATATTCTTTACCAGGGAAACAGTAAAGATTCAGATCCAGCAATTGAAAAAATAATTCGTGCAACCATGTTACAGTCTTTTCACGGAAAGTAGTAAAATAGAATTGGAAATACCAGACGCGCGATAGAAACAAGGTTTAACCGTCGTTCAATGGATTGCAATGCACAATACACATAAACACGACGTGTCCGTAATAATACGTTAAAAACCAGCAATGTATCACAATACGGAGTGAAACTTACGAAATTAGTCACGCTCTGGATCCTTCTAAACGTTCCGCACTACTCGGCTATTCGAATTCACTGTAACTCGAATAAGTCAAACCTGCTCTACATTGCAATCGAATAGAGGAAACATCATTTTCGCAGACACCGTAAACGCAATGTAATATGCATAAATCGCAAATCGGTGGTGCCTCGCGCAATTGAACAATAGCGATTTAAAATATATTTGGCGAACGTTTCTCTCATACAAAAGCCTGCATGCCTGTTTAAGCCGGCCCGCCGAAATCACCGTACCAGCTGCCTTAACTCAAACCAAGAAATCGAAAACTCACGCGCCAGATTACTCGCAGACGGTCCCCTTCAGTCGTGGCGGGGAGGTCCGGGTGAAATTTTGCCCGGGGCTAATCGGACAGTTTTAAACCGGAAAGACACCGCAAAGATGTTCGGTGGAGCAATAATGGCGTGCAAACAGGAACCGGGTTCCCTATATAAGCATCGAACCTGGCGAGGAAGTGGCAATATTTGCGGACCGGCTTCGCTACCGAAAGTTCGGGATCCGTCTACCTGAAGATAGTACCGGGCAATATTTACCGACCCGCAATCAATTTACTGATTTCCCCGCGAATTAGACCATGCCCTGCAGCCAAACGTGTGCCAATAAACGGTTTTCTTCCTTCGATCAGTGGATTTCTCATAATCCCGTGGCCGAACGCGTTCACAGGTGTTAATATTTCGACGCGTCGCGGTTCGAGCGAGAGAGACGCTTTGACAAATTCTTCGGTTCTTCCCAAGTAGCCGACGGGGAATAATTTTATAGCGCAAACGTAACTCCAGCGTAGTGCGATGCCTTTGGTCGAATTTTCTTTTTTTACCATTAATACGGTCAGGTAGTCGGAGAGCTCGACGCTGGTTCCACCGAGGCGTCTCTAATAAAGGTTAACGAAAACAGTAACAAGGATTCCGGCATTACTCTCTTTCTATGGTACTTTCTTCTTGAGATCATTATCGATTCCTGTCGCGCGATGTTTGCCTTCGAATTGCTGTTTGTATTTGATTATTTCGATTCCTCTTGGCCCACGCTGATTGTGCAGTTGTTGGATGACGGTATTCGAGGAATGGAGAGGAATATTATTCTCGCCTGGTTGTCACGCGTGTGTCGAGAATCATGAAAAAAAGGGAACTTCAAACGAGTTGAAGATCTTTGGAGAATGAATGCGTTACGTCGCGTATAGCGAATCCGTGGTAAAGCGAGCCCGAAAGTAATTTTCCCTGCACTTTCTTGTTGTTTGCATTCATTTGTCATGGCCACTGGTCAATGGAAAATAAGGAAATTTAATTTTCACGAAAATGTTGCAGAACACTTTCATACACCGAAGCTTTCAATTGTTTCGTTTTATCTTGCCCGAAAATTGCGTCGACGATCGCTTGCGGCCCGTGAAAATAAATGCCCGGCGTAATTGAAATGTAAATTCTGCGGGAATTATTGTGTTGGCTGCGAAGTTGCGCGAGGAAAATTCGTTCTCTTTGCCAAATGCCACGATCGAGAGTAATAGCCTGTTTTCGTTTCATTGACGGAAGGATCTTTGAGGAGATATTTATGCAGATAAATAATAGATTTTCTACCGACAACGCGTTACTGATCAAACAGTTGTTAACGTTAGTTTGCCTTACGAAATAAGGTAGACCGTTATATGACTGTTTTCATTTATTTCTTCAAAAGACGGCTGGAATTTTATGCCATTTAAAATTACTGAGTTTTTTGTAATATTTGTTTCACCGTGTTTTCGTCTATGTTTACATGCTCATGTGCAGTAGAAGTAGAAAATGTTTTAACATCTTTTTACTTCCCAGAAAGATGTTTCTTTGCGGTTGGTGCTTTAATATATTCTGTTTGAAAAACTCAAGAATGACCACGCACGATTTAAATATCAAACATGTCGTACATTTACGTAAATCAGGTGTACTACTATAGCCAACTAAAATTTCAGCACGAAAAATCTTTAGTCGCCCTAGTCTCGTTATGAACAACCCTCGTTGTAACAGTTTCGTACCAGATAAGGTAATCCTACGTTCTTTACACAGGGCGTAAGCCGTTTCATAAGCAGAGGCTGGCAGTTTTTGATACAGTATCCCGTTTCCTGTTACACGTAACACTTGAAGAGGCAAAGCCAGCGAAACAAAGGACGTTTTACGTATGAATGGATAAACACTGTCGTGTCTTTTTGTATTCTTAAATTTTCTTGAACATTGGACAGACGACGGTTGGAAATAATCGCGAAAAGCAATTAAGAAATTCTACAAATTCTGTGATAAAAAATATTATAATTCGTGAAATACTATTCCATTGTATATTTACTTAGAAGCTTCCGACTTGTTAAAAAAGAAAACAACATTCACCGTTAGTATTTTCTATACAAATCGGCGAACAATGACACTAATAACTCCAGCGGAGTCAGGTAATTACACGACAAAGCAGAGAATCGCATAAGCGAATGCGCAAATTCATCGCTTTTTCAAAATCCCCGGGTTTGTGGGGCAGAGGAGCAGAAAATGACAAACGATCCCCACGCATATTGTGCCCGTCCAGAGGATTCACCCTCTCCACGGAAAGTAGGAAGGACAAAAGTACAATTTTTCCTTGCGACCTGGGGTGTAAAAATTCTGAAAAATTGACGAATGTCCAACGGGCTAGTGGCGTTTCCTCTTTTCGGCGGGTTCAATGAATTTCCCATCGTCTAAGATAAATCTTCGTTCGAACATTTGAACGATTTTGTAGTTTCCGGTGTCCCCCGCGACACCTATTGTCAGCTTGAACGATAAAGTAAAATTTGAGATGGAGAATAAATCAACTGCTGCTACGTTCAACTATTTATTATGGAGAGTACACCGTTAATGAGATTCAGTTTTTACTCCGCTTATGGAAATATCAAAGTGCTAATTAGCGCGGCGCTACTTTCGCGGACAAACTAATATTACAAGAAAAAGCATTCCTTCGTTATCGAGAAATGAGATTGGGGGAGTGTGAGTGTTTTAATTGAAGATTAAATTAAATATTGCAGTTATGAATAGTTTGTAATGTTGAGATCCTCTAGAATATTTCTCTGAATATCTATCATTTTTGTAATATCGCTCGGGCGGAAATATTTATAAACCGTTGGCGATATGGATACTGAAGCAAATATCTTAAACGTTGCTCATTATTCACGTAGCTTCGCGCGAATGTCCACTTAAATGGGACCAGAATGGCACGTTGCAGTATAGCAACGATGTAAAAGCACGTTTGATAGTGCTACTAAAGC
Organism: Nomada goodeniana; assembly: GCA_963969485.1. NCBI lineage: Eukaryota > Metazoa > Arthropoda > Insecta > Hymenoptera > Apidae > Nomada > Nomada goodeniana. Next base: position 28,897,557 of record OZ018299.1, read on the forward strand.
TTCGGTCGAGCCATCTGTCTGGCAGGCTCTACCATCTTCCTTTGTAGACTATAGAACGTATATGTGTAGATTGTAGACCACGATTGCTGTTCAAGCTTTGCACTGCTGACATTTAGAACAAGGCGAGACTGAGACATGATGCAAGCATATTATATACTCGAGTGTCAGAGTATGTACAAAATATGTTGTACGCAATGTACAACAGACAAGTCCACTATGAGAATTAGTTGATAAACCTATTTAAAAATCCTCGCAAACGAAATTTGTAAGCTTCTCTGCGACACAGTTCAATTCATTAATCACATTGCACTATAGAATTTGAGGATGCACTAAAAACCAGCGTCAACTAAAATTCGAAAGGCAACAGATTACTAATTACCCATCCATCGATCAATTTTCAATGTTATCCATACGAATGAAGGAATTAGAGAGCAGAAACATCCTAAGTGGAATGAATCCGCAATCTTTCTACTCTTGTACGTTGAACACCTCATTTCATACAATTTTTCTCCAGATACAAAATAATACGCGACGAAACAAGTGCACCGCACCCCGTTCATGGAGTAAGGGTTTGTCTATTACAAACACCGATTAAGAAGACAATAGGATCAATGATTGGCATGTTTCGTGCGCACAAGCATCAGTTTCGCGAGAAATAGAAAACAGAGCTTAACCGGTTGGAATCCAAGTTGGGGAAGCAATCTCGCGTAATCAAACCCTTGTTCGACGTCGTGGCTTAACTCGAAATCGGTATCAACCAATCCCAGGTGTTCAATTGGCGTCGGGCCAGGATTTAAGCTTGGCTTAAATTTCGCGCAATGGCTACGGAACTGGGACAGATTCAGATTAGAATTAACTAATTGTTGCGTGGAGCGTTGTAATTAGCCTTCTGTTTCCCACGTACTAACGCTTAATGAAAATCGTACGACAATGAATCGCTCGAGATGATATGCTTTCAAGATATTCTCAGCCTGTCGCGTGGCCCAGTTTGCGGAGGAAGCTTCGTGAACTATGAACGCAACACGACGCACGATTCACGCCTCGCGAAGCTCTCGCATTATGGTTATCGAAAACGACGTTCTATGCACAATTTAAGACAGTCGGTTTCGTATATTATTCGTCATGTCACGGATTAAAATAATTAACAATTGCACGGTTCTATCGCGATTTAATTACACGTTCAGCGTAGAATTTCTATTTTCTTTCTAGCAGTGAGATTTCTCTAAAATAGAAGACATTATGACATGCAGCATTTAGTATCATGTGAAAATAGCAGCCGCACATCCTGTCATTTAATTGCTGTTGAAATTAAAATAAATGTAACGACATTTAATAAAATTAGAAGAGAGCGATCCTTATGTATATTGTTCATTTTATTTAGAAAACTCACGGATCACGTCCAGGTGCACAATGTGACTCATGTGCGGTGTCGTGGAGATCTGGCACTCATAGCTACCGGTGTCCCGAAGCTGCGGGTACTTGATTTCGAGCATCCAGTCCTCCGTGTGCGAATTGTGGATCGGCCTGAATCGTTGGTCATTCGTGTACGTATAACTACCGACGGTGAGCAGATGCACATCCCTATGCCGGATCCAGGAAACCTGCAACGTCATCTGTAAAGTAGAAAAACGTCTCTTCAGTCGATCGAATAATTTGTAGCTACCATTCCATTACTTGATCGACTCTGGAAAAAATTCGACTTTACTCGACAAACTGTGCGCCGCGTTACTTCTTCTTTTAATACGAATGAAGCGCAGCTTTTTCTGACACAGAAATTATCAATACGAAGGAACTATTTCTGCGATCAATTCTTGCTACAGCAAATGTTGTTCAGTCGCTACAAATTATACGAAAGGCGCCGTTAATCGAGCCCATGCGGAACTGGTGCCCTCGAATTAACGAGATTCGCTGAATGTAATTTTTTTGGAATTACATACGTTTGAATCAGACGTATTTTCCGTACACAACGCCGAAGAAAGATATATGATATAGAAAGCAGTAAATTTTATGAGCTACTTATATTAACGATAAAATCGATGAAAAATAATCAAATCCATTTGCGTGCCATCTTCGCGGCCATATCAATTTCAGTAATCGACTGGCGAATTAATATGATTAATGCGGTGAGAAACACTGAATCGCGCAAAAGACAATGAAATAGCGAGTGCGTTGCGAAAAACATTCATCCAAGTAGTCGTTAAAACAGAGTGCGCACGCAAATAAACCGTAACCACCAAGAAACAACGTAATCCTCCATATGCAATACATTAATACAATACGCAAAATAATTTGGACTTATTAATGCCCACGTGAAAGTTAATAACAATTATCCGAACATCCAATACGCTGTAACACAAAGGTTTAATTCTGACTATACGACGCAGGCTCAAGCCGGGCCGAGGGTGAACGGAAAGCGGGAGGGAACACGATAACCTGGTAGAATTTACATGGTTTCACCCCGTGGAGACCGCGTACAGTCTGCGAAATTCGTTGGCCGAATCTTTTGTCCTCGTTAAGGGCTTCCCATTAAGCGCGACCACGTAATTAGAAGTAGCTCGTTCGTGTGCTGAGCTGGTAATTAGCGAAACACCGGAGACGACATTTACCTGGTTATTCGTGATTTCTCTCGACCGGGGTTTCGAGTTTCGAGTCTCGCGCCTTCCCCCTCGGTCGCACATACGCACGAGGACGCAGCAGTTTTTCGACCTATTCGAAAGGCTTTCGCGAGATTCGTTCGCCAACAAGCTTGTGGACGGCGCGCTAAAGGTTTGGGGGTGGTAAAACCGCGCCAACGACGCTGTTCCTGCCGGCTCTTAATTATCAGAGCCGAGATTATTTGCGCGGCATTATGGAACGCGAAGACCGCCGCGCGGAATGCTTTGTCGCGAAAATCATGCGCAAGAGCTGTTAAGAGGAATTGCATTTAATTGTCGCGCGCGTTAACCATTACTTTAATTCGTTCTCTGATGCACCGTTGGCAGTCGTCGAGAAATGATCGTATGATGGTAGCATTAGAAATTGTATTGGCAATTTTTCGGGTGGTTTTATTGCACATTCGACATGGGTTAAACGGGCATAATAATTTCGTCTCTGGTATTAGTGTACTGTTCGAATTAAATATTTCGTTAATTGTACGTACTAGAAGTGTCGGGTGAAACCGTGACGTACCGTCAGATCGACGTGCTTCGTTAACTGGCATTAATTGAAGTGTTTCTGACAGCGATATTTGTACGCATGATGTTCGATCCGTTTTGTCACACGCATATCGATGGAATCAAAATGGAAAAATGGGTTGCAGTCGCAGGCAACTGTATAAAGACGCCGCGAGAGTAATATACAACACGTGTTTCTGGCATAACAAGATATATTCCTTCGGTTTTATATGACCCAGTTTCTACGGGCAGGTATCAGTGTAAAGGTTAATATAACGTCGGCTATTTATGCTAACAGTAGGGGGTCGAAATTCAAGGGAAGTCGACTACATGTTGGCAGCTGCCGGCGTGCCGCATGTAATCCTCCATTAAAAAGTAATTGAAACGCCTTCCATAATGAAACGGATTTAAATTTTCATTTGCGTGGCTGAGGCCTGGTGCAAATTTCAAGACTATGCATAGCAGTCTTTCGTACTCCCGTTGCTTTGCATTTCTGCCGTAGCGGAAAATGAATAGAACTGCTTTGCATATCGTCGAAAAGTTAGTGTGCGAGATAAAACGCCCGGGGACGCGATAATTGGACATCCCGAGTCAGCTACGTGTAAATATTTGCTCCCTTTGTAATGGCTGACACGCATATCCCGCGGAAAATGTCTCCGTCGCTTGCGGTGGAAGCTTTCCTGCCGGAAAACACGCCAGAAAATTACGATGCACAGATAATCCTGTTTGCGTCATAGCCCTGTTTTTCTGCCCTCTTCGAAGAAGGAATATTTTTTCTCGGGTAGCCTTGAAAGTCTCGTCGGGTTGGTCGAAGGGTTGATGAAACAAAAACCCCCTAGACAACGACAAGTGGTAGACAACGAAATTATACAAACTCGACGTTTTTTTTGTTTCGTCCTTTCCCTACGAAAGAGGATTCAGAAGCGGGACGAAATTTATTGGGGCGTAGGCGACCGTGAAACTTCGAATTTTATTCATCGCGAGCACTATCGCGAAATTAAATTTATATTTTCCACTTAAGACAAGGCTTGTTTCTAAATTTAGTAGATCTCGCGATAAAGTCTAGTAGTGTAGAAAATCGGACGAAAATCAGACTACACACGTAGCCATTATGTATATAATATATTCAGCTGATTAGCAAAACTAGAATTGATTATAAATTGCGTTTCAACAGTTCTCTAAAAAAAAACAGCTATAATTCCATATTATTCATGCCGAATGCAACGACCACAAGTGTTGTCCCCTTCAGTCGAATAATATATCCAAGCATCTATATTCAAATTGTCCCTCCGTTAATCACTAATCCCAAACTTACGCATTGGATCGTGAATCCCTCTCCCGTGAGCTGTCGTTCGAGCCCAGCGACGAGGCAATCATTTCTGCCAGTCGATGACGATAATAGCAGACCTTCGTTCCCTCTCCGTACTCTGTTTCAAAAGTCCCCCGACAAGCCAAACCAGAAAATTCCCCGTCAACTTCAGTTGGAATCGTTAAGGAGCAAGGAGATGCTCGTTTCCTCGTAACTGCCAACGTGGCATCGTTCCCACCCTCGGATTCGGGGCGCGATCCTTATCGCATTTCCTCCGAAATTTTGCGGGGGAACGTTTTGCCCGATGGACGCGAGTTGTCGTCGCCGAAATTCGAGTCGCGCCATTCCCGGAGAAGACGTTCGCCAAGCAATTTACCCGATATCCGAGAAGATAAGGTTACAAGGGGGATGGCCAACGGATAGCAGACTCGATAAGAAGCGGCCCCATCGAGGGGAACGGTAAGAGGAAACGGATGCGATGATGGTTACGCCCGATCCGTGACTCTCTTGCGCTACCCCCCGGGTGTATTACTTTCCTGCGTTCGATAGACCACGACGCTCGTTGGAATGCGAAGTGAATCGTAGGGATTTCTTGATATTCGAGAACGTTAGCTAAACACCGAGGGGGGCTGGAAATTATTCCGAGGCACAGATTGCCGAACATTTCGATAATAATAAAACTCCGACGGTATTAAACGTGTCTAATTCGTAAGAGCGCACGATCAATGCAAATGTGCAGCTGTGTGTTCAAACATTTCTGTGCATCACTCGAGTAACCGAATTTTGAGGAGCGTTAATTAGTAATTTGTGAAGGATTCTCTGACCGGTTGTAAAAATTAATCAAACGAAACGCGTGTTCGTATGCGTACGCAGATGCAACGGGGGAATGGAATTCTTTTGTAATTTCGAAGACGTACAGATGAAACGGGTTTCACATGCCCCGTGTCTTTTATGACCCGCGTATGCGTTTACATACATTCCAGTGAATGCACTACTGCGGGTGCACAACTACGCACTAATGGCGCCCCGGAAGAGTGTCACAAGTCGCGGATAATTTTGCTCTTTTCTCTGTAACCGCTTCTCTTATTCCACGGTATTTTTTTCTCCTCTATTTTGCGCTTTTTGGAGCGCTGGATCTCTCTCTCTCTCTCTCCCTTGGTTTCTCCACCTGTCTCGCCATCTCTGCTCCACTCTGTCATATTATTCCGCGTGTATTTCCACCTGTTTTCTCTCTTCGCTTCGTCTAATCACCCCGTTTCCACGGCCCTCGACCATAAACCTTTTCCCCCAAGCGTTTCTTTTCCCTTTTGTTTTCATAATTTCTTACACTTGCGCCCACCATGCTGGTATTCTTTCCATGGTTAAGCGCATCAAGAAAAAGGACCCCGGCCGGTGGAAATCCCACTCTTACCGGTAATGGCGTTATTTCTCGAATCATGTGGCTACGGCCCTCGTGATTGCACGGAGCTTTAGGTTTCATCGCCGCTTTTAAATTACCCGCTTTTCAAGTATCTAATGCTTTCATCGTCCGCACAGATTTATGTTTCACGAATTATGTTTTCCCGTTCCTCCGTAAATAGGCAAGACAAATGAACATTTTTCATTTTCTTTTGCGCCCATGGAATATTCGATTGGATTGCGCGCGTATCGGTATTCGTCGAGACTATTTTATCGCGACAAAGGACACTCGTGTTTCAACTTTTTCCTCGCCGATGTGTTCGATGAATATCCCTCGAGCTTTTGCACGGTTAAGGTTTTCTAGTCGCGAGAAAGAAAAATAGTACACCTTCACCTTTCCCTGTTTATTCGTACACAGAAAGATCTCACCGCTCAATTATAAATGAAACCTCGGATAATTCGTCGCCCCATTCAGTTATCTACGCCGCGAATTGCATCACCTTTCGAAAATCTAATGAACAAAAGTTTTGCGACGAAACTGTCGGAACGCATCCCCTTGGCCTTATCCAAACATTTTGTGCGTCCCCACGATTAGCATCTTTCCACCCTCTCTAAACAGTGTGCTCCAGATACACGTATCTTCGCACGTTCCAACGTATGTATGCATACGTCACCGTGAACGCACACGGTGCGTATAATTTATGATACATGGCCAGCGTAAGCCCTCATAGTTAACCCTCCATAGGGTACCGGGGTCGTGAAACGCATCGTATCCGTTAGTTGCATCACCGACACCCCTTGGTTTGCGTTGCCACTCGGCACCCTCTATAGTTGCCCTTTGCATAACAATATTGTTGTCCTATGCAAACGATTTACGCACGGGAGGCCATAGGCTACAACGGTTGCTACTCCAGCGACGAAAATTGCCTATAGTTTCGCCACAAGGCGAGTCAAAGTCCCATAAATGTTTTCGTGAATACAGTTGGCGGCAAACTTGGGGGTCAATTAGCTTTATTTTGTCGGCAGGCGACGCTTTGGGACGAGTAAATTAAATTTCTTTTAGGATAAAGGTTAATCATGATTGTAATATACTTTTGAGAATTCTTGTAAAAATATTTATAGTTATCAAGTTGTACAAAAAATATTTTTATACGTTTGTCTAGATGTTTCACATTAGAAACATTTGATGAGAATAATTAATGAGAATGTCATTCAATTTCTCCTTTCTACAATTTCTTTCATAACTCTTTCCATATATGCAATAAATACATTTCTCTCGAAATACTGACATAGTGTCAAGTATCAAATTTTCTGTGTTTTTATACGCAATGGGTTCAGAAAGATCGAAGGAGCTCGCCTCAAATATAAAGTATTTCCTGCACAATTTTCTAAATAGCTTTCGCTTCGGTCGAATCTTCGTTTCGTAGCGTCCCGTTTCGAACCGATTCTTTTGTCGCTTATTGCAAAAATCGAGGCGAATTCGGTCACAATCGCGCACCCCTCGCGAACGGCATTTGAGAAATTCCTGCTGATCTTTGTTACGGGGCGGAACGTGTGCAGGGGTTCGTTCAATTTATTCTTCTGAATAGAGCGTTCTCTGATTACACGAAGTACCACGGATTTTGCAAATCGATTGAGCGAGGTCTCTTCGAGAATTTAGTTTCTAGGGAAATTGAACGATCAATTTCCACGAGAAATTTCTCGCGATTTCATTCCGTGGCTTTTATTATACGTTAGTTGGAAGCTCGGTAAATTTTACGCTCGTGCATTTATTGACCCTTGAATTCTGTAGCTAATTCGACGAGTGGTTTAAAATAAATACGACAAATACGTGGAATACGAATTATAACAAGAATGACCATTATCGTTGAATAGTCGGTAAATTTTAAAATTAATATGATACTAGTTTTACGAACGGGAAAATTATTATGAACACATTTCGAATTAGATTCTATTAACAATTATCGTACGAATATATATTGAGAAAGTCCCCCTCCATCTTGGTCATATAACAAAGTCTCGGAATTAATTATTAAACCGACGTTTAAGACTGCTTTGATAGCCAATTTTGCGCAATAGTAATTAAAGAAAAACGAAACGATGAAATGCGCGAACTAGTTACGCTTATAATACGATACTGACCCAGCTTTTCAATAAGCCTGTATATTAGTTAATCAGGGAAACATGAAATCGATCTCGACAGACTTACGATTTAATCATGGATGCAGCAATCCAACTATACCGACCGAATTACCACGGTGAAAATTTTCCGCGGGCATCGTGCGGATTTCGGCGCTTGTTATCAAATTACTGGACAATTATTCGGCGTAAACAAATCCTGTATAAGAAGATTCTGATCCAATTTTTCGTTGCACCCGCTGCGGATCATGGGGTAGAGAATAAAAAAAGACAGGCAATCTATTATGCTTAGAAAAAATGTGAGAAGAAATTGAAATTCATCTTCGCGTAATTCTTAATCGAAAAAAGAAATGAAACATTGCAGTAATAAATAATTGAACTGGCAAAGTTGCTCGATGTTTTCGACTATTTCTCCTTTTACACAAATGTCTTTGTCAATACTCAGTCTGTCTTTTTCAAATCAAACGGAAATGAAAAGTAGTTCCATGCCGATTCAAGCAATATTAATGTCACACACAGTGCCTCAGAAGTAACCACGAAACAAAGGATCAAAATGAAGTCGGCATTTTGGTACAGTCTAAGCAATTAGGTCAAAAGTTCAACAATGTTCGGACTTAATCGAACCCGTGCACAAAACGATACAATTACCAGCGTTAGAGCTTGAAACGGGGCTGTTATGTTTCCCGTTGTGCTACGTCGCGATTGTAAATTCTAAGTCCACGATTACGGTAGAAATGCTTTTCTGACAAGTGTGCCAGAACGGTCGAACAAATTAATCTTTACGAGGCCAATTACACCGCGTACCTGTTATTCTTTAATCGAAGAACTTTTCGGTGGTGTTCGGCCCCGTTGTGTCCATTAATTTCATTTCGATGCACTCGCAATTCGTAACCGCGAATTTAATCTCTGCCCGCGAAAGAACTGAATACGATCGTGAAAACGAATCGCGCGTGCAAATCACATCGGGCACGGCGTAAAGCTGAAAGAAATTGTTCAACGCTATCTCATGTGACTGACAGTAGCTTCGCCAAGTGACTTTATTATCCCAATTATCTGGCGTCCACGACGAGACGGTATATTTTAAAATCGCCTCCTATAATATTCCATTAGAAGTGCACCGTGCAGCAACGAGAACGAATAATGGAGCGTATCAATCTTTGTCGAGGGAAATTTTATGATGAGCGACGAAGAGGTGAAACTCTGTCACAATGGCGAAACAATGGACAACTTTTTTTCTTACACGTCCAACCAACGTGCCGCGAGTTTTTCTAAAAGATACTCGACGCTTCGTTCGTCGATTTTCGCTGGATTTTAAAAAAATTCCCCTCGGTATTCTTTGCAATTCGTAAACTCTACTGTCCGACACGATCTGCAGTATTAAATCCAGCGGCCCCTATTAATACAAATTAATAAAAACAACGCAGCGATTACTCCTGCACACACATGTATATTCGTAGCTCTCAATCGCGTACATACTACGTGTGCAATAGCGTCACGCTGGAACGTATGCGCGTTGTCCGGGGCAGCTTTCCGTGTGCTCCCAAAGATTCTACAAATCCTCCCCTCGCACTATTTCTTCGACGAAACATCCAACTCACGTACGCGACTTCCACTCCAAGTCGGTATTTTGAATAGCGAAGCTTAGCAAAGTCGTTCGCTGTGTAACTTGTAGCGACAACTACAGAGCCTGCGGTTCGAATGCGGTTCGCATGACTAGCCGAGTTTGCCAAGACACTCAACTGTTGCTTTTCAAACATTGTACATGGACGAAAACCTGACAGGGCGGCGCGGTGTTTCAATGGCCAACGTCCGATGCCGTGTTAATGTCGTTTTTCAATCGAATAAATTTGCTGTTAAGAAGGGTGTGCAGTGTTTTCTATGCAGAAAAAGCAGGGGTTTGTTATATTCTTATGCGAGCTTTACAGGAGGTTTATAGAAGTTGTATGTGCGGACTATTTTAATATTTCGAATTTATTTATTAGTGCTTTGATATTTTTTGGTGAATACCGTGAAGGGGAACGAAACGAATTTATTAATTTAGGAACTGGGACGAAGATTTACGGTATATACCGAGATCTGTTACTGAACATCAGAAATGAGAATATTTCATAACTTTACTGTAGTCATTGCGTGAATCTAAATTATATGCGCAGAAACGATTATGTGTACACATAATTTTCTCCTTTTCTCCGCGTAATTCCGTGAACTATATACGAAACTAGCCGATACGCTTTACTTCGAGGAGTAGAACAACCCGATGATTCAGAAGTTTCCTGCTGCCTCAAGTACGCGTTCGTCTTTCGCCTCGCCTCAATATCTCACCACGCTCGGTGCTTCTTTTAATTGAATTGGTCGGATTAAGCTTGGAGTCGAGCATCAGCCGTGATTCGCCGCTTGATTCTTCATCAGAAGAATCGGGGACAGCATTTGCCTACTTGGAAATCGATTTAATCACGAGGCTGAATCAATCATTAAAGCGTTCAGTGTTTTATTTCAAAGTGCATCTTGGATGCGCAAGATCGTCTGTTTCGCATGACACGGGGGCGCGTGTGACAGGAAAGTTTATGGGCCGCGATACGATTTTCAGATTTATTGCGTCGGCTGTTCGTTCATCAGATACGTTACACAATCTCAACGCTTCCGTGGAGGAGCATACTCTTCTACTGGTAATACCAGTTCTGCTTTCACGTTCACGGCAATGTCCTGTAACGTTTCACCCGTTCCGTGTCTGTCGTAACGTCGTCTATTATTCACGGGACACAACGAAACAGAATGAAACAGCGGTATTTAATATGTCGAGAAACTGTGACGTAGCTCGCAAGCAACGGTACGTAAATATTACGACTATTGAAGTTTCGCACAGCTCGGGGCTTCCAACCCTTCGCGTTTGTACATCATGCAAGTTTTTGAATCCCGCAAAGCAATATTTCCCTCAAATAGTTTGAAATAAATGTATCAGAAAACTGTTAACACGAAGGAAACCTATCGATTACACTTTTTTATTACCGCCAATCTTGATTAACAATTAATTTCATTGGAAATCGACTTAATGCATCGCAAAAATGTATGCGTGTACAGGTCACCAGTGCCACGAACCTATCACCTTCTTCCATAATAAACATTTATGGTGCGCTAAACAATTTCGCCGTTCGCGTTTGCACCACTGAAAAGCTCACATTTTCCATTCTTTCGCGTGCGTTCGCCACGCCACAATTTCGTTCCCGCTGCACGAGTTCAACTTCGTCAAGCTTTTCAGCGCGCGCCAGAAAGTGGGTGGAATGTTTCGTTCGCGCCCCTTTGTCCATTACACAGTGCGGATAGTGTGCGCGGAGAAAATCATGGCGCACGCATTCGTTCGCGGTTGTGCAAACGAGCCGATTAACGTAACCCGGCGCCGTTAATTTCGTTTCGCTCGCAGTCGAATAAACAGGCGGAGGCGTTGTCGGTCGAAATCCCAACGCGTCTACCGAAAAATACGAGAAAATGGTGCACGGGATTCGAGCGATTTTTTAGGCACTTGAACTGCACACGAGGCGGTTCGTCGCGGAAAGAATCGGGGGACAAAGTGGAACGCGCGCGACAGGGAGCGTGAAATTGTTAAAAGCTTGATAATTAATTGCTTGCCAGAATTTCACTGATTAATTCCCACGGTGAAATATTCTCGAGCACAGTGATCGATACTCTGGCACGCGTGTTCGAACGAAGAGAGAGAGATAGAGAGAGAGAGAGGGGAACAGAGTGAGCACGAACGCGGTGCAGTCGGATTTTAAAATTTCGAAAAAATAAACCGCAGACGCACGCGATTCCGTTCGATACTCGATGTTTCGGGGGTTGAATAGGTGTGTCAACAGATAGTAGGTTGATATGTGTTTCGGTGGGGGATTGGTTGGGCGGGCAGTGTGATATTATCGAGCGATGCTATGCCGCGCGAAGTGCTATTAAAATATAATTAACGCCGCCATAAATTATATTTACTGCCGGTTCTACGTACGCGTGACCCGTAATTCGACTTGCGCCCGCGACACTTCGTTCGAGCAAGTTTTATGCGAGTTTTAATATACGGGTATGTATTAGGGAGGGGATGCCTGCGACGGAGCGTCACGGGCCACGATTTGACGACGACTTATTAGATCCTGTCCTTCGTACAGACGGGATATTTTATAGAATTAGCCCTGCGTGATTAATTAACCGGGGAGGTGTTCAAAACAGGCCAGGTCGTGTAAGAATCGATCGTAACGGAAATGTGGAACGCGGGATATTTAGTGAAATATTTAGATTTTATTTCTTCCGTCTCTTAGTTGGTACAAATGGGTTCGAACTTCGGCTCTCGCATATTATTCGTCCGAGTGATTTACATTCGACGAAGGATGCTTGCCGAACAGTGAACGTTATTGAAAAAAGAATATTAAAAAGACGGTTTAAAAGAATCCATACGTTATTCTACAATTTCACGCTTCCATCGTTCGCCTCGCTCTGCTGTATTATTGATTGTGCATTACAATCGCGGCTTCCTGGACTTCAGCGTGTTTAAAATTTCTGACTCTGAAATGCGAACACGAGTTTTACATTTAACGGGAAAGCATACGAGCAGAAGCAATCGTTAAATATGCTAATGACTGAAAACAGTGAATGAAAAGTTCTCGGTCGAAACATTGATACTGCGCGGAAATCAGACCAACGGAGATTTCAATCCCGATTTTTTCGGGAATTCGCTGCAACTTGTCAGTTTTATTCTCGTCTTTTCAAGAGCTCAACTAACCATCCAAATGCGTAATTCCTCGTGAACCGCTCGCATTGTATTGCAAATCGCATGCGTTCCTCCGACCCCGAATAATGGCTCGCAGTTTTCTAACCACGATTTATTTCACCGTTTCGTCTTTCCATTAATTTCACCTTGCTACGCAAAGACCATTGCTCGACGCAGAAACATTTTTTACAGCATTTTCCGCGAACGCGATGTCGTTTCGAATCGGCGTTTAAATTATAATCAATCTCCATTTCTATTGGAGGAAATTATTGCTCCCTTTTAAAGTGTTTATATTTGCAGAAAGAACGCTGAAAATATACCGTGTAAAAATGAACATAACTAGAGCCATGATAAACAGCAAGTTACGTGTATGTATTGCAACAGCCGGATAATATTCGACTGGAAACTATAGAAATAATAGTTATTAAACGCAACGTAAGAATAGATCATAATTTAATCAACAATAAGTCTCTTACAATCAAATATATCTATATGCGAGTTATTTGCCTCAAATTTATTATCACTTTGTAACAGTAAATCCTCTATTCAATGAACACCGCTGCGGAAAGGAGAAAAACAATCGCAAACAATTCGCTTCAGAACCATGGTATGTACGGCGAATTTACGAGCTCGCAGCCTCGTTAGAGTGGCGAGTGGCCGCTGAAACTTTCGCTCTGTCGTCGATGAAAAATGTCACGAAACATCGATGCAAAAAAAAAAAAAATAAGCCGTCTCGTGCCGACGCGGACGTCGAGCAACTCGACGAGTTTGTCTCGGTGCTACACGTCGTGATGCTTGGTCCGCGACACTCAAGCGACGTTGAGGACCAGTTAAACGCTGTATACTGCACCTGTTGATACTTTTTCGCCGCGGCTACCTGGCAGTGTTCGTTCGGTTGCAAAAGAATGAAATTCCACGGTGTTCTTCCATAACGACGAAAACGATCGTTGAAGCTAGTAAAAACTCTATATTCGAGCTTTGTCAACAGCTCTTAGAGTCAGTTATTGTGATGATACGTAGTTTGCTCTAAAAAGAAAACTACTCTATAGTTAAACGCGGTTAATATATCAAAATATCAAAAATAGAAACTAACATTGTCAAGGAATTATTCACCTGCCTCGAATTGACTCGAGATACGAAACGAAAATCACAACAGTTTTCTGCATGGGAATTTTTTCCACTGATAATTCGTTGTGTTTCAGTGGCTAACACTGGCAGTCTTAATAATATTCGTTAGTATTCGTCGTCCATAGATAATATCATTTAAGCTCTAAAGCCTTTCCGTTTCAAGGAATGATCTACCTGCGCTTGCCATGTACTACCGTTTACCAAGAGATTATTATTGAAGCGAACTGTGAAACATTCACGTGCTGCTGGATCTATTACGGTCCCAGGACGCTAATTTCACGTTAATCGGGATGGTTAGTTATTTACACAGTATGGGTAATATGTTTCGGTGGATCATAAATCGATGTTGATCCACCTGCCGGCAATTTGTTAATCGAATCGATATGAAAAGGTTCGTCTCTGCATACAAAACGATTACTTCATTACAGTAATTGATTAACGTTTGTCTGAAAACGACGTTGTCAATATTTCACCGCTCGTTCGACTCTTTATTAAAAACAATTGTTAACGAGACGTGAACAAGCATTGCGTTAATAAAATCGCTGGTTCCGTAACCAATTAAGAGATTCAGGATCGCGGCGTACAGTTGACGCGGGCGTTCCGATTGTTGATGAATCTGTAACGTTCGAGTTGATTTTCCATTCCGTGATACGGTGACAATAGGTTTATCGATGCTTCGTGAGATAACACATCGATGCGGGTGATTGATCGTTTTCCTACAATTTTCGATTACACGGTATATATTCGTTCGACTAAAATCGGATTCTTCATGGATAAAGGAACTTTAAGTACGGAAATATTAGTAAAAATGTCGAATTTTATGATACGCCCCTTATTTGCTATTAAATACTGTATGCCATTGAACATTTCTTGCTTAAAAAATGTTTACCATAGAAATTCAATTTCTTACACAGTAAGCACTAATTCTATAAAATGAAAACTGTTAATGGCCACGTTGCAGTCCGTCATTAATTCCGCACTTCGTTCCCTCGCAGCGAAATCAACAGTTAATTCTGTAATCAGAGATATAACATTCGAATCTCCCCGTTTATCGATTTTCCGAATTAATAATTTTCCCCGTAAGCCGCTTGCGCCCCGGCGAACTTGCTTTTAGCGTAATTAATACCGAAACGTTCGCTTTTGCAGTACTTATCTTACAACCGGTGCATTATTCGGATAACGCAATAAAATCTGTAATTAGATTTCCCTATACATTGTAGAAAAACCGTTCGTTAAACACCCGCCATCGCAAACAACGCACATATTTGCCGCATAATTGCGTCCATGTATGCCCGTTGATAACTCCCCTCGTACATTTAATTCCACGAAATAAAGGTCGGTATTGAATCGAATTCGTCGACGGTGTAAACGCAAGCGCGCCACGGCAACAAAATACCGCACGGTTGTTCCAATTTGTTCAAATTTTCGAAAGCATTGCCAATGTAATTGATAAATACGATTACTGTACACCATGACAATCTGCACACCCCCGAATAGCCGGAAACGATAATACCGTTGCAGCAACAGCTAATTATCGCCAGAAATTTAATTAAGTATTCACACAGCGAACACAGCTGACGGAGCAGCGCGTCCCTCGTGTTTCCACGCGCTCTCGATTCTGTACAATATCTCGCCGTCTGGAACGTGGTTCCATTATCAGTAATCGTCGAACTGATAAGCTGTAAACAGTTTCCAGTTCGCCGCTTTAGAATTCAACGAGCGTGATATCGATTACGTTTTACCAATCGTTCGTAAGCGAGCACTTCGTGACCCCTTTGTTCCGTTTCTCGCCCATTTCTGACTGTTGTCCTCCCCCTCGCCGCGTTACACCTTTTCTTTTACACCGCTGTTTCGTCGAACCCCTTTAACCATCGAATTCGGGACCCCGTTTAAGAAACGACAGTTCCTGTACTTCCCTAACTTCGTTCGATTTTCCTCGTGACCCCCTTAAAGGTATAAAAGTCGTGTCCTTAAATCGTTTTCATTTCGAGGACGGAATAAGTTTCGAGAAGTTGGCGAAAGAGTTCGGGGACCTCGCTTTCGATGCTGTACTCGTGGACGAGCGGCGAATAAGAATGGAAGATGTACGGGACGGTTGTAATGGGTTCAAACGGATCTCATTAGATTGAGCTTTTAATTCCTCGGGCCTCATTTTATCCTTTTTGTTTCGTCCGATTATTTGTCCGCGAACATCGTGATTAATAAGTAATGGGAAAGTAGATAATTGCAAGGAAGATGGAAAGTACGATTCTAGAAACAGTGAATGTATCGTGTATCACGACGAACAGTGATATAAAGCCAGCAGAAAATAATTGTGAACGAATATACATATAAAGATCTGCGATGAAATAATGATTAAATTCCTGAAAAGGAACATTTGTCAATATAAACTTGGCACGGCCTTACTACTACCCGTTTACCGTATTATTTAGCACCACTGTCGTAGACACCATTTAGGAATCAATAATTCCCATTAATATATCGTGAGATACGCAAGCCGAAAATGTTCAACAATAGTAGTAATCAAGCTGAAATCGTTGACACGCATTGATTTGTTTGATTTAAGAGTCATTAGTACCGTCGTCTGCGATTAGACGATCATTATTGTGAACACTCCCGATTCCGGGATCGCCAATATGAACGCGCGTAAATTTGAGATAGTCAACGTCATGTCGCGTAAACGGCAGCACGTCAACATGATATCCTGCGGCTCTGGGACGTCGATATTGGTTTGTTTGATTTGCGGGATATTAGCGGTGATTTCTATAACCAGAGGGCTTGCATTGTTAACTCTAGTAACTCGTAGTCCATTGACATAAACTCGCATCAATTTTACATCGCAAAATATTCTATCTCGCTGATTGCTGATTATTAATATACACCGCGTGTATCTACGTACAATGTATTTACCTGTGTGTATCTGTCTATTGTTGCTGACAGTCATCAGTAAAAATAGGTCGGCGAAATATAACTGACTTTCATTTTAAATAAGGTGATAAGATGTAATAAGAAAGGGTTGAACCGCTGGAATTTTTATTTGTCAATATTTCGCAGGGGTGGTTTTCATCCAAAAAGTACGCAAGCCATACGAATGGTAAAAGTGAAATAATATTTCAATCAAAATTCGCTAGAAATTTTGCTAACACCCTAACTCTAGCTACCGATTAAAGAATTATCGGAAATACATTAAAGACGCAAGAATTTGTGCAATAAATTCGAAAATCGTAGACAGGAAATTTACGATGCAGCTGTTCAGAAGTAACCGGTCTGAAAGATAAAAGGGATGCACAGAGTGCAGAGAAGCGAGACTGGAAAGAGGGTGCAGTTTGCATGTTACGGTCTAGTTTGTCTACGCGAGTTCTATCGGTTAACCATTCGTCTTGGTCGCCGCAGTCCACTATAGTTCTCCGCGACGCCTTACTCTTCGATGAAACTATCCAGGGAGAGCAACGACATTCCTACGACTCCTTTGCGCCACTAAAGCGAGCCCCGCGTCTTTGTCGAGAAATTCGATTCTTGAGAGGTGTCCCTGCACTGGATGTTCCCTTCGATTTCCAGGAAGAAAGATTCGCGGAACAGTGTATCGTGTTACGTATACGCGGGTATTGTGTTAGAGTGGAAGATGCAGTACTAGAGGGGCACTTTTAGATGGCCTGTTTGATTAGAATGACAATAAAAGTCCGTAAAGGATGCGAGGAAATACGATTCTCGAAATATATTGCCATTTATGGGGGTAACAATACGAAAATTTTTATTCGAACCCGGAGCACAATATTGGACGAGAATTAAATTTCGGTGTCGGAATGATTTTTCATAGGGCAACAAATATTTGGGGCAAGCGAATTTGATACCGAACTTATTGCACTTTGTGAGAAGATGGATAGCGAAGAAGAATTCTGTATCAATTATGTTTTATTATGTTCATGCATATTAACAATTTTATTCTGCAAATGGTACAATAAAATATATTGTACGTGTATATTAAATGGCAGAAGCATTTGCTGTACTGATTGTTAATAATGCTCGCGAGAGTAAGATGGTAAACGCTATGGATCTATAATAAACGTATTTACCCTTCCTGGATAAATTGGGAACATTATCAATCTCAAAATAAACTGGACAAAATCAATTGTACGTTCATTTGAATTTACAAACCATCCCACTGAATATGCACGTTTTCCTACCCTTTATATCGTCTCACTGAACCAAGCGTAGAACGTTTGCTTATTGTAATCAGAATTATTCCAAGTATCCATTATTCTGACCCTATTGTTACAGGGGGATCGATTTTTATAGTCGTACTGCTATCGTCATCATAAATTATTGTACACGTATGCCCCGCGTACCGTAGACTTGCACAGTTCCAGAAAATAAAAGGTATATCGTCGATATCGTCGACAATGGTGCCGGTTCCACCCTCTGCCCTCGATTTCTCTCTCGATATTTAACGAATTTTTTCCGTGCAAACAGCGATGGAAAATTGAAAAATTATTGTACTGTTTGGAAGATTGAAAAGTAAAGGTGCGAAACGAAGGTCAGTGCGAATTCATCGAGACGAATTTTTTCCTTCCGCCGTGACAAATATCTAAAAAATCATATGCACTCTTTTCTTCGTATTTTTCTGTCGCATTTACGTACTGAGAACAAACTGTCTCTAAAAATTGCTGTGTGTTCCCATCACAACCCTGGTCCGATTAGAATGATCTCTATTTTATTCCAAATTCAAACCTCGCGAGGAAAGACAAATTTGAATTTTTTATAATTAAACGATTCCACACAAAGTGTTTCAGAACTTTAGGAACCCCGACGTTCGAGGATTCGGAATCGTGAATAATTTAAGAGTCCTGAGGTCCAAGGATTCACCGACTAAAAAGAACATAAATCAGCGCGCTATTCTCCTCTTAGGACCAATTAACTATGTTAAATATTTGCAGTACTAAAATCATTCCTTTCTCTCCTTAAATTCGACGATATTCCAAACCCAGTGACTATATCTGACAACTCCTCGCCGGTTAAAAACAGAGAGCTGATTCGCTCTCGCGCGAATTACCTGGTGCGATCGCAAAAATCGTCCCGGCGAAAGTCCGAACGGACACTGGCTCAGATTGAAGCTGCATCAGGACGTAATTTCTCGCAATTAACAACGAAGGCGTGGCACGAATTTCACTCCCACGCGCTATAACAACATCGTATCGCGTTGCATCGTTTTAATTGCTCAGCTGTTCTTGTTTTTTTCTTATTTCTTGCCTCACTCCTGAACGGCCTTATTTCTCCTTATTGCACGCTACGAAAGCGAGAGTGAAATAGTGCCGCGCATAAATAAGGGAAATTTAAAACAGCGAGAATGCTAATGCTCCCGAGGATTTCCGGGATTCTCACTCGCGTTTCCCTTTATTAAATACTGTTTCCGAAGTGGCCCCACTGGGATTAAGTGTATTCATAATGAACGGCTTGAATAACGACGGGGAATACAATGATGTTGGGGGCCGACGACGTGGATCGAATTTATAGGGTCGACGTGACTGCGACTTTGTTTCTAAAAGATAGACTTTAATATTATTCGGACGAACCCCATTTAACATGGTTTACGACAAAGAAAGTTCGGTATTCGAATTAAAATTTTAATACCCCCTTGGCGCACGTAAGTCTACAGAGATCTGACCGATATGTTCCTTTTATTGCATACTTTATTACCAAAAATTCCTTATGAAACGAATCCCTGCGATGTAAACGTGTCACACAAAGACACGCATTTCTTCAGTTCACGAGAATCGTCCCTTAAACAACAACATATATTCCAAATAATCCCTGCCAAAAAATATCTCCAATCCCTCAACAAATACCCACAACTTTACTTCGACCCGTTCACATTCAGCAACAATAATACCGCCGTAAATTGCGCAAAGGTGAAACAACGTCCGCCGCGTTCTCGGCCGCGTTCGAAGCACAGAATCGACCGAAAGTTAGCCGAGTGTCAACCGTGGATCGCCCGTCACACCTTGCCAATTCATCTTGGACGCGCGAATTTCCAAGCACGGTGGAACGATTAACGATACGGGCGCAATGTCGCGAAGTAATCGACGACCCGCGATTAAAACGAATCCCTGTTCATGTCTGCAGAAGGCCCTTACTCCACGCGCGGTCACCGCGAAAGGAATACATGCTACGAGTAGTTCGCGGCACGGACAACGACGGGCTATCGATCAATCCGCATTTCTATTCCGGCTTAACGCGGTGGGGTACGGAGGAGCTGAATGCGAGGGGCGAGAAGGCGCTGCACCGTGAATACCAAATAGGTTTTCGGTTACACTTCGCGGCCTGGTACACTGACCTTTTCCCCTTTTCTTTCCGATAGACCCGTTCTCTATCACTGGAACGGGCCCCTCTCCACCCCCCCCCCGTCCACCTGCAGATTTTTGTCCGGCAAAAACGTGATGCATGAACCCGGCCGCTTTGTGCCGCGCGAAATTTCAGTGGTACCCTCGGGCGAACCATTTATGCTTCGCAGATACGGCGCAACGGAAGGCGAATTTATTTCTTAGCTCGGTACTTTTCTTGCCGGCTCTCGATTTATCACCTCGCGGATGGTTTCGGTGTGGGCGCCACGCTGACAGCGCGTTACTCGCGGGAACAAGTGACATGGTATTTTAAGTTTGGCTCGGGTGCGAAGCAGGTTTCGCTGGTTCGATTAGATTGGAAGAACGGATCGGCTTGTTAGAGTAGGTTTTGGTAATGGGATGTGTGGTTGGCAAACGTGGATGGGTAATCGTAAAGGAAATTTGTTTGAGAAGAAAAGGCATGGGCTGCGTGAATTTTTTCAAAAATTTTCTACACCTCGTTAGCATATTTCATAAATGATTATTGATATATCGTTTGCGTTGTTCTAATTGTGTAGTAATAGCATTAAGTCTGCAGACAGTTCGGTTTTATATTGAAACTAACAATATTCAAGCTGAACTTGTCGCGAATGACTAATATGGAAAGCAAAATTTAACTAATCTGCTTATCTACTCTGTCGAACTGGCGTTAACAATTTTGTCGTCGATCGAAAGGTTCGTTTCAAAATTTTCCCACTAGTTTTCACCTGTCAACAGCGTCTCGCTAATTTCGACACAAAATAAGGGTCTCGTGTAGATTCTTGTTTCGTCTCTCGTTGACGCGGAAAACGAATTAAACTTTTCGCGAGCTCCTTGTTCCTGGCCGTTTCCGGCGACCGAGTGCCAACGTCCCGGCCACCAAATTTCGGGACGGCCACGTTTTAAACGTACAACGACAGAAATGGTATGCGCACGAACGTGACCAACTACGAACACAATAACGAGGCGAAAAATATAGAAGCAAAGGCTGCGAAGGTGTGCGCGCGGCATGCAAGAACCATCGACGATCCTAAAACTCCTATCGTTCCCCGTAAATCATGGTCGCTTTGTGCGGCCCACCGAGTCATTATCGTCATCGTTATCGCGTGCCTTTGCAAATTTTTAGATATAAACCAGCGTGACGCCAGCGAATGAAAAATGTGCACCGTGGAATGTTGTGCGGCCCGTTCCATGTTTTATGCGCATACATATATCGATCACTGGTTCGAGGTGGATCGGGTTAGTGGTGTTTCTGTGTTACAAACTTCAATTCCAAAACAGATATATACGATGTTGGTTAGTTTACAGATGTGGCGAGTATCTGAGACTGATGAGACGCGGAGAATGTTTTAAACGTGGTGAACTGGAAGAGGGGAAAATTAAGTGAAGTTGGTTATCAAGTCATTCGAGGGGATCATTTTGAAGGTGTGTGCACACTCTGTATTTGTGTATGAATGTAGTATTTGTAAATTACCTTTTAAATGGTAATGGGAAAAGGGGTACATGTATATAATCGATCGATGCATATATATTTGGTTTCAGTGGTCACCCGTATATAAACGGCTCTGGTAAATTTTAAATTTGTTCGCAAGTTTGAAGTGAAAGAAATAAATAACAATAACTGTAATATTAATTACAATAACGATGTATTCGTTATATTAAAATTGCGATAGGAGATAAGGGCATACAAGAAAAGAAATAGACGGAAATCTTATTAGTTTAAAATGTAACAGGTGAAGTAATGCAGCCACGACCAAATTTACCATCTTTAATTTGAACGTATATTGCCGTAACTTCTATTTAACGTATCAACTCCAGTCCGTTCTACGAATCCACATTAAACTCCTCCATAAATTCTATAAGCTCTTACATTCCCATTAAACGATACACTCATTCGCCCCCAGAATAATACAAAACTCAATAGAATATTCCCATCTCCACCAAGACGATCTCTGCTTAAAGAATTCTTACCAAAAAGGGACTAAAAACTGCAACAAGTAATCAGGCCAAACGTTAACGGACAAAGCCGGTTAATTGCTCCCCAGGATTCGTTTCTCTCAGAAAAATCAGCTCGACCTCCGTACTGCAATTCCAATTCCCGTCTCTAAAGCGAACCGGCATCCAAAAGAAATCTCGGCAGTTTTCAAAATGTGCCTCTCCAAACGCGGCGAGATTTCTGCTTATCCCCGCAGCAGAAAAACGAGGATCCTTCCAACTATGGGGAATCGAATCGCTCGAGACGGCGAGGAGAGCGCGGATCCGTTTGAACGAAGAATAGGATCCTCTCTTTTTGCACAGACGTAGACATTCTTGATTACGTGTAACACCGTTGCCACGAGCGAGGCATAGATTAAAGATCGACACCGGTGCACCGGTGCACCGGTGCATCGGTGCGGCGTGCAGTTTAATAATGGAACGAACTTTAATCGGATGGCGGAAGTACGAAATCATCGGCCGAGCTTAAACACGGCTTGCATGGTTGTGCGTTTAACGTTCATCCTCCCCTTTGTTCCCTTACCTTTCCTATTCCGCCCCTGCTGCCATAGCTGCACGCATTTCTTATACGGTCTGCGCCTTTCGTAGTTAAATGGTCTCTGCGATTTCGCGTTTAATTAGCTGTTCGGAAATTCATTGTTTTAATACTTCGGTATGTGCCTTCTATCTCAGGTATCAGGTATAAAATATTGTTCCCAGTTTTGCACGATATAGGGGTGGGGAAATCGGAACGCTTTTTGGGCAATTTGGAAAATGACATTGATAATATTATTAAGTTGAAGCACAAGTTTCTCATATACATGTTTAAATAGCGTATTTATTATTTAGATGCTTTAGTTTATTCGGCTTTGTTAATCTATCGTTTCTAGCTGGTTATGACGATTATAAGATAATCACTCGTCTTAGAGACAATCATCTTTCGTATCCTTTTTTTCATTTACTTAATTTTTATACCGCGTTCTTCTTTGTGACAAATCTCCGATCAGAGTACTAAAATCATTTCTGGCGTAGAAACGACGAAAAAATGTTTCAGATTTGCATCGCAGCGTTTATATCTTTGTTCCCTAAAAATATCTCCTAACGGTTCTACCAGCTACATGAATACATTCGCCTGCAAATCACATGCCAGCGCCAGTTTTACCACTATCAATCATTCGAGCCGCGGAAAAGAGCCGCGATTCATCCACAATATTCAGCGACTCCGGACAGCACGACGAAAACGGGGAAAACCTTCCGCGAAATTAAAAGGAAAAAAGAAAACCTCGGTTAGTCGCTCGGCCATCCTAAGCGGAAAATAAACAAATAGTATTTTACGTCCCCGTATCAATCACGTTTTGCACATTCAATGTAAACATTAGCCGCGATGAAAATTCGCGGTACAATTCGACGGTACAATTTTATACCTACGAAACCGAATATGCGCAGGGCGTGCCTAAAAATAAGCGGCGATACTTTCGAACGAAGAGCTGGTTATTTTGTTCGCGTGAACTGACGAATCGTGAAACACGAGTCACAGTGTACTGTCGGTCGAAATGCAATTTGTTCTCTTCGCGTGAGGCTGCACGGTTTCGTCTAATAATTTTCCAACGTTTCCCTCTGATACGTACTCGCGGGGAAGAGAGAAAGAGCGAACGTTCGGGGGCGTTCCTTGTGTTGCTAGATTCCGGCGATGGTGAGGTTGAATTCTGACAGAATCATGGGGAAAATTCGCTGTATGAGATGACGCTCGTGATGTACCGCCATGAATATTTTTGTGCGCAACTCGGAGGCAGACAGGGTTTGTTAAATGTGGCGAATACACGCGTTTGACGTTCATGATACGAATATTGCTGAACTTTAGCAATTTATCATATTGTCGTAATTCGAATGCCATTCACGTGTATCTGTAACGGTGTTACATTTTCTTGCCACATATTTATTGAAAGGGACAAACATCTCCGTCGAAGCTACGCGATCTTTCATTTAAAATATGACTATTTACCTGCGGGCAGTGTCCTGCAAAACTTAATCTGAATGAAATAAACCCAATTTATTTTGGTCTAATGTGAAAAATCAATTTTGAATCAATCACAATTGATCTCACTGCTAGTGATCGTTCTGTCATGTGCTAACACTTGCTAATTCTTTGTTTTAACACATTTTTTTCATTTAAAATATTCTATATTAAACAGCGTAATAGCCAACCTTAGTGTTGGAAACCGAAGTGTTTTTGGTAAAAACGATGTTTTCCTGCGTCAATGAAGAAGCGTGTGCAAAAGTACCATTAACATTATTAGTTAAATCTCACCATGATCCCTGCATATGCACTCATTGAGCCCGATCGGTTATTTGAAACAGCAGCTTGCGTTCAATAAATCGGCCCCGGTTGTAGACCCCGTGCTTCCTGCGTTCTACGCGCGATGATTAATGCACGCACTGGTTTACCTGCATCGATAATCGTATTGTCTGCTGTGCATTGCGTCAGAGATATTGCTGCATATTTTGAGTTGCATTAACACTACCCTCGAGCTGAAGATTCTTGCATTCATCAAAAGACCGGCCCAATGGAATCTGCCATACTGATTGCTAATGGCAATGCGAAATGGTTTCATGTTCGATGTATCAGCTAATTAATTACCACTGTGATGGAAATTTCGTGTTTTCGAATAGGGTATCAATTTTCGAGGAAGAGAAAGTTAAACGGCACAAATGTCTCTTGTAATTTACGTTACAAATGTGTAGCAGAATCCTGTGGCAACTTAACGCACGCATACACGTATCCAATAAAATATAATAGATACCGTTTGGAATGAAAAAGGAACGAAAAAAGGCGGTGCAACTATTTGCTCGTAACCCTATACGGTTTTCCTTTTCACCGGGCATCGCCTCCAAATTCAATGCTTTCATTCGAACGACAGGGGGTAAGATCGTGTGCAGTTTTATGGTGAAATTCGCAACTTCGAAACGAGGTATTTGGGGCGAGGTCTCGTAAAGATTCCAGCGGCGCGCGACTATAAATCACCGACGCCGAAATTCGCTAGAATATTGACTTTTGCATTATTGGTTTTTATACGGAGAGTACTCGGGCAAACGTCTGCATCCATACTCTATCATCTTCATCCTTTCTACTCGCACAATTTCGAGTCAACACCAGCTGCTTTCTCTCTTACCCTTTCCAACTGTTTTCATATCGTTATCGTTCACCTTCCTTCTCCCTTTCCGCAAAACTCCATTCGCTTTCTTCCCCGCTTCTCAGCATCTGCATTTTAACCCGACTACAATTCCTTCTTTTTATATTTCCTATACGTACTTCTTTTTCCGCTTAGTTTCCTTCGTACTATATTTTGGGCGGAATCTGTCCGCTTCAAGTTATCACCGTTCGGATTAACTAATTATATTCTACAGAGTTTCCGTATAATTATTATTGTTACACAGTCGACTGGTCCGGTTAATTACCTTTCTTCGTTAGCTACTCCAACAGCGTCGCCTTATCGGCGCTTCCACTTTCACTCCGATCCTATCTGTCCTCGGCTGGATCGCAATCTTTCCAACACTTTTCGCTATGTTTATCTGCCCACGGGGAACAGCGCGGCGAACTTTCGGATTAGGGCAAGCGACATTTAAATGCATGATACGAAGTTCATCCTCGGTAACCTCGAACGCTGATATTAAAGTTAGGGACACAGGGTCGTCTCGCGGTAATAGAGGTATGGGCGTCCGAGAAACAGATCCCAGAGGTTGATAGTCCAACGAAATTTGCTTCTCGAGCAAAAGGAAGGAAAAAAGAATAGAGAGGACAAAGAGAGAGAGAGAGAAAGACCGGAGAACAAAACGAATATCGATAAGATCGCGTCGTACGGGAATATTGACATTGCGACAAAAAGTTTTCGATTTAAGGAACGAAAAGTGAACACGGTGAGGTTCTAGAGCAGAGACGGGACACGCATTCTTGAACAGATTCTTTCAATTTCCCAGTGAATAGCTGCTCGACAACTCTGGTCATACGTGTCAGGGGAGACGAACGACTGTTTCACGTTGGAGTCAAAGACTGCTGTGAACGAAAGCTGCCCCCAAATGACAAAGCGTTCGTAGCCAGAAATGGTGGCGGAGTCGCGTGGCCTGTGTATAGAGTGTTCAATCACGTTTCCGTGATACGTACTGCTCAGGATTGCTAGAATTTATGCAGAGAAAAGTTGGATTTTGCAACGTTAATAGAGAAACTAGAGACACTGGAATCTTAAGGAGTTTCGATAACTACGGAATTACAACTTCATGACAACCACGAATACAGAAATCTCTATCCTTGAAACATCAAAATCGTTGATCATCGAATATCAAGAATATACATTCGTATATTGCGCACACCGCGAAGATTGAAATTATTGAAACGTCTCTCTTTTCATTTCTTATTAAACATTACTGTACTTTGAGATAACACGTCGAATTCGTATATAGAAGATTGAACAATAGTTAACAACTGCATTTAATAACTGATTGCGAAGTCAGCAACTAATTCGACCATTCACAACATTTCAGTTTCGCCAACGAAACACCGTTACGAACTTCCTAGCTGCTATATTCTTCTGCCCCAGGCTATCCGCTATCTGTGTACCCTTTTTCTGAAGCTTACATGCTCGCGAGGGACCGGTTGCCTCGAATACGGACATCATCGGAAAGTTCTGGCCGAGTCCCCGAGATCTTCGGTCGAAACTTCGCTGTCAGCAAATTTCGTGCTTGCTTCTGGTCCCAGTCGGGCACAGTCACCGTAAATTATTCGTTAAGTCGGAATCGGTCGCAACGCGTGGCTCGTGATTTATCGGCCCAAAACCGTGCACCGGTAATTTACTCTGGACGTTTTCCTGAATTGCGGCATCTGTGTGTTGCACAGGATGCAGCAGCAAACACTCGAGCAAGTTTGCCCCTGCGGAATACAGTCGGACTACGTTCATACGCTGTGTGGCAGACGTAATTGATTTGTTCGTCGTACTAATTGTCGTTTCGCCTCCGAGAACGTTCTGCGCTGTGCAGGCGGGTGTCGTCCATCAGCCGTGTGAACTGCGAACGCAAACTTTTAACCCCGTCGATGAGAAGGATTTTGTAACGAACGTTCGAGGCGCGATTGTTTCTGTTCTGCGAACCATCTTCGCATGGTTCCACGGTGTTCCCTGTTGGATAATTGTGTAGATCTTGGAATATGTATGTTGGCATAAGTTGCAATTAATAGCTAACAACTCTTGATACGAATTAACATTTTACTGACCACTAGAGCATTCACCTATTCGAATTTGATAATAACATATATTCCATTATTTTCGAACGAACAGAAATTCAACTTCATTTCTCTGGGGCATCTTTTTATGGATAAAAGTAACATGTTAATTCGCTCTCACAGAACATACGCTTCAGAAATGCTGCCTAGAATTGCCCTATAGATATCCACACTTTCATCGAACAATAAGAAACGGGTTTCTTTATTTGAATAACTGGGTTCCTTCTGTAACAACTGAATGTAGCCGGAACAATTAGGAATATATGCAGCAACGGAAGATCATTTTCCAACGCACACAAAACCCTTACGCCCGCGGTCAATTATAATCTGCCCGTGTGAAAAGGAAGATTGAATCAAAGACCCAACGCCCAATTAAACGAAATAAAAATTAAAAGTAGCGCATTCCTATCCGGTGCCAAAAAACATGTGGCACATTCAAACCTGCGATTTTTGTACGCGTCGCGTCATTCATTACGATCACGAGAATCAACGTTCACCATGAAAGTACACCTTTCACTATGGAGCAATTGGAGTGTGGTGAAACTAACGAGTCGAGATCCGGATTTCAGCGGCATTAAGTCGAGTGCCACTAATAACTGCGGTGGCGTGGCCGTTAACTCGTTAAAGGGTTACATCAAAAAAAGCTGCCGATGCTTTTTGCCAGCCGCCACCTTTGAAACGCGCCACAGAGGGCAACGCGATCCAGTGCCTTGTGGTCGTCTGTTTCCGTGAATCGATCTACCTTCACGACAATTTTCTAACCCCTTCCAACGGACGACGAGCCACCTTAATTGGCGACCGCGATAAATTGTGGGTATCGGTTGGAAAAAGCCGCAACTTGCACGAAAAACTAATGAAACTTATGTCGAGAGCAAATCTCATCGACGTTTCCGTGACTTCCCTAAGTTGTTGATAAGCTGATAGGCTCGGAAAAGCGCAGAACCCTTATTTATTTGTTGGTTGTTAGCAGTTTTGTAATGTAGAATAACTATTTACGAAGAGTGGAAGAATATAACGTGGTTAAATAATATTGTCTTGCAGTATATTTAATGTTTTAAGATTTCGATGGAATTCACCACTTCGATAAATTATTCCTCTTTTAGATGTCCAATTATCTGCCGATGGTTATCAAAATTTGATATTCTTTTTAACAATGTACTTACACAATAAATACATTTAAATAATTACTTCAAATAATAAAGACATAAAATTATTTCATTATTTGTCCCAATAGAATGATAACGTTTATACTCAAGAGTACCTGCTTCTGCAAACCATTCGATTGAAAGAAACTGTACGATTTTACCATGTCTTAATTACTTTCAATTCCGGATAAAATTCTACGCGACCCTCATTGCCGGACAAGCTGAAACGACAACGCGAAACTCGCAAGTCCCATGAATCCGAACACACTTCCAAGCGGACATGCCATTCGTTCCGTTGCTTAAGTACAATAATAAAGCAAAGACCCACGGAGAGAACCTCGCATTTCTTGCCCACTCATTTTTCCGAGCATAAACTCCGTTCGCTTCTTCAAACCGTATATAGTGATTTAACGGGCAACCGTGAAGGAAACTTTCGCAAGTCTTATGCGATTATAACACCCTGTCCGGTGGCAAACAAAAACTGCGACGCTCAGCGAATAATAACGAGTTTAATCATTCTTCCGCAATGGACGCCTTGAGAATTACGCTACAAAGGAAAATAGAGCGGCGCATCGCCACGTAGCTTCGGCGAGTGTCGTAAAGTTTATTAGTTTGTCGTAAAGTTTATCGGTCTCGCGCAACCCCCGACTCGCACAGGATCTCGAACGGTCCGCTTCTATACGAAATTCGACCCAATGGCCGGGATTAAATAAACTTACGGCGCGGGAACGGCTCGATAGTTTCGCGATTGCGATTTTTCAACGGGACGAGGCGGTTCGCGCGGGTAACTCGATTCACTGACGCGATTGTTACATCGGGATGCATAAACATAGACGTTTTATCATAAGTTACAAGTGTCGCGGCACATGCGCAGACAACGTGGCCCTTTCCGCTGGAACGAATCGATAATATCGTAGGATGGTTTCGTGGAATGATAGGATAATTAGACGGAGATAAAGCTTTGTCCTTAAATTCATAAAAATGCAGGAGATGGTATGCACAAATTAAGAATTACACTCGATGCCACTTGATCCGATACTTGATAAACGTTGGGCGAATAAAAATTGAACTGTACATTCCTGGGGATGATTCAGAGTTAAAATTCCAGACAATATCAATTCTGTTATGTGCGGAGAAAGTCGTGACAAACGCGATTGCTCGTTTAATAAGACGATTAGATCTGATTAGGTGTCTTGATCGTAGTGGCCGCAACGAATGTGAATATTAAACTCGTTATAAGGAATTCCGTTGTGAGAAGATTCGAGAAGTTGGTGACTTAGAGAACAGAGAGTCCAGATAATGGAGAGTTGCAGTTGAAGTTGAGAATTGAGAATTCTGAGAATCGAGGGGTAGGACAATAGGGAGATCGAATATTCTGGAATACAAACTTTCCCTAATTTCGGAAAGCTGAACACTTGGGCAATTGAATATGCGACTAGCTCGGAACTTGCAGAATTGAGAAAGAAATGGTTTCGAGGTTTAGAATATTAAAGAGATCCATAATAATTTTTAAACATTGAACATTAAAGAATTTATTGCTTTCCAGGATCTTGCATTCCGCATTCTGCACTTCTTGTACCGAAAAAATGTAACGGAAATTCTAACGCATTCCTTGGGAAGTATCCATTTGACACGTTTTTACAAATATCCTGCAGACTTCTGCATTTCGATAACTTAAAATCTAAGAAACTCGAAACTTACGTAGTTAAGAAACAATAACAATATTATTACGAATAATTCAAAATTGAGTGAAATTATAACTATTAAAAGTGCTGAACTACGATAACAGATCTTTAGTCGCCACGGAACAATAAAATCTCGAATTCATTGCCAACAATTTCAAACAATTGACTAATATATACCCCGCGGAAAAACAAGTTGATTCATTGAAACTCTGCTCCCCTACGATTTAATTCATTCTGTTTTTCCATTACACGGTGGACATTCCTCCCGATAAATCGTGTCTTCTCAGTACGCCCAGTTAACCATGAGCTCAGCCCCGGCCGCTGTGATACGCGCGCCTGTTTGCCCATTCAAAGATCGCGTTCGCTGGACTAATTACTCACCGAGTGTTTTCTACAAGTTTAATGATCGTTGCGTTGCGCGAAGGTCCTCTTTCCTCGCGGACGAGCCTCGCGAGCACCACGGCGAGTGCTCGTTAAAGCGAATGGAGAAAAAGCAGCAGAAACGAAGGCTCTGTCGTCGAAGAAGGAAAAGTAGAAGAGGCGTCGTTGAAGAAGAGAAGGACAAAGTAGGCTCGTACTATTTTAGCACGGTCGATTTCGGTCAGACCAGTAACCGGTGACCCCGTCGCCGATCTGGAAAAGCTGATTACTTTTCAATTCGCCTCGAACCTCCAGCATCACTCTCCACTCCCGTCGATAATCGTTTCGCCCACCAGTCTTTCCGCCCCCCCCCTCCCTCGTCGCTCGATAAGGTTAATTTCAAGTAATCGCAAATCGCGCCCGCTCGTTTAAAACCTGGACGAACGGAGACCGGTGCGAGCGAGACGACTTAAAAGATTTTCCCTAATGCATCTCCGGTGGGGCGACGTGAAGAAAGGGGGCGAATAAAGGGACAGAAAAGAGAACAGCGCGGAAAGACAAAGCTTCCATGGGACGAATTTGCTAAATAGAACGGGGCAGGTGTATACGGGAAACACAGAGAAGCGAGCGTACTGTGAATATCAAATGAGAATGTCTGGAAAGTGGGCGACCCACGGCGACGCTTGATGGAATCAGTCTGTTACGATCGTAAGTTGCATTCGGTGTGCTACGGAAGGGTTGAAGTTTGACGGAGGTATAATAATGCCGGGCGAAGTTGTCGAGAATTGGCGCCGTAGTTTTTCGTCAGTCGTCGTTGCGAGAAAAGAGGTCAGATGATTGGTAAAATGAGGAACGAGAGAAAGTGGTGTTTCGAGGTTTGAGATGTTTGCAACGACGAAAGTCGGAAGGGCTATCAGTTTAATGGATAATATGTAATGCAAGTAGCACTGTTATTTAAGAACGCAGAATTAAAAATAACTTTATCTAATGCGAATATTTCTTACTCTTTGAAAACATTGGAGTAATACGGATTATTTACAACGATCGGGACATTAGCATACTTAATTTATCATCCGCAAAGATATTTTTGACTTTCTGCTAACGTTAGTACTGTATCTTTAATAAATTTAGTAATATAAATAAATGTACGCGCTACCCATAGATATCCGATACCAATATCAGATTATTTGACAAGTCGGATAACATTCAATGAACAACGATTCACGTCAACATATCGCCTACCACTGAATCGAACAAACAATCGAAACAATCCCAAGAAAACCAAACGCTACTTGCATCTTTCTTTCATTAAGAAAATCTTCTTCAGAAATCGTTGAATATTACCTCTGCCATGCATCGTTTCTCGTCGAATCCAATCCAGGAACGATTTCTTCAAGAAGAAACTACTCCACAAGCATTCAAGAGTAATCAGATTAAGCATCAACGATCGAAATCGTGAGCTCTCTCCGGCGCCGCTTTCTCAAGCACTCTTTCTTCGCGTTCCGTTTCGGCGCGGATCCGTAATCGTGCCTCTTCGTCGGGTTGTCGAAGAACGGCTGAAGAAGTTCTTTTCGTTTTTCCATCCGCGTGCTTTCTGCTCGACGCGCCGATTCTCCGACGCAACCATTAAAGTGTACACACTGCTACGTCGTGCACCGCGTTTTTTCCGCCCTTTTTCCGAAGCTCTTTTAAACGCCACCTTCGAGCGTGCGCCACGCTGCCACGACCGTAGCACGCTTTAGTGCATTTCCTGTGCTTTTAACGAGGCCCTCATAAGAGTACTAACCCCTCCTGCACGGCCCCGTATTCTTATCATTTAGCGGCGACAACATTGCTCGTAACACGAGTCATCAACTCGACGCTGAACACGCTGCTCGCGATCCGAATTCATACACGTTGCTGAGTTTCTTTGATTATTCATTACCTCGGTTTTCTGCGTTAATAATTTAGTGGATCGCGTGGATAATCGTTGCGGATGTTTCATTGGAGAGGACGCTGTTAGATATAATTTTTTATTCGGTTCGGTATCGAACGGATTTCATTAATCTAAACTATTTCGCATTGTTTATTGAATGCGTCCTATGATTAATTTATTATATTCAGTATATTTGTGCACTGTACTTTAATCACCGAAGTATTACGTAATATGTGAATTAAATATGTATATGATAAAGTATACGCGTATAGGGGGTTTGCAGATTGCTAGTAATGGATTTGTTTCATTTTGAATGGAACGGGCTATTTTATATTCGTGTGTGGAAATTTTTTAATCTGCTGGTAGAAATGCGCTATTCAACTCATTCGAGCGTGCACGGCTCTACTCGCCCGCCAAAGCGCTGACACATTCTACTTTGGAGGTTGACCGTCATCGCGCACAGTTGTCTGACCATGCACGCCGTTATACTACTTTCCGGAGTAGACGTTCATTTGTGAAGCACGTTATTTTGCGTCGATTGTCACGCGTTTTCTTGTTGAATTTTTCTAGACATCAATTGTTTGTTGCAAACAGAAAATGTGCCTTATTATTTTTATCCACTTTTGACACAGATTTTACGTGATTTGATATAACTTATATAGAGTTACTCGAAACATAATATACTTCAATATTAGTTTCAATATTGATTATGTTGTGTTTCAATGATATCACATTCAGTTAATTAATTAATTTTAAGAAGTATGAGCTGTATTTAAAATTCCGATGGTCTTGTATTAAATTCTACAAATTATAAGGATTTACTACTTCATTTTTTTTTAATCAATTTTTCCACAGAAATAAGTGAAGCATGTGCTTGGCTTCAGTTAAGAAAACCTTCTGAAATGTTACGTTCATCGCACCTGTCTTTTCCTATGTCTCCCCGCGTCTACCCGATGTTTCTCATTTCCTTCCTTCAATTCACTGAATCGTTTCTTCATGGAATTTCCTAATAAATTGCAGTTTTTTTCTTCATCATCCTCGCGCACCTGTCAAGTGGCTAAAGTAAAATGCAATTCAGAACAGCTATTTAGGTAATTTGCGAACTGTTCCACGAGGTTAAGTGAAACTTGGAATACTTTAAAAGGGGCATTACGCTTCGATGCCTCGACGATGCTCGAGAAGAACGATACCCGTAATTTTATAGGGAGGCGAAAGACAAATTATAAACACGACATTCATAGTTTAAATTAAACTATTAAACACAATATTGAATAAAACTTGGTTTCGTTTTCCAGAATCCGCAAACTTCCCTTATGCACAATACATTTAGTTAAATTATAGTAGGTAAACATTGTGGCAATAAAATTTTTCTTTCGCGTTTCGTCTACGCGGCATTACATGACCAATTTTATCACCGTAATTTATTTCGATTAAATTCCATGCTCGTGTTTCCAACATCTGCACGCATATTACAATAAAAGATTTCAGTGTCTGGGCCGCATCACGAAACAAAAATAATGATGTACCGAACCACACAATAATCCACCAACAATAGATTTCATTACTCCACACCTGGCACACTGCTATTCACCGGTTCGATTATTAATCTTGTCAACAACAACAAAAAAAAAACAATCACCGCTCACAATCCACGCTTCCATTCATCTTTCTCTCTTCCTCCAATAAAAATAACAGAACGAATCGCCAAAGGTCGAGAGATTAACAGCTGCCTAATTGCTAGTCACAAAACCTCCAAAGTAGCTTACCCTATTCTCACCATTCATCCCCTTTTCATTCCATCGTCTATCTCTTTTTCTGGATCCAGAGGATCGACAGCTGGAACGCTCTTTTGAGATGTGCCTGTTCCATTCACTCAGCCAGTCGTCTCATCCGACGTCGCGTTTCTTCAACGAGCATTCATCTTTTCTCTGCGAAGCCTGTTCGCAGGATTCGAGACCGAAACTAATTCCAAAGCGCCACTCGCCGGAAGCCAGCTCGAGGATTACCCTCCAGATCCTTCTTGGTTAGACACCGTTTCTAAGATCCAATTTCCGGCAAAGTGTGCAATGTACCCGAGTACAGCGGCAGCCACTCCGCTTTGACGAATCAGAAACGCTCGCGGAATCCTTTGCCACGTCGAACACGAGACTACGCGGAGTTTGGTTGCCACTTTTGTCTTCGCCGCGTGTTCCCTGTGCCGTCGAGTGTTTGCGAACAGTGCGTATTAGCGAGATCATTGCGTGATCCTGAACGTAATGACTTACCTCGTATGGGATACAAGTGTGATCGAGATCGATTACGTACCAGTTACCTCTGTTTTCCCCGCTGCACCGCGGTGTACCAAAGCACCCATTTATTGTATAATAGTTCATATACAATAAATAATAACCCTTGATAAACTAGCGTACCCTAAATAATATAGCGCTGTCGATTTTCCAAACGCATGTTTTTAACGTCACGTGTTGCTGTATTATTTATATTACGATTGCCAAGAAGTTGATAGACACAAAGTTGACAGATTAGAAGTGTTTCTACATTTACATAAATAGCTTTGCCGTAAGTCAACACGAGATTTCCAAGCGTTTTTTAACTTAAAAAAATTCTATTACATTTTAAGCCGCGTTTATTCTATGCCTGTCTCAAATTTCATCGCCTAGAATCGTGATCCCGACGATGTCTCGGCGCGTGACGCCTTCGGGTAATCGAGTCGTTCAAATAACATTTCGATATCCAACGTTCAAGAGCTCCAGGGGTCTAACAAAATTTGTCGGATCCTGGTGCTGCGGTCGCTACTCCTCTAGAAGCTCAGGAAGGCGCGAACCTACCACGGCACGGAAGCTTCCGCCTCCTCGGTCTACTACCTCCGAACCCCTTTATTTTTCTGTGCCACGGCTGCTCCTTTCGTTCTTTGACTTCCGTGCCTTTTTTTTCCCCTCGCCCCTTTTCTAAATGCCGACTTTATCCCGCCGTTCCGTCGTTTTCGCCGTGGCACACTCGATATTACTCGCTACGATTTTCTTCACGGTTACTTCCACAAAGACATACCGTCTCGCCAATTTCCGCGATGGAACTCGATGAATCTTGAAACAACATCGACTGCAAGCGACATCGCGCACGTCGGTGAAGTTTCGTTGCAGAAACGTCGATGGTTACGTTGCATCTCGTTTTCGAAGATTGAAATTAAAAATATTATAAAACGTATAAATGAACGGGTTTCGGTTTTCCCTCATAATCGTCGCCTATCGTTCGCGAAATCTATTTCGCTCGTTTCCCATTAACAAAAGGAGCAAAACATTTTCCTCCTTAACCCCGCCAACATGGAGTACAATGAACGCACTCGCCTCAAAATAAAAAGTTTCACCGCAGCTTAATATTACCAAGCGTACACCGCTTTGCAGAAATTCATACAACGAAAAGCCACTTTCATCCAAGCACATTCAACCCTCGAGCAGTCGTCAACATTCGCAGCCCCGTATCCCCACGTCCCCACGCACATACACACCTTCCTTACCGCGCCGTCGTACTTTCTTGTTTCACCCAAAAGGGGTTCTTGAAACGAGTTCAACCGCGCTCGATTCGCCCTCCACAATTACCCAAGACATCCCCGCTCCGTGCCCAAAAACCCGGAGAGGAAATATCCCAGTGCGATTCGGTCACGAATCGACGCCACGTAAAATTCCTCGCGAAGCGCGTCGCGTATTTCGCGCGATCGACGCCGAACGCCCTTAACGGAGGAATTTTACGTCGCGTCGATTCGTGACCGAATCGTACCCGGTTTACCGAGGAACGGAGAAAAAATAAAGGCTCCGCCACTACGAGCCGGAGAAGATTTGCCTCGTTAGCTAGCGAATAGTCCCCGAGCGTGTGTCGACTGACGCGAAATCGAACGGTATCGATCGACGATCGTTCCGGTTCTGGTGTACAACCAGCTGACATTTCTTTCTTTTTCTCTTTTTTCTGTTTTCCACAGACGAAGCAGGATTTATCGACGCGCCGAGCTGCCGACGGAATTTTCAATCTCCCGGCAATTATACGTCTTTTATCGCCCTCCGGCCGTTCCTTCACGTCCCTTCTTTGTCTGGGGTTGGGTTATCGATACGACGGTGGGGCCGTTATTATTCCTTCTCGATAGATCCGCTAACGGGTTCGGGTGAAATGCTCGGCCGCAAAAAGGATAAAGAACAACGTTAAATTCCATCTGCACCTAACCCCATGCCGGATTTATGGGTAGTCATTAAAATTCTTCGACGGTATCGCGCTGTCGGCACGCATGGCTGTGCGTCTCCTGCAGCTGGAGGAACGTCGCTTCGCTTTTCCTTTTTTTATATTTGCTGGGACGACTGGATTCGGAATATGAGGGGGATACTTGAGGAGTCTTAAAGGCATGCCTGATGGAATTTGTAGAATTTCGTGAATATCCGTAATTGACGTTGAATTGTGTTAATTAATATAGAAAAATGGTTTAGGATCTTATCTTTATTTTAATTGGAACAAGTCTGTTCGATGCTGTATTGTTTCTGAATTAAGGGTACTCCTCGTAAAATCATTAAAATCAAGCATTATTTTGGAACTTTTGTACGGTCTGAAAATAAAATACGAAATTCGCGAACAATTTGAAATATATATATATATATATATATATATATATATATATATATATCATCCTGGGCATCAAGTGTATGGAAACAAGGCAAACATTCACGATTGACCATCATTGAAATGTATCCTTTACAAGAAAGAGTGGAATCATTGTCCTCCCGCGTCAGCTAAACGCCATGCCCTAATCGAAGGGTTTCAAATAAATCGAACAAACCGCGGAAACAGTGAAGATAAAATTTCGTGGTAATATTTCTCGGCGTGATCTACGACTCACACCTTTGTCGTACGCTTCGCCTCGAAACGGGCAATTGATATTCCCCCCAGAAACGATCCTGTAAAATTTATGGAACTTCGTTATCATTGTTTGCGCCGGACAAAAGAAATGTGTGCCCCGGCTGGCAGTCATCCAGTAGGCAGCAAGTTTCCCGGACGAACGCTTATAAATCAAGTTATTCGTGACAATGTCGATGACGTATTGTCGATCAAACTTCGAAGCCCCGACGCGAAATCATTCCGACGTTTCCCCCGAAAAGCAGAAAGCAGGAAGAGGAACGAGTTACTTTACTTTTAAACGACGCGCCGGCAGGTGCATCGATACACGCTGCGAAACCTTCGCTAAACATTATTTCCTATCGGTTGAAAACAATAAATCAGGCTTACCATGGATAAAAAATGGAGAATATACTGGATATTCTGCAGCGAAAATGTATTACAAAATCCTCCCATTGGAAAACTTGTTCAGATATAACAACGGCGGGGGGATATATATATACACATACATACATATATAAATATATATGTATCAAACAATATACAGATCACACGTGTACAGCAAAACTCTGTATTACCGTAAATACCGTAACATAGGAAAACTGTTATACCAAAAAATTTCATCGTAAATTCACCATGTGAAAATGTTGCAATAGACAGGTGGGCGGAATTTCGAAATTTTTTCGACCAGAATCGACCAGAATCGTGGTCAAAATTTTACGTGGGTATATTCATCGAATCGGCATGTGTACGCGAAAGAAAATCAAAAATAAACAGGATTATTGGGGAAGCTCGGCGCTCTGCAAGTTACTCGCGCGTCCACCTGTCGAATACACTGCATGTATGCTTGTTTCTGCGACCTGTGACCACGAACAGGTCACACTGGTTGCGTATACATATATCGATATAAACGCGCCCCCGCCCGCGTACACATATTTGCGCCTATGGTCAACCGCGTACGTGTACAGTAAACTACAAGTATTCAAGCGTAAAACTTGTACAGCCGGGTCGTATACAGAAAAGAAGGTGATGAGAAATTAATTTTTGATACTGAATATCGAATCATATTTGAAACTGAATGATACTGAATATGGTATAGCTCAGTGGCTATATGAAATACTGGTGATGATAAATGGCGTGAAAATTTGTTTCCAATGAGAATTGAAGTAACGAGAAAATGAATAATAAAGTGATGAGGCATAGTGGAATAGAACAATATTGAAATTGAAACGTCTAATTACAAGCAAATATTGGGTAATATTATTCGAAAAATTCAATATTATTAATTCTAGAACTGTCATTATATAGAGACTAAAATAATATTAATGTTCCGCGCGATAGAAACAATTATATTCACAATTTTCTTTGCAATATTCTTTCTAAAATTGATTTGGAGCTAACGCAATAAAACAAATGAACTACACCAATCTGCCGGGCTGCCGGGAATGTAATTACAAAAATTGTCATTGCACGAGATTATAAACTCAGCACGGTAGTCCGACGTTCAGGCATGAGAACAATTTTCGTTCCATTTATTTTCTCGTGATAGAAAAATATCGATAGCATTAAAGGAGGGCGGAATTGATTTCTTTAGCAACATTAAGATAAAACGTTTTAATTAGTTTCTTAAGAGAAACTTCTAAGAAGGGAGTGAATTGTCTGTATAATTAATATCGAGGTAACTGTGTCATACTTTTTCAGGCATTCGGTCCCCGCTCTTCCTCCTCCTTCCTGACCCCTTTAATTTATCTCAGAATTTCTTTCGTTGAACTTCCACCAATTTCTTTTCCCATTTTGGTGTCCACTATTTTCTTCCTAGGATTGTCCAATGTTACAGACGTTGTTGTAATCGAAAAGACGTAACTTCGAAATCCAATTCCTCGGTTCCTGGACAGAATTTCATCTTTTTACCTTCCCGTTCCGGATGTTTCCCTTCCGTTGATGGACTTTACACTTCTCTTTCCGATAATCATACTTCTCGGTACGAGTGATGTACCTACAGAATCATTATTCACCATACAATCATACAATTGTTTAAGACACTTTTTCGCAGGCAATTTCTAAACCAAAGTGGATGCAACTGAATGCTTGCTAAAATTAATGAAACTTTGCCCATACAACAATATACTCATTCACTCTCAAACTTTCCGTTATTGACATTAAAAATGACATTATACTTCTTAGAGACGACAATTCAGAAGAAGAACCTCGCAAACAGTAACGCCTAATAATCAACGAATCATCCGAAACTTTTCAACGCTCACCGATTCCCCAATTAACACCAATAATAACCATAGTCTAACGGGTCTCCCGTTAATCTTCACACGTCGCACGTGGGCATATCCCGTAATAATCAAATTAGATACTCTGGCCGAACAAAAAGCACGATCTCCAGCCTGGCGTACGGAACGAAAATACACGGTCGACTCGTGACGAATGTTAATCTGTATTTACAGTACCGTGTCTAACTTTGTAATACGCTCCCGTCGTACGTGTACGTGCGCGTGCACAGGTACGCGTGTATCGGGGAACCGGGCCGGTCGGACGGTGGCTGGAAAAGCTGGCTCCCGAAGGATGTGCTTCCTGAATTAATGAAGCCACGGGCGCATTCGGCCGTGTGACTGGTAATCCTCTTTCGGTATTTCCTGAAGCGCCGTTTGGGACTGCACGTACGATAAATAGAGATAATCCGAGCGATGTGTGCATGCATCCAGGAAATATGCACCACGAGCGGGGGCACGTATTCCTGTAACCGTTTGCGGGACCGTACGTAGACGGCGGGTACACCGAATCGAACGAGCAACGCCGCTCGTATACACTTGCGGAATCGTCTCGTTAGCGAGAAATAGCGTGCAAGAATATTCCGGGTAGTTTCGCGGATTGCCTCGTATCGATGTGCCTTGGTTTCGGCTCGGAATAACGTCGGGCCGTGGAAACAAGGCGATCGGTGAACGGCGAAGAAAAAATCATTGCGAACGGGTGCGACGCGCCGCGAAAGATTTACCTGCTCGTATAAGTTGGGGCAGGACGACGTTGCCGCGGGGAAAAGTTCAAATATATTGGCACGGATACTTTGCCGGTGTTAAAAGTAACTTTGCGTGGATCGCGGACGGCCGCTTCTAAATGGACGTATTATTTTGAACCTCGTATAATTGTACTCGGACGTGTCAAATATTTTAGGTGCAGAGGGTGTTCTCGCGGAGGCGATATTAGAGGAATGGACGAAATTTGTTGAAACGAGTAAGGGATTTGATTAATTGCAATGTACTTTCGTGTCACAGTGACTGTATAATTGTCAGGCTTAAATATTCAGAAGCCGATAGAAATGTCGAAAGGTCGTATTGAACGCAAGCTTATCAGTAACGTTATTTAAACGACAGAATTGATATTGCAATCTTAAAAACAGATCCTCAGTGTTACCGCTCGTCAGTCTTCAATAAAAAGTCTTCGCAAAAAGCAAAAATTCTACATGCATTAAACCATGCTAGAAACTTTATCCCAGCAACCTGCCTAAATAATCATCTCCAATTGCAGCAGAAAATTCCGCTTAATAAATCATCATTTAAAACGTAAACAGACAAATTGTCTTGCAACAAATTATTTTTCAAAATCTCGACAAAGACATAAAAATCGTTTTCACCTACGCGTACAGCTACAATGTTAATGACTCGCTTATGCATTCATCCTCGAAGTTCGACTTCAAATTTAATTTCAAGCAATAAGAGGGGCGTGGAGCGAGCAGGGAAGCTCGTACTCGAAGAAAGGAGAAGCTTAACGTAACGCGAGCGTCGTCCTCGTGCAAGCACGGCCTTAATTGAAAAAGCGTCGGCATTGCGGTCATTGTTCTCATCACCGTCATCGTGTTCGCATGAACGGATCGTCGCCGTAACAGCGGCTTCCTCTGGCCGTTCGCCACACACATTGTTCGCGCGTGCTCCATTCTCTTCCGTTCTGCAGTGGGGGGCTCTATTTAAACCGTGGTTTGTAACGAATGCATATTTTTCCACGGGATCAGAACGGTCGCCGATTCTGGACCGAGGACGTTTGGCAAGGATGGAACAGCGCGAAGGATATAAAGAAGCGTGGCTTGTCATGAAAGACGCGCACTCCTCTGAGAAATGACCGCCATTCGTGGATTTGAAAATATATATTTCTCGCGTCGAGATACTATCGCGAGTGTGCACTGCGAAATGTTTGTTAATTTTACTAATTGCGTCGGTGTTTTTTAATTATTCCGAGAGAAATTATTTCGTTGGTGTAATTTTTATGAAGGGAGATACTTTCAAACAAATACAGAGAACGTAGAATGAAAGGTGATGACAGGCAGAATGCCAGCTATGTGTATTTAATTAATCAATCAGCACATGCTAATATAGAACCATTTCCAGTCCCCGCGATATTAAAACGCGTCAATGTTTATAAGGCAGCGGGGAACAAATGCAGTGTTGCTTGCACAGAAATTTCACGTCAATCTATTAATTTACCTCGCACTCGTAATGATACGCGTGACTAATTACCGGCGACCAATCTGAAACCCAAAATGATAAAACACTGCAACGACACAGACAGAAAACGTATTTCCAGGACTACTTGGCGAACCGTATAACGCACGCTCGTCGCGCCAGTCTCAGTGTACAGTTCGGATTATATTGTTAATCGCATACCTCGATCGAGCAAAACAGTTTGCACAGTGGCACTTGGTTTAAAGGTACCGATAAGTGCACCGTAATGGACGTGATTATCGGTCGAGATCTGATAAAAGGAGGGGGTCTCGGGCGAAACTGTCGACGAGTAAAGGGGGAAAGAAATGGCCGGTGATTAGGTCGACGGATAATCCATAAATTGTTAAAAGAGCGGATTGCGCGAATTTTCAAAAGATCGCGGGGTGTTGGACGGCGGAAGCCGCCCGCTATTACGTCGATTTTTCTCCAACGCGAAGACCCTTTTTCAGGATACATTATGGGATTATTAGAGAGCCAGGCCGAACTAATCTTTCCGGGGGCGAAATTGCTCGCCCCGTCCGCGACGCTTCTGTGCGAAGCCCGTTTAATAAACCTCTCTCCGACCGCTTTGCGGACGCCACGGTAGTAATTTCTGTAAGGTGCTGCCCATTATGCGTCGGATTTCGAGGGGCGACACGCTTTCCGCTCGCTTTCTTTCTTTTATCCGACCGGGAAATTATTCTGTAACTAATAACGGTAACTGTAGCGGGAAATGTGGCTGACAATCTGAATTAAACCGATGAAAAAGTTTGACCGGGTTGTGTGCTCTTGCCGGTTGGTGAAAAAGCCGCAATGGAAACGATTATTACTGTGGGTTTGTATGAGAGGCGAGTAGAAATAATATGGGTATAATTTTATAACCGTAACAATGGAAACTGTCGAGATTTATCCGTCTACAATTTTGTGCGCCGTGAATTAATAATTGTTGAATTCAGTTGCCGGTATGCAATAATCATTGTAATTATCACGACTTCTGTGTTCATTGTGCTATAGTTCGAATTACAATTCTG
Organism: Nomada goodeniana; assembly: GCA_963969485.1. Classification (NCBI taxonomy): domain Eukaryota; kingdom Metazoa; phylum Arthropoda; class Insecta; order Hymenoptera; family Apidae; genus Nomada; species Nomada goodeniana. The sequence goes on from OZ018299.1 coordinate 28,940,515, forward strand.
CCGTAGAATTAAAATAGCGCGTTTCGTTGAAGATTTTGTTTACAATAATGCAAGGATAATGAGCTGACCATTTTAAACAAGAGATTTCTAAATTAATATTTACGAAGAGAATTTAATTGCAAACTGCTGCAAATTTCTGTCATCCTGCGACAAACCTCTGGTTGCATGAAAATATGCAACAGCACAGCACGCGTCATTCACCTGTTCGAGGTAATAATACGAGGTAATGATAGATACAATATGCACAAGAAATTTGCACAGTATCACGCGATACTGCTCAGGTGCTTCTTCGGTTCGCAACATTGCACAGCCAATTCTATTTGGTTCGTTAGCAAAACTATCATCAGTCGCGTATACGTAATCTCGTTTGAATCTGTAGCAGACAAAACGTATGAGGCACTCATTTCTCTAAATACGAATCTCTGACACTGAACGGGTAGGCGTAACAAGCGAGACTGATCATTAATGATATAAATTTGACGATCCAGTGCGACACGAACGATCTAATTAGCGCCACCCGTTTGCATCGAAGAGAACATTAGGAATGATCGATCGATAAGCACGATGCGGGAGTGTTGAACAATTCAGAGATAAATGCACGCGAGATAGATTGCTCTTCACGATTGTTATAACAGTTATTAAGACAGCATCGATAAGACACCGCACGCGAACCTACGTGGCCAGAGAGCTGCTAATTACAGGACACGATAAATCGCGCCCCCGTCCATTTATCATAGGGGAATATTAAATGGTAGCCGACCTGCGGCAACTTTATGCAATTGTTTCAACGATTACGGATCAAATTATTCAAGCCCGTCGCGTCGGGCATTCATCTTCAGATTGATAAATACTCTAGCATTTTCTTTCGCTGTTACGAAATCTGATCGCAAGTTCCATATTATTTATCGGCCTATTTATCCCATTAGGCATATCAATTTTTAGAGAATTTTCGGGCAATCCGTTGCAAAGGAAAATGCTCTCGAGGAATCGTTGGAGAATGTTTAAGAGAATGAATTATTAGTGAATGCAATAAAAGAAATACTATCGACTGTATTATTAAGTAAGCACAAAAAACACTTAATGGTGTATTTAAACGATACGCTATATATCATCGTGAGCAAAGTTGTCTGTAATTGATAGTGAACGATAAAACGTACAAACAATCTTATTGCACAGTTTCGAGCTTTCCACGTGTACGCGTTATAAATTAAAGCCAACCGAGCGCCAGCTGACAATAGATAACAGGATGCAGCAAACAAGATGCTTCAATTACGCAACTCCGTAACTACACTCGCCATTATATCGCGTCCATAAATATACGTATATCACCCGCCGAAAATATATTACGGACGTCTTAACGGTTTGCACGGTACAGATAGCGAAGTATCGCAAATTTGTATCCACAAAGCGACACACGAAATTTCGATTTCACGATTGCGCTTTCACGATCGGTTTGCAAGATATCAAAGAAATCGTGGCCAGCAATGGCGTCAAATATTCGGGCCAGACAAAACGAGCCCCGTCGTCTCGACGACTATCGAAAGCACATTCGACGCTCAAGTAATACCAATACAATTACACCGATCGGACGGTCGACTTTCCCGCTGCGATACTTGGTACATGCTCGGCGAACGTTCATGTCTAGGGGGTATTTAGAATGTGTTCCCCGCGGAATCTGATAAAAGCGAGTCAATAACTGAATAGCGGCGCAGTTCCGGTCGGCGCATTACCGGCCAGAATAGTTGAAAGCTTTTTGCGAACAAAGGAATATCGCGTTGCTATCAATGAATTTATTTCGAATGACCGCAATTGATCGGGGCTCCTTTACGGCTGGTAATTAAACTCGGAACGGCTATTGCTTATCGAGCTTCTATATTCCCGTGTACAAAGGTGGACCGAATAAGAAATGCGGGGCAATGAGAAACTGTTTAGCATTTACGACGAACGGGTAATAAGATTTCGCTTTGTTGAGTCTCGGTCCGTTTAATGGTAATGGAAATTAGTGGAGATAACGTTGGAAACGGTACGGGACACGGATTGTAAAATTGAACGGTAAACATTGAGAGATCTCAGACACGGCAGCGTCGCGATAAAACAATAAAACGATCAGCTGACGCGAGGGTAATTTTATCTAAAAAGGAAAAAAAAAAGAACGGGCCGTCGCAAAGTCGGGGGGCGGGGGCAATACGGCGAGCGTGTATTATATGTACATTGCTTTGGAGCGCGATAAGATATGGGAGAACGGGGTACGTTCAAGTTCCTAAAGTGATATAAAAGCGTACGTACACATGCCAAGGCCTGCCCGATCGAAGCTGAAACTTCGCTCGCGGCTCGTTTGCGGACAATTACGGCCGATCAACGCCCTCGTGAAATTTTCAATTCGTGGATCTTGCGAATCACGATTTGAATCTCGGGAAATATTGTGCCAACGGCGGGTTACACGGCAGACAATACGTTACGGAAGTTTTGCGTGGCGTGCAGTAACACGCAATTGCCCTCCCTAGAACTAATTTCTGGCACGTATTCCGAATTCTGAAAACTTCCCTCGGCAAATAAATCGAATAGCAAATGTGACTGCGAAACGCGAAGCAGCACGTCTCTGAATAATATCGAAACGCAATATGTACCTGCAAACCGCGCGGATACTCTCTTGTTTTACCTGAAGTATAATTAACGTAAATAAGAACAATAACGATACACTGTTGCGCCGGAAAGTTTGCACAGATTATTCGCCCAGCCAAATGGTCGGACGCAAAAGTAGAAACACGCGGACGATAAATTCGAATGTGAAAACGGCCGGCGGAATCAAGTTGACAAAAGAAAAGAAACCCCGTGCGTTCGCCTTCCACGGGTAAGAAGATCGACGTTGCGAATGCGATAAAGTCTCGTGCCAGGACTTCGCTTTTTCCTCTCGTTTCATCGAACGTCCGCGCTGGAAATCGGCTTTCGCATCACGTTGATGGCGGGGTCGCGTGTATCGCCTGACAATGCCGCCAAAGCATCATTCGAGAGTGGTGCTCGCTGGCTGATCGTGTGGATAAATAGAAATGTTCGCTCGACCAGGACTGGGCACAATGGAAAATTAATGGCGAACCATCCGGCATACAGATGATGTGGGGCTCGAACAGCCGATTCCGCCGCGGTTCGGCGAGCACTTTTGTTTTCGTCGCTGTCGCCGCTTTCGCCCGATGCTCAATCCGTGGACCATCGCTTCGCGAAACTGATATCGACGGTGTCCGATTACCGGAACACCCTTTCAGTGTTTCGCTCGCCGTGTGCACCGGTAAGAGGTTACCTGACAGTTTTTGCGTTGAAACTGTAGATCTTTGTAGCCGTGTCGAGAGTACACTGGGAGAATCGCCCACATCGCGCGTTGCCAAACGCGTCGGAAAATCGTTCGTTACGGCGCGAAGGCAATAGGGCGAGGTGGTATGTGGTATCTTTATAGTGGCACACGCGGCGAATTAACATTTTCCTTGCGCGCGATTTCATAGAACGAAGAATGAAATTTCGTTTAAACATCGACGTGAGTTCTGCGAATACCTCGATCGAAACGGGCTAATAAAATACTGTGGACCGAGATTACCACGTCCGAGCGAACGTTCAAGCTTTCCCCGAAATAAAGGAACGAAGAAGCACAGTGAAACACGACGAAGTCGTCGTGCTCCACGACACCGAACTTATTAACGAAACCTGCATTAGCTTAAGAATGTCAACGCGTGCCGCGACAGGCGAAGCCCTATAGTTAGAGATTACACGTCAGACTGTCCTCTCCTTGCGCACAAACAAGTCTGAATCAATAACGCCGCAGGATTAAGTTTGCATGATTTCTTTCCCTTGAGCAACCCTTTTCTTCCCCCTGTTCTAGTTCAGTGTACTTTACTCGAAGCGCGTGTAATTTTCACCTGTTCCATGGTATAGACCAATCGATGGTGTAACGCTTCATTGCCGACACTCACGATACTAACGTTTCTACGCGATCGCCACTGTTGCGGGAGACGTACGGACAGATCGTTCGTGTGTGAGAAAAGGTACGTATGGGTTTTATCGGTCGAAGGCAGCACGGCGAAGTCAAACGACTCCGCGTAGGGGAGAACGAAGAAGGGTTGGAGAAACGAAACGGACAGAAATGAGATCCGTGAGGCGCAAAAAACCGGGGGGCCACTTCGTTGTTTCGACGTGTTCGCGCAGTTACAGGCCGGCAAGAATTGTTCAGGTATTGGCGAGAAGTTCGCCGGCTATTCAAGCACCCCTTCGTACCATAGTTGAAGCTTTTAAAGTAGATTTATCGATTGTGCCCGAACTTTCGACATTTGCAAGTCGACCGACGGAATTGACGAAAACGATTGCAACGTTTTCGGTTGAAATCCGACCCTTTTATTTGTGCACGGATTCTTTTATTCGTTGTGAAATTATTCAGCGTTCACGTTTACCCGCGTTTAATAGTTTAGAAGCGACGCTCGATATTTGCAAATATCGATTTCGATTGAAACGTTCGGTGAATATAATAGCATTGTTTCCTGTGCTATTTTGATTCTCCGGAAGCTCGCAATTTTTCGTTCCAATCGTACGTTGTTAATACCCTACCGTAAATATTTCACCAATAATTCTTCGAACGATTGTCACGCGCCTTTTTCTAAATACTAGATTTGTAAAGGCGAATATTTAACCCAAAATATGTGTACAAGAATTATATTTTTCCTCGGAGCATGTTTGCCGTTGTCGTAAATATAAATATACAACTCAATATACCTTTTTAACAATGATCTCCCCTTTCAATGTTCCCAGTCGCACAAACAACCTACCCAATGCATATTATACTTCTATATACACGAAACACCCACCATCCCCCACATCCCCGCCCCCCCATTTAAATGTCCTCGTTTCCCTGCACAATTCGCAATTCAACTTGGAATTCAGGATCTTCACAGGTGTGCATTCCAATTCGAAGACCTATGGATCCACCGAAACAGGGTTGCAGTGCACGACGACCTACTGATTCAAAATCAACTCGCGTCGCTGCGCAATCGAGCCATCCCGATTTCGCAATCAAAGGAACAAACGCTCGCCCCGTTTTCAAACAGACGAAGAGCCCTCGTCGTGCGACCTGGTGCTTCTTCCGCGGTTGCGGTTTCCGCTCGAAAATCACGTTAACCCCGTAGAAATTATCGGATTAAGAAAGGTATGGGGGGGGGGGTGCAGACGTTCGCATACGGTCGGAGTAAATCGGCAACAGATGAAATTTCATTCGAAGTTGCTCGTCCCTCGTGTGCTCGTTACGGGTTTCTGCAGCACCCCAAAGGATTTCACCGTCTTAGGTAACGCCATTCTCTGTTCACCTCTTCGTCTTTTATTGACTACGAGACAGAGACTTTGTGGTGCGTACTGATCTATATCGTTTCTGCTTCCTTTTTGTCTACGCAGAGGTGCCCAGGCGGATTATTGTCCACTCTGGGAATTATTTAGTTCGTTATTTATAAATAACATCTGCCAAGTATAATACAACAGGCTGGAATTTAGAAGCGCGCGATTAATTACAGAGCTTATGACGTATCGTAGCCGAGATGCAAACAACGCAAGTGAATTAAATATTTAAAGGAATATTAGATTTATTATACGCACGTGATTAATGATCGAATTGAAGTTTTATTTGCAGTTCATTGATTTCACGAGCAGTGCGTGAAGCAGCTGTGAGAAAAGAAAGTTCGATTCGGTTTTTTGACGCGTCGAGTATCCTGTAAAGTTTTTGATTTTTCGGGCCTCACCCAGCGAGCGAATCCGTTGGGAGTATTTCGGATCGAATATCTACTTTTCCGAAGTTTTAATGGATGATCTTGCAAACGTGATCTCGAAATCAAATACAGGGGCTGAGTTGTAATTACTGAAGTGTACTTTGCGGAATAAACTTGGTTGCGTCGATGGTGTGCATCAGTGAACTCCGATCGGGACCGTGGAAAACACGAGGAACAAGCTTACGGCTAATTTCGCTTCGAGGAAATTTATTTGCCCACCTGATGATAGATTTCGATGGAGAGATGTAATGCCCCGGATGAAGTGAAGGGCGTCTTTTGTAACCAACAAAAGTAATGCATTATACCACCGCGTAAATTTATAACAATGCTATATATGTGATAAATGTATGACAGATAGAATAAACTGTAAAATACACATACGCAACTTTAGAGAATATAATGCGCGCAAATTGACAGAAATACTGACTTTTTGGAATATCTATACTATATTTAACGAACACAAAAATTACGGATTTTTGTGTAACATTACTTTACTAAAAGAATCTATTGTACCTACATATTGCGAAAGGATGAAATAGTATTATCCCCAATTTTCATTATGATTGCATTTACTTCGCAGACGTTCCAATTTAATCCGTCATATTCTCGTTTCTTCGAACCGGCTCGCGCCACATACGAAGAAGTTTCTCCTCTTTCTCATTTCCCAGTAGTAATATGTTCCAGCAATAACGCAACACGGAAACAAGATTCGAAACGACCTAGTCAATCACTAGTTTCGTAACAAAACCGCGGCAATACAAATCTACAATTTCGAAACGGTAACCCACGAAATCGACCAAAAATTTGTTCCAACTCGCGTGTTTACCAAACTCGAAACAAAATGTTCGTCGCGTCACAGACAATAATTATAAAAATATAGTGTGCAACAGAATCGTCGTCTCCTCGTTCGCGTTCTCCTACTATTATCCCAGCTCTAATAGTATTTCAGCCACCATAGTTATTAGTGGTCACCGCGCTTCATAACTTCATATACTCCTCCATCAAAAATATTCTTCCGCATTCGCCCGAACCCTCGCCCAGCATTTATTATTGAAACGTCAATTTCAAAAATTACACGATCGTTACCGCGGCCGCGTCCCAAGGGGCTGCTAATGACCCTACCCCAAATATCGAGCTCGCGAAATTACGAACGAATGCCCGATTAATTCGGCTATCGTTTCGTTTTCGCCCGTCGATTCTACGGGGGAAATTCCGGAACGATTGCTTCGATCATTAGCGGCGCGTGTCGAGTCGCTCGCTCGCGCGCGTACAATTACTCGAGTCAATTTCCCGCAGGCCTGGCGAGTACAGTGTCGCCCGGGTCGTACGCGGCATCATTAAAATTTCGGGAACAACCGGGCCGCGGTCAGAAGCTGACCGTATCCCCGACACGAATTTCGAGGGAACACGCGCCCCTCGAGCTGAGCGCAATCGAAACTCGGTTATGTCATACATATGAATGAGCCGGGCACGGTTATACAAACTTTTTCGCGAGCAAACACCGAATCTTCGAGCACCTGCCGTGTTTTCGATCCGTGGATTAACTGGGTCCGACTCGAATAAAGATACCCCCCGGCTATCGACTCGTTGGATTTCTCATGTTTATTCGCCGTTGCCATATGGAAGAGATTTTACGGACCTCGCGCGAATATTTATTTATTTCTCGATTGCCGATGCACGGGATACCGATACTTGGAGATGCGTGCGGTTTTTGCTCGTACGGGGACGAAAGTAAGAAAAACAGCGACGAGTAAACGGTGACCAGAAGATACGAGTTTCAGATCATTTGTAAAAAGATCGGTAATGGAAAATTCGTTATATTATTTTCAAAGATGTTTGACATCGAATGTATTCGGTGCCACCTGTGGTCCTAATACATTCCGCCTTTACTCGCTTCGTTCTATTGCTCGTTAAAATTACGCACGCTAATCTAGCCGTTGTTTAATCACTGTTTAATCACTGTTTACCAACGAATAAAAAGCCCTTCGTAAATTCGATTCCATGGTTACATTTTTAACGGTCGCGCATTAATCTGAATGTTTCTGATAATTCCACGGCAAACGGGCGGAACGGTTACATTTTATTCAACAACAACGCGGAACCCGGACGAAAAGATCGACCGAGTGCACACGAGATGCATCACTGCAGTTTGCTACAGGCAGATGACTATCCATTGTGCCGGTAAAATATTGACACTCGATATTTCCCTGCACTCAGCACGAAGAAAAAACGTTTACACGTAAGCCCATCTCCGTGATGGAGGTCCGTGCTTCTCGCGCAACCACCTCTTTGCTTCCTTCGACATAAATTTCAACCCATCCCGCCTTTAGTTGCCGAATACTCGGCAATTATTTTAATTTCCCTCCGACCCTCATCCTCTGTTCGTCGTTACTCCGTGCTTTTAAGCTGTCCCAGAACTTATCGGTAAACTGACATCCAATTTTACCGTAAAATGTTATTCTTCGACGTACAATAGATACGCGGGAACAATCGGTGAATTATTAACGGTATTTAGCGCTCGAATATCAACCGTTCCTTGCTGCATCTCGCAGACTAACAATAATCTTACTTAGACGTCGTGGAAATTCGAAAGCACGTCGCTCTCGAAACACAGAACGCTGTACGAATGATAGACTTTCCTTAATATCCGGTCAATTATTAGAATAATACGGCAAGGGACTAATATAAAGGATCACCCATGAAGAATTAGTACCGGGCGTGCTTGTTCCCCTGAATTGCGATTCGAGGGCTCTTAATCTTCTCCGCCGTTGACCCAGATAAAACTCAAAGCACTAGAATCGCGACCCGGTTAATTCAATCGACATTTAAATACGCCTTTATAAATACTTCATGTCCGCTGGTAACCCTTGTCATGAAAACCCCTCAAATCCATACTGCATATCGGAATAATTGGATAATTGCCTTTAATTGCATTGTTATTTACATCAATGAAAATAATAGTTTTTAATCAAACTTCTTATATGTTAAATCGCCGTGTCAAGTGCTATATTATATGTACGTTAAATGCTAATTATGTACCAATATTTTCATGCAAAATTGAATTCGTTGTCAAACGATATTTAACGGGAAAAGCGTTTACAATTGAACTATAAAGAGTTCCAAATAATGAAAGCTGCTATGCTACGAAAATTGTCATTGTCATCAAACGATATTTATCAGAATCATTGAAACGTAACAGAAATGAAGTGTCCATAATACTAAGCGTGCAGTGTAGAATTAAATTGACTAACTAAACTGAATAACAAGTGGCACGGTGACAGTGTCGAATAGCATGCTCCTCTTTCGTGATTTATTCTGTGCCATAGGCATTGCACACTTATTGCACTCACCGAATAAAGTATTTACGCTAAATAACGATTGAAGCGAAATAAATAGCAACAAGCTATCCCAAATTGCAACCTCAATTGACTCACGAACTCACTTACGTGACGCGAATCATAAATCATTTCCGATCGTTCACTTACCGTCTTGTTCCCCAAGTTCTTCACCCGGCAATTCAAGTACGTAGTCTTGCCCAAGATGGTGGTCACGTTCTTCGAATTCGATATGTCGAAGTACAGGCCGGCCTGTGCACCGCTGTCGTCCAGACTGTTCCGATGAGCGTTGCCATTCTTTCCGCTGCTACCGTGCAGCATGCTATAGCAATGCGCCCCTGAAAATCAATGCAACGTCGATTAAATCTCATTGAAAGCGCTGACTCTCTTGTTCGTTATCGTGTAACTAACCGGATCCGCTAAGGGAACGGTCGGCCGTGTCTGTTAACTTCGGTGAATAGTGGCGAGTTCCGCCGCACTTTGGCTTCTCGATTATTTATCGCGGTGAAAAATGAAGCTGTTACCGTGGAGATCGATCGCGGGAACTTCCAATACAATCGCCAGCTCAACCTATCTCGCGGAGGGGTTCAAGATCGTCTGTTACCTTTAAGGTGCGTTCATATTTGTTGCCGAACAAATAATCCATTGGTACAATATGGACGAAATGAAATATTAAATCGAGGTGCAGGGATATTGTGGAACGCTCGAGCAATTTGTTTAGTCCTTCAGAGTGTAATACTGAATATCCTTAGGACAGACTGTCAAGTATGTGCAGCGAAGTTACAGGTTTATGGTAAATTTGCAATGTATGGGTTAATACATATGTTACACGGGGAAACAAAATATCGGCAGTTTGCTAGAACAAGCTGCGACAGGACAAATCTAACACTTACCACGGAGAAAGCTTGTAATACGATAAAAGAGTACAGGGACAATAACGTGCGAAGCAATTTAGAAACCCTTTAGATAATGTCAATACACGTAAATAGCCCCTTTCCAGAAAGTCACACGAAATTCGGGGTAGCAACGCACTCGAATGGCAATGGTTTTCGTTGCTAAATGAACCTTGGAACTAATTACTAGCAGTCACTTGGGGGTCAAACGAATTCGCAATCAGTGACAAAGTAGACCCTGAGGTCAAGTCAAGCTCTAGGCCAAGTGGGCCCGAGGAATAAATCGACCCTTGAATTAAGTAGATTCCAGGATTCGTTCACCCCTTGTATTCGGTGGATCCCGTGGCCAAGTCGACGCCCTGGATAAAATGGATCCCGCGGTCAAGTCAACCTTTGGATCAAGTAGATCGCAGGGCTGCGTAAACTCGTGAGTCAAGTGGACCTCGGGACTGAATTACCCCTTGGATCAAGTCGACCGATCGCCAACCCCGATCCATGCGACCAAAGTTGCCATCGGCCTAAGTCAACAGGTGAACTAAATGGACACGTGACTAACAGTGAACTGCAGGCTTAATTTGACCTTTAGGTCGAGTGGATCTACTGCGGCATCGATTCCTAAATCATCCCAACGGCGTCACAGCGAATCTACGATCGTGCAGATGATAGGTCTAGAGTGGCAATCGTTGTCAGTGTTCGTCAGAACAATACCACTGTTTCTGGAAACCTGCGGCCTATCTTCAGTCAAAACGTCAATCAAGCAAGCACTGTTTGCAGTTGACACGATAAATGCCCGTGCTTTTATCTATGATGTGTCGCTGTGGCGCTGCAAACTTGTTCGATAAATCTGTTCAACTTGTTGCTACAAGGAAGGACAAAGCCCGTTTCTCGCAGACACTAACAACGGTCCCCTGCGTCGCCTATTGTTTTATGAGTGCAGACCGTCGCGACGGTCGACTCCATTCGACTAGTCTGTTCATCGAACTACTTCGTCATGGAATTTCTTAATGAACACTGATAGAAAGATAAATTGGACGTGATAACGGACGGCTGGTGCATCGTTGAATTGCGACCGTCTGCGCAAGTTTCACGGCAGATAGCGGAGCGTGCGTGCTCGGTTGCACCGCATCCGCGGGCATCGCGATTAACGAAATTTTGCACCGGTCCTGAGCAGAACAACGAATGCTTCGAAGCGCGCATGCGGTTGACAAAATTAAACTTAATACCTCGGATTGTTTTCGTTACATTTTACGTGGCAGCCGTTGATAGTGGTCTGCTAGTCACATAGTAGAAACCACCTTTCACTTTATTATTAGAAAGCTTGGATAAAAAACAGAGATTGAATCACATTATTTCTATAAGCCGCAAAAATCAATTGAGACAAACGATCAATCAATTGAATAAGCAAGATATGGTGTGTATATATATATTAAAAATTATATTATTAAAAATCTCGAACGAATATATATATATATATATATATATATATATATATATATATTCGTTCGAGATTTTTAATCCCCAGACGTCAGGAAAATGTTCCCGGTAAAACGGTCGGTAAGTGTTTCTGAGTCTGTCCAGAAGATACAGCTCCAAAGTGTTCGCCACTCTTGGGGAGTTGCAGAGCAAACTTTCCGAATGAACTTTAATGCAGTATACCAAACTTTCCCGATAGAAAAAGGAGAATCGCTGATTTCATCGCTGTCCGGAACAATTACCGAACTTCTTTATTATTTTAACGCGGTCGGTTTTCTTTCGTTTATCAAGGACCACGGGGAACTCTTTGGCATTAAATGCAACGCGACGAATAAATGTTGCATCGAGAATGCGTCCGCTGTGGTATTCATTTCGAGGGCCCTGCATAAAAATACGTATACTGTTGACTTCCGTTTGATCTTTTGATACACCTGCGAGGTACTCTGATAATCCCATGTTCAGATAAAATTGAATAAAAGATTATCTTGGTATTCAAATTACTACATTATAGGTCGCAAATTCAGTATGGCAAAAACATACAAGAATTGATGCAAGAAGCGATAAAAGAAAAACAGTTTTGCGTTTCAAAGGAAATAGTCGTTATTACAAGAGTTGAACATATTTATTATATCATTGCGTCAGGATGTAATAAAAATGCGAAAATAATATTAGAAATATTATGTATAAGTAATATAAGACGATAATATAATTAGTTACGTGAAATGTCGATTTCGAAACGTAAAGATTTCCTAAATTATCGAACCGACTTTTCCAATTTTAAATCAAGTAATACAATTTTCTAATAAATTATTAATCACTCATCCGAATATCAGTTTCGATATATGAATAAAAAGAAAACTCTGCATTATATCTTGTTTAGATATTAATATTTCGTGAAACGACGAAGTATTGACGCTAACAGCAGGATTTAAAGCAACGAACCAAAATGTAATATCTTTTTTTCAAACAGCAAAATAGTAGAAAAGCCGAGGCGCAGATTTAATTGGCACGTTATCGCTTTGGCAGACGTTCTAACCGCACGATTCGTTTTCTACTGGCTTCGCCGCTAATTACAGCAGACTGCCGAGAGTAGGCGACTACATAATCGAATTTCGCCGCTGCTAATTGAGGCACGATTACACGAGCAGACAACTCACGTAAATACATACTGAGTTTCGCCACTTGCACACGTCTGATTCGGATCGTCTCAACATTTACTCCGTTTCTTGATTTGCATCTTGACACGAAAGGTACAAATGAGGAGCATAAAACTGCTTCTAACTTATGTACGATATTATAAAGAGTGTACTGTTACGATGCTGCTATTTTCTCAGACTTCAGTTTCGAATCAAATAAGGTGAGACACGAAAAAGAGACATTATAGTACAGCAATTAGTGTAATGGTATAGTCTGTATTATAAATGTTTCAGTCTTATCACATAATAGTGCAGCCTATTTAATAAATATTTCAGTCTGAAACGTATCGAAGATTCGAACGTTTAATCATCAGAAACTCGCGACACATAATACGCGACAAAATTTTGCTCTTCGAGATATTCTGAGTCCACACAACAAATGGATGGATACCTGACGCGACATGTATGGCGACTCGTGTAAAATTTCGAAACACCCGAGATCGAGAGCGATCCCTCCGAGCTACGCTCGAAGATTGGTGATCTTTTAGGAGCGCAGGAAGCTTTCGATTCCGCGGGGCAATTTGTGCAACCGCCGCTTCTTCGCGTCTGACGCTCGCGGAAGTTGAATTGCTTCGAGAGCAGCTCGTTCGACGTTTCCCGTGATTCCTTGTCGTTTTAATGACACGCCTTTCTTGACCCCGCGATGCGCATTATTCAAGACTTCGGTCACAGTTCTGGAAGCGATTTCATTTCGAATAGCGCCCGATAAGATGTGCACGCGAAGAACAATAATCGGGGAGATTACTCTTTATACACCCGAGAACCATAAAAACGTTTATACGCGTGAAAAGAAAGAAATGCGTGAAACTTGATGAAACACAGAAGTAAGTAAGAAAGTTCACAAAAATTGTATCTTTCCAGTGGCAAGTGCATTGACGGGAGCAGTATTTAGTTTTATCGGTGTGTGCCTCGTGGCGCGTGCGATTCAACACATTTGACACGATATCAGAATTAGTTATTTAGGCATTAGAATATTTAGATACAGAAGAAATAACGATATATCTAACACATCTGACGCGTACATTATTTCCACGTCATGCATGTAGTTCCAATGTTTAATTATCATCGCCGAACATAATATAACTCGTATTACAATTGCAAATTTCCGAATGGATTCGCATGTTTCAAGAACGATTCGAAACGAAATACACAGCCGACCATTCGCTTAGCCAGAGTGAATTTCTTTATTATTCGAATGTTTCAGAAACATTACATGTTTGGCAGAATACGTAAACGACGTCCTCGCGAAGATCGGTCGTGTAATTGAAACCAAAATGGCCGACTGGCCCAGTTGACGTACGGTCACAATGGATTATACGGAACTTGGATTAATTTAATTCTGGATGAGCTCTATTGAGCAAGTTCCATTGCTACCTAACCAGTCTTTTATTCGCGCAAGGCTTTCACGACCTTATCCCACTGAACGGCCATCGAGACGCTTTGTTCTTCGTTGCGATGTTTCCTTTGACATACGTCAATCGCGGAGAAAAAATTATAATTCAAAATTCCGAACAAATGGGACATGCTCGCGGATCGTATGGACGAAAATTTCTCTATTGTCGTTCTTATAGAATTTTCGTAGGATAATGATGTTCTTCAACTTTTAACGCAGACGAGTTTGTGACTCATACGAATACACATTGATTTTGTCTACGTTAAAAATAGGTTACTAATTAATCATGCAAAGATTAATCAAGCGTTGCTATTTGTATTGATGTCCAGTTTACATAGATATTTCATAAACAAGTATCAATATCACCACGATATTTTTGTAAGCCTTCGTGTCATAATTTATAACAAAATATATAAATGCACTGTACCGATACAAATAATTGCTGAATCATAAATTTCTACGTATCATCAATCACTGGATTATTGCTGGCTTATTTCCGCCTTTATGCATAATTTAAGTACCTTTCATTCCACAAACTTTGACCACGCATTACGTTCTATAGTTTTCATACAGTTCAACTTTTCTCCTTTATAGTCGATGATGGTCTCGATCATTATACGTTTGTTAGGTACACCAACAATGGAACCATTATATAATACACAGACTGGGGTAAAGTCAATAATAATTTTCATATATATATATTTATATATTCATACATTTATACATTTATATCGAAGTTCAACTCTTCTCCTCCAAAGAATCCACGAGAAGGTGTCACATGTTAGTTCCCCACTGGCGACCAAGTCACGGGCAGATCAGTATTCCTTAAACGAAGGAAACAATTTGCCAAACACTGGAGGCTACTTTTACGATTTCACGAGCGAGTAAATTGACAATACGCTCGAGCAGAAGCGGTACACAGACCGAATTTCCAAGGAACCAGAGACTTGCAAACTCGACTTCCACGCCCGACCAACTGCTGGAAACGTAAAACTCGTTTCCGCGGGCTTTCTGTCGTTTCGCGAGCAGCCAACCCGTACTCCCCCGTGAGTCAGACAATGTCTGCTAGTTGCCCCGATGCAATTTTCACGCGCAGATACACGCGCGAAGACGAAACTCAACGATGAACACTGATTCGTCCGCGTGGCCAGCCATTTCCATACGCATTGCAACATCAGTACGCGTTCAATCGAAACACTTGTCTCTTTTAACACGGATTAAAATAAAACGACCAGGTAAATCCGTGTAACGGTGGAAGTGGCTGACGCGTCGTCCTTTTATAACAAGATCGACAGTGAAAACCGTATGCCAGCAGTTTTTGCGAAATTTTTCGTTCGCCTTGAACTTTTCTTTCTTCGCCCTTCCTTCGATTTCTAGGGTACGCCAATCTTCGAGGTTTCAATATTTCGCACTTTCAGGCGGTTGCATATTAAATCGGCCAAAACTCACCCTCCGAGCGTTATGGGACTTATGAATCAATTAACGCGAGTAAATTGCTTAATCGCAAGGCACAAAGAACTTGTCAGACTTTGAGTGGTAAAGAAATACACATGAAAAGTGGCAGGAAACTTTGTCAGCGAAAATAATGGAAATCTCGTTACAGGTCTGTTCAAAGCTCAAAGTGAATCGCTGCGCATCGTTAGAACGGTATGATATAAGAAGAATTCAACGCGTATACCGTAAACGATAATATCGGGGCAGAAATTAAACGCGCGAGTTTTATGCGCTGCGGTACCTGATTTAAACTACAGAAGCGTCAACTCTATTGCAGCATTGACGCCATAATTAGAAGCGCGGACACAAGAAGCGACGGTTGCGCTCATTGTAAAATCACATTGAATCCAACCGCCGCCTATTTACTCGTAGCTACCGTGGAAGCGACGGGATTTCGAAGTGACGAGAATTCCCTCTCTTAAATTTTCAGATTTTACGCCTTTCAGTTCGAAGCCAGCTCGTAAAGCATTCGTTCCTCCAAAGGGGAAACATGAACGCACGGGGACGGACGACCTACGTAGGCGGAGGGGGTTGGAAGGGAGATTTTTCGCAAGAAAATCTTTCAATCTAACGAAAGCGCGGTACGGTCGTCGAAAAGAGAGGAGGCGAGACGGAGAAAGGGAGGGAGGGCAGACACGAAGGCCAGGGGCTGCTTTAAAATTCAAATTCACAACTTTTGCTTAAACGTCCCTTAGCTATTCGAGATAGCTACGCCTTTAGAATACCCCTTACCCTCTAACTGGGGCCCAGGGAAACTATCTGTTTGCCTCTCTGCGGTTGAATCTCGTCCGACACGCAGAAAAACGATCCCGACGTTCCACGGAGGTGTGCAGAAAGTCGGAGGGGATATGTACGCGTGGAATCTCGAATGTAACCAGCTCTGTGATAAGTGAATTGGCCAAGGTATTAGGAGTCGCCGACACGATGCCATCCCGATGACTGAGTGTGCGTTGCGGGACGGGCCTACGACGAAATCAAGTTTCGTCTTGGTTATTGGCGAACCTGAGGTTGCCAACCGTGTTAAGGTGGCATCGATTACTGGCAAGAAATTGGGCGTACGTTGAGATGGAATCATGACGCCAGTTGGGTTACGGTAATTTGCCGACTGTTCTTAATTTGTACTGACCGATTTCGAAGATGGAAATAATTATGTAATGCTGGAAAAATAGCTGCTGCAAGGATGCGCGCGTTGATGCGTGGGTGATATAATTTTTAGGAATTGATTTAATTATTTAAGGACGCTTAATGATAGTTGTCGGATGTTTGATAATCCTTGTTGCAAGGATGAGCACTTGCGTTAAGACAAAAAAGGGAAACTGTGGACAGGTAATCGCTTTGAGATAATCGCAGAAGGCGAGTATAAGTTTTCGGTGAACATTGGGAGTATTGTTTGGAAATATTGAAAACAATTAGTTTGCGATCGGTGCATTTAATAAATACACTAGATGAATAACGGTTTTGTTATTCTGATTTTTATGCGAATTCTAAGGTAACCTGCGTGTTTGTAAAGCAATTAGTTTAGATCCTGAAATAGTATATCATATGAACTACTTAGGACTGGAGTATGATGTCAAACTTTATCTGGACTTCATTTGATCCATATTGATATACTGCGAACAATTTCCAAAGCGTGGATGCATTACGACGAAGGGATTACAGTCTCCAATCCTAGCTGTCAGTTTCGAATATGTGCAATACGACTATTCTATACCCATAATTAATGTGAAAAGTTTGAACAATAAAATAGAATAGATAGCATGTACTACACAGGGAATTATAATATACGTATGACTAATTATCAACGCATCTCTAATATGATTTTACTCCTTATTTTAACTTCACATTTTAATCGTTTTATGAAAATAAGCTAAAATATTCTTTACTGTATCATCATAATAACATTCAAACGTGATTACTGCGTGGGGTATTAGTTGCAAAACGAGATTTTCAATATTTTAGAGGAGGATACCAGGACGGATAAGAAGATGATATGGAAATAAAAATAGCTTTTTGTTATCATGCTACGAATGATTTGATTAGAGTTATTGTCAAATTGCAACGTTTACTGCAGGTAGATGTAACGTATCATTATATATTTATATATAATACATACCACAGGACGAGCCAATTATTCAAAGTTCGAGCACGGTTCGTTAATACGAAATAAGCTATTTCTTTTCCAACTTGCCGAATATGTGCGAGGGTTAAGTTGCAAGCAGATACGACGTTGAAATTCCAATAACCGTATCTGCGATGCCCCGAATCGCATCAAGTAGTGTTTTAGGGTGCTCGTTACCTTAATGAGTGTCGAGCTTCGCGCGAGTAACGCTAATCGGTAACGGGGCTTCACCGTTATCGTTCATTTTCCATTAAACTAGATCGTTATGACGTCTAACTAATTTAACTCGCTGCCCCGGGTCACCAGTTCGGAAGACGAATCGGACCAGGACAGTGTCTTCTATCGATATAAAGTAAAACGACTAACCACGACAATACACGCATACAATTAAAAGCGCAATTGTCAAGTCCGAAACACCATTGACTCCAGGCTATCGAGAACCGTAATAGTAATTTGACAACGTTAAATGCCCCCACCCCTATAAACGCTTAACCCAAGCAAATTTATTATTATTGACATTTCGAGGATTTTATCACGTTTCTAGCATTGCTGCTTATGCATAGAAAATCTAATACAAATCGCGTGGACGAAAGCATCGCAGGAATATTATCAGCGAGCCAGCGTTAATTCAATAAGCTTTACGCTCCCCGAATCGACGCTTCGCAAACGCCCACATACGTACGGCCAATGAAGAATTGCCGGTTAAGCTGCAGACTTATTATACGAACCTAATGGATCAATTATTGGACGGCCGTCGTTGAAGGAAGATCGATAAGCAGTTTGACGCGTATTACTTTCCACGTCTGGGGCGTTTGACAACGCTGCTCGTCGGCCATTCCATAAACGAAAGGCAACTCGGGGGACGGGGGATGAGGTAAATCGTCACGTCGCTGAAGAGCCGTATCGAATGAAATTTGCAATGGAAATTTAATCCGCCCCGGTTCCAACCGAAGAGTACTGGCTGCTGCTCGTTCTTAACGTCGCTCGCCTTTGCTTCTCGCGAATATTCGACGGAAAACGCCGGACAAGGTGACGAGCAGAAATTATCTTCGCTCCGGCGAAGCTATTTGCCGATCGCGGACGCGGCGAAGGCGGCTCGAACGCAGAAAGCTTTACCGGAATATGTGTTCTACTTAATCAGAGGGGTGAGGACAATCGGTAGGCACATGGCGCAACATCTTGCGGAAAGAACAGAAGAGTTCAGCAATTACTTCGTGCCTTGGACGCCTCGCACTTTGCACGGGTCACGCTCGTTTGCGGTTCGGCGTTCTGTGTTCGCGAAACATTTCTGCAGCACGCGCTTCTTCTATTTCGAATTTTTTCTACCGTTTTTCCTACCCCTCTTTCGGCCCGCGCAGAAACGCTGCATTCTTCGATCGCCGCGGTCCAAAATTGTCACTGCCATAGCTGTTCCACATTTTCCACGACATTCGCACATCAGCGCCTCCGCCTCGCTGTGTGATAAATCGTGCGCCGCGCTGCGCACCTTTCCATCCCTTTGTCCAGGAAAAACGGGAAACCGAAAGAGCCAACCGATACGCCGGCGAATTCTGCAAAATTGTTTGAACTAGACGACGAACTCGCGCACCGTCTGCGACGGCAGTCACGTCGATTCAGACGAACCTGAAAGTGATGGTAGCGATGTCGCGCAACGTCTTAAACGACGCAGTCGTGTCTTGAGCGACATTTCGCACGATAATAACACGGCAAACGAAACCGTTACGGAGAAATACAAAATGCGAACGACATATTTATCTGAATCCGCTTAAGTGAGCCTCGAAACTGGAAATGATATATTTCATCCGTACCTCAAACCGTTCGTATGCACGAGTCTGATTCGAAAGGTGTGTGCACGCGGTTCGATGTAACGCAATAAAAATCTCCGATATACTCTCGTACGTGGAAGGCACTTGCGTTTCTCCTTCCTTCTGTCGGAATCTTGTAGCGGCTTAACCAAACACCGTCCGCAGTCAAACGCTTGAAATCGAACACGACTGGGGGAACAGGGTCGATCGAACGAACCACGGAGGGATAATTTATTTGAATATCAAATTAGCCCGCAATGCACGGCTCCGCAATGTTTGATGTAAAATTCATGAGCCTATCCCGCGAGTAGGCGGACGTTCGGTCTCTCCAAAAATTTCTGAAATTTCGTTCAATTCTGGGCAACGGGTGAGTGCCTCGGGCTCGACACCGTCGTAATCTCCATTCTCCTCGTTTGTTGAAGTACAAGAACGATAACCCGACGTTGCATTACGTCGCGTGGTCCTGTGGTCTGGCACTTGTTCCGCAAACCACTTAAAAGAATCACCGTCGACCGCGATTATGCAAAACCATCGTCCCGGAACGGAGAAATCGCAAGGTGTATACGCGCCTCCGTTTTTTCTTGCAATACGATATCTGTCCTCGTGTTTCATGCGTGCGCGTTCTTTTACGTTTGCAGTATCTTTGGCCTCCGCGATTCTTCCTAGAGCAAACGCTGGGAACGAGCAACGGAGGAAACAAGAGTTACGTCGACCTCTGAATTAAACGGCTTCCATCTCAAGTTTTTCTGACGCACGCGAACAACAGCTTAGTATTGTTCTTTCGCGGTAAAAGGTAGTTTCCAGGAAACAATTTGGCAAAATTGTTTCAACGGAATTGTTGATTCGATAGTGGATTTCTCAGGAAACAACGGTTTGATAAATGAATTCGTTCTTCTTTCTTTTTGCAGCATTAATTGTCGACGGTATTCATTGATAGACGGATTGAAAGATTCGGTTGGGAACACGAACGATTTGATTTGACGAATATATGCGCGCTGATTACCGAACGATAAGATGTACACGTATTTAACGCTTTCAACTCGATAACTCTGATCGATCAGTATCGACTCAACAGCTCCGCTCTTTCGATTTTACAAACACGTCAGGTCGACGCTACCCTTCTGTCACTGTGAACCCCCTGCATCGGGGTTCGAACAACTATGGTCATTCACGATTTCGTTTTCGTTTTCGTTTTCGCGACACTGGACTACCCACGTCATCGGGATTTCCCGATGAGCCATTTCAGCCCTTTGACATTCTGCAAACTTTTGCCCAGCCTACCTACCCTCACTTTTATGACCCTTTAAGGCCCAGGGCTCGCTCTTTATAAATAGCCACGCTGCACACACTTAAAACTACCAACCTACTGCTACGAAAATTGTTTTATTAATGCAGTATACATTTATTCCATATTGCTGAAGTATTATTGGTGCCTATATAGAAACCGTTATACTCCATGGCGAGCGATTTATTATTTCCTTCGAATTTCGAGAATACCTTGAAACCCATTCAGCGAAGGCCGAGCTATTTGACCTCGTTTTTAAAAGACTCGGGCGTCTATGCCTGCCTTCTGTATCAATTTAATCGGACTAGTTGCCTGACAATAATATTTATATTATAATTAATAAAGTGTTTGAAATAGTGCCTACTGCAATTTCTAATTCTGCGCCTGTAATGCATTTTCACCTCCCAGCCCGAACCTCCTCAGTGACTCGCATGTCAGCTATACAGTGTACCCTAAACGATAAAGTAAGAAACGCTAGGACACGTCCAAACAATTAACGAAGCTGCAATAAAAAAGAACGAACACTGTACCCGTTCACCAACAAACAAGCAAACAAAAAGAAGGAAGGAAAAGCAAGGAAAAACCGCCGGCCGTTCGCGTTTCAGCGACAATCATCCAAAGTGCACTACTTCACCTCGAGGACCCCGCGGACACGCTTCGACGGGGGGGAAAACGGATGGCCGTGTTATTTGCGTATATTGTCAAAAGCCGTGGAAGGAATATTTTTTCCATCGTTCCTCGTGAACCCTCTCTAAATGTCTCCACTCGAGGCGGTATCCCCCTGGAATCCCCGTTCTCATTCTGCACCGTACGGCACGAGGGCCCACTCGTGCGCGGCCAATTCAGTTAATTTCATCTCGTGAGCCAAGAAGACGATTTCGCGCTGCTTGCCTTTCTGGATCGTGGCTTCCGCCTGCTCGAGTCGTTCGTCGCTCTTCCGTCGTGCCGCTCGGCCGGTTTCTTTTCCTCCCGGAACGACGGTTTCTCGCGCGGCACTCGCTGTTGTTCGAGGCAATCCCTCCTGAGGCCTCTTTTTGTCGAGATCATCGCGCCTCCGGGCGGCGACGGCGAGAGAAATAATCGCGGAACGATGAAATTGCCGGGGACAACGCGCGAGAAGACCGGTTTGGGTTGTTGAGCGAGAAGGACGCGCTCGAGAACGGAAATCCTATTGCGGATCGAATCGTTCGGACGGCAACAGGCAGAGGATGATTTTGTTTCCTTGTTGCAGCTTTAGTGTCGGCGGTTTGCCGGTTGAACGGGTACGAATGGATCGTTTACGGTTTTGTTTGCCGGTTCGTTCGAGTTTCCCTGTGCTCGTGCGCAGCCCGATAGGTTAATGAGAGTTTGATGGGGCTCGAGCCATGGGAAAAATGACTGTTCGCGGCGATCGTTTGTCACGTATTGCGGGAACTGCAAGGTTGCCTGTTCACGATTATTGCGCGTTAGACACCGAAGGTTCTAATAATTCTACACACGCGTGGGCATTCGTATGCAAGTGGACGTGTATGTGCATAAAAGTCAATTGACTTGTTAACGTTAGACGAAGCACTTATCCTGTACAATTGCAACTGTTGTTTGCTCGCGTTAACACACGCTTAACTCCTTAATTGCATTTTGTTTTATAAATATGTTAGTCAGGCCATAGAATTTCTATTTATAGAGGCGCGCGCAGCGCACCTTGGAAAGGTTTCGAATTTAACAATTCCCATGACTGTTAGAAAGAAAGATACGAGATTGATATGTTAGAAAATATTTCAAAGCCTCTGTCAAGCTTGACGGAAACATACTGACTGTAGGATGTAGTAACAAAAAAAAAAAGATTAGATAGAAGAACGGGCAAACATTTGCTCTGACAAGAGAAATATTCATCTAGACTCTAGATGGTATTGCGCCACACAAGACAAATATAATTTAAAGACCCGTAAAGGCATTAAAACCACGTTTATTCTACAGCACGTACGTTGACAAATAATAATTCCATGTGCTATTAAACAATTATGGCTTCAAGGTTGACGGGAATTGAGCGTGAAGTATCCATAACTACATTCATGTTACGTCATTAAGATTCGACCAAATCGGCGTGAGAAAATAAAGAGGCACAAACATTCGATAAAATAATAATTCAGACAACGAAGACAACGAAGACTAAAAATATAAACGCACATACGTCAGGAATATAGACAATTACGAGAATAATAATCGGTCAAGCATAAACGCAATCGATTATTTTTATAGCTTAAAGCAACACTTTGAAATATTTGCCCCATTAAAAATAATCATATCGCCCAGCACCGTATGACGCATTAAAATTATCAATACGAATTACTATTTTCGTCACTGCTCGCGCTGTCATCATTAGTTAGAAAAACTATCGGCAATACGTATCGCGCCAGAACACCATTCACATTTCCAAAAAAATAGAAACAGTTGCGCGCAACGAGATGCCCGCGTCGGCAAGCCAGGTAATTACATTCATCGTCGATACAATACATATTTCGCGTCGAGCCTGTCGAACAATGACTAGCCGGATCACTCTTCGTCCAACTACAACAATCGTATCCAAATCAAACCATTTTACACGTACCGCGTACGTAGTACCGTCGCCTCGGTACGCACAAATTTTTATAGCCATTACCAGTGGCGATTCGCTGTGCCAAGGCCTGGGGTCCCCCCACCCCGCACCTGGAGTGTCTCGTGCCGTTATGAAATGAATGTAATCTCGACACGCAGGACAAGAACTTGCTCGCAGTGCTCGCTGTCAGTACGGGATCGAGACAGCTGCCGGCAGGAGCTCGATCGATCGACAACGATCTCGTCGTTTGGCACTGGTGATGCAGCCATGGATTCGAAGGAGGACTATCGCGACTGGTTGGACCCTCTGATTCCCAAAATCACCGCCAAACTCGGCAAAGGATTCGACGATGTTCGGTACGAAGTGGCCACGCCCGGCCACTCGTTCTTCCTCTCGGATATGCTGTTCGTTAATATTATCGCCGACTCGGCCAGCGGCGTGGAAAAGGCGAGGAGCTTCAGCGTGGTGATAAAGAAACCGTCGTCGACGGAATCGCTCAGGTTGATGTCGCGAATGGACGAGCAATTCCACAACGAGATATTGTTCTACGAAAGGTACGGGGAGGGGTGTCCGGGTATACCGCGTTGCATTTACGCCGAGGAGAAGCCGCCCGTCGACACGGTGATCGTTCTGGAGAACGTGATTACTCAGAGGGGTTACGATCTGTGCCAGTGGAAGTGCGACGTTCCGTTGGAGTACACGGTGGCCGCGTTCCGAGAAATTGCACGGTTCCACGCGAGAGCGTACACCATGAAGGAGCGACGCAGAGACGAGTTCTTCGACATCGTGGAGGGCATAAGGGAGGCGAGGTATAGCCCGGACAGCGTCATGAATATGACGTTCAACGCCACGGCCACCAGGTCGATCGAATGTTTGCGCAAACGGGGCTACGACGAGCGGTTCTGCGACAAGCTCGAGGCCAAGCTCGAGGACGCGTTCGGGAACGTGATCATGGGGATGGTGGTGCCGGAGGAACCGTTGGCCACGATGTGCCACGGTGACTTCACTATAAACAACACGTTTTTCAAGAAGGAGAACGGCGAGTTGAACGCCATGTTCATCGATTTCGCTTTGATGAGGTACGGCTCGCCCGTCTTGGATCTGTCCACGTATCTGTGTCTGCACTGCGCAAAGGATATCGACAAGGACATGATCGACCATGTTTTAAGAGTTTATCACGACCAGCTGACGGACTGTCTCGCGAAGAACGGCGTTGATGGCGGGATGTATACGTACGAGGCTCTGCACGAGGACTACAAGAAGAAGGGGCTCTTTGGGTTCTTCATCGCGACGTTTTTCTTGGCGATGCAAATGGGCAAGTGTGACACCAATCCGCAGGAATTCGCGGAGCTGGATTTGAACGAGGCGGGGGCAGTGTTGAGGGAGGCAGGTGGCGACGAAGTCTCCGAGATTTTGGCGAATATGTTATTGAAGTTGAAGCAGTTCGGCTGTTTGGATTATTTGCTCTAAGTGATCGACAGTATTGTATGTTAAGCCTAGTTTTAGCATTGTTCTTTAAGTCTTTCGTGTGTATCGGATGTTAACGGGGAAGAAAGTTTTATGTGTCAACGACCTCCGTTTGTGGCGAGCTTGACGATGTTGAATTGTGTATCGTTAAGGGATCGAGCATGGCGGAAGTATTGTCAAAGGTGTTACAGAAAATGTTTGTAATAAAACTCGTTTCTAAATTAATTGCCAGTGATCGCCCATTTTCACATATTGTATAATTAAATACAATATAACTGTACAGTATAATTAAAAAAATGATAATATAGAAAGAGTTCCAAGGTGCAAGTGTTTTCAAACCATTAATAAGTAAATAACAAGAATATAATAATTTGCAATGTACGCGACGGATTGTTCCCGAATGCTTCTTCAATATTTAAAATACAATCAACTATACATTATTCAAAATACGCAGAAACATTCTTAAACTCCTGCGGAAGTTACTGCACCTTCCATAACATTGACCACAGAAATTACATCAAATTACCTGCCTCGCGCATTCATCATACAACCTAACCGCTAGTCAAAATCTACAATCCCATAACAAATCAGCTTCGATTCGTTATCCAATATCTCGCGGATTTGTACAACCGTCAATCCCCGCGAACATTTCACTTCCCGTGTCCCAAATTAATTCCAACAAATCTGCCAAAAAGCGTTCATCGTCTCGGTGCAATCCGCGTTCGCGAAACATTTCGGTTAGCACTTCCGTAACGAAGGTGCGATCGGCAAATTTGCCGGGCACCGGTGGACGGGCCCGTTTGTGTCAGCGATGCGCGTAATGCAAAACGAGGCGCAACAACGCGAGTAAAAGGCTGTTTCGGGGAACGCGTATGCGCATACGTCCATGCCGCTCCGCTGTATCCGTCTAAATAAAGCACACCGGCAGCCATGAGACGATGGGACGACGCGCGAAATTATTCTTTCGCCTGTATGCAAGTTGGGGATCTGCCTTTCAAATGGGGGCACTCCGCCGCGCGCGCGGAAAAACTTTGTCATTTCCATATATTTCGCCATGGACTGGCAGCCGCTCGTCTCCCGGGAAATTCACTTACGCTCTAACCTGAATTTTAAGCCCGTTAAATTCTACTCGTCGCGCGTTTCCGCGCCCCGGGCCGCGTGTCTTCGCGAACGGAACAGGAAACGGGGGGCAGGGACCCGAGGAGACGGCTCGCACGGAATATGCACATACTTTCGGCCTGAAAAATGGCTCGACACGCGCGATTTACGCAAGTTGTGTTCGAATCCGAAGTTGGAACGAGCCCGGAATGGAATAGAAATGAAGTAAGGGGGAGAAGTCGAGTTTCTTTTGGTCGTCTCGAACTCGATTGCCCTGATAAGCGAACGTGCGGGATGGTAATAACGGAAACTGGAGTTACGAGTGGGATTCGTTTGATGTTCATTTCGATTGGTTTTATATGAATGCCAGGGAAATTGTGCGATAAAATGACACGGCTGCGGGGAACGTAGAAATGAACAATACGGTCGAACTGCGAATGTTCGTGGAAAAATTTTTGTGTTTATTGCCTGGCAAATATTAAGTGACAGAGTAACGAGAATGAAGCGCGCAGAAAAATCGGTTGCGTCTGGCAAATGTATTCCGTGTAGATATTTTTCAATTTGACGAAGGTTTGTTATTTTTCATGGAGCAGAATCATATCGATCGGGGAAACCGTCGCGGCGGTGTTGAATAGTTCTATCAACACGCTGTATTTGCAATTGCAAATTGGTATACCGCATTGTCGTCGATTCTGCAGGATTGATTTGCCTAAATAAATTGCCTGGATTTTCATGGAGGTCGTTCCCTACGTCCATGATACTCCGATTGTTTAAATTCCTCTTCCCTTCATTCTTTTATTGAACGCTGTAGCGTAAAAAAAAACAGCGACGTGTCCTTTTTTTTAATTATTTTGCATTTTGCGCAGGGACTCTTCCTTTTCGCAGACGGCACGTTATTTGCGTATATTCGAGTAACGTGTGCCTGGGGTAAATTGAACTTGGCTTCTATCTTTATCTATACAACGGCGATTCTGTTCATGTTTGCTGCGATTGTGCCCCGACTTCGATATCTACGGCAGTGTGTATGCAAACTTTCATATCGCTAAAGAGTTTATTGCCTCGCGACGGTCAGCAATTGTAGTTCGAAATGGCGGGTGACACGATAAAAAGATGAAATTTGTGCGCAAGAAATGAATAATGTACTTACAATTGTACACAAGACGGAACTGATCAATTATTCAGTGGTTAATATTTGTATATAACTGATTATTTTCAATGGCAGTGAAGTTAATGGATATTGAGAAAAAATACGTAAGCCTCAAATCTTTTTCGCCAAGTAATTCAATCGTCAATTAAATACCACTTTGTACGCTCAATTTCAATATTGCATACGATTACTCGCGTTACAATTAAAATGGTTACTCTATGGCGACGAGGAAAATCTCATTTACGTGCGTAAGGACACGCTATTCACGTTTCCTACGTATGCACTACGAGTACGTGTACGTTCAACGATGATTGAGAAATTTCTCATTAGCCTCCGATTCGTTCGAGTTGACTTGTCACGCTCAATATTGTTTTCACGCGACTGCATGGATGCACGAGGCAGAAGCGTTTTGTTATCCACGATAAAGCGATATTTATGTGACGGAATAAAACCTATTGTGGTCGCGTGACGGGCGCATAATACGTTGTTTACGTATCGCAAAATCTAGCAAACGTTCATATTTTTTCTGCTATATCTCTTCCGCGTTAATGAACGTTTTCCATCCTCGCGTAACTCCGACTTCCACTTGAAATACTTGGAACAAAGCGTGTTACGATTTGATAAATCCAGCTATTCGCGTTAATGAAAACGTTCCACAGTGCACGTGAATGCGCGCTATTAACTATTTCGAACATCGCCGTTAGAGCATTCGAATAATTCAATGCAGTTACAACTATTTTCGCTTGCGATCATGTGCAAGCTATATTAATACGAATAACTCTTGCATATTGTATATCGCGTAGGGAAACAACCAATGTGATAGATTCTCGTAACAGTTTCATTCCGTTAATAATTGCATTGGACTTTCGTCGCGTATCAACCTGTGAATAGAAATATTTGTTATACAGGGGTCGAGCATCATTGGAACGGATAGATTTCGGTATCACTTGCCGTGTTAGTATACTACCGGTAACATTCGTATGTTGATCATCGTATCGTAAGAGTCGTACAGCGCATCGCAGTGAGATACAGGCTATCAGAAATCTAGTTTTTAAATGCATATGGAATTCATGTCGCTCGTGCCGCCGGAATGCAAAGCAATTGTGTTTCCTTGGAACGGCTATATTGACGCACGGAAACGCGTCAAATATTTGTATCTCGGTGGCTTTATTTTCGATTCAGATGTACATATTTATGGCGCACGTGTAGAGCCACCTTAAACAATTCGCGATGGCGATAAGAACCATTATCTATTGCTTCGATACATTTTACGTTGGTTATACGAGTACAATCGAAATTCGAATAAATACACTACATCGTTGACTAATAGACACACGGAATCAGATACCGACGATTTGGTTACATAAACCGCTTACTCATGTATGAATGAGGATTACCAGATTTACCATATTAAACAATATAGTAGGCAAGCATGATGCGTGGAAAACAAGTATCGTAGCACTCTTCGTCAGTGAAACCTCGAGCTCCTCGACCCACGAACCCATGGAGGCAGGTCATGGGTCGCCCCCAGGCCATGAGATCTCAGTCACCGTAGTTCAGTAGTCATGGAACCAGTCATGGGTAATCCCGAGTCCATAGAATCCCGACCACTACAGTCGAGGGACTATGGGACTAACCGTGAGCCATCTAAACCCCGTGAAACCTCGACCACCATAGCTTACGGATCATGGGACACGTATCAAGCCATCCTACATTATAAATCGTCAGGAAATCTGTGCCATACGTTTGCTATATCTGCATTTAATATAAAATATTGATACTTGTTCCGAAGACGTTGCGCGTGATAAGTTGAACGATTATTTGGCAAGTACTACTAAGCACCATAAAGTGTGTATATAAAATTATTTTTATCATTCTACCAATTGCCTGCATTTAGTTGCACTGACTGATCGTCAGTCCATATCTGTCGATTATAATATTTCAGCGAACAAGCCACTAGACGTACGTTCACATTTTCACCAAACGCCTTAATCAGAATACTCCTGTCCAACCGTTCTCGCGATATCGATTGTTATTCGAAGCCCTGATCAGGAACATAATCCTGCCGATCCCTCGCGTGTACCGCACGGCTTATTGCTACGGCAACACAAACGTCAACGGAAACGAAGCTATTGTTACATCCAACGTGGACGAATTGTTGAACAAACAGCGTGATAAGAGAAATGTTCTCCACGGAACCGACCTGAACCATGAACAGCCGCGTACTGCTTACGGTCACGCTAGCCGTGTGCCCGTTATATGTACAACCGCCGTTGAACTTGTCGCTTACACACTTATCAGTTACTGGAAGTTCGTCAGTTGAGATCCAATAACGCTTGTACACCGGCGCTAGTCGGTCCGTGCGTTCGAACATTTCGTGCAACGAAGGGGTGTTTAACGATCGTCTGCGAGAGGTTCGCGGCGGAAGGACGCCACGCCGGCAAACTGCGATAGACGAACAAGGGGTGAAAGAGCTCGAGAAGGATCGACGGGAGCTGTCTTTAATCGGTTAATAGGCAGACGATATTCGGGACGCGTAACGACGCTTCAATCGTGATCGGAAGTTACAAGTTCGAGCAACGGGGGATGCGCTTTCGTTGATAAAATGTTCTGATAGCTCGATGGAAGAGCCCGAGAGTCTTTTCGCAAAAGGGTATCAAGGGGGTCCCTGTAAACAGCCACTTGGGCGAGCCTCCTCGGTGCGTCTAAGTTCTAGCAAAATTGAGAATTCTTTAATGAGATTTCGGGATTGCTGACGGGCGGACGGCGATGGCGGAAAACAGGATCTAATGTAATTCGATGAAATTGATGAGAATATTAAGTAACGGAGGACCGGGAAGGAAAAGTGGCGGGGAATCGAATCTAACAGTGAGATCCTGGAAGGTTTATCGAATATCGATTTTCCCCGAAGTTATTTAGCGCCTCCTAGGTGTTCCATTTATTTCGAACACGAATTGACATCCAACTTTCCAATATTTTATTTTCCTGACTGCTCTCGCGAAATTATCGATCAGCCCCGACACAAATCAGCCATTCAACTTTCGTTTCCTCTTTTTTCCCTCGAATTAAAATCGGAAACGCTTAACATATCATACATTTTTCCAATTACGCTCCGCTTGCAAACGTGTCCAGAGCTCCAAGAAGATCGATCGAGCTACAGTCGCGGGCAATAAAAGAGCAAAATTTCATTTCATCCATTGTTCTCGAGAAAGGGAGGATCAACGGGCTCGACGTGGAGGGGGTGAAGGACGGGAAAACAAACGACGAATTCATCTCGGCGTTTATTTAAAGGGAAAGCAACAAGGCCGGCGCCGTCGTTCAATCCCGTTTCCCAGGTTTATCCTCCCGTATACGAGTGCTTCGCGAATTTACGCTCGCATTCTCACCTCCTGTACAGTTATCGTATCTCCGATTTCCGCCAGCTAAAATATTTATCGGTACATGCGCCGCAGCAACGACAACGGCTACGGGGCGTCGCGCGTTCGTATCCAGGTCGCAAAAGTCCCGAGTCGATTCGTTCTGATAATGAAAGGCGCGGCTCGATCGGATAAATAAATCCATCCGATACTCGCGGCCCAAAAAGCAGCGTCTCGTGGGAATTCTGGTGTGGTTTACCGTTGCCATACATTTGTCTCCCGGCGTGACCGTATATAAGTCTCGGATGTGTTATTCGCACTGGTTGATTTATTGTCGCGCGTCGTCTGAGAGCCTCGATTGACGCGAATGGAGTGTAAGACTACTATTTCTCTTTATTCAAAACTGTACAGAATAAGTCGTTCTACTGGACTGCTGTCAGGACTGTTTCCTTAGGCGATCGATGCAAGAATGCCCGTTGCATCGTGATCGCCAAAAAGGACACGTTCCTTGGGTTTTTTCCCAGCGCCATGGCTTCAAGGGCCTCGGTCACGTATTCCCCTCGGCCTACGGTGTCCTGTCGGTACGCGCGGCATCGGGCCCTGCGTTGACGTACGCCAGATGCCCAGCTAAGGCGCTCGCAGCCGAAATCTCTTACAGGAGGGAAATATATGTTCTCTACGCTGTCGATTTCACGGTGCGTTTGTTATCGTTGGTATTATTTTAATCGGTGAGATGTCTGAGATATTTTGCAATAGGCGAGGAAAGAGTTTGCCGGTCGGGTGTCGTCTAACTTTGGGGGAGTGAATTCAATAACAATCTGTAACGGCATATTGGCCTTTGAATTCTGTGTTAATAATTTATGCAGAACAATGATTAATAATGAGTAAAGCTTTTGAGAACTGTGCTGCTTTGGTTAAGTTATGTATTTGAAACGAGAAATAGCAAGTATTCCAATAAATAGCAAGTATAGCAAGTAATACTTATTAGATGTAACATTTTCTTTTTCATTGTTACATATTTTGTTCTACCTCCATATTTATATGAAAGGGTATATAAATATAGGGAGTCTGTTGATCACTTTCCCTATGTACCTCTCACCTTTTAAACACCACGTATATTTTTCTTGTTATCCGACAATAATTCTTGGAACTCCTTCACCCTCTGTTTGTACCCAGCAATGCAAGATATTTCCTCTATCTTGGCACACTTGGGGGTGCGTTTTCACCAGTCCCGCATTCTTGATCTTTAACCAACGATTTAGATTCATACGACATTTTATACCACTCGAAATTGTTCGAACATCATATGTCTGGGGTGAAATGAGAGAAAAGCGGACGCAATTGGTTTGCACGAATTTCAATCCGGGCACAACGCTGCGAGCACTGCTGAAGTTTGGTACATGCACCGTATATGCTCAGGCGAGCAACCGTTCAAGGTGGATGTATTCAAGCTTGCCTCTTTAACGTTGAAGAGTTGCAATTTTTCGTACTTAGAGGGACGATGGTGACACGTGTAGCACCTGTTTACTCGTGGAACGTAAAGTAAAAACTATGTCGCGCTTTTTATAACAATGTTCGAAGCGGGGTAAAATTTTAAAGTGCATCGAAGGGGTTAACTTCACGCGTAATATAATATGGTACTCGTGCTTCCGACGCGGTGGAACTGGAGTTTCAATGAGGTACCGTTTTCCGAGACGATAATACGCTACGTCACGAACAATAATATGCATTTTAATTTGTATCATTCTGCGATTGTAGAGCCGTACATTTTTGTTACTTCGCCTTTTTCACGAGCATCCAGCGTCGTTGGAACCTCTTCATGCAAGAAAGTGTCTGCCTATTTAGCGTTTTATTAGTCAACGAGACGTTTAGCGTGCAGTTTTCTGAAGCCTCGAGTGCTTTCATTGTTGCAAACTTTAGTATCCATCCTGTTTGTTAACTGCATAGTAAAAGCCCGAACATGAGGCACTTTATATCTCTATATTCAGGTCTCGACAGCATAACAGTTGCCGCGTTCTCCTCAGGTAGTGCCGCGTCACCTGTCTCACTGTTCAACCGTTTAAAGCGCCATATATATATAGACCGAATTTATTCAATTATGCTACTCGTGCTGCTCTTCCATAAACTGTTTTCCACTCGCACTTAAAGTCTCCCCATTACTATCATCCCCCCGAAATTTCTACCGTCGAGTTAATCAATAAATCCACGTTTACAGGAAACAAAATAATACCGCATCCCTGACAGTTTTCGATCGAAATCAACCAAGTATAATTTCTCGAAAGAAATATCTCTGGCACTCAAATTACACGCAGATCCGCTCGTAACGCTATTTAACGGCCGTTACAGCGGCAACAACCAAGCGCCAAGGGAAACAAGTTACCCGGTACACAAGCTTACGCTTAAGTAGCACGGTACCTAAGGAACACAAACAGTCTGTGGGCTGGTGAATTTATTGCCGCGGTATATGTAGATGTATGTACATCGTTCTCGGGGCAAGAAAATGCGACGTCCGCTGCCAAAACGTGGCCGCGTCTCCAACGGGGGATATTCGCGAGTATATTTCGCGGTTCCTATGAATCTCTAATGGGCATCACGGTCACCGTTTGCCGATTTCACGGAGCCGGAAGCTCGCAGGCGTCGATCGTGAATGACACGCCGCGATAAATAATTCTCGGCCGTCGGTGAACTGCGGAAAGTAATCTCTCGTGGGACTTCCGGCAAGGGATTTGCCTCCGGTGTGCATTTCAACCAGCATTTCCAGCATCGCGGTGTTATTTTCTTTGAAACGGCGCGGCGCGGCTTGCAGCTCGTTGGAAATGTTTATAAAAGTGTTCGAGATGGAAGATTGGAAAGTATTTCGAATGGGGAAAATTGTGGGCCGGACGGAATTCTATGAGGAAATGTAGAGAACGGTATTAAGTGTACGAATTAGATGAAATTGTTTAATATTCATTTTTACGGGGAGGATTGTTAAGTATTCCGTTGTCACGTTCTCGGCGGCGTTTGAATTAATTACGAGGCAGAATTTCGATTTAACTGTAAGGTGGAATTTGTGAAATAATAATTCTTTACGAGAGGACGAAATTTGGTAAAATTTAATTACACGTAGGTAGCTAGGCACGTGTTAGTGATATTTATGTATGCATGCTAGCGTGAGTAATTTTGTTGCTAATAAAATTTATGCTTCGGTCGGAAATTGGATTTTGTATACATTTTACGAACCCTCGAAGGGGTACCTTTGTATCGGTTGCTTCTGGGAACTGCTAAATTGTTGTACGCCCTGTATGTATCAGGAAAATTTACGCGCAGGCGGCTGTAACATTGCTTTGGAATAACATACTGTTCTATATTTGCAAAGCACTACGGTTTCCAGATCAGTTTCATTGCCTCGGTACAATTTGTATTCATTGTACATCGACAAGAGACAAATACCAATATAATTTCATTAAAAGACACCGCCAATGCCTAAATATATACACGTTACAATTACTGAGATTATTCGAAAATACGGATCCACAGTAATTGTGAGAGTCATAAAAGGATGCACTGTACTGTATGCGGAATGGAAATGTAAAACACGTCGAGCGCAGAAAATCTTAAGCGCTGTTAACCAAATATATTTTAACCATAGAAAGGATACGTATAAAAATGATACAACGATACAATATTGTCTAAAAATGTATAATAATCGAGTACACTGTAGCACCACTCTAGCAACTGGTGCAAATTACTCGAGTGATTTATTTACAAATAAATTTGTAAACTCACAAATATTTTGCTTCAAAGCAAATTAGATATTTCAATGCAACTCTGTACTCGTGACACACGACTTAGTACAGTAACCATCCCGGTTACAATGGAACGATACAAGAATACCGCGTTTGCACCGGTCTCTGCAAGGGATTATCTCCAATTGAGTAATACCTCAGCTAAAGTTAAAGGTCTCCCTTGTACGCTCTTCGAATCGCACTAACCCATCGACTAACTGATAATACCACGTATCCAAGAATCACGAACCCCACCGTCTGCTTGCGCAAACACGGCAACCCAAAAAACATGTACATACCAAGAAACAGGAGAACCCCACGAAACGCAACAGACTGACAAACTGAATACCAACATCCGTAGCTGTTCCAAAACCCTCTATGCACCCTTCCCTCGTAAGATACGAGGATTTATCGGGGAGGCTGACTCCCAAGATGGGCACGCTCTTCGTTGCCAGCTGTTTGCGCGAAGATTCGCCCGCGATCAAACAAGAAGCAACGCGACGCCTACGAAAGCGCCGCGCGTCGGACAATCCTTGGGGCGAAAGGGGTGAACGCGCGCAGATATAGATTCTGAAAAGGAGCGAACACCGTGAGGATACAGAGGGGCCGAGGACGAAAGGTAACTATGCAAATGCGAGAGTACATTTATCTCGGTACCACGCCCATGTATTTCCTGGGAGCTTCCGGACGCATTGTCGGGGGTGAATCGAATCCCCACACCCCACACCTGCTGAACCACCCCCATCTCTGCCCCGCTCGCATCTTTCTCGCGCTCCATACTCCCACCCTTTGACCGTGCATCTCTCTCCCTCGGTCCCTCGAACGGTCCGCGTTCTCCGGTGTGTACGCGAGTGCCACCACCACGGGCCGATACTCCGGAGATTTACGAGCAAACCGGCACGGTCCCCAGGGCTAATAGACCGGCAAGTTATGGGCCGATTCGATTTAATTTCGAAAATAAACAATCGCCGACGGCTACGTTGGTCAATTTATTCGAAAATCCTGCGGGTGGATCGCGATACGGAACGCACGAACGGGACCGCGTGGGGGTCAGGAACCTGCTGCTCGGGGAGGAAGCGGCGACGGAGGTAGCTGCTGGAACTTTCGCGACGGAAAGGTCGCCAGGGCGGGACGCGCACGCCTAATTCGCGGGGCTTGTTAAGTTGACCGTTTAACTGACCCGCCGCGCGCGTATTTGCGCGTGAATTGTTCGGCTTGGCGGTGTGCCAGTCACATTTTCCGCGTCACATTTTTGCAGCACCGCGTCGAACGCGAGCAAATGTTTTCCGCGGCGAAGGTACGTAGGTAAATTGCACGTGGTTCTTATTACGTCGGTTCTTTCGTTGTTGTCGCCGCGCAACTGCGACGCGTGTCGCTTGCTTGGGAATAGCGGCGCGTGTCCGCAAGGGGGGTGAAAAATGGAGGAACCTCGACGGAGGTGGCTTTTGAGAGGAGACACGATACGTTTCAGCGCGACCTGGATAACTCTCGTCTGAATTGCTTGATGGATGTTAGCGGTCGGAGTGAGATTTCTGGGGTATCGTGAATTTTTCGGGATATTGCACTGCACCAATTTTTTGGTTCAATATTTAATATTCGGGTATGAATTAAGAAATTAAACATTATTCGGTTTGAATTAATTAAAAGAAAAATCCGCGGTTCAATTGTGGGGGCGATGTGACTAAGTAAGAGTGCTTGAACAATCAGTGGATTTAATCTTTAATAATACTACTCTAATCCTCTACCAAACCTTACTGCTATCAAGGTTTTTGTTATAAAGTATGTTACGCCGTTGGACGTATCTTTCGTTTATTAATTGGAAAATATAAAACTGTGTCTAGCCTCCGCATGTTCGTCTACTAATAACCCGTGCAGTTAATTACAGGTAACATTCCATATCCCATTAGGAAATCTAAGCGGCGTTCCCCAACGAAACTCGTTGCTGGCTCATTCAATTTCGCCGGCATCCAGCGAAGAAGCTGCAGAGCTCGTATGACCAGACGTTTCGTCCTGTCGGAAATTAACTAAAACTCATCGTTGCGAAATTGCGCCACACGCGAAACGTGCCCGCCGTGTAAGCAACGGCGTTGCGGATAAATATACACATCTTTCGGTTCTGAACTCGTCGTTGCCGTCGAGCGTACAATATCCGGTTATCACGGAAGAACGAGGGAGCTCAGGAGCGTGCCGTCGCCGACGAGACCTCGCCACGCGTGTTAAACACACGATGGATCCTCGCTCGAATTTACACCGCGATCGCAGCGTTCCACGTGAGGTCAATATTCGGTTACCCTTAATCTTGGATCGTGGCCGCGTCGATGTACTGCTTTCGAACGGAAATAAAGCCCAGTCGAAGAGGATTCGAGCGTTCGTTGTTTGGCGAGGGTGGTCGCGTGTGCTCGCAGGGTGACCCAGTTATACGAGTGCAGAGCAAACTTTCAATTTTTTTATTAGCTTGCCAAGGGTATTTATTTGTTCTGCGGTCGAAAAGGAATAATTTCTATCGAATGATGTTTGTCAGTTTTGTCGGCGAGAGGTTATCCACGTTTTTCCCCCGCGCGATATTTGCGAAATGTTGGGAGCACAAGAGATTCGAAAATACATTGCTCTTAATGCTGCGTTTCTATTCGCCGGAGTAAATTTCAAGTTACGTGCAAGGTGAGGATATCGTATCCTTCTTTTTTTTCAATCAAAAATATCGACATTGCTTAAAATACCGAGCTTACTCGCGACACGAATAGCGTCGTGGTTTCTAGCAGAGCTTCGCATTTCATATTTATGCATTGCGTATGCACGTGTGTACGTGTATGAAAAATGTATAAAAGAATATGTATTCGTAAATAAAGGTAACGTTCTGTTCTACTACCCCAAAGACCATTGCAATCGATCGCATCGGATTTATAATATTATAAATAGTCATCGTAATGCAACGTGCACATCCGCAACAGCTCCGTTGTAAATTACCATAGCGTCGTGTCGCTGAAGCATACGATTAACGAAAATCGGCGAGCAATCGTGGCCAGATCGGTGCAGCGCACGAACGAAACTATTCCCGACGACGAACCCGGTAAAATGTACCGACGACTGAAAAACCGCGATTCGAACGCTTACCTGGTCACGCAGCCTCATTATCGTCTCCGGTTCGTGCAGTATTACGCGTTCGCGATTAAACGACTGCACCGAACGGGCACAATATGTGTGCGTTCAGGCTTTTTCTTTTATCACTTAAGCCGGCGGCAAAGGCCAGCCTATTATTGGATGCCGATATTCATGCCGGTCAATCTGTCGATAGGCGTGCAACGCTGCGCACATATCCCCCTAATCATAGCGTTATACCGACGTGTTGATCATCACACGTGTAATTGGCTCCGTGAAACCCCCGTGTACCCGTGTAGCCTCGTTCGATCCCGTGACCCCCTCTCGTTTCCTCGATTACTGAGCGCTGCGTCGCGTCGCGAATTTGCATTTCTATCAACGCGCCGATACAGGATTCCGCCCCGCTCGATGACGTTCCTCGTTCGCCCACCGTAAACCGACAGTATCCAGCGGCGAATATTCCGGATTCGCCGATAAATTTTTCTCATTTCTGTCCTCGTCCCCATCTTCCCCGCCGCGCTCGTAGTGCACGCGTGCCTGTGTTTTTTTTTCGCCCCACCTAGGTGGCCGTTTCGTTCAGTCTTTTCTTCTCTGTGGAAAGTTGGTCGAACGTACGGATGGCTCGCAAATTACCGCGCTGTCCACCGAAGGATCTTCCGGTCTCGCGGTATAAATCGACGCGCGCCGTTACGATTAATCAATCGCGGCGATCGCGAAACGTTACGCGGATCGCACGGTAATCCGGCGGACGAACGACGGTTAAGTTAATGCAGTTGCGGTATCGCGGGACGCGTCACCGGGTTACATTTCCTATTTCGACGCGGATTCGCGGGAAAAGCTCGGCTACGCCCCGTCACG
The DNA here is from genome assembly GCA_963969485.1 of Nomada goodeniana. Taxonomy (NCBI): domain Eukaryota; kingdom Metazoa; phylum Arthropoda; class Insecta; order Hymenoptera; family Apidae; genus Nomada; species Nomada goodeniana. Next base: position 28,978,664 of record OZ018299.1, read on the forward strand.
GTTTTGTCACGGTGTATTTTTCGAAGGCAATATTTGCCCGCGGTAAATGTTCGGGCCACTTGATGGCATCGACCGGTCGACGATTCCGCGGGAGTCTGCAGTTTCGGCCGTTCGCTCGTAACGAGACACGCTCGCCGGGAACCGGCGTCGAGAGATCGATAGCCGACGACGTATGGCCGCGAGTCTGCGAGTTCTTGGCCTCTTTTGGGGTCGCGGCTTACACGTACTCGCGGTTCCACACGCCGCGGCGGCGTTTCGTCGAGTGAAAAACGGCTTTTGCATCGGGCTTTCAGGGAGGTAAAGAGAGAGAGAGTGAGAGAGGAGGAGAAATAAAAGAAGCACGGGGACACGAAGCAAACGAAGCCCGGAGATGGAAAAGAAGAGACGCAAAGAACGATAGAGAAAGATCGAAGTAAAGTTGCGATGAAAATATCAATCATCAAGAACGCGACATTTAGTACTCGACTGCACTTTTCATTTCTCGCAAAACACATTGGCGACTAAAATGATGTTCGAATATTAAGGTGAATCGAACGTGGTTAACTTCGTTTCGCAATTTTTTCAAAAGCCTGCTCAATCACTTAATTGTAATTCTTTTCAATTTCGAAGTATCTTCAATCTGCTCGTACAATAAATACAGAAATGAAATAGGTACAAGATAAGGATAAGAGGCTTACATAAAAGAACCTTTGCAACACGGAATAATGGAATAATGGAATAATGGAATAATAATGTAACAAAAATTGTGATACTTTCTGAAACACGAGAACGCTATAACGAACATTCCTCGAACCGTATACACATGCATGTAGCTTTCAGCTACAACCGCGATCGCGGGCAAACCAGAAGCGAAAATGTTCGTCCGAGCGTGGAACTACAGTTCGTAAAATATCCCAGCCGAAGTGGACGGGGAGGGAGCGCCATTAATTAACTTCTGCATGAACTTCTAGACGGACGCTTTGGACGCCAGTTTAAATCAAACTTTTTGCCGTTTGGCCGCTGTTGTACGCGGTTATTAATTGCGACACGTTCCGCGCCCGTGTAACTGTTGAACGAGCGTAATAGGGAACAGCGACGCTCGAATTTTGATAAATGGCCCTTTCCGCGTTGTCGCAAAGGTTGCAGATCGATAGGTTTCTTTGTCCTCGCTCGTACAGTGGAATGTATATCTCGGTGGCGGCATTGCCGACTCGGATGCAGTGCGGGAATACTGTTAAAAGTTAGTTGGGATTAAATACGATTACATATTACATTTGCTGGTTCACGCGAGGAGGGGAGAAGTGGAAAGTTTGATCAAATTTCGAAGGGCTCTTTCTTGGGTGAAATCTGGGAACATGGTCTCCCCTAGTTGGAGAAACTTCGTAATATTTATTAATTACTGCTTAACGAGGCCTTTTGCCCCTTTCGTTATCATTAGCATGGTGATTTGTGTCGAAAGTTTCTGTATCTGGTTCAAGTTCGAATACCGTGGAGTTCGGTGTCCGGATTTATCAAGCAGCTCCGGTTATTATTATTAACAACCATAAAACACGACGGATGTTTCTTTATTTCAGGATACCATTTCTGTGCCCGGCTGCGGATTCATTACTCAGGATATCGTAAATCGAATTTCGTCTCGCAACGATCCGTTATGCGGCTGTGCGTAATTTAAAAGAAATATCCGCGAGTAGCAACCGCGGACGCGAACAATTCACGGGAAGATCGTTCGAAAACTGTTGCTGCTTGAAGTAAAATAATGCTTCAAGTCGGAAGGAGTTTGAAAAGTTGAACGAGGTGAAGCATAAAACGAAGTACACGAAACTTACATTTTGAATAAAATATACATTTAAACGTGCCGGAACACGGAGGAAGTATCTATTTAAAAATCGAAGCGCGTAATAAAATACCATTACAATTTTCCAAATCAGATATTTCTTTTAAAAATTAAACTATTATTCTTAAAATTGAATACAACCGATACACTAATTTCACTTCTAGATTATTAAAGTCCTGCCCGTACAAAATAATGAACTTCGCAACCATGACCGATCAAGACCCATTCTGTGGGTCTACCAAACTCTCTTTGATCCCCGTCAAAGATCGCAGCAACGTTCCACAGTATGTATTTGTTCATTCCACCGCGCGTTTCCCCAGTTTCTGAACGCGTGAAAGCTTACGTCGGTCGACACGCGTCATTATTCTGTCCGCTTAATTTCTTCCTCGTTACCGGCGGACGGCGGTCGTCGAAAAGCTCGAAGCAGGCTCGCCGGAGGAGGAAACCTATGTAGGACGAGATTAGCCTATATCCGGTTACAACCCTTTCGACGTGTACTACGAGGGGGACGATGGCGGTCTTTCCGTACGGCTTCGTATTGTTGTGTATTATCGGTGTTAAGGATCGAGAGAAACGCGTTCGACAATCACGAGAGACACGAACGCAACGGACCGTGTGATGCGCTGCCGTGGAATTAATACGAATGCGATTTGGCTCTTACAATTAGCGTTACGAGTGGGCGACAGTGGGCGAATCGTCTCCGGTGAAAATTAATTGAACGCGAGTATCGGTCGAATGATTGATCAATCGACCCATCGGTGTCAATTTGTGTCGGGGATCCCTGAATGTCGGTCTGCGGGAAGTTTTATTTATTTACTGGAAATATAGATTGCGCGGCGTCTAAATTTGATAGTTGACTGATGATTTCTTTCGGGTAACTTGCGCAGATCGATTAATTCGCGAACGGCGAACGCGTCAGGTTGCGATACTTTCGAATTCTCGACCGATTACGCTCGTGACGTATTTCACAGCGTTGTATTATTATCGAAATATATTTGGAACGAATGAAACACTTCATCGGATTATTATTAAATGCTCGAACGTGAAGTTCGGCGCGAGGAATGCACTATTCGATCGATATTAATAAAATTGCCGGAACTTCGGTCGCGATCGTGAATGAAGTAATCGCGACAAGAAATTATCAAATATTTGATATTCGTGGCCGGGTCAAGTCGCTCCGTACTAATACACAAGGGTCGAAATTAAAGCATCGCTCAAGACGTCAAGTATGTTACTGTGCAGGATTCCCTTTGAACGGGGCACGAAAACGTCGTTACCGACAATTAAATTAATCCTAGGAAATCTTAGCCCCGAGAAGCGGACAGCGCTCTTTTTGCCCAAGCCGGATACGCTATCGTGCAAATTAAACGGGGACAAAGTGGTATTTTTCTTGGCCGGAATTAACGTGGGCATAATGGAATGGCATTTCTATTGCCCATTATTCGTTCCTCTTTCACCGTCGTCGGACAAAGGGGAATGTGGTCAAATTTTTTCAACCACTTTACCAAGCTTATTCAATTTATTTTACTTAACCCCCTTTTCCGTTTGCCCCTCCCCGTTCCCGTATTGCACGTTTTAAATAGCGTTTTATATTTTTTCGACGGGAATTCAAATACTTTGTTGCCGAAGCCGCAGATAGAAATGCGAAGAGACATATAACACTCAAAGATACGAATCATTGCAAAGGTGCATATACATACGTATGCATCTAAACGTAGGTGTTTGAACGGAAAAAAGAGTACAACGTTATTGGTGAAATTATTCGTACGAGCAATCTTTCGCGTCACCTGTCTATCCGTTTTGCCACGGTATTCGACGGATTCCGTTCCTCAGCGAGGGCGGAAGTCATCCTGCTGATCCCGAAGCACGATATCCGAGTACTCTGCGCAATATTCGATGCTCGGGTAATGGATAACCGCGGGGGCAATATTACCAATCGATCGAAGAAACTTTGCCTCCGTATGGATTTTACGGTGGCATCGAAAACCTCCGTATTAATACCAACCGTGTATTATTCGGCCAGCCGCGTGATATCTCGTATTTTCTCACCGATTCGGTAAATCTGTACACCCCCCGAACCCATAAATATCACCCTGTCTAGCCGCGTAATTTTATTGACATTTTCCGAGGTAATTTTTCATCCTTTATTGTTCCTCATTTATCGGACAAAAACCGAAAGGTTTTTATTCTGTTCCGGTCGGAACGGAAGAACGCCGCGTGTTTTATGCGCACGAGACGCCCCGGGTGATTATTTCATTGCCAAGAACAGACGCGACGGGGCAAGGAATAATTCGCTCGGATAGAAATTCATGGGAGCATGATTTTTTTTCCAGAGAACGAGCGAAGCGTAGAGCTGATTTCCTGCTCGTCGATTCGTTGCGTATTCAACGAATTTGACGAGCAAGTTTCCACTCCTCCTCTTGAACTCTTCGAACAGCTGGCTGGTCGGTAATTTCATTAATTATGACGGCCCCATTAAGCCACTTCACGTGCAGCGAAACAGTTCTCATCCCACGATATAATCATTACAGTCAATTTTCCAAACTATCAGTTGTTGATACATACGTAGCATATAACGCGAACTTTGTGTCTGTAGCAACGTTGTTTCACGTTTTGTAAAATTGTTATACGGGTACGTAATTACGTAAAACAATTTCGAAGTTTGTAGATTTTTTGTAAGAGATTTCCTTGTTGAGAATAATAAATAATAATCATATGATTGAAGTTGTTTTGTGCTTGCAACCAACAATCATTTCAATTAGGCATGTCTATCGCAAGTACAATTTGTCAGGGTTCAAAAACTGAGGAAATGTTAATATAGCTTTATATAAGATTAAAAGATAATATATTTTATAGATTTTCAAACTACATAGATATGCTGATGTTGAACGTAAATGTATTATAATTATTACAACAGGTTTTGTAATCGGCTCAACTTTTTCGGGACCTCCATTATAGCGTTTAAGCTCTACTCTAAGTGTGGTAAATTAGTAAATAATTATTAATTTTTCTCTCTGACTTCGTGCTATTTCTGTTAAGCTTATGTCCTCTCACTATGTGCTACTTTATTTTTATTTTATTTGTTATTCTTTTCTGTCTTTCATTCTTTTCTTTACACTTACTGTACATGATGCTACTACTCTGTGTTTGTTTCAATCCCCTGCATACTAAAGGGTACTCTAGCCCGTTAATTAATGAAATATATTATTATTATTATTATTATCAGTTAAGTTATTATTATCACTGTAAAGCGGAAAGATTAATGAAATTATACTTAATCAGGAATACATGACAATGTAGTTAGTTGATAGTAAGTACACTTATAAAATGATTGTTTCATGTTTCGAATTAGTGTCGGGAACCGGTGATTCGAAGAAATAATAGAAAAGAGTTCTGATCAAATATAATGTTCTCTTCTTCCAGAAAAGACTTCCTCCCATTTGAAAGACGCATTTGCAACATTACGTATTTCCGATTACGTGTTAACGAAATTATTACAGTATTCGAATAGCTGAAGTACGGCAACTCGGTATAACTTTTACAGTAGCTTGCGCAATTAAGCGCTTGCAGACAATTACAGCGCTTGTTATTCTTTCAAATGGGTCGTTGTGTTTATCGTTGTTTTAAGTTCTGCTTAAAAAACTGTTTAAAAAAACTGTTTAAAGTTTAAAGGAACCGTTTAAAGAACTGTTTAGAGGACTGTCGACGGCAGGTCGCATAACTTAAAACTTCCGTTCCGCTCACGCTATTTTGCACGCTGTTTCGTCCGAATGATGGACATCGCGCCTTTCATAACGACCATGGAGCTTTTCTGTCGCCGTGAATGGTATCGACAACCCATTATCATTCGAATAAAAGGGCCGCTACCGCCTTACTTTAATTGAATACAAGACAGAGTTCATAATTTGTTTCAATTGTTCAAGTACGTCTATAGCCAATCAAATCTTTAGCACCGCGTATAAAGGAACTTCGAATTACTTGGAACTGGACAACAAATTTTACTCCGCTCTTTCGTAGACGTTTTCATGTTAACAAAATTTCTATTTCGACGGGAATCCAATGATACAAAAAGGTCCTAATTCTTTTCATACTGTTACCTACTTTTATTGCATATAATACTAATAAACAAATTATACTAGATATATAAAAAAAAAAATAGCAGCTTCTCCTACTTATTGCCCTCGAATCCTGAGTTACAAATAATGCATTAGAATGCCATTGCGTGAAAATTATTTCACTCTTCGTTGCTGATCATTTTGTCCGTACAATATTAATGATCACAACTCGCGGTACAATTTGAGTGATGGATATTGCATCTGTATGCGTCTAACGAACTTCCCTCAAAAAACTTACCAACTGACTGACACGTCTGGGCGAGCACGAAAAATCATGAAAAAAAAAATATCTGTCGCCCGCCGCGTATTTTCGAATAGCTTTTGATTACCGGGGTAACGAGTATCGCGCGAAAGAAAAGACTTCGGGCGGACTTCTATTCGCGACGCGGAAACTGGTTCGCGATATCGTGCAAATTGTTCGAAAATTCTAGAACAAACTGTATCAGGAACGCGCCAGTCCAGTATTCGCTTTGCAGTTTCTCGTAGCGCTACACTAGCTGTGTTTTCATATAATTTCGTTCGGTATACACATAGCGCATGCAACGTTGCTCCCGATCACCGTGCTTCGTGATAGAAACCTATGAAGTTGCTTTGTAACATGATTTCGTTTCCATTGCATATCAAGGCAACTTCGACGGCTTCGTTTTTCAGGCTCCTTTCTGCGATTCAAGCAACTTGCCAGCGAAACATACGTATGTGTGCGTATTTGTTATATACGATAGAGCATCTTGTAACCGAAAATTTTGTCGTTCTGGATTTTGTCTAATCCAGTGTTTTGTTATACAAGCATTCTATCCCGTTCAATCATCTACGCGCATTTACACGTTCCTTGCTTTAACTACTAAAACGTGTTTTCGATGAAGGAGATTCGTTGTATACTTATCAATAGTCTTATTATTTTTGTTTGAAATAGACTTATGTTGCAAAACGCTGATAACAGCATTGAAAGTAAAAAAAGGAGCAAACCTCAATGGTTAACTCTCGAGAAAAAATATTAGAAGAAATGAGGGCTCCAAGTAACTTGAAAGATTTTTAAGTCAACAAATACACGCTGCCGCAGGACAATGGTGTGCGAAGACGTAGACACTGTTGCATTTCGCAATAAAGAGCGACGATTATTCCAATGCACGAAATTTCCGATATCCAATCGACTGTGTCCTCCTATTAATTTGGATCGTGGAAGTTCTACTGCATTATAGTTTCGGATCATCCGCGGCTGTCACAAAGGAGGGGAGGGGGAATCGATTTAAGCCAGTAGCAAATGATCTGCCTGAGTGTTTGCATAATTTTGGTACAGGTTTGCAAACGTTCGAAATTTCGTCGAAGTTAGTTACGGAGTTCGGGAGTCAGGTCAGTTCGGTATGCAGTCGGACCTCGAAAGTTTCAAACGCATTCGAACTGAAAAGAACCGATTCAAAGCTTTGTAATTAAGTTCCGATCTCTCTTTGCAGACCTTGTTTGGGATTTGTGAGCGGGCACTACCGTGCAGGAATGGATTTTTTACAGTCGCAAAGTGCACACGGTCCAGGTTTTTTCGGATCGTTATTAAATTTTCATGCACAGGGTGATTAGCAGTCAAACGATACGAAGTTAAAAGTCGCTGGAAATGAAATAGCGACGCGGCACAGAACTTCGTACATTTCGACGCCGTGAGTTTAAACCGTGACGAAGTTACTATATCATTTAATATTCACGCGCGATATTTATAGAGATATTTGTTTTCATTGTCTCGTCTTAGTTATAACGCGTCGATCAATTGCTTAACGAGCACCTTCATTATTATATTATTGTGCTCAAATAAATCCGCGAATCGATTTCGACGTATCAAGATTAACTTGCGTACCGGCGATTGACCAGCCCAGTTACATAAATATTCACGCGGTCACGCGTAATTGTTGTAATTGCAGAGCAAAATTTATGCGATCGATAAAGTATTCTGTCGTACCGATAATTAAGTGGCCGAATTCGATCGATCGGTCGAATCGTCCATTAATTTGATATCGATAAATAATGACAGAGGCCCGGGAACCGTTGAACTAGAATAATTACGATCCTCGAAATTGCTGTTGGAGATTGAGTGCAGCAAGCACGTATGAAGGGGGCGATGTATTTGTTTGAACAGGTATCAAAGTCCTAAGGGTCTTAAAAATTAACCTCGCCAATCGCTGGGAAATGACGAATCGAATCCGCTAACGAACGTTCGCAGATGCACGAACTTTACGTAATTCCATCAATGTTATTATTTACGGTACGACGGTAATTGTCTTTCGAACTTTTACGTATTCTCGTTTTGCCTGTAGCGAAACTGCAAACGAACGTCGACGAATATTTAAGCGGTCCGCAGTTCGATAAAGAGAGGCCAATAAAGTGTAAAGCGAAATACCGGGAATCAGAGCCGAAGTAATAAAACTTATCGAAACCGGAGTATTACTAAGAATAAGATAAGCATAACTGCACAGACGCGAATGCGCAGGGATTTCTAAGAGAAATTAAGAAAAGCAATTACCTGCTGTCGTTAATGAAAAAAAGTTTTCGTGAACAAATAAGCTTGTAACACGCAAGCTTGAAAATTACGTAACGAACTTGCAATGCATATTAGCAACATATTCAAATACGAAAACTTGAAATGGTTTTATGGTATATTGTTTATTAAATCCCGTGAAATTGGATGCTATATCTTACCTAATACCAGATATACGTATATCAAAATATTTGCTAAATCATTTCAACTTGACCACGTACGTACGTAACTCTCTATGTTCCAATAACAATAAAGAAAAACTCGCTTTAATAAAAAAAAGGGCAGAATGTATTTAAGAAATGAGAAACATGAGTTAACAACCTCTTTTAAGTACAGCAATTAACTTATCGCGTATCTCGTATCAAAACTCCAAACTAATCAATTAACATGTCCGGCAGCACGCAACACGTACGTGCAAGTGCAGGGATTTTCATATAGGTCGATATCGCATAATACGCGAGAGAGACAACACACAGAGGTAGAAAGAGTTTCTAACTTTTACGGCAGCGCGTAGTAATAATAACACACGGTAAAACATAATTGAATAAAGTAGCAACAAGTAAGAACAAAAATCAATTTCTGATTAGTTCATCTTGAAGCCTTTGAAAATGTTAATTTACGAAATATACGTACAGGAAAATCGTCCTTACGATACCTCTCATTACCGTCGAAAGAAAAATTCGTGAATTAATCTGAGGACGATATCAGCGATCTTCAAAGCCCATCCATCGAAAGTCTACTCAACTCAAGTCTAATTCAACAAACACCTACCATTTTAATTCCGACCCCACGTTCCGTTATATCGCATCTTACGCGTAACAATTATTATCCAAGATATAATTCCGCGGGCCGTTCTCAATTAAAAAGCAAAACATTCCAGCAACAGCAACGACCGCAACACATATTCCAAGAAACGCTTCGAGGAAACGCGTTCGCTGTATCTCGTGACACTTATTTCCACCAACCCCGTCGTCCGAAAAGATCAAACCGTCTCCGTGGCAATCAAAATCACCCCGAGCAGCCATTTCTGTCTGACATAAACCCGTCTGTATCCCGTCCCCGCCATTGTCGCGGTCTCGTCAAACGTCAACCCTTCGTTGCTCCTGTTCGCCAATCCACCCTCCGACCGCCAACCTAACCCCCCATACGTCTGTTGGTCCCGTTCTGCGGTGTCGTGCTCCCGTGGAACGTGCTCCGGGGGGTTTTTAACATACGTCGCGTGCCGCGCGGCGTCGTTCGCTTGCACGAAAGTCGAATTGTCGACTGTGCTCGGAAATATGGAGACGCACGAGGCATCGCGCACGCGACACGAAACGGGGATCGAACGTTCTGGGCCGTCCTCGCGGAGGAATGGGCATCGCTGAAATTTCAGCGGCCGCGATCGATTCGAATTCGTCGGATACCGGCGACGGGGTCGCCCCCGAGAAAGGGTTGAACGGCGAAAGGCGGCTGGGGCTGGTATCGAGCCGCGATCACGGTATTTCTTGTCCGCGTGCAACACGTCGTCCGGGTCGACAAATTACTTGGACCGCGGCGGCGAATTCTCCGACGAATTTCGCGAAAATATCCGGCAGAGCACCGGCGACGAGCGATTCCCTTTCCGTCGGAATAACGAAGCCCCGGCTTTGATTAAAATCGTCCGGCTGTAGGTCGAGACGCGATAATTGAACGAAACGGCGTGGTAATTGAAACGAGCGGTTGTCGCACGGTACTGCGGTGGATTCGGGGGACGGATTAACGCGTAAATTTCTTACTCAGGGTCGATTATTGTTCGCAGCTTTGAATAGGATAATGTTTTCTCTCGAGGCGTTTCGTTGATCTTAATTCGTCCACCGATTCAAGAACAAAATCATATTTCTCCTAACAAATGTTAACAAGAAGAGATACAATCGAGTCACTCCGCGAGACATAGTTCCTTCACGTGTTATCAGAGAAATGCTAACCACGCGATCGTGCATCGCCCAGTTATATTCAAACACCGGGAGGCCGCAGGAAAGGCAGGAGAATAAAAGAAATCTCTCCCCCTTGCGTAAACGCGCGCACAGCCGAGACCTCTTCGTTACACGAAATATACCCAGGTCGCCGTTGAAAAAAGCGCACAGACAGTAAATACATCATCCAGATTTCCTTCCCTCTATCCTTCGTAGTCAGCACTTTCGCCGACTCCGCCTCGGTCCATCCGAAAGACCGTAAAAGAAAAGGAACCGCGGTCGCTGTAATCTGGAACAGCTCCAAAACGGACGGAAGAAAAAGACGTTCGTGCCTGTACACCGACATACCCGCGTCCGTGAGAATTTCAACGACCGGCGATAACGATTGATTAGGCGATTCGTGTTGATCGTACCGCGAGTGGGTACATCTTATCGCGGCGCAGCTCTAAGAATGGCAATTTCCTGCACAACGCTCGAGCCGGCGCAGGGACACAGTCGTAAACGGCTCGTTTCCATCGAGCGTTATTACGCGAGCGTGTCCGCTCGCGATTATCTGCTCGGACTTCGAGGGGCGGGGAACGTCGAAACGGGGCGTTATTATTTCTACCAGCGAAAAAAAAAAACAGAGGAAAGAAAGAAAATAATGGACGATTCTAGATTTTAGAATAGTGAAAGAATTGCGAAAGTATCGTGGGACAACGGTGGTACGCATAATTTCACCGGGGCCAGGACATTATTACCCCGATTGTGGTAACACCGACCCTCTGCCGTTCGCCATCGCCAATAAACTTCGCGAGCTGTGTTCCTTGCGTGTGCAGTCCAACGACGTGTAAGTACTTTCCACCGTTGGCATGCGAACTACACTTACCTACAATACGAGCCCGCCACCCATGCAGATAAAACGTGTAATAAATAAACCGGCGAACGCTATTATCTGCGACAAGAAACATCGAATCGATGCTGAGAGGCGCTTGGTTAAACTGCGCAAACTTTACGAGTCCGCGGGCGGGCTTTAACGATGCGAACGCTTCGGGAATTGTACAGGAAGCGATTGTGTTCTTGGACGGTTCGGCTTTCGGACGATTTCGTTTTTGTTCGCGGTGATTTGCAATTTGTGAACGGTGCTTTTGACGGGCCAAAAATTATTGTCCCTGGTAATTGCGGCGGTGATGATGTTATAAATTAGAGACCACTCTCAGACGTGTGTATAATACGTGAAATATAGTATGTACATTGCACGTGAAACGAACGTCCGCTAAAAAAATTCGGTTTTTCGTAACTGTAAATTTATACCTCGGTTAGGCGTATTATTCGAAGAAACGGACGAAATTAGTTAATAGTATCTCAAATGTTGCTGGATGTTTTGTACCAGGCTGACATTTATTTAAGGAACAATTGCAGCACCTGGAAAATCGATGATCATCAATTACACGTAGGAATGTTTCATTTATTGCAAATATATGCAATTCTCCCTGACACGCTTAAGTCATTCCTCTATTCAAATACAAATCTTTGTGCAATTTTTAACTACCGTCAGTACCGGATCGTTTGAAACGGATAATATAATATTTGGTACCTCTGAAGGCAACGCGTAAACGAGCAGATTGATATGTACCCATTGAAGATTTGTCGATCGGTCCCAGAACAATTACACTTCGAAGTCATCAATGTCCCATGCGTTTCTACAAATAAACGGTACTACTCGCCCACGTATAGACGCAAATCTGCAGGGATATTGTTTGCGCAGCACGGATATAGAGGATTACGGATCAGTTATGTGTGCGTGCATGTTTGTCGAAGCAGCTTGTACGCGCAAACATCACGGTAGGAACAAGATCGTTACACGCCCATAATCATCACTGCAGAACCGTGTACGTACGAATATCATCGAATTTTCTTGAACGGCGTAAACAAGTCTGTAACCTATAATTCTAGTACAACTGAAATGGATACGAGCGTTCGTTGTTATCCGGCGAAAGTTCTCGAGTGCGGCGGTGGTGCGCCTGAATTCCGTGCGCTTTCTTTCTTAAAGGAGTCAGTGAAATAAAGCTCGACTTTCAAGATTGCAAGCTTAAACGTGTAGAGAAAAGAAGAAACGAGGACAGGGGACAATAAAATTTATTTCCCTTTTTTTTTACAACCGTTTGCTACAAGAGTTCGAAAGCGGCCATCCAAACTTTAGCTATCGTCGAACGCACGCTACGCTGACAAAAGTATGCCTCTGAAATTGCGTGTAAATCTGAAGTGCTCCGAACGAACAGGAATCTAAAACTTCGTTGAAGTGCCAATAAATTCTACGATTAATTGCAGGAAACTGTAGTTCCTTCGAACACTTCCCGCAATTCTCCCAGAGACCCTTTGAACAGCTGTGTTTATCGATAGTTCACTTTTTAATACGAATCTCGATAGCAGAAAATGTATAACGTTACCAACTGTCTTTTACCAAAATGTTTCCCCGCCCATTATTCACGATACTGCACAGTATTCGCCCATCTGATCCAATCTGCAGGATATTATCATAATACAATATACTACGCGTACATCGAACCGTGAAAAACAATGTTACATATAATACAAGAACAACTCATTCAAAGTTGATCGATTGCCTACACATCTCTCACGTCCCACCAACACGTCGAACGCATAGAAAGATAAATTGCACGCGCACACAATATCACACCGCTCTTTCAATTCGACCCTCTAATCGTCCCACGAGCATCTGTCATTCCATCGTCCCAAAAGTTTCCCACCGATGTTCCCCGCGAGGACGCAATCTTTGTCGCGCGCGCATTTATAATAAAAACGTAACTAACGATGCGCGTGCAAAACTGCGTGCACGCGTGCGTTTAGAACGGCTGAGACCATAGCAGACAAGATAGATGATACGCGCGGGTGAGATCTTGTTCGTCGATATATCGAACAGCTTCCGGTTTACGGGTCTCGTTATTTTCGCGTCATGCCCGCCGTCAGCTCAGTTCCGAATCACTCCTCCGCCCTTTGCGCCGAACTGGATGGCCCTTTGAACCGCAGCGCCCTATCTGTTCAATACCGCCGGTGTAACTTGACTATTCTCGACGCTGTAATGTATTCGAACTCGCCCGTGGGCCCCCGCTCTGTCGCGAATCATTTCGTCCGATAACTCCAACCTGTACTCTCTTATCGGTCGGGGGATTTGTGTATCGCACGGATCGCCCAGGATATTTCGCACGTTGATGCAGTAGCTGCGTCGAAGGACCCGGAATTCGTTGCTCTTTGCCACGAGTATACCTACCATCGAACAGTTCAAGGTGTTTGAGTTATCTTGCCGCACAAAGTGTTACGATGGGGTGGTAATTAAATGGGACGCGAGGTGGCGTTGAATGGGTTGTTGATTACAGGTGTTATATTTTCGTATACTGCGGAAGATGGTTGGAACGTTGCGCGTTTCGAGCGAAACGTTTCAACGAAGTTTCATTTCTCTTCGCGTATATCGAATTATTTGTAACACTATGAATACTTTGTTGGTAACATAATAACACGGTAAGCATAGTAGTTACGAATTGTACCCATTTCTCTTTCACATTTGTATTCCTTTATCGCCCCCGTTCACCCCATTAATACCATTCTTGTTGCTTTTCCGCTGCGCCTCTGCCAACTGTTTATTTTAAGTAGGTGGACAATTACCAGAGGCCCGCTGCTGCTTGGCATTTGTAATAAACGCTAATTGATGTGGTTGGACATCTCGCAGAGCTAAAGGAGACGACACAAAGGAAGTACACCATTACCTTATTTCTTTCATCTGTCGCGAACGTCGAGGTAACGGAAAATATACTATGGACCCTCTGATGTTTCAATCTTAAACGGCACGACTTTCTGCGTTGACTCCACGACAATGGGAGTGCTTCGTGGAGAATAATTAGTGCGCGAAATATCTTGCGACGGCCTGTAACCAACCACTTCGCATTGAACTACATTTATGAGTCGCGGTTACTTGGAATTGCGAGTGGTACATTCCAGGAATCGAACGCGACTGTCAGCCACATGCCATCTGAGGATAGCGGTGTACGCTGCTGCTCGTTGAACTCCAAGACAATCTGCGTAGCGCGTGTTTCGATCGCGGAATGCGTAAACTCGTGAAAAATCTATTCGTACTTGAACAACCGTGCGTATTATGCACAGCCGTGCAAGAATATGTGCACTCATACCTTGTATTGGAGCTGTGTATTCCTCCAAAAATGTGAAATACGAAACAAATGTAGAATGAAATACATGCGTTGCCTTAAGGATAATAATATGAACAGTTGTGGCAAAGAATTTTTGCTTCCAAAGGTACGTGGTTTCAAATCATACTGTTCAGTCTACATTTGTTTTATTTCATATTGAAATTTCGGTTCGGTTGGTTTTCGGATTTACACTGTTAATTGTCGTTAACGTCGATTATTATCCCTTTCATAAAACATCTTCGAAATCGTTGAAAACGATTGAACTTTAGAATTGGTGCATTGGTATGAGTGCTATGAATCTATATATCTATTTGCCTTCGCTTATAAAACTTCAATGTTTCCTCGTAAATATGGAAGGGTTACAAATTTTCGTGAGCTTAGTTTTACGCCTTCGTAACCGGGAGAAGTTCGATGTATGCGAGGACTACAGTGCGTTTAAGGTGTATGCACAGAATGTTGGTCGTTCGCGCCGCAAGTATTCCGATGCACTTTCTTTTACTGTCCCGTATACACGCGGAAAACAGCGAATGTATTAAAATTTCAAACTGCCTCTGCCGCAAGGTGATGATTTTAAAATGGCAGTAGAACGGAAACTTTTACGACCAACCGATGGAGCCGATAGTCATTCAATAGACACGTGCGAATGGTGCGAACACAAAGCGATTCGACACTAGTCGAATATGAATCGATAAATCCCTTAATCAAGGTACGATCAAAAATGTTCATTTCTCTTTTAAGTTAACTTTCTGTTAAACTCGTCGTTCCTAAATTTCTCTTACCCTATTATCCGTGCATTTTCTCATTTTCCTTTAAACTCCTCGTAAATTTGGTTACATACCTGTACATTAAAAATGATTATAATTCTAGATACTTCTTTATTAAAGTAAATAAACGTGATCGATGTGAGAACGAAACACAAGGACTGCGCTCCTGTCGCGAGGATGAAATATGAAAATCGTCTATTGTCTCTCTGTCCAGTTTCCAATACGTGGCGACATCAAACCGACATAAAAATCGAAACGCTGCAGGAACTTTGAAGCACGTGCAAATGCCCGGGCGTAAAAGTCTTCCATTTTTACCTCATTGACACTGGACTTTTCTGTCACGTTGCAATTTTCCAAGATGACGCCCTTTCATACGTGGCGGTTTTGTACGTATTCACGTGGAAGGGTGCGGGGCTGTTTGCTTTGGAAATTGTGAATCGAGAAGGCGGACGGTTTGCAGAATACAAAGGATACTTGTCGAAATTACGGCGTGATATGGAAAAAGGATGTGTCATTTAGAATATCGTCTGTACTGTAACCCGTTTTGAAAAAAAATCGGTCCAGAATAACGATATATGCGATTCGATCGATTGCTTAAAGTTGCGGTGGTTTTAATTATTAACGCCGGTATTCCAGCCGAGTAGAGATTAATGTAAAGTAGATATGCGAAGCGTGACACTCGATAACTATCATTTTGCCGAAATAATATTCGTTTACCTGCCGCTAACAGAAATATGTTACAGGTTATTAAATTAAAAGGAGCTTGTGAGATAATGAATTCCATAATGCGCACAGTAATAATAATAAAATATACTATATAAATGATGCAGACCGTTTTATGCAAAAGATTAACTAACTTACACGGCATTAATTATGGCCAAGGTGGATCGTCCAGCGTTAATTACCTTTGAACATGCAAATATAATTGCATTTAGTTGTTAGCGAATTATGTTTGATGCATTACGAAAAATCAAGTTATTATCATTACCCAATTAAGAAGCCCCTAATTGCCCATGGCTATATAGTATATACGCGGAAAAACAAGCGTTCATTACAGAACTAGCAAAAATAAAAGAAAGTACTATGGCGATTCACCTGGAAAATTAAGCACCGTCACAGTGTCAACATCCAAAAAACTCTAGAAAACTACGCTCCGAGTATATAAACGGTAGAACTTCCAGTCGATTAAAAGTTATAAAAATTATTATGAGAAACGAGACATCCAACCAGCCACGCGCATAATTGTACATTCGAATGTACATATAATACAAACATTGTGCCTATATCTATAAAGCCACTGATTAAGGAAAGCAAGCTATTCGCATATAATATATAAAACAAATCATCCCTCAATGCACACAAGTATTTCAGCCGAACAGTAAGCCACTTTCGCTTAACTCGCCGGCGTTCCGATTCAATCGAAACTTTTTCCGTCCAACGATCCGCGAATAAACAATCTTTGTTTTCCGGTTCTTTGCCAGCCTTTGTCAATGTCCCCAAGAAACAAACACAATTTCCCCATCAAATCAGTTGGCTGCCTCCGGCCTGAACTGCGGAAGACCCACCGATCGCAGACGCGAGCCAAAGACAAAAGCGGAACGTTCGCCTGCGCGACACAGGCAGAACCCCTTTGGCCGCGAAAGAAGCTGCTTCGACCGATTCGGCTACTATTGCACCCCTCCAAGCGTCAAGAACGAATGCTCGGATGTCAAAGGTCGGCGTCGAGAAACGAGAACGTCGAACCGCGGCGCAAAGACGCCGGACCCCGTTCTTATTCGGCGATCGTCGGCGTTCTCTGGATCGTGTGCAGCTCACTTTTAACGAAATTGCGCCCGATCGATCGTTGCTTCTTCGTGCCCTCCGCGAGGATTCCGTCGCACGGACGGACGTGCAACGGAATGGAGGCGAAACAATGCATCGGTGGAAACGGACGGGTCGATCACGCACAAGCGTGAAATGTGTCGAACCGTGGGGCGTCGCGAGTACCTTTATGCAATATTCAGTCAGGATTAGGGTTGCTTGACTTCGCCAACGTGCACACGATGTGCGGACGTTTGACATCCATTTGATGTGACGTTAAAGCGATATTTTTGGTTCGTCGAATCGATCCGTCTGCATTTTCTTGTTGGCCATCAGTGCCATGCACATTGGCGGTGTCGCCACGGGACGCGATATAATTGGCTCGGCTATTGCCCGGCGTGAAAACGTTTAGGCCTCAAACGTGAACGGAAGGGAAACGTGTTTATGAAAATCCGGCGCAATTTCGTATTACAGCAAATGTAATTATTTCCTGTTGCGAATATTTCGCGACTTCACGTTTTTATTTACGTACGGTGGAACATCAGATTTTTATGAGATGAGCGTGCGCATCGCACGAACTGCAATTTCGTTTAATGCTCACTCTAATTCCGTGTCAGCATTCTTTTAATAGATGTCTTTATGCCAGACGTATTCTTCTATTCTATGCACTCTGAAAGCGCTTCCAACTATTTTCATTCCTCGCTGTTGCGTGCATCTCAATCGACACGAATGCTTGAATAACTTGCAAAATCAAAACATCGCGGCAATTGAATTTCCCGGCCCGACTAATAGAATCACCGAACAATAAAGCGGTGTAAATCATCTGAAAATGTTGCAGACAGTTATACAGCGGTGTGCGCGTTCGCATTTTCGCGAATGTTCTCGACTCGGCGTGCACACACGTTGGCGCAAAGAACGCCAGTTCCATTTGCACGGGCATTAAGATTTAATAGAGAAACTTCGTGCCGAATGCAGTTAGAATTAGCGCGAACGCGAGAATATCGCCGTTTTAAGCACCGTTTCAGAGTATTGCCTCCAGTGCCAAATTACCATGTCGAACAACAACGAAGTACGCATACACAATGAAGTGGATCTAAAGGGCCGGGGCAGCCTGGTTAGGCTTCCTGCTGCGCTGGCGGGTACACGGTAAGTGTGTCAGCAGTTTTCACGATAAACGTGGCTAAAACGCATCGAACTGTGATCTTAATTCGTGTACAGATTAATGAAACACTGCCAGGCGAACTGGGCAGACCTTTTGCCCGCGGGTTACGCCCGTACATCAAGTGGAAATGCCTCGAGGAATAATAAAGCGCAATGCAATTTCGCCCGATTGTTCCCGGAGCTTTAAGGCGGTCGTTTCTTTCTTAATTTAATACGTTCCCAAGTGTTTATGTAAGTATTATTACTGTAATTAATGAAAATATACAGCTTCTCGGCGGAACCTTGCAAGAATTGAACGTCCGAGGAATAAAAAGCGGATTAAGCATTGCTCGTCCCGAAGAATTGTTATCATTCATATTGAAGAAACGTGCCGAATCGTTGTAATATCAACTTCATCGTTAGTAGATTAAAAGTACTATATAAATAGACATGTTTTTAATAACGCACGTGGTGAAAGGAAAATAGTAATAGAGTTATGCTTAGTATCTTGATTCTAAATCAACATGGTTTTATGTTTAACGACTGATACCACTGAATAAAACTTCTGTTTCCCGTTTAACGTCACTGGTTAATCGATTTAATAAAAAAGGAGAAACACTGCCGTTCCTTAACAGGTTCACATACAAACGCAGGCTCTGCTAAACACGGCACTTAGCATCCTTATCGTTTCCGAACGCGAGAAGGATCCTGACGGCTACAATACTGGCGGAACGTCGCGTCGGTTCACAAACAATGGACGAGGCTTACAACCGGAAGCCACGGTAAATTTGGGAGAAACACACCTCTGTAGACATGCAAGTTATCCTGTCGTCTCCACACGGTCAGATATATATAAACGTTTTCTTTATAACGAAATGTTTGGAGTCCAATGAGATCCATGCAACGAATTATGCCAAATCCCATTCCATGTTACTTACAAGTCAACCGACGCGACGTGAGCAGCGAAGAAATTTATTATAATTATGTAACAATTCAAATATTTATTGAAATTAACCAGACAAATAATGTCCTTGATTTACAATTTATTTGTATGCGTCGATATTCAGTGGAGTTTAATTAACAATACTGCTAAATATCGTCATAAGTAACGCACAATATCGATGGAAAATCGCAGTAATTGTAAATTAACGTGTCACTAAATGCATGAATAAGTGCGGACAAGCAGCTGTTATTTATTGTCCAGACTATCATAAACATTTGTTCCAAGCTATATACGTCCCGTATATACGTATATCCCACCGGAACGTCGGGGAATATGACTGCAATGGCACAATAAATTATTTCGTTTACTGCATCGGACAATTCAATTCCGTTGTTAATTACAAACGTCTAAATCATATAAATATGTCTTACACCAGGCACAATATTGTCGTTTGTGATCACGTTGACTGCCTGTTATTCACTTATCACATAACTATTCCTGACGCGAGTAAAAATCTATTCGAGCAACGAGGAATGAGATTGCTAACTGGGTCGTAACGATACCATTCGATACAAAAATAAAAAAAAAAAACATCTGCAATCGAATTTTTCACGAGTGATTAAAAAGAATATCTGCGGCATATGTATTATTACAAGTTCAGCAACCCCCCTGGAATGATCACCTTCGTGCAAAACCACCATTGATCACAGTTCTCCAAATGCTTGCGTGGATAAAAATCACGCTAATAGTAACTAAGACGCCAAGCATCAAACATTCCTTCGAATAATAATCAGTTGAATTCCGAAAGGAGAGGAAAAAAGAAAAGAACTCGCGAAGCTTTCGCTCTTCGTCCGGACAACCGATTTTTCTCTTTCTTCGGGTGAGGTTCGCGACGACAAAGCTGGTATCACACGAGCAGCTGTGTATCGTCGTTGACGAGTGCAGCGTCGTTTCACGAACAGCGCGGAGAAATCCTTAAGCAGCTTTAAAGCTCGCAACCAGGGCGCGGAATACGAGTTTTTCATTGTCGTATGTTAGTTGCGAGCTGCGCGCACGTACCTTGGTTCCCGCGATATTCTTTTCATTGCGCCATCGCGAAGATATAGTGCGGTGTCCGCTTCTTAGGCAAACGGTATGTAGGTCGCCTCGAGCACGGAAGATACCCACGAACTTTTCCTTTCGCGACAATCGCGGCAGCGGCACACAATATCTCATACCCCGGTGCAAGAACGAATTGGTTTTCCGCCAACAAAAATTATTTAACGCGCCTCGAATGACGGAGAGTTATTAAGGGGTGGGATATGAATGAGCGACGCGTGTTCGAATGAACTTGCGGATGGCTGAGGAGCGAGTAGTAGAACTACTGGTTTTGATTACGACTTGTACGAAAAATCGTTGAGTTATTCGAATAGGATATTTGTATTTTTATACATTAAATTAGGGTAGCAGGATCTCTGGAGTAAACTCTCGGATAAATCGAGCCCGAGAGAAATGAATAGAAATCAATTTTTCAGCGACGTCGCAATTGATAGGAATAATTGAAATCTTCAGTGCCGTTCAATTAACTAATTTTAGGGGGAGAATTTTATTTAAATGTGATCCTCGCCTAGCTGCTCGCGTCGGCCACCGGCTCACCAGTGAGAATTATAAATATATTATTAGCAAGCGTGGAATCGTGAATAACCTACGATCGGGTTAATCAGGGATCCACTGTGCTCTCATTTATATAAAATCGCTGTTGATTTGTCCATCCAGAATGGCTCTTCAAAGTGAAAAAATGTGGAAGAAATGTTATCCGCGCCGCATGCTTTCTGCAAACCAGGGGCCAAGTGGTTTTTAAAAGTATAAACGTGAGAGGGAGGACCGAGAATTACGGTAGCACGGGAAATATAGGATCAAATTTTGAAGGGACGGTTTCCCACGTATTGTGCAACGCGCAACAGCAAAAAAACCCGAAATATTCCGGTATACCGAATCAACAGAAAAACGGAACCAGACACTTGTTTAATATTTCACGATACTGATCTCGAAACTGTCGCTTATTTCCCAACCGAACAAGACCCCGCAGCTTTCAGGGGGGCAGGGGCAAATTGAAGAAATATAAGAAAATAGATATTTGCCGATAATATTGAACTTGGGGCGTACATTATATTTTATGAAACGTAGAGGGGGCAAAGAGGGGGAAATACGAGTTTCGAGGAATGAGATTCCTTCGTGCTGAGCCGGTTCTTTGAGAGAGACGTATACCAAACGCTGGTACTGCGTAATCCTCGTAAAAACTAAATATCGTATTTGCGAGCGTTTCACGTGGTCGTTTCCAGACCTCGTAACTTTTCCACACAGCCTGGCGGGCTCATATCTCTTCTTGAAATTATAACGCGGTCCCCTTATATTAAGACTTTCAACTTTCATGCTGAGCTGAATTTTTATAGTGTATATTTTTGAAAGTTCGACAGTTTAAACGGAATCGGGAGATTTGATTGCCCCAGAGTTCTTCGTGCCGAAGTAAGAAAAACTAATAAGAAAGAAATATCGACGGTTTATCGTTTTGGTTACGTCCAGCGACTGAGAAGTAATGGAAAACCGCGTGGCGTTCGGTATAGAATGTTTCAGCCGTATTTGTTGGTAGCGTTTATGCTTTTCAATGTACCGAGTAGTATTGAAAAATATTATTCGGGTCGATAGAACGTGGATACGAACGGTGCATCCTTCCTGCATTAAAATTCAATTGACACCGTGGTTGTATAATAGACATACTTAAAAATTTCTTTATCATTTATTAATCAAAAGAAATATGAGGTTCAATGTAAAATTTCCTTTGGCTCGCTCGTACCTTGCATTAAACAGCACACTGTGCACATTTATTTCAACTTCGCTGAGTAATATCAATTTCTTTAAAGTTCTTTAAACCGAGCGAGCCTTGCAAAGTAATGCAATCGAATGTAAACGAAACGAGAACTCTGACGCTGTGTTGGAAGAATAGGTTAAAAGCGATATTCGTTATTGGAATCCAACGGCGTCAGTGTTAGAAACATCGAATTTTTAAGCGGAGGCTGGGCAATTTTCGCGAGTAGCTCCAGCGAATTTCGTTTCACAGATATTGACTGTTACAATGGCAACGTATGCTGTAAGACAGCAGTAAAATCTATGTTTTGCTTCCTGTTAAATTCCTCGGCCTTACATTCCCCGAGCTCTCTCCGTTTATTTTAACACCATTTCAACGCTTTCCACCGTCTATATTATCCTTGCTCTTCACCTATATCCCTTCGTATCTTGAACATCCGCGGTGCTTCCCTTTTTTATTATTCTATTTACATTCACTCTTCTTTAAATAAATTCACTCACACTGTTTAATTAGGTAGCGGTTCGTGAAAAGGCAATTGAAACGGCGCTCCGAATGATATTGCAACGAGTTTTCTATGCCCGCGGGGGATATTCCTGAAAAATGTATAAGGTAGCTAACAATTCGTGATAGGGGTTTGAACAATCGATCAGGCGTGCACAGCATGCTGCGAATCTAGGACGCCGGAGACGGTATCTCTGACAGGAGCCTGATTGCCGAGAACTGTCAAGTTAAAAGCTACGCCTTCATAGTTCGTGCCTGTCGTTCTTTCCGAATTTTCAGGCCGACTACGAAGTCCAGTCGAATACATTCCCTTACGAATAAACCAACAATCGCGTTAAATTAACCCTTAAACAACAAGACAACAGGGTTCCATCCATCCCCGCTATGCATTCATTACATGATTCCTGAAAATAAACCCAAACCCCTCCAGTTGTCATATCCAATGTTCGTTTCCCCCCATCATAAGAGCAGTTCAACTTCTTCAAAATTTGCAATAATTAATAATGACATTAATCATTGAACTTATAGTGAAGTTCGTGAAACGTTCAATGCTAACGACCCAACCATGGCATGGTCTTTCGCGTTGATCCGCGAGACGAGTTCAGGATTGGCAAGAAGAACCGAAAGGGCTCGGACTATCCGCAATGCAACCGCGATATTCGAAAGCTGTTCAAGCAAGAAACTCGTTCGAACGCATCAGTCAGCTCGATCTTACGTCAGCCGGGCCGCAGAGCAGGTTTTACCATGCGCGTGGCGCAAATCGGGAGCGAGTTTGCAGGGGGTCGAGTTCACCGTTGGCACCGGCCTGTTTCCAGCATTTCGGTCAGCTGCCGGTGGCGTGCAAACGGCCTGCAATTAGCCCGCTTTCTAATTTGGTTCTGCCTGCCTACCACCGATCTGACGATCAAATCACGCGACCCCCGGTTGAAGACAAAGTTGAAGCAAGCAAGCGCCCCGTAACTCGATAGCCCGCAGATTGCTGCCGTCGAAACATTTTACGATTCGTTCTGGACTGTGCCCCATCCCTGATTGCGGCTCGTACTCCTACACCTATCGTACGTTCGTACAATTCTCCGATAAGCAATTGAATATACATGGCGCTGCCGGAATTGTGCCGTGGCAAAGGTGAATTAACATACCACCGAGCGAACGTGCACCTACGTAATGATAAGTGCCTGTAACCGTCGCGACGCGTCGTCTCGTCAACGGCGACCGTCGAAAGGGTCAACGAAGACGCGATCGAAAATCGTTGAGTAAACGAATTGCACGACTGCACACTGCAAAGTAGTTCGCGACCGTGTGAAAGAGGGTCTAGAAACAAGCGCATTCGATATTCTCCAGAACCGAGCGGTATCAAAAATTCAACGAAACTCACCGCACGAAACTGGGAACGATGAAGGCGCTTGTCCACGGCGGGGCACTGAAATTCTTTAATCCGAAACCCGAGGAATCGGCCGTTCGAAGCGGCGCTTTATTTCGCGGAAGAGGAAAGTAAACTCCATTCCGGGGGATCGTTTGTTTCTGGGGGACGACGGGGAGGGCCGCCCTGGCCCGCTTCGATCGTGATTCCCTACGTGGACATTGAAGTTTTACGGAGCGTGAACGAAATACGTAAGAGAATCCAAATGGAGGGGGCGAAGTTTGTCGCGGAGCGATATTACGGATCCTCCTTGAATCGCGGCTGCGAGCATCGTTGAATGAAGTTCGCTTAAGAGAGGCGAAAGGGAATTTCCATCCCCGTAGCGACGAAGAACGAGATCGCGGCAAAGGATTATCGAAAGGTGCTGAAGGGTAACGGAGAGGGGGGCGAGGCAGTGTTGCGTTTAATCAAGGGGGAAAAATGTTGGATCCTTCGGGTTTCCTCAGCAAGAACTTCGAACTTGCCCGTGGAAACGTTCGAGCGTTTATGTAGCGCGCAATTACGTAAATTTTCGTCTCCCGAAGCGGGCCGCGTAAATTTTGTTTCGAAGCTGTACATTTGCAGTCGCGGGCCGACAAAAGTATACAATGATCAAGCGACAGCGCGACGATCGAGGATTCGATGGAAAAGAAAGTAGACACTGGTGCGATCAATGTCGCGAGTAATTTACGACGGTGTAATTTGCGATTATTTACGCCCAACAGAATGTGCAATATTGTGCGCTATTAAAAACCCATTAAAATACTTCCCCCGTTTATAATTGATATCTTCCGGAATTTCATGCCGAGCATAAAGTTCACGGGTTAGCCATTAGGGCAAATACTTCTGACAAGTCCTCACGCAAGCGAATCGCTATTATGCTAACGACACGCGACGCAAAAGATCGTATTTAACAATAAGAGACGTAATGCAATCGTAACGTTTATCCGTCGGTTTAATCTGTTCGTAAATTTCGCGAGATTAAATTATAGCGCGAACTCTTTCGGTGTAACACACCCTTATGGTAAAGCAGCGCCTTGCGTATTATAAACCCCCGTGGGTGGTTGGATATGAAATATATATTTTTTTCTTTTACGACCAGCCAGGAGCATAATGGCGCGGTGTCTCACCAAAGATTTTACAACTCGAAAGAGCGACCGACAACCATAAACTCGAGCAATCGTGCAAAGTCGACCATACCTTGCGACCGACGTATACAAATAACACTTGCGTAACGGCCCCTTCAAGTGAAAATAATAAAATGAAATTTATTCATGAGTTGTGTCTATGCATAACATAACATTTTCGAGGCTGGGTTGTATGCTGCGCTGGTATTCGCGTGTATACACTCGCGTGGACACGTAGATGGAACGATTTGGTTAACGCGCGAGCACGCGGAGGGTGGTTTTCGTACCTCGCATTTGTTTGTCTTTTTCTTCCAATGTTGTTACTGGTAGAGTAATAACGTTTGCCCTACGTTTTTCGTTAAACGGTTCATGATTGTTCATAGACGACATTATTCCACTACGCCACCCTAAATCTGCCAGCTTCGATATGAAGCAAAGAAGCTGAATGGAATGGAGCAACTGTAACTCCAGCAAACGCGCAGTCCGGTTTTGTCGATAGATCAATTATTTGCAGGAAATATTTGCGTACTCGTTCTTGATGCTATTCATAGTGGAGTAAAAACATTTCCTTTGCTTGTTTTCCTCTAATCGTATCGATGTGAATGGTCGAGCACGGTCATTCCAGTGATGATAAATTGTTGCTAGCCAACGTTTCGATATCAGAGGAGGCAAGATTTGCCAAGAAAATGGCAAATATTATGTTCTACAATTTGTCAAAGTTTATCCTCTCTGTTCAATTCCATTACTACTTCATTCTACAACAAGAGTCTCTCAACTTCTTTAAAACTTTTGAACGAGTAATTTCTAATTTTCGAAACTTCCGGGCCAAACCGTGAGGCGAGAAAATAAAATCACCGAATGTACAACACCTGCGACGAAACAACGGTCTCGATGTTGCTCAAGGTAACTGGAAAGTTGTCTGGTGTCGGGGGTCAGATTCGTCGCGAGATTCTTCACTCATCGCAATTCCTGCCACCATGGGCGGCGAACGATTTATGGAATACGGTGAACTGTATTATCACCGAGGATCCCGTCGAATTTCGTGGTTCGCAACACAACGTGGATGGAATTAATTTAATAGCCTGATCGAACATCGTTCATGCAACCGCGATTGTGGCTTTCGAATAAGGAAGCGAAGTTTTCAAGCGGTTGGGCGAATAATTGTGGCACCGAGCATCTGTGCCCTAACTAACGCACGGTCCCTGGCCGAATGTTAATTACCTGAGCGTAATTGTTACCTGTGAATCGTTCAATGCTTTAAGCGGGACGCTTTCTAGTCGTCGCCAAAAATTACTATTTCTGTAAACTTTTGATCATACAGTTTTTTTTAACATTGTCATCACGCGAGAACGCGTAACAAATTTTAAAAAGATTAGAAGAATAATATTAGTTCTTAATTAAAAAGCTTTTCACGATCTGTCATTAGGTTTAGAATAATTGGAGTGTTTTGTAAATGTTCTAAACGTGGAATACGTGGATAGCACGAAACTCTCAATGGAGAGGTAACGAACAATAACAATCGGATAAAATATTGCACGCAGAATTACGATTCAAAAAGGACTTGGTAACTAAAGCGCGGTCTAAGTAGTCGCAGCCCATTCGAAATAGGGCGATAATGAACTTTTGAAATGGACGAGCACTTGGAACAAGCACGCCGCGAGACCCTAAACGAGTATCTTCTGACTCTTCGAGTCACATTTATCAGAGATTATCGTTAAACTTCCAGAAACGTTTATCTACTGCACGCTCGCGTTAAAGCTATTCACACTGTTCATCGAATGCTTGGTTCAAATTTTCCGCCACAGGAAAACGATAATGCATAACTCTGACGAACTATATTTCACAGGTCGAACAAAATTGTACCTCCGTTCTGTCTTGGCGATCTTAAGAAAATAACCGTGATTAAGACACGCGATAAATTCTATTCGAAAAATATTGCACACACGGAAATCGTGCGAACCATACGATGGAAAAATTTGCGAAGCATTTATGGCGCATAGAATCGTGTTAAAATGATACACGACCATTGGTAAATTATGGCTCCGCTAAATCATGCCTTGTCAATATAATACACGTACGCGTGTTCAGACACAGACACAGACACAGCCAGAGCCATTGTCGTTCTCGCAGACTAGCCGCGCATTGCAATAATGCTCCAAGGCGATCTCATTCAATATTCAATGGCGTACGATCAGCTGATACAGTGGCGCGCACGATGCACACATTGCAAAAGTGTTCTTTTCATCGGCAATTTATTATAACCCATTAAAAAATGAACGCGCACCCCGACGCTTCTGAAAATATCGTCAAAGGCTGAAAAATTCCAAGCAAACGCCACTCGACACACCGAATACGAAACTAATGAAATCGAATGCCCGCCGGGAACGTTCTAATAACACCATTAATCATTCGCCGGCCAAACAAATTAATTCCATCAGCGTTACCTTTCCGCCCGCCATCAGCAACGTCTCCGCTACCTTCGCGCGCTCCGTTAACCCCCATCAACCCCGAATCACTGCCCGATTATCGGAGGCCAATTAAACAGCCACCCCCCCCCCCCCACCCGGAAAGAAATCCCGCCGAATGACAAACGCAGCCCCGTCCACGAATGGAAGAAAGGGGATGGGAACGGGGCGCGATTTACCGCGGCCCGCGGATTTACACAGCACTAAATCGTAATCGGAGGCCGATACGGATGAGGATCGAGTGGCTCGATAATGGTAGCGCGGTTGCGGTTCCTCCCCCGGAAAGTAATAGTTGCAGATAATTTTATCCTACCCCAGCGATGGGGGCGGAGGAGGGTGGAAGTGGTAGGGCGATGGGGTGGCCTCGTAATTCCACGAAATCGCGAAATATCATTGCGGCCCGGGGAGCTCGTGTAACGTGTTGCCGGTTCGTGCAGACCGGCTTAACTGCATCTGCTGCCGCGGGAACAAACTGAATACTAATAACCGTCCGCTCTCCGCCTGCGATGCACCTACCGGTAGCCGTCATATTACAACACTGAATGCCAACTGTGCCTACACGCGCGGCCGAACTCTGGTCGCGTGTGCGAGCACGAGAACTCGGTATCCGGGTGCCGTAGGATTCGATATACAGGTTGGATTCGCGGCAGCCGACCGTGCCCCGTGACACGTCGATGCTTGCTGGCGAATTAATTTCAATCGCGACTGCGTAACGTTTCGGCCACTTAGCGAATACGTGACTGGAGGCCGTGGGACCGTGTTACCGTGGCCTTGTACCTGGCCCCGATTATCGGTACGGACTGGAGGAAGGACGCGAAATCAACCTCGAGGCGGTGGTTCCGGGCGGGTTCGATTCGGGTGTTTCGATTTGCAAGGGAGAAGCGGAGTCGGTCGATTTCTTTTCGGGAGCTTGCTGGGAGATCGGTGTGCACGGAGGAGAGCTTTGGTCAGGTGAAACGATTGGGCGGCGGGTGGGAAGGGTTTTGGATTAGAGAGGGTTAATGCGATTTTCGGTGGGAATGGAATTTAGGGGTTCGCGTGGTATCTGTGCGGACGATTTGGTTTTTGCGGGGTTTTCTTTGAGTACAGCTTAACCCTTAACTGCTACGGTGAAATAAGAATACGGTAAGTCACCGTGGCGGGTTTCCTTAGATCTTTTCGGTGAAAATTCGGAGACGGGTATGTACTATTATTTGCAAAGCCAATGTGGCTGATTGGAAAGCATAGCCTATTTGAGGATTGCAGAGACACCTGGAGATGTCTGTTGATTGGCAGCAACATTGTAACGACTTTTTTAACGTCGGGGGTCCTCCTGAACACCGCAGCAGCCGTTAAGGGTTAATGCGTATGGTTTTTTCGGGAGGGTATTGTGAGACATAGAGAGTTTGAAGGAATTCTAAAAGAATATTATCATCGTAAATTATGGTCGGGCGATGTTTAGTTTCATCTCTGAAGAAGGTTTCGCTGTTGTTATTTTCGTTTCTCGAGTGGAATTGTATTGCCAGGAAGCGTGTGGAGCTAATGGAAGAGGTATAAATCGTTAAAATTTTGACGGATTACGTGTGACTCTTTATACTCTGAACTCGGTCTCAACTTCGAGTATTTGGCAATCAATCGACGAAAGTTCGCAAGTGTGTACCAACGCTTTTGATTTCTCATGGCTGACAAGCTCGGCGCAAGGTGAAGTATAATTCTGTTTAACGATTCACTGATGTCGAAGTTGATGGCACACCGCGCATTTAAATTACCATTTATGCGGTCAATTTCGCAATTATGAAGCGTTTAATTCTTCATTGATCAAATGAATGTTATGCACTTGCTTAGTTTACTCACGTCGCGGTGAAATCGTCTCACGATGTTCACGGCTTAAATTATACCAATCGCGATGCTCTTACTTTGGAATTGTTTCGAGCTTAGCCAAATGGCCCAACTCTAAGTTCGCGTGGAGGATGAAGTGTTTTCTCTGATTCGAAATTAATATAATAACGTAAATGTTATGTTTCATGTGTCGTCATGAAGGATGAGAGATTCTATCATTGTCACCCAGGCAGATAAGAAAATAGAAAAAAAGCAGGACATAGAAAAATGTGCAAAACACAGAAAATAATTAAAGTACAAAATTCATTTGAGCTGACTAATGATAATTGTAACTGGTCAATCAGTATTAAACAAACGTCATTCAAGTATTTGTTGGACAGGGAAGAGTCACGAAATTCCATGTCCAAAAATGGATATGCCTTTTTACTACAACCACTTACCAATTACTACGGGCGGAGTGAACAAATATGCCGAACTTTCTTTCTCGTACGCGGTGGCAGTAAAATTGCTTACCTGTAACACAAAACGTAAAATTTTCCATTAATGTCATTCCACTGATATCCGTTCTTGAATTTACGGTTACACGGCAGCGAGGCGCAATTTCAATTCACGGCGATTGCTATCGGGGGTCCCGTAAATTTATGGCGGTTTAATCGTTGTAATGCAAACGCGATATCGAAGGCAAACAGATGGACAACGCTTGCCGTGTGCCGCCTTTCCCCTCGACGGCACAGGAATAAATTATTTATTCCCCCGTTTCATTGTTCTTTTATAGCAGCTTTTTCATAGCGTAGCCCCGTACATTTAAATAACAGAATTCGATTTAAAATAATAATTTAACGACTGAAGCAATGCGCGCGATAATATTGAACGGTTCATAAATAAACATAGAAAGGACTCTTTAATGATACTATACTTTGAAACTATTTAAGTACTTTTTCTCTTCATCAGGTATAAAATTTGACGTTTACCATTCTCCATCATAGTCGTAATAATATTGCAAAATTTCCTGGCAGAAAAATTACACCATCACAAGAAGATACGTAAACTTCACCGGCTCAAAAATCGAACGGAGGCGCGCAGGCCACGTACAAGGTTGTAAAATATGGTAATCTCAATCTTAACCAGCGCGGCTCGTTCTCAGTGAATCGGTGGATCGTACGAGCTTCCTGAGAAGAGGAATTTCCTTTTCAGAGGCGTGCGCGAATCCATCCTATCACGGCTGGCGTCGGTCGAATTCCGAATTTATCGCTCTCCAAGTAGACGTGATCGATTCTAGATGGTTTTCGGCGCATCTATTCGTACCGATCTTCGTGTATACCAGTCAGAACATAAATCTGTTCGCGACAATTGCGGCAAAAGGAGTGTTAATAATTGATCGTTGCTGGCCAAATTTTAAATTCGTTGTTTTATTAGTTGTCGGGCATTGCACATTTTTAACGACAGTTGGACAAGAATATTTATTACGAAATCACAAATAGACAGTCCGAATTTCTATTTCTATTTCCATGTATACTTCGTGCAAATTTTCGAGAGTCAGAATACTTATTGTTTCGCCATTTCCGTTCCGAGGGACATGAATTTGTTTGATTATTTGGAGAAATTTTGAATTTTCGTAGTGGTACTTTCTTTCAATTTCTCGCATTGCAACATCCAACATATCCCAGTAATATTTTTTTCGCGATATCATACTCATGTTAAGCGGAATTCATAATTTATGAGGAATACGTACCAGCGAAGCTTGTATCTTTTTACCCGCTGAATTTAATTAAAATTGTATAAATAAACAAATAACAAACATATATATAACAATAACAATATATATATAAATATATAACAAATAAACAAGTCTCCGAAGTATATTGAAACAAGAAAAATCCTCTACTTATAAATCCTACGATCTCAAGTCAAGCACAGCACAGTCTTCCGGCCCGTCTGACAAGTGCGGACCTTTTCTACTTATCGAACGCTCGGAGCGGTCGAATACTTTTACTCGAGCGAATTTTTTTCAATCCCGAAAATCTGCCAACAGCAAAAGTTAGCAATCTTACGGCACGCTCGATTCGGAGCTAAAAAAACCTTCGCAAATTATACATAAACGGAAACACCTGTCCAATTGTTCAAAACCTAATCATTGACGTTCAATGTCCAATAGGCAGCGTATCAATGAATGTAGGACACGTTTTGGTGTGCGATAGTGGACTGACTGAGTTGAATTACCACATGCTCCAGGTTAAAGTGCAAGCCACTCGCTGCATGGAACCAGGGTTAAATTCAGAAGCGTGACGCACGCGTCTTACGAGTGCAGCATAATGCAGCGTAACCTGCGGGACCTCGCGTGTACACGCCATAACTAATGTTACTTCTGTTTGAAAAACAGAATGTCGGGACGCGTGATAATATCTATAAAATTTTCGACGTAAAATGTACTTTCGTCGCTTGGAGCCTGGATAGTTACGAAAGGAATCGTTCATTTGACGATTGAAAAACGAAGGAGAAGAGTCAAGGTAAGAATTTTACATTTTAATGAAAGCGGCGATAGAGTTTCTGCTTTAGTCCGAACGGATGTCCTGAAAGTACCTATCACAGTGAACTAATTTCTCTGTGAACACTTTGTATGAATATTGAGTATCCTAATAGGTTTTTACGAAGAGACAATAGATCCAGGGCCACCTTTGGATCACGATATCCTTATTTTATTACATCAATTGTGAATGTTTGGACAGTTGATCTGAAGATCGATTCTCACAGAACATTGTTGAATAACGTTGTTAAAAATAATTGATAAATACCTCAAATTCGTGCGCTATTGTTACGTTAAATATACATACATATCCCATTAATTATGCAGCAATGCTTTTTCCAGATTTATCAACCTCGTAAAAATTGATCGAGCACGATCGCTATAATATAATATATTAAACTCGCTATAATGTAATAAATATTGGGAAACAAGCGGAGTAGCTGTACTATATGAAAATGACCCGCTTCACAGGTATCATGCGAGTCCTAATCGAGCATCCACGTCGCCATATTGTCCTCGGTCTATCGACGATTTACTCGTCCCCAGAGCGGACGGATGTCCTCGTTCGATCGTGTATTTGTTTTGTAAATTACCAGCCGCGTATTTTATTAATACGGCCGTGCTTTTATCGTGACGGTGAATGGCAAGGGAGTACGGCCGAGACTATGTCGCTGAACGTAGTTAATAAATGCCCGGTGACTGCAACACTTGTCCCCAGTCGAACGTTGTTTCTAGTATCGATAAAAATTACAACAGCGCAGCTCGTGCAACGGATGTCACATTTTACATGCCGACTTCTAATATCGATTCATTGTTCTACCACAGAAATCACTGGGAAATCGTGACAGCCGTGTAGTGCACGTGTAACGTGGATCACGAACGCTTGTTTCTAAAAATATTTTAATTCTCTGTTGAAATATTGGTTGGGGAAACACCTACGTATGGAAGCGATATTTTGTGTCTTTCTGAATATAACTGCAAACAAAGGAATATAATAATAAATATAAATATATATATATGTATATAATGTTTGATTGAAAAAGGATTAAAAAGTTGACAAACTCGCAACGTTGTTACATTTCAACTGTTTTCAAATGTTCCATAATCTGATAGAAAATTTTAAGTAAGTTGGCACTGAATGTCGGCATAAAATTTGTTGGGGTTTATTCCAATTTTCGCGTTTATGGTAAAATTTAATTGCACTTCGTCATTGCATTCACGCGTAAAACATTTCCCTTCTATCGATGGACAATTCAGCGAAAAAACGGGAATGCGCCACTCGGTTATTATTTTTAATTTAGGTCTAACACGCGTGCAATTAATTATTGTATTTCAATTAATTCGCGGAATATTTCCTTCGTTCCGTTTTACAATTTGCGTAACTGTGCATTTCTCCACTATTATTAAATTGATATTAAATCACTGTTGCAATAAGAATAAATAAATCAGTATTTCCTACAACTGATGCAAATATCAGGAACACGCAGTCCCCTCGAGTAAACGTATTCATGGCAAATTCTAATTTAAAAATCCACCCTCGCCAATGCAAGAAAAATTCCAAACGTCCCACGCGGGGCTTAAAATGTACACACCTGGAAGGCAACGGTTCTTCATTAGATCCCATATAAATTTTCGACGTAATTGCGAAGAAATCTTACGGATTCTGGAGTTTCCGACGTTACATGGAAGTCAGACAGAGGCCAGGCACGTTCTCCTTCGACTGTGTAATTTATGACCAAGGGATTGCAGCTCGGTAATACGGTAACGTTAAAAGGGCAAAGACCGTTGGTCGGGTGGCATCATTAACGTTGAGTAAGATATTCCGGTTGCTTCGTAATTTCACCGCTGTTTCGGTTTCATTCCCGGTAATTCCCCGCTGCAAACTCGCAGCGAACGCACTAAACTGTCCGTGACAATGGGATGTGTACGCAGCAGAAACTAGTTTTGGAGTCGTTGCTATTCTTTTCAAACCGCGGAAGAGATACGAGCTTTTTAATTCTGCTTTTCTTTTTTTCATTGCTTTGCCGTAGCAGCGCGTTGATTTGCGGTCGCGTCGAAAAGCTTTCGTCCCTAGTAATCACTCGCGTACAGTGAAATGAACTCAGCATGTAAGGGTCCATCCACGCCAAGGGAACTTTGTACCGTCAAAACGAATTTTATGGTTTATTAAACGTAACACGCGAGCCGCGTTCTAAAACCAGGGGTGCGTTAACGGCACGATACGCGTAGTATGTTTTAATAACAACCGGGGAGGTGGTACGGCGAAACTGAAAACGAAATAATTTCGTAAACCTGTGCTTATCGGATAATCGAATAAACACTTCTGCCGGCAATTTCGATTATATTTCTCTAACAGCTGATTGAGCTTGCGCTGCTTAAAGTCCAAGCTAATTACGAATTCGACTGTGTGCACGGCTGCAAAATGTTACGAATGGCAAAAGGCAAGTTTGAATTAAATAATGTAACATGTCAACGCTATGATATTTTACATTATTTTCTGTTACGTTTGTTATGCTCTCGTTCGTACGACGAAACGTTCGCAATCAGCGAAGAATTATTAATAACAACGAGAAATTGACCGAATTGCCTTGCCATTTAATTTCGATTCACTGCTATTTTCACTTGAAATTACAACGTCGTAGTCCACGATGGAGACTGCAACGTTATCAGCCGTGCAAGAGTATATTCAATGTATGTACATGGTGGCCTGTAGAAATTCTGGACGAAGATAAGCCGATTTAGCTGTCCCTTGGTCGGGAGATGCAATTAATTTCCAAAATCGATACTACGAGACAGAATTCTGCCGACCGATTACCGCCCTCTACTACTCGCCTCGACCCTTATTTTTTTCATTAACACGTTGACGTCGAGTTCGCGGAGAACTGCGAAAAAAGAAATATGCTCGTCATGAGGTTCTTTTGACATTCCATATCGAGGAGCAATTTCTTATTCGAGCTCGCTGTCGGCTAAACGTTTAATGGGCTATTAACCGTAATGGAAATGTACTGACTGGGGGTCATTAAATGTGCTGAACTCCAGCTATCGATTGGAATAGCGGGACGAGCAGTGGCGTCGATGAATGAAATGTGATTAAAGGAGAATTAATGCGAAATAATTTTTTGCCAAAGCTTTTGCTGTTAAAGGTGTCTTCGATCAGTTCAAACATAAAGCGACACGCTGTAGCTATGCATCAAGCAATATCTTTGCAATTTATTATTGTCTGAAAGTAAATAAAAATGTTATGTATATTCCAGTAAATGAATCAATCGAAACACGTAGCCCTTCTGCAGCGACACACAGGTCTGCAATTACAATTTTCTCCTTGCCTCTGCACGTATGTACATGTATGCGAAAGAGATACAACAGTGTTTAAGAAACACTTTTGCGCGCAATACGTTCGTTCGTTTGATGAAAAAATATACTTACGGTTTTATAATAAGGTTTTATATTTCATACATCTTGGTATTACACATTTTTCCTCCACTTTACATTTGATATTATTCCTCCGCTGCTTCTGCTCTTGCTTCTTAGCAATCTTCCAGAATCTTATTTAAAGACAGCCTTAAATATTCCAAAAGTGTGTTGAGAAAATTCAAACGATAGTCATAGAGAATACCCAGGAAATCCAACAATAAATTTGACCATTAATCTCATCATTCACCTCAACGTTTTGACGCATCTGAAAATATTGACCGCATAATACTTAATACGCGGTCTGCATAATACTTTATCAATTACAAGCATCACGCGACGTCACCTTAAAGTCTGCGCACCGAAAGGAAACCGCTCGCAAATCGAAGCAGTTTAAAGAAAGTCCACCCCCGAATCCAGCCAGCCAGTTAACCCGTTTCTCGTCAAAGTCTTTCGGCACGTATCCTAGATTTGCCGCGGAACGTTTCCGGTCACGGTTTGATCCGCCGTTGAGATAACCGCGCTAAGATAGCGGGGATCCCGATTTGTGTACAATCGATACGGCGGAGGCGAAATTAGCGGGATAATTTAGATCGGCAATCGAGATAGTCGAACTCCTGTTTAGGGTGGACGGGCGTACGAAACGGCGGATAGATTTCGACCAGGGTTCAACGAAGAAATCGCTACGCCTTGACCCCGTTTCCCGTTTTCGTTCTTGCGTGCTCCCGCTGGCCGCTAATTCGAACGATCGTTCACGTAACGCTAATGTACCGTGATGATTTTTCATACGCTCGATAACGTTCGAACGAATGACGGGATTTCGCGCTCGCGATTTCCTGCCCGTCGGTTCACGAGGCCGATCGACCGGTTCGAAGTTAGATAATCGTGCGCCCGTACCGACGCGGGTGTTCGCCCGTTTCGTCGCTGCGTTAAAAACTTTGCGGCCCAAGGACGGGATTAAGCATTTAGCAAAGGGGAAAGGGATTGCACGGATACCCGAATAGAACCGTTTCGTTCGAACTTTGAACGTGGCCGATTTAAGTACGATCATCCGTATGGCGTTCGGAGGCATATTTATTTCTGAGATTAGATGTGGATTTTAGATCGAGGAGATAAAATCACACGGTCAAATAATAATAAATATCGAACAATTTTATTGCTTTGCAGCTATTTTGGCAAAGGCGATGCCGCGAAACAATAGTAAAGAGAATACTGAATCGGTGAATGTGCCTCCAAAGTGAAACCGAACTTTTTCTTGAACAAGTGAAAAGCGCACACGAAACAGTGAGCGCGGTATTTGGTTGTGTGTGTGTCGTCGCGTGATTCAATTTTATAAAAGAAGAATTGTTGCGAAACACTCGAGTACGGAATTTTTACCTACTACTTAGATTGGTTTGAACCGCGGACGTTGCTTGTTACACAATAATGGAAATGTTCATGAAATAGAATCTCACGAATTCGTCGTCCACTAGTGAACCATTAAGATTAATTCGGGTTGCAAGTGAACCTAAAAATACAGTAACCGAGTGTGATTAAAACTCAACAAAAAGATTGCCATTGAAAGTTGCAATTAAAATTTGTTTAAAACCATATTTAATACCAATACCGTGTAATTTGTTTAATTAAAAAAAAGCCTTCCTGCAAATCGACTAATCCAGAGGAAACATTGTTCAACGTTGACCGTAACAGGAATAGGAGACGTCTGTTTTCGACATGCCAAAAAGAATCGACAAAAATTCCCTTATGCTGCAGGCATACAAGCATTATGCTAACAAACAACAAATCCAAGCGCCATGCTGTTACTACATAGCTCACCCTCCAAACATTTGTCAGCATTTCCTCTTGCCTCCGGCGTTTTTGTCGAAGCCGAACATTTTGCTTAGCTGTGTTTGCCAAAAAGACCGAAGCTGCAATGATTTTTTCATGGCAACAGGAACTGGACAGCCGGTCAGTTGTAACGGATAACTTTACCAACAATTATTTACCAATTTACATTGCAAGAATATTTATCCATAACTGACTATTCATTTGTAACTTTCTAAGATTAAGCTACGCTTTATAAAGAAGTACATATACATACCTCTAACTTGTTCCAATGAAAATTCACGGGGAACTTTTTCACGAAACATTTATTTGCGTGTAAACAAATACTTATAGGTACACGGCCACGCTAACAACTTCACACAATTCCATACATTACCCGCAATTCTTCCCTTGGTATTAAAAAACGAGACCGTGATTTACCGAAAAACAATAAAACAGGCTTCGTAAAAAAAAGAAAACAGCTTCATCCAGAACACTGTACTGCTACAATCGAGAAATATAATAAATAGCCCTCCGCTGTTCCATCAGACCTATTACAACCTTTCGTTCACTTTCACGCACCGCACCACCCGCTCAAACAATTCTCCAAACGCGCCTCCCATTATTCTTGCCGCTCAATGAAACGACACAGCTCCTTTGATCAATCCAACAGTCTCCATCGCTCATCCCGATTCACTCGAATCCCCCCCCCGATGTACAGAAACCAAGAGCGTGTCCACGTCTGATTAATAAACTCTGGACCCCACACCCCCAAATTTCCCGTGTTCATTGTTGCGCCCGCCTTATCGCGTCGCACGGCAAATCATTTATCGCGGCCGAATCTCATTGTCATTCTCCCGTTCACGGCAAGATGCAAATTAGGATACAGCGGCGAACACGGATAACCGACGCGAGCCCCGTTCAACGTGGCCCACGGTTTGTATAATTCATTCGTTGCCTATATTCGAGCGGGGCATACAAGCGTTTACGATACCGGACATGCTGCCATAATGGACACGGGCAAAGGGGCCGTCGATTGGATGCATTTAATTAAATGGATAACCGGCCGCATGTATCCGCTGCAGAATTGCTGGCGCGGCTGGTTCATATCCAGTTGAATTTTTGCGAATTAATGGACCCGCGTTGCGGCGGGGAGCTGGCCAGGGTGCCGGTTGATTGGCTTCAATCGTTAGAGATTAGTGCGATGTGATCAATTATATTTACTGGTGCATCGTGGCGGGGTTTTATCGTAAATCATGATAGGGAGGGTACGCGTGCGCGCGGTCGTATGTGTGCATGTGTGTGTGACTGCGAACTATGGCCGCGTGACAAGCGGTGGATTTTGAAAAAATCGACCCCTTGTGCGACTAATCAGTTGCAGCATCGCAATCGATGTATTATCCATGGAGATTGTTAGCTTTGCCTTAACGAATGGCGATCTGCTTCGTAAGCGGTGAATTGATCTTCAATATTTGCGACGATTCGTGGGAAAATCTGGCGGATTCAATCGACGACGATGATCGTTTTAACGTGATTTTATAAACTTATCGAATTGAAATCATCCTTTTATCGGAAATTCCGGGGGTTCGCACAATAACGACGCGATAATGCGAAACTACAGTAACCTGTTATTACCTACTCGTTATTAAAAGCTATTAACCCCCCCCCCCCAAATAAACACAGGCCACGATTAATCGATTTAATTCGGATCAGATCAAATTTACCTTCCTGTCCTTAACGACTCGTTTGGTCAAGTGTAAGGATCTGCAAACACGTGACAGTCGAACACAAGGAAACCGTGGCGCTGTCCATTAATCACACGGTATTCGCAGTTTCAAAGATACGGCGAAAAAAAAACTAGCTATGCAAGGTGTGCATCAGATACATCGAACGAACATTCGACAGCGGCTCGAATTTGCATCGCTGTATTTTCACGAGATTTCGTCTGTAGCCGGTTATACATGGACAGGATGCAACGACACGTCCGCGTATGATCGAAGGTACGACGAAAAAAGGAGGAAAAAAAAAACAACCAAAAAAATGCAGAGCCACGTTCCGAAACGTGCTGTGCTTTGTTCGCCTTTCGTATTGCATGCGCGCGACGGTTGTAAAATTCAGCGGCAGTCGTTGCTGTATCATTTCGCTTCTTTAATGCAGGTTTCATACAATTTTTTTCTTTTTGGATGCCGGAGCATTTAGTGCGCGATTCGTTTGGGGAATACCAAATTTGGATAAAAATCAGATTTCGCGTGTCTGTTTTAATATTCATTCGTTGCCTGCAGACGCGGCGGCGTAACTTGCTCGTATCGAGCGGTATTAGCCGACTTGTTATGAAATGATTCAAGTTTTGAGTTAACGCAAGTAGTCGTTATTGGCATTTTAATATTTGGGTAGACATTGTTTCTTCGAAGCTTCAAGTGAAATTAATTGCAACATCGTCACCAGTTTATTTCCAATTGATATTGAACGTAACGTGGAAGTCCTTTGCACTAATTGCACGATTCGTCGAGAAGCATGTTGTGAAGGTAAACAATTTAGACAGGTAAGATCGGTGATCCAGTAATTGCCGCTTTTCTTTTCTTCGATTGAACAATGTCCCACGGAACAGGGTTGTTCCGTTTTCACGAATGTTCTTCCGCAGCTTCTCGAGGGTGCTATTGATTTAGGAACACGAGGGGCGCGCTGCTGTACGTTCATTGAGACGTTGATTGTACAATAAACAAGTTACACGTCCGGTTGATCGAGTATTTATTTCCGGGAGGATTCTCCTGTAAGTTTCATATTTTTTCTATAGAATTTCCTTGCGATGATCGATCGCTGTTAACTTTCACATTACCATTTCCACGATGAATAAGTGGAATCTCCAATATCTTAATTAATAGAGCAACATAAATTTACTAAATAATTATAATAGCACGATTCAATATCCACTTATTAAAACAGATTTTCTATCGACCCAACAATCGTTCATGTTTTCTACAAATCGCGACGATCTGTTTTCAAATGGCCAAGAACGAGCACGAAATAACTATACGCTCAATACTTCCAAATTTTCTTCTGCAACTCTCAATTAATTTCACCCTTGATCCATTTTTCTTGACTTCGCCCCCTCGGAAAATACATCCAGGTTACGGTTGCATAATATCCCTTGTATATTTATCAGACCAATATCCCTTTTGCATACAAATATTCCGCGCTCCGTCGATGAAAAATATTCCACAAAATTCCTCCCGGAATTTCGTGCAGCATCGAAACGAACTCACAGGTGCCTACAGACGCCGGCGCCTCGCCCGTGCAATCAACGGAATTATTCTTTACAGGGGTAACAGCAATTGGCCACTGAATTATTCACGATTAACGAACGAAATCCGAACGGGCCCGATTCTCATTTCCAGCCGTTCACCGGGAATTCGGACTGGCTGCTAATTGCACGCATCCGACACAATGGAGAACAAATATTTTCGCCCGCAAACGAGATCGCCGGCAATCCGAGCGGATCCGAACACGCGGGTACATTATATTCTCACGCGGAACGAGCGTGTACGACGTACGCGCGTACGCGCAATCACGATCTTTTCTTGTTTGGCAGCATCGAAAGCCGTATCGATTCACCTCTAATTCGATATTCGTGTTCTACGATCGCCGTACACGAGGCTGGACCGGGACGGGGCGCTTTCGGATCGAGCTAACGAACTGATTCCAAATTAGGGAACGAAGCGGCGAACAAACGGAGAAGCACGACGGCACCGTTGTTCCGTTGTTGTAACTAACAAATTGTTTCGCGATATTTTCTTCCCTCGCGGCCACGTGCATCGTACCCGGCGAGAATACTTTCGCGCAGGAACTTGTTTCGTTCAGTTTCTGTTATTAGCGACACGATTTCAGAGTGGAACGGTGAAATTGTATTTTTCTTGGGCATGGTTCTGTTGACTCGCGACTGTGCCAATTGTATTGGAAACAAACTTGGAAAGATGAAGATCGATTTTCAGTCATGTACGCGCGGCAATCAGAACGCTAAATCCTTTAGGGAGTTCTAAACTCCCTTAATCAGAGATGTCTATACGATCTCGAGTCTTGCGACCGCTCCAAAACATTTCTACGTGCCCCTTCCCAAGGATTTCCATTAATTCGTGACATGCCGTCTTTCCTGGCAGCGCTTCAGGCACTGAACATTGGAACCGTAATTGATATTAGTCCAATAATTACGAGCATATCGTTCGACTGATTCGCATACGGAAGTACACATTATGCTATCAATTTCGCAAAAGACCATTTTCTTTAACATATATATCTTATGTATTTATAATAATACAAGTTATGAAACAAACTGTGAATTGCTAGTTGGTGTCTCTGTCGTATCTCCGACCTTTATTTAATTACTTTTCGTGAATATTTAAATTGCGTGTAAAAGGCGTTTAAGCAACACTGCAATTATCTTTGGACCCACTACCGCTTCTAACGAAGTTCCTGAAATTTAACGACAATGTCGTCGTGCCTTATTAGGCGACTATATTACTCCTCTTTCGCATCCTGTTTGTACTAATCATTTGCGATATAATTGTTCTTAAATGTCTGGCATCTCGGTCGTCGTACAATTTCGTTCCAGAAACTCCAAAATAACGAAGTGAAATTCGCGACAAAGAGCACCCCCGTTTTCGTAATTACTGCCAACGGGGCTGAACGATGGCTCAACAATTAACCAAGCGTCCGCCGTCGGGGAGACGCATAAAATTATCAATGAAATTATTCCTCCGAAAATTGTGACCGAAGTGTAGCTTGGACAAAAAGAATTCTGAAACTTTACATGAAGCACTGATTACCCCGCTTCGTTTGTCCGACAATTCTATTATAAGTATTTATCCAAATTGCCACGTCACGATTTCCACGCAACCGCGAAACGATATCACTTCGCGCCTCCTTACAATTTCATTCGCGAATCTCACTACCTCCCAAATATTTCCTGTATCGCGGCCAAAAAGTGAGCGGAGACCAAAAATCCATGGCACGGAAATGTTCGCTCGCACGTAAACCCGGTTCCATTCGTACGCGCGGATAACGCCCCGGTCGTGCAATAATGCGGAAAGTTGCTCAGACGTC
The DNA here is from genome assembly GCA_963969485.1 of Nomada goodeniana. Classification (NCBI taxonomy): domain Eukaryota; kingdom Metazoa; phylum Arthropoda; class Insecta; order Hymenoptera; family Apidae; genus Nomada; species Nomada goodeniana. The sequence goes on from OZ018299.1 coordinate 29,020,883, forward strand.
GGCAAGCTTTTTTTCCGGAGCGCCGCAATGCGCCGCGGCAATGCGGACAATTAAAAAGTTCGCCGTTAATTCCGCGACAAGCCTGGCCGCCGTCCCCGGCCAATAGGCACGGGAACGTATCTCGATGAACACAATGTCTTTGTATAGGCTACGTTTCGAGGATCATCATGCTATACGTCACTGATAGACGGAGGCAATCGGACATTGCAACAATCTCCGCTTATCTGATGCCCTTTGCGGCTGCATCGACGGATACGACCGTCCGATACAGTTGTTTATTGCAGATTCGGATAGGGCAGAGGAGTGACTGCACAGGCTAATCTCATATTCCCGTGGCGGTGGGGGAAACTTTGTTCGGCGATAACGCAGATTTGTAGGAACAAATTAGGCACACCTGTATTCGATCGAATTTGTTAAGCTTAATATGGTTGGAATGATTCATTTGTTGAATTGGTAGAGTAGAAATGTTTGATTGGTAGTGGCCTGGTGTTGATTATTTTAGGATGGCATTTTTGTTAGCAGATTTTTTCGAAGTAAATCGTCGAGGAATGTAAGGTATTTCTCGTATGGACGCTATGGGACACGTGCGCTCGCATTTCAGAAAAGCGCCGTGCTGAAGTGAATTTGAAGGAATTAGGGATGAAATTGAACCGCCGTTTGTTATTCTGCCGATCTATTATTTGTATAGTATTTTCTGTCGCGACAAGAATGCTCTCAAAAAGGCGAGAGAAAAGTCGTTCAAAAGAAGCAACAGATCATCTTGCAAGAATATCGTAACGTAGGATTTTTACGGGATGAAGTTTTTATCCAGAATTATCCCTTCGTCGTATCTTACTAATTAACATCGTTCAACACTTTCCACTCGGATATCTCACCTTGCCAAGTTTCAATCCCCTCCGCCTTGGAACCGAGTCCGACCACACCAGCCGTACAATAAAACGTCGCCAATAAATAAAAAAAAAAAAACCAGCCAATTAAAAAATCCATTTCCACCGTATCTGCTAATATACGATTGAAACACGTATCGTGACTTCACGCACAACGTTCAACGAACGATTGCGAGCGAAAGGAAGGCAAGAAGTTATAATCGCGTTGTATGCAAAACTTCCGGCCAGATTAACATACGCTCAGCCTGTATAATCGGAAAAGTTACGAATTCAGGTCGCGTATCGCTCGGCACGAATTCGAAAATCTTCAACGTAATCTGAATGTTCTGCAGCACGTGTGTATGTATATCAATACAAACGATGGTGACGCGAGGTGACAGGTAGGCAGTAGCAGCGGCAGCAACACCAGCAGCAGCAGCAGCAGCAGCAGCACTAGCAGCACGAAACGTCACAGCAGGCTGTTTCTACGTCAGTTCTAGAAATTTTATTAACCCATAAATCCCGTTAGAGTTGGCCGGGGCTACGGGGCATCGAACGAGTTCATATTGCACGGGCATCCGTGAAATCGGACTCGGGGCTTTAACGGGTTTAATCAGCGCGCAACCGTAGCTGAATTACACCGTGAATCATCGCGGAACCTCGAGGATGCTTGGTGAACTCGTGGATCTCGTTTTACGGTACTTGATACCACGGTCACTGCTATTTCGATCCATCGATCGTAAAGCATTTCCTTCGAATATTGCCGAAATCGTGTTCCCCCCGCCGCTTTAGGACAACGGCGTTAGAAATTGTGTTAACGTCAAGTATACAAGCGAGTGATTTACTGTTTTGCGGTGAACTGTCGTACGATAGGATCGACTTGTGGAAGGGACGAGTCACCTGTATTGCGCTGCGACATTTATTTCTTTGAAAATGGGAAAATGTGCGACGAGAACGAGATTAATAACTGTACGGCCTTCAAGAATAATGTGTACGTAAGAAGATAATCGATTGAGAAACAGCGGATTGGAGAGATTTCGGAAGGTAGAAATATCGTGGGTTAATAGAAGTTTGTTAATTCATTCAGGAAGGATTCTGATACCCGTCTGAGGAATATTTCAACGTCGTGGCAAAAGAGGTGCCCGGATTTTACCATCGAACATTTCATTTAGGGAGCAACGGGAGGGTAGCGCAGGAATATTAAGTATACAGTTCTTGTTTGCCTCGGTGAATTTTATGGAAGCCAGTGTAGAGGTCTACAATATAACACCAGTTCAAATCTTTGCTTTACGTCTATAGTGTTTATAGACGAATTGTTTGACTACGAAAGAAGGAAAGAGCAATTCTTCAATTCAAGGTCTGACTTGAAGTTGTAGCGGATTATAGGTACAGCGCACAGCAACGGTCTCTGATGAAGCAAGCAGCAAAGAAGCATTCTTCCGGATTCGAAAACTTTGTAACAAAACATCGAGCCCGGTGATTCAAAGCAAACGGCAAGGGGAACGAGAATGATCAGTTTGTTTCTCGTTCAATTAAAACAAGCCGCCGTTCACAGGACAGTTACGTGGCTCGCATCGTTCCTGTGATTGCTTAGAAGCGAACCACGACGACGAAGGATCTTAGAAATCTTATTCTCTTAATAACTGTCGCCGTGCCAGGGTAACGAGCTTTTCATAACAGGTGAACGAATTCGTGAAATGCAAAGATTTATAAAAATCAGGGTACATCCAGTCCAGTCGTATTCCTTGCAATAAAACACCTACGAATTGTTGAACGTTTAGTTCATCCAAATCGTTACTTTCATTTCATTTCCAGATCCGCGCGACGCCTGTAAGGAAAAATAAAAAGATTATAACCCCTAAAACCGATGCCACGTCTTCCGTAAATGCTACTGAAAGTTGCACCAAAATAAGCGTTATAAAAAGGAAGAAGTACATGTCCGTCTACACGGATGGGGAACGAGCCATGACTGAATATCGTTAAAGACGATCGCCCCATATCGTCAAATCGGTAATGGTGCTTCGCGTTTCATAAAGTTTCAAGTATCTATTCGCGCGAACGATACGAACGTCCAACCCCAGCGCACACAAACATACCCGCAACCGATTATTTACTATCGATTTGCTTTTAGGCGGCGAACTCGTAAAAGAAATCGTTGTTGTTCAGAGCGGGAACGGTTTATTTCGACCCAGTCGACGAGCTTAAAAGGCACACCTGCGACGGTCGCCCCATAAATACCGGTTATCGTTTGCCGGAAAACGATGGGCGTTCACGAAAAAAGGTCCGCGATCCGGATCGATGTTGTCCAATAGCGTTTGAATGAGAATCGGCGAAGGTTTTATAGATATGTATGGTCTTTTGTCCCGGGGGGGGGGGGGGGAGCGAAGGGGAAATCACTCGCACTTACGTAGCTAGTGCGGTGCAAGTGAAACCGAGAAACAAATAGATACTGCACTTTAACGAAGGATTCATACCTACATCCACGTTTGCATGGCTGTGTAAATATTTCAAATTTTTGTTACGCTTCTAGCATGGACACGATGGGCGGTATAAATAAAAATAGTTAAACCGAAACGTACATTACTATGAAAATTGAAATATTGACAATCCAAATAGCGAATTAATTCGGCTTCTCCAGCGAACAACTTCAGCTATTTATAAAATATTCATATCACCAATTGAACGTAAAGCGGACGCGTACCTTGTCACGTTTACGAAATATTCTACAGCCCCCTCGCAGAAACGCGAACTCTTCGATTTGCATAGATCGCTACATCGTGTCGGCTCCGAATCAGCGTAATCCCATTCGTGGCGTCGCAACCCTACAATGCTTAGAACAGGTCAGGAAGAAATGTCAGGCCGCCTGTCAGTCGATAACGGGACCGGAGCAAATCGAACGAGACACTGGCGCGAATCGATTCGCCGGGGCAAGCATTTTATTTGTCGGATGCAGCCCCGTGACACTGACCGAATTCAATTAGGCGTAATGGGGTTAAACTGCGCCGCTGTTACGATTATGCCCGTCTCCTCGCGTCCTTTGCAACACGATCCATCCCCTTTACAGGCAGGATCACCGGCAGCTAGACGCCCTAAAGTTTTAATGCCCGAATCAGTGAGCGCAAGTTTAATAGACGGTCGAGCTACTCCGGCCGGCCGTTGCGCTTTATAGCGTAACCGGGGGGCCTTTGAGAACGTTGCACGTGTTTATGTACGTCCATCGAGCGTCCCGTAAATGATTTATCGACTAGAAACAAAGAGTATTAGCGTCGCGCAGGCCCTGGCCCCGCGAGTTTCTTATTAATTTTAGCGCCGAACCAGCTTAATCGACCGGCCGTCTAACAGCGACGAACGAAACTTTACGCGTCATTATCCTTCGTGTCTGCGCTCGGTTTTGGGTTTGATAGGAAATTATGCGACGTATCGTTATCATGTGCTGATTAATTATAAACCATCGATTTAGAAATAGTGTAATCATAGTTATGCTGTCGTTGATGTTCGACGATGCTGTTAGCTGGGGTTGATTATTGCGAAATAATATTTGAGGAAGCATTCCATTACAATATTATGAGATATTTATGTGTATACTTCAGAGGTGATTTCTATTATTTATACTTGAAGTTTCAAGATGACGTTATGCTGGAAATGAAACGTAGTAGTAAAGTGGTTAATGATCCGTGGCTTTCGAAACCAATCGAAAAGTATTCGTGACAGGCCGAGCAATTTAACGTAGTGCAATTCGACTGATATATTAGGCGATCATTGCATAATTAATGGAAACGAGTTACTTCTACGATAAATGATTTTATAACAACGGTATTACGATTGAAACATACATATTTCATTAATTCGTTTCTCCTGTCCCAATTTTTCCCCCCTCTATCACATTCCCCATCTTATCACCGTCACAAAGCCACCCTCAACGTTGCAACAAAAATGTCAACCCGACCGTCGCGAAATTCACGTCGCGCACAGAATACGCTTCACTCGCCGCCAATTTCCTCCACCGCGCGATAGCTTAGCCCAAGGAGATGAGCGGCGAGCGAATTTATAAAATAACAGCGTCCAGCCAAGACGCCTCTCGACCCCGCGTTTCACGGCTACTGGTCAAAGGAAAAACGCCACGATAATTTCCGCAAGCATATAGATATGGCCGTGTCTCATCGAAATTATCCAACGATCGAAGCGAGAAAGCGCTTCGCAATCGTGTCCGAATGTTCCGTAAATCGCGTCTGATTTACCGAATGCTTCTGTAACTGCAATGCATCCGTCGCCGTGAACCAACGTTAGATGCCGCGGCGTCTTAATTGCAACGGACGGCCACGGTCACGTTCAGTTTCCGAGACGTTAATACGTGTCGCGTGGCAAACGGCCAGAAACGACCCCCCCTCCCCCCCTTGGCAAACGTAATAAGCCGAGAGTGGCAAAGGGGGTTGTCGTTAATTGCCACGATCACCATTAACGGCGTCATCTAATGACTCGGACGTGCGCCGATCGATAAAAGTATATATCCCGGCGGGGCCAGGGCCGCGATAACGAATCAATTTATACGGCTCGATACGCGTCCCGATACGATTGCGATTCATTTATTTATCGTCCAATGGTTTTTCCGGTTGCCGCCGGGGACGTGGAATAATTCTGTAAAACATAAACGGAGTCCGGGAGCAATAAAAAGCCGGGGAGCACGCATGCGCGCGCGCTCGCTGCGCTGGGCGATTTCCGGCGACGGTCTATCGTCCCCGCACGTTCTGTTCGCGCGGAAGTAAACGCGAGAACGTTGAAAAATTTCGTTACGGATGTGTGTCTTTTTTTGGATGGATTTCTTGTCCTCTTTGTTTACACGGTTGCACTCGTTTTCGCGGTTTCTTTATCTTCGTTTCTACCCCTTTTGAAGAGGGGAGGTGTATGGATTTATTGTTGGATGGCGTTTCGCGTTTGCTCGGATCCGTGGGCTCCTTTTTAGGCAAATGCATACGTTTATTGGTGTACGTAGATTAGTACGTTTGATTAATCATTTGTGCGGAACGAATTGACACATAAAGGGAAATTGTTTCGCTTGGAAGCACCTAAGTTTTCCAAGACTCGTGAAAAATCTTCTTCCTTATTTATTATAGTGTTTTGAGCACTTGCAGTTGTTGCTTCTCTTTTCGATAAACACATTTCTATCGTAATTATTAATTGCGTCGAGGCATTTTTTTGACCCTCCGCTACGAAATATAACAAGAGAAAGGAGAAAATGTATTGACGTAAAGAATAATACTTTTCCCGTCGCCTCACACATTGACGCATCAACACCGACGTACCGACTGTTCCGATGTTTGCCGCTATTGAATTTATTTGACGCAAATTAGCCGATCCCTGCATTGTAGCGTTAATTGGAAACGCTGCTTTGACATACGTTCATGTAACGTAACGCTTTACCAGAGATCGCTAATAATCACGTTGCATTATTGGTGCACGAGAACCCTGTAATGAGCTGGCGATTATTACAAGGTCCGTCCAAGATCAATAACTTAGCAACGCGACATCTCCATACGACGCTTTCAGAATATCCCGAGCTATTAGGATCATCCTCTTCGCTTCAATCAAACGCATGTCGCACGACAGCGCCCCACGTCGCGTCGCTTGACTTGCACATCCGAGGAATTCCCGTCGACTTAGCATACCCGGTTTGTTCCCAACGATTAGAACAGAAAATTCGGACGTCGAAACACCGTCGAATATTTCGTCTTTAAACGTGAAAAACTTATTAAGTACCGAAAAACCTTTCCGCGCGTTCATTTCTTACTAATTACGCGCGATACATTCTGCAACAATTTCTCGATAAACTCCTTCAGAAACGGAACAACTCGGAAACCTCTGCCAAAAGTTCCTTCGCGCGGAAGACGCGCAGCAGGTATGTGCATCAGAACGGAGAACAGACGAACTCTCATGCACCAAAGCCAAAACAGAAATCATTATACCGCCCCTCCTCCCGAACCAAGTACAGCAGGCCCCAAAGAAACGTGTCGTCAGTTTTCGCCCGGCAGATTGGCCGGCACATTCGTGGCGTTGCATATTGGATCGGTTGCAAACAATTTTCGATAATATTCCGCCGACAAACAGCGCAGGCGTGCAACGTTTCGTCGCGTGGCCGCGTTATGAAATGCCCGCTCCACCCGCTTATATTATGCACAGACGACACAGTTTGCGCAACGCCGGATCGTATTGCTCTGCACGTACGCTCGTACACTGGCGCATACACGCGCGATCCCCGTAATGGAATACGACAAGTATGGAACGAGCGTGCCCCCCTACCAACGTCGCTCGTATTCCAAGCCGCGGCTGAAACAGGGACAGAACCGTTCGACGGTTTGCTTCGTTACACTCTTCGCCGTGCGGTTATCCGTCGTTGCGTCTTGCGACCCCCGTGCCTCTCGAACAAACCCTTCCTACGATCCAATCGAATCGACCCCGGATCCGGGGTTCGTTTAATCGTCGGCTGGCCATCGATCAAAAGTCTTCGACAACGAGCTCGTCGCGCGCCCGTCTCCTCCGGAATGTTTCCCGCGGCCCGATAAATATTTCTCGCCGCGACGTTAGGCGAAAACGAAACGAGCGAATGATTGATGAGAGCTGCATACAAGCGACACGTTTGCGGAGGTCAATTAGCGCCACTTCGGATCGCTATCTTCCGGTCAGGGGGTGGTTCGGGGGGCGGTGGTGGCGGTCGAGAACGTTGTTTCCCGAAAATTGGGGGCCAATTTCTAACCGGCCGCGTTCACCCACGACGTTTCGTACTTTCCGTCGAGTTTTTGCCAATTTCTGAGTGTTTGCCGCGCGGCTCGCGTGTCGACCATCGAGATTGCGAATGTAACGAATGGTGACTGATGGGGGGTGTCGCGGTCTGCGTTGCGGTTGCGCCTGCGGTTGAGTACACGGAGTCGCCAGGTTTGCACGGTTTTACTGTTTCGTGCGCGTAAGGTTTCAACGTTGGTACGGGGAAGAATTTCTCGAATCGTAATTTTGGATTGCAATAACGTTCTTCGATTTGCCGTTCGGTTGCACGAAATGGTAGGCGAGTTTCGCTTCCGCGCCGTTCGCAAATTGCATGGGGTGTCATGGCGCAAGCAGTTACCATGATATTGTACGTTTGACGTGATTTCGCGAAATAATTAAGTGTACGCCACACGAAAGTCATTCAAATTCAAAAAGTCGTCAATCAAATTGTTTGGCAAAGCCGTTTCACAGGATTCCGCGATAATCTTCTAACGTGCAACACACTCGCGCATGTATACGTAAACGTGAAGTCCAATAACGGGAATGGTGTGCTTCGTTTTTATGCCGCGTGCACTTTGTACCCAATATCACGCGCTAGATACATATTTATTAATATTAGTATTATTATTACTATCATTATTATCGTCATCATTATTGCATTCAATCTCCCTCGATAACCAACGCCGATGTTAATAAATATTCCGCCCACGAGCCGATCGAACGTAACGCAACAAGGACCGAATCACAGGTACGAGCCCCTTCGAAAGTTCCCAGTGAACGAATCCAACGTTCACCCCCCCACGATCTGCCTCGTTAACCGCGAACGAAACGATCTGGGACTAATTAGAATCGCGACGGCACACGTTGCAGCGCAATTTTCAACGACCGAACTCGATTAACCGACGACACCTTTGATCCGTAACTTTCAAACGAACGCCTCCTTGCCTCGGTCTACGGGTCCAGACCAATCGAGTCTCGAGTGCGCGGCCATGAGTTGTAACCGGGTTCGTTTTACACGGTGTGTCTCGATCTTGCGGGGTCGTAGTCGTTCTCGAGATCAGCGACGAGTCACGAGCTCATGGGAAAACGATTAGGACCACCGGAATGAGGTTTATCGCGACCTGCCCGATTTACTACCGGCCATTGAGCAGATAGGGGAGAAGCTGCCAACTCGGTGAAACGAACAGGAACCCTTCTGGGCGGACGTGTGACTTGCCGTGTGGAGATCGGCTAATTCGTGGCATTCACGACGTTGCAGATGTACGGGGGAGATTTTCGTACTATTTTGTTCGGTTAAGAATGACGAGTGTGTAGTACGCATCGTGGTGAGAGTTATGAACAGAGTTTTTATGAATTGTATTTTATTCTTCGACAACGATGATGATCGCGAACTACGCATATATAAATGCCTGCGTTTCAAATGTAGACAGAACTGTGAATGTGGTGAAAAATATTGCCGGATATGTTTTTAATACAGATGATATTATAACGATTATTATCGTTTCTGCTGGATACGGGGTACTTCAGTAATTCTGATACATGCAAGAAGCAGAGGTACATAGACTTAAACAACTGTTTGAATTTATTATTTAATAAAATGAAACGAGAATTGAGCTGGCACAAGATTTAAACAAATGTATGTATTGAGGAATGTAAAGATGTTATTTAAAATGTTATATTTGGAAACGATATAAAAGTTTAATGTGTCCAATGTTTTCCCGAAATTTTGTATTAAAATGCTTTCAACGTAGATTAATGTTGCAATAGTGCAAAGATTCCGGAATCATATCGTATTGAAGCAAGTAATAAAGAAACGTGAGTGAATACTTTGAGAAATTGAGGTTGCCACTCTTATGATTCGAGAAACCACACACAAATCATGATCGCGCAGCGAAAAGTGTACGGTTGATTCTTAAGGGTGGCCAGGAACGAGAATCTTGAATATCTAGGAAATCCAACGAGATCTGCAGGGAAAGTAGAGTTTGGTAAATCTGAAGCGTCAATGCAAACGGCATTCAGAGTGCGAGAGATGAGACTCTATTCATCTTTCGAAAATGTTCACGCTTTGTGCAGCAGAATTTTCGCACAGAGATGACGATGCAAATCATTCCTCTAGAATTCGTTGATTCCACCATTTCCAGTGTACAAAACAAAATTGAAGATATAAGAACGATTACATAGTTCCTTGAAAAAACTATTTCCCAATAACGTACAATACTGGTAAAATGTAAAGGATAAGCGTATTTAGTTGTAAGCGGAAGAAAATACTCTGTTACATATGTAGGTAATTTCACTACATTAAGGTATTTGTTAGTATTTAAATAATTAGTCGCAGAGAACCAACAGTACAAAGAAATGTTTGAAAGAAAATATTATGATAAAAGTGCTGGCCTTTGTCCGAATAAAATGAATAACTGACAAAATGTAATTTTCTTTCTTTATTTTTCATTTATTTTCTATTTATATGAAAAGTTTCCTCTTCTATATTTTGTCCCCTTTAAATAATATTACGAGACGACCAACTCTGAGCGGAAAGTGCACACAACCATTATTTAATGTTTCACCATGTTTCTACTTGACAAATTTCGGGATAGCGATAAAGTTCGCCCGTTTGCAAATAAATGTATTCGTTGCGCGAGGCGCAAGGTGAGACCAGCCAGACGAGGTATAATAGAGGGCGATGGGAAAATTGAGTGAAGGGTTTCATGGGGGCGCTTAACAGCAAGTTACACGCGAGAGATTATGGCGTGTTAATAGTTCAAATGACTGAAGTACCGGAAGATCGTAACATAGGCACGTCCCATCAGTAGTTACGTTATACGATATCCCATTACTAATACGTTACACGAGTCAAACTAATTCCAACAATATTATTTCCAAACTCTCCCCCTCAACCCCTAAAATTGTGATCGATATTGAAAAATAGTAACAGACTGATCCACGTACCGTATTAAATAAATATATTCCCAGATATATTATAAGATTCCTCAACTGCGTTTCTGCGCGCATTTGAAGTCGTAAAGGAGTCACGTATTCATAACTTTCAATCCATTAAGCTCGTGAATTGTAACCGGCATGAAGGTCGATTCGAAAATGTTCGACATTTCTTTGTAGAGGTGTAGTAAGAAATATCTTAATGTAACGCAATTCAATTCCTCCCTTTACCTTAACTTACTTCCATATAATTTCGTACTTATCTTTCAATAAATTCGTTTTTAATGTACATTGATAAATATTAACAAATATGAAACCCAGATAACAGTGTTCGAATATTTTCTGTTCCAAAGGATAAGCAAAATTCTGTTCAAGTTTCCACCCTTAATGGGAACTATGACGCCGTAAACATGTTGCACACCGGATTGCAGAAACTTCGGTCCTTACATCGTAGTCTTCCCTTGGCTCGCATATCTCCATTATATATTTCTCTAAATCCACCCAAACACTGCGAGTCACGGCACATCCCCATCCTAACTCGTTATTAGCCCCCTTTGCCCCCGAAATATTCTATAGAGCATCGTACTCCGCCCTTTTGAACGATCCACGCTTCACGGTGACGTATCGGTAAGTAACAAGTACTGACTTCTCTGTATTCCTCGCACAACGTGTCTACTTACACCTGATTTTTATGCACAGGTGCACTACGAGCAAAGTATGCAATTTAGCGGACGAGCGACAAATAACGTAAAATTGCAAGAATTATTATATCCGAAAGGTGTCGGCGACTTTACTAACATAGCAATCCTTATTAGCTAAAGTAAAAATTTGAAAAACAGCAAAGCGATGCAATAAAGTATTACAGTAATCGTTTACCTACCGAAGTCTGAGTAACCACATACGCAAAACGTCGACATAAAAGTATCTAATTCGGAAAACAGAAAACGGTACAATCTTCTAACCGTCTCCACCGACAAAAGGAAATGGAACACAAGCACTATCCATTGCACTCATTCGAATCACGCAAGTCCCCCCTGCTGTTTTCTATTTCCTATATAAATTTCATTATACCACGCATGGTTTAGAAGTTTCTCGGCTCGCTCAACTCGTGTGCACCATCCCGCAAACAATAAAACGCGCACCCCATTAAGCCATGCGACGTTCCCGGTCTTCTCGCGTGCGATGAAACGATTCTGTCCGACCTCTGTGTACGTATCCCCGCATGCCCGGATACCTGTACTGCCTGGTGTTTTCCTAGAATCCAATTTTCCAAGATACCCGCTGCTCTAACGGGAAGGTCCCTCTCGCCATTATCTCTTAAGCGTGCTTGTCCCGTAATAGACTTCCTGGTCGGGTTAAGACACAGTCGCTTAGTAAACACGACCGTTTCGCAGTCGTAAATCGCCGACGTAAACGGGAAGGGGAACGTCCAGAGGAACAGACCGAAATATAGCGGATATTCTTCTTCGTGCGGGCACGTTCTCTGTCACTGTTCCCTGCTGCCTTTGCAGGGCCAATAAAGTGACTTCGCGTAACACACGATACCTAACGTAGCACGGATTTGTCCTCTCGTTTTTTTTTTTTCTTCTTTTCTCCTTACCTTGCGTTCAAACCGCGACCCTTCCACGCTTTTCAAGGGGGACTCGAGTGTTCCGTAGCGGTTACGACGGATACGACGTCGGGGACGAGAATTTGGACGCTTCGTGTAACGACTGGATTTCGATTTCGACGGGTTTCAAGGGAAACACCGACGGAAAAGTTGAGGCGCTTGTTCTTTGAAGCGTCGTGGAAGTTGGAGCGGGGGGAACAACGGTTCTCGACGATCCTTCGGAAGTTTCGAGCTGCTGGTTGTATTATGTTGTTTTCCCGTGAATTTCGCGTAAGCGAGAAAGTATTAATTGTTTTGTGTATAGCGAATTGGGGGAATGGCAATCGAGACGCATGCGAAAACGTTCGATTTGTTTGTTTGCAGACAGATCAACAGTTTAATAGTTCAATCATTTATAATTAGTTTAACCGATTAATAACGTTCTCTATTTTCCGAGGAATTTATTAATGGATGTAAAAGATATGCTGGTATTAATTGGTGCATGTTTAATGAAATTAAAACGATTTAAATTATATTGAGTTCTTGTTTATAAAAACAATAGCCTATAAAACTATTCACTTTAAGGTTCAATTATCTCGTAACACTTCTGCTACGTTGAAATAACAATAAAATGATATTGAAATAATTAAATTGAAATAATAATTGCGAGCGAGCGGAATTATTGTCGTAGTCCGTCGAATTTTATCGGCCGCTCAATGGAAACGGAACGTCAAAAGTGCGAAGCCTCGAACGTCGTCCCCGAATTAACCGTGCCAAATCAAACCGGCTTACGTTTAATCGCGTTTGTCGTATTTAATTCCCGTGTTTAATCCCGGGACGAGCAGAGCTTAACTTTCCCGAGGACACGAAGAGTGCATCGGTTGGCGAAACGAAAACGTAATTTTCCGTCCGGGTGACAGTTTCAATGTTGTGTGTCCGGCTTTCACGATCTAATATTCGATGCGCACGCGTTCGCAGTATCCGGTCCGGCAGGATGCGAAAAGTTGGCGAACGTCTCGTTAAAAGATTCACGGTATTTCCTGTCTAACTCTATCTTTCTCTCGGCCCACCCTCCTGCTCCGCCATCCCCTCGCTCTCATTACTTCCTCCATTTTCCTTCCTTCATTTCACTCCACGTCCACCTATCGTCGAGTTACTCGTGAAATCCGTACGAAAAGTTTTACCCCGATTCAGCGATATTGTATTACGTCGCCGCTTAATTTGCACGCGACGTACCGAAACGGTCGATAAACACGTTTCGCGAGGGATTTGTGGGTTCTCGGTCGTTGTACGCGCGGCATCGATAACTGTGGAACACGACGGCCAATGGAATCGAAGATATTTTTGTAAACGAAAGTAAAGTGTGATAAAATAGATTCTATGTCGATTCGATACTGAGATCGCGACTATGGTAGGTTTGAGTTAAACGGTGTGTCATATTTGAATGGCATCGGGGTAAAAAATATTTCTTACGATATTTTGGAACAACGAGCAGTGAACTAATGCTACGTTCAATAGATCCTTATTAATCACCTTATCGTTATTCTTTCAACGAAAACTTCCTTTCCAGCGAAGTTTCACAAAGTATACAATAAAGGCCGAAATATTGACCTTATCGATATAAAAATTCTGCTCATCGACGTTTAATAGCCCACAGGATATTGAACATTACACTCCTTGGATGGAGTTTGTCGACTAATCGCGAAAAGAAAAAACAGCCGCGGTTGTAATATAGTGAGTTACGAGGGTCGTGTGCGCATCGGTGTAGGCGAATGTAATTGCGCTTGCGACCGTGCGTTTGCGCGCGCGCGCGTGTGTGTGTGTGTGTGTGTGTGCGTATACGTAAACGTAGACGTAGACGTAGATGCGAAAGGAAAGTTTGAAGAGCGCGCGATGATGGAGAGCTTAGCGTGGAAGTTTTCAGAACCCGGCTTTTCTAATTATACCGCTTCAGAATCGGTTTTCCTGGGGATTACCAAAAATACCCCCTCTATATATCTTATCTCGGACACTTTTCTGAATTTGAATCAGCTTAGTCTTCGGTTCGCCGTCAGCCGACGCGGCCATTGAAATTTCGAATCGATAAGGACGTTTTATCTAACAAAACCGAGCCCGGAGAACGATCATCATTGGCAAACACGGCGGTGTTGTTTATCGAATCAACTCCGCATCGAATACACTGCATCTTCGATTACCCTGCACAACGTACACGAGGATCGAATACCGCCGATCACTTTCATACGTTTGTCAGCAAACATTTGTCACCGACACACGGTTACTCGCATTTATACATCGATTAGTGTGTACAGAAATTTCCCCGGATTATTCTTGCACCTGACGTAGCTATACTTGTAATGTATCTTATTGTAGAATTGGGAACAGGGGGCCCTCGAGGCAATTTGAGGGTTGAGTAATCGACGACGAAATTCCTTAATGGAACCTACCATTATTGTTATTGTTACCGTTGAATTATTGTGGAGAAGAGTATTGAGCGGTAAAATAAATAGTGCACGAAGTAACAGTTATTTGCTATTTCACGTATTACATATTCGCATTCCTTCTGGTCACATATTAATTTATTTCCGTTCCTATCGTCAACGTTTCCCCTTAACGACAGCATAGTCCTTCGTAACTGTTCGGTCTCTTCCGCGAGCTTGCGTTTAATAAAGCTTCGGATATCGTGTACGCGTGAAATTATCAACACGGGGAAACAATGTGTTACGGGGGTTAAAGCTCTACTTTCTTATCGCCGTGGGTACATAAAAATTGCACGGTCGCGGAGTTAATTTCCAGAAAAGCTTCCGCCGTTCGCTGGTCATAAAGAAGGATTGTAATTGCATTCGCTCGTGCTCGTAAAACTTTATCCCGCGTTTTAATTCCCCTAACGGCCCGGCATCTCCACGGCCATCTTCGGGGGTGTTTTCTTTCCACGCGATCGGGATAGAGGGGGGAGGATGGGCGAAGGAATGTCGCGAAAATACTTACCTCGTAACGAAGTTATCTTGTCAAGAAGCCGCATCGTGATCTGAAAATTACGGCACGGCCATCTCTCTTCGAGAGGGAAGTTTCGCGCAGGGGAAGAAAGATACACTGATACTCGATTAAATGCTTGCTTCTCTTCCATAAACATCGTTGTTTGGAAGTAATCATGGTACTATATGTGACAGGATAGAAGCTACAATTTTGTTTCTTTTACGTGTAATTCATGATAGGACATTCATTGTTTTGTTCAATTCAACTGCAATTAAGATTTATGGTGCAAGGGGCATTATAAGATTTATAATGCAGAAATCTTCCCTAGGCTCGTCTTTTATAATAGCAACGTTCGATTTAATAATAAGAATGTTTACAAATACAATATTTCGTGCAATATATAAAGACGTTAATAGTTCTATCTTTCCTTCCTTGCAAACGATAGATCAATCAATAGAAAAATAACACAGAAATTAATAAAAATAACACTGTATCCACAATTTTCCTATATCCCTTCAATCGCGTGTAATGAAACAATGTGAATGCAACAACGACGAACGATAAATTGGAAATAAATGTGTACACGCGTAAAGGCTGCCATAAAATTGTAACATTTATTAGCGATTGAGGTTCGTTGTAACGAGACGAAAAAACATGGTTACGCTATACGGGGCCGCGGTTAATTTTGTCCATGAACGGCGTTCCACAACTAATCACCGTCGTATTTTCTAATTCCATAATCGATACGCAATAAAGCGTCGCTGTTTGCGCGTAGATGCAACAGTGATTATAACACACTCGGCCGGTAACGCCTGTAATGCCGCGGCATAAAGCTCGGATTATGTATTTCGTGGGGCTGAATATTTCCTCGCGTAAAAGTCGCATCGATCTAAAGATTAATAGATGGGGAGGAGAGGATTAAGCATGTGGACCGGTCTATATATTTTTGTCCCTGCGAGAGGAGCGATACCGGGGTTCCTGCGTTGTTATTGAATTTTTTATTCAGCGGCTGAAAGCAAGTATTAACTTCAATTTCTTATATTTTCCATTTTCCGGCGCACGGGCTGTATGTTTAATGAAAAGAGAACAATGTATCTTCAACGCGCGGACTGAAATATTAAACGCAAACTCCGAATAGAATTTTCTTTGCGGCACAGAATTTTCCGGGCGTCGCGGAAACGAAGAGTATATATTTGTTTTGCCCCCCCCGTTCATCCTTCATGCCGCTTCGAAATGATATAAGACACGGCGTAGGGGATGGTAATCCAAAGGAATTTAGTTATACCCTCTGCGACGCAAGAATGCGAGCAACCAATCTCATTGAGAGAACGTCCGCGCTGTAGGAACAGATACGACATGAAAACATTAGAGAATCAGATGTACCATTCACCTTTCGCTTCGTATTATCGAAATTGATTAATTTTCCTGCTGAACTACCGATTGGAAAAGGGGGCTCGAAAAAATATATTATTCGTTCAATATTCGCCACCAGTGTTTCTCGAAATATTGTTCACCGCTTAAGCGTTCGAAATGCTGTCGGAAAGTAGAGTGTCAATGAAATGAGGGTGACGAAAATTTTAAAACGTTTATTGAATATAAATAATTTTCGCCCGGAGAAATCGTCGTTCCCGATGTTTTCCTTTTGCGATCGCTACTAGTTTTAGCTACTCGTCGGCCAATTTGACGATATTATAGCGGATTATTCTCTGTACGGGGCAAACTGGAATTGTCGTTGAACCACCGAAGGCCTGTTTCATTGGCCGCACGAGCGTTAACTTTGCGGATTATGGCTCTGGGACAACGAGACCCGACCGACACACGGCCATTTCCGACTCCGTGCATGCATCAACGGGTCGAATGGATGTTCGTATCGATTTTTACGATCAAGGAGATCGCTCCCGTCTTTCAACGAAAAACGGTGCATCCTGTTCAATTTACAGGGCCGTCAAACACGTCTTCAAAGGGGAATCCAATTTTGTCGAGTAACATTCTCATTTCACGCGACGGCTGACTTTCAATTCTCGATTCCGACGCGGATGATCCGCGATACGCAGACCACTGTTCCACGTTCGTAGCCGTATACAGGAATTATATTTCGCGCGATGTGAACGTTGTTACCGTCGAGTTTGCTTGTTTCTGGCTGGCGACAAATTTTCGATCTGTTCGTGCGCGTTTAACATGGCGTAAGATGTTCTTACGTCAATGTTGCACAGCACCGGCTATACGTTGCAGTGTGTCGCGACTGATAGGCGTGATCGATGCTGGCCATGTGTTTTATTGGTGCAGGTGTACGGTATACGTCAAGGGATGCAAGTTGGTACGAGCAATTTGCAGTTGGAGTTCGATCAAAGGTAATGGCGAAGAAGGAGATTTCTCAATCTTGTATTTTCCGCGAGATGAAATAACGTGGGTAGAAACAAAGATTGAAGTAACACTGAATGCAAATTTACTTGAAAGTTTGTTGCTGATTAGATGAGTGGCAAAGACAATTTCAATCGCGAGTGGATATTGATTAACCGGTCGTCACTTTGCACCTGTGCATGAAAAATATAAATAGCGTAATTACGCCCTTGCATCATCCACAATCACTAACAATCACTGACACACATCTGCAGCCGAAATACGTGGCGCACGAATATTTAGCGAACGTTTCTCGCGACAAGTCGAACGAAACCATCGTAGATGACCATCGTATCCCCCGATTATTCTACAATTACACCTGCCCAGTCCGCGGACCACCGTCGTCCGATCGACAGCTTGCGGTTCATTCATCTGCGCGCGGCTGGCCATCGATAAATTGCACAGCCGAAACTTTTGACAAGCGGTTGCGTCGCGGCCCAGTTTATTTCCAGCATGCTCCCCAGAAACCGGACGTTAACTCGTTACACGGTTCTGCTCTGAAACGAGCGACAACGCACCGGTTGGCGCGGAAGGATGCGCACGACAACGCTGTCGTTCTTTCGCCGTGTTTCCACGAAGCGCGCGAACGGTTCGCAATTATTCGCGGCCACCGTCGGCCAGCAGATACGAAACAACGAAGCTGCTCGGTTCCTCGACGGGAAAATCGGGAAAAACCAAAGCATCGAACACTGCTGAACCGATGCTTGGGTCCCCGACTTACTTCGGGATTCTCGTTTCACTTGCGCGACACTTGGATAAGCTCCGACGGTCCGCATGCAACGAGCTTCGATCGGTTCGACGATATTTTCAGCGAAACTTGTGGTTCGACGATGCTTCCACTAGATGGACTGCGTTTCCACGGAACAGGTATTGTTTATTTATTTCGAGCTGCGATTGGAGGCATCCGATTGGAAAAATAAGGGACGGTACAATTTTTTTATCCGTCGTTGGGTTGGGATTGCAAGAATGCCACAGTCGCAACATGCAAATGAAGATTGTTAAATTGTCGCTGCGCGGAGAATTTATTGTTGGGTATAATCGACTGAGTTTCGTTAACGAGGAAACTGAAATTACTTTCTGCGGGGCAACCATTATACGCATACAGCTGAGAGTTACTGTTGATGCTGAGAGAACCCGTGAAATGTATTGCTTAATCACGAAGCGCCTGAATAAAAAGCGCAGGCGTGCGAACATCTTTTCCGGCGCAATATGCTAATGCTGAGCTTATATGTTTTTAAAGGTTTGCGCGTTATTCGATTAAGAATTCCGAATTCCCTCTTGCTTACTCCCCGTGCTAAGGCAAAGCTGGCTGAAGCGTGTACTTGAACTAATTGTAAGTAATGCATATTGCACATTTCAATTATTGCGCTCGTGGGCGTCGATGGATTCTAGTAATATGTGGCAGAAGGTAACATTGTTTTGTTACTTTTCTTTAATCTTTACTGGCTACGTTGCCGAAGGCGTTTCCATAATACGAACCACGCAAGCATATTTTCCACGGTAATATTTTGCACCCCGTGATTACGCACTACCCTCGTGTATCATAGAAATAACAATCCTTCGTTTCCAATGAAATAATAATACGGAATCGCGATCAATCGTGCTCGTAAAAATATTCAATCCGTCCAATGAAAAGTTATTGTGGAAAATGGACACGCGAATTACCTTGCGTATAATCCGCACAAATAATTTCGTATTCCGCCGATGAGCTTTTAAATCGTATTTCAAAGTCTCGAGGTATCGTAAACGCGTAAATCGCGGCTTCGTGGATGAATTTGGTAACAATTCCATGGACGCTGCAACATTGCGGCCAATTCGTCGAAAATCAATAGCACGGACGAGGCATGGCTCTTCAGCTACGAATTCGGCTAATTTTTGGGATCGCGGCCAATAATTTCAGCAACTCGCCCCCTCGATAATATGCCCGGCGGGGATGAATAATTCTCGATAAAAACGCGAGCGCACTGGCAGTGCGATCGCGCGCTTCATCAATTTTCCATTTCGCCAACTGTTTCACGATGGTCTGCGCGTTCTTCGCGCGAAGAGGAAACGGAATCATACATTTACGCGTGTCTAAAAACCATCGTAACGGCGAAGACGATGCTTCCTATCTTGGAACGTCTCAAATAAATTCTGGTAAAAAATTGATCGCGGTCGTCCGATATTTTTATCTTCACATCGCGGCGAGCGAGTTCGTTCGCATTGGAAATGTGATTCTTTTATTTCATAAACGCTCCGACTTACTCTTTCATGGGAAACTTTTGATAATTATTTTACAAGCGCCGTTAACCCCCCTCGAACAGTTCTTCTACAGTCAACCTTAACCATGCCTATATTCAAATACAAATTGCGAGGGAAACAGCGCATGAAACCGAATCAATTTTCCAAATGCAATTCAACGACGGTCATTTCTCCTAACATCCGAGTACCACCATCGAACGTCCCATCCTAACCGTAATATACACCGAGACCTATCGCGGCGATAGGGTCCGCCGAGAGAGAAACGAATCACGCGATGGCATGGCCCAGTCGTGAGCCGTTCGCGAACGCGATCGATGGCGCGAGCCCCGAACGACCGAAAAAGAAAAAGGGTCGTCGGTCATGCAAATGGAGACGTGCAGAATAAGAAAAGGGAGGTGGGGGAGGGGGTGAGAGCGAGAGGAAAGGCAAAAAGCCCTATAGGAAGGCAGCTCGAAACGGTTTCGAGCTACTTCGCCGTCGATGAATATGCACGAGGACCGATTTAGCAGATTAACTGTCCGCGGAAAGATAAGTAGAACAACTACGGTCGAATAAGTCGCGGAGGCAAATAGAGTTGAAAAAGTGGGCAACGTGGCGGGGTGGGAAAGAATGAGAGAGAAATTGAAGAGCGGATGAAAGATGGAGAACGCGGGCGAATCGGCCGCGAGTGGTTTGTTTCCAGGGTCCCGTTTCAGCGGGGAACGAGCGATGAAAACCGGCCGCGAGAACAAACAAAAAAAAAAAAAAAGAAAGAAAGAAAACCAAGCGGATGAGTCGAAAGTGGGGCAGCTTTTTTTTTTTATTTTCGCGGCAGCCATCCTAAAAGGCAACTTTAACACCTTTCGTTGGATATTTGAAACGGGGCAGGGACGCCAAGGCGGGAACGCTCCCGGCTTCCATTAGCGGGCCGCGTTATTCGTCGGATTGCGAACACCTTCGATTTCGCGTCCCATTTGCATACCACATTTCGGCTTTTCTTTCCCCACGGTCCCGCCGTTTCGACGGGCGGAACCGTCGTTCCATTTCTGCGAGACCTTAATACCGTTTGGAAAGCCGGCGTGTGTGGACGTTGAAAGAGATTAACGCCGTCCGGCCGGTGGAAAACCTGTTCGACAAGTGCAACGGTATAAGTGGTATTTTTTACTTTTATACGGTCCGCTGAATTCCCGGATTTACATTGAAATCTATTGTAGAACTACATGCGCGGGGCGCCTTTGTGCTGGGGAATATAACTCGGGATATTCTGTAGATTCGAGGGATTCGGCGTGCTATTTTGGCGTCAATGTGGCCACGTTCGAAATTGTTATTAGTTTAATGTGGGTGGAAGTTAGTAGTCGCGTTTGTTATATTAACGATTCGTTAGATAGCTGCGTTTGGCGAACAACCGCGGCGCTTGTGAAATATAGTACGGTATGCGAATAGATGCTTTTCTTTAGCTGGAAAGAGCGCAATATTAATATCAATCTAAGAAGCAATTCTTTCTTGGCGAACATTTGGCAAACCTTTTTTTTTTGTTGTTTTGCATTTACGAATATTCGATAACTGTCGTGAATTATTTTGTCACAAATCGAACGAAACCTGAAGAATCCATTTGCAATACGCGACGCGTATCTTGCTCGAATTTCACCGGGGCAAACAATCGGTATGATCAAACGCGGTGCAGCGGAAGCAAATCGAAGAAACTTCCGACGTTTCGCACGATCGGTGGAGACAAATAGTCGCCAACGATTACGGCATATGCACAAATTGCCCGTGCATTTGAATGTTCAAGCCGCAACATCGGAGTCTATCGATAATCTAACGCGTGTCGCTCCAACGAACCTGGAAGATCATCCTGTCGCGCGCTGGACACGCCGGGAACGCGAATACATTTGAAAGTAATTAGAATATTCGAGGCAAACGTTCCGCGGTATCAATTGTTCCTTCGAGGTAGTTGTCCATGGGCGAATTAATCGAATCTGAGAGGAAACTTTTCATTCGACGTCAAAGACGAAGGTGACAGAAGACAGCAAGGGGACGCGGTTCGAAAACTGAAGCGCATAACGGATATTTTGTTCGAATAACGTCGCGCGTAGTCGCGTGAATTCAAACGGCGGCGAACAATAGAATTAAGCGTCAAACCTGGAGGAAATTCTCCCATTGTTCAACGAGGTAACCTCGAGCAAATCGATCTAGATGCTTTTTGCCCGGCAAATTGCATGACTCCTTCTTAGACGAACTGACCTGCCTACCGCAGGAATTAAGTCTTCGATCGATCCTCGGGCACTGCCGTTGCGCAACCAACACGTGACGATTCTGTACGAGTAAAAGCTGCTGTACGATAAAAAAATGTTTACGTTATAATTGAGTAATTGTTAATACTCCCCCTCGTTCTAAATCGAAGCGCAATACGTGAATGGATATGGTTAAGAAAAATTAAATGGGTCAGATTGGACGAAAATAACAGTTTCCGTTGCTTGAGAATATCAGATATCTTTATCACGATTTTATGATGAATATTGATAGGAGACAATACGATAATACGAGTGTACTATCGAATTTTACATTTGGATTGTTCTAATTATTAATATAGGCCATCGCGAATAACACACATTGATTACACTCGATTTTGTAAAGGAAATACCGCGAATGTTAATTTAGTTATGTACACTACGCGATACATGCTTCGCGATTTATCGACGCGTTTGCAAATATCGCATTAAAGCAAACAGTCATCTAATTAGACATTAAAGGGAAACGCGTGATACTCTTCAGTATCGCGTAAAAGTTACAAAAATTCGAATAAAGTGTTACATATGTATATAGCCAACACATTAGTCGCACAAAAGTACAGAATTTCTATATTTTACGCGATTTTTCTATTTTACCAAAGAAAAAACTGAAACAAACACAATTGGCAAACGCTTCTGTTACATTTTGTAACAGAGATAGGTCTTCTCTGTTACGATTTACAATTGTTTCTACAATTCACGTCAAGAAAAAGTAACATCCGAATTGTGGTAAAAAGAAATTCAGTGACCTCGCGATAAACAAAGCAAGACATCTCGCGGAATTCCGAACGCCAACCAAATCATAAAAGTCATGCACGATTTCCCTACGTCCGAAAGCGCTTTCGTCTTTACCCGAAAAAATAAACCCACGTGCCCGACGTGCAAACATTTTTATCGACGCGCACCTACCATACCCGACGAAAAGAAATCTTCAAGAGGCATCGAACGTCGATCGTGATAAAAGTTGAATAAAACCGGACCATCGGGAAGGAAGTAGTTCGACGCTCCAACTTCATAATCCACATCACCGTACGCCCCCCATCATCTCCACCCCCTTTTTTCTTCTACCCTTCAAATTCTTATCCTCGCGACGTTGCACGGCTCATAAAAATCGTCGGAGTTCACGGCGCGAAGGGGCAGGAAGCGACGTACGATTCGCGAGCGAGGAGACAAAAGTGATGCGAACAGTTCGATGGATCTTCACGATCCGTCCTTTACTGACAAATCGCGACGATAGCTCGGCCACCGTGGAGAATAGCGGGGTAAAGCTCTCGGACGAATTACGGGCACGGAACGATGTCGTAGACAGAGACACGACGTTCCGATATCTCTTGTAGCCCAGATAAGAATGTTCCTCTGCCCGAACAACGGCCGGAAGGAGGATAAGAAAAAAAAAAAGGGGGTCGATTCCTGAAGAATCCATTGAGCAAGTATTTTTAAGGTCTCGGGAACCGGAGTGGATCCGTCTCTAACGGAATTGCTAATTTGGGGAAATCGCTTTAAGGGAAGATCTTGTGGAGCTTCTAAGTTTTTCTCTTTTTTTCTTTTAATGGCAACTCGAGGCCGTGAATTTTCGACGATGCTAATCAAGACGGATTAAATTTGATACGAAATTCGAGAGCCGCGGCTCTCGCGGAGCGATTACAAATTGTTCAACGGCAAATATATGTTCTCTTCGTTTCGTTTTTGAATTTCACGCGATTCAGCGATGTTTACTTTCGACGCAGGGTTCCGCGTTTTGTAATTAGTTCGATGAAGAAGCAGCAGTGTATAAAGGGCAGCGTGGCAAAAGTTGTGGAGCACCGGAGTAAATGTACGGAGCAACAAGCTTCGGTGAAGTTTGGTTCATACCTTCATTATGTAACGGTGGACGTAATTTAACAAATTGTTTGAACGGTGCAACGGGATGCGATTTATTCTACCCGAATGGTTTAGTATTTTGTACGTTGCCAATATTGTTGCCTCGATTCGTATTGCATTCGAATTGTGCAACTACGATGGAATCGTAAAAACTATTTCGATGAAATAGATTTTGAAAGGGATTCCCGTTGATATTGAACAAAGCATTACGATATATTTATTCGTGCCCTATCGATTTTTTCCTGCACGATCGCAGAATTGTGGGGAAAAAATCGTCGATCCCGTTGGGGAATCGAAGCAAACAGAAATCGTGTATCTGTTACAATTCGCGTGGAAGAATTTTAAGGTAAATTAGCAAATATTTCCTCCGGGCAAACCCCGCAGGAAAGAAGAATCCAATAAAACTTTTACATTCGCTGTTCCTTTGATATTCGATTGAAACTCGATTACATCGATGCATCCCGTAGAGACTCACGGAATCTCTGGTTTCATCCGTCTAAATGACGCGCGGATACTTCCCGGAACAATCCGTTTACGACTCGAGACGACTGTTGCTTCTTTATATTATTCGGTGGAAACGTCTCGACGCTACGTACAGTAGAATATTGCAGTTCTTCGTTTCAGTCATGCATACATCTCAATGGAAAATGAACTATGTCACTGTTTAACCCTTTCTGTGCAGCTTATTACAATGCTATGAATTGCCTATAGTATAATATCATTCGGTATAGATGTACTATTTAAAAACTAGTAAACTATTGAAATTAAAAAATTCAACCTGTTCTAATGACATTTGTTTCTTTATCGCAACAGTCGAAATATCAATTAACTCATCAACGTTCTAAGATTGTATCGTTCAACAAATTCTCATCGACACATACGAAAATCCTATCATCACTTGCAACTTCGCTTTACGATTCGATGCGAAATTACAAAACCACTCGACGGAGAGTAACATTGTACCTCCTCGGAAAAATCCTGAAAGCTATAAAACAACAAAATCGATGAAAAATCCGAACTGGAACGTCGACGTGAACTCGAACGGAGCGGTTCAGCTACGCGCAGTAGTCGCGTCGTTAAAACGATCAGCCATATCCGTAGTCGCATGACCCCCGCGCGAACCTTTTTCACCGCCCGTCCTACGAGGGCACACCTTCTAGTGCCTTCGCGGGAATCACGATTGGCGCGAGGATCTTACCGACGGAAACGTCCGAGTTCCCCATCGGCTGAAAAAGTTATAGCCCCTTTTTCCTCCTGCTGGAGACGTCAACGGAAAAGTAGTCCGTTAGCGCGCTGGCATTCTCGACGA
Source organism: Nomada goodeniana (assembly GCA_963969485.1). Taxonomy (NCBI): domain Eukaryota; kingdom Metazoa; phylum Arthropoda; class Insecta; order Hymenoptera; family Apidae; genus Nomada; species Nomada goodeniana. The sequence goes on from OZ018299.1 coordinate 29,046,080, forward strand.
ATTCCGCTGGAAAACGGAAAACGGCGGCGGAAGGGACGGGAGATAGGGTGAAGACGAAGAAGAGGAAGAAGAAGAACAAGACGAAGAAGAAGGGTAATGCTCCGGAGCTGCGGATAGCTGGCCCCGCTTTGCGCCGCCAATTCAAGTAGATTGAATTGTCTGGCCGGCAAGTGACTCGCCGTTACGCGACTTTCAGTGACGCGGTCGCGTCTATGCGATAGGAAATCCTGCCCATAATGTCGGACGTTAAAGGATCACGCGTTTGTTTCGTGCGCCCTTTTATAACCGCGTCGCTGTGACTACCGAGATGCTCGAATTGGATTGAATCACCTGGAGAAGGATTGCTGTCGTCGCTGGACCGTGAACAGTTCCGTCGCTGAGTCGAGCAATGGCCGAGACTGTTGTGGAAAGACGAGTGATTTCCGTCCTTGGTTTAAAATAGAACTGCTGAACTGTTGAGCAGCAACTATTGAAAGCGTTGTTACGAGGAGGTTTTGATTAATTCGTTTAATTGATGGGTAATATTTTTGCAGAGCGAAGACACAGGATAATGTCACATATTATGCACCGGTGTGTGGGAGAGGTGAAAATAAACGAACAGGTATTGTACAAGTGATAATGAATCATCGCGACGGATATTAATTATAAAGGTTAATTCTGAAATACGCGTCGCGATGTAACACCGCGCACGGATTGTTATTTGAAACGCAAAGAAATCGAACGTCAGACAATTGAACATTAATTTAGATTAATTAAATTGTAACCGCGTATCTCGCCCGTTGCAAATCTGCAGCATATTATTCGTCGATAAATATGATTTGTCTTCTGCACATTTCCGCGTGTACAGCTAAATACGCTATAAAGGTGTTATCATTATTAAATGCTTCCTGTCTGTGCGCGTATCGCGTGGCCAACGCTTTGCTTTATTAATAGCGCCGCGTTGTTAAATATGTGCATACGTAACGGCACCGTTGAAGCGCGACTAATCATAAACAGGTGTCCAATGTCTTTCCGTTGCGACAGTATTCGAGAAATACTCACCGAAATTGCACCCTCCTGGGAAATATTAAAAAATCTGTCGAAAAAGCGTATCGGCGCCAGCTTTTATACGAAAAAAAAAAAAAAATATTTCAGAAAACGAGATAATTCCGAGGGAAAGCACCGATCGTACCGTCGCCGACACAGAGAATACCATCCCCAGACATGTCATCCCATCGTCCGCACAAAAGAAAACTATCCTGACCGATGATGACGACCGTCGTCTGCCTCCCCATAATTTCGTCTTTCCGCATCGCGACTTCCTTTCGCCACTTCCCTTCGCGCGGGCGCTCGTTCGTCAACGGATTTCGATGCACGGACCAGTTGGCAAAGGTCTCTCGACATGCGTACCGTTCTTCGTTACGCAGAAACACGTGCGGGCGGAATGGAGTGGCGGTCGGGGGTTTCGAGCGGCGATAGCAGGGGAGGAACGACACGGAATAAAGGAAGATACCGTCGATCCACAAGAGAAATACGGGAAACGCGCGTCGCACACCGAGAACATTGCAAGGCGTCTCCGAGCGTCGAGGACGGTCGAGGGTGGAATACTCGAGACGCTCAGACGCCAGTAGCGAAGCAATTTTTTGATAGGATCAGCGGATCCTGAACGTGGCCCGGCCTGTGTTTCTTCGGGTATCCCCGTGCACACGACCAGACACGGAGCGTCGCAAATGGACCGCAGTCTCTCCTTTCAGCGGGTGAGCTATCGGGAATTTTCCTGCGATGCAGCCCCGCGGAAGATAGTTTAAACGTGTCTCCGTCGTCGAACCGCGCTCCCCGCAGGACTTCTGCGCGCGCGGGCACGGGCGGTTTTTATTGCGGAGTAATGGCCGGTTTCGTGTTTGAAGGATCGCAACGGTTATTGCGAACGATTAATGACCCCCTCTGCGGCGCGGTTGTTCATTTTTAGGCGAGACAAATGGTTGCGGTGGGCGACGCGTTCCGTCTTTCTATGGGTCGTTAAGGTCGCGACATATTTATTAGAAGCAAATGATTTATACGGCTGCCGCTTTTCCGATTGAAACAGGAATCGAAAATCGGAAAGGGTGATTCCTCTCGCTAAATATCATTCGCGGGACAGTCGCGGTTCGCGGGGATCGTTGTTGTTCTTGGTACCGAACTTCTGTTAGAAATGTTGAACTTCGTTGCAGCACGGAATGCATTCAGTATCTTGGCGGACGTTATTGTCAGTGATTAATGAGCATCGCAACGTTGCAACAGCCGAACCGTAAAACCATCGAATGTTAGCATTTCTATTTTGGAATGTATATTTATTGTACTGTAACGACAGGATGCTACGGGGAATCGCAATCTTCTTCCTTTATCCGCGTACTCCTCGGATGCAAGCGGTTTGAGTTTACGACCGGGGGAATCGTTTTCTAAATGGGACGTGAAATTTCAGTGCGTGACATTCAAAACTTTTTACTGCCACCCGATGTGTAAAATAAAAGCGCCCGTGAGAAACTCATAAAATTATGTAATGCAACATTGCACAGTGTCAATTGAAAATTGGAAATCACGATTTCGGTTCACGTTTGTGACACTGTCTCGATTAACATTGGTCGACGTAACATTATTTTCAACCTTTGCGTACCTGATTTTATCCCCGATTAAAAATCATTCAGCTGTTTTGAGCGTTGGCTGAATTCGCAATTATTCGATCACATGTGTCGCGCGCAGAATGGTCGAATCCAGCTTACTGCGTCAGACGAACATGTCATTTGTTCAACATTATTTTCGCGCCGACCCATCGCTGGTTCATTTCAAACGAACCGCTTGAAACGCCTCTCGGCACGGCGATCAATGTGTCAAAAAGTTAAAAGTGTATCTTTTTGCTGCAGGAAATCGTAGTTGGCGGTGTTTTTGTCGACGGCGGAAGTGGAACGGGACCAGAAGATGAATCGGAAACACGCGAACCCCGCGCCAACGCACGCCACGCTCGTATTTTCCATTCCGCGAAGCGTGTTTGCGTTTCCTCGCGGAATCGTGTGCACAAGTCGATTCGACCGGCTCGCTGATTTATTAAATAACCAGGCGGAGATCTTAATGACGCCTGTCGGCAATCTCTTCGTGCCGTTTTCGACGTGATCGTTGGGAATACGCGCCGATGCTAATTTCCCGAATAAGGAATGCGTACGATATTTTAACGGGTTGCCAGATGCGAGCGATCTCATGGCTTGTTCGTTTGTCCGCACGGTCGAAACGAAACGCGTGGCCAGATTGTATCGCGAGGAGTTACCATTACGGGAATATTAAATGTTCTCCGACTGTTTCTAACGACGTGGGAATGGAAACGAGTGAAGGGGCGTTAGCGCGAATACAAATCACTCGCACTTAAGAACAAGATTCGTCATCCTCGTGGACACACGATCGTTACTTGAAATTATTTTGAAACGATACAGATCGGGACGCACACAATTCTGTACTAATTTTTAGAATTTTTTTCGTCGCATCTTACACCATATTACGGAAATCTAGATACTTGTAATTCATCTGGCAAGAATTAAAATGCTCGATTCACTCGCAGCTGTGAAAAATATCGAAGGTAATGTATCTTCTGTAATGAACAATTTTATCCGCTATACCTCGGGGAAGTTCCATTATACCTGGTAGCGCCGCCTCAATAAATTCACCAAACTACCATTGTTCCGTATGTGCCAACAAAATATGACAAGCCGTTGCGTACTGTATGTGCATGCCATTCAGAGTGTGCAGAACATATAGGTGAAACGCGTTACACATTGGATTTATATAAAAAATTACTATCCGTATATTGTGCGCCACGTGACTGTGTTCAATATTGCGCACGCCTCTCTTTTAAAAAGTTCGCGAAGCGGTAAAGTTGAAATTATATAGAAAATAATCAACTTATATTCGCTTCGTCGAAGAAAGAATTATGCGGAAGGTTTCTTTTGCAAGTAAGTTACAATATTACGTGAGATGGAACCAACGACGCGTCCGAATGTTTCAGTAACAAAATAACTACGTCCAACGTCGCGCATCCATCACAAACACCAATTTCTCATTTCTCACGGGACACGCTCGAACTTATCTAACCATTAAAAACCAACGTAACGACAAACATTGCGTTCGACGCGAGCGAAACGTGGCAATTCCGCTCACGATCGGTCATTCAACGGCGACCCCGCGACGTTTTCCAATTCCGTCCGGATATCTCTTAGAAATTCTTTCCCTTCGTCGCAGCCGGACGTGGACAGATCTCACGGAGGAACAAGGTTCGCCCGATCGAAGTGCGGTTAAGCCGGGCCAGCTGGTTCAATTACATCCAACCGAAATCGGGAATAGAAGTCTAATCGGTGGCAATCAGTGTTCGATCCAACAATTCGACCGGGTGATTAATAACAGGCAATTAGCGTTTCCATATCTAATTATTCACTGTGAACGGCCATTAGCAACGGGTTAACCGGCCGAAAGCGGAACAAAGACGCGAGCGAACGGGAAGACACGCTCGGAGCGTTTGATAGCGGATGTCTCGTGCCCCTCTTTATCCCTTGCTCTTCTCTATTATGCGAAGATCGATGGTTGGGGTCTTTTTTTTCTGCTCCTTTTTTTTGCCAAACCGACACTTTCTTCGTCTTCGTTTTTTTCCTTGCCCCCCGCGCTTCCGACAATGGATCATCAATTATTCCGGCGACGACGGCCCAGGAATTTACAGATTTCGAAGTAACGAACGACGCGACGCTTCATGCGCTTGATAGCCCAGTTACCTGACCTTTGATTCTTCTACGCTTCGCGCCCATTATTTGTCCGGGGTTAAGTGAACGACACTCCCGGTGATCCGGGCTTCCTTAGAAAATTTCTCAGAGCGGTCTCGACGATGCATCTTTCTTGTTCCGTATTTTTTAAAGGAAAAACTCTTTTGAAGGAATTGAATTGAGCTCGAGAGAGCACTTATTAGTGCTTCTAATAAGCAGAAAGAAGAATGGGAAGAAACGGAATTTGGAATCGCTTGGCACGAAAATGTTTCACGGTTCAATGTTGTTAGTTTAATGTTACCGTGATAATTATTTATTATCCTACGCGCGTTGCAAACAGCAGTGAAACGTCCATGGGGGATAAAATGGACAATAAATGGGGCAAGTTTCTGCCTCTCGTCGAATATTGTGGACGTTGAGGCGTTCCGCAAACATTATTGTAACGGAACATTCGTTTTTCTATCTGTATTTCGATTTTCTGTTTCAATCTTGCACTTGTGCTTGTCCTTTCGACAAACATACTTCACTGTTCCCAGAAAACGCAATAAAGGAGCGTTTGCCGTACAAGATTTCACGAATTTCGCCCGCTGCGACTGTGTGCGAATGACGAGTATGCGGGACCAACGAAACACAGCCATTAGATTCACGTACCGATGAAACGAAAATATGTATCATGATTCGTGGCGTGTAACGATTAAGTGGTCCAGAATATAAACGGTTACGTACCGCGAATACTAAAACGAAAGAAAAAAAACCATGAAATTAATTAGTTCGAAAAATTATGATAAATTTTACGTGAAATCAAACGTGGAACACTTACTGGAAGGTATCTGAATGAGAATCGAAATTGTTTCTCAATGTTGTGCCGAGTGGACATACTCATAAGGATGCGAAAGTGTGATTGACCAGCCCTTTCAACCCTTTCAACCCTTTCATCCCTTTCAACGATGTTTCGCACTCCACTTATTTCCATGAATTTACTCGCAGCAAAAGAGAAGGAGATCAGTGTAGGTACACATAAACGTTTACGCAACGTTTGTCGACAGCCGTTATCCGTAACTTGTTGAACGCTTCTTTGTGAGTCTTTATAGGGTAGGCCGTTGGCGTTGGGGAACAATTGCTTGGAGACTTGTTACCGGCAGTCCTTCGAGTTGATAGGTGTTGAAAATCGATTAGGGCCGTCGCGGAAGAGGGTAAAGCGCGGGGCAAAAAGGAAACTGAACCTGGAAATGGTATCAGTTTTAATACCATGGGGCCATTGACTTCTGTCTATGAGAGGGAGGTTCTGAATGCGGTGTACAAAATCTACGCTTCATAATGTATCACGCTGTAACTTTCTATATCTACTCGTATTACCTCCTCAACGTTGCCAATGCGTTTCAACAGATCACCGTCAACATTAATCTTTTAGTACTTCATGTTAAATCTGTAGCACTGCCTATACTATAAACATCGTTATATTAATGGATCGTCGATATTTCAAATATCGACGGAATTATTGCTTCAAATATTTTGCACACCTTTCGGAGTTAAATTTGCGAACTTCATATACAAGTTCGTAAGTTCCTGTACAGTACGAAATAGATAAAAATAATAATTGAAATACTGACAACAGTTATTAAATATTTTAGAGATAGTCCAACCTATTCTTACAGGAACGAGAATAACTGCCAATTATTCTATTTAACTCTATAACTGTGCAAGTCATATTATCGCCGTTGTTGCGTTCTGTAATCATTTAAACTACGAACCACCCTAATACCCAATTACTCCTGCAGCCTTAAATCGTATCTACCATCGCACCTCTCGGCGCGACCTTTAAGTATCACAATCCTGATTGCCATCGCGAGCATCCAAAGGCAGCCATTAAATTTGCCTCCGACGATCTGCAAATCGATCGAAATCTTATTCAAAGTATTCCCCCGTGCCTCGGACGCGTTCGAATCCCGCCAAAGGTTGACGACGTCGTTAACCAAATGTGAAGGTGGATAATGCGACGGATTGAACGATTCACTGCGTTATCATCGGCATTAACGTACCGATGGTCCCGCGATGGGAGCGACGGGCCGGCGAATCGATAAACTGCGGTCGAACTTTACGACCGGCCGTATTTCGACCGGTTGAAAATATTTTTACAGGCACGTACGGCCGGATCTCGAAGTGGTCCACGCCGCGTGAAAATTTATAGCGTCCATAAAAAAAAATCTGCAACGGCCGCCGGCCGATTCCCGATACGGCCGTTGCAACTTATAAATCCACGTTTACAGAAAATTCGTTAAAATTCCGGCCGGAGCGTAACTTATCCGTTTCAGTTGCGCGATCTCGTCGGATAATTCTTCGGCCCCGCGATGTTTCGTTGCGGTCTGCAACTTGACGGAAGTTCACGCGCAATTGAATGACTCGTCCGTCAGTCGACTGATTCTACTGATTCGTTTCGGCGCCGGTGTCGATCGGCACTGTTCAACTAAAACAGGCGGCGGCTTTAACATTTAACGAAATATCGTCGCAATATCATAGCAACGATGAAGTACTGATTTCACTCGAAGCGTGGTTGAAAGCGCGCTGTTTCAAACGAAACGCGTCGGTGGCCAATTGCAGGCGGCGATCGTGCCCTAATCGATGCCCAGCGTGTACGACAATCGGGGCGAATAAATTGTTCGATGCTAACTTAATTGAGCCGAGATTTTCGAGGCCGAGAGTTTCCTAATCGTGGGAACCGTGAACGGCGAACAAGCTCGAAGCCTCCGCGACAGAGAACGAGCGTCGCCTCTGTATCCGCGCCAGAACTTTCCCTTCAATCGGACGCTGGTGGTATAGCTAAGGAACCGCGAACAAAGAAGGTCGATCAGACGTTCTTCTCTGCTGGCCGAAACGGGGCAAGGGATGAACCATGCGGCCGCAGAAGAGGAGGGGACAAAATTGGCCAGCTGGATGAGCGAGAATCGCGGAGGAAGAACAGCGAACGGTGGGGAACGTCGAAAGAACGGCTGCAAAGACCTGGAGTGGGGGATTACATTGTGAGCCAGATATTTTCCACACAATCTATCAGGCAACGAGGAATCTCGAGGCTTTGTACTCGATGGTCCAATGCCGCTCGAAGCAGGCGGAACGAAACAATGATCGAGAGAGTGAAACACGACCGGGTGTAATAGATTTCGTCCGGGCGATTGGTCAGCCTGTTCGATGGAACGAAATAAATATGCACGTGGCACGCAGCGATGTAAGAACGGGGGAAGAAAAAGCGAACAAAGAATAAGAAGGCCACGGGGGCAGGGGCAGATTCCTTCGCGGCGTCCGTGCCAAAACGGAACAATCGTCCCAGGTCCGTCGTGGCAAACAATGCGTCGGACGATTTATCAAAGCTGCCGGACTCTCTCGAACCTGGGACGTCAGGAACCTGCCGTGGATCGATTTACGCGCACTTTATGAGCTCGATGCACACCGTGGTCCGGTGTCCACGGTCAATGGAGCGATGATTCGGTGCTTGAAAACGATGGACGAGACGCCGAACCGAGCGATGCTGGTTACGAGTGTGAACGGAACGGACTGGATTGGTCAAGACGGTCTAGGTTCTTTTTTAAATACTGCTCGACGAGGTACGATATAAATTGGCGTCGGTATTGTAAATATATTATTCGTAAGAGGAAACGAATTTTCACGATGAAACAATGATTAAAATATATCTCGGCGCTGGACCTTCGAAAACTTCGTCCGAATCCGTCGAGAAATACGCGAGATATGCCCAGAAATTGATAAATCTTATACAATACTGTGCAACCCCTCGCAATGTCGCCCCACGCCGACGTCCAACTCCACCGTCCACAATACAAATCGATGGCATCCCAGACAAATGGAAACTCCGCGCGTTTCGCCCATTCGCGCATTGAAATGACTCGACGCTGCCCGCGAAACGGAAACGTTTGTAAAGGTAAGTAAGTTCGCCCGTTTGCCATCTCTGCTTTTATCGTCCTGGCAAATAACGCCTGTGTAACAGCGAACGGCACAGTTGAAAAGTCCACGGGCGATGTGAATTCCCTTTAATTGCTTCACTCGCGCGCCGCGACAAACACCTGGGTTTATACGCCGTCATTATTTAGCGTTCAGAAGATTCGTCGCGGTCGTAATTTAAATCCGCCGCGCGGCCACAATGCCCGGCGACATTAACGTCGTACAAAAGCTCCAACGAAAACAAGTCTCGAAACTGCGGCTCGTTAAGTAACACGGATTCACGAAACGGGTAGCCGGCCAGAGGATTAGACGGAGAGCAGACCGCGAAACGCGCGACAAGTTTGACCCTCGGTGGTGCCCGATCGTCGTGCAAACGATTTATGATGAAATCGGCTGGGAATCAGGACGAATCGTTCTGACGGTTTCGGTCGGATTGATTTGCAACTGGATCTCCTCGACTTTCTGCGGCAATTAGAGACGGAAAGATTAAGGGTGCAAGTTGTTCGTTCGTTCGGAGAGCTGGATGTTCGTGAATAACGTTCGCTGAACCGCGGAGGCAACGTTCGTATCGTCAAGCTGACAATATTTGATGAAATATAAAGATAGGTTGCACGAGAGTTGAAAGAAACGCGTGGAATGCGTCGCGACTAAATGCGTTGAAGTTTTACGCGCTTCCGAAGAGTCCTTTTATCGGCGCGCTTTTATTGGAAACGACAGAGAAAATTGTGCTCTCCCACGCATCATGGGAACGGGATCAGTATGTATCGAATCGAAGCATCCTGTTCACTGTCTGCTAAATATCGCGGTGTTTCTTTTTTATTATCCTTCGCGAAATCGAACACGAAACTCCATTAAATAACATGTATTTCGATAATTTTCGACGATTTCCAAGTTCTATCCTGCAGCGAATATTCTCTAACGCTGTTTAAAAGTGCGCCTTGAAAATATAGAATGTTGAGCTTCAATTAGCAATCACAGTATTTCCCTTCCCGTTGCCTCTTCGTTATGGAAATTCAACGAAGGAATGAAAACCGCCGTTCGTTCTGTGCGAATAAAAATGCCCTGGCAAATTCACGACGTGGATACGCATTCGCTCGAAATAATTGAATTCCGCGGCTTATAAATAATGATGATTCATAGTTATTGGCCGAATGTCGACGGGGTAAATCGACCGGAAGCAAATCTCCGCCCGGGAATCACACAGAAGGCGGTTTTAATCGCGCAAAAGCAAGGGAAACGTATTTCTTTCTGGCGGTTTCGCGGCGCTAGGTTTAACGACGCGTGCACACGGGACAAAGAGACGAAAATCTCGGCAACGAGGAGGACCGCCGTCGCATAATTGGCATAGAGCGAGTGTTTCCCTTCAATTTATCGCGCCGTCTCGTCGGCTAATCGTCACGTTTAATCAAAGTGACTTTTCTGGCACGTAGTCACGTAGATAAACAAACCCTTATTTCTCTAGTGGTAATTTGATAAGAATGAAAAAAGGCACGGCGGGACGAGACGCTACGTGGCGGATGATACTTGCAGATACTAGTGGTTGCGCGAACGGGCATCCTGCCGATATCCATTCCCGATCGTCGTAAACAGGGATGATTGCATCGATTTTACGGGAGTGCTTCGAGGATTCCAATTTTTTCATATTTAAAATTCTACGCTTCGGGAGAACGTTCAACTGCGACTCCGTGAAGGCAGTTCAATTCAACGCGCCGCGAAAGTGAAGAAGAAGATTAAAAAGGGCGGAGATACCAAATTTTGTTCGCCGTTTCAGGGAAGTGAATGAAGTACATTGCAAATCGTACTCAAATTTTAAACGCTTTGAGGCATGTTTCGTTATCATTCGACTAATTTTTATGTCCGACTCGATTTGGGAATTCCCAGTAATTAGTTTTTTTCATAGTCAATAGTCAATTCAGTTTGCTGGAAATTAAGCCTGATTAGACATCCTAATAAGCCTCCCAATTGGTAGCATATCACATTTTATGGGGCCAGAAATAGTTGCTTTATGACGAAACTTCGTTATGGCAGTCGACACGCGTGCTGAGTGTAATTAGCCGAACGTGTCCACGGTACGGGTGTTAAATCGCTCCAGCGAAAATTCGACATTTTTTCCATTTTCACGTCACTTCCCGTCTACCTTGTCGAACGTTGCCGCGTTCATCGCGAACTGTGTGCAGCATGTGCTACGTCTGTTAGCAACCACTTTGATGCGGTTGCTCGGAGAACTCGGCAAGAATTTCCATTATGGTTGTGTACAGGTTGTGAAACAACGGGTTTTATAATGTTGCACATTAGTTCGTACAAAGGGAGAATTTCAAGTGTATACACGTAGGATTAATCTTGCTGAAAGGAGACGCGTTGCAATCGGTGAAAATGAGAATCTATTCATGATACAACGGCAACGATAATGTGCCTGCCTAGTCAGCTAATTATAAGTGCAAAGCGATACAGATTATTTTGTCCGTTTGCGAGCGGTTGGGTTTATTAAATGAAACCTCTAACAGAGGATCTCTGTTTTGTTCGTTAAAAGGGCATTCTGTTGCTCCAGTTTCGAGATTTCGATAATTGTGTGTGAGCGTACAGATCATTTCTTAATAATAATTCGTCGAGATTCTATTTGGTCGCGAAATGTAGGTTCAGTACTATATACATTTATGTACAATTCTGAACAGAAATCAAATTCGTGAATCGAGTTATGTGTAACATTTTTGTTCGAATTATTCTAAATAATTAAAAAATTTCCTTTACATACTCTCTACGTCGTTAGACGAATTGACATTGCCCTTGTTCTTACTAGAACGATCCTATGGTGGGCAATGCAACTAGAGCCGTGCGCGTCTGGCCGCACACTGTCCGCTACCACTTGCGCCATTTATTAGCAACGCGCGATGCATTGCATATTGTATATTCGACCAAACCTTTTCTATAGAAGTTCAATGATTAAAACTCACAGCGAAATTCAATATGAACTGAAACTGTTCGAAACTAACGATATTCTATATTCACACATGCGTGTACGCATCAACGAATCGCAGTAAATTCGATACCTCTAATAAATTCACTTATTCGATACGAATGGTAAAGGGTGTGCCGTGAAAGGCGGGTAAATTAAATTAATTCACAAATACGAGAAGAATTCATATTTCCAGAAGAATATTTCACCGACCGATTGCATTCCTTTCGCAATAATAATTTTCTTTTATTTCCACCGCGGGCAATGCACAACACAGCACGGAAAATGTGCAAAATCAATTACACGTAATATTTACCGATGGAAATTCGTAAAAATAGAACTTTTGGATGGTTTTAAACGGGTTTTGGAAGAGACGCGGAATTTAATTATAACGGAAGAGTACATTATTTCGCAACGTCGTTGAACGGACCAGTGTAAGGAAAGTTGCGAAACAGGGAGTAGAATAAATTTTCGAGCCGATAAACGTCTAACGTCTCGGGGAACAGTTGTCTTATTTAATTAAACCGACGACGCGGCCACTGCCGGCGCTTCACCTGCTCGTCGTGAATCGCGGGACGATATTATGAATTAAATTCTGCTCGAGCTTATACAGGCTGACCGAATTTCTGGCTCGTTTCATCAGCTAATTGAAGAATATTTTTGGCTCTCTGCCTTTCTCCTCCTTTATCATGTACGCCCTCTAACAATCCGAATTGACGTATGCATCGGGCAAATGCCACACCTTAGTAGTCTTTGGTTCGCACGCTAATAGTACCTACGATTATGCTAGTCTGAATGGTGGTTGACGTAAAAATTGTTAAGCTGATTCTGTACGAAAGGTAACAATTAGAACGGAAAAGCTGTTTCAGGAATGTAATTTCGAGGAACCTATTGTCCGCGCGTATCATTTTGATAAAATGTCCACTCTGAAGCACTCACGTACTTATTCCTATATCTAGTTTCGTTTCCCCATTTTCATTCTTGGAATGCCTGCTTTAATTCGCTGTCGCCTCCGTTACACTTTATTATCGTACTGTATTAATATCTTGCGTTTCGTTGTCTGGCTCCGCCGTTTCCCAATATTAAATTCATTCACGAAATAACGTCCGCAAGTTCTAACACACTTTGCACAACTGCCAGTACACTCGTATTATTATACAACCACGTAAATAAATTAAACGGGGAACTTTGTAACTCCATCAACGTTCGCTCCAGCGTGTATACGAAACTCATCAAAGCACCCGTTCACGACCGAAAGACGCTCCCGTCGTTTAGCCGAAAATTCCAGCCGCGTATAGTTCGACGTATACCAGTTTGGTCGTGATTTCGGTGAATTTGTTTCATCGACACCGGCACGAACTTTCTTATCGCCGCGAACAGTTTCGGCACAGCCGCGAGGGGTAATGCAATGTAGATTACTCTGCACTTCCAGCCTGGTCGGCCAAGAATCTTGGCTCGGCTCCCATTGAAATTATTTTCCGGCGGTGTTAACGGTATACGACGGAATCTGATGCACCGTGCCGTGCACGTCGTTCCTGATAATGAAACAATTTTCCAACGGCCGTAAAAACGACGCGGCAGACTGCCCCCGGTCGAGAAGCAGCTGTGAGGCACGCTGCGCTCGATTCTAAACTGTCCTTTATTCGAATTAATAGGGGAATTAAGTAGATCCGAGCTTGTTCTAGGTTTTTTTTTTGAACGCCGTCGGGTGAAATCGTTAACGAGTATGGCTGAGATGGAGTTGGTTATAAAATTACGTCGGACAGAGGAGGTTGACTGAATCTTCTTGCGAGGCCCGTTGCGTACATTTTAGCGGAATATTCAACGCTTGTAGAATCGTTTTGGGCAATTGCGTCGAACGCATTGTTACGATATATTATCGTGCTGAAATCGACATAGGCACGGCGGAAGGGAAAAATTTTGTTCACCCATTATTCAGTTTTTGCACGGGGTAGTAAGTTCTTTGACTACTTTTTATTTCTGAAAGGTGAAATTAGGATAATAGTTGATTCTCTATCGATTGCACAATCGAAATGATGCAATCACTTTCTGTTAACTTAATTCGCGCAAACGGAGCCCAATCGTCTTCGCCAATTTCGAACCTGAACATCCCTCTAGCTCTCCTGTCCGTTTAGAAAAAACAGTACTTCTCCATCTTCTGTTACCAGAAGACATTTCGACGCGACCTCCGTTCACCCGGGTCTTGTCCAAAGGAAAAGAAAAGGAAAGGAAGAGCTACACCATAAACTTTCCGCCCTTGCAAAAAATCCGTGCCCCCGTGAACGTCGTTCCGCGCGAGCCGGCCGCACAAAAGAGTAGGAGAAGTACATAGTTATACGCCACTGGCAGTAGTATCGTTTAAAACTTCCAGCCCACGACCCCTGATTCAAGCAGCCCGCGGGACCGACACCCCCAGCACCAACGGTTCCGTCCCTCAAAGGGGCACCATTACATCGTATCCTTGTTCCTTCATTTTTTTTTCTCTCCACTCTTCTTCCGCATTCCGTCATCCGGGAGACTCAATCGGGAAACAGGAAGGGTATATCTCGCTCGGGTCTGGCCGTTTTATCCCCCCATCGGTTCGTCATACCATGCCCACGGGGCTTCGTTCAATTTGCGATCGAGCTCTCTCTCTCTCTCTCTGCCTCTCTCTCTGCCTCTCTATCTTTCTACTTCTTTCTCTCACACACACACTCGCCCTTTCTCCATCCTCCAACCAAGCCGGATCGACTCGTATCCCTCGGTCTTCTTTCCTCCTGGCGGCTCCTTCTTTCTCTTGTCTACCCCGGCCCAGTCCTTTCGCCTCGTTCTCCTTAACGAGCGTAAGTTAATGCTTGGAGCGGCTCCCGTGGAGATATCGAAGACAACCGCGTAGAGCAGACTGACCCTGGGTGTCCCTTAAGAGTCCATTTCGCGATAACTACGTCGGGGTGGAAGTTGAGTGTGCGGTGTCCACGCGGTTGCAGCTGGTGGATTCGTAATATCCGCGGTACGGGATTAAAAGGGAGGAAATCGTTCCGATATGGTAGATATAACGCGTGGAAAGTGACGATAGTGGTAGTGGTACCATAGCGGTGCAGGCGACTGATCGAGCGGAAGTGCTCTAGCAATAAGCGAGAGAGCAGATTCGAAATTGCCGCGTGCTTTCATTGGAGAATCGTATTTGGGGAACGCATCGCTACTCCCTACGGCGCTTTCTCTATTTCCTTCTGCCCTGACAATTTTTTGTTAATATCTTTTCGGCGGGCACAGCTGAAACGTGGTAGTGTTTTCAATAGGAAGAATACGACATCTCACGAATTGATTGTGTGCACCGATAAATACTAGAGCTGCAAATTTGTCACACTGTTGTACATATTACTATGCTTGCAGTACTGTACATCATTCTGACACATTCTGACGGAATCGAAGTGTAACTATCCAAAAGTGATTGCACTTATCATTCTATAAATTATTTATTTCTGTCATCGGTAAGGGTTGACCCCAATTTCTACCAAAAAGTGTTGACCCTTGCTTCGGATCATCTTTGTGACATGTACAGTACTATAAGTGCAGTAACGTATTCATTTGTTGCGAAAAAAGAACTGGTCATCTCTGAAAATGGTTGTCACTCTCATTTACAGCCTCAGCATCTCATTTAATAGTTCGGTGGCCACGTGGTGATATACCTGGTCAATTCGACCGGAAACCACGGCGTTGTTTCATTGTCGGTATTATGAAGTTCGTCCCTGGGTAACGGCGAAAGTGACTGTCGGAAATCAATGCGCCGCTTTAAGCCCGTCGATTCTCTCGACCCATTAATTCGTCGAGAAATATTATTCGGAGGCTCTGCTTGAAATCCCGGTTGATATGTATACGATTCCGAAACAGCAACTTTGAAATAACTTAGCGAAGTAAAGCAAAATGTGGGTCATCGGGCTATTAACTACCGAAGGCAGCTTCAAAGATTTTATAAACTTCGCTGTCGCGTCTGTCTATTTTGCGACGATGAATTTGCTCAAATATTAGAGCTACAATTGGCAAATAGTGAAAACTAATAATTAATTGTTAATATCCTGTTCAGCTTAATAACCCTCTATCCAGAGTTCCACTCGAGCTTCAATAAATAGAGAACGATTAAAGTAAAAGGCAAACAGTTCTATGGCAAAACGAGCGTAAAATAATTTCGCCTAATCTAAAAAATATATAAAATAAACTCGCCTAATCTAAAAAATATATAAAATAAACTCGCCTAATCATTATTTCCAAATCGTAACGCATTCTTGTTGCTTCAAGCGATCCTAACAGATGCTGTGCCGATTCTAATTGCCACATAACTGTCTCGTTTCACTTAAACGTTGCCAATCTTCCGCGCAATGCACCTCGTACCCCAATTGCAACAGATGCAATCGCTTTATCTCTCGGGCAAACGGGACACCGGGGAAAAAGGTCCTGGGAAAGAGAGAAATAGAGTCCTTGAGAGAAACTTTTCCCACTTGACTCAACGAAATTAACAGCATTAATTCTTTGCACCCGAAATATCGACCCGGACACCGCTTTCGTCTATTATGTTCTTCCTTCCGGCCGGTGAACACGTTTTGCCGTTTCTCGAATCGCAACCCCGAGCCGGCCTTATCTGTATGTTGAATTCGTAAATGAATTTCTTTGGTAAAACCGCCCGGTGGAAGTTGGGGGTTATAAAATGAGGTAATTTCTGGGCGGCGGTCAACTCGGTTAAACGCTAAATCTGCCAGGCACGTGCCGTCGCACTGGCGATCGGTCGTCCCGTGATTTTCCACATCACGATTTTAGTCGGTCGAGGACAACGACAAATTGTGAATTAAATTCTAGAGACAGGATATATAGTAGTGGCCCCGGTTTTCGATTACCCCGGCCGCGGAAAGTTGTCGAATTTTCCGCAGGAATTATTTCTGTGCAACTTTTAAACGGTTCGAAGTGGGAATTAAAATTCTGTAAATGCAGCAGACTTTGTCGAACTTTTTTCATCGAGACTGAGGATGGAATACGTGTTAAAAAAAATTTCTCAAGTCTTTCCGTTGTGCGTAGCAAATCGTATACGCGTCTTCCAATAAGAAACACGATATATCAAGAGCAAACCATGGAAAGCATAAAATATTTGCAAGTCAAGTTACAGCCATTCTTCGCATAAGCAACAAGCACATATATCCTTTCCGAGGTATTCAAGATAAGAAGCAAAAGTTATGTCTAGGGTACCCGAAAAGGGACAGATCTGACACCGTTTGTACTTGGAAAAATGCCCTTAAACAGCCGTTTTACTTGCGCGTGGAATAATTTCGAGATATACATTCCGAGTTAGCGGTTCGAGGCTCCGTGTCTATTTTATACTATATTCATCGAAAACTCGCGGTGAAGAGAGTCGAGAAGGGACTCGAGAGATCGCCCGGAACGCGAAACGCGACAACGATAAACGTACAATTTTCACGAGACGTGCTACCTTTGACCCCCGTTCATTTCGACGGGGCGAAAATTGTTCGAAAAATTACCGGCCAGCCTCGCGAAGTTCTTTATCGAATTAACGCGAGCGAAACGCGAGAACTTTCTAATTGTAATCCCGCGGTGCTCGCCGCGAACAATGGGATACGCGTTTCGTCCGGGCTTACGTGTTGCCCGAAACGGCGAATTGAAGCTGGCACGGCTTTGCCTTTGAAGAAAATGCAGAAACACCCTGAGCCAACGTTTCAGAATCGTCGCGTGCTGGCAGGGAGCGCCAGAAAAATTGATGCTCATCCTTCTGATCCGCTCGATGGAAGCTGCGTTCTCGCGAAGACGTCCCGTGAATATCTCGCGATAATTGCAGGGAAATATTGAAATGCTACATGCGTTGAGGAAAGAGCAGTACGACCGGAAACGTTGTACAAATTTGTGTTAGAGTATCGGTAAGTGCAGAGGGCGGAAAGAAATTTTCAAGGGTTCTATTTTAATAGAGGTGTTAAAGATAGTAGTAGACGTAGTTCGATGAACCGGTTGAATACCTCGAGGACTGACTTATGTTGGCGTAATGTTTTATTAAAATTGTTTACTAAATATTCGAAACATTCCAAGAGTGATCACAAAGATATTAGAAGCGGAAAGATTTTTTACAAACATTCGACGATACGTTGCGACACGGTTTCTTCGAATACACATAGATTGCGTAATAAATTGCGAAGAAAATCGCACGGCACAGTCCGAACCGTGCTTCACGCCTCGATAAATCAATTCTCCATCAAATTTCATCATCGAAACAATCTATCGAAATCTACCCTTCGAGGCGCAACTTCAGCCCGACCCAAAATAGTCATACCTCGTCTTTCCTCCGAAGGATCAATCCCGGCTTCCTCTTGGAAGCACAGGGCTGAAAGTCGGCCATCGCGATGGTCAAATTTTTCGGGCAAGCTAACAAAGGCGACGCGTATCGTCGATCTCGCTTCCGCAAGGAGCTTCGAAACTGGCGAACCCCCTTCCGCAGGCTTCGCCTACGTGTGCAAGCCGGTGTTACACGGCAGACAGTGCCCTAATCCAGGATGCATGCGGGCATATAAATAGGAAATTTCGTGGCGACGAGGGCACGTGAATTTTCTCGCGACCGATTTTTATCGGAGACGCGCGGAAAAACGCAGCTACGCGCGCATCGTTTCGTTTCGACACTCTATACCAGATTTAACCGGAGGACTTAGAGCTGGATGGCTGTTTGCTATGTCGGAAGAATATAAATAGCGAATTTCGCGTTTCGAAACGTTTTCGCGGGTAACACCGTTAGCATAATGCCTTCCGGCGAGTGATGCAAGGGTGCACCGTGCCAATAGAAACTCCGACACGGGCACGAATTTGTTTTTCGAACGGCTGAGATCTTGATCAGGCGGAACAAGGGGGACGAGATGCGATCAGGGGGTCGCCCGATGTTTGATAGATTAGGTAAATTATTTAGAGAGGAAGATAGCGCCTGAACGGAAGCCGAACCGATGTATAGTATGCACAGGGACATGTACTTGTTTGGAAGTGGCGAAACGGGTGTTTGATTTTTTGGACGGCAGGAATATTGGCGCTGGATTAAATTTTGTTCGCTGTTGATCGCTGTTTTGTAGGTATTATTTGATATGGAAGGTGGAAACTGAATTTCACTGCTCTAATTATGCCCGAGTAGGTGAGAAATACTTGTGTTGCTTGTCTGGTTAGTGTGGGTCGCCACAAAATTAATAGTATGTATTATATCATATGCAGCACCTATAAAATGATATTGTTTTGAAAATTCACGATAATTTTAGCTCCTGTGATAAAGCAAATTTTTGTCCGATACGCTATTGCATATAAGTTATTAAATTACTCACGCAATTTTCCTTTGAAGTCGATTAATTACGCCCGCAAACGGAATTGGACACTTACCTGAAAGCAGAAAGAAAGTACGTTAGATAAAGTTAGAAATTTGGTAACCGGTACGCGAACAAAATTTTATAAATATATTTCCAATAATTATTAACTAACCGTCGCACAGTTGTAAATAATCCAGCTCGCAACGATTCGCGCGAAAGAGTAATGCAATGCAATAAGCAATACAATTTCGAACTGCATTTAATTAAAACAAGCCCGGCTCGTTTCTCAAGGAAACTCTTCTCTCGGGCACAAAATGAAAAATCTAAAAAACTAAACAATGTCGTGCATATGAATAAAGCACCGTCTGCATAATATTGGCAAACCAGATGACGAGAATCAACTCGTTCCTCTCCGTTTAAGGCTAAGAATTCAGCGAACAGCCGAACAAGAGGCAGGAAAAAATGAGGTCCGAGTTCGGGGCAAATACAATTTCTAATTGAATCGGCTAATCGAAGGTTCGTCCGCTCTTTTTTCCTCTCTTCCAGGCTAATGGCCGCAGTTTGGCCCAGTTCCTCGATTTAGTCCACGGCCGGCGCATTTCTTCTTGACTCTCTACCGAAACATATTCAATTCATCGCTATCTCGCTATTTATTGCTCTCCAACTTATTGTCGACAAAGTATTCGCCGACCTTATTAGAGTTAAAATACCTGACCCATACCGCGGTGCCGTCCGGCTTCACAGAGATATCATTTCCGGCGGGGGATTAAACGAAAGAAAGTTTTCTCTATCTTTTCTGCCGGCCGTATCGACACGGGAGTAATTAGAGTGTGGTGCTCGTTATTTCTTGCTTTCACGAACGAGCCTCGCTCCATTGCTACGTAATAATTTCTTGTTCGCATGCCGAAAGCACTTTGACAACGGCCTTTGTTGCGTTCCACGAGGGCCAGAATTGCGCGACTCCCGCGGAAAGAAATGACATTTCTGTTTTTGATTGAATTGCCCGATAAGCAGCCGAAGAAAGGAACTGATGTATGCGGTCGTGCATCGATAGAGGGCGTAACGGCACGCCGCGAAGCGCAAGGAACTGTCCGGGTGATGGAGCGTCCGTCACCTGCATTATTAATTAGAATATGTTTTACTAAATATACATATTTCTCGACAGGTAAATGTCGTCATTAACCTCACCTGAACGATCCTGACAGGAACGCTCCGTCTTGTATGTATACGGGCCGATTCTAGAGAACTCGCGAGATCGATGGGGCACTTGCGATCGTTGCGATGTAAAATTAACGTTGAATTGATTATTTCGATGGATAAAATGCAGCAGCGTGTTTTCAGATATAACTAAAGCCGCTATAAGTATGTTTAGCGCAGCGTAAGAAATGTATAAATATGAAATCCAGATTGAAGAATTATAATGATTGAAATGTGATATTGTTTCGTTTGTAATTATTATTCGGATAATTCTAGATTTGCATCCTGCGGCCGCGAATCAGATTTAATTATTATTACGAACATTAATTCAAACAGCACAACAATGGAATAAAATCAGAGTCAAAAAGTAACAGTTATTTAAAAAATATTTCAGGTAAAAGTAATTTATGAAAAGTTGAGTTTCATTCCAATAAACTTATCATTCGTATTATTCAATTCACAAGAAATTTTGGAGAAAATGATGTGACTAAAAAATCTTCATTTTTATCTTTTGTGGTTACGAATAACGATTACGAATGACTAACATTCTGTTGGTTGTAACCATTATTAATGACCACAACTGTTTTCGATTATAAATAATTGTTTTTGGGCGACAGAAATCTTCTTGGTTAGGATTGATCATTGCCAAAAACAAATATTTTTTTTTTGTTAAGAATAACCACTAGACATGACGGAAATTTTGTTTGGTTAAGAATGATCAATATCGATACCCGGAGTTTCGTTTTGGTTACATTAGAACTAAAATTTTAGCTTCGCGTGGTTATTATTTTCTGAGATATTGATAAAAAGACTTTCTAGATTATTACTTACCCTAACCGGCTTCGCTGTGGTAGGCGCCGGCGTCGAGTGCGTGCGAAATTTTGTTGGTAAACACCGATCACGAGTATGAACGACGCAGAGTCCTGTTGCACAATCTCTATCTACACGATTTATAATGCTGCCACACTTCGTAAACATTTTTTAATCATGAACGTACGTTATGAAGAAAGCTCCATGAAACGCGGTCGTTGTCGAAGTATGATTTACGATCCATCTTTCCCTTCTTCTACGTGACATTTGATGACGTACTTTAAGAGCAGGGCAACCAACGCAACAATGTACCAAAAATAAAAATATAGGGACAGTGTTACGCTTCATTAGTATGCACTGACTAGACACGATTGATCGCTCTGAATTGATTGGTAATTCGAACAGAAGACAATGCTTGATTGGTGACATTGTCGGTGGACCAACGAGCGAATCAAATTTCGAACGTACTATTTAAAATCCAGGAAGAAGGACGACGTTGAAGAAGTTAGTACAGTGTGACAAATGGCGGTATTCCGATTCTTTTAACGAGACAACGAACGTATTGATTTTCATGGTAATTTATCGCGATCTGGACATTCTTAAATACGTCGGATTGCAAGTCAGTATTGCCGCGACGGTTTTCTTGTATTCGCGAGCTTTTACGGTAGATGCCACACGGTATACGACCGAAACTAGAACCGGCTATACGTTTTCAAGAAAGTGCAGGCTGGCCGCCATGATGTACGCAGTAGCCCTTTCTGTTTCTGTGCGTGAGTGCTGTTTACTATTTACCTCTTTTTTTTTCAGTGGTATCGCGAGTGTCCCTGCTAATTGTGCAAAGTGCCACGGATACCCAATAATGGATACGCGAAATGGATACGTCATATGGGATACCTCATAATGGATATACCACGGATACGTAATAATGGATACGCGAAGTGGATACGTCATGAAGTGCGTAGTAGCCCTTTGTCTTTCTGTGCGTGAGTGCCGTTTTATATTCATCGCTGATTTTTTCCGTCGTATCGCGAGTGACTGTGTCCGTGCTAATTGTGCAGTGCCCAATAATGGATACGCGAAATGGATACGCCATAACGGATACCTCATAATGGATATACTATATGGATACCTAATCATCGATGCTGTTCAATGAAAAAGCTACACGGATTGGAATGGGTCCTCCATCTTGACGAGGCGGCTTCTTGGTGTTCAACGTCAGCGAACGGTGAGTCCTAATATATATGTAGGATTATTATAAGGATTAACATATATACAAGATTAAGAAAGAAATGCCTCGCCTTTTGCGCCACACGAAACCTACTTCCGTAGTCGTTCGTCGTTCCCTTGTTTCTACTCTCGCTCGCTTCCTGATCAGTCGCACGCCTACGCAATACGCACACAGGCTACGTCATTCGCCTGAGTCGCCCCCTACTCCGCCAAGAAACACACACACACACACGCGCACAAGTCAAATCAATATTGACTATTAACGTTCGTAACAATTTGCAAGCGCGTTTTTTATCGCTATATCCATAATATCATTAAGACGAATATTTAGTTAGTCAAATTTCCGAATTATTTATATATTTCGCAATTTATTTCTCGCGATCGGGATTGTTATATTAAAAAAATTACCATCTCCGCGAACTCGTTCAACTTTTGTTTCGGTCTGTGCATTCTCGCCTCTCGTTACAATGTACAATTATTGCCGGGCTCCCTGTGATGTGCACGCGTACCGAACTGAGCATCAACGGGATATACGCGCACTGTCGATTGCATCCACCAACAGGTGCACTAATTACGGAGCTCGGTGTCTTTTGAGATTATTAAAATCGTCAAAGTTTCAAATTATATTGGTTGCCTATGACTATGAATTTGAATTAAATTATTTAGATAGTCGAACCTTTACATGAAATTAGTTTGCATTAAAAATTGGAGATGGCATTCATTCTTGTACGATAAAAAATATTGCGAATAGGGGCTGTTGTTTAACGTGTAAAGAGTTGCTTCTTAAAGGAGCTATACATTTATACATATACATTTTGTGCCCAGGTTCGCTTCATACCAACCATAGCGTGCCAATTTTTTTATTTATACGAGGGCTTCCAATTATTATATACCTCGTGCAATTGTCAACCCTATTGTAATTGCGCAGAGTTTTTTTCCGATAATTTACGCTCGCACGCGAAGAAAGGTTTGCGCAAGGAAAATTGACGATTGCACGCGGTAATGACAGTCTTCGCAAGCTCTTGTATTTTGGTGTGAATGGAAAAAAATTGACGCGCTATAAAGCATACTTGACCACAATACACATGTACAGTCCGCTTGCAAAGAAGTACTATGCTCATGATAATCTTGGTTTGCAGTCCCCTATCGGCAATTTATAATATGGATATCAATGTACTGTCCATTACACCGACGGAAATTTAGAACTACAGATTATTTTCTTACAATATATGTAAATTGGTAACAATCATAGACAACCACTATCTAGATCAGTTTTAGTGAAGACCTCGGCAAAAGCTCATCAAATCTTTCGATTCAGATTAAAAGGAAATTAGCAGCGACCTTTACCACCTAATGCTTGTATTTACTCATGTGATAAACTCATATTCCGTTTTTAATCGATACAAATCTGCACGACCACAACCACTCGAAATTCTTTTCTTGTTTTGTAATAGCACCAATCGCCATACTGTTTGAAATGTTGTAATCAGCTGACTTCTTATTATACGTCACATATTCCATTTGTCGACACAGGGAATACGTATATTTTCTATCGTATTGGCCATTCGTCTTGATCCACGCAGGTTGTCGCGGTACGAAGAGCGGGTCTCGATTAACCGAACGTTTCGTGTGAAAGAAATGCGATTGAAATTGCATGTCCAACGATGGAATACTATTTCACAGCTGTTATCCGTTTTTCATTCAGAATGCCAAAATACCTTATAAAGCGTATACGCGGGCAGCGTGAAGTTCCTCGTTTGAAAAATAAGCAACAAAATTAGGACTCCAAATATAGCTATGCCTAGAATGGGCCGTAATGGCTTAGTAAATGAAGCGCACCGACTCTCTTAAATATTCGTCGAGTGCATTCAAATGCGGTGCTCCGACTCGGTACGCGATCATTCTCAGAGACATTTTGAAGTTTTATGCATAAGTATGATTGCATTGTCTTTTATCTTTTATATTTCATGTATTTACATGTACATCTATTATCATACGGGCCGTATGAAAAGGTAGGTGACGTACACATACTATATTTTTTTTATGCGAGTGAATCATAGGATTCCCGACATCGTTATTGGTCACCCGCAGCCAAAAAAGAATTCGGTTATACGTAACCAAAAAGATTTCTATCGCCCAATAACGATTATTCTTAACCAAGATCATTTCAACTAAGATATTGACTGTTATATCGCGACTTTTTCAATTTTTACTGTAGCAGTAATAGTCACTGAAATAAAATAGAATATCGAATAATAGACATTCACACATTTTTAATTATTTAACATGAATTATCGTCACAATCAGAACAACTTCTAAATATCGCGCAGCCGTGCTTGAATAAATTGACACTTGAACTGATCTCATTGTTAATAATGAAACACCACGGCCGAAATATTTTCTACGATTCAAACGAACCAGTTTTAGGCGTCACACTACGGTATCTGTTATATTACAGTCGCTGTTATCTGTACTTTATAACAAATTATTTTTTCACCCCGCGTTATTACTGCAAAACGGATTGCGAATATAGCGACATTACGATGTTAACAAGCATCGTAAATTATTGCAAATGCGGGTCGGATTACCATACACCAGCGACGGTATGGAGAATATACGCAACCGGGAAAAATGGAGTAGTAAAACAGAATAATGGTGCGTCCGTGAAATATTGCAAAAACAGTTTAATGCATCATCTTCGCAATATCAGCGCCATATTAACGCGGTTCAACGGTTGCAATAATAACTTTTATTTCCATTATTCGTCGGCGTATCGCATCGAGACCTGTAAATTTTTGATTTCATTCCCTATCTCCATAGTTTTATAGTTAAAACCGTCGTCTCTGGTTAATTTTTATTGCCCGTTCGTAAAGAATATACAGCGCTCTTTAAAACATTTTTGATGGACATTCGATAAAATAGACGGCCTAGAGTTGCAATAATATCGAATTCGGGATGAATCCTCGTTAAAAGTCTGCAAGAACTTTTTTAATAATCACACGTTGATGGAGTCCATAACAATTGAGCCACATAAAGCATAACATTATTTTGTTGTACGTGTATAAATTATTTCGATGGTGAACATTTCCATATTACACTACAGGATATTACGTGGCCACGAAATATACAAACGCACGCCGAAATGTTGGTAATCGTTTGTACGCGGATACATACAACTTTGCTTCGGCTATCGGTAAACGTGTCAATGTTCAACAAATAAATTTGCAACCAATTAACACGACAGCAACAACGAACTAGTTAATATCGAACATTATTCCGCGTGTTTCCCTTCCAATACTGTAATTGCCAATTTCTCTTTCCATCCCCATATTTCGCGTTCAGTTGATTGATATAAATATTTGTATAATTAAAATGACTATCTAAATCATACATATGTGCATCGGCAAACAGTACACAAGAAAACATTGACGCTTCAGTCGTGAGGTGAAAAGTTATACATTTGATCCAATACCCCAAAACATGCGTTGCATTGAGTATTCTGTAAATACCCAAAAATATAGTTACACTCCTTGATGATGTTCCAAAATTTATGTAAGAAAATAAAAATTAACTCTCCTACTATTTTTCCAAAAATATTGGATTTCTGTAACTTATTATTTTCAAATATTCATATCCAAAGACTATTCCCAAACGTCATAATTGCAATAGTATTGTTTTATAGATTAAATATAAATTTACACTTATTATGATTATGATTTAATGCAAGAATCATTAAACCGCGATAAGCAGGAAATTAAAGTAATCAGCGAACAAAAAGTTCTACAATTGACAATGTAATAATTTTGTCCCTTCGCCGCGGACAAAGGAAGACAGGGGGATGGTTTCATCGATACGCCGATGGTTTCTCGCACGGATGGCCGACAGTTCACCGCAGATACTCTTTCACTGAAAATAAGGGCATCGCCGAGCACGCATATTGATGTTTGTAAGCACAATGTATCTTTCTCTCATCCCCCGCGATATGAATAATGCATAGGCGTAACTCTTATACCGTCAAAGTGGCGCGAACGAACTTCGAACAGTCCTGTTCGCCACCAAGTTTCCGTTTCAGACGTTTCAAAAGGACAAGCGTACTAGCGGCCGGTGTACATAACCCGTTACAGTATCCTCGATGTAAAATTTCAGCGCGAGGGCCTAAAAATAATATCTGCATTGGAAGGCGAATGGATCATTTCGAAATGGATAATTCGTTTGAAAAAAGGGGAGGACTATTGCTTCGGCGCATTTTTCAAAAATGTCCAGAACGAAAGTAAAGTTTTATTCTCGAATAAGATTATTATTATTCGGATAGCCGTTCGCGTGATTTTATTTTGCTATATCTCTTGGCTTCTATTCCCTTGACTTCCGCGAAATGGTGTTGCTGGTGGCTTATGATTCTTTCTGGGAAGTAATCCGTATTTACGATGTAAATTGTATAAGAAGAAAAAAGGAATGCACCAACTTTATGACTGGATGGTAATTTAAGTGACATATACTGCACTTGCGTTAAGAAGATACAAAACATTGTCGGTAGTTCTGCGAGAAGAATCTGGGTCAGGTTTATGGAGTTCGCAAACGATTAAAGGATTAAAATGGGATATATATATCGCGAACACGGATTTCTATTACATTGCATGCGTTAAAATTCGTCGCGCGTGTCAACGAATAACTTAACTTTAACTGATTTATATTTTATTATTTTTTATATTTATATTTATGTTTGAATTTAATTAAGCACAATATTAACGCTGCAGTACCAAACATTTCAAGATATCAAAATACGCATGAAAGCAATAGAAGGTAACAATAGAAAAATTCTGCGCGACAAATCGTCAAACAAATAACCGAACAAAAAAATATATATATATATATATATATATAAATAAATTAACATACGCGTGGTCGCATTTATCTTTACATATAATATTGCCAACTCGCATTTATAGCAGCACACTCACAGTTCCTATTTGCTCTCGTTCTCTTTCTCCTTCTTTATGAACTACAAAAGCTACATTAAAGTGTACTTTCGCAAACTCCGAACTGAGGGACCGCGATATTAGAAAGCATAAATTGACGAAGAGACAGTGCCACGAGACGCTATCGCGAAGAGGTGATGCGTATACCTGAGTGCTTCGCGATGCGACATAGCGCGTTACTGGAATAATATATAATAAATAGTGGGAGCGTATAGCTTTTTCAATGCTGAGTATATTGCAAAATGAAGAAGAAGTTGGGTGAGTTAGTATGGAAGGTAATTGTGCGGCAATTTTATTTTGTCCCGTCGTATATTGCACGTACGTTTAATAATACGACAGACGTATGTACACACGTATATCATCCGCCTCTTTTCTTCTTTACTTACGCGGCCTGACAAATTTTATAAACATCATTTCTATACGTGTACACGCTGAAAGATAATTTAATAATAATTGCTTGTGCAAGAAAGAAGCAAATAAAATCTTTGAATAATAACATTTTCTGCGATCCACGATATTAGTCGGAAGTAATTTTCATATTTATCCGCAACGTGATCAGAGATAGTGATCTTGGTGCAGTGAATCACTGTCGAGTGACACGAATATCAGACATGAACGTGTCGAAAATTCTGTACAATTGTTGCTCCTCCCCTGCAGCGAAATAGATACTCCCATATAATTACCTGGTCTAGTTCGAATAGTACGGAAGAATTATTATTTCCGTAGGGCGCGGAGCGTAATAATTATTCATCAAAGCAGTCAATGCTTATTAACGCGTCAAATATTTCCAGAATAACACTTTTTCCCGATGATTTAAGGGTAGTATCCTCGCGAGGGTACGAAAGTATCCGTAAAAATTCTATTTACATATTTATTGGACAGCTCGTACCCCATGCTATGAATCTGAAATTCCCTAAGTGCTGATAAGGTATAGCTTGAAGGAAAGTCAATGCTGCTGTCGCGCAGAGGCACCAATTCCCGTCTGATCA
Organism: Nomada goodeniana; assembly: GCA_963969485.1. Taxonomy (NCBI): domain Eukaryota; kingdom Metazoa; phylum Arthropoda; class Insecta; order Hymenoptera; family Apidae; genus Nomada; species Nomada goodeniana. The sequence goes on from OZ018299.1 coordinate 29,074,244, forward strand.
CCAAAGTTATACTGCACAATTAGAGGCTATGTGGAAACTTGCTGTGCTGTTGGCGTGAAAGTGCTTCGAAATTAGCCCGCAACTCGAAGTTCTAGTTAATAACTGCTGGAGTCGATGTCCTTTAATGCAAAGAAAATCGGTGGAAGCGGGGATAAGAAGGATAGCAAATTCATTTCGCACTACGCTGATATTTTTCTCACACGAATACATATCCCCGTGTGTTTGCGTAAGAGTAGCTGCAGACGAACGTAAGAGATTGGCCTGCGACAATTCAATTGCGTGAAGTAAATGAATCAGTGCTGTTTTATTGCATATTAAAATACGTATACTGCGTGGAATTGCTTTACATTAATCACAGTCGAAACCTTTAATGTTTTACGGACGAGTTACGAGTCAGTCCAATTGTTAGCCGGGTCAACAATAATTCTATCGAACGTAGTAAAACTTTGTCCATTCTAGATATCGCAGAGATCATAATAGTATCTGAAATGTTTTCAAAAAAAAAAAGTAGGACAGGGGACGATACGTAAGGAACAATCAGAATTAAAATATAAACGGTAGAAACCGCGCGCATAAATACATATGTACATCCGACCGGCGAAAAGAAAACCCCTCCGCTGTTTCTCTTTCCCTTTTATTCCATATTCCACCCGCATACGCCGTTCAACGCTATGAAAATCTCTACCGATCACATTAATATTACGAATATCACGGCGCCGATTTGCAAGAGCCATCGGAAGAGTAATGCTCGGCTCGCGCATCCATTATTCCCACCTTCGCAACGCATATCCATGTTCCTAAACTCCGAATTCCCAGTCCCCAAATAAAGCATCACGTGCCAATGTACGTCCCCGAATTTTTCACATCGAACAGCCAACGATATCCAAATCATCTACGAATCCCACCCTCCCGCCCCAAACATATTCTGCACGCACATCTTCTATCGATCTTCCGTATATATATTGTATATATATTCTCACGACCAACTTACATACGCAATAAACAAGCATTAGCGAGCACGATCGTTTCCCTCGGGACCGCGTCGATTTCGCCGAATCTACCGTCCCTGCTTACAAAGGGACAAATCCACATAAACGTTTCAATGGCGGGCACAAGCGGCATAGGTGGTAGACCCTCGTTTTCCCATGGGTACTTTCATCGTCGATTCCAACGACGCACTCAGTTTCTGGTGATCGCGGGCCGCACGTGAATTTCGCGAATTTCCTCGCACACGGGAGTGCCGAACCGAACGGCGGGGATAGAAAGAAGGGACGGGAATAAAAAAAAGGAGAGAAAGGAATCGAGGTTCGCCGGCCTTCGCACAGCAGCGTTCGAGAAACAGCTGGCATCGGTGGCCACGGACCACGGAACCTAAATAAGAGGCTACGTCCCGCAGCCACAAAGAAACAAGGGAAAAGGGCTTTCCAACCTCTTTAATCTTTCCGGCTGGTTAATTACGGGACCGGCGTGTTTCCCAGCGCGCTCGTATTTTTTCGCCGGCCCTTTGCTCCAAGGAACTGAAACACGGCCGCAAACCGGCGCTAAACGCGGAACCGGGAACGGCGTGCCGGATATTAATGAAATTGGCAGAGACAGAGGCCGGCCGCCCCGGGGACGTTTAATGGAACAGACCCCCTTGGCGTTTCGTGGCCGAGCGCGTTGATCGATGGATCATGCGATCGACGGTGGACGAGCGTCTTGGCGATGTAATGAAGACCGCGCGACGTGGCGAGAAGAACGATTTGAACGGAGTTTTCTAATCGACCATTGGGAAATGTAGTAATTCGAATTGCCGTTAGCTTCGGAATGAGAATGGTCTAACAGCGTGTTTCAAAATTCGATGTAATTCTATTATTCGATAGACCGTCGATATATTCGAGTAGGCGGTGCGGAGAATTTTTATGTACGCGTAAGACGCCGTTTAATATTGTGGATTTCAATTGATTTTGAATAGTTGGCAGCCATGAGTGATGTATACGATAATTGGTCAAATTCAATTAAAGCTATAGGATGTTTCGTGAAAATGATGACTATGAATATGATGTTCCCGTTCGAAATTGATGTTATAATCGTATTAATTGTTTTGTACCTTGACATACTTGTGATTCATCGACAGAAAGGGTAACCATAAACCTTCGCTTTTTAAATATTTTCCAATTCTGCGCACCACCTTTAACCCCTAACCCACCATTAACCTTTTCACGGAAATAGAAAATCTGAGAATATATTACATGCATGTATGACTTCCTGTCGCCACTAAGATGTTTCCGGAATATGTGCCTACAAAGCAGCAAGTATTTATCGTACATTTCATGCAGTTTGCCGTCTGTTTCTCATTACGAATTTCCGTGGAACTATGAACATTATTATTCCTGTAACAGGAAATATTTTTTCGGAGGTGCTTTTCATAATGAAGCACCTCTAAATACAAGTGTATACAATTTGATGAACTGCACCGGCATATGCTGCATCGAGTTGTTTGTTTCTCATTAAGATGTTCAACACGATGAAAACTTGATTTGTGTCTGCAACACTAACCCCACGGGCTTCACTTGCTACCTATATTTTTGGATACCTCGTAAATCAGGGTGTTTGTATTTCAGTACAAACTTTAATTTAGTATTTATATGATTTAATTGTGATACGTATACTTAATATACCTAAATAAGCGTATCTATAGAGTGCGCACCATTGAGTATTAATTAAAACAAAAGCAATTTTTTAATGGAACAAGTGAGAAAAGCCAAACGACCCTTAAATACGCGCATAATTAGTTACGTCTGTAATAATGTTTCATGGTTAGAAGAAATACGCGTTGGACGCTGCACACGTGTGAACACAATTTTAGTCTGAACAGCCTATGCCCCTTCATTAAGTGTTCTATATACACCGCGCTGCACGTAGGGGCAGATGATTTTAACCCTAAACGACCCACGTACCAACGTCAAACGTTCCACGTTACGCCTTACACGTGTGAGAACAACGTTTTCGACTGAATCGACCCGCATAGCTTCGTCAGGAGATTAACGTCACACATTGCGAATGCAGACTTCATTTAAACATTTCACGCATGTTTGAATGCGTAGAATTTCTCGCCACAAATTTTTCTATATCCTGTATAATTTAAATTATTCGCAATACTTTCACAGACTATGCTGCATTGGCGCAAAAGATATTGCAATTATATTAATAATATTTTAATCTTGTATCAGTGATATTCATATTATCCCGATAATGAAAACCCTCTTCTCGAAGTTGGGAAAATTGAAAACAATACGGTATTAAAATACCCGGCCGACTCAATAATTATTCGTGTATATTGGAACAAATGTGCACGCGCAGATTATTAATCTATCGTCCAAAGTTATTGAAAACATTGAAACGTCATTCTTTATACGTAATTCCGTAAAACAGAGTCACTTTTACCGATATTAAACGAAGCCGATTTTAATAAAGCATATTGATATTTCCTACGGCTGATTGTTCTTGCGAAACAGAATACCGTGTGCCATATAACAACTGAGCCAATAACACATATCTAAAGTAACTTATAGCATATACGATTATGTAAACCAACGTATCTGCAACGTACACTGCTCGTGTTACGCCCATACTACCCGTTACTTATGACCGCAATTCCGTTGCAAATGTTAGGTCCACAGAAACCCTAATATTTAAAAGTTATTTAAAATTATTCCATTGAACGCGACAGGATTTTCCGTTTCCCTTCGCCAAGCGTCCTTCCACAAAGCATCAAGCAATCAAACCGCGATCAAGTAATCCAAATCCGGCCCGGGCTATATAACGTGCGGACAACATCGTGCCAACAGACAGACGTTAAGTCAAAAAACCAGAAAAAAGGGAGAGAGAGAGAGAGAGAGGGAGAGAGCGGGATGGTGGCTTGCTAAAGCGACCGAAATAAAGGCCAGACGCTTTTTTCCATCGGGGAAAATATTCCAGCGAGGCATCTTAACTTGCGAAACACGCGAGTACAGGATTAATTGCGGCTTTCATTATCGGCATTTTACTGACAAAGCCAGACGCGCTCAGTGACGCGCTCGCCCGCGTCACGTTTGCGCCACAGACACACAGAGCGGTATATATTTTGCGGTGGTAAAATAAGCCGTGTGTTCCGAGTCAAAGGCTGCGGTTTGCGGCTCTATGCAAAGGAAACGAACGCCCGGTTAAATGCTGCCGCGTTTGAATCTGGCGAAAATTCCGCTAATTCTGCCCCGTTCATTTTTTAGCGTCCGCGACGCGTTCCACGTGTTATTCCTGTATTTCTCCTACGGTGCCCCGTAGCGTTCCCTCGCGTTTCAGACCGAACGGTGGAGTTTCGAAAAATATTCGGAACTATTCGTCCGTGATTAACATTTCTCGAGCTTTTGAAGAGGCGTGACGTCGACAGGGATAACAGTGAAGGTTTGCTTTGTTCCCGACGGGAGGTTTCTTGTGGCCGTTCGAATTCGACATTTATTACGTTATCATGAACTGATTCTTGGAATACGCGAGGTTTCGCGGTAACGGTGATGCTGAAACGACCGTAATAAAACGGTCGCGAAACACAAAAGTTCTGTTACGATGTTTACAACACTGTGACAATTTATTAAAACAATTCAGTGACAATTTGTCCCTCCTGAACGCTGGTTAAAATTAGAAATCGTGGTGGTATATAGCACTCCTTTATCTACCGTTGCGTTCTTTCCTCCCTTTTATATTTATACAGCCCCGTTTCTCGCGTTTCTTTTCCTTTATCCGCTTTTATCTTCTCGCGTCTAAGCAACCAAGGCGACTGCCATACATCAAAAAGCTCTCCGTTATTTGTGGAATAACAGGATTGGTTCTCTTTGTTGATCAAAGGCCAGCCGAAATTAAATTCGAAATGTCATTCATTCACCGTTCAGTATCGCGGGTTGCAGGGTATTACGGTTGACCAGATGGCGGAAAAAAATCGTAACCAAAAGCCATTTTTCTCTAGGTGAGATCGTGTTAATCGCGCACAGGGAGAAGTGAAGAAAAACGATCAAGTTGGCATGCAAAACATTTCGCCTGGAGCTTTAACGAGCGCATCGCGGGCGAACGATTTCACGGTAGCCAAATAATTCCCCAGGGGATTAAACGGACTGGCGATTTTCTTTGAAAAGCTGCTGTCGTCCTTCGTAAATTTAATTTCCAGAAAATCACTAAGTGCCGCGATTCTTCCCTTTTCTTGCATCGCGATCTAGTAATCGGGGATGTATTGTCACCTTCGAGCACGTCGCCTTTCGATGTGGCGGACATTTCCGTAGATAGAGGAACGAAGGATCCAGTATTTCGTATGTAGAGTACTTATTTTACCTACTTCTTGGGTGGTTTGCGGATTGTAACAAATTAATTCGTTCGTGCGGTGCGAATTATAGGTCCAGTTGTTGCGAATTGTAGGCGAATGCAAGATATGTTACTATCATATCTATTTTTGTTGCATATAATTAGATAAATATTAAATGACAGTTACGCGTTGCATATTTCACGGCAGGTTAAACAGCGAAGAGGGGCAAACGCAATCGGTAAAAAGAAAACGGGTGCCCGCATTTACTTGACATCTGTCAAAATACTTAATATCGTAAATAATATAGCGTAAGACAATTTCTAACTATCCGCGAACGGAATATAATTACACGATAAAAAATGTTGCCAAATGAAAGAGAATTTGCAACGCTTTATTACTCATTACTCCTAGCATTTGGAAAACCCGAGTAGTTCGCGCAATTTTTCATTCTCATTGCTGGATAAATTGCTTTTAACTCGCGATTCATGTAAGTGTTTCGCTGGCACAAAGAACTCGGCGCAGTTTCAACCTTTGCGCTCTGTTGGTACCTATTAAAGTATCAGTGTGCCGAGTACCGAGCCAGAAGAGTCTTTGTCCCGCGGCTCAAGGCTGCTCGCGACGTAATACTTTATCATAGTGAATTTTACGTCATGCCACGGCCGAATGTACGTAGGATTTCATGACGGGCGCACGAAGTATGTTTCCACGGTTAAAACGTTCCGCAGTATCGCAGAGTTTCTTTTTCCACGTGTCCCGACCCTTTGAACGTTCGTCCGGGATAGCCTGTAAAACTCTTCTGTCCGTTTCAAGTGTTTCTGTAACTTTTAACGCGGCGGAAAGCGCATTAATTTTCACCCGATTACGAAGCGTGTCGGGCGAATTAATTTCTGCGCGATGTATGAAAGGTGTTGAACAGCGGGTAGCGATATTGAGATGCGCAAAAAACGAAAGAATAATGAAATGTACGTATTCATGTAATCCTTCGTTCTCTGTTTACGAACAACTCAAGTTGTTCAGAGAATACAGCACCTCGATCGATGCGGATTTGTTCGATTATTCGAACTTCGACTACGAATTCGTCGTTCTCTATCGACTGCTAATTGACAAGTAACCACGATTGACGGAGTGTCACGGTTCGCTCGAAGCTTGACGTCCCTTGCATAATAAAAGAATTTCGCGGGATGTCGATTCCGCAGTTTGACAGCTGTCGTTATCGGCAACAGTTTATCCGCGATTCGAGAAAAGGAAGAGCGCGAATAAAAAGATAACGCGCACCATTGATTTTCGAGAAAATAACGATCGCGTTAGAATAGATTCTAACGATACGGTAGATTTTTTTCTATGCGCACGAATCGAAATTCTGCATGGAAAATTTTAACGGGAGACAAAAACAATCGACTTTCGATTCGCAAAAGTCAGACTGTTTCCGTTAAAAAAAAAATGTAGAGCCTTAAATTATTAGAGCTCGTGAACAATTTATAATTTTTTGTCCCTGCTAGCCAATTTATCAACATCATAACAGATGTTCCGATAACATCTTTCGCAAATCTATTTTCTACCTTCGGGCTGTTTAATTAAATACATCAACAAAAGGGTTTAACGATTTCAGAGCATCGCGATTTAGAGCATCTTCAAGCGCAAGCGAGGATACATCGCTTCAATAAATGAAAATCTCGCATTACGGTCCGCCGTTCGAATTATTCGAGCATTTACTTTTCGTTGCCGCGAATGTTTTGCGATACGCGTCACCCATCAAGAAAAAGAACGAACGTTTCGTATAATGCCAGCCATTAGCATTCTTTCATAGTTTTGCTCCGCAATACCACGGCGAATTTGCGGCGGTCGTTTCTCAAAACAGCTGTCCACAATGAAAGCGTGCTAGCATCCTACTCGCCCGTTTCATCGTCGAATAAAGCACAAGCGTGCACGCTGCTCGAATTCCATGCGTCGCGAACGAATTTTATTTCGCGTTTGGAATCCATGCTGGACACTCTCCCAGCACCAACAAAATATCCCGCGAAATAAATCAATTCCAAGGTTCTTCTTCCAAACATAAATTTATCTCTTGCGATACGACCTTCATTCAGCGCAGACAACGAACACAAACGAACCACCTCTATATTTCTCCCAACTATTAATCATAATTACAATTTACAAATTACGTGCGTCGCGCGCAGTTCTACAGCGTTGCGACAAAAATCCACCGAACGCAGCGTTCCGAAATCGCGATTCCAAACGCTGCGGCACCTGCGCCACGAACGACATTCCAAGGGAGGAAATAAATATTTCTCGTCGGCCACGTGTACACGTTTCCAGGACACCGCTCTCCGTTGAGATCACACTCCACCCCACTCGATCATCGAACGTCTTCCAGCAAACGCGGCAAATCGTTTGGCTCGCGCGGTGACAAACGGCCACCAGCACCGTCCGCTATCGCAACGTTGACCGATCGTTTTATTAACCCGATGTTTCGTGGCGTAATAGTCATTTTTCCGGGGGTGGGCGGGGGGGGGGGGGGCAGGAGCTGGTCCAGCTACGCGGATAGCCCGCTGTCCGACGACCCCGATCCATTATCCTTAGGTTGACAGCGCAAACAGTGCTGTCGGCGTCGTCTAGGTAGCGGCCAATGCATTTCAAACAGAGGCATTTACGGGAGCCCTGTACACACGGTATCATCCGTGAATCGTGGCAAAGGAACGGTGGGCTATCTTGTACCACGTGGGCGATGGAACGAGAGAAAGGACGGTACGAAACGGGCAATAGCGCCGGGAAATGATAAGGGCCACGAATATCATGGCGTGACGTAAACACTTCGACATCCTCGATTGTGAGGCTCGTCGGGGAATCATGACGGAAATACCCTTGGAAAAACACGACGCTCGGCCCCCGGATCGTAATATCCTGTTTCAGCTTATTAAAGGGAGGAATGGACGAGGGAAAATTTTTGTCGCTTGTCGTGGTTGCTATTGTGCCCGGTCTCTGTATGGGGGAATCGTGGAAGATGTTCGACACTCATTCCGATTGGAATGTTTTATTAGATTTAACGGGAACGGGTGGCAGATTGTTATTGATTCGCTTCATCGGTGCGAGGGGCTACGTTGTTTGGATTCATTCTCTATTCATGATTCAGTCAGGATTTTTTTTTAATATGATGTTGTATGTAATTTTTGAAAGAATAATTTGTCGCTCGATTAACACTAATTTCGGATGTCCGAATGTTATCAGTTTTTGTTGGCAAAGTTTGCGCACTTTAGATAACCTGTAGAAATGATAATTGGCGAACAAATGTGAATCCGGCGTGAGTGTAGATTTGACACCTGTATCGATCCCTTGTGCGAACAAGTAATCGTATAATTGTTAACTTCATGAACGTATCAGCAATTACGAAATACTTTGATATCAGTCCGGTTGGGGCTTTGGTATTTTATTGCGTGCTGTACAACATGTCGTTCGCACAGCTTAACTCAGTTTCAAGTGTCTGAACTATCCGCGACATAAATTTTACGGCGAAGGAAACGCTGCACACGGTTCCCTAGTTAATATCAACAGGATTCCGGAGGACCATAATAATAAATTGGAAATCTAATATCGGGATCGTGTGTACTGGTACAAAAGAACCGATACTCGCTCCGTAATCTGGCATCATCAATTTAGCGACCGCTAATTGAAACGCTCATGATGGCGTTCATTAGAGATCCGTTTGCCACGGCAATGAGCGATTAATTTCAATTAATGGACTAGCCCGTCCACCTGTGACCTAAGAGCGCGCTTGTTTAAATTTATTGTCTTCACGGTTCACCGTGAACTAAATTCGCCTCGCGGACCCAAGCTTGGAAAAGGAATATTCGTAAACGTTCTTCCTTCCTGACCGATTGCGCGAAACCGGCCCATCATTTTTCATACGCTCTCGAAGGAAATCTAAATCGAATTGCTCGCAAATTTTACGCCGTCAAATAACACCGTTCGAAGCACGAGCCTTCATTTACGCGTTCAATTAAATCTACAACTTCAATCGTACAAGGGGTGCAATTTTCAATCCGCTTTTCCATTTTCTCCCATGCGCGACTTGAATTCTACAGAGACTAAGAAAAGTCGAAGGACTGAAGACGTCGTTTCCGTGACATCGAAAGTTCGACGGAATTCGAGTAAAGGGAAAATCGAGACATCGATACGTCTCGCTCTACATGTTTCCCTCTTTCCTTTTTTCCGACCGAGTGAGATCTGGGAGCAGGTTGGAAGGGTGGCGACGTGAGTGACGCGAGCTTGGCAGAAGATTAACCCTTGGCAGACCTTTATTTTCTCTCTTCGGCGTTAAGTTCTGAGACTGTTCTTTAGGACTAATCGTAAGACCTCGTGATCTGTCGAAAGCTTGGCAAGCGTGACTCGAATACGCCACTCGAGAGTTCCTGCAAAATTCTCTCCAGTTTCTCTCGACATCTTCTGTTTCTCTCTACTAAAAGAAATTTGGGATAATTCAAATGATATAGAGGTGCGACTCGACGAATATTACATCGAGTCATAGAAATCGTGATAACATTATTTTCCATTCAAATTGTATGCAAATTGTATTACTATGCCATATTTAAGCTTGATAAGATAAGAATTGTTTCTCAAGTATAATACAATGATCCAAAAGCAAAAATTCATTAATATACCAGAAATTGCTTTGTCCACGTTATAATCATGATAATAATATTATCGCATGCTTAGAACCAAAATTAAATTTCATTCAATTGAACACAGAATAGATAAATAATAAAATTAATTGGTTAAATGAAGCGAATGTCTTCTTAGCTTTACGTCAATTATCAATCACACCTCGGAAACCACGAAAAATTGATCCGAACTAATTACACACGTTTCTTCTTTCGCATCCGAAAACCTGCAACAAATTTCCGCGTTTAAAATCTCAAGCCGATCGTCGTCTACGCAGAAACCATACACATAACCAGCAAACCAGTCAACGAAATGGATTGCGTAAGTCACCAATATGCCCCAAAAAGAAAACCATCCAGCACGCGACGCGCACATAAACCAACGTTGCGAATCGAAGCGAACTCATTTCGATGGCGGCGTAGAAAATTGATTTCCCGAGAAATGCGTCCATCCTTCAATGGACTTCCTCCACGGACTCATTCAACACGGCGCTTCGCCCGATTCGAAATCAATTTGATACGCTGCAAACACAGTTTCGCCGACCGGCTAATTGCGCCCGAAACATTATAATTACACGAGGAACGGTCAACGAATTCGAATGTCCCGTTTAACGACGAGGCACGAATTACGTCCCGACCAATTGCATCAACCGGGACAGCACCTGCTCGTATTGCGGCCCCGAATGTATTTCAATGAAGTGTATTGTCCCGTGGAAACGGAGGAATTATATAACGAGTTATGCAATTTATACCGCCGCGGACGTTTTATCGTTTTATCGTTTTATTCCTATTACGTCGCTCATTAAACCTAGCCGCATCGTTGGCTCCAGTAATACGACGAGACAATGCCAATCACTCGGGCGGGCAATTGCAACGAAAACAGGCCCGATAACATCGACGGACAAATACATCAGCGAGATCGTTCGTCCATACGAGCGGATCGAACTTCAGCTATCTTGATTATAGAATTATTCGGAAGAAATTAGGTGGGGATCGTTCCTTGTACATGGCGGTGAATTAGGGGCACGCCTTGGAAACGCGAAGACGCACGTTTACTGTGAAGAACAGAGAAAGATTGTTTATTATCAAAGGTCAGTTGCTAGATGCATTCGAAGTATATCTTTCGAGCGTTCCCGTTCTTTACCAAAAATCGTATGACAGATATTGTATCCAGCTTCAAGGTATAGGATTCTATTTCTTTTCACGGTGGACTGTCACGCGCCTAAGCTTGCCAGCTGCAGTTTATTGTGATTGGTGACCGTAGGTCTCGGGAATGGCCGACAAATCGCGCTCCGTTTCACTCTTATGCACTCTTAAGGCACACAGAGATTTACGGCTCCCGTTTTTGTAGATTTATAGAAATGCATCTTCACGCGCCGTGAAACACACGGGCCCCTTCGGACTTGATAAATCACACTGATAATGCAAAACCAAAGAAAATGTTTTATTTCTTGTTCGCAACTGATCGAAGATCGGTGTTTCACGGGAAAACGATAACGCTAATACTCCCATCGAGATTACTTTAAATCCAGTGCCCGAAAAACAGCAAAATAAACAATTAGGAAGAAATATATTCGAGAACTCGCTAATCACAGTACCGATGAAGTGTACACAGTGCAATTTGATCAAGCTCATTATTTCCACATTCAGCCGAATTCAGTCCCACCTCCGAACAAAAACGTCTCCAACGTCGTTTCGCTTATCCAATTACGCAAATCTACGCCTCATTGCTCGTCTTCCCGGTTGACTCGATTGCGCAACATCGATTCACCTCGCGATGCGTTCGATCGGATGTCGTCACCAGCCGCTCCAGCCAAGATTCAACCCCTGTCGGGTCTCGTTAATCGCCGTACACGCCGCGTAACAACCCTATCGCTTTAAGTCGGCCGGGATCGATGTTCGCAACGATTCCGGCTGCGGGAAACGATATCTCCCTCAACCGGCGCCTCGGAATCAGAAGGTACATTCGCTGCGGCGTCAAAGAAGTTCGACAGGGGCGCAAATACGCCCGGCAGGATCAGATACGCCGGAAGGGGTGCTCGTTAAACGGTCCGCCACGGGTCACCGGTTAATCCTCGAGATCGACTACACGCACGATTTGCAAGCGTCCCGTTAATTATCATGAACGTCGTAATGCAATCTGTTCCGCCTCTAGGTGAATGGAGATTATCCACGTGCCGAGGGAGACGGCGTTTATTATATAGAGGGCAGGCGATCCCCTTTTATATTGATAAATCATTCGCGCGCGGATACCCGCGGGCAGTGATTTTGTGCGCGAGTTGCAGTTAAGAAGAAATTACTGGATACTTTTCGTTTTATTTAAGCGGAGCTGATTGAAGTGCGAGCACGGCGTGACGTGGCACCAAACACAAGCTGAACGGCTTGGGTGAACTTCGAGCAACGTTCGAACGAAGCCTGCGACGGATTGTTCGAGGCGGCGTAATACGGCTAATCACTACGCGAGTACTGTCGCGAGTTCAATCGACAGTCGAACTTGCATTGCGAAGCTAACGATGGCCCGTAATCTATTTATTCAGTGTAACTAAGTACGCGGACAGTTGACCGACGGATTCATTACACGTGCCCTCGTAATTTCGGCATACGCGTTAATTTCCATCAAGTGGCCACGTGGACGGTAGGGCCACTTCTCGGCCCTCCACCATTTCCGTTGTTCATAGATTTCCGTTTGTACATAGATCAACGCGATAGCGGTGATCCGGTCTACGCGGTGACCCGACGGTGGAAAATGCAATTGTTTCATACTTAGAGCGCATCCTGTAGACTTATTTGCGCATTCAATTTTGGTGTGACGGAAGCGCGATACGCAGGGCGGATTGATACAGTTTGACATGTTTTAGTAGTAGTACAGAAGTACATGTTTACTTATATATTCTTGGAACGTAAGGAATAACGATGTTCTAGGTCCCCGAGGTTCCCAAAAATTTCGCAACTGTTTAACATCCTCTGTTCGAAATGAAATTGTATCAAGAAGAATCCAACGTTCCTTCGTTCCCTGGCTTTACAGTAGCCTAATATAAAGTTCACGGAATGTTCGAAAGTCGCTTTATCCATTGCAGAAGTCAATTTGTGCAAGGTGCGCTTCCAGTTATGACTTCATGCTACTGTGGTGACAGAAGAAGAAAGTTTTTACAACTTTCCCCGCAGTTGATATTTTTGAACCTTTCACGATACGGCTTCTCGAAGCTAATGCTGCGCGAGGCTTCCTACTATAACCCCTTTCCACAAAAATTGTTCGCGTTTTATTAGAGATGCACGAACTTCTTGAAGAGATATTGAATTGAATTGATGGAAATCAAGATATTGTGTATGTGACAATAGTTGAATCTTTCAGGGGCGGCGACAGTGTTACAGATTCTGTTTAGAACCTTGTCAATGTATGCTCTTATTCTGGCAAGTTGTTCTTTGTCGCATAATATTTTTAACCATTCTATAATCGTTCGCATTCTAATTTGCACGTCGTTTCAGTGAAATCTCTCTCGTTGCCAGTGAAACGGTAACATCGACGCAGTTTGGAGCACAGAATTGAAAAAAGTCACTCGAGACTTCGAAACAGCAATATTGCCAGTAAAATCTGGATGGGCGAGAAAACGTGAACGCCGCGGGGGTACAAACTCGGTCAAACTAAAATTGCTGTGCTTGTCCTTCGAGCATTTAGCGAATTGCCCACAGTAAGCACAGGCCACCTGATTCTCGCCGTATTAAAACTTCAAGTCTTAAAACCGGAGAAGGAGTTGAGAAGGTGAGACGGACGAATGAAATTCAAGTGACGTGGACGTAAAACAACGATCAATCCGGTATTATGTCACCCCTTTCCCTCTGGCTTCTCCTAGGCGTGTCCTTGCAATTGTAAAAAGCGCGAAGTGTAGGAAAAGTTTGCGTCCAGATTGCCACTGATCGATAATGCTTTCAGTGCAGAAATATTTTTTTAATACCTAGTATTAAGTCAGTGGATCGGACGCGGTGCTAAAATCAAAATGAAAACTATAAAACCTGCGAATCCATGCCTTTCCCGAAGTATTCGAGGACCTTAAACAGCGTTCCCGAAATTGATTTTAAGATTAAACGTTTCTATTCCATTACGATGCTGGCTGTATTTGAGAAAAGAAAGCAAAATCAAGGACAAGGAGTAATCTTTTTGCTAGAAGCGATACGAATACCTGACCGACACGAGTACCCGCATTAAAAATTATTGTGTTCGACACGGAACAACTCTCCCCTAGATGCGTTTTTTGTAGCTTGTTATCGGTGTAGATCCTCGCGAAATGACTGTCTACCCATGCTCGTCCCGGCTCACGAGGATACGACGTCCGTAACGGACGTAGCGTGTGATCGATCATTATTGGATCCTCTCATCCTTCCACTTCTTTCATCGTGAGTCCCCCGTACGCCCGTCAATCCCTTTATAAACACGACCCGCTTCTATTCCTGCTCCCTTGTTTCGCACGTCATCACCAAAGACTATCATTGCATCGCGCCACTCCATTTTCCATAATGGCTGTTTTGCTCCGCTCCGCTCTCTCTCTCTCTCTCTCTTTCTTTCACTCATTTTCCCTATCGCTTTTCTTTTTTACTTAGCCTCGAGCGAATAAGAAAGGAAAATAGTTATCCGATCAAAAATCAGAGCGCACGGATAATCGAAGTGCTGCCGATTGGCCGAGGGACAAGCTTCCGATCATTTTTCATACCAGAACGTTTCCCCCTCGCTTCCCGACGAGAATCTTCTCTCGTTACTTCCAAGTCGGACATCATTCGGCGTTCGTCGGTTAATGATATACGTTTGACGCTAATTGATCCTCCGCTGGAGATGATTAAATGGTCGTCGAAGAGAATCGTTCAAGTGTTGCTTAGCTGCCAGTATTATTCGTGGATTAATTTTGTCAGGTTGACGGTAACTTTGTTCTTGGGTAAAATTGATCCATTCACGCAACATGCACTACATTGTTTCCGCCTCGATGATCCCCTTGGCGTTCTTCGTTCTTTCTGTACTAACGCGTCTATCTTCGGCATAGACCGCCCTCCTCACTCCCCACTGCCAATTCCTAAAAGTTAGTTCGCCACTTTTAGCGGGGAAAGTTTCGTGTAAGTAGATAGTTCATGCGGATAATTAATAGGATCATGGGGCAAGAAGTAAATTTCATTAGTCCATCTACTGGCAAGAGTTCTGTGAATTTGCCATTTACGGCCCAATTACTATGTAGTAGATGGGAGTGTTCTACGGGGTGTTTTTAGAGCTACGCAGAAAATGATATTAGGGGCTGATGAAGCAAACGACCCCTTGGCCGAGAAGAAAACGTTGGCTTTATTACCGAATTGACGGTTTCGATGAAACGTTACGGATAAATCGGGTAACCCGTTAAGAAATCCCTACTCTAATCGGTAATTAATTAACATCAAACGAACAAACGATCCACACAACGTTTATGGCACAACAAGCATACTTTTAGAACGCGACACTGCAATATTCGCGATACGCGCGAATACAATTACCGAATCGAAACGTATCGTCCCACCGGAAATATAATATCAACGAAGAAACACGAACACGCCGCGCGCGTAAGTTGCCGCTCCGCGTAGTACGAACCTCGCCGTGAAATATTTTCACCGAGGTTCCCTCCAGCTATCATTTATCACCGAGTATCAACGAAACGACACTTACCGTGCAGTCAGTCACGATATACGAACGCTTAATCATCCACGGGGGTGCAGGGACGGGGGCCGACGCCAAGGGAGGACGGCCCGCGTGAACGACACCTCGAACTCCACGAAAGTACCAACTTGCCGAACCGGTCTACTTCCATAATTGAATTTGCATGCGAACGAAAGCAACGCGAAAAGCATCCAAACCACAACGATTCAATGGAACACGATTGACAAGTTCAGTTCGCGCTCGAACAGCTTGGCCGTTCGCGATTCAAAAAACGTTCTTCCTCCCGCATCTACGAGAAACGACGCCCGCTTGGGGCTGTTTAAAATGTTACCACTGTTCGCCCATTTTCCATGCGCTCGTCCGTTTCCCGTTCGACGTCGACCGTCGAAACGGCGACGAACGATACGAAAGGTATCCGCGATAC
This sequence comes from Nomada goodeniana, assembly GCA_963969485.1. Taxonomy (NCBI): domain Eukaryota; kingdom Metazoa; phylum Arthropoda; class Insecta; order Hymenoptera; family Apidae; genus Nomada; species Nomada goodeniana. The sequence goes on from OZ018299.1 coordinate 29,090,299, forward strand.
GCGACGCGAGGCCAAGCTAGTTATCGCGTGGGAAACATTACGACAGCAAATACGACGATCAGAACGTTCCGCGTGTCGTTTGTTGTGTCGCAGCCGGATCCATAATTGTACGGCGGTATTGCACGGCCTCTGAGAACGGCGCGCAGTCGTTGACGCAAAGCAAAGCGAACGTAAATTGCTATTGGAATTCCATTGCGCCCCGCTCATCGGTATACACGGGCCACTTCTAATTCGATCAGAATGATCTTTAAACAGAGTTTATAGGGTCCTTAGAATTTCCATGGACGAGTCGGACGGGAATACCGAATGTGGAGGAGCGGAGGCGGTTGAAGGGGGCCCGAATTCCGGCTGCGAAACTGGCGACCCTATTTGCAAAAGTATGGGTCGCGGCCACCTGATAACATCGACGCTGCGTTTGATGCTCGCCGCGTGGAACTTTCCGAACGACTGGTTTAATCGTTACGGATTTCGTACGACGCCGACGTCGATAGAATACGAATCGGCGAATGAATAATCACTCTAACGTACGAATCAGTTTCTCTAATATACCTGAAGCACGCTGAATCACTAAAATCTTTATTTAACTTGAGCCGACAGTTGATTTTTTGCGAAGTTCAACTGGAGCGAGGTTGGAAAATACATCGCTGATATATCTCCTTCGAACTGCGCCGCTTATCGAGGGATCGTTAGCTTCGTAGTGGTCACCGCAGGTTAAACGGAAACCGCGACACTCCGTAAAATCAAACTGCGCAACATTCCCTGTTACGCTCCGGATTCGATAGTTCCGCCACGACCGACGCGACCAAAATATCGTTGAACGTCGACTGACACCGGCGAACGCCCGGGGACAGTTGTCCAGGTTAAGTTTGCGGCCGGGGCTAGTCGAGTCGTCGGACGACAAAATTCGCCACCCAACTATTTGCCACGGACAACGCCCCTCGCCGGCCCTCCAGTTTCGTCGTCGAGCGAGCGACAAATTTCAGCACCTCGCTAAATGCGCGAACTCCGCGCTGTCTTCCTGACGATTAAACTCTTCCCGGCGACTTAAACGCACGTACAATGGACCCGGCGAAATTCCTCTCCGCGCAAAAAGCCGTCCGCCTTAAAATGCGGTCGGTCGGACCCGGAGTGCAGGCGCGCGTGCCTGAAATCGGGGCCCGCGCGGACCGCCAGAGTTGTCGGGTCGTAAGGGACAAGGGAAAAGCAAGACGACTCGTAATTATGACGCCATTATCGTCGCGCCGGGGGCGCTTAATTACACGGCGTTAGCAGCCCGGACGTACACACGTAGCCGAGCCGAGTTAGGTTAAGGCGCTCGCGGGAATACTTAGCCGCCTCTCTCCAAGGCAGATCCGAACAAGCCGAAAGGACTACGGTGGCCGTAAGGGCAGGTAGCAAACATCAGGACCCGAACGTAACTTCCAGCCGCTGGCTCTTGTTAATTAAAGATCACGTCGGTTACGTGTACCACCTCCTGATCACCGCGGACCGAGCCGTACCCCCGAACAACTTCGCCCACCTTTCTCTGTGTGCAGAGAGTGTCCCGGGTACGTCCCGCGAAATTTATCGAAAGCGCCGAGGATAACGCTGTGCATAGTTTTGAATATGCTTCATGAGAGCAATAGGATCAACGAGGTCGGATAGTTTTAAGGCAGACGTGGCTCTGTACTTTGATACGGAGAGTTCGCTTGTTCCATGGGAAGCAAACGGACAATATGGAGCATTTCAGTGAAAAGAAGAAATCTGACCGTCCTGTCTCCCTTGTGCGTCCACTTATTTAAAAAAACCACTATCACGAGGTTGCGTGCTCCCTTAAATCCCACAACTTTCATTCGAAACGCGTTCGCGTGATGTTTGATGTAAACCGAGATATTTCACATGGACCGAGTTCTCGGGACGCCCTGTGCGTACGTTGGACGTCAGAGGGGAAACGTCGAGGACAAGGTAACGCCAGGGGGAAACGTGTACATCGGCGTCTTCGTAGAATTATGGTAAACACGTGGCTCTACCGCGCGATCGAAACCCTGCGTGAACACGCGTCAACGCATTAATTGTAGAAGCAACGTTGGGGCTATTTTACGCGGCCGAGCCACGATATTCGCGCGGCGGCACTATGCACCCTGTTCGCGTGCACCGACGCAGAGAACCCGGAGGATAATTAAATGTAAAGGGAATCTAGATTTTAATGGATTACGCTTTGGATATGGGGTTGGGGGGTGTGGGAAAAAACCGTGTTCACAAGTAAGTGGATCGTAGAAAGGTACGGATTTTTGCGGCGCCACCGTGCGCGCATACCTTTTGAGTGTTAATGAGTTTCTATCATTTCATACGGAATGCCCCGCGTGCAAGTCTCGCGTAATTTCCATCGGTATGCTTTGCGTGTAGTTAAATGTGAGATGAAAATGTCACGGAAATGTGGTGTTCCTGGGGTGTCGTATTAAAAAGCCGGTGTAGATACATGTGTACAATAGGCGAGGGAGGATGAAGCATCTGGATTCGTATTGTAATGGATTGACTGGTTCTGTCGGCGCGCTAAGGGATTCGATACAGATGCGTTTTCAGTGCGTCGTCGTCGTGTATTGATAAATATGCCATCGAGTTGTTAATAAATTGAATGGATTCATTGTTGAAGCGAAAGATTCATTTGTCGTTGACCCTGCAAACTTGAATTACGTCGAATAGATAAAGATGCATCTGATTTCTTTCATGTTTTATGGTCGTTGTGAGTTATAACTTTCTATTTATTCTGTGGACCCGTAATTATACCATACATTTATCTTATTCTTACCCATGGAATACCTATATTAACGATGCTTATGCAGGTATTGTACAGGTGCCATACGTGTATAGGAAGGTGCGATACATTCTAGAAAATATTATACGATGGTGTACTTTTATAGAATACAGTAGCCTTGAGAGAGAGAATAATTTTATCGAACTGCATATTTTTTCATAGTGGTTTAAACACTTTAAGCACTCAATTGTTCCTTCCATGAGAACCTTTTCAATCCTACGCTCGTCTATATTAATATAATGCATAATGCTTCATTGGAACGCGTTAAAGAACCGTTTCGTTGACGCATATTTTCCATAAGCGAGCCCTGGGTCTGTGACGTAAATGAAATATTGAAATGGATTAATATGGAGAATTTCTAACAGTGCTTCCGGGGTTCGCTGAAACCAACCGTGAAGACCAAAAGTTGCAGGGACCTGGAAATCCCCGAAGTCCTGTAATATTCAAACTCCACATTTCGGAATCTGCTTCCGTGAATCACGAAATTTTATTTTAATACGATGCAACTTCTTCGCCAGAGTACGTGGGGACACATCTAAATACACCACTGTTGGACAAAGCTTTGAATAAAACATTCTATAAATCTAGAGAACGCGTTGCCTCGAGTGCGGTATGTTGAAATATGTTTCGCTCGCACAGAAATTCATTACTTCTATATAATATTCAATAAAGCACACAATAATTCTTTCTCAAGATCAATAGCGGACGCTATTAACGATACGGAACAAATTGTCTGACTGAAAATTTTGAAACTGTTTGATTACCTTTGATCATTTCTATTTCGGTATCGAGTATGTTGCAAAAGAATTTAAAGAAAGTTCGACACTCACAGCGAAACGTTATCTTGCCATAATTTATGAAACTACTTTTTTCTATTGGAAAACCTAAATGTGAATCGTCGACACATTTTTCCCCTTCGTAAGGGGATAGATATCCCAAGGGTTGAAGTTGAACAGCGCAAAGCCAAATCCCAGTCCCTTTCGCGTTAGCCTGCAAAGCACCAATTAACCTGCCATCAATGGTACATGGCCAGGTGACATCTTTACCAGAACGAGAACCGACGTATAAAACCTTAACCCAATTCGTGTTAATTAGCCATTCACACATACCACTGGCAAATTTTGATTCTTCAGTCAACTCACCTGTGTGTTTTTATACGGCACACGATGCATACGTATTTATCTATCATCGTAGAATTCTAGGATAATAATAAACTACTACCCCGTTCGCACCTGTCGAGTTAATCGACGTAATAAAAATTTGAGGCGAAACGTAACGCGAGAAATACACACTATTTATTCCCTTTTGTCACGAGGCAATAACAATAAATAAAAATTTTCCTTCGGATCAGGCTTCGGCCGCGATTATTCAAAGCGTTGCTTTATTGGGTACAATTTAGATTACAAACACAGATAGAACATATTATTCACGATTGGACACATGATTCAGAGATTCAGATACGTATCTCTACGAAAGCAATTTACAATTAGTGTACCTTATTAAATTTATATGTACACCTACACGTGAACAACACGTTCAGAACAGATTCGTCAATTCACCGCTCCATCTATTACTTCGCTTTTTACACCAGTATAACACGCAAGCTTATTTATCTGGATGCCAAAGCCACTGTTTTTTTACAAATCCTACCGAAGGGTGAATACGGAGCTTTTAAGCGCATGATTGCAACAAACAACCGTGAATGAATTGGCAATGCGAAAGTTTGTGAGTGCTCAATTCGTTGGAATGAAAAAGCTTTATCGGCTGGGCTATAAACATTGCATCGAACGGATTTAGCGAAATTATTTTTCGATTCCATTGCGTCCATTTCACGATCTTGAGTGGACCATGGACTATGCAGAATGTTGAACCGTTAACAGTACCATGATCACAAAACAAATTGCATCAATAGATTTTTAGTATTAGCATACACGGTGATCGGTAAAGCATCGTTCGATTATCTATACTTACTTCACAATAAATTTACGAAGTTTATTTCTGAACAAAAATTGCCACCTTTATTTTGTTCTCGCTTTTCTATCAAAGTTTATTTGTTTGAATAAAAATATTCTAACGTTATCGTGCTTCGCGAAAAGATACTTGAACGTTGAATATGAATTTTGCCAAATTCCCCATGCCCGTAGTTCACGGCTTCGACATTTTGTACATAAGTGTCACCCGCACTGGGAAGCAACAATCACCTGCAATAATACCAATAATACCAATAAGTGCCAGAGCACTGTATCGCGTGACTTTCGCGAAAAGTGTTCTCATCTTTCTTCAATCCGTAATCTACTCGAACATACCCGATAGCGCATCGAAATTTGAATGCTTCTCCGTCGATTTCTTCCCGGCTCCTTTCGAATCGCGAACACTGTACGTGTCCCGTGCGTGACACGTGCGCAGGTATATACAAGCCGCCCAGACAACGTAGTTAACCCGCACACAAACGTACCGCCTTTGCCGGGCTCTTTCGTTAACGATCGCACTTCAAATTACACCAAATCTAGGCCAGAGCCGCAATACGGCTTTTCGGCCGGAATATAAGACAGGTTAAACAGTCTTCGTTATAGAATATTCGGCTGCCGCAAGGACGCGAAATATCGGCACCGACACCGTCCTCAGGTTACGAGGATAATTAACCCTGAAGGAACCCTTAACTCGTGCCGCCGCTGCTGTGCGATATAATAGACCGCGGAGAATTTCCACGACGGCACTCAATGCGCGTCGCGGCAACGAACATACAGTTTTCGACAATTCCCCCGAAATTCGCCGTCCGCTCTCTACTTTATCTGCGCCATGAATTCCCGTCCGACATCGACGAGCGCCGAAACCAATAGTCGTAATGGATTGGAGGCAAGATTATACTCGCTTTGGCCCGCGTTACGCTGTATTAAGCAGCATAGATGGATGCACATATGTACGGTCGCCGTGTTAATTATTGTCGCCGCGCGGCTTCGTTTAATCGTTGTCGTTCCAACGTTCCGGCATTGCCGCAGGGATGATATTGTCGCATGATTGTCGCCGCGAAGTGAAATTCGCGGCGCCTCAAATCGGTTTGCTCCGTTCTGTAAGATCGAATAGCAGTGGACGCGTGACCGTTTGTTTTTTTTTCTTCACCCGTGCTGGGTTCAATTGGAATATTGATTGAAATGAACGTCGCTGCGGCGGCGAACATTATTTCGATTTGTCTCATTTGTTTCGTCCGACGGTAATAAACGCGTCATCAATGCGTTACGGCGAGGTAACGAGTGTAGTTTTATTGGCTCCGCTCACGATATGGACACGTAACAGGGGTTTACGAAATGAAACGGTCGAATCGAAGGAAATAATTTTATGGTCCCCCGTCCCCATGCGTTTCGAAGTAGTATGCGTCGCATCGCGCAATAAATCTGTGGCTGTTTTACCGCGCCGTTCTGATAAGGTAATTGATTTTTATGATCCGGTTTATGTTTCCGTTAATTTGTGAGTTGCAATTTATGAACCGCGTCTGCGGAATGATACGAGCTCTAGACGTACGATGATTCAACGACTCTGCACAAACGTACTGGATGCATAATAATATGTAGCCATTTCGATTTTCGAACGATTTTTATCCCTTTGAAACATAATTCATTGTCAATGATAGTTTTGCATAAATACTCGGAAAAAGTTGCTCGCTCGTTCACCGTCCTGAGAAAATATCACGTTAAGATATTCAAAAAGAACATATTATTCATTGAGAAAGGTAACTTGAAACATTCCTTGTTCACGGAACAATTCACTCCAATAACATTCGCGTCGAACCGACCGTATTAAATCGAAATTAATATCAGCGATACACAAACAGTCTGAACATTTTTCTTCCGTTACCCACTGCGAAAACTAAAACATCGGCCCGCTAGGTACAGTCCAGCAAAGCTATCAAATAAATCCACCGCAGAGTTACATCCATTTAATTACGATGTAATACACCAGGCGAATTGGCGGCCAGTGTCGTGCCAGAAAATGTATCCTCCAGGTTGCAGCAACCGCGCTACCTTACGCCGGACAGAGGCGAACCGTGGGGACACTGATAATTGCGACCCGTGGTGTATATTATTTGCTCGATGGCTCGTAAAATTCGGCCGCGTCGTTATCAGGAATACGGTGAAGCAAAGTCAGCGGTGGAAGCTCGTTCGTTTTGTCGATTCGATTTCGGCATTGTTAAGTAGAATGGCCAGAGTTATGGCACTTTTGCCACCAATATATTGCGCGGGCTCGATTTAAAAGTTCGTAGAAAATCAGACAGAGTTCAGGTCTCTCTCTATTTCTCTCTCTCTCTCTCTCTCGCTCTCGCTGATCTGGATCACGAAACGCTGAGGCTGCAGAATCCCGGGGGCAGCATCGTACTTTCAATGAATGTCGATAAAACTCCGATTGATAACAAAGTGAAGCGCGTCAAGTGCGATTCGTCCTGCTCAAATTAGGTCAAGTGCTTCCCTCCAAATAGACGGCTTGGCGATTAAACGCTGAAAATGGACGAAAGGGGCCGGCGAAAAACGAAAAACTGGAACGGCGATGTTGATTTCAGATCACAGGAGTCGCTCTTGATATAACTTATTCCAAATGTAATCGATGGCTGTTTACTTTTTCAAGAGCTGCTCCCCGGTCTATGGATGCGCGAGGGGGAGGAAATTAAGCTACTGGCGTGTTTCGAAATGTATGAGAAAACAAATGTTTGCATCGGCTGGCAGAGTGGTTCAGAAGGATTTTATGATGTCAGAAAATGAGCCACTTGAATTGCTGAGCGGAGAGTTGCGTTCTATGGTCAATTCGTTCGCCGCAAATGTTCAATTAATAATTCGATTTTCGAACTGGGAAATATAAATTCGCGATACTTTCAATTTTTCCCGAGAAATATAAATACATAATTTGTATTGAGAAATTGGCTCGTTGCACATCGTCCTCCGCAAAATATCTGGACGGATAGTTCGCGCAATTTGACCTGAATGAGTCTACGGGTGTTTCACGACGCAGCATCACTATTTCAAAAGTTTTCTAATCTTAAAAAAAGTATACAGAGGTTATCAATACCGTGCACCGTAAGCTGCCCGATATTGTGCTCCAAGTCCATTCCGCTCGGAATTAATAAGTTTTAGAACGGATACGGCGGAATGTCTTTAGAATTTTTCCCCATTTTTCCGAAAGTACTTTCAGCGCTTAATTCTTAATACGTTTATACGATTCTTGGTCGTCGCGCAATTTACGCCCGCAGCTTTTAATGGAACTTTTATTACAAATACAAATACCAGAAATGCCCGCAACGAAATCCATTAAACGGAGTGTTAGCCAAATAAGCGAGTTGCCGCTGCTGGTTTAAAATTGATTTTGTCGAGAACGAAAGTTTGTATAACAAATTGTTTCATATTTTCAATTTATATTTTCGACGGGTCTGACCACTTGCACATCGGCCGATATATTAATTAGACACTTCTTCATTGCGCAAACAACCAAATGAATTTTTCCCTCCGCGACACTTTTTAAACGCATGCTTTTATTCAAAAAAATTTATTTAAAAAATCTCCAAACGCATCTTCCACAAAATAAAGGTCACTTCGCTCGGAATTTCATTTTCGTGTTAAATATTGTCCTTTACTGCGCGAACTGCAATATAAAGGGCAAATACAAAAAAAAATAAAATATGCGGCGCTGCCATTTCATTGAACTATTCTTTTCATATCGAATTCATCACCATCAACATGAGCTGTAAATATTTCACCACCGCCGCGTAACATCGGTGGAAAAGTATTGAAATTGATATATCGTGAAATCGTAGCGACTCTTTATTATCACTCCTCTGGCGTGTAATATTTGATACATTAACATCCACAGAATTTCTATATTCATATTAAACACAATACCCACCATCCATATATTAAGTTCGCGAGTCATCAATGTATTCCAATGCCATGTTTCAATTGTTCGTCAACTTTTTTTATAGCAGCGCTACGTAACGCTGCTGTGCCGTACATTTTCTATCAAGTTTCTTTTAATATAAAGTCCTTGAAAGGCATCGACACGCCCAAATGTAAACTACTCAAGTGCACTTCACCCCTATCGCCACCCCTCTAACCGAATCGTCACATTTCTCCAGACGTTCGTACAGACGCGACGAGACTCGCAACAATGATCATCGATGGTCGAACAATGGTAAGGATACGATAGAAAAGTGTAAACGACAAAGGTATCGTAAAGGGTAGCGTAAACATTTCCGAGTGAACAACGAAACAGCCAGCGACCGATCTCGTTAATACAACCGGTAAGTAGATTCGCCCTTGCTAACGACGGGAGACGCATACGGAGAAACGGAACTAACTCAAACACACTGTCCCGGGTCGCCAAGTTCTTTAACCGTAACTTAGCGACCACGCCCCGGACTGCCAGCCGGGAATTTAAGTTCGAAAGCTTCGAACTTCGCCTAATTACGGTTTGCACAGCTCGTGACGTCCGCGCGTTGGCCGTCCGGTACGTACCCGATTCCACTAAGAACCGAGATGGCCAAACATAATTGAACCGGTATCCGATCCGCTCGATAATTCGTCCGTCGATACGAAACTCCGTCAGAAAATTGAAGACGGCGTCGGGAACTTTCTATGGAAATCGTCGTACCGTTCGGTCGCCAGCTGTTTCAAACGCGAAACATTGATCCACCAATCGATATTGCTCTATGACGAATAAATTACGAGGATAAATGGAATATACATGTATGGCAGACGATGCCTATGGAACGTGTGGCTGTATTGGTCGTTCGGGCGATGGAATACACGGTGGAGTACGGTGAAAGGAGTTTCATAGACGTGTTTCGACGCGGAGTAAATAGTTTGACGATTTTCATTTCGAGCGTGTAGTTTACGTTCTAGTGGAGCTTTTCGTTTCAGTTGTAAAATTTGTCGGAATTGGAAGTACGTTTTGTAATTAATACGAACACAATGGAAGAGAGATGTGTGACTATTTTATATTTGTGGACATTCGGGATACTTTTTAATTTCTTGTCTACAACATGTGTCGGTGTTGCACAAAGATGGGCTGGTTCGGTTTTATGCGAATGGAAGAGTAGATAATTTTTGAAAGTGGCCGATGAGTAAAGGAAATCGTCCATCGTTTTTAACAGAGTACCCTATTTTATCGCACAATGATACTAATAAACAGCATGTCACGAACGTGATTTTGCATAAATTACACCAATTACTTACTGAAGTCCTCCCTTATCCCTGACGTTACCCTAACGCATCCCCTATTGATTTCTACTTCTTCCGCTCAATGAACAACTTCCTGAAAGAGGAGCGTTTTTTTTTTAAAGAGGGGTGCATCGAAATCGCTTTTCAGCAGTTTCTTAATGGCACTGGTGTCAATTCTTAGAATCGTCTAATATATACACTGTTACTGTTGTTAAGGATGAGTCATCAATTCGAAAATATTTATATACATCGATTTTATTTTTGTACGTTATATTTTATCCAAGTATTCAAATTTAAGAAAGAAAAATTAAAGGATATTTTCCGGATAAGGCATAATTCCTAGATAATAATTCTTAAAATCTTTTCAATTTCTGATGTTTCCTGGATTACCAAATACCAAAATATTTCAAAGTGTGCCCTGATCAATTCAGTTTCCAACAATTCTGGGATGCCCAGCGACAATAAGCGTACCTTTTAAGGATTCTTGAATCGATGAGCCACGATAGGAAAACACGATCCGCTTCAACGTTCACTCGAACAAGAAAGGCATGATTTCGAACATAGCACAATGGTGTAAAAAATATGAGAAATTGGAAATACGATTCGAGAGATATCGATGCGCGATCTGTGTTCGCTATCGCACAACGGCCTGCGCAAATATCTCAAGCGTGTTATACACCAAGATAGCTATCGAAGTGGACGCCACTAAAATGAAAGTTCACGTGGTGCAAAAGAAGCCTCGTCGTTTCACGAAATTTAGTTCTGTTGACTTTCGTAAAAATCGAATTGAGAAATAGCGTACATCTCAATTATTATTTTTCCTTCAATTGTATACACGCGACAGCTTTGGATAACGAGCCACATGTTCAGCTTGACAAAGGAATATCGCGTCTGAAGCTAACAATAAAGTGTAGAAAAATAAAATGAGCTTGATGTAAAAAGGGTTACAGACATTAATAACGCCGCAACGTCGTAATGAAAAAAGCAGCCACTAATGGATACACATAGTATACGTTCCTTAATACGAGTAGTCCACATTTGAATTATGTTTCCGTTAAAAATGGTAATTCTGACCCCGGAGCCCCAGAAGACGTTCCCATCGGAGCTTGTAACGGGGCCCTCGGGGTCCCATGAATTCGGGGAAAGGAAAAAATACATTTTGCATAACATTTTGTTAGTCTGTCCTTACATCTCGTCTGCCATATAACCACACTTGCCCTGTACAGCAACTAATAATTCATTGGCCAATACGTATATTCGATACATTGAAACACGTAATACTACGATTAATCGAATATTTGCCACGCACCATTATACCAACTCCTTGGTGCACTGGTATCGTGCATTATTTCCCTTGCTTGCGCCAATAAAAGAACAATCGAATAAATATCAAACAGCAGTGTACTAACTGTCGCGACGAACTGTCTCAGTAATTAAGAACAATTTTCCACCGTCCACAAATAAGTTTTCCATTAGCACATTCCATTAACGATATTTCGTTTGTCACTTTCGTTTCATCTGCTATCGTTCACTTTTTCCAAATATTTTCTATCGCGATTCAGCGCACAAATACGCAACGGCGGGGACTGTTTCTAATTTACGAACACGCTCGTCGAACTCCAGCTTGTGCGAACTTGCATTTAATTTCCACGCAACAACAGCGGACAACAGCAATGCGACCTTGTCTCGGAATCTGACATAAATACGTGTTGGCATCTTCCCCCTATATTGCTTTACTATTGGCCGACCGATAGGCAGAGAAATTCATGAGGGTTCGTTGTGCTCGACGTCAACCCCCTTGTGCGACACCAGCCATACACCAGCCATACACCAGCCATAACTCCATCGGTCCAACCCCACGAATATGCTAGTCGTACCATTTTATTTCGCCCGCACGCTATGTCATCGCCTCGAAATCATTGTCACGGACGGGGGGGAATACTTTCGACGATTTCGATTCCGTAGTAGCGATATCGTTCGCCCCGGTAATGCTTATGGAACGTATTTACTTCCCTCGGTATAATGTATAATATATGCTATACATGCACATATACATATATATATTTCGGTCGGAGATGTACAAGCGGAAAACAACTTTTTCTGTAGGAAAAGATTGTATTAATAATTTAGTATTATGCTACAAGGACAGACAGGATAGACAGTTTCCCCTGAGATTTCGATGAAATGTGCAGAGATGAATTTGTAGACAGATTGACAGGATTCTGCAGAATTGGCTACGCCTAAAACGATATATTTGATGGATTATTCAAATTGCTATACTGATCGTCAACTTATGATAATAAAATGTAACGAATAAACATGTTACAGACATGTAATACAAATTTTCCTCTCGGTACACGGCAGATAATACATTTAGATCAATTTTGTAGAGTATACGCTGATCATGCAGACCAATAAAATGATTCTTGCCACTGTCTTCTGCCATTGAAACTATCGGCAAGGCTTTCCATAAGCCCCGACCGAGATTCGCCGAGGGAAACGTATTTAGTTGCCTCAATAATATTCCAGCAACGAAACGCCCGGTCTGACGCTTCGTCGCCAGGCAGAAACGTTCCGATAGAATCGCGCAATTGTGTCTTTCGTGTTTATAGCGACGGAACGATGTTATGGTGGGTCGAAACGAATTGTTTGAATATTCTCTCCAATACGCCGCGCGATGGGCCAGGGCACTTCGGCATATAACGTTTCGACGATGACGTCTTTTGTGTAGAAGGGCAAACATTTTCCACGGGAACGCATCGAACGGTGCTCGAGGAATTTTCCAGAGATGGGTAACCTGTACCAAGTGACTTATATACACTGCGCCGTGAAAACCACCGGTGGTCCAATTTGTTTACAATTGATGAAGATAAAATTGTTTTACGACGATAATTCCTTTAAATTAATTCCGCCAATTCATTTTCTGTCACTGCATTTCGGGATTCATTGACGTACAGCATGTATAGAATATATTGTATTTACGACTGTGTAAAAATTCCAAATAAGAAGAGCAACTTGTTCTCAAGAGAAATCGAGAAAGATTGTTCAAGTATTAAATACAACGATACAATGATACTATCTCGAAAAACGAATATTTTCTAAGCCAGATAAAATTCAGGCTGACATATTAAGAGCTTTCGTGGCTGAAACCGATAACCGAGCAAAATCACCCCCGAGGAGTCAGCGTTACACCTAAGGATCCTTCATCGTTCGATTTACCAGATGGCCAGTCATCCATTAACGATCCGACTTTTTCACCCGGGAGTAAAGAACGAAATCGTTCGTACCAACCAATCCATCCGGGTGTCAGAAGGGCAACAATAATTACCGCAAAAACGCGACGCTAGAGCAAGCCAATTACAACGCTCCGGCAGGAATTATTCGATCGCGGTCGCTGAAGTAAATATACCACAATGGAGGAAAAGATAATAGAACTTGCGCCCAACAAATCTGAAATACGATACGATATACTGCATCGCAATTATGGCGACAATTTGTGCAAAAGGGGAAGCGTGGAACGGTATCGGAAATTCGTTAAAAACGTTCAATGGTCGAATTAAATGTAACAAAATGTAAGAAACCGTTGAAATTGAAATCGAGAATCGAAAGGACGAACTTGAAGTGCGCGCGCGGTGCTGCACAGATTACATTCGAACAGTAATGCGTTCTGGCGACCATTCATTTAATTATCCTTCTAATTATGCGCGACGCGTTAAATTTATTTCACGAAATCGTGCCTATAGTACATTACATTCAGCCATGCTGCGCTAAATATTCGGCGGATCATCGAATATCTCGTTAAACTACAATCCATGCGATCGCACGACTCGCAAGCCGGACACGATCGTCATTTGATCCCCGCACTCTTTTGATAGCGCCAAAGATTAGCCGTGAAAAACACACGGCCAATCGAACGCTTCGGGAACGATTGTGACGTTGGGCCAAGAGTGTAACACTCGAGCTCTGTCGGACGAAACTAAACAGAGCGAAAATACGGTGGTACGTATTCGATACCAGCCCGAGCGAAACTTTTCTTTCGAAAGGTAATTCGCTTCGAGCCCGCGCGGAATGTTCCCGTTGATTGCCACCGGGCCACGTTTGCTCTCTATTTTCTTTTTGCCCTCCGACCGACCGATTCTCTCCCCTTCGTTGCTCCCCTTTTTTGTCTCGCCAGCGAATTCGCGGACGGGTTAATTTCTCGTCCGAACATCGATATGCACGGGCGCGTCACAGTTCCAGGCCCGATCCTTGTCGCGTCGTCGTCGTCGACGGAATCGAAAGGAAAACGAGCCACGGAAACGTAACGGAGAAGAGGGTAACCGCGTTACGACGTTCGAACCACGTCGTCACAAGTGACGGGTATTAAAAGGAATAACAGGAAACGTCGTTGCTGGTTGGAAAACGTTGCTGATCCGCCAGACACCGGGGATGAATTTAAAAGCGGGCCTTTGTTCGCTTTTCCGCGGTCGGAAATTTCGCCGTGTAAAGCGTTTCGGAACACGCTTTTGATTCCGGCTGGATGCAATCGATGGAAACCCGGCGGGCACGGCTCGTTGACGAGTCGTTAACGTAATGAAGAGAATTCAACGATGTTTATGGGTAAATTCGGATTGCGGTCCCTAGTAGCGTGTGGGTAAAAATTTCGATATATTCATAGCGGTCGCCTTTGGCATCGCGGACAAATGTAGCGCTGACAGTGGGTAACCAATTGAAATATATATTTCAATCCATTTGTACAGAAAAAGAACCGAATGTGTTGCGCCCCGTTTCCAAACACGCTGAGAACGCGAAATTAACGTGCGATTTGTTGCACAGTCCAACAAATTGCAGCGTCCAAAAGGTACTTTCCAGCAGCTTCAGCCGTTCAGTAGCAGTACTTTTAAGTATCAAGGAAACGATATGATTTTTATTTGTCACTCGCCGCGACAAAGAATTCGAAGAATTATTAAATCGTATACCGAGTGATAGGGGTCGCCTATACGTTTGTATGATTGTATAGAAATAAATCAATAAATGGGCGGGTGAAAAAAAATGATACCTTTCACGGTTACGCCGTTTTCCACCTATTGGTAATCGGTCGCAAAGATGTTAGACGCCGGAGGACTGTACGAACGCGGAACGGAAGCAGATGCTTCATCGAGATGATAAAGTTTCACGTCTGAAGTACGAAAGAGTTAGGCGGGCACGAGGAACGACTTTATTTGTACGTCTGTACAAATAAAGAAGAGGCCGGCTGAAATTGGGTCAATTGCAAAACGAGTTAAATTTCACGGGAATACGGCAGCACGCCAGCGCATCGCGATACGATGACCGCGCGCCCTAATTTCTATGCGATATTTTATGTAAATTTTCAACGGACCATCGCCGATACGCAACACGGTAGAAAATTTCGTTTCCACGTAAACGAGGATTAAACGATTCGTTTCCCTCAGGCGATCAAATTGCTTATACCATTAAGCTGGTTTTCGCGTTTCATCTTCCCTCGATCGTAATATTTGTCCATTAACCTAGGTGACTTACAGGTGGACCAGGCGCGGCGAAATTGTAAGCAACTGAATATCATTTGTAACAAACGAATACGATTGGATATGCTGTTTAATTCGCCGTTGAATATTGTGACATAACAATGCAGATTGTTTCTCGGACAAGTATATTTAATTTGACCACTCTTCTTTGCAAAGGAGCATAGTGTTTTCCCAATTTGCTAAAAAAAGTTTGTACGAAAGAGATAGACTCGTTGCTTCGCTTGAAAAGACTCGAGTAACTTCAACGCGAAGAATAACAAGCGTGCCGAAGAAAAACAGCACAGCCACTGGATTCAGAATTGATAGTGTCAATATCTAACTCGTTTAATCGTAGCTGGGCTTATTTAACCTTCGAAAGACCGACGTCTGACGTAATTGGGCGCTTTCACTGTAATCTTGACACGCTCCTTAAAGGATTAAAGAAACTTTACGTCATAGAGAAAGGGTTGCTCGTTGGACAACAGGGTCTCACCTAATACTCAACCAGGAAACTTTGCGTAACCTGCGTAGAACTTTCTTTACGAATTAATTGCAACGATTGTTCTAGAACATTGAAGACAAAAGATTAAGGAAAGCTACTGGTTAAAGAATACATACGAATCACGTATTTTAATGTACTATAATTTGGTAAGTGGAACATTGATGCAACCCGTAATAATGGAACCCAAAATTGTCCCAGGATATAACGGTGAATTACGAAATCTTAAGGTAACGAAAGTGTCACTCGCGGTTCTGGGAAAATCGATACCGAACAATGGCAAGGTGTAGTCGCTTCTACGCGACAGTATAGATACGGACGGTTTACGACGTCGTGTAAAATAATTGCCCGGATTTAATTAACAGCAGTCAACATACTGGCTCGTCAACGTGCAGTTTTCAGCTAATAAATAGCAGAGCTTGAACAGCAACTTGGCCTGAACAGCCAGTGACAAGCATTTCCACGAGACACATGTGTGCTGTTCCACGTATGCATACGTACCTGTATTTGTATATGTATTTCGAAATTCTGCACACATCATTTGACTTTGTTCAAAATTGTCAATTCAGTATGGGGGTGAAAGTTAAGAGAAATATTGTTTCACGCTATTTAATTGAAATAAAACGCAAATTCGTGCCAATAGATAAGAAACGATCTATTTTTGATTAATTTGGTTATTTCTAATGGAGATGCAAATCGATAGAGTTCCAGAGTGGCAAACGTCGCTTGCTAATGAGTCCTCAATCGATTCACTTTAGTGACTCGTTTCCTTATCGATAGAATGTATATCCGAGAAGAGACGCTTATAAAACCTTGCGACCGAACCAATTAGTATCAATTTCTGCAACAAATGACATAAAAGTATAATATGGATGACGTCGAAACACGTTGCTTGCGTACCAGAGAATCCAATTTGATATATCCATTGCATAAATCCCGGCTGATGCACATTTATAAAACGAATAACGCATTCGGTCGTTCGATTTAATCCGAAGCCACCGTTACGTCGAACGTTCAACGATTTAAAAAATTGAAGCCCGAATTAAATATTCTTCCGCGACTCTGTAAACTGAAGATAGCAGCAATGTATTTTCAAGCAATTCTACCCATCTACTCGTATGCGTATGCATCGAATCGTTGCCCGATCAGTCAAAAAAAAACTGTGGGCAACGAAGAGGCAGAAGATTTTTTCTATCTCTGTACAAACAGAGATAGAAAAATAAACAGGAAACACTGTGGAGTAGGAAAAAAAGAAGTAGGGAGGAGAAGAAAATGAGTACCGTGCACATGTTAATTAATAACCACATCGTTCAATCAGAACGTAGAAATGGTTTTCAAATTATCGGCAAAATTACGAGCGTGAGCTCGCCTTTCTACTTGATATTTTGGGCATAAATTTTCGCAGTTTAAGTAGCCTTGGGCTATCTCCTTTCTCTGCCATTGCAACGGGAGTAACTCTTTCGGTACAGAATGCAGTGTAGCGCGAGCGAACGAAAGCACAATATGGATACCAATATCCTGCCACTTCTTAATATCCGTTTGGAAGGCACGTACGATGCTTGGAAAATTTCCGACCGGATTGACGTGGAAACGTCACCGTGGGGATTTCTCATTATCGGCCTGGAATTATTGCGTTCGAACGGACACGGAGAAATCTTTCTTGATTGTACGATCAATTGTTAACGGCGATGTCTATATTTCTTGATTATTTCAAGCTTTCGTTTATATTTTAATGTCATACGAATATAATTTGGGAATGTTTCTATTTTAATTTTTTGTCTCTAAATATTATTAAGCTAATTAGACACTTTCGTTACAGCATTATATACGTCATAAAGAGTATTTAGGGTAGGTAAATATTATCTTGTATTATTTTATTAACACTGCTATTACAAAACATGCAAGATTGATACGCAATTCAATGAATTGAATGTCCCGACGCAAAATTTGCTTAATTCACTCGAAGACGTTATTAATTATTCGCATTCGCTAATGTTAATAGCAAAACATTGTTTCCTTTCTCCTTTTATTTAATCCCCATAATTTTCGCTCCGATGTATGTCGAGTTAAGCAGGCAGAGAAATTAACTTCAAGTCTGCATATGAAGAGAAAATATCCTCTTATTCCGCTTTACTTCGTCACGAATCAACGATGCACCAATAATTCATACTTCCATATACAATTCTGTGCTCTGTCTAGAAAACCAATACGCGTCTATCATTTTGCTGAGAGTAGCATACCCGGCGCCGGGGAAACGCAATTTATATTAAATAACGTGTTTATTTATGCAATCGACCGGAAAATGTCGCTCAGGTTTTTCTCGAGATTATTTTACATTATTTATGATACGATATTTGGGTTTTCAATCAAATACACTAATCAATTTTTGGCTCACAAGTGAGTTCCCAATTTTGAACTGTTAGTCTAGGAAAACTTGCTTCTCGATTACTCGCGAACGTTAATACCCGGCTAATTAAGCTAATGTAAATTATATTTCCATTATTCTTATCGCGCTTTGTCTTCTTATTATTATTGAAATCCAGGATTCAAGACTGCACTTTACCGTAGTCCCCTAGCAAAGGAACACTTCAGTTCACATTCATTTTGCTGGCAAACTTCTCGAAGCTTCTTGCCAACAATGACTCTTCCTAAACAATATTATCTGTTAAAACTTCAACCGCCGTATTGCAATCGAACATTCTTTCTCCAACTGACTAAAAATTGGTTCTCTCGCTTAATTCAGCTTCAGCACTTTGCAAGCACAACAATGTCGCGACGAAGAGAATTTCTTTTACGTGCCGGCCGAAAATTCGCGTCCGGAATCAAATGTGCAACAATACTCGAGCACCAAGCTGACAAAAGAAAAGAAAAGAATATATAATAGAAATCCATCTAGTAACGTGTTGATGAAAGTCAACGCGTTCGTTCAATATATCCGTCGCGATTCTTTGACAAATAACTGATGATTACCCATGATCTAGCGAGATATCGAGGCTGTGTAGAAAATGGGAAACGCGGTGCGCCCGGTAACGTGGCGAACGTTGTACGTATCTGTAGCCCCCGATACTCGAATAATATATTCCAGGACGGCGGTAGATACGTGTGCACGGGGCGTACATAATTCAGCAGCGCAGGTGACAAGTGAGGATGAGAAAACAGACATTTCCTTTTCCGTCCTGAAATGAAGATAAGTTACATAGGGAAAGCACACATCAGACGCCGCGCATATCTAGGAGAGGATGTATTTCGCGTCGAGCGAGTGCCTCGTGACTTCGTTCCTTTGAGGCAACAGCTTCGGGCTATTTGTCGCTTATCGATATGATAAATAATTGCAGGAACGCCGGGGATACGAAGGCTGGGCACGTGCGTGCAATAAATCAAACCCGGCGAATTTTGCTTTACGTGCGAGCAAACAAAAATATGAATATAACAATATAAAATATGAAAACAAAGGAAGCGCCACGGGTTTTTTTAATTCGATTTTATTTATTTTGCACAATATCGTGCCGCGTTACAGTACATAAATTAGATGTGACGTATACGGCAATGAAGTCTGATCTATTGTTGATATTTTTTATGATAGAATATCATTTCTTTTCTTTAGCCATTGGAGTTTTCATTTACTTGTAGTGTATTGTACAGCATTGGGATAGTACTGTGCGAAACGTTCAATCAGCTGCTTTGCAACCAACGCTGTTCTCAGGTGCGGCGATTCAAATAATGAACACTTCATTTCCGCGAACGCGCACCAGATAACTATCCAATATTCTGCCGGCGTTTTCATCGCGCAATAACATTGCGTGAAATAATATACGGAAAGTATAGAAATCAGTACGAAAGCAATAACAGTTCACTGTCAAATTTGCTACTAAGAATTATATTCATTCTAATAGAGATTAATAACAAAGTCGTTCTAGCTTGTAATCATCACACATTCATGTTTTCACACATTCATTCATTACCTAGCTGCGTAAAGATAATTATCAAGAACAGTCCCCGGATACACGAATCGTTAAGCAAAAAAGAAGATCATGGTATACCCAAACTCAAATCAATTAATGTTCCATTTGAAAAGATGAGACAGAAATTAAGAACGGATACAAGCGAAATCGTAATTGAATCTTGACTATCAGTTTAATTCGCGTGAAATATTGTTCCAATATGAAAAGCTTCCAATAAAAAAAATTCAAAGATTTCAATTATATGAAATACCAAGTACCTGCCTATACCTGCAATATATCGTTACGCGACGAGCATGATACGTCATGCCTAATAGAGCACCGATACTAATGCAAACGGTAAATCGTCGATCGGGCGATATCAAGCTGACGTAGCTATAAGGAGCAACAGGCAATGTCCAATTAAGCGGAGCAATTTGCGGCATCTTTGCTCCACTCCCGCGTGCTCCATTCGCGATTTCCGAACATGGAAAACGATAATCGAAGATTAAATATCAAGTAGCGCGGTGTCGATGCTCGTTACACAGAAGTTAGTGCAGTAAACTGCAAAGGGGATTGGATTATCACGACGATGGAACAAACCTTACGGTAAACCAGTTAATATTGCTGATCGTCCGTAATATTGATAACTATTTCAATTGAAAAGTCTCTCTAGAATGTGTTCCACGAACGCTTATCAACCGATGCGATTCAAGCGAATTAAACGTATGATTGAACTCATAGGTACTTGCCCGGTTTGATAGAAAAATGCGATTGAGTGTTATGTTTTATAGTTTTACAGGCTTGCGTAATTTTAACGGGCCTAGTTGAAATTACTGTAGAATGATTGTCTGTACGATAACGGTGCAAGCGTTGCGGATAAATTATTGAATGCTCCAGGTGTGCGTCCACGCAGAAATTTTTCGGCTTGGCAACGTTCCGAATGCACATAACGCGCTGGAATTGCGAGCATATTAAACAACCGACCAATTGAATTTATTAGGAACATAGAGTTGGCCGCACGTTCTTTCCAATGAACACGTATTTTAATGTTTTGCGTGCGACGATGCAAAGTATTGAAAACGTGCTAGTCGGGTGAAGGTAAAATAAAATTAGGTTGATATCGTAGCAAGAAATATAAACCAGAAGGACGCACATGTGTGGTATATAAAAGAAACATATTTGTGGTATTTAAAAATGATTATTCTCCATAAACATTTCACCCCTTTTCCACATTCTCAAAAGTATATATATTTTTTTTCTTAAATTCACAAGTGATATAAGAAAAAGCAGTTTCCCCAATAATATTCTGTATGCAATAACAGAAGGCTCGTAATTATTTTTTGAAACTAAAATTTGGTTGCAATCATTACTGCAAGTCGACATAATTGTTCCGCTTGGATTTTAAAACCCTTGACAGTATTTGATAAACAGTTAATCAATATTTTGGACAAGGAATGCAAATTCTTTCTAAACATCGTTAATTTCAGCACTACAGTGTAACTATGCGGTGCAATACATCTTACACACTGAACCAACTGTAAAGACCATTACTCTTTCCCTCCGATTATACGATTCATCACTTTCCGATTGTTATTTATAGTACGTGCCGGAGGACATTTATTCCCAGACCCACCCACGACCAATCGATAATCGGAAATACAGGTACGTTAACGTTCTAAGAAAAACTCCTGTTCATTTTCAACCGACGCAGATTACACGCGACTACAAAGATAGGCACATAAATAATATACATATACACTTAATTAACGAACTTCATTCAAGAAACAAAATTTACATTATGTACGTAAATTACTTATAAGTACAATCATATTCGTAACATGCTGGATTTTTTAGGGTCTCAAAATTTTGATCCACTAGCAAGGCAGTTAGCTATGTCCAAAATTAAACAGTTAAACAATGTTCAACGATTTCTTCTTTTTATTAACATTCGATCGGTAGGAATAATTTTGGTTGCTGTTAAAAAAGCATTAATGGCTTCATCGTGTTAACTGCTAGTAGTCAGTCATCAGGAAAACGTCAAGTACTTCGGAAGTAATCAGACCTTCAGCCTTAGTCAACTCATTAGTCAGCAAATCAGTCAGTCTTAGGAGCAATCAAGCTTCCAATAGTCGATAGGCGTTCGAAGCGTTTACGCTTGCATCAGATTCGCGAGCAATTAAGTTGAATTTTCGATTCCAACAGGTACGCGAATTGTTAAGTCATTTTTCATCGTAAAATAAATTCACTCACAAGGATTAACGTTTGCTAAGTAAAATCATCGCGGTCTCCCAAATTGCATCGACGAGTCACACAAACTTTATTAAAAGAAAGACTGTACAAAATGCAATAATATTTATGAACTTTACATAGAAACATATTTTTAAGCGCAATTTCAATTACGCCAGTAAGATAAAGTACACCTACCCTGTTCTTTAAAAATAACTAGCACCTAAAGCCCCAAGATATCCACCGTCATAAGAATTAGATACATGCACAATACCTTCCCCAAGTCCATATATTTTCACATAAGATCGTTCTGCCGATATCCCTCCCTCGAGTATCTAAAAGCCACTTTAATGTCCCCGATGCACGAGCCGTTCGTCGCCTCCTGTCCTCCCACAATTTAATCTCATTCGCGACCATTAAGTCCAAAACATTGACCCAATTCCATTCGCAGGAAACCGGCCGAAATTCGCCGAGAAAGTTCATCAAGAAAGTTCATCAATTGCTACCGGTCGCGCGTGCCACAGTTCGCGAGCGAATAATAAATAATCTCGACGCGGCCGGCTTATTAATAAAGGAAGCCTCGCGTATGCCCGTAGAGCTTGCAAATCGACGCGCGGAATAGAAATTCAAGCGCAACCGCAGTGTCCACTGCGAGCGAGGAAATATTCGCGTGCGTTAACAAGTAACAAGTTCCACGGTTGAAGCTAGTTTGCCAATCGTCCCAAGACATGTGAGGGGGGTGGGGGGGGGGGGGGGGATGGAAAGCGGGTGCTCAATCTACGCAAAGTTGTCTCAGTGAAATGGCGGTCCCAGAGATGGTGCATTATTAAGTCGTCGCGCCTCAAGTGCCTCAGGCCAGGCAACTCCAGAACCGCACTCACTCTCTCCTTCCCTCTATTTTCCTTTCTCTGCCCCGCGATCCCTCTCTTTCATGGGACACAAGGGGAGGGCGAGCAAGGATGAACGAAGAATTTCGATCGCGTGTCTGACCGGTCCGGCCCTACTCCACTAGCAGCGAGCAAACGCGTTTTCTCGTCGGTGTACCTTTCCTCGGATTATCCGGCACTCTGTCCGTCGGTTCTACATCTCGGGCAATCTTTACCCGGTTCCGTTCGATTCTTGACGAAACAACCGCCGCATTTCCCTCGCCAACGTTGCCGTGGACAAAGGGCAGTCGATCAGCGGCGCGGACCGAACACTTCAAAGGGAACATTTTTCCCAGGGCACGCTTCGACGTGCCTCGAGTAACGCAGAAACTCCGCAATAAGTAACAGAAATTTGTTAGAGCGATAACGGCGTAATATAAATCTCGACGACGTGCCCCCGTTCGAAACCGAAGCTGCAGCTTGACGAAGCCTTCGCGTCTTAATTGTCCTCTGTTTGATCATTTGGACGCTGTCACAGTGACGGATAAAGGGAAAAGGCACCCCTCTACCATCGAGCTGTTGCAAGCTACGAAAGGGACGCTGCTCTTTGTCCTAGTATAGCGTCTTGAGCACATTGAAAAGATAGTGCCTCGCGATTCATCTTCCTCCCCTCCTCTCTCTCTCACTCTGTGTCTCTCTTTCACCCTTCTCGCGTCATTGTAGTACATCCGACACTATTTACGGATGTCCCTGTTTCCGTCCTATTCTATTACCCCGGCCAATATTCAGCCGGAGATTTTAAAACGGCTACCCTTAATCCCAGAGAGGAAAATGTCGAGGCATCGTTATACCTCTGAAATACTTGCATCGCGGTAATTCCCCGAGGGTGTACGACAGAAGAAGAACTAAGAACTCTATTACCTTATTCGGTTTCTCGGTGATTAAAGGAGAGAAAACTGATCGACGAGCATTCCCAGTCTCGTCTTATCCGCCTTAATCAACGAATTAAATAACGGGGAGCCCCCCTTGGCGTATTAAAAGTACAAGCATCGCTTAACGAGTTGCCCGGAATCGTGCCCCGGGCGTGAAAATTCTCGGAATCTTTTCGACAAATAAATGTCCGTTCGCGCTTTGCAGATCAAAGAACCGGGTATCGTTAAGCCGGTCGGATATAATTATTTCGATTCGGTCGATTTTCAGCCGACGTAACTCAGCCGTTTTCGCGTGCTCGCATTTATAGAACGTTCCTCTCCGACGATTTTTATAATGTCTTCGAGCGCGCGACACTACCTGCCGAACGGACGCACAGGTGCGCGTCCCCGATGCCGCGCGGGCGACTGGAAGCGGAACAAATTCCTTCGGCTCGCCGATTTTAAGCGAAACGGGCAAATATTCATCGGTAATTCGAAGACTGGCGAAATCGAACGGCGCCGCGTCGCAGCTGGTGCAAAATTTACTCAGCCGGCAGACCCGAAGTTTGTGTTCGGCAAGATTTGCTCAGGCTCGCCCTTTATACCGCGTACACACCTCAACCGCTACACCAGGTGCGATATTGCGTGCCGCTACAGGCGCGAGCTAACACAACGGCACCCAAGTAGAGCAGATCGACTCTAATTGGAGTCCCAACGTGAACAGGGAGGGCAAGAACGCGAGATAATATTCTTACGGTTAGGACGATTCGGGGAAGTGCAGCCTCGTTTCATTTTATTGATTACACAGATACCTTTATCTGCTGCCAATTGCGGCGAGCAAGGAATTCAGACTACGTACTGAAATATTTAAAGCAATGCTAATGTCGTACGGAACGCTCTCGGAATATAAATAGACAAAGGTGGCGATAACAGTCTTAAGAGAAGTTTTTTCATAATTCGCAAGCGGTATTAAGCGCACGCACAAGTGATCACCGTTGAATTTAAGTTGGTAACGTAATTTCCACTTCGCTCGGGGCGGCCATCAAACAGCGAATTCGAACCCAACCGAGCTGAACTGTGCTGCGAATAATTTTTCGAAACGAAATTCTCCGCGGCGCTTAATCAACCGCGCGGCTAATACCAGCCGAGTTTAATCAAAGTAACGATACCCGATTAGCGAAGATATTAATGAGCTCGCGAAGCAAGGGCTGTGTGCCCCGTCAAGTATTATACGAAAGACGTGCAATTATTCCCGCGGACAATAAATTACGACAGGACGCACGAAAAACAAAAAAAAAACAACAGCAACAACAACAAAAACCGAACGCATCGCGTTCGTCGATTGTCTAGCAAGATTAAGCCTGCGCGCACCCTCGATTAATCGCCTTGTCACGAACGAGTAAGCCTTTTGTTGGAACGTTTCGCAGAAAGGGAAGCCGATTTTCGCCCGATTCATTTTCCGTCGAACGCGTCATCGTGCGCGTAACAAATCGTTCAGAAACGCCCTCCACGCCGGGAAGGAAATAGTCTTCCCTTCCTGTATCTCTTCCCTTCCGATGAAATTTTCTGAACGGGGCCGTTGACCAGACCCGACTCGGAATATAACCAGCTGGTGGACGGAAGAACAATAACATACGTACGTAGCAGATACGCGAGGAAAGGAAGGAGCGGAGAAGATTTCCGGAGAACGCCGTTAGGGGACTACCGTGGAAGATTGGAGGCAGTTACGAGAAACGATCCAGCCGACGGGCGACATGAAAAATACAATCATAGGAATCTGTTGGCCGCGACAGCGCCAACGCGAGTCGCGTCCGCCGACTTTCGTTGTTCCGTACACGATCCTCGAGCTGCTCGCCGGGCTGATTCGCGGCAGGTAACGCGGCTCACCAATTCAGAATCGATACGTTAAACGGAATTGAACGGGCATAATAGTCACCTGGCGTGAAGTTAATAACTTCTATGTTCAATGTGCGTCGTGTGCGCGCGATTCAGTCGAACCTGTGTCGCGCTTTGCGGTCAAAGGAATCACGTAGCGCTGTGTTACGGTGAAAGGATTGCCCCCGATTTGACGAACGATGAGTACATTCGAGTCTTGTGCTGAATCTATGAACGCGCCACGAGTAAGACATTGTTGGGGAAACGGATCGAATCTCGAACGTTCGTTGAGAATGAATATGAAATGACGAGCACGATTTATTTAATATCGTAGCATTCTGTTAAATTTCCCCTTTGCAACAGCCCTGAGATAATTAATTGCTCGCTTGCATTACAATCGGAACATCGAGCAGTGTTCTGGCCCTTTTCCACCCCCCTTCCACCGTTCTTCTCTCTATTCTCGTCGAATCTCCCCACACTTTTATTAATATCCTTATATCCGGCTGATGTTCGAACACACGCGCGCAGCGTTGAAAAAGGAAAAGGGAAACTACGAAGCGAATTCGTCGTTCAATCTTTTACGAGAATGTACAATCGTAGCTTGCGCTTAGTTACGTTTGTTCGCCGTTCACAAAGCTCGCCTTCGCTTGATATAATGGCCAGGTTGCCGAGAGCACTATTATAAGCTGAGATATAAAAGTCGTATCAGTCTCGATTTCCTGCGTCCCAGAAAGCCTCGCCGACCCTCTGACCCGGCGATATCGCCGAGGAAACTATACTTTCTTCGCATTAATATCTGTAACCCTCTGAGTCTCGAGAGAAAGCCCTCGTCGTGGGCGGGCTGATAGAAAAGCACATCGATGATTCCGCCCCTTTGTTTTCTTTTAACAATCGTAAATCCACCGAGATGAATTTGTCGTGTGCAGAGGACGCCGCGTTACTCAATTGACCTGGATACTTCGATGTATTCTTGTTTGAAACCGCGGCTAATCCCGTGATATACGGTTCTGGTCGTCGCGAGCAAAAGTGTCGAGAGAACTAAGGGTTTCCGCGTTTGCGTTGCGTATACGAAACGTGAGATTATTCAGAAATTTTTGGAAACGTAGAACGACGGATTTTTTCCGAAATATGTAACTGCGTACGCGGTAAACAAATCGTCGCAGTAAACCGAACTTAATCTTCTTGAGCTCGCGATCTACGCATTCCAAGCCATTAGTGGGTGTTAAAAATGTTTGCACTTTTGTTAAGCGTTCGAGCAGCAATAAAAACAAAACTTGAAACATTCTTCGCGCTCGCCTTTACACATAGTCAAAGCAAATGCAGCACATTTGAGTACACGTTGTATAAAAAAGCAGCTGGTACTTTGAACAAAATTTTTAATCCACTGTCTTCTTTGTGTCGTTTTAAACCAGCAATCCATTCAAGGGGTAATCTAGTCTAAACAGGCGTTTTTAGTGACGCACTTGTATATTCGTTTTATAAACGCGACGCTCCAGTGGCATATTGTACACTTATTCTACGCATATGAAACGTTAGGATAATTAATTGCCAGCCATTACACTGAAGCTCTTTTCTACCAGACAATTCCAACAATAGCCACGCCTCACAGGGCGACCAACCACTGCCAAAGTCTGCAGTTGCGAGTAAAAACCGACCTGACGTCCGGAAATTAAATATCGCCCCGAAGGTCAGCGTTTTGAATGTTTCAGCCGAGTGCATTAATTTGCATCAAAAACACTGGGCAAAGCGCATCGCTCCGTGCTCGCGGCGCGGCGTCAACACGCGTGTTGGTAATGTTAACAACGGGAGCGTGCGCACACGCGTGCCCCAAGGTGTAACGTTGTGTAAAATTGCTCCGCAATTATTCCTCGTCGGAAAAGGGGCAAAGGCAGAGGAAAAGGAGGGGGAACAAAAATCGGAGAAAATGGAAGCCGACGCGCGTTCGGGTAAATACGAATTTGCTGTGTGCGTTCGCGTGTACAAAGATTTTCCAAAAATTGCTATAGCCCGGCGGAAGCGTTATGAAAAAGCGGACCCGAGCCAAGGTTCTTCATTAATAAGCGAACCGCCCAGCGTCCGCAAATAATTTACGGGCGGAACGCTGGAATGTTCCAGGAGGTCGGTTTACGCGACCGAAAGTAATTAATGAGCCGCATATTAAAGTCGTTACCACGCCACGCTCGCCAATGCTGTCCCGATCGAAATGAAAACCGAACTGACCGGCAGAACACGTCGGCAGAACGATAGAGGGCCTTCAATCATCGGTTCGTTCTTCTGTTCGGCCAATGAACGACTTTATTACACGACTCGTCGATGATCCATGGACGGCTTTGTTCGTCGTTCGCATGCACGATACTGCGATGAATTTTTAAAGGCTGTTGGTAAATGGTTCGCGTGTCGTTTGCTGCATAATTCGCTTCGAATGCGCGCCTTGATGCCACTCAAAACGAACTCGCTTGGACTCGTTTTTAGAAATAAAGGTTTTGTACAACGATATCGATCTGCACTATTAGAGTGCAAATATATATCTGGGCCGATTTGACATGAATTTCGCGCTACAAGCGAAAATATCAAATGTATGTATTAAAACGAGTCGGGGTTGAACTGTTCCGACGAATCACATACGTATGTACGAAAAGATCGCAGGATTGATGAGATACGAACAATGACAATTATTCTGCAAGTAATTGACAACTTTCCCGCGTCGGAGTGAATATTTGCAATGCCCATTCGCTTATAAATTTGAGAACCATTAGTACGCCATAGCGGACGAATACAAATAAGTACACCTACTGTATGAACTGCCTCTATCACAAATCGACGCATGTAATGGAATCAAGTTGAAATATGTAATAATACGGATTGATCAGTGAATTTCGTTACTCGGTGGGATGACGCGTTTAATACACCAACGTATATGTATTCATATACACGCGAGGCTGGAATGGAACCTGGTCAGAAATTGCGTTTATCTATTGACATGTTGTTAACGCCGTGCGAACGGGTAACCACGTGTTTCGCGTTTCGTATACGATCATCGTTGACGAAATATCAATCGAAAGCAATTATTAGACAGAGTCCACGACAGGCGCACAACAATATCAAAAACAATACGCCATAAATATCGTTCGGCCTAGAAAACTGTTAACGAGCAACTCGTCAATGCGCGCCGAGCTTGTCAATTCGAAGGAAAACAAATTGGAAATCGTGATTTTATTCGTCGAACGATCCCTCGAATCGATGGGAAATCGAAGGAAACGCTGACACATCATCGGGACCGGGTCAGACATTTTTGAACAGGAATCGTTCCGCGAAGTATGTTACACGCTGGAATTTGCGCGCATCCCGGCGCGGTTTTTATCGATCAGATACGTGTTACTCGGTCGGCGCGACTGGCGAGCATAATGGCCGCGGCACACGCTATTAGACGATACCGTGAGCTACGCGGGGTGTAACTCGCCGCCGAGGTCGACGAAGAAATATTAGAAAATCTCGCGAGCCCGTGCACCGTCTATCGGCGAAACGATTCGCCCCGACGACGAGTGTTATCGATGTCCTAGCAACCGATGCTGCACGGGAACTGTGTCAGGCACAGGCTGACCCGAATTCCTCTGTGTCCCAGAGTTTGTCTCGGCCTGGCATGTTAATCTTCGCTTGATTCCGTCATCGACGCCGTGTTCCCCAGTTCTTCGTTTCGCCCGGGAACGAGGGGATATTATTGAACGAGGATTTAGGATCAAAGCTGCTGCATGTTTGACGGTTGATAATATTTCTGCTTTATTGGAGAACTCGGGGAGCCTCGCTAATGCCTCTTTGAAGCGTCTTTTTTTGCTCGGGCACGCGAATTTTTTGTGGCGCATTACACCGTGAAATTGTTGCCGGGGAGTAAATACTGTTATACGTCTGTGCGTGTACATTTATCCGCGACGAAGCATCGCCGTGTTTCTTTTCGGTCAGAGTTACAGGGATCGATAATTGCTGCGGGCGAAACAATTGATGCCAATGCGAAGGTGCAACAGTGAACTGCGACGGTATTATGGCAAGCACAGAAAATGGATGCACGGGTTAAGAAACCTACGACTGTTCATTATTCGAGAACGAGGTTGAAAATCAAGCAGCGATAACCAATCGGGGTAAGGTTGGGAAACGTGGGCGGTTTCGCGGGGAAATTCGAAGACCGGAGGTGAAATAAAAGTGGCACGTGAGCCGCAGATTCGCGTGAATAACGTATCTTAGGCACGAGTACCCGTGTTATTAGGCGGGGCAATTTATTCGAACGATCAATAGGTACGAAAGTTACAGGAGTCGAGGGATAAGTGAGAATGATGACAGGGCACTCTGCGAAATTGTTCCGCGATGTGTTTTGTGTGAAAAGAATGTCGAGACCCCGCTATTCAGAACGCTTCGCGTTTCTCAGACGCGAAAGTAGGGACACTTCGCGTTAAAATGAACCCCTGAAACGTGCCTCGAAATTTTCCTGACCGACGACAGAAAACAACGGAAAAGACACGCGCTGTCAGGAAAAAATGTTCACACCGGGAACCGTTCACGGATTCGGACTAATTGCTCGTCAATATTGATCAGCGATTAATGACGGCGAATTATTAATGTCAACACGGTGTCAATAGCCAGCACGGAGGCAAGTACGCGGTAAGTGCGTGTACGTTGCATAAATATGTCGCGTCACTCGCAGTGCGCGGCGCGCTATGCAATTAATCATCGGACTGACGCGAAATCACTGTGGCGACGATAGAACGAGTCACCAGGCCACGTTCCGACGAAAATCAGGAATCTTCCTCGGCCCGGAGTGCTCTGCAAACGAAATACACCGAATACACTTCGAATTCTGATTGCCGGAAACGGCGGACAAAACAGAGGGCTCGAAAGGAGGACGAGCACAGCCGTGCCAGTAGGCCAACTCGTGCAATTCGTGAATCAGCTGCCATTCCTCCGTTGCCAAGTCAGCTTCAAAGGGGAAATTAAATAACTTCTACGCTCGTGCTCGCCCTCTTCCTAGACGGAGCTCCTGGGCTACCTTCAAACCGCAGCTTCCTGGCCGCTATGGTTCACTTAGCCGACACTTGATATTCTCTCCTCGCGCTCCCCAGATCCACCTGTATATTCCTAATCCTTTTATCGGGCAAGGAGCAGCCGAACAAAGCGTCGTCGAATTGCGAATGATTCGGGTAATTGTTTCGCACGTGCCAGCCAGACGTTAGAGCCGTACTGTTATTCGATATATGTAATACAGCGCTTATGAAATTTACAGTAGAGTGATTATCATTTCGTAAAGATCGAATTTTTTTGTAAGCTAGACTGTAACGCTCTAGCTATATAAAATTTATTTCAAAGTAACTAAAGGGTCGGTGAAAATTTTCGAAATTTCAATGACAAATGCAAATGGCCTGAACGAACGATTACAAAGTTTCAAATTGTCCATCGAAACTTTTCAGCAACGTGACTTCAATTTATTCCTACAATAAATCTGCTGCTAAGTAAATGTCATCCATTTACATCCAAGTTATCAATCGAATCCATGGTAAACGTATTCAACATCGCATCGACAACGCTCATCCACTCCAATAACAATGACCGTTCGCCGAATCGCGTTGCTCCCCTTGTCCCGCGCCTTTTAAACATTCTCTTATCCGCGCCGTGAATCATTCACGCCGTCTGCTAAACGTTCCCCAAAATCTGTGCGGCAAGTTTACAGGACAAAACACCCCGGGTACAAGACCGTTTAATGAACGATGACGAAGACAGACCCGTATCCGAGGAACACGAGCTACCCCGTTCTCAATACGGGGACAAAGGGGCACCAAAGTCTTCCCGGCAAGTTCCGGCAAAGTAGAGAGAGAGAGAGAGAGAGAGAGCCATTCATCGACGGACACGTTCAAGCACGGCTGAGACTAACTGGCCAAGATTTTGCTGCCTGGTCGAGGCGGCGACGCATATTCCATGGGGCGGATGAGGGGGTTCCCATATACGGGCTATATCTGCATACCCTCCGGTATTAGAATACTACCTTGTGCCACACACACACACATAGATGTACAACGGTATGTATGCACATACGCAAGTTCGCAGTAGCCTATCCAACTCCGGAGCCGTCCTGTGCAACTACGTTTGACCGTCTGGACATTCGCCAAGACCCCTATTACATTCCGTCTAATGTCCGATGTGGGAAGCCGGTCCACCTATATCACGCAAACGGAGCAGGCCAAATTTACAGATGCTCGCTTACATGCAGCCGCCGCGGTTACTTTATCGTCCGACGGGCTCACGCGATTCGTCAACGCCGGGGCAAGCAGTTTCGTTTGTGTGTACGGCGGCGTTTCGTGCGCGACTGGTGAACCTTGCACCTCGAGAACAGTCGGGATGAACGGCGGAAACGCGATGAACGATGATAACGCGATAGAAAGTTGAAGGCGTTCGGACGCATCCACAGCGGGCCAAGAAAGTATTCGTACAGTTCGTTAGTTTCGCTTGCGAGTTCATTGTATCGGTGTTGAGACAATTATTCCGGAAACCGTGCACGTTATTTCGAAGCGTAACAGGTTTGCTTCGTATCCGTGTATATTGTTTTCGGAATAATCGTCTCAACACGGAAATAATGAAGCTTCAAGCGACACCAGTGCACTGTATGCGTACTCTTTCGGTCCACCGTATACAAATCGTGTGGCGTGGCTTTTCAGTTTTAAGCAAAGGGCGGCTCTTCCTTCGCCGTAGAGCGTCGTGATTTAACGAATTTCAGATTAATGACTGGGATCGATGATAAGGCGATTCGTGGTTGTTCCCCGTGGTATTTTTCGTACTACCGTTTTCTGTCACACGTCGCTTAATTCTGGAACTGTGAAAGGCCAGGGTTGATTGTTCGCTTGTCTTCAGCTCGATCTAAATTGCCGCGTGGATTTAATGCCGGCCCATAACGCACGCACACGGATATTAAGCGCGTGCGTTTCAGAAAAGCTTAATGTTACACCTACACGCAGAATGTTGGAGAAAATGGGACCGAAATGAAGGTTCCAAGAGCGCTTTCCGTGGAACGGTTAACACGGGTCTCGAATAATATATACCCAGCACGGCGCAGGTAAAATTATATACCGCCCCGGCATTTCGTTTGATGTTATTTGATTATTTTTAAGAACGACGAGAACGACCGCGGCAAGTGTTGCATCGAAAGAAAAGGGAGGAGTAACCTGTCCGTGACAAATGTGAATTGCAGATGGCCAACTTTTATCGATTGTTCTTATCTTCGCGAGGGACAATTCGACGTTATCTCTCGAACCGGGTTCACCGTTTAGATTCTTCAATCTGAGGAAAAGTTCTATCGCTCGAGAAATATCTCCTGGTAGCCTCCATCGGTGCCGTGCTTTC
Organism: Nomada goodeniana; assembly: GCA_963969485.1. Lineage (NCBI taxonomy): Eukaryota > Metazoa > Arthropoda > Insecta > Hymenoptera > Apidae > Nomada > Nomada goodeniana. The sequence continues at coordinate 29,123,491 of OZ018299.1, forward strand.
TTGGGAACGGTTCCACGGATTTCTTATCGCAATCTGGCTCGCTGGAAATTCCTTTTTAATATTCTACGTGACTTAGTGGTCTGTGCAACGCGACACACGCGGAAGTATTCATTACCCTCGAACAACTTATGCAGATTTTTACGTGCAAAATCGCCACGGGATACTTTCCAACAGCTCGACTGGTCGCATTACAGAGCACGCTGTTATTTCGTTGACGACTTGTGTGCAGGTCTTCCGTGACAATAAAGTGGATTACTAGTTTACTTTGGTCGACGATAAGCTGCGTTCCCGGCAGTCGATTTTCTTCACCGCCCCGTGCGAGTTTTAACGCGACGGAGGACTTTGTTAGACTACGGCCAGTATTTGTTGCGCTGACTAATAAACGAAAGTGCTATTTCGTTAATACAACGAATGCTGTAACGTTGTCCGTTGAGGCAGACAATGAAAAGAAACACAGTCCGCACTTTCCTCCGGTCTCCATCGCAACAAAATAAGATGATTTGCGAAAAACACCGAGAAATATTAACGCCACGGCCGCGCGGTCAATTAAATTTGCGAGTAGAATGAACAATTGCGTTCCACCGACACGTCGGTGACTATAGAGTCCTCAGTTGCGCGGTGTTCGGTCGATCCCCTAAATAAAATAGCACTACGTACGCCTCGTTATTTGCCAAGGAGATTCAGGCTAGCATACGATAGTAGGCTTAACAAACTGGCATAAATTTATGGGGCACACAGCTTAAAGTATTACGAAGCGCATGCCAAACCCTCGTCCTTTTATGCCGTATTTACTGCTATCTCGTAGCCCGAGCACTTACTGATACGCGCGCGAACAAACTGTACTTTGAAGCACAGTAATGTAATTAATAGTACATTATCAAGTGGGTTTGGTGGGGCTTAGGGAAACCGGTTGAAATTTCAACGTCGCTGATACGTACGTGCTACCGGAACGCCCGTCGAACTTGGAAAATTCGTTTCTCTCCGCGAATCGAATCCGTCTCGTTCCCTCGAAACGAGATAGGCTAATGAACCGAAATCAGCTTTCAGCCCGATACGGTTTTGTCTGACCGGTGCTATTAGACGCGCCATTCGTGAATAAAATCAATCGTGGACAGAAGACCGGTTTACTAAAATATTATTACGCTTGTAGAGCGATTTCGTTGTACGCTCGTCGTTCATGCGTTCGATGGTAAAGAATAATCATAATAATAATACAGGGAATCATTTACCATTTCAGCTATTCACTTAGGAGTCTAAAGAAACTCTGACAATACTTTGAATAGGAACCACAAAGACGGAACATTGAGAGAACGAATTTTACTACATATGCCAATTAGGTAATATTTATTCTCTATCAATGAGCACTGTAAACTTCACGTGCTCCGTGGTCCACTCTTCCCAACGTCCCATTTAGAATTTATATTTTCCGGACAGACATTCAGTCGTCCCGCTTCTTTTCGCATTAAATTAATCGCTACTCACACTGGACCGTCCACGTATCGTTACAACCGGCGAGGTATCCTCGTCCGAGTCCAACGACTTACCTGAAACAGAGACAAAAAAGAAGGCCAATTAGATGCAGCGCAGCGGTGGGAAACCAAGCCGCGTCTTTGTGAACGTTGAAACACCACTCGGGGGACGTGTCTCGCGGTCCGCGTAATGCATTTGCGAAGGTTGGTCAAGCGGCGACGAACGAAAAGGTAACGGGCCCGCGGGCAAAGATGTCCGCGGCGAGCAAGAAAAAAGAAACGAAGAGCCGAGGGGGCTGCATCTTCGAAGATCAAAGCGCGTCGAAGGATAGCCGGGGCATTTCCCAAGAAAGCTCTACGTTCCCTCTAATCTCGCGCTCACCTCTTTCCAATCTGCTGGAAAAGGTGAGCGCCACGCCCGCCCACAGGCGTTATAAACTTTGCCTGCTTTGAAATTCGACGATTCTGTAACCTCCCTCGCGCTCCCCGGCACTCTCGTTAGATTCACCCCTTTCTATCAGCCGTTGCCGCTCTCTTCGTGGTGAATTATCAAGCGCGAGAGGCCCAATTTTGTATGCTCGCGTTGATCGTTCCGGAAAACGTCGGGGCGAAATCTTCGCGGCGATCCCGCGATACCAGGCGGCATTACAATGCTCCGTACGCCCTTCCAGCATTTATGCGCTGGATGTACTTGGAATCCGCGATAAGTATCTTCCGTGTCGCATTATTATTCATAGGCTTTCAGCTTCGTTTTACGGTAGACGTGTCCCGGCCGTTCCTATTGATTTTCCGCCGGCCGATTTTTCTGCGGGCTACAGGACCGTCGCGGTTCACCTTGTTGTTAATTATTTAGAGTCCAATGGGGGCTTTGTTTATGAATCTGGTACCGGCGTGCTGGTACCTTCTCTCTTTTTATTTTTTTTTTTATTTCGTTTTATTTTGCTTTCGTCATGAAACATTCGGGCGTTGTCAAACGTTTGAATTGTTCGCGCAATTCTTTTGCAACAATTTTTAGTATTATGGACTGTTCGTTATATATGTTATATGTGCAATGTTCGGTTTCACGAGTTGTCTGCCTGCAATTTTTTACCAGAATTAACAGTATCGTGTTTATTCAATTTTTCTCAGCTAATTTTCGATTTGAAATTCGTATAAAGTTCATAGTCGTGTTGCATTTCGGTTCGATTGTGCTTACAGAGAAATGATTTTTCTCTTCGTGAAATCCATCGTTATGCATGGAACAATTTCACACCGAACAATATAATTCCTAATTCTGTGGTGTTTGATATTTGGGAAACAGCAGACTGTAATCGTACGATATTGTAATGATGCGACGATTTAATTCCATAGGTAATATTTCCATAGGATAACTTGTGGGATCAGATATCGTATTTATTGTAATTATTGTAATACGCGACCAGACGGATTTGTTTTCTAGTTACATTGGAATCCATGCCACTATTGCAATAAAATAATACCACAGGTTGTTATCCCACCAAATTGAATACGCTCCGTTATTATCCAATTATGATCTTGTATAGTATTCAGCTCGAATACTATATCGAATTTGCAGAAATTATGTCAATGAACATTTGTCTTGAATAATATAAAAACATTCGGCGTCGTTCAGTGTCATTCGGCTATGTACTTGTAACATTAACCCTTCGAACATTTAATTGCACAAGATATTTTATTCCTTTATTTCACCGAACACTGACAATTCGATACGTAATAAGTGTCGCAAAAGAAATAACGGGGCACATGAAATGTAATACCAGAATTTCTACTGACACGGATATAACAAAAAAAAAAAATACTAAAATAACATAACATATCATATGCTTCACTCTGGACAATTGACAATTTTTCGCGAACAATTTGCAGAAAAGCGAGAAACACAGAACGAAGAAGATATAATTTATATAATTTCTCGTGGCGCAGGTAACGCGGAGGAAAAAGAAGCCTCGTCAGTAGGTTGGTGGTTTGGAAAGGCAAGAAACTATGTGGTAGCATCGCGCTCCATTTAATTAGCGAGCTCGAAAGCATCATCTTGACCTCCTACGAGATTTGAGAATGTGCGCTATAAATAAAGAGCAACGGGCCCGTGGGTGAAAAGGCGAACCAATCCCTGCTGATTTTTGCGTGCCCCTTGCTTCGCTGATAAACTTATTAAACGTGATATTAGTTTCGGATCGCCCTTATGGCCGTGGGCCGTTTCTTCGCGGGGGAGCGAAACGAAATAGATTTCTTGGCAAAAGAAACAGGTGATCGATATATAACGAACCCTCTATCGATAGTAATGAGTTTATCGGAACACGGAACAAGCGACTACGTTCTTTCCTTTACAGTCTGAAACTTTAAATTGTATCGAAAATTGTAATTTCAATTCGCTCTAAAGTTCTGCACGAAGTTAAATCCCGGTCTATGAATTCTAAGCGTTCGACGATAGATTGGCGCGAAGTACCTTCGTTTCTTCTACTTGTTCTTGCAATGGGGTCTAGGTGTGCGACGCGCGACGTATGAATAATTTTCACGGGGCGAAATTGAAGGTAACTACTTTTCCAAATTTTCGACGCCCTCGAAGTAGTTTTGTTAAAAGCAAGTGGATCAATTCTGATAAAATCGTGCTCCGTTGAAAATAAGGAAATAAGAAAAAAGGGAGACCCCAATTATTCCAACGTTCGTAAAAACAAACGCCGCAAACCGACAGGTGCATTACTCTAGATACTCGAACGAGTTCAACTGTCGTTGTCTGAAATGTCCGCAATTTATCTCGTCCGTTTAAACGAGCAATTACAAACTGCCGCTGTACACCGGCCGGGGAAACGTAAAGCTCAAGCAGGTAGCGCACGTCTTACATCAAACTCGACAGGAAAATCGTACGATAGCATATGTATAGACGCGGGGGGATCGTGCTGCACGTAAGCGTAACCATCGATATAAAATATTTACCCGGAAACGATTTCTCCAGAAACAATCGTCTTGCATGCGCACAGAAACTCCCCGGCGTAACGTGGAATCGAACGAAACGGTCGATCGTATCGTGCAATCTCGATGGGGCTGTTAAAATCTACCTACGTGGGGTATCGTATACGAAAACGACGGTAATACACCTTTCAAAGAAACCATCGAACCCCGAAGACGCGGTATTGGGCCGGGATCGCATGGAAAATAGAATATTATGGGAAACGATCAATCACGTCTAGCGTGGCTATATCGATTTCAGCATACTTGGAGAGATCCATGGGTCTGATCTCGCGTGGCGATTGATAAATTTTGATGGGCCACGTTCCATTGAACTTGGATGCTGTCGGAATGATACGGAACGAGGAGGGTCGACATCGAGAACGTTCAGTTCGATCCCCGCTAACATTAACAGGAACGATAATCTTCATTGATACCCTGATTTCCGAAGACGTTTCATTTTGATCGCGCGTGACGCATACTAGCGATTGAACAGAACCGAAACGATTGTTCGTTGCTCGTGTGCACTGTGCAAGAACGAGACGAGTAGACGAATCTCAGGCGAAACAAGTTAAATAGGTCGAAGTGTATCGACCGTTCAGACCATTGTTCTCGTAGCAACAATGTTTCCAGTCGACAGATACATTTTGCCGAGGTAAGCTAATATTATCGACGAAACGATAAAATCGACGATTGCACATATCGTAGCTGCGCACACATATCATTACGAAAGCGTGCAACTAGAAAAACCTACGGTCGATTCAGGTGCTTATAGCCCCTTGACGTGTGATTTACTCTTCGGCAGGTGCTCGTATTCCATGATTCGCGTCTGCTTACGCCGGGACGAAGGCTAACATTACCATACCGTTACGAACTTGGCGTATCCAATGGAAGAATTATTTACAGACATCCAAATTGCCACGTTTGTTCCATGCGCTGCAGAGGAATATCCTGGGGTGATATTAAAAGTTGCAATTTTTATTATGCGAATGTTTAACCGTACAGTGAATCATTGTGGAACGAAACCAGAGTATGAAAAATATTGAGTACAATAATGTTCCGTTATAGAAATGTAACATAAAATATAAATCAAGCAAGGCATCCCGTTTAATGCCGGCAAAACAACTATTACTATTGAAATAAATTTTTAAAGCGTCTCGTTTCATGAGTCACGTTTAATTACATAATCGACCATCGACATTTTCACTAAACAATTCAAAAGGCAAAGACGTCCAGCTTGTCCAATGCATTGTAAAGGACGGATTAGTAGTATATTAATAAAGGACGGATTATATTAATAAATATTTAGGTGGCAAATAGCAATACATATTTTACTATACGCTGAACCAACAGGTTCTACGATACATCACACCTGATAAATAGAAATGAATGAACATCATATTATGATGGCACGGTCATTAAACCGTGATAGAAAGTACTGAATAATGAAGAACGTTTATCTGACGAAGCATTACGAAATAACAGAACCATGATACCGTTGGTCCATTATGTTCTATTAAAGCCTGCCCTTCCTTTCCTTTACTTTTGTTCTTTTTCCCTAGAACAAAAGCGAAGAAGGGGGGAAGTTTTAGTGATGCAGTTGGGTGAAATTTTGCAATACTGCTCTCAAAACTTTCTCTTCTGCAGAAAAGAGAGGCTCAATAATATCATGTACTTATAACTTCGAAATGAAAAGCATCCATTTGCCAGATTAAAATATGATAATTAGAGAAACTTCGCAGTCTTATATGATTTGCTCATAGTAGCGCTATGCATCGAAACCTTCTCACGATTAATTCATAGCTACGATTGCGAACAAGTTATTCGACCGAGACTTTCAGAAACGCAACGCAATCCAATTAGTTCGCGACTTTTTCATTGTTTTATATTTAGCTCTATTGCCCGCAATGTTTTATCATGCCGCTCTTAAACTACACACGCAACGATTCGTAATGAAAGAGTCTGAAATAGCCGTGGTACACAGAGCCGGTTAATAGTCGAGACAATACCGGATGAACGATAGTAGGGACAATAAAGTTGTGAAACAATGGGAGCAACGTATTTCCCTATCAACAATGTTCCCTACTAAAAACATATCGATTGAGTGCCCCAACAAATGACTCGTTGAGAGAATCCAAATGTTCGAGTAAAAAAAATTCCTTGCTTCTACCGGCGCAACGTTTACACAGTCAACATTAATCGCAACATTCTGCAACTGTTCAATAATATATTGTTTCCAATACAATTGTAACATTTAAACGAAGAATTTTTTTATTTAATTGGACACGTATACCCTAAACTGTACGCTCAGTCCGGGCATTCCACAGCTCGGTTAATCTGACAGTAAGTTAATGCAAAATTTTCTGAACACAGCGGAAGATATTAATGAATGTTCCATGTCTCCCCAAATGGACCATGCAAATCCGTAGTACCGCAAAATTATTCTCCGCCGCGCTGTTCCCATAACTACTGTAGAATACATCTATAAAAATAAATTCACGCGCAGAGACGTCCCCGAGATTGCGAGGGGACGCGATACGCAGGCGGCAAGTATTGCCATTGAAGCCAGAGCTGTAGAAGTACCTCGGGCGTTATGGCTTCTACCTGCAGAGCAGCGTCAATCTCTCACCTCCGCGCGCTAACAAGAAGAAGAAAGGGATAGGGCGTGAGGATAAATTGCTCTTTCACATTTTTATCTGGTCATTAGGCCTCGGTACGAAACACCCTCCTTAACTCCCGCTGCAGATAAGGAACTTTACTCCCCGGCATTTACGCTCGGAATATAAATTAACCTTTGATATCGTTACGAATAGCTCCGTTGATAACGAGAGTCAGACACCTACGCGCAACTAACAATCTTAAATTCAATGTAAAAATGACGGGACGGAACATCGTTCGCCGCGAATGAAGTACCGGGGTAGATGGAAAACTCGCGGAACAATTAGTTTTATCCTGGTCTATTGGATCTGTGCTTTACAAGGAACAAACGTAACTGGTCGTTTAAAATCCTGAGGTCCTCGCGGCCTTCGGGAAGGAATAAGAGACGGGCCACGGCCGTGGTGCGATAATTAACGAGCGATCAAGTGAAAATTATGAAAAGATCGGGGGACTTGGCGACACCAAAGAAGCTTGAACGAGGAGTAAGGGACAGATCGTCCAGGGCGGGCATGCAAATTCATTGAAATGAATTCCAACGCGGCGCAAGACCAGCGTAATGCAGAGAGTGAAACAGAAAAGGGGGAAGCTCTGACACCGGCATCGTCCTTGCGCATCCCTCCGGCAGTTCCTGTCTTCTTTGTCTCTGCTTAACCGCGGCCGAGGAATTTTTCGAGTTAATTTTCTCGTCGGTCTGAGTGATATTCCCCGGGCGGCTATTTACATTTTCGTTCGTCCTTTCTCCCTGCACTTACCTATACTACTTCCTTAGTCATTTTTAATTATAACTCTACTGTTGAGGATACCGCGGCGTGCAACATTTATATTACGGGCGCAACAGGACTCTCGAAACTACACGGAAATTGCGAGGGGTGTATTTGAAATATTAAGAGCAGTGGTTGCTCGTCTCTTTTTCACGAAGAAATATCTGGCTGACGATAATGTCTTTGGACGAGACTCGACGCAAACTGTTGTATACAGGCTGTGGTTCGTGCAAAAAATTAAATCTAACACTTTTACGATACCGATCCGCATGAAACACCATTATTTCGGCGTGTGTCGAATAATTTGTTGCTGCAACTGAATTCTGCTCGCAGTCGTTCGTGCAACGAGATACCGTGTTACACATTTCAGTACTACTTTTATAGAACTCCGTTGTCCGTGTCGCGAATAAATTTTTCCACGAGTATACGAACTATACGAAAGGCAATGAATAAACCGAAGCTAAATTCTCGAACCGAATACACGAATGAACGACAGGCGAAAGCTAACTTACGGCTTTAGCCTTTCCGGTTACCTTAATGCAGAGGCATAACAATATTTCGTATTACGTATCTTAACGTTACACCGACAGAATACGTAATGCTGGCTTCAACGTACCGAGATACTCGCGTTGTGCAACGGTGCGTCGGGTCAGCGTACATTTTGTTACGTAACAAAACGAAATCCACGGTGCATGAATATATCGCGGGAAATCGACACGGCGGGTCGATGCTGATAACGATGTAAATCAGATTCCGGTAACTGAATCGCTGGCGCAACGGTAATAAACGAGAGTACGTGAATTGTAAGAAAGGCGGAGAATGTAATTCACTTTAATCTTTAAGGTAAAAGGGGATTGAATGAGTGCTTTTGATGGAGATTGACCATTCGGAGAAGATGCGAAGATTTTGGCAATATCGTCCATGCTGTTCGATCGAATTTATTGTACAGGCTGAATCGTACAGTGAACCCTCGTCACACGGAACGACGCACAAAAGGCGACAGCTTCTATCATTTTTCCTAAAAACAATCTTTCAATCGCATCCGTTTAAATAGTTCCCCCTCGATGTCAAAAGTAGAATTGAATTGAGCCGAAATTTTATATTCAAATGCTCACCTGGCTCTGACGCAGAACACCCAATTGCACACGGGAATATGAAACCGTTCGGATCGTATCGTCTCTCAGTTCGACGGAATCGCGCGCCATTAGCGAATGCTGAAACGCTTAAGTAGTATAGCCAGTCGCTAGTCAGACGCCGCAGTCTGCCACGTGTCACGTGTAACGTTGCATGCAACGTCCTTTAATATAATCCGTCGAATTAATTTCCATCAGAACAGAGAAGATTGCTTTCGCTGTACGTAGCATAACAACGACCGGGACGTGGTTAAGGGTATATATACCGGCATTCATCGACAGCAATACGAGACGCTGAATCACCGATGTTTATAGCTCGATATCTCTAACCTGGGATTATACTTGCACCCGACAAAGCCCTGGAGGGACAGATAGCCGTGACCCTGGTAACCGCAAGGCTCTTAAGCCTTCATGCAAATCATATTTCACAGGATATAGACAGGATTCTGTATGGTTCGGCCACGGGGCCCCAAAACGACGGCAGAGATTCTTCATTTAATAACGTTATCCCGCGTTCGGCGCGTCCAGAGGGAATGGCCGTCGTCGAAATCGCGTCGGAACGGCGCTAAAACAATTTATATCGTTCGCAGTGACTGGAGACTTTCCACGTGGACAATACTGGGATGATACGGCGTTGGTCTTCAATTCGTGGATTACACACCGAACGCCGTGCCCAGTTTCGTTCCCCCAGCTTCGTATCCTTCCATCTGTTCATTTCTGCTCTCGTTCGCGACGTTTCCGGCAAATTTTATTCCGTCGCGATCCGTCGCCGCTTGTATTTTAATTTCATTCACTCGGCGAAATGAATAAATATTCAAATTCGCATTTGTCTTGCCGTCCGCATCTGCTGCAACCGGCTGCTCAATGTCCGCCGCGGTGTACGCGTAGACAGCTTAAAATTCATCGTCTGTGCGGCCGACGTGGGACCAATTTTAAATACATTATAACGGTGATTAGAATTTTAAATAAGGGCGTGGCCAGGTAGGGGTACTTTGCTCCTGATTTCGGCCGTCGCTGTGTTCGTTGTGGCAATCGTTACATCGACGTTCTATCGCTATATCAAAGCAATTCCGTTAAGGACGCAACGGCAACGTTATGCGTCTAATCTTTGTTCGTTATTCATAAGATATCGTTAAGGAAATCTACATTCGTCCTTCGTTAATGTATCAAAATGCTATGGAAACTGATCTTCAAAGATTATCACTGTCGAGTTGAAATTGAACAACACAATTTTATGTGAAACGAGTTCAATTTTGTGTATTCTAAAATTGTACGTGCGTTCAACTTCTAATTATTGAACGTTACACTTGTACACTTTCTGCGGACTAAAAATAAACGTAGACTGGGAAAGCGTGCATGCACACTTCTTCCGTGAAGCATGAAACTTAGAAGCGGCTTCATAGATTCCAGCGGTAACACAGACGAGTCGAGCTAATAAACAAAGTTCCTGTGGTACCAGCATCATTCGGTAATCGATTGATAATTAAAAGGAATGTGTGCTCATAATGTCAGGAAACTTTACGGTGTTCTCGTCTTTGCTATTACTTTGCCTAATTAAGACATCTGGAGACCAGACCCCGAGCAAATTGACTTGCCTTTACACTTCCGGAACTTCAAAGCCGTGTTTTCGACTAAATAGACAAGGAGTTCTGCGTCGTAAGATCGTCCGCCGAGAGGAAAATTGCAGGGCCGCGAGAAAAATATCAAACAAGATCGGGGCACGTAATCAAACGAAAAGGGACGCCAACAATTCACAGCAGCGTGAAAGTATAAATTTTGCCTAAATATCGTTCTCTCAGTCACCAGCGCAGCGGACAAAGAATCCTCGTATCTGATTTCCACAGGACGAAACGCCGGTCGCGCGCGCGGAACCGAATAAAAATTCGACCGAGACACAATATTGTCAGTGCTCGCTGAGATAGAACGCCAAAAGCGAAGCAAAATGCGAACAATTTGAGTAAAAAAAAAGAAGAGCAAAGAAGAAACGCACAACAAAGGCTAACAGGCAACGGGATCGAATTAATAAATACGTTTCTGCTTTCGAGCAATCATTCGAAGTCAGACAATATTCTGTCCTATCACAGCTTCAAAAATCTATGACAATTCACATTTTATTAAATCGCATTATCCCACGAAACTGACATTCGTCAAATTAAATCCTTGAAAAGATTTCGCGTCGTTTTCAAAAGTATCGCAGGACGTCGTACACGTTGCAATCAAAGAACGAGGAAAGGTTTAATGCTCGATCGACGAACACAGGCCAGTACCACCCATTGAATCGTCGAATCGTCGAATCGTCGAATCGTCGAATCGTCATCCCATGCCCGCGTCGGTCAGAGTAACGATCTCGTTCGTGAAATATGACGACGAAAATTGCGCCGAATTTATGACGCGGGATCGTAGATTGTTTACGAGCGATTCGTAACTAACTTCTAGGGACGGTCTGTCACTGCTGTGAAGGGACGGCTCGGACGTAAGATTACCAGACCGCGGGGTTGTTCGTCGCGTTACTAAACGAATCGTAAACCGCACGAGTGCTGGTTCAACGACGCGATTTATTCAATAAAGGTGAACCGGGGGACAGCGAATTCCTTTCTCGGCTCAGGATCGTAGCTTGGGTAGTCCCCGGTGAAGGCCGAGTCTGTGTCGTCTCCGTTCCTCTCTATCTGCTCGGGTCGGAGAGTTTTTCAACGCGGCAGCGACAACCTCTATGAAAGAATCTCTCAACTGGGAGGACAACGTACACCGGAAGATAAAGAGATCGCGTATGACGCCTGGCATAATTTTCTGTTAAATATTCATCGCCTCGTTAATTTTTTTTAATTGCGTCGCCCGCCGTCCCTATCGTTTTCGCTTCTTCTATATCCAACCACCGCCCCGCGAGGCAAGAGGGGTAAAATGTTGGGAGACAATGGGAGAAAGAGGGGAATCGCCTGGTCGTTTTAAAATTGAAGAAAAAAGGCCCGCGTTGAACGTAAAATTCAGTCCTTCGCCTTGGGTCCATCGATTTCGATTCGTGTCGAAGTTTTCGTTGCGAAAACTGAATGCGCGAGTGATTGATACTATATACGTCTAATATAAATGATATACGTAATCTGGAACTGTTTAAACGGTCGCATCACATTGTCCGCCATCATTAGTTGTCCAATTTGCCCTTTCCGTCTCTCTGCTGTATTCCCTATTCTTACTCCATCCCTTAGAATACTTATTGCACGTAACTAAGGGTGTCTTCCCATCAATTCCCAACAAATTCTTATTATCGTGATATAACGTCCAACCAGAGGTATACGTTCCAACGACGCTTTTATTAAAATTATAAATTCGAATGTCCTAAAGAAAGGGGTAGGCAGAATAACAGGGCGTACGATGAAACACCTGCACGCCCGTGCACAGGATTTATGTTGGCCCTCCAAGGTGAAGAAAGGCCTGGACAAGTAAATTCTTCCACAGGATGGCAACTACAGCCGGTAAGAGATTCTGTAAAATTAATGACACCACTGACAGGTTGTAGGCAAGCCAACACACGGGCTATATATAAAATATTCAGACGCTATGACAGACGGGCGTCTAGTGAGAGTGGATAGGGCCAACGCTTAAAAGGTAGCTGTATGTTTCGTAGGTGGGGTGTATCGAGGGCAACCGAGATCCACGAAAGTAACGTAGGCGTCAGGTGTGCTACCCGCTTATCAAGAATTCCTCGTGAAACGTGCGCGCTTCAGGTTCGCGACCGCGATGCTTCATTTAGACGTGGGCGGAAGTTCGAGTAAAAGAGTATTATCAATCTATGGGTCGGGGTTCATTATTCATTATGCGGACGGCTGCAAACTCGAGGGCTGAAATAATGTTAGCTTGCATAATATGTTTTAAGCATATTCGTTTGGTGAGAGGAAAACCTTTTGCGACAAAAATAATAGAGGGCAGATTTTTGACAGCGTATAGTTAGAATAAAATTGACGTTACAGTGTTTCCTTTCATTCAAAATTAATTAGTTGAGGGGCTGGAATATTTAGCGAAGCGTAAATACAATTTTGCAAGGTAACGTTTAAAATTGACGTACACTGTATTATTCGATGCAAGCTCCGTACCGCAAATATTTTCACTTTATTTCTTAACGAAACTCACTTCTCCCATTTGGAGCAACCTTTGTGTCCTCTTTCTTTCCACTTTATAGGTTCTATGTAATACCTTCGTCTAAACAAATATTACTTGCAACGGCCATACACGAACAACATTAACTATTCTGAAGAACTATTGTTACCATTTTTAGCGTCCTCCTCGACCTGGTTTCACTTCTGCAACGCGACACACTTTCCAAAATAGACCGCTGATAGATTAATACAAATCACGGCGAACGTCAAAGGTCGGTTCTGGACAATCTCCTTTACAATTGCCAAATACAAAGGCCATAATTCCATCAGCTACGACTGAACGAAGGATGCGGCCATTAAATCAATTACAAGACGACAAAACCCGCGAATCGTCGGCTCGCGAGTTTGCTAACTACGGTATACATATTCGGGAACGAATCTCCGCAGATATCGGCCGGTCGACTTGACAATTCGTCGAGTCCCGGTCAAGGTCCAACGGTACCGGTAATAAAACGGTATCCGGCGAATATACAGACTGGAATATCCAGTGAAAGCGCAGTCCATAGGTTGGCCGGGCATATCCCGCATAGTACCTCGGAGCTCCTCTCCACTTTCTGACCTATAAACCTTTTAATGGCCTCTGGTTAGCCGGCAAAGAGCGCGGAGACTATACCGGGGTCTTGGTATTTCGATCACACGATGGTCATTTTTTTCACGTCCGAATTCACGCCGCAAATTGCCCAGAGCAGACGCCGGTGTGAAGTTTCACCCCTCATAAAGCTCGGAATCGCGACGGCGCCGCGGCGTTACGTATCTCGAAGCTCGTACGAGTGGTTTATGAACTGGAGCAAGGCGGGGCAATTTTTATTACCTCGCACGATGGCCGTCCTACCGATCTCTTGGAATAATACGGGCACAGCACTGCGACCGGTTGGTATCGCCGAGATATCTCGCCCCGAATCAACGACGGAACATGTTTGGAAAATAGCGACGCGTCGGTATTAAATAATTCAATGTGAAAAAATATTCCACGGAATCTGATCGTGTGTTCACCCCTTTCGATGCAATGTGCCGCGGGAATCACGGGGGTTATTTTTAGTACGTTCGATCTGTGTTCGTTGAATCAGTATCCCGCGATATCGAATTTGCCCCGGACTCGTGCCAGCCCGATACTTCTTTCACTACCTTCCCCTGTAATTGGGTAAGCCTGGAAATAACGCGAAAGAACGATCGCCTCGTGAACGACTGGGAGCCACGTTACCGTTGCCGCGGTATCGAGTAATGAGGCTCGGTTCAATTTTTGGCATATTCCGGCCGCCGTGTGTTGCACGCAGCATCGAATACATCCACATCCGCCATTCACCAATGAATATCGACGTTCTTCGATGGGGGAGGATTTTCGTACTGACTTGATTCGTTCGAAATTTAGATGCACGCTTCGTTGTCGCGGAACGAAGAGTTCGTCGAGTGGTTGCGCACCTAACGAATATCAAATTTGATATTGACGTTAGCGTACTTCGCCCGAGGTTGAATTTTCTGTTCCAATTTTCATTCAACTGTATTATTTATTAAGGGGATTATTAACATCATAAATTAGTGTTGATTAATAAGCACAATTTACAAGCATTGATATTATTCGGGTACACTTACAATACGTTTGTTTCAGTTAATTGAATATGTTCAAAATATGCGCCACGTCGGAATGAAATATCGCCTGTCTTCGAAAATTCAACGACGGAAATAATCCGGAATCGGCAGAAAATTTCTTCGAAAAATGCCCGACGAAACTGTCTCCTCCAAGTAATTTACATTCGGAACGTTCTTCGGCGCCGTTGCGATTTCTATCCGCTGCCTTTTATGATTTTGATTAAAACGAAGGGCGAAGCGAAAACAGAAACCTGACTCGCGAATGTGCACTCAATGAACTGTGAGAGGGTACGTGCGGCGTAAAGTGCGAAATATCGTGCAGCTCCTTTATTCGCAAGCATGCGCTCCCGATTTTTCTGTCGTACTCGTTCGCCGAGATTCCCCGACAGAAGGGGGATCATCTTCTTTCACGTGCACGAAGGGTGAAAGGCAAGTCGATGACGCGATATAGAAAGGCGAGACGCAAGTAACGAAGTACGAAAAAGTCGAGGATCCTGTATATCCTTCTTCTCGCGTCGATGACCCTAGCAAAAGAAAAACAGAAATCGTTGCTGCCGCTTCTCGTGTTCGACGACTGAGCAGGAACCTTTGCACTGTCCATCGTGACGCGGTAACTGTTAGTTTCCGCGAGCGTTTCAGTACCGAGGTTAATGCAATATGTATCATGCGGGCACCTTTAATCGGCTTAGCAAAATATCGGTGAAATCGTTAACGACGCCGATTAATAGTTTGAGCGCAAGGCGCGGCGGAGAATTTCGAAATGTTATACGCGTCTGTAGCTTCTTACGTAATATCGCAACCTTATATGGGATGCTAATAATATGGCTTAATATAATTCCAAATTGATTGCATTTAGAGGATAAGAATGCGTAAGGTCAATACGTGGTCAGGCCATTTGTCGAAATTACATAGGTGTATCTGTTCCAATCAAATACAATATAATGCATGTATCTATTTCATGCGATTCTGGTGAATCATAATCGTAATCCATTGAAGACGATCGGTATTAATTCGAATAATACGAGCACTACGAACGTCTCGATGGCAAGCTATTTAGAAAAATTCTGATTAATCAGACAATGAACAACTGAATGAGCAACGTTCCTCGAACAGTAGTATGAATCAACGTCAGCCGCCTCGAAAGTCAATTTATCGAGGCCAATTAATATTAATTAACCGATAAAAGTCTGGCATATAAATCGCACCAAATTCGTACGCGAGTGTGACTTTCCCAAACATTAACCTGATCCCTTTCGGCATACCGCCAGAACTACGCGTTGAGAAATTTTCCAGGTGTTTCGTTATTCATAAATCGGCCCGGCTGAGCCGTGCTCAAGTTCACGGGCTCGGCAAACAGTTGTCCGAACGAATACAATCAAGCCAGAAATAAATGGATGGCAAGCCCAGCCGAATAAATTATGTTCGAGGCTTTTAACGACAAAAACTGAGAAGGCAGTACCAAGGTTCGCGTGAACGATGCCGAAAAAGGCGTTGGCCGTCGACCGTGGATCTCTTCCCGTTCGTAACGTTTTATTTACCCAAGTTCCGGGAACGATACGCACGCGGTATATCGTTATATCCACAGGATGAAAAGGGGACAAATAAATAAATATACCCGCGGTGGCTCCTCCATTTGTAACGCACGATGTCTACCGTGAAAGCAAAGTAAAACAAATAGTCGGAAGTTTCGCGAGCAGGAAAGAATTTACCCGTGGAGAATATGTGTCAGTAGCAAACTTTCCGATTAACTCTGTTTGACTTGCGCCGCGGAAGAATCGACGTATCGAATCATATCGCTTAAGTTAAATAACTTTCCTCCCTTAAGTGAAGATCAGCACAGCGGGGCGAAAATGTAAGAGCCAGCCCCCGAAGGCGTATTTCATCGAACGAACAAACAGAGCGAGGCAAGTTTTTAATAATCCGGCTGGTTATTAGATACTATATATAACACGGAAGTGGTGTAGTATCGGCTCGAACAGGAAGTTTATTAGCCAAATAGTCGTGGCTCGACCACTACAATTTTATTAAATTACACGTAGTCGTTGACTGAGAAAACAGTGTCTTCCGCTTTCGTAACTTATGAATATTAGAAAAATATACCGAAATATATTGAATAACAATATACCTTCCTGCCGGTGGCAATTAAATTACAACAATGTTCAGTAAAAGAAGAATCATTTTCTTTTGCCTATTGCAACTGCCAATCGAATGAATGCTGCTTGCAAATAAATGATGCTGATAAATACTACTCGTACCTAAATTGTGCCTAGAAAAATAGTGTTCTGTGTTTACTTTCGGTAACAGCATAACTTAACAAAAATTTCCACCAAGTCGTGATAAGAAATTTTAAGATGAAGAGGTACGAACATTTTTAAATCAGTAATTCGTGCACGCTCCGATTCTACGAAATTTCTTCTATAAATCACAATGCTACGCAAATCCCATCTGCCGATAATTTTGTTTCTTCTACGCATACAGCGAGTTATAGATGGTGTTCATTAGCTCGTCGCGAATTTGCATATAGAACGACGTTCTCATCAGATACGGTTATAAGAGGTAAAGTTCCATTTTATAAGAGCAACTGTTCCTCGCACGCTGCATAATTTCCGTGTCTTGTTCAGGTTGTGCGTTCCATACGATAGCATCTTCTTCCGATAAGGAATGCTTCCGAATCGTACAACATCCGCCCGACCTTTGGAATATCGGTAATTTTTGCGATATGAAAAGCACTGTAAGCAGCATTTTTATACAGCTTCTCGTTTGACAACTAAGCCACGGCCGGACATTTGCGGGTGCGGCGAGACGTGTAAAATGATACTTATTGATAAGGCTTAGACAGTGAAATTTAAATGACACGTTTTTACTGGGCAAAGTTAGGCGTTCAAAAGTTGGCTAGCTATATCTTAAGAATTACGTTTTTCTTGCATAACTTGTTACACCTTGACTTCTTACATGAATTTTGTCTAAATGTGCAACTGACTTGTACACCGTGTTATCTTAGCCAAGGAATCGGATCAGTCTACATTCAATGTCGCGTAAGCATTACATTTTAAGAAATTGTTCTGTTATTTTCATTCATAAATAGTCCGATTAATTATAAATATTTGTACGTGTTCTGTCTACTTTAATTCAATTAGAATTGTTGTCATATACACGTAACTGTTATATCCTCGCGTTAACTCCAACTGTTATCTGTCCGCGCATTGAAGCATGTTTGAAAACGGCCGACACGAAACTTTCTATTAATTCCCCGTGCGAAAGATAGCAAGCGCACTTCATTTACTTCGGTCAGTCAACATTCTGCGCGCCAAGGCGTGTGCGAAAAGAGACAAGAAATTTCACCAATTTCCATAGTCGGTCGTGTGTTTCTGGGTCTTCTACACCGGCACCACAAATTGCAATTTTACTTCGGAAGCAGTTAAAACGAAACTGCTGCAACAAAGTAAATATGAATTAACGTCAACGTGGAATTTATCACGCGAAACTGGCCTCGAGCGTTATCCGTGCCGGAGTTTTTCCAAATTTGTTGCACATTACTCGATCCGTGTGTCGGAGATCGCGAACATATTGTATACAATACACACCTCGGCAATATCACACAATAACAAGGTTCGTGTACACGAGAGATGTCTCCTTTACCCGAACAAACCCTCCACTACCGAACCCCCTTAAACGAAACATCGCCAAGAGGACTTGGAAGCATTAAATACCACCCGTCGATCTGATCGACAGCCAATAGTGCTCGAAGGTTTTCGTTAAAAGCCCCCGCTAGAATGTATCCGCGACACCCCATCACACACATCACAGCTTCCGTTCTCAATTTCTTCGTGCCGTGCCAGACTATCCGTAACACGGGATAAAGGAAGATCGAACAGAAACGTCCATAGCATCCGTTCCATTTTCCAATCGCGACCCGAAACAATCCGGCAATTATTTGCAGTTATCATCGTCGTTTCGTTTCGTTTCGTTTCGTTTCGTTTCGTTTCGTTTCGTTTCGTTTCGTTTCGTTTCGTTTCGTTTCGTTTCCTACAGTCCCGTTTCGTTTCGAAGATGTGCACAAAGAAAGGGAAGATTGCCGTGCATGAATCGCGATACAGAAAGGGGTGAAAGAAGGCGGTAGGGGCGGGGAGGGCAGAGGGGTGGCGGCGCACAAAGGGGCGTTATTCGTCGCAAACAGGCGAGAGCACCCTTGATGCGAGGTGCACCGATAAGGAAGCGGAAAGCACGAATTTCTACGTGGCCGACATACGACCGTCGCCGACCTCGTATCGCGAAACTGGATTCCGGATTCCATGATCCTACTGAACAACGCGGCGAGCTTTGTCAACCGCCACTGGGTCATATGCAAATCCATAATCGGCCGCATATTAGCACGCGCGAGCCTTCGTGCAATTTTAAAGGCATTCCGCTCCGAGGCGTGACCCCACGGAGATCAATAAGAGATTCGACGCGTTCGGTATGTACGCTCCCGATGATTCGTTTCGATGGACCGTTTCGTTGATAATGGCCCTTCGCTTTCTCGCACTCGATTAGAGAACGAGGGTAAAGGGCAATGGTACCGTGCATCTGAACGTGCGTTCGTATTATCGGTGCACCGCAGCGGCAACAAGTTTTAGACCATTTCCGCACTGATCGAGGTATAATTAGTTCAGCCCTTTCGCTGAGGAGGATAGATATATATATATATATAAAATTTATTTAAACGTCCTCCACTGTGATACGTCGTTACTGCGGTCGTTTGTACAAAGTATATGTTGGGTAATTAAACAGAGTACCTAAGTGTTATACGTATAGCTGTTCGATATTAATCAAATCAATGCTGCTTCGTGCGTCCGGAACATTTTCATTTTTGCGGGTGCCTTGGCAGGAGGATTAAAGTACCATCAAACAGACATAAAAGTCCGCGAATTGTAAGCCTGAGCTACAGCAGTAACATATTAGTTGTCGTCTAATAAACGTCACGCGGTACCCCGTTGTATCGAGCAGCGCGTTAGAAAGAACGCACTATTAGAATTTCACCATCGAGATACGACGTTGCAGAATGAAAGAAATATCAGAATGCAAATTATTCGAAGCAGCGTGATATCTGCGCGGCGTATCACTTCCTTGAGGAGATAAAACGGAGGACCGGGTTTGCATTTATCTCGAGGACACAGCGAGACGGGAGAAGTTAATACCTTTCGAGTGTAATAAGGGGAAGAATGGTGAAGAAGTGGAATGGAATTCGTGTAATTAAAACGATAGGAGCTCCCGCGACAAAAAAAAAGGTCGGACACCCTAAGCGATAATTCAAACATTTTCAACGATGCCCGTGGATCTAATTTTTAATCCACTCCCATTTCGCTAATATAACCGGCTTCCGGTTTCCACCGCCGCCAAGCACCCTTTTAAAGTGTGTTTTACATTCGAAAACATACGTTCCCTCTGCCGCTTAAAATGTTAGTGGTACACTTACGTTCCCTGTTTCTTCGCCGAATACGAGCCACCGCTCGTTATTCATTTTAATACATTTAAACCGCTTAATCTTAATGCCCGGACCCGTATAATTTAGATAAAGGACCCCCAGTTTCCACGGGTAATCATCTTTTTAAGTGGATATAGTAACAGTTGGAAAATGTGTTTTTCATTGTGGTATACGTGTAGACGGTTGCCCATTCATTTACATACTGTACGAGAGTATTATGAAAATTAAGCAAGTCGTCGCGCGAACGATACGAATATTATGAAAAATCTGCGATAGGTACATTTGTTTCGGTACGTTGAGCATGAATCAATTCGCTTCAGAAAATCGAAAAGTGTTAGAATAACTTGTTACACAGATATGCGGACAAGGTCTTCTGTAAACTGTGAATCAAATAATAATTAGTATTCGTTTCGTTTCGCGGAGGAAGAAAACATTTTTAACGTAATACGTTTCACGTGTACGTTCAGGTATAGTATTACTTTACAGACTTGCATGGTTTCAACGCTTCCGTCCACCCCCCCACCAAAGTTTAATCAGTATTACATTTCTGTGTACTATTCCACGTTGCCCTCGGTTCCCTCTTTGATATTAATAATTCAAAACATAATTAAAAATACGCCCCGCAAGTGTCCCATTAATTGACTGTCCACTAAGTAGAACACACTTTGCTCGCCATCGATTAATTAAAACTAGGGTATCTCGCAAGCAGGACAAATCCTTTGCGCCTCTCGCACTTCATTGGTCCGAGACGCGAACAAAAAGCAGAACAGGAGCTTCGGAATAGTAGTTTACTTAATTAAGCCCGGAAGACGTCCGTCCTCTGGCTTTAATTTCGTCTAAGACGACGAGCAAAGTACCGGGACAGGAAATTCTGCCTCGGGAAACGTTCATTTCTTCGAACGGTGCGGTCAAGCGAATGGCTCTCAGCGAGTTCAGACCACAAATGTCATTGGCAGAGGTCTGGGAACCCAATGAGCACGTGAGTTGTTAACAAGAATACTCGTAGAAAATGCGTCAGCCTGTCGCAAAGCTGACCAAATGATTCTTTAAACGATCACGATGGAGCTACTTTCGGATAACCAACATCTCGAGTCATATGTGCGTGTAGTTCTTCACTCGCCAGAAGAAAGATATCAAACGTAACGATGGTTGCTCGACGAAAATTTTACATAATATACAAGTTATTAAATGTACAAACACGAGTGAAGATTAATAAGACAAAAAAGGTGAACAAAATTGCGTTAAACTTTCAAGCTTAATCGTCCAATTTACATACGACCGCCTCGTCTCTAAAGTAAAGTAGAATAAGCCCGCGCGAGTCAGACACCCCGCCGAGTAGCCTCGCCATGCTACTCATTATATTATACCCTGAAAAAAACAACTTCTACTTAAACGAAGCAATCAATTTTTCCCAGCACGAAACGCCGAATTGAATGTAAAGCGCAGAAAGCTCGCCAAACCAAGGAGCGAATTTCAACCACCCGGTTGAACGACTCGAACAAAAAAAGTGCAACGCGATTCAGCGTTCGGAATTCCGTTTTATCGTTGACAAACGGCCAACGACAACAAGCGCCGCGAAAACGAAAGGGAATGAATCCGCGGTGTCTTAAGGCGCGGAAGGGTTTCATGGGCTGCGACCAGAGAAGAAATCCTTAAAGCGTGCAAAGTAATTCCGCTATTACGAGCCGACGATTTCACGAGTGCAAACGAGAAAAGTTTCCCGCGGAGAATTTGTTCGCCGCGTCAACCCGCAAGTACATACCTGTGCAACGCGACCACCATTATGATTACGCGATGCACGGCGGGCTTCCCATCTTGCCGGCGAATTTATGGCGACCGCGGCGAAATATAGCGACGGCGTGGCACAGTGAGAAGAACGATACTTCTCCGGCAATGGAGAAACGTTGGTGCGCGGCGATTCCATTTAATTCGACGGTCATCGATGAGCCGGCCACCGATTCCCCGGAGCACGTTGTCCGCGGATAGACGAGAACAAGCTGGAACGGAACGGCGAAGCACGAGGAACGAGCGAGGAATAAAAGAGTGGAAACGGGGGGAGCGATTCGGCCGTTGGAAAGGATAGCGAGAATGGTGTAGGTAAGTGCAGCAGTTACAGATTAAGCGCAACTAAACATCCTTTAAACAACCTGCCCATAAATTCGCCAAGAAGATTAAGACGCCCCTACTGTTACCCACCCTTCTCTTAAATACTCCTCTCCTTTTAACGTATACCCTTGCCGTCTGCAGGGACACCAAACGGTCGGAAG
This sequence comes from Nomada goodeniana, assembly GCA_963969485.1. Classification (NCBI taxonomy): domain Eukaryota; kingdom Metazoa; phylum Arthropoda; class Insecta; order Hymenoptera; family Apidae; genus Nomada; species Nomada goodeniana. The sequence continues at coordinate 29,145,942 of OZ018299.1, forward strand.
CTTGCGGCTTTCCGTCTCGTTCCATCTTCGAATTTGTTGCTTTCGTTCTCCTCCCTCCGCCTGCCCCCGTCCTTTCGACCCCGCCACCCCTTTCTCTCGGGGCCAAGCGTACGCCCATATCTGTTCGTTCCCCCGTTCCATCTCTGTTTGTTCCCGTCAGTGACAATATAACTCACCTCGCCTTGCTCCCTCCCTCACGGACTCTCTGTCTAGCTCTCGCTACTTAAGAAGGAAGTAGGTAGCCGAATAGGTAGCGCTGGCTGTAACTAACGGCATCTGATTATTGCGGCCGGAAGATAAATCCGGTTAATTTCACCCCCAGGCCTAGTTATGTCCCGCGTGGGTAGTCTTGCCATCAGCTACCGTGTCCGTATGCCACGGCAATCCGTGATCTCGCGAACATCTCGTTTCCTCGAAACGAAACAACCCGGCCGCGATACGGCGCACCATCGACGTCTGCACGGTTTCCGCTTAATGAAACGCCGACCCGTTTCTTTGCTTGAATTTATGGGCGGCGAAACAATGCGCGAAGTACGTGCAACCGGCTCTGCAGGAGAATGAAGAGGAACGTCCTTCGAAATCGAACCGCGTCCGTGCCGTTTCACGGATATTTATTCTGGGCGATGTGAGCACCGAGGAAACATACGGGACGCGAAAGAACGAACTTCAGGGTAAAAGAGAAAAAAAGACGAGCTGGAAGATGTTTCGTAGATTTATCCTTAATTAGATGTGCATACGTAAGTTAATGGTTTGCAGTGATTACTGCCAATTATGGGGGACGATGCTCGTTTCTCTGGACAGATCTTTTAGAAAAATTTGGCAACACATTCGGCGCTTCGCCATTTCAGTGCGCTATACGGATTTACGTTCCGCGAATGCGTCACACTGTACATATTCCGACTTTTTACTTTCAACACCGTGGCAAATATTTCGTGCAACTGAGATCGTCCCTTCGAAAGCATAAAAATATTATTGCTCGGTAGCGACAATTAACCGCGGTCCCAAGTTACGAGAGCCATCGAATGAACGGTGAACCCATTAAGAGAAGGGGAAGGAAAGAAAGAAAAAGAGAACGGATTGCCGCAAACAAGTGCCAGCCTGATTCCGCGCAAACATTGTACATTCCTCCAATTATATTACTTCTGAATACGCCTTTGCATTTTCTAATGGGACATCGATATTCCCCGACCGATTCCCAATTGTTTCGTCTCTTTCAGATTGTTTCGATAGAGAAGCCGAGTGGCTCTTGAATTCAATAAGGAAACTGACGGTACAGTGAACGGCGCTGGGGTTTGGGGGAGAAGGGTGGAAAAGACTAGGCGAGCCTCTTTTCACCCGTCCAGCGTGCATCGATTTTCCTTCAAAGCGCATTAAAGGTATTCGAATATACTTTCCGCGCCGATGAGTAGCCATCCAAGGTGATGGGCTATTGAGAGCTGCAGCTCTCCGTAAAGTGTGGTGAAATTCCCCGGCCGTATCAATGAAAGTAAACTCGGCACAATATTCAATTAAAGTGTGCCGGCGCGACACGACCGACCGAAATTATTCCGTCGCCGTGCCCCGACCGATCTCGTTAGTTTCGTTTGGCGACCGTTCGATTAAGAAATCGGGCTCGCGGCGCAAACGTGAACATTTTTCATGATTCCATTAACGTGCGTTTCAAACACGCGATTAACGAAACGGAGACATTGGAAGATACGAAGGGAGGAACGGCAGAACGCGACACCCGGTGACAACGCGAATGAAACGCGGGTCTCGGGATATTAACGAGAAATAAAGGGGATTCTATTTATTCTTGCAATATCTACGTAAGCCAGCGACCGCTTGAAATTCATCGCATTTATAAATCACCGTATAGAACGGCGAACTGCAACCGTGGACTGAAATATAATTCATGCGAGTCGATTGTTGGCGATTTCGATCGGGCTCGTCGAGCTCGTCGGGCGTTGTGCTTCGCGACGGCACAGCGCAACAGAGTGACGGAAGAAACGGGGCGATAATGGACGATCGACGGCGAAGGAAAATTCGCGAGAGACAAACGGGGACCGTTCACGGGACTTCGAGCGTCAATAACCCACCGTCGAAACAAGCGTCTTCGTTTCCTGTTTTCGACACAGTTCCGTTTCAAACGGCGCGGCGTGTCACGTTTGCATCGTTTCGCCGGATGCACGTTCGATTACCTGCGAGCTATGCTGTAACAAATATTTAATGTCTCCGCCATTCGATACATCTGCACGCCGACTGTTGCCAAATGTGTGGGTACAAACTTTATAGACTGGTATGCAGAACTCGTGGACGAGCACTGAACGGTCTTGAGCGATAAGAGTCCCACAGATATTGTAATATGTAGGTACGAAACGCTTTGTAATGTTACCTTCGGACCGTACAAGCATTATGTGTATACCTGCTGTGAAACAGGGACGCGGCATTGAGAAATGCGTTACTCCCACAGAATCCAATCATTCAGAAACTTAATCCCTCGTTGCAGAGAAATTTCTGAACACGTGAACACACTTGCATCGAAATAAACTGTCCATGTTGCACATATGCGCGAGATCGTTAGTAGTGAAGCCCAATGAAAATCGAATTGAGAGAAACATAGAAATCGAAGCACTTGGAAACCACTACACTGTCCTTCGCCTACGGGCAGAATTAATATCGATAAATAGAAGCACCGGGTCAAGAACGTTAATTACCATTGCGACGTAGATTGAAACGTCGAACAGCGAGATTGCATGCCGCAGAAAATCTTCAATAGGGTGCATCCGAGAAATGCGAGAGGTCGCGGCGACAGCTCACGACTTTAAGCACGGTCGCATCCGACGCGGAGGCATTACCCTGTGATTTGTCGTGCTCGCTTTGCGTCACGTCTTTTTTTGCCACCCTTATCCTCTCCCTCCTACTTTAATTTTTTCTTTCTTTTGTTTTCTTCCAATCTTGCTTGGTCCCTGCTTTTTCATTGACAAATTTTTTCGTTTCACCGGCGAACCTCGTGCGAAATCCAATTTATATGATAAAGCTCTTGCTCTGCGTCGTGCTTAAAAATTCGCCGGCGCAAATTCGTTCGCAAGCTGCACGTGCATGTGGTGAGTAGCAGTCGCGAATTGAGGTGTTACAATTATTTGGGACAATTGTGCAATGTATAGAATAGAACGTTGTAATATAAAAATATACGGTATACTACAAAAATTTTCGTGGAATTAATACATGAGTGTTTCGCCGTGCAATTGTAAACACAGCAGGGACGAACATTCTTCTGCTTTAAACTTTAAAGGGAATAACGCATGAACTTTCGCGGTTATGGGCGAAAGAATAACGCTCGTGTGAAATATTTTACTATATTTTACATAAACGTGGCAGCATGAAGAAATATGTATGAACTCGGCTAACGAAACTTCGAGAAAGAGTCGAAGTTCCCCCCTTTTACTTCATTTCCGCTGCCATGGCTGGAAATATGAAAAAATCCTCCAAAGGCTGGGTGTTCCTCAAAGAGGTATCTCGCGGTACGAAAATATATGCGACATGGCATAAAAAATGTGAAAGGTTTCCGAAACTCTCCGATATGAAAATTCGGACGATATTTATATCATTTTGTACTGTACATAATAATCTAGCAAACGAAGCCGAACGCAGATTCGCGTGTACGTGGCACGCACTGGCCGCGGATCAATTCATTCACGATTATTAAGTCCTCTTCGTCCTTTTAATTACAGAAAAGAAAATATCTTATTACCGAGGGATGGCGAAGAAAAAAGTTAAGACGAAAGCCGGCGCCTGCAGCGAAAGTTTAATTTAATTTCTCGAACTTGCTTCCTTAGAAAACTTCAATTTCGAACTGTACCGACCCCCTTTTCCAGACTCCAATATGATCTATACCGCTCTCGACGCAATAAATCTACCAAAGCTTCGACACATTTTACCCGGACATCTTATATCGCCTCTATTCACTTGCTGATCCTGACCGTCCGCGGAGTCGCGATGAAGGACGAAACTGCGCCTTCCGTCATTCAATTCATTACGAAGAACTTCTGGCGCAAATGATATTTCAAATAACAATAATTGTCTCGAAACCCTCGCGCAGTTAATTGGTATGCATTACAAAGCCACATATTCATGAACCAGCTTGCGTCGAACACACGGAGAGATTCCTTCGCTTTCCGTCCGTCTATTACACGCGCATTCCTGCTTTGCGTAGACAAGCTTTATCAAATCACAATGAAATTCTCATCCCTGTGCCAATATCAAAGCTCCACGTGCAAGCTTAGCACGCGCGAGCGCCCGTTCGAAAAGAGCACTGAACGCAATGTTGCGCGAGAACGCGGAAAGGAACGTCGCGTCTCTCGGTTCATTAGAGCAAGTTCCTAAATTCAATGAAACGAGAAGTTTTTTTATCAAGCTTTATACAAAGACGTCTCGGCGCGATGGTAACGTCGGCCGTGATCGTCCCCGTCTCCAAATAAATCTCGTTTGCCGCGTCGAGATGAGTTGGGGAGGTTTTCCCTTGGCGCGAGCAGATCTCCAAAAGCGATAAGAACCCGAAACACAATAACCCCTCGTCCCCTTGCTGCGCTGTTCGGGACACGTCGAAACTCGGGGACGAACGAAAACGCTACAGAAGCTGGTAGCCAACCTCGAACTTGCGTCAATGCTTTCTTTTTTCCCACCAGAGTCATAATAACCGCCTAGTTAGCCCAGCTCTCAGGCCGTAGAACAATGCCTAAGACGGTGGGTTATACACGTTTATTCCGTCTCTGAAGATGAAACTGCATCGGAGCGATGGACGAAGTCGGTGTACGTTCAGAAACCAAGTGATCCTGTTCGAAAAGAAATTACCTCTGGAAGAAATATTCGACAGGCAACGAACTATGAAAATCTTGAATAATTTAAGAGCGTTATAATTTTTGGATAATTAAAAAGGAAAATGATTTTATCCATGCGTATGTGAATCGTCGCAAGCGACGCGCAATAGAAACTATACGATGAAAACTTAATAGAAAAAAATTCGTCCGATACAGAACAGAAATCGAACAAGTTATTCGACATGAAAGCTTCGATCTTCGAACAGTTCGCAAAGTGATCGATGCAAACCGAAACGATATCGCAATAGAAACACCAATATTTATACAAATCACCGTTGCAATGCCGGATCTGTAACTCGGTAGTGCAGGATGTGTACCGGTAAAAATCTCAATCCCTCTCCAACAACTGGGCAAGCAGACTCGCCCTGTTCTACCCGTGCGAAGCAAGTCCAAACACGGAACTAGAAACCCAGATCCTACTAATCACACACGGAACGAATACGGGGGGGATGTTTCAGCAGCGTCGACGACGACAGAGGAGAAAAACGACTAAAAGCGTCCGTTACAATTGGAACAACCTCTGTCCGGGACGCGACTAGATCCGACAGAAACGGAACGGCCCGAAACGGGGCGGCGGTTGATCGGATGATCCTAACGAATCTGGGTAAAAACGTCGAAACCAATCGCGGCGGCGCGACGAACTCGTTACAAACTGGCTAAGGATTGACAATTAGGGTCGATCTGTTTTTGCTGCCAGCGGTTCGCCGTTACCACGGGAACAAAGTTTCCACAAACGTGAGAAAGCGATAGGGGTGGGACGCGGAGGGGGCGAAAGCTTTGGGACGGGTTGATTTGAGCCCCGCAGGAGGTGGTAGATATCTTTGATAAGGCACGGCCAGCCGCGAACGCTGATTGGTCGCCCGAGGCCTCGCGTCACCGTTCAAACAATGCGCTCCGTGCTAACAATGCAATCCCGACCGAGATAAAGATATATAGAGCCCGGCAACCTATATTTGCGGGCCCGGCTACATCTTCGCCTGCGATCTTCTTACATCTCTCGGATATGTTACCACCGCTCTGCGTTCAAAGGCCCGCGGAACCGTGTCGCGAATCGGGGCCAAACGCGAGACGCCTAGCTACCAAACTGCGTTATCGCTTCTTCTGCGGAGTCCTCGCGAACTGTTGCGGACTTCTTCGCATGCGATTCCACCGGTGGCTTGCAGGTTCTCCCTGGCCGACTGCGCAGGGCGCGTAAGAAGCAACGGTCACGGCTTTCGTTTGCGAAATTGTTTAGAGCAACGAAAAGTTGCTTCGCGTTCGTTGCCTTGGCGAATGGGAAAAGTGTCCGAGAAGGACCATAGCAAATGCTTCGTTCGTTCAGTATGATCCCGGAAAGTTCTCGATTTGAAATTGAATTGCGCAAGTCGCTTGCGCGGAGTTTAACCATCGAGCGCGATTGCCCATGCGTCCACGCGTCGCGTCTAGGAACGGACACGGGGAAACGGGGTACGAAATTTTTGGTAGTTGCGCATTTTTTTGGTCGAGAATAGGAGTCGAGGGTTGCAGGGAGATGCAGGGTTCCTTTGGCTGAGTGAACGCAGTTTGCGGCGGTTTAGGTTTTTGCGGAGTTCTGCCACGTTTTTATGATCCGACGGGTTACACGGTTGAGCAATGCACGAGCATCAAAGTTGGCAATAGATCGAAGTGGTTATTTCGAGTTCACGTTGAGATAATTCAACAGCTGCGGGTTTTATGCTAATTGCTTTCGAAGCAAACGGCACGGAAATATATTTAAATTAATTGTGGGCTTTGCAAATGTAGCCGAGTGTCAATCGACAATACTTTCAACAAGACATAAGAACATTCAATGAAACGTATATTGAGCACCGAAAAATGTTATTGCTATTATCTTCTATCTTGCTCGACCCGAAATCCGCTGAAAAATTAAAACAATATCCCACCAGACTCGATCATTCGATCGACGATCACTTAACCGACCACCGATTTGCTTGCGCACAATTGAACCGCATTTCTAACCGCAAGAGTTGTCCATTTCAGCTGATATCGGTCCGCGTTCTATCAAAATTTCCCGTGCCGCGTTTCTATTCGAAACCTGACGTTGCCCGTTCGAAACGCACTCTCGCGCGGGCCTTGTTTCTCCGCATAGCGGACCAGCCCGCCATTACTCCGGCCTGGGGGAAAACTCGACGTTCTCCGACGGCAAATTGAAGTTTAACGATCGCCAATCGAAAACAAAAACCCATCCGCGCGCCGAACGAAATAAAACAGATACAGAGAATTCGTTCGGAGGAACTCGATTAAAAAAACCGTGTCCCGCGCCGCGAGTTCAACCGCGAGACGGCGATATCCATCGATCCGAAATTTAATTACGACATGGAACGGTACGCTCTTCCGTCGTACGGGCAATGATTGCGGGCGGCGCGGGTGGCGTCGGTTGGAATGTCAGACAGGATACAGCCCATCGTCTGTCGTTCCTAACGCAAACTCGCCAATTAATTGTTTCCCCGATATTCACGTGGATATGCAGGATCGTGTATCGCGGTCGAAGGGAACCGTGAACGCCGGCAGCCATCAATTAATGCGAAAATAATACAAAGCCGAGTGCGCAAGGTACGGCTCGCATTATTGCCGGACGCCCGACCTGGGACTAACGTAATCCGCGCTTAACTCTCGCTATCTCGTCTTTAATGTCGCGTCCAACAGCCGCCTCGCCAACGGGCGTACGGCAAATTGGTGACGTAATTACGAGCCCCCGCTATGGTCAACAGGCTTACCTGGCGGTCGCGTTGGAATTGCTCGAAACGAACGATCGGACGTATCACCGAGTCCGTCGCGAAATTCATCGGCTCGATGCGCATCGTCGGTGCCAAACACGAGCGCGGCTGTATCGCGTACGCCGTTGGCCGCCGGTCGATACGAAACGCGGCGTTTTCGAAAATTCAACCTCGCTGATGGACACTTCGCCGTTATTACATTAGGTAGAAAACGTGTTAGAGATGTTCGACGGGTAATGACATTTATGGGAAAGTTATTGGGACGTCGGCGTAGTTGCGCGCGATTTTCATTCGAATACCGTCGATCCGCGAATGTTTAGAACAATTCGCGAGGATCGCGCGACTGACGGTTCATAATTGGTCTCGTGAAACCCGAAGTTAGAATTTCGTTGATTGCAACATTACAGGAGGCGCCGATCACATTTTCCGGGGGAACGTTCAAACTGCTCCGCGGAGAATAGCAAAGGTGCCTCCCTATTTCGATCGCGTCGAAGAATCTAAAAGAAATGAAGTAACAAATGTGTGAACAACTCCGGCGCTATGCGAGAACACTGCGCATTAGAATTACTACAATACACGGAGCTCCAATTACTGCAAGGTACATTCTCGCGTTGGACAAAAATGCATGTATTCAAAACTATAGGCAGTTCACGCGCATGCATATGCGACCAGCTCTTTGCGTATATATTGTGCACCTATATACATGTATATTTCGACGCATACCCGTCGCGATAACGATGCAATGAATAGACTGGCACCGTCGCACACAGAAGTAACGGAAAGTTGGTGGTGAAGAATCAAGGGGTGGAAGGGCAACACGAGGAGGGTATAGAAGGATGGAGATGAGTTTGAATTTGGCCCGCGCCTCGTTAATTTTTCGCCCCGTGTCACTGCATTGTTTGCCCGAGAAAAAGAGTGTTTATTGCCCGCAGCTCGAGATGAAAGCCAACGAGTTGCCTCTACGTGTTTCTTTTTTTTTTGGGGGTTTTTTTGTTTTTTTTTTTCGCGAACCTGTACACACGACTATGCGCCAGTCACTCACACAATCGCGAGACTCCTCGAGCATTCTCGTTTTAATGATTCCGATCTAACAAGCCCGTCTAAATTGCGCGACCCGCGATTGGAAGGAGAAAAGTTCGAAATGCCTGGACACCATCGTCCGTGTTCGACGGGAACCAACGAGAGAACAAAAGGGAGGATTGTAGACAGTGGTAGAGAGTTTTCAAGATTTCCATGTATTCGATAACGTAATTGATAGCTGCATTCGGCCATTAGTGAGTTAGCATAGATTTCGTATGCGTGCTTTTTCTGCTTGTTAAAAAAGTTTGGTTGGAAGCTTCGTCACTGCACGTTCGTCATGTTTTCGATTTTGGCGTCCGGGGAAATAGTTTACAGTTCTTATAAAATATGTGGATATCACATATTATATTAATGGGATATCAGTGGATAAAGATTCGTGTTAAAATGATTACAAAAATAATATTGTATTTATCACTGGATTCGAATATTTGTAGAAAGCACACAGAATTATGCACGAAGACTGTATTACCAAAACGAGCCAGAGAGAGTTGAACGTAACAAATTCGGAAATACGTTTTATTAGTAAGACGAATAACGAGGCTCTCGGTGTTCATTGCAAAGATTGTCGATACTGTCCTAGATAAATCCATTTATAGATTAAAATGGGTCACTCAATAATTTCAGGCGCGTACACACGACAAACAATATTATCACGCAAGCCCCGATGAATTTATCGTAAGAAATGTTGTTTCCAGAAACTACCAATCGAAACGAATTCGTAATGCGCACGTTTCCAAAATAACATTTCGACTACCCGCGATTCCAGAAATATTTATCAACGCGACAATTCATAACGAAGCTCGAGATTTAATACTTCCAAAGCGTCGTTTAATGATCTGATCGTGGGTAATATTTACTGACGACTCAATGTATTTCAGACACGCGCCTCTAGCCTTGCCACCATATGCTCGCGTTCCCACCCTCGTTGTGAATCGAACGTTCACACTTACGATTAAACGAGTGCACGCGCGTACCGTGAAACAGCTAAACGGTCTTTGATTTTCGGGGGGGTCGTTACGTTCCATGCACCCTTGTCCAAGCCTATCGCGTATATAGTCGGCCGAAATTTCTGGTAGAAACCATCGAAAGCCTCGCCGTGTACCGGAGAGGGACAGAAGAATGGTGGACGTATATCTCGTGGCAGAAAATATACTGCCGGGTATCGAATCACGAGAAAGGAGTCACCTGGAGAGCCGATTCCAAGGGAGGAAAAACCCGTTCGTTTATTCCGGGTCAAGCTCGAATATCTGAATTGTAGATTGAAGAGCTGTTCGGTAAGAACAAGAACACTGCGAGTTGAATGCAGAAAGGGGAGAACGTTAATCTTTCACTGCCAATTCAACGCATCGATTGGCCAATGGGAAAATCAAATTAGCCGTCGATCGATCGCCGGAAACGTAACCGCGGGGGTGAAATTTTTAATTACAAACCGTTGCCCGTGGTAACGTTAAAATTCATCCGTTCCAACCCGGCCGTAGCTGGCCCATTGATAGGAATTAGCGTTAATTTTCGCCGCGGTGCGCAGGCGGCTGTCCCCGCAGCTGAAAATCACTTTGCAACTATAACAGTGTTAAAGCCCGAATGCCACCTTGCATTCGAAATGTCAGCGTTCCTCTCCCCTCGGTTTTCCCGAAACGGCCGCGAGAAGGGAAAAAAGAACTGGAAAGTTCGTTAACGACTTGAAAGGGTCATTCTCGAATCTAAGTTGAACGTGAATGACATTAAAGCCAGCGAAATGTTCGAACGAGGCGTTCGCGAGGCTGTCAGCCTCGACGTGCAGTTTCCTCGGGGCCATGTTAATTATGATTTCACCGAAATAATGCAACAATGTACCGTCGTGTTGTTCGGTAACGAGCGCGTTGATCAAGCGTCGAACAAAGCGAATTAATGGAGACGAAAATAACGATTAAGAATGCCGTTTCGCAATCGCTAGAATTACACTGGTTTTATCGAGTTCCGATAAGAAGGCCGTCACGTTTGTTCCCAGCCCAACAATTTCTACCGCTCAATTGTGATTTTAAATGGCGCAGTGAAACGTATCGCTTGCATGTTCGCCACCAATTAAAATCCACGTGGAACATTTTCAGGCAAGTGGCCGAGGGAATGAGGGTATAATGGCCAAGGCAACAGGCCACGTTATAAATTAAACGAAATGAAGAATTGCGAAGGCGAATCAATTCTGAGTTTTATCGCGGCGAACATTAATAACTGCAACGGTAACGGTTCGCGTGGTGCTACTATATATTCGAACCGCAATCGACACAGATAAAACTGTATGTGCAATAACAGCTTAGAAGTATATTTACGGTTGATTATGGCGTGGGCTCTGAAGTCTGCAGTTGTAAATAATCCGCACTCGAAATTTCCCACTTGAACAAACTTACGAATATAAATTCTGCGATTACTGCACCCCGCGGGAAGTATGTTAACAAGTTAACAATAGCGACAGACACTTGTCTATCATAAAATGCAGTTGACTTCGTGTCACCGCCGGCGTAATTATTAATCCACGCGATAAGCGTTTTATAATGCGACTCACCGTTATTAATCGTGGCGAGAGCGACTGCGCTGAGCAGCCATGCAGCCACGCTGATGGCGGACATCTTCGTTTCCCTGTTGTAAGTCCTCACCTCACATAATACGTGCCTCTTGGACGTTGGAACAAGCTGAAAAGGGGAACAGACACATTGTATTATATGTGTACGTGCAGACCTAAGTTATTGCAAGTTTGCTCGTGCGTTCGTAATATTTGTAAGGGGCATGATTTTACTGTCAGCTCGAACATACTCGTATATATGGATATATATATTCCTAGCAGCATCAATTTCGTATAAACAAAGTAAAATGTATCTACATTTATTGAAAGTGTGATAGATGTGCTTCATATCCAGGTATATTGTTTTAGGAATAACTGGCTTGGCACCAACACTTTGGTGACCCCAAAATAATTAAGTTGCTAGGGAAACTAATGCCATATTGATAATGTATGAATACTCGTTTGGCCCGCTGTAAATAGCAACCATCATATAATGAACAAACTTTCCGTTTCTTTTAGAAAGAGATTCGCATATTTGGTGCGCGACTGTACACGAGTAACGTTTGTCTTAAAAATTAATCCAATGCTAAAAGGAGGGTGAAAACAATACAAAAGCAATTACAGTTCGTTCATTGATCCTAATTTTCGTGATCTGTACTATTGTAACAAATTTTGTAACCTGCCTACGGGGAAAGCTTGGAAATGTTTGTAACGTTAAATTAACGCGATACGACAAAAAGATACGACAAAAGAAACGTCCTCCCACTTTCCTTCACGATAATCCCACCTGCTTCGAAATTCCCTCCTCGCTGTATCGCGCGCCTAATTTTCTTTTTTCTGCCTACCCTACATTTCTCTCGCGCTTACGCAACACGATTTCGAGAAGCCGCTCGTCCGTCACACAGAGATAACGTCCATCTCGAGATGGACCTGTACGTGGCGCGAGACCCTCTCTGCTTCTTTCACCCCCGAACGTTAGTGAAATGGTCCACCGTGACCAATGCTGATGTCGTCGACGTAGCTCGGGTTTTTTTCTTTTTTTCTTTTTTGAGCCACCCCGGGTCCTAGTAACGCGGTCCATTTATTCAAATCGCACACGATGCTCCGCTTCAAAACGCGACGAGAGAATGCTTTGACGAGCGACACAGGGACGTGCGTGGCGGGGAACGAAGGAACGCGAAGGAACAAAGGGTTAGAAATAGTGTGAGGGTGCGCGACAATGGAGAACGGCTGGTGAAGGGGAAACGTTGGGGAGGAAAAAATAAAAACATAGAATTAGAAAAGGAGAAACAGGGTGGGCGACGAGAGTGATAACGCGAGGGGGAGAGAAATCGAGGGAGGGGTAGCGGTTTGGAGTGGGTTGAGGCGGGAGGGGGTAGGTAAAAGAAGAGGAAGAAAAAAAAGAAAACAAGTCACAGAAAGGGGAAAGCTATCACTCTATCCATCCGAACTACTTTCGTAACCTGCACACAAGTGAACCAACCCTTCAGACACACGTTTCCCGCTGGTTCTCGACTCCTTTCATCCAGGTTCGCCTCTACTTTATGCACCGGCTGCGCGCGGTCTTTATATATCGTCGCGCACCATATATCGTGCCACGAAAACCCGAAATTCTGCTTTCCCATGGCTCGCAAGACGATGCAAGCCTGTCCTTTCGTGTCCGTCGCTTTGATCAGAATTCGTCGAAACCGTACCTACGTAGCGCGACCGACAAACTTCCGTGATACCTGGCCGAATTATTTTCTCGTCCACCTTCTTCGTTAATGGACGTCTTGCTGATAAGTTACCGTATTTTAGTAGTTCAGCGTTTTGGGCAGGAAAGTAAACAGTTCAATAAGCTTTAAGCTTAAAATATATCGCGGAACGTGAATTGACGTGAAAGTGTTCAAACAATAGGGATCCACAGTGGTTTCGCGATATTTTGTTCGAAAGCAAAAGATTATTAAAGAAAATATAGAGCAACGGGTACCGGGATACCTGCACGATTGTTTAATGAGATGCATGTATTTTGATATTACAAACTTTCGAATAGCCTTAACTCAGCTCGTACTTAAAGGTCTTACTGTTAGTTTAAGTTTCCTTCGATAAACAATTGAATCGTTTAGAAGCTTACAAACTTCCCCATAGTCAGTATCATGTGGCATCGCCACATAATACACGCAACGGGGGTTTAAAGGTGAACTATAATAGCAGTGAAATTCTATCATCGATTTAATTGAATCGTGTCAGCGATTAACGAGCGGCCTTTGATAAATCATAATGCGCGATAGAAACGAAACGACTAATGTTAAATAACTAATATTCCCTTTCGCTGCGAATGGAGATATTTTTGAATGTTTTTTTCAAAGCTACAACGAGACTGGCACGGTCGGAAAATATCAGAAAGAACGAATATCCTTTATAACAATCGGAACACTCGAATTTATAGCAGCAGCGGCGAAGAAACGCAAAAAGAGAATCGACTCGCTTCATCTTTTATTCTGCGGACCAGGTAGATCTATCAAAAGCACGCGGGAGAAAGCATTTTTCAATTTCAAAACAAACTTATATCTCCTACAGTACTCCACAGAAATGATCTACGGCGTAAACCGCTTGCCCCCGTATTCATCATAAAGCAATGTTAAATTACGTGACTGGGAAAAGCCTGATCTAAACGACTTCACATTTTAGTCACCCGTGGAAGGGACGATAGAAATCTTCAGAGTTCTTATGGAAGCCATCGTTCACGTGTGACGAGCAGAATAAATGTAATACCAGAAAGTAGGCGCGATACTTTTGCTCGAATTAGGGATTCAAATGGAAAGAAATATTGATGGAATCCTAATTAAATATATACCCAACAAGCGAACGAAATTTCGCCCACTCGTATATAAATAATCTGTTAATATTACGAAGCCTATTATGACTATTATTAAGCCTGTAAACAGTCGAATGAATGAAATTGTCGTGCAATGCGTACAACTTCGCAAATTAACGGGATGAAAGTGAATAAATACACTTTGTCCCATTTCTTTTTTAGCACTCGACGTGTTCGCAGTTCGTTTAGCAAATAATTGCGTTGCATCATTAATTGTGTCTGTGGAACGCGATATCGTCGGTGCATCGAGTTGCCGATTAATACCATTCGGCGGCACTTAATTACAAAGCACGAAGAGCCGTCATTAGTCTCGAGATCGGTGAAAATTTTAACGCTTTAACCGCGTCGACGCACGAGTCTTTGCACGCGAAAACGTTTAAACGCGTGACACAGTGGCGATGAATAAAAATTCGGCCGCCGTTCAACGCGAAAAAGAACGGTAATTTATAATCGCGGCAATTCACTCTCTGCGCTGTGCCCAAAACGCTACAGTGGAATATTATTCGCGAGGAAAATACGCTTGTTGACGTCCCTCGAACAAAAGCTCCGGGGTTATTTGCATATTTTTTCGCACGAATTTACACGCACAAAGACCGATAAAGATGTTTCTCTCCTTTTCCCTGCGGAAGAAAAAAAATGTACGTAGGTACAGAAGGAATTCGCTCGCGAAAAAAAACAAAACGAAATTATGGGACACGTTCGTGCGAACAGAGATGTCCGCGTGCTTGGCCCGGCTTGGAAGAAAACAAGGTTCGTCACGGTGACAAACTTTGCTGGCTCGCGCTGTATTCTGTGCAATAATGACGCGATGCATAATTTGGCCGGCGTGCACGGCGGACGGCACGAAATAACATTAGCAAAAATGATACGGCGGTGCCTCTGCCTCGGAGTATGAAATATTTTTTTCCGCGCGATTTTTGCGATTGCGAGATACGGTGCTGCCGTACGAAGCATTCAGCGTCATCCATAACCCCTCCTTTTTTTACCCTTTATCCCGGAAAACCTTCACTAATTTTACATTTTAAAATTCATCAGCGCGATTCTGCCAAAAAGTTAACGTTAATTATTTCAATCTCATTCATTAGTTTGTAAAGCATGGCACGAGTGTGCAGGAGGGGGAAAAGGGGAATATGTGTGCGGGCGAGTGTGCATGCATGTGGTGAAAAAAGGTATTAAATTAATCCCCAACGAACGGAGCCAAGTCAGAGTGGCCCATAAGGTTGTTTCAAAGAGTCGTATCTCATTGGCTGCAGGGCTCGTTTATTCGAAACTCTCTGCACTTTGTCTTTGGTTCGTCGATGAACTTTGGCAAACATTGGGGTTGCAAATACTGAGATAAATTTTGTACCGTTTTCGCTAATTTTTTGCGAAGCAGTTTTCGTTTGTCGCGCGAGAAACTATAGGGCGAATATCGAAACTTCGCCAATCTAAATTTGCCTATGAAATAAACTTCGCCCTTTTCATTTACACGATTGTTAATTTAAGCGAATTAGAAATTAAAGCAAGTTCAATTTAGTGCAGTTACAATATCTATAATATAATAATACTCTGCCAGGCGTTTACAGAATTCGATATAGGATGTTTACCGTTTCTCTGTCGCATGGCATAATTCTCGTGCATTATACGTTTCGTGGATCACACAACAGCTGACCCGATTCTCCAGGCCATTTTGCATCGCGCTCTTGTTAAAAAGCTTTCTCTCCGATCCGCGTAATATCATAGAAATTGAAATCCCAGTACGCAGGTAACTATCGTGCCACATGGGCAATGATCACGAAGCGGTTCCAAGTTTACAATAGATGCAGTGGCTCGCAAGAAAAAGATCTACACTTTCCCCGCGCCTCCGCGCTACGTTTGCAACTTTTTCACAGCAGTCCGCGGTTCCACGATTCAGAATGAGAAATCGAGCTACCTTTGCGCGAGTCGAGCGAACGTCCGTCGTGTTTCCAGACATAGCACAGCCGCGACGTTCGCGATTACCGCGCGATAATTTCACGTTCCTCTTTGCAGCGATGCATAAAATTATCCAGCGAGTATCGATTCTCTTTTTTGCCGAACGACCGAGGACGTCGTTTGCAAATGAAACGCGCGATTCGCCGCCCCTGCCGCCGCGGAATCGACAGTTCACGGGCTAATCTTTCGATACGAACGTTTCCACGGGCAATGCACGCCTGTCCGGTTAACTATCTGGCGGACGATAACGTGTACACATTAAAACGGATCCGCTACTGTTTTATTTAACGAACGACACCGCAAATTCAGCCGCGAAATTGCGCAGAGACGCGTTTCCCTGTCGCGCTCCATTCGTTCCGCATTTATCGTTAATCTTCGTCAATTCGCAATTCATAATTTCCACCGCTGCGCAAATATAAGCATCTTCTTTGCCTCCAACCCCCTGCTGTCCTCATAAGTCAGTCATGCATTATTTCACTTCGTATGCCGCACGTCGCGAATGCACGATCAATTCCGCGCAACGAGGATGCGTGCCGAGAGAAATTTATTTCGCAAAATTTGCGATTAAACCTACGACGGCGACGCAGTAAAGGACGAAACAATCGAAACCTACTCGCGGCTCAGCCGCGTGGCAACACCTAATGGATCATCGTTTACGGGGTAATCTTGTCGAAGGGGGCAGAACCATAATTGCCTGTACGCATTCGACCAACGCCGTGTTGGATGAAAGAATAAAAAAGCAACGATCGTTATCCGCATTGCCGTTATGCTCTTAATCGATCATTCGTAACAGCCCGTGTAACATTAGGCCGCAGATACCGATCTGACAGCAAACAGAGGAGACTAAGTAAGTAATGTTTACCGTGGACGCGTGAGCAAAGATCAGGCGGAAAACGTTTTAACGAGTAGGAATGTCGTTTCTATGATTGACCGGGTTACACGTTGCCGAGGAACACTCGTGCAATGTGTTTGGCCGATAACTACCAACCCCGTCGGAGCCGACGGTCTTTAGATTTCTTGCTTCTGAATTGTTCAACGTCGTATAGATATTGCGGCATGAATTTATGATGAGTTTTAATCAAACGGAACAGCAGTTATAACGTACCTGTTTCATTTTACCACTATCACGTTCGTTATCTACCTGTTCATCGCGCACAAGCGCAACCCTTCCGTAAAACCAGAGATCATAAACGCACGACAGAACCGATACAAATTCTCATGTTTCTTTTCATCGAATGCGATCGTCTAGATTCCATTATTATTTATATAGTCTAAGATCTTGTTCAAAATATTGAGATCACAGTTTCTAAAAAAATGATAATTTCCATCTGTATCTTCAAAGTCACGCATCAACAATATATTCTGAAAATTTTCAGAAACTTGTGCAGCAAATTCGTGCCGTTTATTGCGCTGCTCTATTATTTTTGTCGAAACGGATACAAATTAGCACGTTCATGGCTCCGCTACAAAGACGATACGTAACGGGAACAGTGCACGATGGGAAACGGGGGTGATTCGCCGTCTCGGCTATCGGTCAAAGAAAAGTTCCAAACGAAGTTACCAACTCGCGTCTTTCGACTTGTTCCGTTCCATTTCGAAATTGGAATATCGAACGCTAAAGGGCGAACGCCGAGGTGCGCGATCCACCGGTTGATGTAACGTTCCAATCGAAACGAAATGAAATTGGCAATAAATGCCGCCCCCCGCCCCCATCGATTTTCTGGCAACGAGCCTCGCTCGAAAGAAAGATGCGACAGTTTGTCTTACCTATTGCAGCTACTACGCCACTTTCATCCCTTCGTCGTGTATGCGACGACGTACGAAATGCTGCTCACTTTTACCACACTTTCCCACCGGTGTATCCTCCTGCAAACGTTCACGGTGCTACTGTCGCACGCAACGTCACAATTTGTCGCTCACAGAAAGCGTTTGAAACGAAAATCTGATCGAAAACTCCTCCGTCGTTAAGCCGGTGCACACGCGAATTCAGCCGCACGAAACGCAATTGCCGTGCCGTGCTT
Organism: Nomada goodeniana; assembly: GCA_963969485.1. Taxonomy (NCBI): domain Eukaryota; kingdom Metazoa; phylum Arthropoda; class Insecta; order Hymenoptera; family Apidae; genus Nomada; species Nomada goodeniana. The sequence goes on from OZ018299.1 coordinate 29,163,983, forward strand.
TTTATCCTGTATTTGTGCGTGGGCGTTGCGTGTGTGTGTGTGTAAATATATATATATACACACTTCTGATGATCTAGTCACAATCGATATATCAAACCGTTCTAGCGCAAAAACAACACTCTCGACGATTCTAGCTGTCGCACGAAAACCAATGCCGCACTCCTCGGTTGAACGCTTATTTCTTTTCTTTCACACTTCCTCCCCGTCGCGATATCCCTTTGCCCACACACGGCAGCCCGCTGTCTACGGCGGTTACTAATTAATTTCGAACACAAGCACGATAATGAGAATCCTGTGGGGTATTTTAATTAAAACCTGAAAGCCGAGTGTCGCTCACACGGCACGCTTGACCTTACTCGCGGGCCGATTTAATTGAAACCCCCTGCGATGACGATTTGCGACGACTTCGCTGGCACGCGTCGGTTAACCGTTCGCTGGTATGTCGCATATCCGAAATACTTTGACGAACATTCCAACGGGAGCCCGCGATTTCTGTTCGATTCGATCTATAGCGGGTAGATCGTCTGTGGCGCGCCCTCGATCCTCGATGTATCCGCGCGCAGTGCTACGCTCGAGTGACGGGCGATCGTAAACCATTCGCGACTTCGTAGAACGGAATGTCGGGATGAGAACTTCAGGACAGCGTTTTCGATGAACGATTCCCACGCAGTGCTCTCACTCCGGCAAGTATCATCCCTCGAATCACTAAACGCGATCACTGAAACTCGCTCGCACGCAGCAACCAACTTTCCCCGTGTACTTCATTCCCCTTCCGCCGGCACTATCGCCGTGGACCTCGAATTCTCGAGCCGCTTCGAATCGTCGAACCACGGTGACACGAAGTTCACCGCCAATCACAACGCAAGTGTCGTTTGGACGGTTAGGCGTGCGGCACGCGTGACAAATGGTCGCGCACGAAGCTCGAACAACTGGTGTCATCCAGGAACGATGGACATACCGGGTGACAGGCTGAGTGCGATTTTTTTTTTTTTCTTTGCTTTTTCCTCTCACTGATCCGAGTGTTACCCTATCGCGGGATCAATGTCATCTCTCGTTGAACGCGCGCAATGATGACCGGGCAGTTTCTCGCAAGCAACCCCTACGATTTCGTCGGGAAGATCGCGCCGCAACGAGCGGATACACGCGTGCATACGTATACGCGTGTGTACGTGACAGTCATGGGGCTAGATCCGACCGTCTCGCGATGCGATAGAGAACTGACGTCCTGACGGGTTGCAGCGCCCCGACGACGGGCGCCCGACGAACCATCCACCACCGCTTTACCGCAGGGTACCCGCCACCCCTTCGCGATACCAACCCCTACTCCGTCCATGCCCCACTACACCTGAAGCTCCTAATCGCGGCCGGGCTGTTGTGCCGTGCACGTGAAATTTCTCGAGCTTCTTTTTAGGAACGCGGTTCTTCGTGGGACGATGGGCGCGTGAACGAAATTGTTTACAGCGACCCGGTTGGTATGCGATGTCAATCCCTGTTAGCACACGGAACATAAAGTTGGAATTGAAGTTCGGCGAAATTTTTGCGGCTTCTTTCTTTTTATTTCTCGTTTGTCTTTTTCTTTTCTGCACGGTGTTCGCGGTAGTGGTAGTCGAAGTGCATGGACGATGGAAGATAATCGTATCATCTTAGATATTGGAAATCAAATCAATATTCAATATGAAGCGCCGTTTGAATTCAGTAGCTTTGTTCGAATGGTCCTTTGATTCGATGCAGAAATTGAACACAGTTGTTAATTTATTATTTATTATTATGATTAACGTGGCCTGAATGAGGACAAATTACAAATTTACACAACTTGTTTGTATCATCGGTGCCGTCGTCATAAATTAAATCCCGAATATTATTGCATAATACATAAATCTTGAATATTATTCCGCGTCAACTGAATGCAAGAGGTCCGATGTGCAAAGGAGTAGACAATTTATACAACCTCTTGCTCAACGCGCCCTAAATCATTCCGTTGACAGAACCAGACTCACTTACAGATTTTCATACACGCTCCGCGCGCAATGGATTCACGTTATTTGAGAACAGACAACGGCACGATTTGAATCCCCTTTAAATTAGTTTTGTTAACGCGAAAGTCTCTAACATTTATAATCGGTTGTGTTTTTACGTAATACGCGGCTTCGATGTTACCATCGGATGAAACGATATCCTTAGTATACGGAGGTCGTAAATCTCCGTTCCGAATTTCTTCGACACCGTCGCGCACGTATGACCCTACGACCGTTTAAGGAGATAGGGGTAGTATATTGAATGACTGCTCGTTTAACGTAACGAATGATAACGATTTTAATTGCTATTAACAATGAATGATAACAAACAGATATTAAACGGATCTTACAGTCGTGTTTAGTATAATGTACAGTGAACAATTTGTGGGAGGATAATGTTTCCCGTTTGGTTTGAAGTAGGAGAGTATAATGGTTGCTCCTGCTTCTGAGTGAAGACAAGTTAACGAGTAAGAAGATTATACTGTTTCTTCCTTTCTAGTTTACTGGATGAGATTCTGTCTTAGACTGACTTCCTCGTCGAATGTGCTCCAGCACATCGACTCGGAAGTGTGTTTTAGGCACGCTGATTGGACATTAGGAAAAATGACTAATTTCCAATCAGCGTATTTCAAAGGTGTGGTCGCACCCTTCCTTAGCGCACGAAGCGCGTTTCCTGAAGGGAGGGGGTGCGCCCTTAAACGTTGCAGATTATTTGGCAACGCCACGGAATTTCCACCGGGGTCCTAGAGCTTGACCTGGTCGGGCCTGCTGGGTACCAGCTGCGAGGCCCTTGTGGAAACTCACGTTTATGACGCATGCAATTAACTGTTGAGGTCGTATATGCGTAATTTCGTATACTCCAGCGGATTATAGAATAAAACGACTTCCTCAAAAACAGTTCTATTATTTGCGCGTCATAAACGTCCTAACAATCTGCACATCGAAGGTTGTTCTCTGTACCGATTGCTAGCCGTATTTTTATGGGGGTAGCCATTTATTTTTGCATGGGTTCGCGGGTTTGCCGCGTAACAGGTTGTTTTAGGGAAAAAACGATGAAACATCTTTAAAAAAAAAAGTGTTTCTTTTCAAAAAACACTTTCTTTTCATTATTGTTGCAGTGTTCATGCGGCTATCGTATTAATTAATTTCACAAATTAAAATCTGTGCTACGCGCGGCGTAACCCGTGTTCCCCCGTAAACAATGCTGAACACCTGCGTCGTGATTTAATTTCCAATTGAAACGTTACTAATACCGAGGTTAGAGGTAGAGGGTTGTTATATGTTGCGGATTATATTGCAATTTACGTTTGAATCTATTCGCATGTAGAAATTGCACGTAAGCGGCCAAATTTCGTATATCTCTATTCCGTGTGCGTTTTCCCCGTTGAATTAAACGAAATCCCGGAATATTCGAGCGGCCATGCATTCCAAACGGCAGGAAAGAATAGTTGATAAACATTGCATAGATCGTGTTAGTGGAATATACGGCGGTAATATTGCTTTTCTACGCGAGCCCATGTTTCCAAGAGAGCGCCCCACGATCTCTGCGTCGAAGTATTCGATATTCTTACAGTACTCCCTTCCCTCCCATTTGGCTTTCCAACATTTTTGTTTTCGTTCGAATATATTTACTATATGCACTCGAAATGTTGCCTGACTCAGATGTTGGGGTAATTGTAAAGGACGCACCAAGAAGCAATGTAATGAGATATAGATGAACATTCTAAAATCCAAAAATTCTTCTGCTCGATATTCTTTTGTTCATAGTAATACTATGGTCAATATAATACAGTGAGAACTATAAAATGCCGCGAGAAGATATCGGCAATACGAAAGTTACTAAAATCGCATTCTGCGCCGGAGGAACGCGGAAAAGCAACATGGGGAAGACAAACAGAGTCGCAAACCGTTGCGCAAGGAACAACCGAATGTTTCCCTATCGGAGAGCTTGATCGTTCGAACAAATCTCTCCATCGACACAAATAGTGAACTGAATAGTACAGTTCGCGAAATAAAATAATTCCCAGATGTTCGATAACCTTCTTATCGCCGGGCTTATCGGTGCGATCGCGATGCTCGACGATTGATAGGGTTGTTGAACGCAAATAGGCGAGCGGACCAAGAAACGTGCCGCGCCGGGCGGCGTCCCTCCGATTGTTTCGATAAAACTTGTCCCGAAAGGGAAAAACTTGTCGCTGACCATGTTTATTTAACAAGCACGAAATTCGTCGACACGAACGGTTTACTCGGCTACCCCCCGGGAGGGTGTATGGTGGGAGAAACAGAGGGTAGGTCGTTTCACACAGCGGCGCCTCGCTTAATTACTAGTTACTAGTAACAGGAGTTAGGAACGTTTAGCTCACAGTTCACGCTATCCAACAAAAGCTTATACCGTTACGACGAACTATTCCCATTGCTAGCTTAGATTCAACAGGGAGGCTTCACCGTGCCGAGATTCCTATTACTTCGAAATCATATCACCTGACGAAACCACCTTCGAGTTAGTAGTTCCCGAACTGTAGCCAGCTTAGTTTGCAACATAATTATCCACCGCCGTAACTTTCAGGTACGATTTAACAAAATATATTGACGTCGGGGCATTATCACGGGGAGACGCGTACCTACGTGTGCCCGACACGCAAATATTGATAATGACACTTTAACTCGGGCTGCGTTCGACTATCGGGTGGACTGTGACAGGGAAACTGGCGGCGGTCAAAAGTAATCGCCGCGAAAAGAGTCAGGCAACTGTTCAGAAATTGCACGAGTAAAGTGCAATTGTATTATTCGAGGAGAAATTAATTTAATATACTCGTACGTTTTGCATATATTGATTAACAGAGCAAATTATATATTCTCAGAGTTCCTTCATAAACTTCTTATTATTTATCCTACGTTTTTATAACTCAGCAGTGGTACCCAGCCTTAATCCAAGATCCCCGTAAAACTATAAACCGTTTACCTCTCCGGCAAACTGGCTATCTATCCCTGTCTCCGCTCAAAGGGACACACTACACGAATTTCACCAGATGTCGGGGGCTAACTAAAAAATGAGATATTCCACGAGCAACAACGGCAATTTAGCCAGCGAACATCCCTTGTCGCCTTTGGCAAGGCTTTCGGGTCCCCTGCCGCTGTACCATCGGACACAGCGTCGTCGGTCTGCTGTATCCACATGCGTACAGTTACATCGGGCTTTGCACCGCCTACGCGTGCATGTAGACGGTAGGGAACCACGATGCTACACGCGCACCAGGCCAGTTAGACCCAGCTGGCATCAGTTAGCCGTTCGTCGTACACACACGTAGATTGGATCGGACGTTGCACGCCGTCAGCTCAGTTTCTGAACAAGGAGAACTGCGTCCATCGACGCCGCGTTGTCCAATAGGATACAGAGTAACGCGACCGGCCCGCACATTCGCGCGATCGAGTTGTAATGTACAGTACGAAAAGCAATCTAGATTTCTCGCCGACAAGATCGCACCTCGGAATTTCTGTCGATTTCGACGCCCGAGGTCGGCCGGGGTCAGTCGCGACGGCGCGCCGGGTTTAACGAAGACACCGACGAAACGCGAACGCTTCGGTTTCGATCGGAAATGAAAACGACACCGCCGTGAATTTTGTTCGCGGCGACGCGCCCGTTATGTTCCTCCGCTGCGTGTCCTTTATTTCGCGCAAGACCGAAACGCCGTGATATCGAATCTCTGGTCGGCGCTATCTCGACAGAGGCGAGTAAGCGGTTCGAGTTTACCTTCGATTCCGGCGAAAGTTCATGATTTACTCGGTCACGAGTCCAGCGGAACCGACCGTCCGAAACGAAATTTTATACGAAGTACATCGAAGTCGACGGAACGAGTTGCCCCGTGTTTGCTTACTCGGACGATCGACGTGCCAGCTAATATCGATTCCTTCGGGCGTGTCGTTATCCGTCGATGGATCGCGTAATTTGATTGCAACGGAACACGAATCCGCGCGTTGAAGTACAAGCGCGGTACTTACGTTCGTTAATCTATCGCCGGTTGTACGCGCGATTGTTCGATCCGCCGACGGTGATGGGTTGTGCCAAGAAGTTCGTCCCGTCGGGTTGCACGTAACCGACGACGTTCTAAAGGGTAACAAGACCACCAAGCAGGCGGTTCATTTGCATTTATTCCTACTCGAGTGCTGCTTAAATATTTGCAGTTACCGGGAACAGTGATTAGCAGCTGCTGAACGATCCGTGAGGCTTGTCCCGAGGGGTGGTTTTCTTGGGGGGGGGGGGGGCTTGGATTAATTGAAAATGGCTTCAGGGTATTATTTATATAATACGATCTTCGCGGAATAGAACGAAACAACTTTCGATTGGATCTTCGGTACAGGTATCGCGGATTAAACAACTGGAATTGAGGTAGTTTCTGGTTGGGTATTGTCTTACGTTGTTCCCGAAAGGGGAGGAACAAGCGTACTTTAATAATACTTCGAATAACAGTGCTCGAAGCGTGGTGCGCAATAATTAACGTTTCATTAATATTTAATTCGCAACGTGAATTGCGTTTTGTGGAAATAAATTCTGAAATGTACGAAGTTTCGCGCAGTGTATGTAGGACAAACATTGAAATAAAAGTGTATTTGTAAGTGTATTATTTTTCGAATTGCATAATATTTTATTTACTCGCTTGCACTGCGTGGAAACTGTGAAACGTTCCTTGGGCCACGCGAAAAAAATCTTAAAGGTTGAAAAATTCTTTGCCCAATTCATGCTCGCACGTCACGGTGCCGTTTCAACGATCTTTCAATGAATACCCGGTGTCCGACCTACGCGACGTCTCATTAGTTTCCATTATTTTTGAAAGAACCGTGCTACGAAACGCGGCCTCTATTTTCCGAAATCGCGGCTTCAACACGAATTCTAACGAAAGCAACGCAAAGAATAAACGATTCCGTGTTCTTTTCACGATTGAGGTTATATCTGTTATAGAGCCCGGCTTCGCGAACGCTGTTTAACTGAAAGAACGACGCTATAACGCGAATCGACTCTTGACTTCAAGATCCAGCTTCGTGAATTTCAATCTCTCGCGAAAGAGAAGCACGGAGGCCGGTAACAGAAGAAAAGCAGATCAGGAAGTCTAGCTTCCCTCCCGTTATTCTCTTTCGCCATCGATTTCCGGCGAGGTACGAAAATTGTTCGGGTCATTGGATGTCGAATTATGCGACGGAAAAGTTTAAGCTTCGACGATTCTTTTGACCGTGCTATAAATTTCTAAACAGGAATCGAAATAAAAGGCATTTACATTTTCTCATCGTTCAGGCCAATGAATACTCGGGCGCAAAAGGAAAATTAGTTCAAACTAATTCACAGCCCTTGAGCGCCCACCCAAGACGACCAAACCCGATCGCCATGGATTTTTCTATCTGCTTCAAAAACTTCGTACCTCCAAAGCCGTCACGTGGACGTTTCAGAACACACGTGAAACATTACTCAAGTTCTCTATTTATTATCCAACCATCTTGTGGTATACCATTTCCGTGTATCAATTGTAACTCTTCTGCCCAAGTTTTGTTCTGTATCAATTAATAAATATACAGTAAAACCGCTGCATGCAATAAACAACTTTATAGACAACAAAAAGTACGCCCGTTCCTTTGCCTGCTTACGTCCAAAACTGTACGTCAAACAGACAAAGAACGATCCAATGGTGTCTCGTGCAAACCCATCCCCTCGGAACCAAGCACGAACCTTATGGACGTTAATTTGCGAATCAGATTCAAAATTAGCAACCGGGCAATGGACTGCCGGCGACGTATGACGCCATAAATTTCGCCATACGTAGATCACGCATTCATACACACAGCGGGAGTGGTGTAACGCAGATTTCGTCGTCGGCGGAACCGCGATGACTGCTTGTCACCTGCCTCCACGGCAATTGTCAGCTTATGCGAAACGAGCAGGCATTCTCATATACGAGGGCCGCAACACGGTTAACTCTAATAAACACGTCGTAAACCGCCATATTATACGTGTACCCTGTCAACAGCCCCGACGGTAACGTTTTAACGTGGGAAATTAACAAGTGCGCGGCCCCAGCTGCATCTATGCCGCCTTGCGGATCCGATCGACCTAACGCTAAACAAGCGAATCGCCTTATCGGCGATATCGTCAAGGAATTCAGCGTGCTTCCCCCGGCGACGATGCGCCGTCGCGCCTAATGGAATTCAACGTTGCAACGTTACAAGTTCACGCTCGATAAACCTCGCCCCTACTAAATCTATGGTGATTTACCGCTCAGGATGTCTGCCCCGGCCGATTCTTTCCTAAAGTTGATTTCCGTCCCATTGACGTTCCCGCGTGCTCCGCGCGCGAAACTAATGCTGCCATTTGCATGCTGAAACGTTCGCTGCGGATGACTCTTTTATTTAATTAAGAGTGATTGCGTTGGTTTTTACACGGAACGAGAATTGGTTACATCGGTACTGCATCGTTTCTTCGTCGATCGCGACGTATTTGGATAACGTTGATGAAATGCTTGGCCACGAATGCAGTTGGACTCGATAAAAATATTACGGGAACTCGAACGAGACGTTCTTGCACCCGTACACCGATAAATCACGGACCACCTCCGCCATCGCGAACACCAACGATTTAATACGCCGCCAGGTTAAAGTACCAACCGTGCAACCCTGATCCGTGTCATCGAAACCAACGTGAAATCTAATTTACGCAATTTTTGATCGTCATCCTCGTCCCCCCGTTCATCTTCCTATTGTTCGAACAATGAAACTGTCCGGAGCGCGGAGGGGGAAATGAGTGCCGCGAAATCCATTATCTCTGACAAAATACCCGTGAACAGGGTGCGTGGGGAAAGGGGCGAGGGGGCGGCTATCAAGTGTGTCTTCGACTGAATAAAACATCGTTATTACGGTAGCTCGTGCCGCGTCGCCATCCAGATACTCGCGATCTACCGAGCTGGCAATAATCATTAGCCATTAGCTGGATGATAGGGAAGAGCGTAGGTGGTGCTGGGGTTCCGCGTAAAACGGTTCGAAACGGCGAACGGGAAGAGGAGCGCAAGCGAGAAAGGGCAGGGAACACTGCCGGCAGAGATACGAGAGTTTAAATAACTCTGTACCCCGGGCAGAGGGGGGATGGCGGGGGAGGGGGGGAGAGGGGGAGGGTGGGTGGCAGATAAGGAAGCTCATGGCAAACAGAGCCGACGAAGTTGCACGGCGCGAAGTTGGCGTGCTCGTGAGCACTATTGTTTCGCTTATTGCGTCGATTGCTTTGGATTTCGGCATAAGCACGCGCTCCCTGTACTTCTCTGCTTCCCGGTCTCGCGTCCCTTCCATCCGGCGTTCCCCGTGCTCCCTTTCCCTTTCCGTTCCGTCCCGCGACCCCCGCGACCCCACCTACCCCGTCTGACCCGTGCTCTTTCCATCGAAGGTTTTCCCGAAGCGGTGGGAGATCAGGGTGGAAACTGCATTTAACGCGGCTTCCACTTCTGTTGCGGCTGTTCCCTCTGATTTAGAGGAAAACTTGGCCATCCCCCCCGGCAAGAAGGACCTCGCCTAAGTAGCTCTACGTGCCCGCATTCGAATAAGGATAAAGGTGAATAAATCATACGGATTAAGTGCACGGGGGTGTCGCCACGTGTGTACATTCGCACAAGGAACGTCGCGGTAAAGGAGACGTATCGAGGGATTGACCGACGGGATAAGACATCGCGGATACGACCCGGCCATTGTACTTTCTTAGCTCTTCGACCTTTGCCAGCTCCGTAACTTTCCCCGCTTGGAACGTATACGCGCGTGTGCGCGGCGTGCGGCTCGTTTCGCAAATTTCGGGTCTGTGAGTAATTTGTCGTCGAGATATCGGACGATTATCTGCACGCGCATACGTATACGCGGTGGCAACGGACGGCGCGGATCGCCAAAGAGTTCGCCTCCTTCGAAGTGGATTATTCTCGCGGAATAATTGCCCTGGTTCACTGGGAGTAACGTCTCTAACGTTCGGACTGGAGGGAATTTTAAAGCTGAAGATTCGGTTGGTTGGCCAGTGGCGACGAAGCTGACGCATTTCGACGTTGCACTTACGGACGATAATGATAATGCATACGGTGCACAGTGCAGCGTGAAAAGTATGTAAGCTTAGCCTTGTGCACGGGTTTGAGAAATATCGAAGAGATCCTGCAGTTAGAAATGTCGATCGTAGAGTAGAATTCGAGTGAACGAGAAGCCCGATCTGATCGCGATTGTCTTCATACGTAAAGAGATTCGTCGCGAATGGATTAGCGAACGTCCAGTAGAAATGGTCGTCCCAATACGGCGTCGTTTAATTAGCGTCCAGACTCTTTACAGCGCCACAGTGGCAGCAAATCTATCGAACGTTAACGGTCGGATATCCGATACATCGGGGGATGCACCGCAAGCTGCATTGCGTGAGACCGCAGTGACGTTGCAGCAGCCGCTTCATATATATTCTCCATTTCCCGGGAACACAAATCCGCGATTTCTCTATTCGAAAACACGAACGGATCCACGACTTCGTGTGTGTCATTAGCCGTACATTACACGTTCCGGTACAACGGAAAAAGCTTAGGGGCACGTATGATTCGAACAGCTTTGCCGTTGTCGTTCGCTCCGACCGCACGGGAGCGCTTTGTACTTGCAACGTGAAATGATGTATGGCTTTGTACGGGTAATTACCAAGTCGTAGTCCCGGCAACAGTAACGACGAGGCGGAAAATTACCAAATAACGCGGCCATAGAATGGTCGGGAATAACAATGGAAGTGCCGCGGTCGATTTCGATGAAGGTGTAACATTCTTGAGGAGCGGGGCAAAGCGGGATGTTGATAAGTGGCGAAATTTTTACAAGTTCGAGCACCCAAAACACGCGCAATTGATATGGTGGAATAGAAGTACCAGTGACAAATGTTCATTGTGGATGTTGTTATAAACGGTGCGAATATTCTTATTGTGAGGAATAAATAATGTTCGACAATTGTTTAAAGTTGTTCCTCGCGTTCTTTTTTCCCTTTCCGCTCGATTAAGGAAAAAAGGGTTGATATTAATGGCTGAACTGGGGTAAACGGAAGAACCAGTTCATAACTTTCACTGCGTTGGAATAGTGATCAGTGTGAACTGGCCGAATTGCAGAACGCAACGCTAACGAATGTGAAACCAACTTTTAAGCAGCATTATTTCCACAACAATTACAATTGCGAATGCTAAAAAATACGCAAATTTGTGGTACTGTGGGTTCGAAGAACAGCGCCACAATTTATCGACAAAATGATAGGGCAAGTTGTTTAAAAAGTAGATGAAGAAGAAAACGCGTAAAGGAAATTCGCATAGCCCAACCAACGATCCTGTGGTAAATACGTACCGAACTTCTACGTGTCCTGCCCACCTTTGAGCTGCACCCACGTCCCGTGGGACTCGCGTACTGAAATTCTGCTGCATGAACTTTCTAAAATATCGAAATCAATATACAAATAATACTTTAGTTTAAAATTGATCCTGATTGTCCAATTGTTTTAGGCATAATAACAAGAGGAACAGGATACTCATTGATTTATTACAAACTGGACACCTAAGCCTTTTGGTACATACGAGCAATGTCGCTGCAGCAGACAGTTGAAAGTGTTTGCCGAAGGTTAAACCACCAGAGCCAGGAAACGGTCGTTAAAGCAAAGAAGTTGTTCTTATGGTAGCAGATAAAAACTGAGAAGCGGAAGGGGATTACGGAAAAGAATGAGGGACACACTTTCGTTTTCCTGCCTGACAGTTCGCCTTGTTTCTTTCAACCCCATGGGTGGTATGACAAATTGTTGCTATTTCACGCGAACTAAAATGTCCCCCGTGGTGTTTCGCGATTTCAGCGTTAACATTGCGAAAAATGAAACATTTACGTTCCTATATATAAAAGGCTCTAAATCTTATTCAAGGAAGTGCAGCATGTGCAATTTGAATTATTTGATACGAGTGCAAAGGATTAACACAAAACAGTTTGCTGATTTCCTGTAGAAACGTTCCCCCTCAACAACGTGGCCCTCTTTTTCATCAAACATTTTCTTTCATCCACAAAACATTCTATTTCCCGTCAGCGCACCATTGGAAGGGCTGGTACGCAATCGACAATGGTGGCAAGATTAGTAGATTCGGTGAAACAATAATGGTCGATATTAATGTGCGCGGATATCACGTTCTCGCTTCTTTTTTTTTTTTCAGTTTTCGCTTTCGGGAGTCGAAACGGTACAGCGGCGGGAATAAAATCCGCTGCCAAATCCAGGTTTTCGAACGGGTTAACAGTTGCTGGCGTCATTAATTTCTACCCGCGATCCAGGTCGATCTATTGGATCAAAATCAGAGGCTTATCGCGCCATCCATTTCCGGTATCCTCTGTCACCCCTGACCCGCTTCGATCCAGCCCCGTTTCTGTTCTATCGGCGGCATCGTGCTTTTGTGTATCCACGGACTGGTACTAGCTGAAATTTCGCGTGTAAATCCGACTCGCGCGTAGTTTCCAATCGCTGTATCCCCAGACCGATACAATGGACAATTTGTCAACGAGCGTAATGGATGCCAGGGAACCGGTCTGCCGATCTTTGCAGCCGCCGCGCTAACGATTTAAGCATATCCCCTCCGAATGCTCGCCAATTAATTAACGCCACGCGAATCAACGATATTCCACGCGGCGTTCGGTGAACAATTTATTGTGCCGAGTGTACGGAGAACCGGGCGCCGGATTCGATTTATTAAACAATCCTTGGCGAATGATTACGCTTCCCGGTAAGTTCAACAATGCTTCTCCCGGAGCTCGCAGGAACGAACGCGCGAAAAGACTTTCCCGGAGCGTTCAAACGGCCGCGCGATAAAAGGTTAATGAAACGTAAAGTGTGTTCTGATTGCAATTGTTTAACGTTCATTCGCGCGGCCCTTTTCGGATCTATAAAATGAAACGAGAGTCCATTGAGAACAGCGGCGTTAAACACTCCGAACCCGGCGCGCGCGCGCGCGTCTATAAAGTAAAGACAAATACGCGATCGGCGCGTTTACACTTCTCTGCCCTCCCCCATTCTGTTCTCGAGACAATTACACGCACTGCGGTTACCGGAAAATGCGCTCCCGCCGGGTAACAAAAACCGTCCGGATTGGGCTCGAGGTGTTAGTGCAAAGTTAACGTTAAGTGAAACGAAGTTAAAATGAAAATCGTACGGGACGGGAGAAAAGGGCAACGCTAACGCGATAAAGCTGTTTTCGTTTCGCGGCACTCGTTACCGTGAAACGACGAGAACGAAAGGATTAACCGGAGCACACCTCCGTAGTCGGGGATTTTTTTAAATTGCAGTAGCCAGCCAGAAGGCGGCTAAAAAGTGCGCCCCAAGAAGAATTAATCAGCGCGAATCAACGCCGTTGCAATTACGGGTGAGGGCGTGCCTGGCGTTGCGTGAGATTCGGGTAATGAATTTACAGCGACAAATGCGAGTGGTATAATGAGGACGGCGACGCGCACGCACAAAGTGGCGTTCGCTGAAGACCCGACGAAAGATAAATCACGAGTGAGAGATTTCGTTGCGCGGGGACATCGACCAAGCTGCTGTCCGACTATCGATTACTTTAGAACGAAACAGCATCCTCTGTTGGGCACAACTTTTTCAGGTGTAACGCGCTCATATCGACGAACAGCTCTCTTGCAGGCTGACAAATCGATAGAATCGTACGGGGGTCGATTATTATTTCTGTGTACCTGAACGTTTCGGCCACAGTCAATTTATTCTCACGATGCCGTACTCACAGCCATCAATATTTCGTACATCGATGAATCTTCTACTGTTATAAAAGAAAATGTTCTTAACGTCGTTTCAATACATCGTCTCCCTGCAGCCGCGCGTTAATTTCGCGTAATAAAATCACATCACCTATAATTGGAAAACCGGATTATGGACAGACTCCACGATATATATTAATAATACGCAATTCATTTTACGAAAGAATACTTTATTTCGGTACAACTGGAATGCACGTCCTTAGTCAAAGGAGAGACTCTTCAAAATGAAATTAGAAGAGAAGCGTCCAGCATTCGAACCCCATCGGTCCCGCTTAACATAAACACTTTTGTACAAGCATCGGAGTTCCATCCCGCGATGCATTCCCACAACTATCAGACATAACTTTTCCTTAACTGAGCTTGCCTCGATAGACGAAATCAACGCCCACGAATCCCAATTTTAGCGCCGCTTAAACGGGTGTTAACGAAACGTCGTCCAGCGGTGTAAAAACATCGATGCCGTCTGACAGGCGTACCCTGACCCCGCCACTGCCGCGACGTGTTCTCGCCGAGAATTCGTTTAACAGAAGCACGATACCGGGCGGTGTATCGCACCCGCCATCTAAATAACGTAATCGACAGCCACGGAAACTATTTCGATACGACGACAGGTACATATCTGCACGCCCATCGGCATTTCATGATGTATATCGCGGCGGCGACGGCATCCGCCAGAGCGCAGTTACCCCAAAATGCCAGTACGCAATCGAAACAATGGACCAATTGCGATTGCTGCCCTCCAACCATCCCCCCTAAACCAACCCACCCTCCCCCTCGCCCCTCGAAGCCTACAATTTCCATTTGACTGCAGTTGTCTGTAAGCTTGAATGTAATTCGGCGGCCGCGTGTGATTAGGTTTCAGCTGTACCAGCGTTTCCAAGCGGATTTCGTTGCCTGCACGCGCGTTCGTTAATACGTGGCCCATTTTGCGCCTGTAATTATGCCCGTGAAAACGTGTGCCGGCCGACCGAAAAATGGGCACACACTGCACAGGAGTCGTCCGTTTTGCGTGCACGCGTACGATATGTGTTCGGCTTGCGTTGGAAACGTTTTGTGTGCGATAGATGATCGATTTGCGAGTAGCGCGTTGAAACGCGCGAGTCGCTGTTTTCTTCGCAATGACACGTTGGTGCACGTTATATGAATTGAAATACGCACGACGAATTTGACCGTCACGCGTTCATAGCATTATGCGTTCGATTCATAGAAGTATACATTTTCATTTAGGTTTCTTAGTTTTTACGTAATGGATGCTGTAACACATTTCTAAGTGATCACAAATTTCAAGAATATAACGATCAATCGTAATTATAATTAGTTCTTTACATAAATTGTAAATGTAAATTGTAATTCCACAGTTCTTTTAATATCTTTAATATCTTTTAATATCTATCCTCACTGTAATACGTCGCGTACCCGCTACAACGGTCCGCGCGAAACTTTCACTTAAAATTTCCGCTACGTCGCGCTGTACGCCTCGAAAATGTTCTCTGTCCACAAGAAATACATATTCGTTCGCGGTTTCGACCTGTAAACAACAAAATTCACACCGCTCGCACTGGTTTCGGTTCGAATGAAACTTCAACGGAGATATCGCAGTCGAATCGTAGCGTCGGATGTCTCGATGAAGTATCTGCGAGCTGCTCGTTCCCATTCCACGTCGCAGAATCGCTCGTCGTTCGGGGCTTGGGAGGGGATGAACGCCAACGGCACGCCGAATCGTTAACGAAAACCGCGAGATTATTCCCCTCGTTGCATCTACCACGGCAAAAATTAGTCGCGGGCGCATAAAAAGCACGACGCGCGTGCACAGCGCGACGGGCGAGGCATTCGTTGCATTTCGCGCACGCTTTGGTTAACAGGCTGCTTATTTTTCGAGAAAAACGCTCCCCGAGCGAAAGACGCGGCACGCGGTGAACGCGCCCGGAGAAAAGGGTTGGAGGGGACAGAAGGGGCGAGAACGGAACGGGGCGTTTAATGTTTGAATAGCGTCAAAACGAAGTTCCGAACGAAGACGGCGAATGCTGGCCGTTTTGGGCCGCGCGACGGAGACATTTATTATGCCGTGTTCCGCCGTTCGAGCCGGTGAACGACGAACAGTGCGTCCCGGTAAAACTTTCGCTACGGTCTGGTTAATTGATACGTTCAGATATTCATGCCAGAAGATACCAAGGAAGTTCGTCGAATTTGCGGCGCGGAGCGGGACGTTTCGCGCGAGGGTTGCGCATTAAAGCGACGAATGCTCGGATCGAGAGGGAGGAGGAGGGCACGATTGGCCGAGTGCCCGAACATTTCCAAGACCGGCGAAAAATTACGTTACGAGGCGGGCGGAATTTTTTTTACGCCTGTTAGATGAACAGTTCGGTCGTAAAGCGTACGGTGGCACGTTTGAATTTTCCATATCGTTATCGGGGCCGCGAGAAATAATAGGGTGGAATGTTTTAGATGGGCTGATCGCGAGGGTGGTTTGGTGTAGTAGCAGGATTACGGACACAAATTTTCGGAGGGTGGCCGTGAAGGTTCGTCGCGAATGGCGGGGTCGAATGCGAAATTCGAACAATCGGTTAATGGAATTCTGTTGGCCGCTTTAGAACGTTAATTCGTTGGCCCCGGCAATTTCGAAGCTTTTCGTAAGCATTGGTGGTATATAGGGTGTCGCGTAACACGGCGGTACAATCGGATAGGGACTGATTCTATGTAAAAAATATAAGACGAAAATATGGAATACAATTTATTCATTTAGAACTTCGTTTTCGAAAATTTCGACTTCACATGTGTACTTGGTAACCCTCGCACTGGTTCAAGTCTCAACTGAACGGATCTCAGTGTCCAATAAATAACAATGCCTTGTTAATGAAGATGTTAAGAACGTTCGTTAACATGAACAAGGACGGTCTACACTGATATACGTTCAGCTGAGACTGGATTGGAAAACCAAGACACGCATGAAAAAATTCTATATCTTCAACATGTTTCTTTGACGTAGAATCCCTTTGCAATGTATTGCCGCGATAGAATGTTTACAAATCGCTACATCTTCGATGTTTTTATTGTGTTTATAGCACAAAGTAGAATCGCAGACGGAATGTTCGCAAAGTGCAGCTTGCAACGAGCGATACTTATTTCCCGGCCCGACCGAGGCAATTCTACAGAGAAATCGTTGGACATAATTCGCATTCCAACTGCATCAACAATAACAACAACGATAGAGGCATCTTTCGTTTCCAAAACCCGGGGAATAAACTCTGCGATTCACCCTCCAATATCTGTCCAACATTTCCTTGCGGATTTCCCACACTGGGAACGCGCGAAACGTTGATATCTGCGCAAACAGGAGACAAAAGTCTCGGCGACGAACGGGACAAACTTCGCCGGGGAGCCTCGTTACCGCATCCCTTACAAATTAGCAAAATTTCCAAACACGGATTCACTCTCCCGCAGTTTTCCAAGAAAACGTCGTACGTTTCACTCTCCGAGCGTCAAGCGTCGCCTGGTCGCACAGACTTTATACAATTTGCATTCCGAGCCCGGCACGCGCGCAAATTGGTGTCGTTTGTTCAAATTATCAACAGTAAGAAAAAAAAATTAACACGGCCGTAAATTTGAATGAGATCGCAGTGAGCGCAACGCGTGTAGATTCGAACGTCGGAGAGTGTCGAGGCGGGTTGGTTCGCCCCACGGTCCCGGATCCATCCCATTCGAGTACGCCAACGGAGCTTCTGCACAGCTTTTCCAGACGGGTTAGAAAGAAGGACGGCGGGGTCGGCGGCGCAGGGTCAGGTCGGAAAGAGTTCGAAACGGAGCGAGTCGTGACTGAAGCGGCGCTCAGCTGTCGCGCGCAGCCCATCCATGGAGGATCCCGCGTCGTACAGTCGTCGTTAAAAGTTTCCGTCGCGCACGACCTTTCTACGGCGCCACTAATTACATCCGCGAAAGTTTAATTACATCCATCGGTTTCGAGGCGGCGAGAAGTTTTCCGTTTGTCAGCCGGCCGCGGGTGTTCGTCCCATTGAATAGTCGGTCGTTCGTCAGTGTTAATTCGGCGACGCGAAACCGTTGGCGTTTATTATTCGCGCAGAAATCACGGCGCGTCGACGGGAAAGTATGAATTTTAAACTGATTCGTGAATGAGAACGTTACTCCGCGAGGGGGTGGGGATTCGCGGGAAATTCTTCCTCGTTAGGGGTTGCCTTCATTGCCCGCCGCGCCGCGTCGTGAATCTTGATTTCGAATGTACTAAGAATCCTCGATCCTTGCGGAAGCCGGATGCTTAGAAGTGCCCCTTCCCCTCGCCGGGGACATATATAAATCGTGTTTGCGCCCAGCGCATCATCTATACTTCTCGCGTTTAACTCCGACGACGGTTACCGTCCTGGGGACGCGGTTTAGATAATGCGGTCGGACGACGTCGACGTGTAGGCTGTTACAGAATAAGATGAATGCTCGGAACGTATCGCATATGCCTCCCTTTTCTTGTCGGTACACGTACACGTGTATAGTTACACGGATCTCCGTCGATGTTCTGTGCGTCAACAATTTATGCGGGCCGCACTTAAGGCGTGTCCCTTGGTAATTGTCGGTGGAAGAATTACCGTCGCGTACGGTAATTTGTATACGCGTGTAGCTATTCGTGTATTACCGTCGGAACGCTTGGAAGATGTACGACTTTTGAAGGACCGTAATAAACGATCCATTTGTCATTGCTTTTATCGGACGCGGTGTACTTTGGGCGGAAAAATTAAAATACCGCGGCACGATAGAGGGAGATTAATATTGTTGCGTATCGTACACGTGAAATGGCATTGCCGATTAATTTGTGAATAAGGGTTCCCCCCCTAAGTGTAACTGCTCGCGATGAAAAACGTACGGGAGAAAAATTACACGACCGCGAGTAATTGCGACGACGAACCGCGTTTGGCGATATTTGAGCGAGTTTGGAATAATTACGTGAAAAGGTGGAACGATTTGGCAAGTTGCAATTGCAAATGACTGCCGAGCATTCTGAGCAACAATTAAAGCATAATTGCGTTAGAAATGTCGCTTGCAGCCTGCCTGCGTTTCCCTCCGCGACACATTCTTGAAGAATGCAACGCCGCGACTAACATATCGGTCCGTTCCGTGACAAATTCGGTTAACTCGACTCTGGACTCAAATATTCCGCCACGATGCAACGAAATATAATGAAAACAATGAAAGACATTGGAACATATACGTATAATTAATTACAATCAAACACAAATCATCGCTCTCATTATAAAAAGATAATACTGCAGAGGTTCGTATAAAAGAACCATCGCCCCAAATACCGCAGATTAATCTCTCCAGCCGCAATAAATTTCGCCCGGAGTAGTAAATCAAGAAGTATCTTCGCTTCTCGTAATGAAAGTTTTACCCGCGGCCCGAGCCGCACGAATCATATTAATCCCGTGCTCCATTCTTCCAGCGAAACAACAGAAGACAAACAAAAAAAGAGGGAGAAAAAACGAAGAAGAAGAAGAAGGAAAGGAAATAATACCACAGGCACGAAATTCTTACGCGCGAAAAAACCCTGCCTATCCGTGCGAACCTCGCGGCACACCCTAGCGACCCCTAAAATTTCTCTTCACCCTCGGTCCCGTTCCATCCCCGATGCGCGATCCCCGGTGCTTCTTCTCTCCACTCAATTCCCCGATCTGTCTGCCGGGGTAATTCCTCGCGCGCAAAGTGCACTCGTTTCGCGGGGTCGGTTTTCATTTGCCGGGACTAGCACGCATGCCCGGCGCGCATTGTTTTTTTTTCCCCCGCTCGCGGTGCGCAGCGCTCTTTTGTGATCCGACGACCGACGCCCCCTTTCGCGCGTTCAATTCATCCCCTCGCGAATCTCAGCCGACAACCCCGTACGGCTGTGCACAGCAGCGTAATCAGTCCTTCATCATCGCCGTCGTAACCAGGCCGTCCGATCAAAGACCGTCCACGCCGGCAATGCCGTTACACCTTGCAAAAATATACCCAGCGCGGACCGACGTCTTCCATGCCGCGCTCATTCGAACCCCCTCGAATCTTTCGCCGAGGATCGATTCATCCGGGATCATGTTTTTTTTGTTTTTACGTTCCGTTTTGTTCCTTGCTTTCGCACCGGTGGCGATGCCGCGCTCGATGACACCGCGTCTCGATGCGTTTCCCTTTGGAACGATGCTTTCGCGGGGTTGAAAGGGCGTGTCGGAGAGGGGGCGGAGATGAAGAGGGATAAGGGCGAAAGGGTTGGGCGAAGAAACGGGAATACACCGGGCGGAATTGTTTGCACGCGCCCGGGGCGTATGGATGCGCGAGGAAATGAATTTGGAGGAACAGAAACTTTCGTAATGCGTCAAATAATTGGGGGGGAAATTGTTTCTTTCGGCGGAAGGGTTTTGCATTTCTTTCGACTCGATACGGGATACAGGATGCAACGGAATCGCCGTGAAGACACGAGCGGCCAGCGTTTAAATGCAATGGAAATAACAATACTCGACGAACGATGCGCGCGACGAATCTCTTTCGCGAATGATATTTTCCCGGCCGTTCATTGTTCTCTAAAACAGACCGTGCACGCTCCGCTCGGTCCGTCGAATATTTCGCGTACGCAACCCAACCCATCTGTGCCAATGAAACGCGTCGCGTTAACCATCGTCTGCTCCGCGTTTTTCTATCAATGCGGAGGGCCACGGCGGAATGAGAAACGAAAAATCGAAAAACCGTGGACGATACGAGGAAAAAACAACGTTATCGCTTTATCATGTTTCCAGGGCAGGCTATAAAGTTAGCAAGCGTGTGCGGTCACAAAGCGAGACCCGATAAAAGATGCAACACCGATAAACGCAGAGGAACGGCTTAACGTCGCGCTCGAGATTAATCGCGTATATCCAGCCGTTCGAGGGGGCCACGGTTACGCGATCCCCAGGCAGCGGTAAAAATTAAATACCGTCGCCTCCCAACTTTCGGCCGCTTCCAACTCGTTTCATTTTTTTGCCCGTCGCCTTTTTTTCCCCCCGGAGAAAATTGTCTACACGGCCATGCCGTCGTCGGACCGGCGAGTCCGCTAACTCGTAACTTGCCGCAGTCGGAGTTTTACGATCGCGTACGGCGCTGGGACGTCGAGTCGCTTTCGCGCTTGGCCGCTCGAATATTTCATCATAATTCTCCGTGAAAATGTGTTCCACGCGACAACGGCGAGAGCGCGTCGCGACGCTCCAAACCGGGGAACGCGCCGTCTCCGCCGCGTTTCTTTCTCCCCACCGTGTCTCGATGGAACGCGACCGTTTAAACGCTGACAGCTTTTTCGTTCGACGCCCGACGCCTAATTAGGCTTTCGCCAACACCGCTGCGGTCTTCTGTTTCCGGTTTCCCTTGATCGAGCTGTCGCGCAACGATCCATCCGCCTCGCGTTTCCATGGAACAAGGAACGATGAAAGAACGACGGGCCGGTCCATACGTTACGAAAGCGCGATGCGCTGAACGGCGGGCACGTCGAGGCAGATTTGTCGTCCTGTTCGCGGCAATAATATACGTTTAACTGCGACGTCAACGTCACTGCCAACCGTACGTTTCTGGTTGCTGGAATAATAATTACGCGGGTATACGGCCTCCCTCGGTACCCGCCTACGTATGAAGAGCGGAAAGAAAGCGATACGCGTGTATGCAAACGACACGTACAACGGGAGCACCATGGAAATTATTTCAGGCCTGGTTTCGTCCCGCTTCTGTAGGGCGATACGAGAGCCAGAATTCTTCGGTGCAATTAAGCAGCCGCAACGTGCCTATTTAAGCGTGGCTTTCTGTTCCTGTACGGTTTCAAAAGATCTAGGAATTTGCTGGCCTTAATGCGTTGGGTGAACGGGGGTTCGCGTATGTAAGAGACGGTATCGGACTTCTTTTTTTTATTGTCGATTAAGAACGGGGTTTCTTTTTAAACTTGTAGTCTGAAATGGCAACTCGTTTGTACGTTCATTTTGTTATTATTATTTTCGCGGACGGAGTGCAAACGGAGTTAAATTGTACTGTAGAATGATTACACATTTATGTAATAATTTCTATATTTATTTCTTTTGCTGATAAATTGTTGGCTTTCGTTGTTCATTTTTTTGTTACTTAACACTTACAGCGTTGTGCGTTATTCGTACATACTAATCCGAGATTGTACAGTTTAAATATTTTAAAATATAGTTTCACTGGATATCAATTGTTTCGTACTTGTTCATCTTGTAACGCTTATCTCTTTTTAGATATTGTATAATTTTGTATAGGATATAATAATAATAACTACTAATTCAAGCATTGACTTTTAATATCTAAACTACTTTCAGTATATTTTCGACCTGTTAATGTATCCAATAACGTTCTTCATAACCTGTACATCTTTGCGTTAACAAATTATTATGTACAGAAGTCTCTGCGAGAGTTATGATTCATAACTTATGAAACGACCGATAATTCGCATCACCCAAAGAAAACAGCTCTCGAGGGAAGTTCCGCGGTCCCTTTTCTCCATTTCGAAATGTTAGTCTTTCATTAGGGCTCTTAATATTGCAAGGTGTAAACAGTAGCTGTAGAAATATTTCGTGTGTCGTGGGAAGCTTAGTTTCGAAGTGCAATGAAGAAGTTTTCCGAGTCAATAGGCGGAATTTCTGTTTGACCCCCAAAAAGGGGTAAACGAAAAGTATACTACAAAAGGGTTGAAAGATGTCTGAGTGCAAAGTTCGAATTATTTAGGTTCGCAGTTCACCGATCAGATCAGTCGATCAATAGTCTCCTTCTTAATAATTCATTGTAATAAACATCGATACTTCATTTATATAAAGTAGAATTTTTAAATTTATCGTTTTTTGTCTTCTGAAGTTGTCCTTCACTGATTCTGAAACCAACGTCTAACAAATATTTTCAATTCGCAAAAAATGTATCATTTTATGATGCAGCAATAACAGTGCCACCTTATCGATCAGTGTTGTACATTCAACACAGGCGAAAGGAATTTACATCAACTGGAAAATGATAAAAAAAACTGCATAACAAGCAAAGTTTTCTAGCAACATTCGTCCCGTTGTTACCAAACTCCAAAACAACACCTGGCATAAATCACTCTAGTCATTTCAAGCGACGTATCGTAGATGGAAACGATTAAAAAGTTTCCAAATTTTATTTGAATCCTATCCGCGTCAGTCTCATCTATAACCAGTGAACAGCAAGGGCATTGAACATTCGAAGGCAATAATTTTAAAAGGAGACAGGCGCCACTAAAACGGGTTCCATTCGCCCAAAAATTGATCGAAAAAGACATCATCACTGAATCGGGCCGAAATTTAGGTGGCCATTTCCGGTGCTCGTATCGAAGCGGTGCCGCAATTACAAACAAACTGATCGTGAGACCATTTTCGCTTTCGGTCGCATGCGAACCAATTGAAGTTGATCGTGCATTATCGCTGACAAATTACTGCAATATTATGCAGTACGCGTGACCAAACGACGCGACTCAGTGATGATTGTTACGTATGCACGAATATTACATTGCGCATTAATAATTCACCAGGAGTGGGGGGCGATATTCGAGTCTTTGCCGACACACCGTTGGGAAATTCGCTCTGCTGATTAACTGCGTCGCTCTGTTTCGAAACATTGTTGCCGGAGGTATTTACTTGGAGCCTGGACAAGGAACAGGAGAATCGCTGAATCGGAGAATCCGATGAAACGAAGGGACGATCTTTGTTAACAGGCTTCTTTCGAGAATCGAATCGATCGCAGAGCCATCCCTTTCGTGCTCTTCGCCTTTAACTTCCTGTTGGGTATCGCTCGTAAAGTTGACGATACGAACTGCGAATTGTCTTTTCCTCTTTTCACGATCGACGGTGATTGATGTTCAAAATTAAAAACAACTATTTCCTTCGGCAAACGAACGGGGCAGAATAATGGGTTGGAACGTCACCATAAGCTAAGCTACGCTAAGCTGGTTTATAATTTATTATTTTATCATTCATTGGGGCCGCGCGTCGCCCTACATCGGCAATATTCTTAACAATGTTTCCTAAATTATTAAACGATAAGCCAAGTTCCTTAACTGTACGATCAGCATTTAAAAAGCAATCACCGTGTATGATACAAAGATATCAAATAAATATGCAACACATTCGCAGACGAAATGCTATAAAACTATATTTCAACATCGTAGGAGGTATATGATAGTTACCAAAACCACCAAATGCTTCGTCGTTAAATAATTCAATTTCTGCCGAAACTATTTTCGCGTAATATAAGAACTATGTTCAATGAAACACGAGAATCGTCTAACTACTCTAACTGATTGCTCACAGCGAAAGCAAAATGTCATGTACTACGTGTGAAAGTTCGTTCATGATCGGGGTTCGAGCACGACCAGTTGATCGAGCAAAAAGGGACACCGTGCCGAGAAGGAGGCAGTGCCGGGGATGATGGAGCGCGAAGCAGAGGATTAAAGTCTCGATATCATTAGAAAGTGTGTTTCAACGCGAGGCGAAGTGAAATACACCGGCAGCGTCCAAGTGGAAGTGGAAAAGTTGTGGTAAGACGCGGCTGGATTACAGCGACGAAATCGAACGGTACAACTCCCACGGGACTGCCGGCTGGCGAGTTTGATTATACGATTACGCAACCCCGGAAAACTACAGGGAAAGAGGGCAAGAGGATGGAAGCAACAAGGGCGGACGAAGGAGTTTTTCCTGATTAAATGTCGCGACGGCGAACTCCGGATGTCGCGAGACGCGACCGGGGCGATTAATCGCGTCAAACATTGTGCATCGCGTTAATTGAACGCATCCATTAACGGCTCTGCGCGGATACACGAAGGGCAGGACGGGGCGTGTTACGCGGATCGATTGCACGGAAAATTCGTAATCCGTAAGAAGTTAATTAATGTGAAATAAAATATTAATTGGAACACCTTGTAGACCGACGAGCTAATTAAGCAAGTTCGACGGCTACGCCGGTCGCCAGTTATCGCCGGTGTAACTGATACGAGATCCGATCAATGAAAATTATTAGCGCGTCCGTGAAAGGATGAATGGGGGCGGCGATTGATAGTGAACTTGTGTAATTGGAAATCGCGAGGCCGATTTGGCGGACGAATAAAGAGATGGAATTGATTGAACGAGGGATGGGGAAAAATTGAGAACGATTGGAATAATTTAACAAATCGATGGAAACGTAATTCAGAAAACATTTTTAGTAGACAATTTATTTATTTTTCGTTGCTTTCTCGCGACGTCTTGTTCGCAACTTTCTTGCGTTTTCGCGAGGCCTTGTTTGCAACTTTGTTGCCTTTTCGCGAGGCGTTGTTTCAACTTTGTTGTGTTTTCTTGGGGCTTAGTTAGCAGCTTTTGTTCGTTTACTTGCAGCTCTACATTTAAAAAATGTTCTTAAAACATTTGTAAACAAATATTAATCATTGTCTTTTATTTAGGAATAAAAAGAAGTTAATTCACGAAGATGAAAGATCAAAAGTTTGTAGCGGTTTACTACTCCAACACCTTACCGCGTAACCATCGGTTCCGTTAAAAATATTGTGAATATTTTAGAATATAAACCGACTAACGTGACTTCAATCCCTTCGTTTTATTTACATTCGTCGATTCCTATGCTGGCCTGCTGAATGGAAAAACATTAAACACTGCATAAAACACTTATTTCGCAAAGAATAGACGGATATTCAACGTATAAGTTACTTTGCCATGCAAAAAACGACGAAAAAATCGTTTCTTAATTTTTTTAACTGCGGCGCATCCAATTTAAAAATCTCAAAAAATTAAGAATAGTACTATCAATAATATGTACCTAGAAAAAAAATATAATTGTGGTTAAAAGATTCCTTCAATACAAAATCGACATTTGTCAGCATTTTTTGACGTTTTTTATTTTTTTCAGCTCGAGTTTCCGATTTAAAAATCCGCAAAACTTATACAATATGTGCCTCCATAATTGCAATGTCTCAGATTTTTTTCCAAATTTTGTATGCGCGATGATGGAAGATACCGAGCAAAAGCTATAATCTTGTCTTTTCGCGGTAACTACCCTCCCAGTGAAGCTACAGGGTTGGAGCTTGGCACGAATTGGTTTTTCTTGATAAGCTATCGAATGGTACCTCAAAAGTCGAATTTGGTTTAGGGGCACATTCCACCCCCTTATCAGGCTATAGCCTTTAGCGAAGCTGTACACCTTTGTCACGTTGCGTTTAAAACGTCCCGTTCAACGCCGTCTCGAGAATGCAATTTTCTACATAAACACCCTCGTGTGTACACGTGCACGCATCAATTCCTGAACGCTCATTATGCCGCACGATACGCGAACCGAGAAGTCGCCTTAATTAAAATGAAGGCACAGGCAGAGAAATACGTAGTGGGTTGCGACTGTGCTCGCACCTTCAGCAAAGTCGACACCTGCTGAAATTTCCACTTGCCGCTAACGACTCGTAATTACAAGGCTGGCAAGTGTAAAAATGATTAAGACGGAAAGCTTGTTTGACGCTATCGATCGTGCAAGAATCGCGACAACCACCTGGGTTCGCACGACGGTCTCAACCACGCCGTTCCATCGTGTCATCATTGACCAACGTTTGATTCGCGAGTAACTGCCAATTGGCTGCCACTCGCACGAAGGGCAACTGTCATTTTCGAAAACTTTTCACCCGTCGATCCTACCTGATCCAACGATTAACCTTTCGAGATAGCCCCGCGTGCCTCGTTTCAATACCGGAACGAAGTTATGCAGCTGCGATACCATTTTCCCCTTGGCTTCTTTCCCCCTGTGTACCTCACTGATTAATACCTTAATAGAGCTCGCTGCTTTTACCGGTAGATACGTTCCGATAGAATTTAATGGGTGTTTATTGATTCCTGTCTTCGTTATTCATTTGCCCCTCGTGTTGTGATCATTTATTGTCGAAATGTTATTTATAGTAGCTCTAGAGAAGTAATGCATTTCAGTGTGCATTTCTCAAAACTTTCCCTGATACAAATGCTTATCTATAAATATAAGTATGTACTTGGTAGAAATATTTTCGTACTATCAATAAAAAGATTTTGTTCGATATTTAAGCCTGACGTTATGTATTTTCTCTAGTCTCGGGAAGGTGTTTCTTAAAAAATTGACTAAAGCAAGGTTCTGATTGCCATCAAATGTTCCTCGTTAAATATTCTTAATTGATTAACACGTTCCATCGTAATTGCAAACTTTATTTACTATAATCGAAATCATTCTCTACGCGTCAATTTTGCAACTGTGTACTAAGAAAATTAAACGACGTCAATCACCATTGAAATATATTCTCACTTTTACTGTTCCACAATAAAATCTCCGCGCTGTTCAACGTAAAAGATAAAAAGCTACTTCCAACGTTCTAATACGTCGCTGTACATCCATCGGCACGAATTTTACACATAAAAACACACCCTTAAACTGTTTACTACCACCCCAGCCACCTGCGTAGAATCGTTACGTTCGTCGAGCAGTTCGATACGTCATCGTCCACTCGCGGATTAACGAGTACCATTGCAACAACTACCAACTACGTTCTCCATTTTCGTTCTCCCTTTTCACCGATTTTCCGCTTCGCTCGCTCGCTCGCTCGTGCTTCATTTCAAATCCGACGCGAATCTCTGACGTTCCACGCGCGACAACGAAATGACCAAGGGGCCAGGACGTTTTTACAGCGACCGGCGTCGAATGGAAAACTAATTACGAGTTTCATCGCGTGCACGGAACATCGAGTCCTGTGTACGCACTCGAGAGCCATAAGGGCGCGTAAAAAGTTGTCCGCGCGAGGCGCGTGAAGATGAAAAATAAACGTTCGTAAAGTGTCACGCGCCTAGGCGTATCATTTTGCGAAAGTTCGCACGGAAGTGAATTGCATTAGATATTTAACGCAATTTCGACGATGACCTATAATTTCCGCAGGAATTGCTCCGCAAAATGAATACGCCGTTTTCATCTTTCATGGCCGCGCGGAGATTTCACGCCGTTGTTCAAAGTTGCATTCGTGTGCGACAGAAATTCTAACATAAACGTATATATCAAACGGTGTGCAAATTATTTTATCTTGCGTTTTATTTATGAATTCGTGGCGCGAATAATTTTTATATCACCGCCACACGCTTTCCGTTATCTCTTTTTCGTATTTATATAGAATAGACTTTTAGTTACCCGTGCGGTTTCAAAATAATCGTTTCCGTTCCGCGAAGCGTGTTCTCAAATAAAAACTCCAGCGAACGGTTACCGGAACAAATTTATCTGACGTCAACAACGCTTCGATCCCGCGGTAAATAAAAATTCCAGAAACACCAACTCACTTTCCAAATTTAAATCTCCATGAATGCTCGGCCCCTCCGTACAGAGCTTCGCCCTTGCAACACTTTAGCAAACATATCTACGCGTTCTTGTACAATACAGTCCTGCTCGAAATAAATTCTGCCGATGACTAGAAGAGTGGCCTATATCATATATCATTTGTTTCGAGATCTTTAATATTGTGCATTTACATGTATGCAGACTAATTAACTAAATATTTAATCGAATATTTGCTCTTGCAATGTAAATATTTTCTTTGATTGTGAACATTTATTTGTATCTTGTAAATAATTATGCTTTCTCAAACGTCAAATGACTTGGACCGCTTGAAAAATTAATTGAATGACTTATAGCACTGAAAAATAATAAACTTTACTAGAGAAATGTTGAAGACCAACATGATCATTTGTACTTTATAATTATAGTTTTGCTTAACACAATTTTCATCTTCTCAAGTGGAATTTTCAATGTTGAGTAGTTTAAAGTATCGCTGAAAAACAGTTGGAATGTACGACAATGAATCACATCTTTCCATGTTTCCATTGCCAGTGGCCTCGTGTTAACATAAAGCGGAAGCAAACGAATGTTCCAAACATTTTCATTTTCCGCCACGTCTGACAATTGAACTGTCCGTGACTTTCTTAAACCGACTTCACGATGTTGCACTATCAATATACACGTGCATCAAAAAATATGGAACAAATCAATTTTCTCATATTTCCGACCCGGACCACTTTCATAATCACCGGCATAATTCTTTCCGCGATGCACCACGACCCCCTGCCGAAAATCCGAAATCCGGCAGCAACAATAACGAAAAGGGAGAAAGACGAATTCATCCAAGGTGCAATTTACCGTGCAACAAAGGCCGCATCGCGAATTACAGACCGCCGTTGCACACATCCACACGCTCCTCCTTAATGAACATCCTCGCCCCTGTGTTTGGAACCTCCTCTCTATTATTCGTCCAAATAAAGCGACCCGACCGGCCCGAATCGCAGTAGAAACCGTGCGCGTCAGACCGTACAAGCACACGCGGCCAAGAACTCTTTGCATATCGCCGGATAGGGGCCGCTATCACGCCGCCATTATTCTGCCCGTTCCGTTGGTCGTGACGATCCGCGTTCACCTTTTATTGGATCGTTACTCGCGCGGAATGACAATGCCGCGTGGACCAGCACTCGCCGATGCCGGCCCCGGGGCCACGACGGATGTCACCGTTTGTTCGAGGCCGTCATTTTTCAAAACGTACCGTTCCGAGAATTTATTCTTCGCCGTTGACGAACCATGGTCCTGACCGCCTATTGCTGTTGCTCGTCGTTTCCGCGAGCTTTCCCATCGCGTACGCGAACGCGAATATATTCGCCCGACGATTTTCCCCTTTGTCTTTTTTTCGCCTTCCTCGATTCTTCCTCATTGTCAGCTGAATTGATCGATTTCGGGGCGAGAATCGATCCTCGCCCGCGGACCGATTCGGAGATTGATTTCGTTGTTATTTTTCCTTTCAAACGATCGATCGCTCGTGAATCATTGCGCAAATATATTCGGAGGCATTTGCGAATAAATAGCGAACTTTCTAATTGAAACGTTGAAACGATTTTCAACGACAGAAGTACCGCCGAATATTCTTGCCCTTAACGTTTAGCCGTTGAATTTACAATTCGTCCCGTTCTACCGGCATTGAAAGTTGTTAAACGTGTATCGCTGCGGCCATCCCCAGCGTCCAACAAAACGGCGGGTAGTAAAATACCCTCGCTATTATACCCTCGAAAAATCTCCCCTACCATTCAGCAGGTACCCTTAAATCTCTTCGGTCGATTAGGTGTCAATCTATTACAGCGACTTTCGAGCGTCGCCAGAAGGGTGGGGTATCGGTCTGACAAGGGACGAGTCGCAAAATCTACCCGGGTCCACGTCGAAGTGGGTCGAGTTTCGAAAAGGGGTGCCTCGCCGATTTGACACGGCCGTGAACGGTTAGCGGCGGAGAGATATTTAGTCCAGACTGCAGTGGAAACTATTCCCGTTCCGTTTTCGAGGGTGAGAATAATTTGGGTCAGGAATCGGGAACAATAGGCGATCGTAGGTAGCTAGGCGTGAAATTCAATTGGGCAGGCGGACCCGTGAAGGGCGTCGAACTTTCGACGACGCCGCAACAACCGTAGCGTTCCTTTTTCGACCGGAAACGCGGTGCATTTGATTAAGATGACAGAGAACGGAAGTGCTCTCGTCGCGCGAACCCTCAACCGAAACGAGGAACGCCCTGACCCGGAAATGGAGTCGATTCCCTATCCCGAAATCGACTGCAAATATTCATGGACCTCGCGCGAAAGGGAAAAAGCATGGAATATTTGTGCCTCGCGTCGCTCGAATTGTTCGTCGCGGCCCGGTCGAATTGTTCGACTGCATACGTTGACGCTACCGCGGTTACAAAGGTGTGTACGAGCTCGTCGTTGTTCACCTGCTCTCGTTCACTTCCGGATGGGTGCGAGCGTGATCGCGGACGTGCGCGAAGAATGTTTCACAAGAAAACTGTGTTCCTGAAACGCGCGCCTTGCCACTCTATCGCAGAATGTATTTTATGTAAGCGCGACGGGCTGCGAGATGCAGAGATCGATCAAATACTTCGTTCCCGTGGTTACTGGATTATCGAAGTGCGGCGCGATATCATTGGCCGTATTTGACGTGTCCGACTCGTGTCCAATATGTTTCGTTTGAAAACTTTGCACCGCGTCGTTATTACTTTCGTGCATTCGAAATCTGCGTTTCACAATCCACGCGCCCGATTGAACATAGTGCCACTGAAGTGCAGACAGTTGAATCCTCATTATAACGGCAGCATCGATTGCTCATTACAGAATATGAAACCTGTTTGCAAAACGTTGAGAGGCGAGCATCTCGTTTTAAACGAAGTGGCCAATCCTATAATACGTCATTGTCCATTCGCACGCGTTGAACGACGCGGTTTATCATTCACTTGCATAGGACGGCGAAGAAAGTATAACAAAGTAAGAAATGTTCCACAAAACGGGACATTCGCAATGCACATCTATTCCGATAAGTCTCGTTCGCAACACTTTCATATACGTATTATTGTCCGTTTCAAGTTGACAACGAGTAATATGCGGACAGGGTATGTACTCCGGTAATTCGAATCTCCGCGAACCTAAAATACTCGCGCATTTTCTTATCTTATACCTCGTTCTCATTTTCTGCACCTTCTCGACTAATTTACTATCGCGCGACCATTCTACCAGTCATTGCCTAACGGGCATATGAAAATGTTACTTCGCGACGCGTCCACAAAAACTAACACGAAGAGGAACACTTTCTTCCAGAAGAGCCTCCCGCCGAAGGCTTGATCGGTTTCAATGCGAAACACCCCGCGCAGAGGGTTGCGGGGGGGGGGGCAATAAAAAATGAGCAAGATCCCGGCGAAACCCGCGAAGCGATTAATTCTGCACGATCGCTAAGCGAGCAACGCTAATAAACGATCCGCACATCCGATTAATCTTTAATCCCGTATACATAAATAACGATCACTCTAATATGCACATGTAAATAAGTCACGTTCACGAATGACCCACTTGAAAACCGATATACATACGTACGCGAGGCGAGAGCGTGCGTTCGTTCCGTCAGAACGATCGATAGGGAATGCGAGATACACGGGATACGTATGAAGCTTAAATCGTGTGTAGAACGAGCGTGGAAGATGCGAAAAGTGCTGCGGGCCGATTTGCGTGACCACGCATGATAATTGAAGCCGGTCCATGATATCAGGCAGACGCGACGCGACACTCGGATGCCCGCTTTAAAACGCTCGATGGCCCGCGAATCGAATTCGTTCTCCGCCGGGCTAATTAAACAGTACGTCCGTATCGCCGAACATCATGATTCGGTTTGTATTTACTTGATTAATATTTTATTGGCCCGCGTGGATTTGCGGTTCCCCCGGCTTATCGCAGAAACGTGACGGCTGTTGTGTTATACGCGAAGACACTACGGTGTGTGCACGCGTGTACCGGGGACGCACTTTTGATCGGATGCGATACGCGAAAAAGATTTCTGGCGTAATATAGACGGAGAATTATTCTGTCTAAGGTGAATTTGTAGTTATCGTTAGAATTTATGACAGGAAAAATATTTTAATGTACTCTTTTCTTATCAGATATCTACAACGATTACATCGATAAGCACGATTGCGTAATATTCTTTTATTAAAGCGTGTATTGTACTATTCAATCGAAATCTTAGACAGATAAAGTGGCGACACAAAATAAAAATACTGAGAAATCGTTAGAGGCAAGGGATGCGATAAATATTTCCAATTTATACGCCGAAAGGGTTTTGTCACTGTTGATAACGGTGATCATTCAGTCAAAGCGTATTGCAACGCGTTGTTTTAATTAGCGTTACGCATTTATCTCCCCCCCCCCCCCATATACTTTGCCAACTTGCATTCAATTATTATCCCTCCCTTCGAGTTCCCTATTCCACTTGCGAGATTATAACAGCAGACGAGATATATTCCAAGGAAAACGAGCAGGTCAGAATAGCGCAAGCGGTTCCGTTAGATAAACGGAAACTCCGCCGCCTCCAGTGTTATTTACAACGGGCATTTAAATTGCGCATACACATACGCATGCATACGGTATATTAAACAGGTTCAGCATCCACGATGCATGAAAGTTCCTTCCTTGCTTAATTTTATCACGCCCTTCATCACCAAATCTATTCTTCGCACGACGCCGCAGTAAGGAGGGCCCATCACGGGGAAGCATCTTCCACGAAACTTCGCCGAAAGTCACAAGCAAACTGACATTCGAATGCAGCGAAACGGTATTCGCTGTAGTAATATCGTTTCATTGCCCCAGACACGCAAAACCAGGAATAGAATTGATGGAAGAAATTCGTCGAGGTGCGCGAAGGAGAAGGAACAATCGACGCGCCATAGTTAAATGAAGATTTGTATCACGATTTTCTGTACGATTATTAATTTATTATTACTGATTATCGTCAAGTCACCAGGCTGAATGTAAAACACACATTTGATTTCTTATTCAATACTTCTGAGAGCAGATCGTTGCAAGTTTCAATGACCATAGCACAATAATTATTACTGCGGAAAGACAACCTCGATTTAATTATTATTAATGTAACGAATATACAGTGACGATATACTTACTATGTAGCGTTACGACTTTTTATTTATTCACACTGCTAGATAGCTTAAAATACACTGCCGCAATTACCACACACCGCTGCGATCAATCGAAACACCCGAGTCTAGAAACATTTCTTCCAAAACTGCAAATATGTTACCCTACGACCAGCAACGTGCATAGGTGTATGCACATAGGTGCGCACGCTGAACGCATGCATATTTCCAACCAAATGGCACCGGTATTAATTTACCGGTGTATAAATTAGTCGAAATCTGGTCAGACCAGACAGCGAGAAAGGTGTTCACCTGTGCTGCGAACCGTGTAACCCGCGTACACTTAAGCGTACGCGTATGGCACATACGCGTATTTATAAGCGTGACAAGTAGAACAATAAGGGCCTCCTGTTGTACGTGCCTTCCCGTAGAAAACGGGTTACCTCCCTGCGCTTGATTTATCTCGCGTCGTTGGAACACCGTCGTGCCGAGGAGAAACGTGGCCGGAAGGCACTCTCTTTACGCTTGATTTCATAACCGTGAATGGCTTTCGTGAATTTCAGAGCGGGCTTAGGTGCAGCGTGCCGGAATTTCGATCGGGCGCGGCGCGAACTTCGTTCACGAGATCGGTCTTGTTTTCGTTTTGCGGAGAACGTCGGACCGGGCAATTGTTATTAAACGATTGCACTCGTAGTTACGTTTGACGAACAGGTTGGACGCTGGAATGTGCCTGCGATTCGACGGTACGAAAAATGAATCGGAATTTTCGGGAAAAAATAGAAAAATCAACTACTTTGTCGGTGAAAAAAAGAATGCACGCCTGATTAGAAATAGATGGCGAAGCAGGAGATGCCGTGTTTATAAGCAACCGTCGTTTTCTTTATCCCATGAATTACCTGAACCTAGATACTGTTTGCTTTTTCTTATTTTTACTCGAGTGAAAGAAATTTTTGTTCATTCGTGGGATTCTGCTATTATGGGCTTGTGTGCTTCAAAGGTGTAGCCCCGATATACCTTTACTGATCATTACAGAATTTCTTATTCGCGCGAATCAAAGTTTTCATTTGAAATGGCTTATAAAAGATATGTAAAAAGATGTATCGAAGGTTCTTTTGCTACTGCTCGCAAATATTTGAGAAGTGCATTCTTTTAGGAAGAGTTGTAGAAATAAATGAATGCGAAATTCAGACGAGTCTGGATAAGAATATAAGTGTACCACGTGTTTCGTTGTTGAT
This sequence comes from Nomada goodeniana, assembly GCA_963969485.1. Lineage (NCBI taxonomy): Eukaryota > Metazoa > Arthropoda > Insecta > Hymenoptera > Apidae > Nomada > Nomada goodeniana. Next base: position 29,198,518 of record OZ018299.1, read on the forward strand.
TATATTTAAGTGTTAATTATATTTTATTGTCCATTACGTTGTTTTCCATGTATTGATGTAATATTCATGGCCAGTTCACATTTTAAACAATTGTCATAAAACATAGCTGATCACAAACTTCTTACTCATTCATTTTAAATACAGCAATAATGTAAAAACCTGTGTAATTCCTTGAGACGAGTCCAAACTAGTTGTGAATTGTAAGAAAATAAAGCTTGTCTATCCCCCATAAGTCATTCATTTCCGAGAAGCCACAAATGAGAGATAAAATAAAAATAAAGGATCAACATATTTCTAAACGGTACATGTACATATTATTTAATACAGTTACATTTATAGTCAATGTATCCCACTCCATCAAATATTCAGAAACTGACTACAATGCGAGCCAAACTACAGCATTGAACCCTCACACCCTTCAAAACGAAAGGTTTAACATCGTCCAGCAATATTCGTTTACCTTCCAACGTGCAGCTCTTATAACCGCCAATATAAACGAATACAAAGTATTTATTACTACAACAACTGATGATCCGAAGTAAAACGAGCACCCCATAATTACTGTCCTATCCCGTTTCCCTTTCCGCCCGGCGACTCCACCTCGACAATGCAGCATCGATTCCATTAAACCAGCAACAGAGGCACGTTGCCTGTCTTACTCTCGCCGCCGCCCCTGGCAGCACGCGAGGAAGCGGAATAATCGTTAAAAATACTTTCGCAGCAAGAGGAGAGCAAAGTTATTCGGACGAATTGCAGCCCGTCGCTGCTTAGCCCCGTTTTCATTCATTCGTCCTTATCGGTACAGCGTTCCAGTAGTAAACTCGACGAACGACGATCCGTCCGCGCCTCCTCCGCTGCCTACGGTTTCCTCGCTCCCTTAAGCGTTTCCCAGCTCGAAAACTCGTCACTGGTATCTCTCTTATCCGTCTGACGACGGCGGGAAGGAAAAATTGTATTACTGACAGGGAACAAAGCGGGGCTAAATCTTGGAGGAGCGTCGGTGAAAATGGACGGGCGCGTAGCCGGCCAAGATAGTATTAAAGCCGACGCAGACGACGCTGAATGACAATCGACGAAGCTGCTTCTGCACGCCACGAGGGAACCGGTTCGCGGAGCTGGACACTTTTCTGGAAATTATCTACGATCCGAGCACGACCACCGTTGTTACTAAATTTGTATATGAAGAAAAAGAAGGGAGCTAATGCGTCGCGATAGATATGCAAACAATTCCCGTGGCTTTCTGTAAGATTGAGCGGCGCGTTTAAATGCAACATCATTTTGTCGTTTGGTTTTCCTGTTCCCTTGTCGTTCGACCACTTGCTAAGAAATCGTTCGTGAAGCTGTAACGTTGTCGAATTCGTGAACAAAAGAATGAAATTTACGGTTCGCGCAGATGATGCCGGTTTCGTTGAAGTAAAGGAACATCGACTTCCATTACGCGTTCAAGTGCACTTCTGTTGTCTCGCTGCGCGTATAATTACGAGCACAACTTTTCTTCTATTATGTCTATTATGTCGTTAGCGTTATTAGCAAATTCTCTGCCGTTACAGTTTCAAGGGAATGTACCAATGTAACGACGATCGCATCTTGCCAATGCGTACACGATTCAGCGTTGTCCATTGTCTATATCGCTATTTCAAGTAATAGACTCTCACTTGTAACGTCAAGCGCGCGAGGAGACACCGCTAACTTTCTGGCTCGCGGAAATCACAATAACCGTGACGTGTCACGAATGTAGGGCGGCGAAGAATACATGCGCACTCAAGGGGAGTTTGACCATCAGGCACTGTCGGATTAGGATTTACACGTATAGAGTTCACGACACTCGATTATCTTGCACGTACCAAAGTTTCCGTGCACATTGAAAGCTTGCAGGATATGGTAAAATCTCACACCAGTTTAGACCTCATTGAAACGTAACTTCGCAGCCCCGTCGCGAAAAACTTTCACCCTCGAAATGCTTCGGAAGTGAATAATCGTACGTCCTTAATAAACGCCCGTTTACATTCAATTCAGAGAAAAATTGCAATATTTTGTGCCTGCACGTCAATATTAATTTTACTCCGAAAGGTAATTTTAATCGTCCAGGTAAAATTATCGAGCGTTTTATCGTAAAATTCTTTTTTTCTCTGGAACGATAATTATTTAGCATGAGAGTACGTACAATAGTACATTCGCAAAAATACATTCGAGTTCAACTGAAATATCCACTCGATTCCACTGAATAGTGTGCAGCAGAGAAAGTACCCCTATACAAATGAAACACACTTGGTTACTAATTTCGATTATGTACTTTACCCAGTGCAAGAAGTAAACCCTGTGCCCAATCAGCCACCTAGGAAAGGGACTTCCAGTATATCTTACCATATGTTTGTTGCGAATAGGTACGCAGGTCCGAACAGATTAGAAGCTCGCAAAAAGCATGCATATTGACCAGGCAATTTAGTTTCGTTACAGCGCAACGGCATAAAAACAGTGCATTGCGTAATTGCTCGTTTAATGGGTTGCCGACAAAATTTCCAAAACAGAAAGTTAGCAAAATTCATTTTCTTGTACGTTCTGTGCATGAAATGAATACTTGATTGATTCCAGAACAAAAGAAATAAAAGAGAAGACACCGTGTTAGATAAAATAAGATACTAATTGTTTTATAAATCGAATATTATGTAAAAATTCAGCTTTCTTTGTATCCAGTCAATTTATAACTGTCCCCTTTATAATGAAGCTGCATTATGTGAACGAATTGTATAAAAAGACATGTTATTCGGGACAAGCACGACAAGAACACTAATGACGCTTATTAAGAGACAACTTGCTAGGTGTACCTATTAATAATCCTGATTACTAAAGAGTCGCCGTATCAGCTGTACACCGTTACGGGACCACTTGATCAACGTTAATAATGTTATATAACTAATCACGTATCATAATGAAGAGCGTTCACGCTCCCGTTTGTACTTCAGCTTCAACAATTTAATATCGAAACGCGCAACGAACGTGTCTGTAATATATCGTACACGCCTCAATAACATTCGAACATCCAATTATGTTGATTTTGCAAAAGACAAAGTTGAAATTTCACAAATTTGAGAAGTCATCCCGACAAACTGTAATAGATTTGATGATACTATCGTGAGTGTACTTCGAAACGGGTCTCAAATATGAATCAACCGAGAACACTTTGATGAACGCAGAAAACATCAAAGAGGAAAACGCCATCTTTCGAAAATTTAATTATTCTATTCCTTTTATAAATAGATTTTTTATTTTTGTGAAATATAGTCTGGTGATATATATAATTGCAGTAAATATAAAAAATATTTTAGTTAAAATTCGAATTACTTGACAATTATACGTGCGATGATAAAAGCGATAAACTTGGCGATAACACTTGGTTCCTATACGATTATACTTTTATTGCTTTTTATTCTTCGTATTCATAATCTTGAACATTGATCTATCGCCTTTCACCCCTTATTTCACACGGAACTGAATCATTTGATTACTTTCCGTGCTCCTTGCCTCGACAACCGAGCCAAATTAACATTAAAATTACGCGATAAAAACAAGATTGTTTATTATCAATTACTACGAAAATTTTCCAATAACCTTTCCATCCTACACCTACACCTTTCTATATCATCACATTGCCAAGGGACAATTTTCATTGCAAATTTCGGATAACAGACGAAAAATAGAACAAAGTCTGTCGAAAGCCAGTAGGCGTACGAAATTCCTAACAGAAAGTTCGACGGATGCCACGAATGAATGAACACTTCGGTATCGATCGATTATTATCCGTGGCGGAAGTTCGCGTACGCTGTATCCGGTACGATATAATTGAAACGAACGAGTCAATTTTTGTCCAGGCCATAATGCGACCGCGCGATTTGATTAAAGCCGAACGATTAGGGGTCGCGTTTCCCTGGCCTTATCAGTTTCCACAAATTAGCCGGTTCCCTTCTAATTAAGCTGCTGGAAACTTTTACGAGCGGTTGTTCGGCGGCCTGATGGAATTTATTACCTCGTCATTTAAAGCGCCGCCGTTGTAACAAGCTGAAACGGTGTACCGCCGTGGTGCATTGAGTGGCGAGCGCAGACATAAACGACGCTCAATTGACAAAAATGAAAAGCGACAGGGGGCTCGGTAAACTCAATTTTCCGCCGATAATAGATGTTTTATTACGCGAGGGCGTTGCGAAAAGAACGTCGACGGCTGAGTAAACGAACTAATTGGAAGGTTGTTATGATGTAATTTGCGCGTCGCACAAAGTTATTTAACAACGACGAAAGAAATGATGGGTTCGAATTAGAAAACCATTAAATGCTTCGTGGTTTTTACTTCGAAAATATCGGAACGCGTTAGAAAGTTCGATTAGCAGCGAGAGCTTTTTATCTAGGAATTTTCTAGTAATAAATCTTGTACTATTGTATACCATGGTAATAATGCGGACAACAAATTTGAACGCGACGAGAATTTATTTTACGGTATGTTGCGTTTATTGTTATCGACGATGTAATAGTCGTTTTGTTCGAAGAAGATTAGGGTCATTTGTATGTACGCAGTGTCAGAAAGGGTACGAAGGTCCGAATTGCAGGAACGTCACTAATCGCCAGAACCAAATGACAGTATGCACGTGCCACCGCAAAACTAATTGTATCTTCATCAACACGGAATGTTCGTTCACCGAAATTTGCTATCGACCACGTTTTCTCCGGCAGCTGCTTTAATCTATTGAAAAATACCGCGTCGTACAGCCACGGTTTAACCGCGAATGGGAAATTAAATAACAGATTCTACGAACGCAAACGAAAATTTACATAAACCGGCTTGATCGATAGCGTACAATGGTTGCCCGTTTGCAATGCTAGCACCGTGTGCATTAACAATCGCGATTACTGACCATGGTATCAACCACAGTCACGAATAAAGTTTGATCGTACGAGTCAATATGTACTGAATCCGGGAACAAATACTAGAGATCCCCGTGCGTTGCTTAATCGTGCTAAAATGATACACGAAATTCCCGTGAAATTCTCGGAGAATGTTTTGCGATATCGGATAAAAAGTTCGGACTGGATCGATTTGACGAAGAGTCCTGATATAAGTTGTGTATATTTCATTTTGATGAAAGTTCATATCTGTACTGTGAAGTACGACCGTAAGATTGTAAAATGGAAACGTTGATTAAGGACGAACTAATTGAAATGAGCAGTCGAAACATATTGGAAACGGGCGTAAATATCACTTAATCGCAGCAAATATAAATAACAAGGTGAACTGTAAAAAAAAATGAAATACACGTGCAGAGAATTTGACAATTCTCTAAACATTAAATTCATCGGATCTTTAATGTCGAATGCATACGATTTAAATTAATCGAGGAATAAATGTAACACGAAATATCTGAGAACTTGTAGCCTCAGAAATAAGGACTCGGAAGGAATCGGAAGAATGAGATGAAAAATCTTTCGTTTCCGCGAATTTTATACGACAAATTTTGCATTCATAGAACCTTACGCTAGACGACTTGCAGCAGCTGTGAAACTGAAACAACCAATTGAACTTGTGAGAACCGATGCCGACTGCCACGAACTCGTGGGATTCGATACTGACGACCACAAACCCGTGGGATTCCACGCGGATGCCATTGGGATTCATGGAATTTAGCCCAGACGATCCCCGTTCGCAAAACTGCTGGCCTCCTTCGAAATTTTCGTTGCTATTAGGATCCTGGGATCTTCGAAACACTTATAGCCTCGGTATAATAATAATTTCTGTATTGTTCAGTTGCTACGCAATCATGGTTTATCTGTCGCTCGCATCGATTACTCGTGAAATTCTGCGAGTACTAAAATATTGTAAAATCCAATAGGCAGAGAATGAGAACTGTGAAGGTAAATATTTCTGAAGTTATGTTAAAAGTTATCCTGTTGTCCGATAGATCTCCAAAGTGTACGAATTTGATTGAGATGTGTAACTTGAAATATTATTATATTTATCGGGTAACTCTGAATGAATGAGATACAGTATTACTGTTTCAAGTCATCGAGATTGTGCATTGCGACTCAAATTTAAATCGTGCGAACTTGAAGATTCCAAATATTTCTGTACAAAATGTATAAAGAAGGGAATGCAAAGAGTACCAAGCAGATGAAATAGATACCAGGGGAAAATAATCACGCGAGCAAGAAAATATGTCTTTTAACTGTTGTACGAGCACACCGTTGCAAGAAATGCTTCGCCAGTTTAAAGCAAACGGTAGGAGCTTTTAAAAATATTATTCGAGCACAGGGAACCGCCATGCGTTCAACAACCACACCTCAAAGGGACTAATGCGAACAGCAAAATTATTTGAAACGTTCGTAACAAATATTATGAATTTTTCTCCATACATATTTACATTTTAATAAATTCTAAGATAGTTTACAAGTGTTCTTGAAACGGGAAACAAATAGGAAAGTAACGCAATAAATGTCCCAGTGGTTGCGAGGACATATATGAATTACTGTTTAACACAGAAATTTTGAAAAATCGTGCAATATCTGTGAAGAATTTTGTGCGCTGAATATTACTAACATAAAGTTCCGGAAACGATATTCGCGTAATATTACTGAGAAGCTACAATATATTCTAAAATAACGCATATTATATAAATGCGATATCATTTATTATAAATTGACAAGACATTGTTAGTATTGGTAATAGACAAGGCACAAAAAGGGCGTTATAAAACTTGCATCGAAGATATAAGAAGGGTAGTTAGTGATTAACGACTCTCGCTGCGATGGAAAAAGAGCGATGCAAAGAGTACATCACTTTTAATAAAAGGCTGAAAGGGTTAGACGGTGGCTGAAACAGAAATAAGACAAAGCCCGATATATCATTCCGGGGACAGTCGGGGAAACGTAGAAAAGAAGGAAGTCGGATAATTGAATTATAGTCGAACGATTGTCAGATTCTGATAATAATGGTGTGGAAAAAAATGATAGGGGGAGACAGAGAAAAGAGAACGAGAACGTAGGCGAAAAATGGCGATCGCGGGCAATGGGCGAAATCAATAAAACGTAATTATATTTGTCGAATGTTTCCTCCCCCCCCCCGTCCAGTTAATTGAAAACAATAAAAGTCGACGAGCGCTCGTTCGATAACGCTGGGAAAGTTAAACAGCGTCATATTTCAACGGAAACGAAAATCAGTTAAATCAACAATATTCGTTAGAAATATTATATGTATCGGAAATTTTAATAGGCATCGTCCGGTCGTTGAGCAACACTCGTTATTGCTTCACTGTTAATCGTGTTGCGTACCAACTGTATCAATTTAACTGTCTTTATCAACTGGTGTCATTTGACAAACCCCGGTATTCTTGAGCCATCGTTATCCCGGAAAACGAAGAAATTCCTGAACGTGCAATACTCCCGGACGAGCTATGTAATAAAGGCATTCCACCGGACGCCCCGGAACGCAGATGCACCTGTCATTTCTACCTTCAGATTAGTCCGGTTCCACTCCCCGCCTCCCTTCATTCTTATAGCCCGAAGGGTAACCCATAAATGAACGATTAAGCGCTCGGCAGTAATTAAACTTGCAGCTCGTTTATTAAAAAATGCATCGCTGTTATCGACATAACATCACAGTTTTATATATATATATATATATATATATATATATATATATATATATATATATATATATATATATATAACAAAGGAAAAATTCCTCGGGAGAAAGAGGAATTTTAAAAAATATTATCAAGCTGAAATTCTTTTTACAATATTAATACGTACAACGCAGCCGCGTCGAACAATAGAACGTAACGTTGATGTTAAAAAAACGTTTCTTTTCGAAAGTGCAAACGAAGAGTATTCGCTCTATACGTATATTAAATTCGTCGTTATTTTTCAACGGCGCAAAAATAATTTAAACTCGTGGCGAACGTTGCTCCTTCGCCCAAAGAGATCAACTATGTATTCTCGTGCGGAGAAATTACGCGGGCGGCGATGTGAATTGCCCCACACTTGTTACGTACCCGACGTTTCGTAATAATCAGCGGGGGCGGTGTTAATTAATTAACAGCGCCAAGAAGAGCTGGCCGCGGCGCGCGTTTGATGTCGAAACGCAAATATTCCCGATGCACAGGATCGCCGGTGTCCCGAAGTAAGTAATCTTGATAAATAATAAAAGGCCGCAGGACGCGGAAGCGGGGATGAAAAGCGTCGACCGTTTAATTAATGGTGGGGAATAATTAAAGAAACGTGGGCGCGCGACGCATCGCTGCTCTATTTAATTTTCACGTTCATTAATCAACGGGCTAATTGCCCGCGAAGCAGTTTAATATTCAATCGGTCAGTCAAACTGGACGAACAACGTCCGGTAGTTCGTGTAAATAATAGTATAGTGCAAGGGATAATTACCAGCATTTATTTGACGACGCGCCTGTCCGCGATATGAACACACGTGTCTGCAGGATATTTCTTCGGTCGTGTAAAATAATGGAATTGCGAAATTTGAGGGCAAAGATAACGGGCGAGATTATTGTGGAACGTTTTGGATGATAATGCACGCGTTGGGATTGTAATCGAAATTTCAAGAGAAAAGTAATTCACCTGCTGGTATAGAAATATGTTAATTGGAAATTAGGGGCGGAAAGGGCAGAGGGTTGGGATTCAATTTTTGTATAGTTTCGTAATTGAAATAGAAATAGAACTGTGGAGGATGTATGATACGATATTTTGGATATCCTTTCACTGGTCAGGTACAGCGCAAAGATACACCCAGGTTTAATCATACGAATGGAATGAACAGCTCGCGCGAACAAAAAAGGGGCATTTATATTACATATTTCGAATCCTCAGAACTAATTGCGCCGCATTCACGTCTAACGAGATTATCTTGAAAATCGATATAAAAGCAGAAAGATTTGTTAAGGTGGTCGGGAAACTCGAAATTATTCTAGCAAAAATATTTTAATTACGCATTCCCTGCAACTCTTCTCGGCAGCGACGAAATATTTCCATTCATAGTCGCACAATTACCAATACCAAGGATAACGAATTATTTATTCGCATCAAAGTCGCTTATAATTAACAACGTTAATTAGCAATACAAAACTCGTGCAATTTAACGCTCAATTTAGGTCAACATACAGCATGAACAATCCTTCATGGCTGCATAATAAAATCCGCTGCACCTACGTAGGTTATCACAAAGTGAAACAAACTGCAACTCGGAAGCAATGTATTGGACATTCGTTTATACGCACTCTTTTTTATCATTTTCGCGCCCCAAATTCTCCGCTGCAGTACGTGCCACTTATTAAAAAACAGCCCGCACATACGTGCATAGAACACGGAACGATATCCCAATGGCGGACGGCGCAAAGGTCAAAGGCAGCTGATACTATCAATTATTTTAATTAACGCCGCGTATCCGGCAAACGGCGGAAAAGATAGTGCGCAGATGAAAATGCAATTTCATCGTTTCGTGACGTAGCCGATGACTGTTTGCAGAGGGGTCGGAGAGGGGGGAAATAAAAATGAAAAATGAAAAATGGACGGGGAAGGATACGAGTGGGATCGATCCACGCCTCTCATAACACGTGCCAAGAATAATTGACTGTTAACACATCAATAAAATTGTTGACGAAGTGAGTGACAGCTGTATATTGTTTCATGCCAGCAGGAAACCTGGCACCGCTGGCGGAGTACCTAGCACAGAAGCGAATAGATACGCAGTTGAAGATAGTTTTGTAAGGGTTAATTGGAAAGCCAGGTAACCAAAATTTGCGCAGAATTGTATACGGAATGTACCGCGAAAATAATTGAACACGATTAGAATAACCATCGGGGTAGTTATTTATGAATGTATCATAGATCCATCACAAATAAAAAGTTTTGCACGAAACAAACCAATCTTCTAAATTAACTGATATACTTTATTCGAGAATTTTCGTTTCTGTATCGCAACATTTTATTCAATTTCCAGCACCGCATGTTTTCAGATCATTTTGTTTCGTTCCTCGAATGTCATAATGTAAACGTAAACGATACGTTAAGAGAGGGTAAAAAGTATTCTTGTCCCAGTTTCGTATCAGAGAGACAGAGAAAAAGCACCACTCCTTTCGCAATGGAAATTTTATTTAAAGAACGTTAATATTATAACGAAGACTGAATATAACAGAAAACTTTTATATGAACGAAAATAGAAGCTTCCCTCATTAGTGAACGTACTAGGTTCAAATATATTACAATAAATACTCTGAAAATGTTAAAACGTCCGTCGCAGTCAGCGGATGGTCGGCCAATTAAAAGAACATCGCGATTCCACTGCAGCAATTTTGTATATATTTTACACAAGCTGCGCGCGTACCTCGCGGGCGCGTAAAACGCGGAGTAAACGCGTTTTGTTGTTCGCATTGACTACTCCGCAACAATATTTGTACGCGTTCCGGCGGCGACAGCGCCGTTGCGGCGATCGATGAATCGCGCGAATTGAAAAACCGCCCAGGGTTTTATGAATCTCTCGATAATTTATCGATTAAATCCTGCGCGGAATACGAAAGTTTTCGCGCTCGCGTTGGCCTCCCCGTGGCGGCGATTAAAATTCGTCTCACACTTGCCAGATTTCGCGTAGCGCCAAAGCGAACGGCGCACCGATCCGCGAAAATACGTAATCGTTCTTTAATTTCACCTTCTTCTGCATTTCCCGTCTCGTCTACGTCGCTTCTCCGCGGTGTTCGGCGGGCAAAACGATTGGCACGTACGACGATGACAATTGCGCAAAATTATCAGCTCGCCATTGTTCTTTTTTGCCGAATTTCGTTTCGGTGAAGCGCAATTTATTTGACGAATATTTGGTTTCGGTTGAAATGAAAAATAAAAAGAACGGAAAATGGAGGAGGGGAAAAACGGCCGGCGTGTTCTGTCGGTTCCAGGGAACACGTTTCGCTGGCCACGGAGCGTTGCTCGCGGCAAGACTTGCCAAAGACTCCTTTGACGTTCCATTGTTCCTACGACGAAACGCGTCCGCCGAAGGGCGCAAACCAAACTTAACTCTTTTACAAAGTGTGTCGTCAGGTTCGAGTGACGATCGCAAGGGGTTTCGACCGCCGGAAAAATGAAATTCCATTTCGCGTTGTAACAATAATTCGTTGCAGCTGCAATCGATTCGTGATCGAGAAGCGGCTTGAAAATTCGCTTCACAACGGCATCTGGATGTAAATGCAGAATTTTGTTTATCTGAATCGCCGGAAAACATTGAGACGACGTGAAATTGGAAATCAATTTTCTTGTTCCAGTGGAGGTATTACATTGTAAAAGTTCCACTCCAAAAGATTCGAGTTTCACAGGGACCGAAAATTGCACGGTTTATATCTGTTTATAGAAAGTTCGTCTAAATATTCGAGGTATCAACGTACAAACGTCTTTACGAAGCTCAACAAATTTCTATCGCGACTCAAACCGCCACAAACTTAAAGCATTCCAATTCGCTATAAAACATTGCGAATACTATTTTATGAAATCGCAGTACACCGGAGGAATTTCGAGCAAAACATTACCGTTCGTTCGAAAGATTACAGTGCACGAAGTAATTATCCAAGGATGGATGCCCGTGTATCTCAGAACCAGCAAAATACGCCCATTCTTAATGCGAGTATGCTCGTTTTTCATTTTCCACGGGTCAAGGGAACTCGCGGCGAAAGAATAAAGAAAAGGGGACGTTTAACTCGTTCGGTGGTCCATTCATCTAACATCACTGTCGGCCGTTAAGCAAGCTGCCAGTCGGCGAAACTATTTTCACCGTGCTGCTCGCTGCTTCCCTGAAGAACTTCAAAACAGCGGGCCATAAAAATAGTCAAGTGTGCCGGAAACAGTTGGTGGCCGTCTTTGAAATGTTTTTTCGTGTTTCTTGTATAACGCGCATTAAACTGCTTGCAAGTAAATCGTATTACCGGACTATGAAACGTGCTCCCCGTGTATGCGTTAACGAATTTTGTGAAAATCTCGTTACTTATTCGTAGCTGGATCAACGTAATAACGGGGCCCGCGAAGGGCTGTCGCTAATAAATAAGATTATTCGATAAATGACGCGTCATCAAATGTTTCTAATATCCAGTTGGAGATATACACATGCATGTATATGTTGTACATTGTGTAATAAGTTGATGCAGAACAATGGTTTCGATCGAACGAACGAAAGCAATGACAAGACCATTGTTCAAGTATCTAACAATGGGAGGGACTATTAACACGATTTTAGGGGGAAGTGAGTTACAGAACTAGAGAAGCTGAGATCGTGTTAGGTATTCAGCTATGGAAATAGAACAGTCCCTCTCGAGTTGACTTTTTTCTTTTTGAACCACTGACCTGTTTCTTGGGGATTCCGTAGAGGAAGTGCACTAAACATAGATAAATTATGCAGCGTTCTGTTTGCGAACGTAGGTTGACCATGCCGAGTTCTTGTTTATAATTTATTGCCGTCTCGTTTAAAGGATTTGTTCCGGCCAGAATTTATGGTGGAAAATTAGCTGTTTGCCGTTGTTTTGCAAATTATTGTAAGTACGAAAATTTATCATTACGTTATAATGATGTTCTAATGGATATCACGGAAAGCAAATGATTTTTTATCGACGTGCATATTGAAGAAGACTATGAAATCTACCGAAGATTCAAGTAGCTGTACCAATTATAAGAAAAATATATCATTAAAATATACTTAAGATGCAAAAAGCCATTACATCTCCAAACTGTGACTTCTCGGTCAAGTGACTGGCAGACTTTTTGGTATTTAATAGGCGACTTTCCAAAAATGTAAGATCATTGAAGAACCGAAATGCAAGGTAATGTCGCGAAAGGAACTTACAGAAACGCTAAACCGCCAAAGGTTCTGTGCAGTTGTTCGCAATCAGCCGGATGCAAACATCTGATTCGTTTCATGGAATTAGCCAAACGTTAAATCCATAAGCCATAAGCCATAAGCCGTAAGGGAGTCGTCAAGTATGTTCATGATATAGAAATTCTGACTCGAGTGCAGACGACCGCGAATGATTTCAGAGTGCAGCCACGATTCTCCGAATTCCAGGATTCCGTAAAACATAATTCTCTGTCTCGTCATTCGACCTGTTCAACGGTAATACTAGCAACAGTCGTCGAGCGAGAAGCGTGCTCCCTTCTCGTCGTCAAAGGGGCTGAAAATGAAATTGCAATCATCGAGTCGCAAAGCTTTCGCATTATAACGTAGTGCACATAGGAAATCAATTTACAGCTTATCGTAGGACGAAGTTCCCAATTGCACCAGACGGAGATGGGCAATAATACAATTTGACTCGGTGATTCTTTATTCATTTATTTATTGCACCGATAACACCTGCAAATAATCGTGGGTCAAGAATGCATGATAGCTCGAGCAAACGCCGCGCAAATGAACAAAGGATAAATAAAGAGGACAGAAACTGTATGGAACAAGTAGAAGAAAAATCGTTAACAAGTTTTTCATTTATTTAATTGTGCCAACATGTTTCGTATTCGTTTCGGTTTACAGTAATCGTTTCCTATATGTATCCATTATTCTGATGTGGTTAATTAGATCAAATAGCAACCAGATAGTTATCCATAATTACATTTACCTCTAATCGTACGTTCAACAGAAGTTTAACAAAGATGTTACAGATGTTGGGAACGTTTCAAAATCGTGCGACATTAATACATCCTAAAACGTCTACCTGTCCCAAATTATCTCCCTAAATAAATTACACTTAAATCCCCGAAAATTTCGAATCAGCCCGTATCAAGTATTCCAAAAGAGTTCCACTTACGGTCACAGAACCATCACACTGTAAGTGAATGTTCCAAATCTCAGAAATACCATGCTGCATACAAATGTTCGCCGTTCCAACAATGCCGCATCAAGTATACTATACTATACTATAAAATTCAACTTTAAATAAATCGACCCCTTGGTACACGCTCAGAGTTGTTTCAAATATAAAAGATACAACCGTCGAAGCAGTAATAATCAAGACAAGTCACAGATCGAACCGTAGAATTCATGAAATATTGAAAGGAAAGTGACCCCTTAAATCCTGCCATCTTGTTCGCCTTCCTTTTGTCCCCGGGTACAAAGTATCTTTGTTACACAGCGGAATAATTGATCGAATTACCGGAATGGACTTCACAGATTAATGGACGTCACATTTTGCTTAACTGCGTCACGCTTTGCTGGAAACGTGGATTCGATAACAAGCAGACTGCATCGTATCGTGTCGAATAACATTACCCGGTTGCACACTGGTCGCCCTGGTATTTTCACCTTTTAACGCGGCCATACTTTAACGCAGGCGTGAAAATTACCGTCGCGGGCGAGCCGTTTCGTCCCATATGAAAAGCGGGGAACAATAACTTCCAAACGTATGCACGAGTTTCTCTCGGAGTACAAGTTCAACAATGCGGCCCTCTTACCTTTCACGACGCCGTTATTTCATTTTCGTATTTAATTCATTAGCGCCGCGACGATCTCTCCGGAGACACTGTTGTAATCATTGTAATTGTCATGCTCTCGCAAGTTACAACATTATTACAGAGCGTTAATTACTTCGCGCAGCAAAGTAGTAGTAGAATGGTGACGATCCGCATCGTTGCTACGTAATCTTTGAAAAAGTCTGAGTTTCTAAGATTTAGTCGCGGTGTCACACCTGTTCTGTATCGTGGTTCTCACTGTCGTTAATAACGCGCAGCTCGGTTTCGTAGTTAAATTTTCCAACTAGTAACTAGTGCGCGACGTGATAATGTTTTAATGTCGATAAGTGGTTCTGGATTCTCGAGCACGCCTTATTTAGACGAATACTTAATTTTGATAAGACCAGATACATTTTCAATGGGCGAATTTACAATCTTCGACATTTGCAATAATGCTAACCTATGCATGATATATCACCGGTCCCAAATAACCCCGCAATTTAAAATGAAATCAACTTAACTGCGGTACATATACCTGAAATATGCGCATATCGAAGTCTGTTTCTAATAAAACTGGAATCGTTCGAACTGAATACCCAGACATAAAGATTATACCGTGCGCAACTAGAGGACGAAAATAAAATTTAAGTAATTAATGAATGCAACTAAAATGCCGCGCTATTTTCCGAGTGCCACCATTTTTCGTCTAATTCGGCGGTGACGCAAAAGAATCTTTCAATAAGTTTCGCATCGCCTTTTCTAATTCATAAATAAATACAAACACATCCGACACACTCTACGATGGCCGACCCTCAGAAAAATAACCCCACACCTTAATTGCGAATGAAAAATTAACTCGACATCCTTCAAACCGCATACTCGAAATCGCCACAAACAAATATAAAAGTGAAATAAATAAATTCGTCCGTTCTTCGTCCCCATTCATCCTCGCTACAATAATACGGACACGTCTTCGCGAAATAATTGGAAAATTGGGCCCCTCGACATAAATGACAAAATCCTATCATTCACCAGAATGCTATTCGCGTCGGGCCGTTCTCATAATCACCGACGCGTTCTCGCGCGAACACCCCGAACGCTCTTCTAAAAAGAAACACCCCGTATACTGTCCAAACGGAATACGGACGTGAACGGGTGCATAAAATCCGACGATCGACCACGGTCGACGTCCGGTATCGAAATCCGGCGTGCAAAATTAAACAGTTCCCGTTCTGGCAAACGCGATAACGTCAAAATTTCGTGAACGCGAATGGCTCTGCTCACGGTGCAGGCGGTCTGCGAATGCAACGGCACAAATGTCGCAGGCCAACAGAGCCTGGAACGTTACGCCACGGCGAAGGACGTTTTGCCGTCGTGCAAACCGATCCTGAAGGCCACAGTGAGGAGCACATGCGGCTTACGTCAGATGATAATTTCCACCGTTATCTTGATAATCATCGTGGCCGTCGTTTATTGCCTGTCCGTGTCCGGTCAGCGTATACGAACGTTAAGTGATAACGTGAGGGCTCGAATTCGAAGGGAATCCGCGAGCCCGCAACAGGAGGGGAACGTGGAGCAGGCGGAAACGCCTGCATAGCGTGCGAATAGTATGTATTGGAAATACGTACGCGAGCGTTTCAATTAGAGACAGATATTGTACGGTGTTGTTAGCTTTTATTGATACACGTACATGCGTTATTGGAATATCTTTCACCCTTCGAATCGCTCCACTTTTCGACGCGGGGTGACCCGTGTGTTAAAAATTTCGTTGTAACATTGGAACCCGGTTGAAATTTGTTGATAGGGAACACGTGGCGCGATATTATCCTCGGATTGGGTGGAATATGATTTTTGTTTATTTCAGGTCCGTCGGCGAAATGTCTTGTAGGCTGCATTTCTGGAGTGTTTCTCTTGGGGCAGAGGGAAGCACGGAAAAAGATTGCCGATCTGTAAAAAATTGTTAGAAATTCGAACGGAGTTAGCAAGGAAATTGGAACAATGTAAACGACAGCAATTCCATAAAATTATTCGTCGAAACTTTTCGTTGCCTACATTCATTGGGGCCCGCGGACAAATTGTTCATCAATTCGATTTGCCTGAAGCAAGCGCAACGCGATCCACGAAAATCGTGTACCGTCGATGCCCGCCTATCCGGATTCCTCGATATAAATATAAATCTGAAACAATATGCTCGCTGCGAAAGGAATGAAGGCGCGGGTTCTATACGTGCGCAAGAATCTGTGTTCAAAGGGGATCGCGGACGAGGTACATTTTTCATCCGCAACATTATTCGGGGCGAAAGTAATGTTACATTTTACGGAACAACGCCGATAACGATTTCGCGTTTCGTAACAGCTGTATGCGGATAGGATGAGGGGAGCAAAGGCGGGGGAGGAAAGATAAAGCAAACGTTCCTGTGATCTACATCCTCTATTATTCTTGTGTCGATAGAGAATGGGAATCAAAGGTTCGTTTCGGTGTACGCGTTGAATCAAAATGAAATTCAATGGCACGAGAGCATTCGAGCATCGTCAAAGAAACAGGGAGGGAATGCCTGGAGATCGAGGCACTCGATGCTGTCGCTGAGAATGATTCAAATCCGCGGCACGGAAAGTTGACGAGTATTCCAGTAACTTTCAGCAATAAGAGATTAAGAAAAGTAATCTTGCATCTAGTGTACCTGATCTCGCGACACCTCTCGGTTCCGCGGGAAATGAGAAATCGGTTCGTACTTCTCGTGAATTCTCGAGAATTCTGAATAAATGAAGAAAAATATGGCGACATTTATTGCTTTGGAATAACGTTCACGCCTTTACGATTGTGACGGTGGTTCGCGAAGCAACAGTGGTCGTCAGTTCTTTCTGCTAAACTTTCTAGCATACTGGATCATACAACGAACGCGCAAGCAGCAAACACCATGATCTCACATTGACGCGCACTGCTAACATTTATTGCAAATTCGTAACACACGAGGGCGTCAACATGTCGCCGGTAGATGAGCTCATACATTCACGATTAACTAGCAATACGCAATTTGATTAAACTGAAAATTCATTCACGAAAATAAATGAGGTACACAATAATTTTCTTCCGCTTAAGTTTCCCGAGAAATATTGCAATTTCTCGAGAAATGAGAAATAAGGAACAACAGAATTTCTCGAGAAATTCTAACTCGTGGCCTTTTTATACGCCAATAAATGGACACGTGTGCTGCCCATCAGAATCTAAGGTTTTTCTGGAAGATCCGAGTCGCTGCATAACCGCGGAAGGGGTGGCTCGCCCGTATCCACTCCGATTACCAAATAAGGGCATAAAACGAAGCGTAACAATGGTATCAATACGATTACGGTGGTATGAGATGTTGTACTTGATTTTATAGCGATAAGATTATCGAAAACAATGGCTTCGAAGACGTCAACGTAATCGGTATCTCGAAATTCAATACTTAAAACTCTTAAATGTTAAAGGACGTTAGGTAATTATATTTTATGGATTATCGTCGTCTCGTATGGATCCAAGATCTTGAGCGTTAGGTTTTATTTGCATTAGCCATTACAACTTTGCAATATTTCTACGCGTCCACGTATTGTAGTTACTTTTCCAACAGAATAATTTAATATTGTTCTCCCTCAGTTATATAAAAAATATAAATATTTACGTGTTCATATTTTATATCACTTGCCTATTCTACGAATAATAAAGTTAAAAAAAAGAAAGCGAACAATAAGCTTCCTATCGAACTGTTAGTCTGTTACAACGTGCGCTTTCATTATTTACCCATATCGCGCAATATTGCGCGAAACAATGTAAACGTCGAACAAATAAAAAAGAGGACAGTTCTGTACAAAAAAAAAAGAAAGAAAAACGAATTTTATTCGAACAATCCAGCAGGTCACAAAAGAAATGCATAATGCGCAAAACGAATCCGTCACGGTTGCATCAAATTATTAATAAATTAACGAAACGTTGAATAACAATTTCAATCGAGCCTCAACAGAAATCTTCCAATTGTTCGAGCAGTAACAGAACTCTGGTGAATTCGGCGTCGGTGATATGTTCCTGCAAAGATAGAACAACACTGGCGTAGACGAATTTCTCCACGATATCTTCCCTTAGCCTTTTGCCGTCTATCTCTGGATACTCGGATTTCGCCGTCTCCACGTACAACGTCAAAATTTCCCGCACCTGCGATAGCCCATTTTCATGCGTCACATTATACAGTAGAATGGGCCCGAGATCGACAGCCGGTGAACAGTATCTCATTGTTTGCCAGTCGATCACCTTCGCGTCGATCGGTTTTCCGTTCTGGTATTTGAACATGAGATTATCGTGGGAAAAATGGCCGTGACATATTGTAGACACATCGTTCACATCCGTAGCAAAGCTCTTCATCATCTCCATCGGAGTTTTATTTAACCTACTTTTTATCGTCTCGACGAAGCTCGGGTTCGGTACAGATTCGAGTATGTCCATCATCCTGCAAATTAATACATAGGTCGAACTTATTCTGTGTTACTCTCCAATTTGTATGAATAAAGTGTAGGACCACGCTGTTCAATTTGTTATTCCTTTCGTTCCGCCGTTCATTTGGGGTCGCGTCGACTGCCGATGGTCATTGACTACCACTGTGGGATTATGGAACGATGAAAACTGGATTTCGAATACCTGAGTTGAAACCTATATTAGAACGACAGTTAATCCTTCGATTACGAGTTCGAATCCTAGCCAACCGAACCACCGCGGTACTTAAATCAATTTCGTGGAACTTAATTGGATAGGAAAATAAGAATTTCGTTCGCCGGTGCTCGACAAGCGTTTGTGTTGGAGATACGTGGTTCGTTGCATTTGATTGTATTGATTTCTCAGATATAATTGTTTCGTCCAGCAATATTTTTGTTGTAATATTTTGTCCGCGACAAGGACAAATCCGTTTCCATTTGAACGAAAAATTCACCAGACGGAAGAAATAATAAATAGCGTACGATTTCGAAGGGAAGCAGTTTCGGCGATACGAATCGTTCTGTAAAATAATGTCCCTCATCTGCATACTGTCATCGGGCACTTTACGCACCGCTTTAAACGTTGATTATAAGATAAACGTTCGATCGAGTGGACCGTTCTTTTGCCTAATGTGTCAGTTATTAATGCGCCTTTGAAACCGCGTCGCCATGCCGCCGGTGCTTTTCCAACGAGCGCATTGTACGTTCGAAAGGCGTGCCGACCTATCTACCTAAATGTATACGGCTGTGTAAAGTGCACGGTATATGGCGAGCGAGAACTGCGAAACAGTGGTCGAAAGGAAAGTTCTCCGTGAGAATTCGTTGAGAGGCGAGGGTTTAGAAACGGTAGTTCGGAAAAAGTTTTATCGACAAATTAGAATGTAGTAGCATCTTGTTGGATTGGAATTTAAGGGCACTTATTTACATTGCTCTCCGCCGCACCGTGGTCGAACTTTTCCTTATTTCGACGGTAAATCGTTCGCTTTAAATCTTTTAAAAAACGCTCCAGTTTGTTGTTTTCGTTTATATTGTTAAAACCCTATCAGACAGAACGACAACATCCGTTCGATATTAACCGGTCGGAATCGTTCCGACCAGATTCGCCAACATACTGGCGAATTAATTGATTCGGCGTCAATCTGTTGATACCCGAAGCTCAATCAATTTTGGATTCTGTCCGGTTCGATTTATGTATCGATTATTCCGCGTCCACGGAAGCTGTTATATCGATGCGACGGGCATCGATAACGTCAATATTACCACCGCGAGCAACGTTAAATGTCTCACAACAACGGGATTATAACGCGTATCAATGGCACGTAATTGTCGCGCCTTTTGTTACGAAATTTCCGAGTTCGTTGAATCTCTCAGCGTTGATACTTCATCGTGCCACCGATCTTGACCGGCCGTCGTACGTACGGACTGCTGAATAAAATGAAACGCTGCTTATTAAAACCATAAGTGGAAACGCTAAATGGAATTAGCATTGAACAGATTGGCAGATTGAACAATAACTCCTTCTCTGATCAACTTGTAATAACAGTTTTGATATCGCGGAAACGGATTCCGCGGAATAATTCACAATCGAACGACGAACGCGAAAATAATTTGCGGGGGCAAACATTTCTTCCTGGCAGTATCTGTGTCGTTGAGAATAAAAATTGAATCGTTACAATAGAATTAGTAACACATTCACCTGCGACATTTCTTAAAATAATTTTGTCTATAGAATGTCGCGATAGGACACCTGTACTATTCCACATTGATTGAAAGATAGATAGTTATAAGCTGCGTCTGTGAAAACTAAATCTGAAGAACAATTTACTATCATCGCCCGTTTCACCCCCAAGAACCATTACCATCCCCCGCGCCAAGTAACGCACAAATTACCTGGACGATCTTTGCTGGTACTGCTCGATCGCCTCGTCGGTAAGGCTGATCTCCAACAGCTTCGCCTGGTACTCCCGGAAGATTTCCGGCTCGGTCGCTCTCAGCTTCAGCCCCCTGGCGTGAAACTTAGCTAAAACTTGCAAGCACAATTTCAAATGGTCCTGGTCCAATTCGCCGTTCACGTGCTTGTACCCGGCCGCCAGTAGATCCTCCAGAACGACCACCGGCCTCCCGTATCGTCCAAGATCGGACAGATAACACTTCGACAAGTACTCCGTGCCGTACGTCAGCGTCATCTTCGTGTAGAACATCTCCTCGTTCTGGAACGCGTCGAAGGCCGACGAACTCGCGCGATCGCCCCCAACCTCCGGCAATAATTTTATCAGCAGACGGAAGCTGCGGGGCTCGTCGGAGAATTTGATCTCCACCGTTGCCCGATAAATCTCGCTACTTCGGCTGACCTCGTCGAGGTGTACGTCGACCGAGGCGAGCTCCACGTATTCGCGGGAATTCGGCTCGCAGAAGCAACGATCGAACACCATCTCCGGTATGAGCTCGTTCTCGATGAAACTCATGCTCCTCTCCCACGCCTCGTCGGACTTCATGACGACGATACGATTCCCACCAGGTAGCACCGCACGGTGAACGATTAATTGGCCGCCGTGGCTTGACCTCGGGCGAATAGTTCCACGACGATTGCCGTGTGGATTTTTGTCGCGCGTCGCGAAGAAGATCGCAACGTCGGCGCTAGGATGGACAATCGATATGAATGGGACCACGTCGGTCGACCGATACGCGGCTATCTCGTCTGTCGCAATCGTTACTCGAGCGACCCGATATACTTCGCGAGACCGTTGATCGACGACGGGGGGAACCTTGGACGGTTCCAACACGTGTAGCTAATGGAGCGCGATACCGCGAAGAGGTGTGCTTCACTGATCCGACACCGACGTTTCAACTTGCGGCACTGTCCACGAGACTCCGGAACGTCGCGGTCGATTCGCGAGCCGTAATTTCTTCGCGACCCTCGTTCCGCGATGACGATTCCCCGGCGAATAGTGCCGCCGGTCGCGGCTCGACGAGCGTTCCACGGGTATCTCGAAGGGTTACGGGTAAGGGGCGTGTGCGTGAAAACGTTGGCGATAAGGCGTCGTTTATCGATAACCTCCGTGGATCGATGCGCGAGCCGCGACGCGTCGGTCGCGAGTAACCAGCTGTGGAGTATCGACGGAAATCGTTTGCGCGTACCGGCTCCCCTCGTGTCCGACGAGATAATGAAGCTCTTATCTTCTAATGACGTCGCAAACAAGCTTACGCCGCGATGCTCGGCAATGCAATGGCCGGAGACGGTCGACGACTTCGCGCGTAGTTTCGGGAATCTCTGCACCGGAACGCTGCTGTTGCCAGTGACTGGTTGCCTGGGGAATGGACGGAACGTATTACAGTTCGGTTCGATTATGTTTGGAGGCATGGTGCCGGAATTGAATTACCCGCCGGGGCGAAAGTTTGGAAAGTCGCGGGGGAAGTAAGAAAATGATTGGCGAAGCTATTTTTTTTTAATTTTTTGTACGGCATGGATTTTTTCAAGGACAACTATACGGCCTTCGACACTCGACTCTGCAGTTACATTTTTAGCAGGGCGATTGTTTTACGATTCAAGAATGGGCGAATAATATGGATGCCAAGCGGCGACTCAATCGATGAGGAGTAGTATGATAGGTATTGTGTTGCTCGGGGGTCTCGATTGTGTTAAACAAATTGCGAAGATGTAATTGAACAATGATTCATTCGTTCATCTCACGTGCATTAATGGTAACTTCTTCGCAGGCTTCTCGTAAAAAATTCTCTGCTTCGTTAATCCCTTCGCTACAGACATTCAGCAAATCAAAACAAATTTCAGCTAATATTCGATAGGAATATTGTGCAAAGTGTATATTTAAAATGAATGATAGCTTGTATCCGATATCTGATATTCAGAATGTGCCGATCGATTCGTTGCGAATGCGAGCAAACAGACGTAATTTACGCCCTCGAAAATGATTACGATATAAATATGTAACACCTTGAAAACTGGTTTGACAAGAGGCATAAATTACTGTAGTATTAAATCGAAGCCTTTAATAGCGAGAAATATTCTCCGACCTCGTCATCGTCAATTCAAAGTTTAATTTTCTGTCTGCCTGTGCTACACCGCGCGCGTCGTTGTCGTTTAATATATTTCGACGAATTTAATCAAAGCCATTGTGATCGATGTCAAAGGGCGGCGGGGCAAAATTAGGTAATTGCCGGCGGAAACGGGGCAATTATAATAATAAGGGAATCTTCTTGAAGGGGACTCGTTGAATTTACAGCGCAACAACGCAACGTTATAAAAAAAACTTCATCGAGAGTTTGTAACTCTTGTACGGTTACCTTGGCAATTTAAACTAATTCATTCTTTATATTTTAAACGTTTTAATTTTGCAGCCCGTTTGTTGTAGCCGAAGTTGTTCGGACATTTTATCATTTTCGTAAATTAAACAAATTGTCGCTTTATGTAAGTTAGCTCTATGAATCAATGGGATTAGAGACGTGCGGAAGCCATCGGATAAGCTTAAAATTTTTAAATTTGCAACCATAGAATTTCATGTTTTTGGCACATTTTAAAATAATATTTGTTCTATTCTATTAGGGAAAGGAGGGCGGTTGAAGAAAATTGTCAATTTCAGAACTGAACCTGCGTGAACACTCCCAGCGATGATAAATTGAAGAAGAAACAATTCCATTCGAATTCCTTAGGAACCGTATTCTCGTTTTTACCGGCAAATAAATTGGCGACGAAGTATAATTTCACCGTATAGCTACAACTTCAGGAATTCGCTAACAATTTAACCAACACCCGTAAACCAACCCTAAATTCGACAATCCCTTCAGACTTTCCTAATTCGAAATTCCGAGTGTTAAAGCCACCACAAAGTCCACGCCGGATCAACGGAACTTAAACGAACCCGACGTGAATGTGACCGATTAACATTATTCCAAGAAGATTCGCGATTGTGTAATGGTAAATTCGCGTAACCTAACCTGACTCATCGATGATTAATTTACCCTGCAACATGTCCCTGATGCCGCAAATGATGCCGAGCCAGAACATACCAGTGCAGACGAGTCTGAACAATTTTCGGACGTTCCAGCAACCGCAAATGGTCACGCAACAAATGCAAACCAATCCTCCAGCACCTTTCTCGACGAATCTGCAAGGTATCGGTTCGTTTAACGTTTTAGACCGAGTGGATCTACTGTAATGATTAAGCACTTTCAGAAGAATATTTTGGAATCATTTTAACAGAGTTAGATACCAGTTACGCGTGTTTATTTATTGCCAATTTAATCCTTCGAATTCTTTTTATATTTTATCGCGATCGGTTCGCGAATGATTCAAAGTGTATTCCCTCCGTTCCAATAATTACACGTTTGCACATACATTTCACTAACTTAACAACATCTAACGAACACATGCATATTTTTATTTCGCCCATCTATTCACGTTCCTATGAAAATATAGCGTTCAATCGAATCGTCGATTCAATTGTAACGCTCATTGAAAATATCTTCCCACATACCCGTCCGATTTACTCGACCGAAGTAATTATTTCCGAAATCGTACTATTACATCCTCCCGTCGCAGACACCTTCAAGCAGCCGTTCTACCAGCTCCATCAAGCGGACGTTTTCCTCGCGAACCAGCCGTACGCGCCGGACATCGTAT
Organism: Nomada goodeniana; assembly: GCA_963969485.1. Classification (NCBI taxonomy): domain Eukaryota; kingdom Metazoa; phylum Arthropoda; class Insecta; order Hymenoptera; family Apidae; genus Nomada; species Nomada goodeniana. Next base: position 29,223,112 of record OZ018299.1, read on the forward strand.
CAACCAGAAACCCTTGTCCGCCGTTTTTCCAAACGCCAACGAATCTCCAAAACCCCATACAGACCCAGCCGAACTACGCTCCGCTACCTCAAACTGTTCTCGATCAGATTCGCAACTGTGTCAGTAGCGCGGCCCCGATATTCATCCTGCCGGGTTCGTGCCAACAGACCGCCAATCAACAACAACCCAATCTAACGAATCAAGGAGGTGCGATCCAACATACGGGGCCATCGACAGGCGTCAATTGTCCGCCGTCGATCTATTGTCCCCCCTCGTTCTACCCCTATCCAATTCCCATGCCCGTGTTCGAACCGTTCGGAGCACAGACTCGCGGAAAGGATGCCGGCGGTGGTTGCGCGTGTTGCCGCGGGGGACAACGCACTCCGGACGCCAAGAATTGTCCGCTGAACTGTTGTTGCGACATACGCGAGCCAGAGGTGCACTGTTGCACGGCCGCGACGGACGACACGATATGCTCGAAAAGAAATTGCCCGGCTTCCGTCAGCCTCCAATCGTTGGCGTCGCAATTCTTGACCCTGCCGGGGATAATATCGTGCGCCGCCACCCGACTGATCCTGCGAAAGGTGGCTGGCTCGAATATAACCAGCACTATGGAGGACACGATGAACAGGGCGCAGAATTCCATCGGCGGACTGACGAAGGATCAGTTGCTGGCCGAGTCCAGAAGCGCGCAGCAGGTGAACGCGTTGATTGGTTTGCATATGACGACGAATCCGCCGGCGAACATCGTCCCCTTGCTGACGCTGGTGCAGGTGAAGGTGAGCGTGCTGAAGGCGCAGGTCGAGTGCTTGATCAACAAGAAGGTGATGGAGTGTCAGGGTTACGGGTACGAGGTGAGGTCATTGTTCCGATTCGTTTGGAAATTCTTACCTGCGAATAATGTAAATTGATTATGTTTTATACGTAAGTACACAATGGAACCTCGGTATACGTCCTTAATCCGTTACGGATCCTTGGACTTATACCAAACGAATTTTTCCGATCGGAAACAAAGGGAAAGTGATTAGCGCATGGCCATGGGAGAAGTTCTATTGTTATTGGTATATTATAATGTACACGGGGTTGTGTAAAATAATTTGAACACTGCTTAATATCGAAATACATAAACGCGAAAGCAGTTGGACGAAATAAATGAGAATTTAAATCACTTTGATTTTCTCTCTCCTGCCTCTTTTCCCTACTTGAACCCGGTTCAGGATTGCGCACAATTTGACGCACGCGTGTCGTATATTCGAACAAAATTTTTTGCATCCACGCAGGACGTATATCAAATTGGACTTGTTCACCGAGGTTCCACCGTACTTCGAAGTTATATACTAATTAAATTAATCAAGATCGACTATACGGATTGCGTGTATCCTTAAAATACCCGTGGAAATAACTAAGAAAACTGTGCCTTTAAAAAATTCCTGAGTAAGCCGCGCACAAGTTGAACTCGATTTCACTTCTAATTACCCAGAAACGGTAGTTCGCTTTCGCCCGAGACAAATGACAAATACAACCGCATGCCTTAACGAACGACTCAATAATCGAATTCTTATTTACGAAACTTGCATTCTTATTCAACCCTCCGCGAGAACTCTGGCAATATTACCGAAACGCGTTCCGTTTCGCGTCAACGAAGAACGCTCGCGCGACTCCCCCATTTGCACACCATTTCCGACGAAGCCTGTCCACGTTTTCAGGTAGAGACCAGCAACCCCATAGACCCGACGGTGCTCGCGATGAAGACGAACGCCGAGCTGCGACAGCTGGTGTCCGCCCTGCGGCAGAAGGAATGCGACGAGAGGGTGAACGTCAACTTCTCGCCGTATCAGTCGCAGCGAGCGATCGCGGAGGCTCGTCTGAACAACGTTCAAGCGAAGATACGCCAGGTCGAGGTGGAGTTCGACAGAAGGAGGGGCGCCTCCGTGCCCCCGCCAACGCTCACGTCTCGGGTCGTCCAACAGTTCACCGAGTCCAGGTGCACCTTTGGCTACGGGCACGCGAACCTGTTCGAACCGTACGTGCAGGGCAGCGCGCTGGAATCGCCCGATCCGTTCGCGCAGAGCGCTCTCAATCCTAGACGACTGTACTTGAAGCCGCGGGAGGCTGCGCTGCCCCCGTGGCCGCAGAAAGAGCGGCACGCCACTGTGGACACCTGCGAGGACGGTACATCGATGTGCAAAGACACCGGGACCGGGGAGGGCAACGTTAATTGCACGAAGGAGAAGGCGGTGGAGTCGAGGTGCAGCGCGGGTAATTGCAGCTGCACGGGTACTTCGTCGGAGGATAGCTTTGACGGGGATAAAAAAAAACTTCGAACAAAGATCGATAGGCGTGGAACGATCGAGACGAGCAGCTTGGATCGCCCGGGGGATCCGTCATTATTGAAACTGGTGTCTAATGCGGTTACGCGGATCGGAGATGCTTCTGAGGAGGATGGCAGGGGGGCGGAAATAAAGGCGGAGGGAACCGTGAAAGGGGACGGGGAATGGAGGGATGGAGAGAGAATGGGGGAAAGGGTGGACAAAGGGATGAAACGGGAGGGCGACGAATTGAGCGACGTTGAGAAAGAAGATAGTGATAGCGATGAATTAGAGAAGTCGACAGCAATTAAAAAGGAGAACGACGACGATACGGTGCATCGAACGATAGGTACTGGACAGATGCATATTAAAAGCGATCCAGATATAAGAAGGGAGATCGAAAAAGGGGCGAAGGTTAAAACAGAACCGGCGAGCCACGAGGAAGTGAAAACGTTCGGTCTGGAAAATATGGAAAATATTGTGATTAAGAATGAACCGGAGGATTATAACAGAGACGATGATAAACGTTCGCGGGTCGAGCCATTGAATTACGCGGAAGTTGAAGAACAGATCTCCGAAGACGTGATAATTGTTGCTAAAAAGCCGATCGTGATTGACATCGCCACTCCGGGTGAATCGGAAACGGAACTATCGGTCAAGCAGTTGGCTGCAGGAAACGAGGAAAAGGATGCACGAAATACTGCGTCCGCGAGCCTCTCAGCTTGGTATAAAAAGTATAAAGCTAACCGGCGAAATAATGGCAGAGAGTTGAAATCGACAGCCGCGAACGTCTCGAGGAATCGAGAAACCGAGAGTGGAGTATCTGAAAAGAGTCGGACGTCTGACTTGCATGCCGAAACCACTTCTGCAACAGAATTCAAGCAATCGACGGATAAAGTCGCGACCACGCAAGAAACGAAGGAGAGAGATTCGAATGAGAGGATCAAGTCCGAAGCAGACGAATCATCGATAAAGAACGCGAAAGAGAAACACGTTCAGTTTATCTCAATGATGACTCGCGTCGAATACAACAGGCAGTTCGTTGATTTCCGAGATTGGGACACTAACAGCGATTGTGGAATGTCAGTAACTAGCGCAGAAACAGAGAATCGACGGGAACACGATGGCAGAGATGACTCTCCGAGCTCTTTTGAGATCATCGACGTTCCGGATGAGAGTAACGAGGATTCAGTTTCAGAGAAGGAAAATCGTTCGACGGTTTCCACTAGTCAACAGTGTGAACGCAAAGAGAATGTAGTTTCAGATAAGATATTGGCGGAAAATCGTCGAAGAGAAGGTGGGTACATTAATATGAATGCATACGATAAGATAGACGAAACGTGGCTGGGTATATTTTGTATTGAAATTTTGTTGCTATAAAATCTATTCGCTTTAGCCAAACAAGTCAAACTAAACATATGTGTATACATATACATAGAAACGAATTTTCAACATTTACATATGCGGAATATCTTACAATAGTCGTTTGGTATGAATGGGCCTACTAAGTGGTGCAAATAATTTGTTGGTGATGGCAGTGGTGGGAGAGATACCAAAGTACACTTAATTTTATTGTATGGGACTCTGTATTTTTCTATTCATATTACGATAGTTATATTCTTCTATTGAAACGAAAGAAATGATCAGAAAGTATTAGCCAGCAAAACATACTGAAAATAGCATTCATTTATCACGCATAAACTCCCCGCGTTTCTACTGCATTTACACCAGAAATAATAATATACAATAAAAAATGTTATTAAGCGAACCATGTGAATCTGCAGACGGGAGAAGGGAAAATAGGCCAAGACGATTTCCACCTCTGAAGTACACGAGTCCAAAGACAAGAGGAGCAACGACTGGTATCTCCGAAAATATATTCCATGAAATAGGGATCGAATCGGGCTCCTTAAAGAGCGTTTGCGATCGAAGCACCTCTTACCATCGCGATTCGAAAACGGGAAATAGCATTGCCTCCTCGATATACTCCATGATCGAGAATCAGATCGTTTCTGTCGGCTCGTTTCTAAACAAAATACCGAATTTGCAATCGGTTCTGTCGTATGTACTCGACGAAAATAATTCTCCACTTTCCGAGCAACGAACGGCTAAGAAATCGGGAAATAAAAATGTGAGAAATGAAACTGACGATTGGATTTTCCTTCCTTTTAACGCGAACGCTATCGACGACGACGGATGCGAGATTTCCGATGAACGTAACGTTTCCATCCGCAAAGAGTGCAACGGCATACGTAAAATTAGACACTCGATAATCGTGGACGAGGAAAGGAGAAAGTGTCTGCTGATTAGGGGGTCAAGCAGCGTTCAATTGCGCGAATTATCGAGAAACGGCTTCGAACGGCCGTATCGAAGTCGTAAGAGCTTGGTGATAAGGAGTCGTCTGAGGAGTCCTGGATCGTCGCAACACGACCGTTCGGATCCATTCACGATTCTCAAACGACCCGAAGTCAGAAAATCGTTGCCGTCCCGCGCGAAGAAACGAACTGTTCGCGAATTCAAAGCTGGCGAGGAATGTCAGCCCTTACCTGAAATACCGACAGTCACAGAGACATCGAGAACAGCTGTTAATTATTCCGATCGAACCGACGGTGATGATGCGAATGTTAATGATGAAGAAGAAGAACTTGCATAACACAGTAGCAAGCACAGTAACGACATAGGTCTGCAATTGCAATGTTTCCAACGATAACTCGTTAACCGGAAACGAGAAGGTAAGGACAGCGCATAATCGCTTCGATATACAAAGGGAAATGAGGAGGCATATGTTGAACGAATATCACGATTTTATTAGCGTTTGGCAGTAAAGTATAACACTGAATATTAAATGGCGGCAGAATAACATTGAAAAACTGGCGAATCGTTTGTAAGTTTCATTTTTGTGCGAAATTTCTCCGTCCGGAAAAGATATTCGATTTGACAATTATTCTCTCGGGGAACATCGCGCCCCCGTGCTCTCTTAATCGCTTCTTTGGAAGACCCGAATTTTTCAACGAGAACGAAAACCCTATGTACCCGTGTACATATAACATATCGATGGTCTTCTAAAGAGAAAAGAAAAGAAGAGAGAAACAATGCAACAGACGATTAAACACATTTACCGTCGTAATTGGAAATAATTGGAAACTGGTGAGCAAATGAAGTGTATCTTATTCCGCTTTATCAATCGCTAATTCATTTCGTTTAACGGTTACTATCTCTCGGTCGATATACCACAGTTTGTCGCAATCGTTAGCTGTCTACTGAGAATCTCTTTAGAATCCGTAATATATAGTAACAACGCGACCGCCTAGGTCGAACGTTTGAACACCCTTGTGATCGTACAGCTCGGTTTTGGAGGCCAGAATAAGAATTCTTAACGTAACACACCTCATGTACTATTGTCACATTCATTCGCGTCCACGCAAACGCACTCGACCCCATCAGACACTTCAGATTCAGATACATCCGTACATTGTAAACTATAGTCGGCCCAGAATCAATCGAGTACCCATAGTCAGTGAAAAGGGGGAAGATACCCCTGGTAGAACTTGATGCATCAACGTACCGACCCCACCATTTATATCGAACCAAAGGAACAGTGAGTACGAAAATTTGCCAGTTTGCTTGAAATACATATGATGATTATTGAAATAGCCTGCGAACATTAACAACGTGAAAAGGCATTACGCGCAGTCGAGAAGAACTTTGAGTAATCAAATGATTTTGGTCGGACTTCAGTGAACTCATTCGATTTATGAATATTATGTGATTTGTTATTCAATATGTATGTATATATATATGTATGTATATATATATTAAATTTCTTACGATCTAACAAATTATATAGTGAGTAAAAAATAAACGAATCCAACACGTTGGTCACATTCATAGAAGACTGACACTGATCTATAACAAAGTCTCACTTATATATGGTTGAATTACACAAGATAATTACGGAGTAACGTTGTCACACCACACTGTACATATGCTATGCTGCTAATATATGAAAAATCTAAGGTTTGGACGTTCAACGTAGAAACGTGAGAAATTACCAAGCAAGGGGGGCACGGATATCGTTACAATCGCTGTGGGCGTCGTAAACGCGGCACACGCAGGTCGAAGACATTGTAATTGTCGGAAAATATGTTAGGTACTGGATTAGAGCCATATACATTATATTACATACACGCTATCAAAGTTATAAACGGACCGGTACGCTTATAAATACGCTACATACTTACACAGCTACCCACTACGTTCAAACTGGACACGCGCAGTTTAGCGAAACAGACCTGATCTATCATTAAAATTATCGTTCTTACATAGCTCGGTTTCATCAATAACGTTATTTCTCTTCTGTATTATCGCGGGTAACACAACGATTGCAAGTTAATCAATGAATGCGAGGAACTGAGTACATTGGCGTCGATTCTGTGTGTAGATGTCCCTGTGCAGTATATGACTCTGATAAAAAAATATATAAAATGTTCGATGTTGGGTGCAACGATACGGTGTACCGTATAAAAGAAAAATGATGTTTGCCCGAAGCGAGAGACTTTGTATATACCAATCGTTCATGATTTGTTTTCTTCCAACGAATCGGAAAACTATTTACCCCTCGAGTATTTGTCGCGTTTGCTTTATCTTTTTTCCTGTTCATCCATTTCGCAATGAAGCTCCCTATCCGCTACGTCTAATAATAAATATCCAATAGTCCGTTATAACCATTGAGAAAAGTATTAAATAAGTGGTGGCTCCTATATTACAGAAGGAAGATATAATAACACGAAAAGTCTACGATCTTTAATTAGTTTCTCCTTATTCGGATAGCCGTTGTAAAATAAACATCTTAAAAACTAAAAACAAAATGTTTGGGGACTATAATGTTATTAAATCTCCTGACCAATATCAACCTGTCCGCGAAATATTAATTTTTCTGTTTTTCCCTCTCCGTTAGACGGATATGTACAAAAGTATTTACAGATACATTTACATCGCTAATATATAGTCAAATATCTCGCGGAACAAACTTAAATAATCCTGTATAATGGGTTGCAATAATTTAGTTAAAAATTAATGCTTCCTACGACAAATCTTTGATTAAAAAAAGAAAACTTAAACGACTAACAAGTACTTGTAATCTACAACCGCCCGCAACGTCTCCAACACGATGCGAAAATCTCTCTGTCGAACCGTTTTGCAATAAAAATCTAGTTACTCTTTCCGTCTTTGTTCCACTACTGTTACATGTAAGTGAAAAAAATTCGGATATCCATCCTTATATATGCTTTAAGTCCAAAGATTACTTCGTTAATAGGTATTTGTAGCGAATAATTTATTTTCATCTTCTTTAAGTTCAGTTCAATGTAAGGCGCTTCTTACACCTGGAATTATGTCTCGTGACGTAACAATGACGAAATTATTCGAAAGGTACGAGGTTACGCACCTTTATAAGATAAATATCAAAAAAAAAAAAAAAAAAAGAAGAAAACACTGCCGCACTCGGCTTCACGAAAACGTGACTGTATAAAAGAATTAAGTAAAGAAAAATCTTCCAATTCTGAATACCTTCTCCTCTCAAGTACTACCTGAACTTTCGGGTGTACAAGATGAACTTCTTTACAATCAAGAACTTCAACTTGGCCAAAGGCACGTTTGACGTATGTTAATTTATGTGCAAACTATCTTCGTTACAAAAACAAAAACAGAGAAACTTAAAAAGTTGGTTTTTAAAAAAATAATAATAATAATAATGTAACAATAAATATAAGCGACGAAGATGCTATTTTTGTACAATAAAAATGTACAGTAGAAAATTCCATTTTCTAGCAAAAGTATTTAGAGCCACTATCATCGTCCCTGATTTCATAAATAGTGTCGTCCGGGAAACACTGATTCCGTTTTCTTGTTTTTCCGTCTGTTATACACTGTCTATACCAATAATAAGTAGCATTCTTCATTCCGTTCCCTTCTTCTTTTGCTTCTTCTAGTTCACACTTTTGATGTACTCAACTTTCAGTTGACCCAAAACTAACTTTATATCGTAAAAAGTAGGTCGCTTCTCGGGTTGTAAGTCCCATGCCTAAGAAAGAGAAATTTAACGAATAATAATAAACTGAACAACGCATTCATAAAATACTGTTCATATTGTTGTGTCATGCATACTTGTCTCATAATATCATAAATTTCCTGTGGACATCCATCTGGTGGCTCCATTTTGTATCCTTGTTCGACACATTTCACAACATTAGCTAATGGCTGAAATCAAAAATCGAAAATGGAAAATTAAAAATTGTTTAAATCGTCAAGGTAACGCGCAAAAGAAAAAGATAGTACAACCGCGAAATTTTACTCACAATTCGCGGATACGGTACACGACCAAAGGAATATATTTCCCATAAGAGTATACCGAAGCTCCACACATCAGACTTATTTGAAAACTTCTGAAAGCAGAAAATTTCAAATCACGTTCACACGTGAAACCATGCCGCGTAAACACGATATCGTGGAGTTATCATTTCACAGTGTAACATTTACATTTTGCTTTAAAGCCTCTGGCGCTGTCCACTTGATAGGTAGCTTTCCACCTTCGAGGGAAAAATTTTCGTCCCGTGCCAAACCGAAGTCCGACACTTTCGCAAAGTTATCCTCCGCGACGAGAACATTCCTTGCGGCCAGATCTCTGTGCACTACGTGCCTGTACTCCAAATACGCCATACCAGCACACGTGTCGCTGAAACAAAACGAAACGTATGTTTGAAACCAGTTCCCCTCTGACTAATTGTAAGTAATTATGTGAATTTATGTGACGTGTCGCGCGTGTTCGTTTCCATGAAGCAATGTAAATACGTAAACTTTCTTTACATACTGCCGTGTACAACATCTGTTTGATTGAATCGTACTTGTCCAATCATTCATTTTTTCCCAATTTAATAGCAACTAAAATTTCAACCATCAATTCCTCGAAGGAACACTGATCCATCGATCACATCGCGTACCCCTCCAACAGACACCCGTAGAATATTTCAATATTTCCTAAACAATGCACCATGTACGATGGTTTCCAGGAAACGAACACGGGCCACGTCATAAGGCTCTCCCGAGCGAAACATAAATCCAAAACAATCCGTATTTCTACGTACTACGCGAAGTTGATCTGATCCTTCTTAGAAACGTGCAGTCTCCCCCTTGATCTCAGGTAATCCACCAGGGATCCTTTGCTCATATACTCCGTGACCAGGTACATATGTTTATTATTGAAAACAAGGCCGAGTAACTTGACCAGATTGTCGTGGATCAACGAAGTCATTAGACTGGCCTCGGCCAGAAACCTCTGTGCCGCCTCGCTACTGTCCTTCAGCATTTTCACAGCAACCTTTTTGCCTCTATAAACGCCCAATAAAACATCGCCGAATTCTCCTTTACCGATGCACTCCTTCAATTCCAGCTCGAGGGTCTCAATCACCCAGCCAGCCTCGACGAACGCCCTCGGGTCCACGCAGAAGTCCTGTTTCCCCTGTTTCGACAGAGATTTCGTCAGCTGCGTGCACAATCCGTCAGCGTCTTGTTCGTAATGCTCTACCAGCAACGCCAGATTCTCGAAGAACTCCTCGTCATCGATAGTCAATTGATTGTTCTTGTATTTCACTCTGTAGTGTTGCACACGACCCTGGTAGCACACGCTCAGCGTATAATCGCCGGGGAAATTCGTCGACTCCCGGACTAGGAACAGGCCGTCTTCGCGCGGCCACAACAATCGTTCGGCAGTTTCCCTCGATATTTTCCCGTGGAACCATCTGGAATGACAGATTATGATGAATTTATTACACGGTGGTTCGATAGATGATAATGTTCATCGAATGGTCGTTAATCGTGGTTTCAGAACGGTAGAAATGCTGCGAGGCTGGTCTATTTCTATTTGTGATTCGATTTTCTATAATATTATATTAGGTCTAGCGGAAAGTTCTGTTCGATAATATCATCGCAAGTTTTACCAATATGCGACTTGTATTTCTAAATATGCGTTCTTTTCAATTACATTAGAAACGGTGGAAAGTACACCGTTCAGTAAATATTAATAAATGTATTGAAAATGTGTTATTTTCTTTGAATTAGGAAAGAACCTTCCGGTAGACCTATTTATATACAAAATTTGGATTACACGCGATTCATCGGTAAAAGAAAGACGATTCCGATATGACTGTGCCTCTCTTGCGATTCTGAATGTGAGAATTTGCTTCTTTCAAATAATATACGCGATATAATATGTGATTACACTGATTGTTATAGTAAACGGGGGAAGCAGGCTTGTTTTATTTGTTTTATCTGTTTCATTTATACAGTCCGATTTTGTGAGTGGTCGAAATCGTTCTGTATTTTGAAGAACCGCGCAAGCGAAAAGTTAAGAACTTTTCGTTCGCACGCATTCGTATGTATGGTTCACGCCTTGCCTATATAAATAAAGCGTTCGACCACCGACGTTAACAATCGGGAATATCGCAGCGACAGTCTGATTCAGTCGATTAGGATGTGGTCCTCGGGAATCGATCGCGTTGGGGTTCTGCTACACTCTCGCCTTTTCACCTTTTCACCTTCCGGTCTTTCAACCTTCTAACCCACCCTTACTTTCACCCCCCAGACAATGACAGCAAATCTATATATACTCGGCAACTGAACCTTCAACATTATGCAGCTCTGGCGACAACGTTAACGCACGCGCAGCGAAGGCAGCGTAAAAACAATTGCACTGAAAACTCAAACCTCTTGAAACTTCGACGACGATGAATGCTTGGAAGCCAGCATTGAATAATGTTTCAGCTCGAAGCAACGGAAATAATTTTAAGAAGGCGTCCAGGAATTATCTGGACAGTGGGAAGAGCGCGTAGAAAGTAGCAGTCAATGCCTTGCCGATTAAAACGAAATCGATATACCAAACTCTTCAACCCCTCGTGCAATCGTTCAACCCATAAGTCGACAAACATTTCCATAGAATTGTTTCGAGTGTGTTAAAAAAAGCTTCGCAAAGAAATTCTCTACAATCCTGTACAATTATTAAACGGGGAAAGAAACAATGCCCACGTGAGGAACAGAGAAACGAACGACGTTTCCATCACACGAACTCGAAGCTTCGGAAGTTCCAACTTCAACAGCAATGCTTCCTACTAAAACTGTTACCAGACATACGCAGAATCGTTTCGCTACCCCTACGACAATACCCTTCTGTAAGACAAAAACATTTATTGAATCCTCGAGTCGTTCTCAGACCTGTGTAACATGTAACGGGTGCAACAGTAACAGATACGTACGGCATAGCGTTCAGTTTGACCTCGTGCCTCGGATTCAACGATAACGCAGCGGGATTGTCAGGATTCGTGATGTTGGCGGTGAGGATTACCGGCGTTGAGCCGGTGTTCATGTGACTGGTTATACTAGGAGAAGTGACGTTCGGATGCGTAGTCATCGTCGGTGATACTGGATGGGACGGAATGCTACTTGCAGACAAGTTGGAAGGAACAAAGTTGTGTTGCGTGCTATTTTGTATAAGGGGATGGGACGTTACGTTCGAGGGGATCGTATGGTGATTTTGATTGCCATCGAGCTTCTCTTGCCGCGCTGGCGTTGACACATTCGGGTATCCGCCACCCGCATTGTGATAAGTTGGCATCGCAACTCCCGCAGTGGCCTCTGCGAACCTGCAAACGACAACAAAACCACTTTCAGTTCTCTTATTGGGCGGGGAAGACAAAAATCACGGCGTACGCAAAAGATCGAGACGCGTAAAATTGTCAGCGATGTTTCATGGATCGACACGTGGCAGAATTGTTTCGGAGAACGAGGGCGGCGAATTTGAAGTTTTGGGAAGAGGCGAGGGTGATCGTCCGTATCTTTTTCTTGGAAGATTTCAATGTCATTCGGATTTTTCTAACTGATTTGACATAATTTCCTTTGGGTATATACGATAGGAACGATTGTAATATTGACGTCAAACGTAAATCCGATTTATTTTGATAATTTGTAATATTTTAGCGTTCGCATTTCATGTTTATATCACGCGCGCTTATAATTGCCGCATTATAATTTTATAATCGTTCGACGGTCAAAATCGTACGTTAACAAACAAGGTAACATTTGTTTCAGAGTCTGCTTCTAGAAAATAAGTCAAGTTTATCAACTAGACAGCGGCCATTCCTCTCTGTTACTTCTTTCTTCCTAGTGAACAAGGTCGGCGTATTAATCATACTGTTCTGCATACCTAATCTCCAGAAACTAAGTCAAGGACTTACTAAAAGCTTTCATATCATTTCGTTGCGACCAGGGGAATAAAGTTTGCATACAACACGCACAGAAGCCGCTTCTAAAATAGTATAATAGAATATAATAACTGTTAATTCGTGTATTATATTTGAACAGGTACTGCAGCAACTGCTTATCTCAATTATGCACCTTGCACACCATTTGACGTGTAAGTATATACACTGGCGAAAAGTTTCCCGACCACGATATTGTTTTTCAAAATATAATGCTCGTATAATAGTATGCTCTAAGACAGTTGTTACAAAACATGTCACTTGTCACTACAGTGCTCTAGATCTGATGACTATTTATGGCATTTTAAACCAGTTAAACCTGAATTAGGGTAATTTAACTCACGCCCACCGGGGTTTATGGCACACTGTTGGCAAATTTTTATGAGTAACAACGTTCAACGAGAGTAGTCTTGGCTAGCGTGAACGTCCCGTTCTAGGAATACTTGACCCCAACTTGATCACCTCGAATAACTCCGTCAGTATCTCGTTAATTATAAGCTTCGTGGCAAACAATGTTCAATACGTTTTTACCTTTAAATTAATGCTATTACGAACTGCCGCAAAAAAGACGGGGCACACCGTTTAATAAAAACAAAGTGGACATTAAAATCTGCCAAACTTATAAAATAACTCGTGTACACCGCGTGACGTCCTCCTCGGTACCCTGCAACTTTTGTGCGTAACAATGTTTTATCAGACGTACAATTTACAAGTTACTCGAGGTGATCAGGTTAGATGCGTCCCCCTGTATATGCCTAACCAATACTATATAATAATGCAAAGGCTTGAATGCTGTAGTACTGTCAAGGTAGCTCTTCAATTTGACTAATTCGCATGTTCGCTCTAAGTAACAAAGCAATTGAAAACGTTTCGCCGGTAATGTGCCAACGAATGACGCACGACCGTAAAGGTATCTGAATTTCTTCGGAACTATTCGCATAAAGGGTCTACTCAACCATTCCAATTGCACTTGCTCCAAACGACAAAATGTTAATCAAACGCGACGCCGTTCGTGTAAACCGCGTTCGTGTGCGATCTTCGTACAAGTTAACATGAAACCCGGTGTATCGTTAACCGATACGCGAAAGCAGAATGGGGAAAAAAGAGCACGGCTATCGCGTGTCTCAAAGACAAAATCAATGTTGGAGCCACATGCTCTCGAATCAAGTCCCCCACGATGGGGCAATCTTTATAGTCGTTACTCGGGAAACCAGATATCTGAGGGGTGTTCTCTAACAAATGTTGCGCATTGAACGTCGAAACTGTTTCGATACGTTTGTGAAAATTGTCGTTCTGCGGTGGTGGTTGAAGTCAGGTGCGACATGCCATGCATTTTATATCAAATTAATTCGTTAATCGATTCACAAGATTCGTACATGTGTACTTTGTATTTCGTATTATAAGATTATTAAATGATAAGGTTGCTACGGTACGGGTTATGGAAATATGTCCAGCAATATATCTGTGTACCAGTATAACTCTCCCCCCCAAGATTGTTTACTTGAAATAATCGCGACTCTCCGAAAGATCAATGTAAAATATAAAATGAAAAGGAGAAACGGTGTAAATTAATTACAGCCTGCGTCCAACGAATTCGGAGTAATTATTAAACGGTATTAATAATATTAAAAGCACTGAACAAATGCAGAGCAAAAATATGCGTACACGAGCGTGATCTTTTTTTCTTATTAATCGTCTCAAAATTAGCAATCCCTAACGACTGCTCCTCTTTGTCCGCAATTAACTGCATCCGATTTAAATCAACTTCTCTTGCCGCAAAATAATCTAGCCTGCCGTCAATTTTACACCCCGGCAATCATCATTCAACCCAATAACAACTTCTGTTAACGTATACTTAGTGTACACCGACACTATTATGAACTCAATGCTCAAAGATTTTGCAATGCGTTGAAATAAATTCACTTCAAGATCTGTCACATTTAATGAATTTATATCTCCCGAACTTAATTACATTTTCGCTCAGACAACCGCCGCAAAATCTTCCATCGAGGACGATCAGAAATAAGGCGAGAGACTTTTTGTCGAACAAAGCTGATCAAGCAAAAGGAGCACGGTGCCCGTGGTGTACACGCACCATATTTGATCGTGCATCCGCGGTGGCCGAGATGAGCATTTAATCAGCCAGTTAGTTTAAGTGGCTATTGTTCCAACGCCGCGTACTATCCGGTGATTCCGTCCGCATAATAATACGCTAGACATCGATAGACGGCGGGCATGAGTGAAAGATGAATCATATCGCGTGTTATTTTCGAAACGAACAGCAGATCGACCCATGAATATGCACGGTGCAAGCTATCGTCACCGTTCGAACTTACATAGGTGTACAGTAGTGCATCGTATGATTCCCTCTGTGCACCTGGGTACCGCGACGTCCTTAACCCCTTGACGCGTCGATGAATTTGCGGAAAACGTAAGTCGATGACGTGGAAAAGACATTTCTCGCGATGTTTCCTTCCCCGTTCTGCATCGAACGTAATATTACGGGGGTGGAATTTCGAGAAGCGTAATATCGCGGAGATGGCTGTTAAGGTGTTTATTCCGCGTTTGCTGCGGGGCTGGTGTAATCGGGAGCGGAAGAAATTTCCGCGGCTTCGTGTAAACGCATTTTCTCGTCTGGGAGCCGCGACGCTGAACGAAATTGTCGATGGAATCTTTTCGGCGCATCACTGTCGGAGCAGGCGAAGAAATTTGTTGGGCGATTGCTTGTGAATTGAAAGCTGGAGGAATTTTTTAGTTTACCACGATTTCAATGGCGGTTTAAATGATTTGAACGCAAAGGATCAAAGGAATATTTTTTTAATTTTTCCATGGAATTTCTGGGATAATATAAAATGCTATGAAGAACGCGATAGAATGTTTATGCAATAGTAAGTATGAGCAACCATTTCGGTGCAGCAACTCGATCAAATCGAAATCTATCGTACAGTGTACAATTGGAGTGGACAGTTTAGTTTGATTATATTTTGTTGCATATTTGTTCATTCCTCCAAAAGCAAATTGTCACACGTTAGAATACTGAGAAATCGCAACCATAAACAATCTTAATTTTCTTCAAAACTTCTATCGCGTTCCTAAAACTTTTGCACAGTACAAGATGTTTGACAAAAATTTGAATAAATAACTGATAATTGATCTAAATAATAATAATTTCCATGAATTTTATTAAACCTTCTGTCCCTGCGTAATACAGGCGGCAGGGACATTGAGATTGTATCGCGAAAAATTTTACTTGAATCGCAAACATGGTGACTCACCACCCACCCACATGGCACACAACGTTTCTATAAAAAGACACTGATATTTTAACTGAGTGCTTGGCGAAGGTGTACATTGTTCGAAAATAATGCGAAAGAATTAACTGAAGATGTTGAAACATACTTCTTTTCACACATAATATCATACATTGCGGTCGTAATATGGTAGCGAAGCACACCGAGGCTTAGATTACCATTTCCTATAAATTTTGCTACGTTTTGTAGCTGACACACTTCGCGACACATAAACTAGTACTGAAACAACGTCGACCCGGCTGTTGCACGGCGGATTCGCGAATAATGCTCACAATTGGGAGCAAAATGTAGAGATTGGAAGCTTATTTCGCGAGTGCAGTGTCAACTCCAGTGCACTTACTTACGGTTGCAATACACTTTCGTAATAAGAATTTAAACAGAAAAATAATGTGAAACACAGCATACATATTTGTACGCTGAAATTATTGTACAAACATACACATTCAGATTATTTGATAGCAATACATACTAATTCTTCAAATACGTGTGTACTACGGAAATAATAAACATTTCTTTCATTATCGTGCTTTATCATTTGAATGACAAAAAAATTCGCGAGCTTATAAACTCTCAGTCTCTATTTAACTGTAAAGCATTCATTTCGGTATTGCTCGGAAATAAGTACTTCTACTTGCTGGAAACAAAAACAATTGCCACCCTGTCTCTAGTTTCGTCATAAATTCAGAAAATGAGGTAGGAACAGAAGCGGAGTATCTGCAACAAAGCCACCTTCATCCGTACATAACGAAATTTAATCGTCCAACTGCGACGTAATCGTAGGCAAACGACAAGACAAATCTGTCGGACGAGAAAACATTGAATAATTCAACTGGAGTTTATCCTTGGTTAGTGTCTATGACGAGCACGTTATGTCACGCGAAAATGTATAGCCACGGCCGGACATACTAATACGAGAATCGCTTATTACACGAGCATGAATGCCTCTGTACGTTTCATTGTCCGCTTTTCGAATTTCGTATAAAGCGTGTCAAGCGAGTGCCGCGGAATCGAACTTTCACAGAGTGTCCTTTCGAGTTGAATTCAATGCCCTGTTAATCATTGTTCTGCCACAATCGAATGGGAAAACCTTTGAACGTCGATGATAAGTTATTGATAAACAGTCATTCGCGGACACTTTATCACGAAATTCGATCACTGATATAAGAATAATGGGGGTGATCGAAATATGAACAGGTATTTCGTTGGTGGCAACGTTTTCAATGTTTCGACTGTCATAGTTGATGTGTATTGAGAATGTAATGGATCGTACTATGCGTACCGCTTACCAAAAGTTTTTAAGCGGTTATGAAATTCTTTGATAGCTTGAAATGTCAGGTGACTGGAAACTCTTTGCAGGTTCTGTACACGATGGTGGAAATTCATTATCATAATTTCGTAATTATCGTAAGAGTACCAAAGCACTAAAATTTTATACATTCGTCACACAAATATCTGTCATTAATTTGTTTTCGTGGATGAATCGAGTTCTGTAGAAAAAGACAGTTTGCACGATTAAACATCTGAGTACAATGCTTTAATGTCCGGATTTATATTGAAAGTGCGCGAATAAGATCATGTAAGTATACGCGTAAAATGGCTCATAATTTTGTATGTATGCCGCGAAATTGTGATTGGTATTGTTCTACTAAAGCAAAATAGTGTACAAAAGTATAATACTAGTTGGTTAGACAATGACATATTTTTTTATTTACCCAATCTTTCGCGCAACTTTTACACCGATGAATGAAAGCAAGAATTTTGTAACACAACGTGGTATGTGATTCAATCGTTTTCTCGGCAAACCGGAAAAACGCGTAACAGGTTGCTATGACTCACAATCAGCAGACCTTGACCAAGTTTCATTGAAATAGAAAATTGAATTCATTTTTTCTTCTATTCCGCGGAAAACTCTCGATTTTTCTCCCAATCAGATAAATTTACCTAATTCGAATGATAAATATCATCCACTATCAAAAAATTGATAACAAAAATTTCTGCATCGCAAGTCCAATCGAGTACAATTCACAATCGTACCTTAATTTTATTGCTGATTTAATTTCTGCGAATTCATCGCGAGATAAATACAACAATATATAAACTGTTCTTTAGCGATAAGCCTTTAAATGAACAGCTTCGAGGTCGTCTTTACTAAGAGGCATTCATTCATTACGCAAACTGAATCGAAGGGGTAAAATATGGAATATGTATCGTACACTGTGCAGACGTTGTTGGTGTATTCCTGTAATCGTGACCAAGCAGTTACAGTATTCCTAACACTTACCTCGAAACATTCTTACCTCGATTAAACGCAAACAGAAAAGAAATTACGAACTCCTCGAGCAACTCTTGAATTCCTTAATCTATTTATTCGCTGCCCAAGAGTCTCAAGGCCCCCGGTAAAATTACAGTACTTCGCGCCGATAAACCCCTACCGCACTGTTATAAATCCTACGTACTTCCGCATCCTTATTCCACACAATTACACTAACACAATGTAGCCTTGCCCGCTGAATGGAAGCTATATTTCCGGCAGGCAACGGGACGGTAAAGCATTATGTGTAATGCCAAACGGGTGCACGCTGAAACCTTAAACACACCCCCGGAGTACACGCAACAAGTGCTTGGACTCTTTACATTCGAGAATTCACCAAGTTCTTACGATTCAAGGCGTTCCGTGGGAAACGAGAACGTTATCTATGCAAATCCGTACGAAACTTGGCGAGAGCCGGACGAACTTCTCACGATGTGCTTCCCAAGGGAAGTCAACCTTTTAACGGCTGTTCCACGTTACACGTGGCAATTAGCAGGAACGAACGGAAATTCGGGGCCGCGTATTGCACGTGTACGTATTGCCAGGCGTCGGCAAGGTATGCACGCGGAGGTAAAAACGGGTAGGAGGATATTGTAACGTGACCGGCTCGAATAATAAACGATTCGGTTGCACACGATGCATTTTATGGGAAGGATGCGCAATCTTCAGGATTGACCGAGAATTATCCACTTCGATCCGTCTCGTTGGACACCGTTCCGTTTTAGTTGCCCCCGATGATTATGAACGTGGTCGAAATGAAATGAATTTACGGGGAAAATTAAATTTGCTAATTGGCTTGCCCCGCGTTCATGCAGATGGCAACCGTCGGATGCAGTAGTTTTTGAAACTGCGGCGACAGGGTACGGAACGTATGTTTTTCAGGATGTTCGCCTTTTGCGGCGATTTGGTTGCAAGAAAAGCGTGTTTCAGTATATTTATCAGCTCATGGGCTGATAGTAAAGTATTTTTACCGGTTTTGTTTAAACGGATATTTAATTCATTCTTTAAAATTTGTTTAATACCGTATTTAACGGGAAATCCTATGGGGTTTACTTCTAGGCTATTTTATTATTAAATTATCTGCATTTTAACAATCACAATGGCTGAGTTTAAGAAATATATGAAAATGAAAAATAGATTTATCAGCCGTTCTATCCGTATTCAATAGAGTTTTTAAAAACATTGACGATAATTTATGTGATACTGGATATTAAAGTCCAGATTTGCTGGACACCACTCCCACAAAAAATAACTAATTGATAATACTATTCTAATTTCAGCTTTCGGTCATTGAGTCGTTTATTCTTTTTTCATACTTTAATATCCCAGTCTTGTATTATATCATTCTTCCCTAGCATCAATACATCATTTTCCAAATTATCAAATCGCTCGCAGCATTCACTACCTCGAACGGGCAACACATCTACGGAATAATGTTTGGAGAAAGCCATTACACGGCAGTAAAAGCCCAACCGAAAACAACGAATATCCTCCGGCGGAAGTAAGGGGAATAATAAACGCGGAACGAGTTTATCTTTCACGATTTTCACGATACCGGCGCAGGAGAAAGAGCACCGTGGTACTGATCAGGTATTCTAAAGTTGAAGACGCGATGTTACCCGCGTTTACGCGATATACTAGCCTGTAATTCCTCGTTACGGTCAATAAAACGTGAATTGGCTTCGGAGTCGTTTCATAGGGAAAGCAAACACACGCGCATGCTTCCTCGCGAAGCATAAACTGACTAGTTTCTATTACGCGCGATTAACAATCTCCTAAACTTTGGATTAACACGTTCGCGGACGGCAAGAACTTTAATGAGATACGAAAATAGATAGACGATTTATTATTACTCGTTTTTTCGTTTAATTCCAACGAATTAACGCTATATAGAATAGAATGCACGACAATGTGGCTTATAAACTCGAATGCAATCGCATTCACGTCCAGGAACGTGTTAAACGGGTAACAGCTTGCCTCTATTGAATGACTTTCAGCAAACATACCGAGCACGCTTTGCAAAAACTGTACCACGATGGTCTTTCGATACGATGTTGCGAGAGATGCGCAAGTATTGTCACGGTAAAAGGAGTACAAGCAGTGTAATTTCTGCGTACTCTTAGTACTTTGATATAAACCTTGCGGCTTTCATTAAAATCGAAATTTATTAACGATATTTCGTACCACTGTTAGTCGAGAAAATAATTTCAGATAATTATTTCGCGTTGCTTCTTTTTTTTGCGCACAGAAAGATTATTGAAACTTGTGCCGTGCGTGAATAAAGTAAAGGATGTTCGTTCGTATATCAGCGTTGTTATTATTATTATGCAATAATCGTTCGATCGCTCGCAGTCATTACGGGTTATAAAAGCTACTGTCGGATTTTATCGAAAATGGGGAAAGTCGTAAAAGTACTGTACTATACACTCACGCGAATCCTCGTTTTATGCAGATTCCTCAGGACGCTGGAATCGTAAAATCCTACTCTCGTTAACATCGCATGACCGATGATTTGTGGATCGTATTATTTTATCGCTGTCAATTTTCATTAAACATTCGTTGCCAAACACGTATCGACGTTTCTGTCAACCAGAATTCGTTAGCCATTCGCGATAAGGATAAGAGAACTTGCAATATCTTGGCCGTTAATTTTTTTTTAAATATTTTGCAACGTATTTACTGCTGCGACAAACTTTTCAAGCCGGTCATGTGTAGACTGTTTGACCAAAATCGTGTGGCTACCGAAGGCCACCGTGGTTTAATGCCATCATTATCATCGCGATGTTCAGCGAAACCTGTCGTTCCGTTTATTACCCATTGTAATCATACTTGCTTCGCTCTACGTTTGCTTCAACGACGGAAATAGAAAACTGCAGATGGGTGGTGGCCAAAACGCATGTCTATAATTTAACAAAGGAGCTACCCGTGACGTCGTCCATGATCCATTTTTCATACGTGAATAGTAATAACAGTAATTTCGTATCGCGAAATGGTAAAAATATCACGGGACTACCTGGTTCTCTCAAAACATATAACTGTTTCGCTTCTGAACAAAAATTGCGGCAAACAACAATATGTACAACAATATTCTATTACTAAAGTGTATTTCACGTAACAGTACATATTATTACCAGTACAAATAACTAGTTCGTCCTCTCCATTTAATAAAATCATATACCAAATACTCGTTACACATCTTCTCCTCTATTATTTGCCATACTACGTGTACTTAATATTTTTACACACTAATATGACTCATCCCTTTATATTATTATCGACCGTGATAATAATTGCAATGATTAAAACGTTCGTCGCCGTCGATAAATATGAAAATAAGATAAAACATGATCTCCTGAAACGCGTTTATCAATGTTGGATCGGCGAAAAACCGCTTCTCTGCCCACAAACCTCCAACATTCGCGTGTCTGCACGGTGTCACAAATAACGAGGCACAAAGTCATGCACGTAGGTCGTGCGCACCAAGAGGTGGAACGCATGCACGTTCTCTGTCCCCGCAATGGAAAACCGCAAGGTGCCTCGCCCCGTTTCGCGCGTCTAAAGATATCAACTTAACAAGAACGACAGAAAGAGGGAAATAAAGAAAACAGGGGAAACGCGATGCTCTAAACGATCCAGCAGGCAAAGAAGACCGATGCGACGAACCTGGTGCGCGAAACTTTAGTAGCTTTGTGACCGAACGTGACTTTCCTTCGAATTGCAACCGGATAATGTCCAAAGCCGTTGCGCGCCGGCGTGCGAACTAATTGAATCTGTAATTGAAGCTAATTATAACTCATTATATCGGCGCTGGTACACGACACCGTGTGTTAATTAATAGTAACCGGGAACGTCTTGTAACACCGTTGCCGGCGGAGAACGAAATTTATTAACGCCGCGGCGAATTCTGCTAAATCAGCGCGCATAAAACTACTCTCGTCCTTTACGACCGCCTGTGTTGCAAACCGGGTGCAATTCCGTTTGCTGCGGGATTTATTCGCCGCTGTCGGTGTTCATGGGGCGGAGTAGTGTATTCCCGGGACGGGTCCGAGGCGCGAGATTTTTATCCATAGAAACTTTGCGGAAGGTTAGGCGGAAAATTGAAATATATTTCAGCGACGTGTACAGTATTAAATGAGCGGGTTCGCTCGTCGTAATGATGAACATCGCGAGACGCAGGTGCAGTGACTCTGGAAGGTGCAACATTTAATCTACTCGTAATGCATAATACCGTTTGCCGCACGGACCGATGCGACAGCTTTTAATTTTAACCGATAGGATAATACCGTAAAAGAAATGTAGAATGTAGAATGCTTGGCGTGTCGAGTTAATCACATTTACCCCCGAGGCAAATTATTTATTGCAACAACCGCGGTACAAAGCTCTGCCCATTTACGTCTGCAAACATTTATTGAAAAATTTAATCGCATCGCAAAAATATCATCCTGTCCACTGATATCAAACGTGCCCGCACTAAATAGCGCCGGAGCAATTTCACCTCTCCAATTACGCACTCGTACAAATATTTGTCGAAGATCGAGGAACCTCCAGCCGGCAAACAGGAACCGGACAAATTTAATAGTCCCGCGTACCTGCACCCACGAAAACAAACCATTCTACCGTACAATCGTTCACAAGCTGTCCCACGATTATTGTATCCGCAACGAATCCACAAGAACCAGAGTGGCAACGCGAAATCGTTCGTTCCATTCTTCCTCGACAGTTCCGTGATCGTGGATCAAAGGCAAGAAGTATCTCCGCGTGCAGGTAACACCGTGTTCCATGCAAATCGCAACCAAGTGAATCGGTTATTCCCAAGGAACGGAGCGGTGAATTGGAAAATCGGATCGGCCAAAGGAGCCGCGTGTTTCCACGGGAGGGGCGAATCGCTTCAACGACGGATTATCCGTCTTCGACGATACGGCGAGATTTATGTTAACGAAAGGGGTAGATCGTGGCGAAGATACCTGGCGAAGTTCTCGATCGTCGAACCAGCTTCGGTTCCTTTTCGTTCGTTTTTCCTCCACCAATTTATGCAAAGCTTATTCGCACCGATGTCTCGTAACCGACCACTATTAATATCCCTGGCACGCGAGGACAGAAGCAAACCGGGCGGCAAAAAGAACAGACAAGTAAAAGGGACGCGAAGAAAGGAGGGGCAGGAACGGAAAGAAAGAAAGAAAGAAAGAAGGGAGCAAAGAGCACGCTCGACAGATTTGCTCCGTGTGTTTCTCTTTAACAGTACACGTTACTGTACCGTGACCCGCCGTTTTCCATCTGGCGTTACTGCATTACCCCTGCGGCAGACTGCACGCGTTTGCGATTTCTTCCTCCGAGAAACGGTCACACTTTTTCCTACAGAACGCCGAGGATACTGCGCGAAGAAAAAGGGGAGTAACGCTGGGGCAAAAATTCTAAGACCTATGCCGATGTTACCTGACAACGGTGTATAAGGAATGCGAGTGTTTGGTGAAATTAGATTGATGCTATTGGGACAATTTTATAATTCTTTGCTGCTTACTTTAAATCGCATTTACTTAAGGGGCTTTGGCGGTGTTAAGAAGAAGATCGTGAAGAAATACTGAAAACATTTTCAGTGGTGTTAAAGTCAAATCAGATTACGATTTAATCACTCGTTTTCACATTTAATACATTTTTCACTTCTTCTTATTCGTACAATAAATTCATATTCCCTCCCCAAATAATAAATCTGAATTCCCTTACCGTTTAATAAATGAAAATTTCCTCGCCATTCAATTCAGGCGTATCTTGCAAGAAGAATAACGAATACAGAGAACAGGAAGGATGCTATGGAAGATTAACTTGATTCGGACAACCATTTACAACAGTCCTACAGTTACAACGAACAGTCTGCCGAATCTGCGACGAGTAAAAAGAAGCCGGCATACATCTAGGTACAATTTTCAGAATATCGTAGCATCAACGCGAGATAAACCACCCAGCGAGTACAGCGTACGTAAAAAAGAAAGGATAAAAAAAAAAGAGAACAGTTCGCCGCAGCGGTTTAGCGTACACCGTGGATTCCTAAGCAGCCGCACGTTTACAACTTTCTAACTATCTCCGCCGTTGTAACGTAACACGATTCACACGAGAAAGGGTATACACGGTGAATCGGCATCGAAGGCGGTACGCGAACTTGCTCCTAGAGCTCGTACCGAAAGAAGAAAGTATGACGTGACCTAGAAAAATGTCCATCGCGGAGTGACGCGTAAAGATTCGAAGATTAATCAAGCTGGAGCCGTGCACGGGGCGAGGGGAATGAAAACAGGGGACGAAGAAAGGTTTTATATCGTGCACCGAAGTGCCATCGAAGAGGACCAACGACTTCGTCCAGGTACATACAGCGGCATACGTGCTTAACGCGATATAACGACGTTGGAAAGGGGACGTGCACAGTTTACTAAGGCGTCATCCTGCTCCGCGGAGTAATTATATTTTAGGAGAGTAATTTCTGGAAAGCCGTCGACAGGCAGCGGGCAGGGAGTCGTTAATATTGGGAAGCGCTTCCTAACGATTTCGTAGCAAGTCCTTTAACGATCGCGTGGATCCCAGAAAATTTGCAGCCAGACACAATATCGGGCTTGCATAATTTAACGGTGTACGATGGATAATTGTCCGTGAATTATTAAAGGCGCCGGTATTGACGAGGTAGGAAACGAGAATTTCTGACGCCGTGTAACATTGTGTATGTATATGGTTATCTAGTAGAGCTGGGAGTGAAAGAATTCATTTGAATTGAGGAATATTTATAGTGGAACCATTCAATATGGGATAGACGGTGCGAACGGTATTTTTCTCGACCGACGAAATGTAAATTTTGCAATTAGAAAGTAACGTCTTCCGTTGCTGTGATTAATTTTAATTTCGAACATTTACCTGGGGGACGAGGCGACGTAAATTATTCCAATTCGTGATTGTACGAATTAGGATTGAAATCGACGAGAAGTATGCGAATAAATAGTATGCAGCAGAATTAATCATTTAGTCTTGTTTTATTTTGATATTGTGCAAAATATATTCATTATTGTATGATAATAAATACTATAATTGTAACCGTCTTCATTTATCAACTACTCTATAGATATCCAGGTGACCAAATTTAATGAACTTAAAAATGTATACCAATGTTGCAGTCTGATCCACTAGTAGATTACCTTACTCGAAGGAAACAATTATCACTGTCTCGTCTGTACTACTCGCAAAATGATAACCAGACTGTGAATCGAATATTTTTAATCAATTAGTCCATCACCATCGATCACATCACTGCATCCAATCAACCCTTTAAGGCCTGCCGAATTATATTGCCGTTATATTTTTAACGCGACTTTTTTTTCTATTCTCAGCATTCAATTCTAAACTGTGACACGTCCGCATTCTAAATTCGTAGCATTATAATATAAGTTACGCTACAAAATACCGTTAGGTAATAAAGGGTTCATGTGTATCGACGAACAATACCAGGCATGCTCGGTTGTTCAGGTGCGAAATATTTCAATTCCTGAATTCGCTTGAACAACCAGCAACCTCTATTAATAAACATCTGAAAATTATACGCTATCGCCGACAGCGCGCACAAGGCAAACTTTACGAGTCCCTCCATTAATGGAAATGCAGATACTGCCTCTCTAAAGGCAACAGCCACTGGATAATCCCACACAACACGTACTTCGTACGGCTTAATCTCGCGTGTGCAAGAACAATCGTAAACGCAACAATCTGGAAAAGCAATCCTGGCCTTCGCGTTACACTAGATAGATCCACGAACGCCTTAAATCGCATTTGGGTCACACTTGAATATCGCCTTCGGTTTCGTACTTCAACGCCATTCGTGGCAGCTCGCTTCAATTCAACCACACGTATAAATCTCGTTCAAACGTGTCATTAAAGTGCAAGATTTTGCTTTTTCACTGCGCAGCGCTGGAATAATCTGAGCGACGTGCGGTTTTCATAGATTGACGCTTCTAACAAATGATACGCTATTACGGCGAGGCGCAATCCCCCAAACTAATTTCACGATATTGGTAATATTATGTGTGGCAACGATAATTTTGTTGACAAGACAATTCTAGCCGCGTTAGAATTTAATTAATCGACGGCGCCTTCGAAATGTGTTAAAAGGGAGGGCAATGTTTGCATTCGAAAATATTATTCCGCGTTAATTAACCCTTGGAGGCACGAATTATTTTCCTTTGATCGCAATTTTGATTGCAACTGTGAGTATAAATATTTTCCACGAACATTTGACCAGGAATCGTAGCACGTCAGAAAATTTCGAATAAGTAATACGGACAGATTTCATTCGTATTCTAAATTCATGGCAAGTGTTTTTAACACAAGCGATACTGCAAAGTGCCGTCAGGCAATGAAGGGTTAATCTTTATGCAGCACAGGTGGATATTAAATAAAAATCGCGGCTTATAATCGTCGTTATAATCAACGAATTCAGAATAGAAGTAGAAAGCCCCAGATTCTTACCTATACTTCAGATTGATTGTCCATCCTTCAGGTATATACCCCTCTGGAATGAAGAAAAAAAGTAATTCAATTAATGCAACTTTATTACCAACCAGTTATCGAACAGATATATGGATATTAAAAGAGAAAAAGTTTGAGGACTTCATGTGAAACAAAATTACTCTCTCCGCGCTTAATCATCGTTAGCTAATCATTCTCCTGGCTCAACGAGCAACGTAACTCCTTATTAGATGTTTAAGAAGAAAAGAAAAAAAAGTGCGATCACCGACTAACGCGATTTTAAGTAGCAAGGAAGAGTGGTATAACGAGCATGTCGTAACAAATTTAATGAGTCTAACTATAGACAAGCCCCGGCGTTTCACTGAGACGCTCAATTATTGCTAATTGAAATACCGAACAAAGCGAAAATAGTTGCAACCAACGAAGCAAATAACCAATAAATGTCTCCCTTCGTATTTCTTTAAAGAAATCTGCATTTCATCGAATTCGAAGATGTATTCGAGGGTTTAATGCTCGGCTCGAATAAGCAGACTGCCTCGTGGAAATATGTTCCCATATAATTCTGTGTTCTTCGTAAACACGCGGACGTTTTCGCGCGGGAAACTGTCGTGGTGTGAACCGAGCCTTAAGGCTTCAGATAAATAAATTAATAATTCATCGTGGAAATAAATCAGAATCTGAATGGTATGAATCACGATGCAAATTGCGTTATTGTAATATATTATGATTAATGCGTATCGAAACGCATATTCCTCCATATTCTAACATCGATCATTCTACGGAATTAAACAGAACGCGATGGAGAACACGTGTCTAACGATTATAAAACAATAACACTTGAGAAATTACTTCGCCGAATGAGATATACGTTGCAATGGAAAGGAAAGTGTTTCTTTTAATTCGATTCTAATATTATTCTCTTGTAAAATGCTTGCAACGAATAACTACACATTCCATTTACGGTCCACGGAAAACCGACTTGCGCGCGCAACAATGATTAGCAAACTGCATTAAATAAATAACCATATGTAATTTCATTTAATTATGCTCGTAATAGTACTCAGAATGATTCTCATTCCCCAATTAAATTCGTGTTTGTTTCCAATATAAGGCTTACGAGAGGCACAAATGCACTTGTGCAACGAGCATGAGCAAAACCATTGTTAATCAGATATATGTATACAATAGACATCTCATTGCTGCCCCAAGTAACCATCAATAAATAGAAAACGTAAGCTTCGAACAAAGCTTGCACAGAGAATATTATAATTCGTATAAACAACATTGGCAACGCAAACTTTAGCCCCGAATGAAACGAACAACATATTAAACGATATCCCAATTTGATTAGAAACCAAATATATCCCACGAAGTGTTCCATGCAAGTAATTCTTGCAAAATATTACACGTGGTGGAACCCCGATTAACCGGGTCGTGATTATCCCTGGTGTCGAATTTATTAATACTATATCACCAGTCGTATCCTCGCACTCCAAAATTGTTTACAAACACAAATTTCTTATGAAATGCATGTGCAAAAATATTACGATTGGAACGTTCTAATTGAACTTTAACGCGTGGAATCAATCGCACTTTCTTCTGGTGCAAATAATTTATTATACATAAAACTGCCGTACAAAACTGTGTCATTTAGTGGTACGGAACTTCATTATCAAGGAAATTTATTTTAAATGCGAAAACGAATTGAATCGACCAAACGCTTTGGTAATAACATTTAAAAAATACGCCAAAAATGAAATCGTTTACTCGGGCCTGCGAGCAGCTCAAATGTCTATAACAAATGTTTCTTTCAATACGTTTCAAATCATCTGAACAAGCATTCGATTATCGAACA
This sequence comes from Nomada goodeniana, assembly GCA_963969485.1. Classification (NCBI taxonomy): domain Eukaryota; kingdom Metazoa; phylum Arthropoda; class Insecta; order Hymenoptera; family Apidae; genus Nomada; species Nomada goodeniana. The sequence continues at coordinate 29,251,701 of OZ018299.1, forward strand.
GCTCGAAGATCATTAAAAAATTTGAATCATTCCCTTAGCAGTTATCTTTCGGCGCAAGCGTGCGGCAAGATCCAGCGCAAAATCGTCGGCCGACTTCGTTTCCGAGTTCTACTTAAAGGCTGACTTAGCTGGATAAAAAGCACGTCGTGAGAGCATCGCCAGCGTTTGACCGCGAATCCGCGCGGCGAAGAAAAAGGCGTAACAGCACGATTCGTTATGCGTTTTTCCTCGACGATGAACGCATCTGCCTGCGTTCGATGCACGCGGAAAAATATACGCAATAATCCAAGAGGAAGAGCGGCCCATTTACAGCGCACAATTCAGCATTGTGTCTGAATTATTCGACGCGGAGGCCGTGTACCGTTCGTTAACCGTGTAATTAGCCAATTGCTAATTGCTCAAGTTCGCATGAGCCGGTTCATTCATCGCGGAAACGTATTAATGCATGCTCCGTACATGATATACAGCTCTCAGCATTTTCGTCTCTATCATCTTTCCTCGCGTGATGGATCGTCGGTATCGATCCCGTGGCCGCGGCAGAAAAGGACGATAACGGGGATAGCAAAGGGAAGAAGAATAAAGATAACCCGGCGGGGAAATTGAAATGCAAAGGACACGCGTGACGAATTCTGGCGTGCCACGATTATCGCTGGCCAACGAGTTGATTCGGTCGCACCGGTGGCGGTGTCCGTTTCAGAGTATTTTTACGTGATTGGAAGGGCAATTTACGTGACAAAAGCCGTTCTTTTTCGGTGCTTCGAGCATGGCGCAATGATTTTTACACGGGTTCCCGTCGATCAATTCGTTTCTCGTTTTCGCTGGAAAGTATTTGACTGCGCCACATCGATTCCGGTATACGGGTTTCTGACGCAGGATTACCTTACTGATAACACTTCGAATTATCCTCATGCCCGGTATTTCACTAGAATCTTGTTAACGAGCCGGATTAGATAATTGCGCGTTTCATTTGGCACAGGTTAACCGTGTTTTAAGCGTCGAATCTTTTCTTCTTGTTATGATAATTAACGACAAATATGTATGCGTGTATTACATAATGTGTTATCATGCAAAGATGTTTACGGAGACGGCGACACGAACGCAAGCAAGGATAGGGCAAGAAAGTGGGATCGATTGTTTTCTCTTTCACGATTATTCCGGTGCGGCATAATTAGCTGGAATTTCGGGCAACGAAATTCAGAGACATGTTCATGGACATGCCGTAACCTCGAAAAAACCATGTTGCATTGAAAGGATTGGTTGCATACGTGCCGTGCGATATTTTTTGCGGAGTTATACACGCCGGAATGTAAGAGAAACGATATTGTCACGGGATCGATATGAGGTATTAGAAAATGTAGGGAAACGCGTTATTTCTCTGACATTTGGTCCATTTAAAATGCAAGAGCGTATGTCATTTAAATAACGCCCACTTTAAAATCAAAGGTGGAGCGAGAGTAACAACTCGAAATGTAATGTTCGATTAACGCTAGTCACTTGTAGAATTCGAAATATCATTATCCCCGTTTCGTGGGGCGAATTGGACTCTAATCAGATTGTATTGCGTTCGACGGATAGTCGTCCTAAACTCGTAAAATTGGAGCAGTTTGAACGAGTAACAGCATCCGAAGAATTTTATCCTGCGCGCGAACACGTCTAAATTACATGTACCCACCTTATCGAATTCTCGGTATTTTTTCGTGAACCTGCGGATAATCACAGGAAGCACAGTAACACTATGTCACATGAACAAATATTCGTAAAAACCACATAAAACAACAATGCAATCACCTCACGAAACGTCACACTCACTTTGGTCGGGCGGCCATTTTGTTACACACAACCCGAGTGAAGAACATTTTGATCTACCAGAGACAGAAGCTTGAAGTTAAACCTCTACAGGTGTCTAGTAACTTGCGTATTGCCAATGTTACAGAAACCCTATGATATTTTGGTAAACAGAGCTGACAGTAGCCCGTGTTCAAAAATTAACTGGTACCATCGGTAACATCATTCTCGCACACATATGCATATTTCTGTTTCGATGTGAGCAACGAATAACGTTCGATTTAATAGTTCTTAAATGTTGTCAAACACAATTACATTACCACCAACGTATTTAACTATACGTGACAGTTATGTAGATATGTTCGTTGCTGAAACTTATGTTCCATATCATTTTCATCCGATCTCTTTAGTTTAATGTGCTTTGTGAATTAAACCTTGCCATATGGCAATAGAGCGCATTTAATACGAAATAAATTGATGTAAGATATACTAATTTATAATAAGATTGCTGAAATGGCGCCGCAATTGCAAATTTTATCGAACGTTATAGAGGTAATTTCTGTATACTCGTAAGAATTTCTACGCTTTTCTACATTAACAAATTAGACCACTAATATGCAGTACAACGCCTTTGTAACGGTTTCACTTTTCAGCGTTTAAAAAGTATAAAGGATGGAGTGAGGGGTCATTTGTACGGTGTTATGTATAATAACACATTGACCGTGTTAACATTTAGCGTGAACGTGTCAGATAACGTTGAAGTAAATATAAGTCACACAACATTGCAATTGCATATGCCAGCAGAAGTATATCTCTGCGGCATTTTGCATGTTGGACAATGCGAGGAAAAACTACCCGATGCATTTCAGGTAAATATATGAAATCATTAGATGTATCTTATTATACGTTCAAAAGAACTGCCAACGTCAAAGTGAAGATTTTGTTTCAATTAATGTGTACATTTTGAAATTGTTTAGGACATCGATATCACGGACAATCCATTATTTTTAAAATATGCACATGACAGTTTAAAAATAGATTCATATTTTTATATTCATTTGAAACTGGAGCCAGTTAGTAACGTAAAAATCATTAACGAAAATGACATTCATAGAGAGTTTACATACATTAGACTAAGGGGAAGCATTCCATTAATTGCCCAAAACGATAACATAATGGAAGTACTGGAAGATTCAAGGAAAAATGTAAGTGGCGCGTGTGTACCATATTCAAAAATTCAACAAGCGATATCAGCTATATTATGTTATAAATTAATCCTTGACTAACCTTCTATTAATTTTGTAGCAAATTGCGTCGGGAAAGATAGGAATTCATTTCCCTTTAAAAAATGCTTTCCTCTTTAATAATGAAAATAACATGAGGGATATATCCCTGAGAGAGCTTCTAGATATATCTGATTATTATGAAGGAACAACAAATGTAAAAAAGGGTACAATAAGACCTGCAGGAGTAGTGGTACGCTCTTTCTTTGAACTTTATATTTGTGATGCCTCTCATTTATCTAGAACAAATTAATGTTATTACATTTAATAGGATGTCGTGAATGCTAATATACTTCAAAAGTTATCCGGCGATAGAGTTTCAGAGGATAACACCAAATATGCTCCTGTACTGCAATATATTAAACGTAATGTTTATACTATTTAATGCTAACACATTTAAATGCGACAGTACCAAATCTAATGCATTGTATTAAACATGTAGGACCATTTAATAGTTTGGAATGTAACTTAATTATTGATACATTATCGTTGGTCCACCTCAGTGTAAGTTCGGCTGATCTATATGGAATACTCGTAGAATCTATGTGCAGAAATATTAAATTGGTAGAGAGGTGTTTTGAAACACATCTTGAAAAGTCAGAAACATCCATGAAACTGTCAGTGCCTGTGCATTTCAATCCACCTGGCTTTGGACATCTGCTTACAGTAGTATATCCAAGTGGTTCTACTGATAAAGAAAGAAGTAAAATCTGTTATATATCATTTAACATGTGTACACGTGAATGAAATGATATACATTTGAAACAACTGTTAATATACATATGTTCAATTTTCAGTGGAATACCGTGAAAATTTGCATAAAATTTTGGGATTGGATATGAGCAAGCCTTATTTTCGCTATGCCAATGCTATGCACTTTTATGGCGATACGCAAACCAACGGTATACTTATAAATCCTCATGAAGCAATTTCGCCAAACGATGGTATGTTAAACCTTATTAAGCTAGATCAAAGCAAAATAATAGTAACTATACATTTTAATTAATTTTGTAGAGGTAGTAACCAGTAATCGAAAGATAAAAACTGTACAAGGTTTTTATGCGTATCATCATTATATGCAAGATAATTTTGATGATAATGGTTGGGGATGTGCATATAGATCTCTGCAAACCATCGTCTCGTGGTTCAGGTAAATTGGAAATTAGTACAATTATTAATATGTATAACGATAAATACTATACAATGCTTCGATCGTTACAGATTACAAGGCTATACCGAGATACCAATACCTTCTCATCGTACAATACAGAAATGTTTAGTTGATATTGGAGATAAACCTTCCAATTTTATTAATAGTAGACAGTGGATAGGTTCCACGGAAGTAGGTTTTGTATTAGAAAATCTTTTGGATATCGGTGTTAAAATACTCTGTGCATCTACAGGTGAAGAGGTATCATCATTAGCTCCAAATCTGTTATATCACTTCCAAACACAGGGTACACCCGTGATGATCGGTAAGTTTGTTTTCTTCTTCGTTTCCACAAGAAAAATATGTTAACTTAACTTTCTAATTTTATGTTTTAACCAATCGTAGGTGGAGGAGTACTAGCTCATACAATTTTAGGAGTCAGCTACGATGAACTTACTGGAGATACTAAATTCTTAATCTTGGACCCGCATTATACGGGCTCCGAACATTTGCCAACTATAATAAACAAAGGTTGGTGTGGGTGGAAATCAAAAGACTTCTGGAAGAAAGACGCATTTTATAACATGTGTCTACCGCTGAAGCCAGTGTGCATCTGATCGTATTGTATTAAAACTTGAGAAGCCGTTGTTCAGAAATATTTATTAGTAACTGAAAATTAAAAATGAGGTAATATAGAATCAAATGCTGCAAATATATATATATATATCTATTTACATCAAATGTTAAAACAGAAGTGCGACTTTCTTTTGATTTTGTTATACAATTATTTTAATATAAAAGTTGCTATCCAAATTGTTGAAATCAGAAATATTGTTATTTGTTTTTGTTTTAATTTGATATCTAATAAGATAAATTGCATTGTTAATATGCATGTTTATCTGTGAACAAATTGATAAAAATGATATTTAATGTTAAGAAGTGAACATCCATTCCATGTCGTATGTTAATACATTACTGCCCGGGCTGTTTGCGCGAGAATTGATGCGTGTAGCCGGCATATTTCAAGGATTTGAAATATCAAATATTGTAACATATTTATATGTAGCCGACATTTAATGCATGGTGCATAAACGTCTCCGGACGTTAATGTGTTAATATATTAGTGCAACATTTTTTCACCATACAAATTGTAGAGAACACTTCATACTTGTTCTGTAACTTTATCTTCTCTTAAAGAACTTTTGTTTGTTTACTTACCATTGTTTAATGAAAATGAAATGATTCCTAATAGTTCAAACTGTACGAAATGCCTCTGCAATGATGCTGCCTTTGAACGAAACAATTGATTTGATATCCACACAAAGGTGACTGAATTCACAAAAGCAAATAATTTGTATTATGTACATCATATATATTAAATCACTGAGTTATTAAATATTTAAGGGCAATATATTCTTATATAATAATCAGCTTGATATCTCAACTAAAGTATATCAATTTAAAGCTGGTTAAAGAACTTGTGTTGATATAAATTCGTTTGAAATATTTTTATAAATCTTAATATTAAATATTATTTCGTAAATTATTACTTAAGCAAATCCACATGCCACAAACGGGCTATTTTTCATCATATGAATGCCTACAAAATGGTTAAGAATTATTAATATGAATATGTATATTGTTTATATTCTTATGCAAACAAACGTAATTAATCACCTTTATTTAAAACATTCTGAATGTGCCTTTCAACCAATAAGCAAGAAAAGAAAGGTGGTGTTAAGTTTATTAGCTAAATTGAAAGTTTAATAGTTTCTTCACATCGGGTATCAGCCAAATGTTATATTATATAAACGTTTTATATATATACCTTATATAGACTTCGAAATTCTGTATATAGAGTTAAATGCACTTATGTTCATAATGTTTATAATGCTACAAAATTTTTCAGGATATGTAATGTAAGATTAAAGTTACATATATCATTTTTAGAATTAAGAATATGCTTTTTATAATATCTAAGATATAACACATTAGAAGTCTCTGAGAAACAAACGAATTTTCCAACTACATATTTATAAGTTATTGAAATTGTACATTTTGTAACATATAAAATGCATTTGTTTTGTATGAACATATTTTAACGGATTCTATTGAAATAAATATATAACTTTTTGTTATTTGTTCAATATTAACAAATCTTGAATTCTCCACTGAAGCGCCAAATAATTTATTATTATACGAATGAAATAAAAAATAACTTTATTTCCAGTACGCTATAACAACAATACAATCATACGCATAATGTGTTTAACGTTACATGTTTCCTACGGCCTTTTGCAAGAGTTGTCCGAAACGATTTGTAATTAACAATGAAACATCTATAAACCTATCAACACAGTTGCTCAAACATGTTTCTGTTCGATTGTCCAATTTGACTCCTGGTTTATCAACACATTTCTCCCAACAAATATCGTTGAATTCACGGATCTATAATTATATTTACAAAAATTTGTATGAAACATAATTGCCTACAGAGATGGTCTTTGTATCAATTATTTACTGTTATATTAATGAAGCGATAACTGCAAACTGCTAACAATATAAAAAAAACTTCAATGTGCAAAGCAATGCTACTGAAATACTACTCAATAAGTTAACCTTTGGAATACGTTGTAATAAATATTAAATTAATTGTGAAAATTGACAAATAAGATAAACAATAACTTTCAGCCTTAGATGTATTATCAAGAAAAGTGCTTCACCTGTGCTTGAAATTGTGCCTTCTGCTTTTCGGCGACAAAAAATTCTTGCAATTCAGAGTCTGCTCCTGCAAGTTTACTAGCGTCCAAAGAATCGTCAGCCATTTTTTGTATACGTCCTGTATTTGCAATTTGTAAAAAATATTCTGGACGACAGTGCTCTTAAAAGTTAATAATCTATCTTTCCGGCACGCACGTGGTCTTTGGTACTAATAATCACGAAAAGAGTTGTTTACTGTCGAGTGTCTGGTAAGTTATATACTGCATGTAAGCTAGCATTTACTTACGATCTGAAAATGTTACTAGTAACTAGACTGTATGAAAAAATTATTCGATTAAGCTTCTTACCAGCCGGAAAAATATTAAACCTCATAAAATTAATTTAAAATGCAATTTACCCATTTATCAAAAATGTATATATAGAAGAAGCAGAACATGAATTAAGAAACATGTTACCTATATTGTTCTTTCGTTTTTTGCAGTCTATTATTATGTAACACAATTCGTTTAAAAGAAGAACTCGGTCATTTTTTAACTCTAATGATATATTTACGATATAAAATTATATGATTGCATTATTTTCTAGCACAACAAATATTTTAACTAACATTACTTAAGTACATATATTTATGCGGTATGCCTCCAGGCAGCTAGTACGAGCTGCATCGTTAAAGCAATTGATGATTTTAAGAAATGAAAAATGCAAAGTCATGGAAATAAAGCTAATGCTTGAAGCTAAATTGCTCTTAAATTGCTTTTTTATTCATCACAATTCATCTTAAAAGTGCAATTGCCACCCCTTTTTTAAAAATACAACTCGATACGTTTGACTCGAATAATCAATGCAATTTTATGCTCACTACAAAAAAGTGTACAGGTACTTATCCCTTAAAAGTATTACTTTATGTTATTAAAGTTTGAAATTTGCTAAATTATCTCGATGTATTAGTAAATATACATAATTAAATATTCAAGCCGCGCGCATATTTATAGCGATACACGTTGGTGAATGTCTTAAATATTAATAACGTCAACGATAGTGTTCTGATAGGATGTAACCAAGGGAATTAAACTTTAAGTACCTTAATCCTTTTTTGTACAGGATGCATCTGCAAAACTGCATCGGATAATGTAGGTAAAAATATGGAGTTGCCATAAGAGGGTGCAATTACACTTTTCAGGTGCACCGAAGTGTCGAAATGCATAAAATTAATTCCAGAATATGTTTCATTCTATACTATATAATTCTGTTTTAAGGCTTTCTATTGCATTTACGTTGTATAGATACAGCTTGTTCCAACTGTGTGTAGCATGTGGTACTCTATATACACACTGCAATATAAAACGTGATGCAATGCACAAACATGACTATATTCATCATCATGTGTATTCAAATGTATCATTGAAATATATTTGCATAATACTTAGTTCAATGTAGAAATTATCATATAATGCAATCAGAAATGTTCAAAAATGAAACCTCCATGCCAATATTTTTTTAAGAATTTCGGATGAGGGGCGCCTGCGGCAAATCTGACCCAACCGATACAAACCAATATATACGAAACGTATAGATATACATATAATGTATTATTTATGTATCCAACATACCACGGAAGTAACGAATTTAAACATTTTACACGTCAAATATTAAATTAGAAGTATTATACAATACTGATAAAATACAATAATAAGAATAATAATAATACGACATTAATAGAAAATTTAATAATATTAAATGAATATTAATTCATATCATTGGCAATTGGTCCAAACATATTCTGTCACAAAAGTCGAAAGAATTGCATAAGATCGAGTTCCGATATCGCCACTGAATGAATATGTATGTATTTCAATAGTCATCACGTCAAGAGTCACGCTAGATAGCACGAGGATAATACATATATGCAAGTAGGTAGTACGTGTGGGATATATATGGGTATCAACAATCCACATCACGTGCGATCGATCATGCCACTTGTGGATACGGCCCTGAGTGCCGGCAAGTCTGTTAGCCGGCGCGGAACGTAGCGGCGCTGCATTTCAGGAACCGTCGTCGACGGCGTCATCGCTGTCGTAGTTGCGTGAATCGTCGGGCCCTAACGATCATTCCCTCGAGGGAGAGAAACCGAACGGTGTGGAACGAAGTAGCCTCCAAGGCGTACATTAGTGTCTCCGTCGGCACGGCGAACGTCGCTGTTTTGTGTTCGCGCTGTATTTATTTTATTATACGCTCATTGACAATGACCGCTGCCGTGGAGGAGTACTACGACGGTTCACGGGTTTTTTCTTGGCTCGCTGATTTCATCGATATCCCGATCGACCAGGTAAGAAATTAATCATTTTTCCATTTCTCTTTTTTTTACGGGCGCCCGCCTCTCTTATTTGCCTTTCTACCGCTCAAAACGGGGGGCGCATCGATCGAACTTTGGATTACGCCGGATACCTGTCGCTTTTATCGAGTATCCTTGCGATAGTACTCGCAGTGCTGCATGCTGTTGAATTTTTTCCTTGCAACCATTGTCAAGGTAAGGTTCCTCTAGCTTTGTGCCCGGTATCGTTTTCGAAATCGCACACCGTGATCCCTGTACGATTATCTTCCCTTTATAAAGACAACAGTGACGCGCCGCATTCAGGCATATGTAGTAGGTGGACCAATGTGGTAATCGGTCATTCCATAACTTAAAGGGTTAACTGTTTGACAGCGTTCTCTGTGCTCTCACTTATATGGCATACGCGCGTGGGATTGATATAAACATCCTCATCATTGAAGTCACATTCATAAAATTTCCAGGCTAGCCACCGGCTATGTATCATAGATTACAGAAGATTTGTATCATGTATTACATTTTCTTTACGCACGTTGACCAGTGGGATGTTCGAGTATTTAGTTCGAAATTAAATGAGTCACGTTTTTAACGTCGCTAATAGACGCCGTATGATTTTCTATTAGAAAGTGCATTGGAGTACGTAAATACGTATATTCGTAGTGTGACAAGAATATTAAAGATAGCAGATGATGTGTGCTCTGTGTAAAATACTTTGACTCGAACTTGACTCCAACTCAAATCGTACGTGATTTTTTATGTAATTCTATGTTTCTCTCGTTCTCTCCCTATATATATGCACAGCCTGACAACGACGATGAGTTCGATTATCGATAATGTTAATTCATAATATTATCTTTAGAAGCTGACGGATATCGCGTCTTGCGTTCTCAAAGAAATTTGTGAAAGCAATAGACATCGTGGTATGATGAAATGTGTACATGTATTCTGTAAATAGAATGACCGGTGAACGCATTCGGAGACGACGTACTCTATATAAACGGCATCAAGTGCAACAGTTGGGAAATGCTGAGTGCAACGTGAACTAATTTTACATACGCTGCCGATACGTATCGCCGTCGTTTGTATACAGATTTACACGGAAAGTACACATTTCCCTAAAAATATAGATAATTAAGCGAAGAATGAAAGAAGACAAGGTTGTGAATACAGTGTTTTATTAACACAGACATTTTGTTTATACTCGAATGTTTTGTAGACACGTTTAACATCGTATTTATGCGATTAGTGAAATGCAACTGTAAAATTTATATATTCATTAATGCTATAGCGACTTATATTATATGTACATAATTTAATTTTCGTGAAATAAAAAAATTCATTTCTTGAACTTCATGCTCAGGTATGATTCTAGTATCCATGTTCTACTACCAATTCCCCTAACAAAAACCAAAATTCAATTTCATTGATAATTATTTGTTTCTGCGATGTTAAGGTTACATTGTATGCACTGATTTATATTTTCGAAAATTTACCGCGTATGAATGAGATATCACTTGTACATTACTTATACGCTCGGTCATCCTTGTTTGCAAGTTGAACGATAATGCACAATGGTATCCCCTAAATTGACGAGTGTAATTTCTCGATTGTTGAAGGGTTCAGCAAAAGCTCCATTGAATGTTTTTCACTCTTTGTCACTTTTAACGAAGCTTTCTATTTTCTATTATTTTTATTCGCAGCGCGTTAGAGCCAATTAGTTTTCAGCGTATGTATTTCTACTACTCCAATCATCCGATACAATATCGCGGTTTAAGATAACTGAAATAATCATTGACAACGATACTGTACCTGTAATATAAACGTTCGTAATAAAGGTACTAATGTTATCACCATTTTATTACTTTATTAGATCTTTTCCTTAGTTCTACGTTTTGAAATTTTTCAGTTGCCTATTACATACGATATCTTTGCATATTTATTTCGTCGAGCAGGTCGAACGTTGCAATAATTGCTACACGAAAATTGAATATAAGCATTATTACGTTTATGTAATCCGTGTAAATGTTGTTAATACGAATGTATCGTCTCGAAATAATTGCCATTGGGTTACACATAAAAGTATACAATCAATAAGACCATACATATGCACGAACAACAGGTGGAACGGAACACCGGTGATTTATTTTCGCAAAAGTTATCGTGACCTATTGCCAGGACTTAATTGTAGATCTAAATGATACACGTGGACGCCATCAACTGGTAGCATTTAATCTATTACATGTTACGGTGACAGTTTAATTGTTTCATTTTTTGTTTTCGCCGCACTCTGAATCGATTCAATCGCTCGCCGTGCCGGCTCACCAACTACGAATCATTTTCATCTGAATAAGAAAACGGAGATATTTCCAATATTAGCCTTTGAAGCTCATTTATCAACATCGCTTTCATGTATGGATTGCGTGTATTATTTACAAGGGCATACAAAATCAGTACACGGGAACAAGATGCATATTACACAGAGTTACAGACGGAGGAGAAGTACCATGAGCGAAAGTTAAATGCAGACCTAAAAAAAAAAAAGTAGACAAATCAAAATGAAGAAAGTGAGTAGGAAGTGATGCGCAACTATTTTTTCACAATTATCTCACCGCGAGGGGAGAACATATGCACTCCGTGATTCATTCCGCTTCGACTGTGCACAACACAGCGACCCTGTTCCCGAGTTGCTAATTCCACTGATTCGTTTTCAATGTAGCGAGGAACAGGATTTAATTCTAACGCCTACGTCAAGGTGTAATCGAGCGCGGCTTCGCCGCAAGCACTTCACAGACGTACCGGCAAAGAATGCATCGGGGTGCTAAAGTTGTAATGCAACTCGAAGAATGCGTAACAAAACACGGCCGTTCTCTATTTTCGAGAAGTGGCGTGACTAGGTTCCCGTTTAGCGCGGATGAACTTTCAGCCCCCGATAAAAAGACGACCGATATCACGGACGTTCCGTTATTCTAAACAGTTCCACGGGTAACCGATGCATTGAAAAACCGAACAATCCGTGGAACTTTGCGCTGCATTGCCGGGATCATTCTTTTGTTGTGTGTTGTCCGAAAGTGTGTATTAAGTTTGAGAGTATCAAGAAAGTGCAGTAAAAGAGAAAATGCAGAAAATGCAGCAAGAAAGTAATCTATGTAACCTGAATAAGGATTGCCGACTGTTCGATTGTCGATTGCGTTGTATTCCGCAAAGCCTTTGTTCATTATATGTAATGGATTACAATAACGCTTTAAAGAAACTTGACGATTACTTAGAGCGGCAGCGGACCGTTGATATTCTCGTAACAATTGGCTGAGATGGAGTACGTCGATAAAGTCTCTAGTCTAAAGGAAATCTGCTTTTTGGGACGTGGTTCAGTATGTATATATTGAGAAAAAATGGAAGAGTAGGATTATCTAGAGATTACTAAACTAGAGATTATCTAGGATTTAGTAGGGAATAGGGAAAGGAGTTTAAGGTCGATGGTTGAAGATGGCTAGTCGCAAAGGTTGGGGTTGTTAAGCGTCGCGAGGAGGTTCGAAGTATTTGCAATCGGAGTGGAAACGTGAAAATATCGGATATCTATGACTAATATAGACTGCGAGCCATTCGCAGTTGCGATTAAAGTTGACTAGGAAAGGAAGATAATTATGTCGGTGTACAAAAATTGTCGCCAATGACGATTAATTAAACACTCGAATTATTCCAGATGCATCATTTTACTTCTGCAACTCGAATTTAGAATAGTCAAACCTCTACTACTCGAAGTTTACCTCTACAAGTCGAACTTCTATCGATGCTGCCTCTGCAACTCGAAGTTTACAACTTTGTGTCAGATATTCGATTGTCTGCTTCCTTTCAGCCGTTGGGATTGTCTCAAAACATTAGACGGGAAACATAAAACGACCACGTGCATATCCATGAAAGCTAATCGTTTCTCGTTCAATTTTCATACATAAACAACGTGTTAACGCATTAACTCGTAGCAAAATTACCGACTGTTTGAATAATGAGAAGTCGGTACATATACGTATGTATAGTATGTATAGTGATCTAACTTTCGTCTTCAGATTATGTTTGTATACGTGCACAATATAAATGCAATTCACGCGGAAAAATTTAATATGCCTCCGTTTCCGTCCTCGCAAGGAGGAAAGATAATAGTCATACAAAGCCTCTATAAGTCGAATTTTCGTGTATTAAACCTCTCTTACTCGAAACCTCTACAACACGAAGTGTTTTCTCCTCCCTTGAGATTCGAGTTATCGAGGCTCGACTGTATTATTAAGGATTTGCGATAATTCGTCGATACTTGTGCGACTAATCAATTGTTCCGTCGTATGTCTTCTTCAATGAGTTAAAAGAATTCCACTTGTTTCAGTGAATACAAATCTACAAAATCCTTAATACAAAAAATTGGGATCATCTTATGATCATGTTCATCATATAATCGTAATTACAGTGATGTTCCCATTACAGGTTATCGGCCTGCAATATCTAGCGATGATTGCTTGTTAGGGGTGTGTGGATATCGAAATCTCGGGTATACGTCTACATACTCGACAATTGCAAGGTTTCGAAATTCCAACCTGAACCCGTAAAGAATTCCTAATTCGACCTAGAACCCGTAATTGTGGATATCCGTACACCTCTATTGCTTGTGGATCATGTTTAATGATTTTAGCACGAGCGTGTAATAAGCTATTCAATTCAATTGAAAAACGTGTAAATCGTGAATACATATTCAAATTGGTTGATTCCCTTACTTCCTATAATTCTGTTCTCATTGAACTCGTTCACTCCATGATTATATCATGGGAATGCAATGTGGAATGTTTAACTGGCGGCTAGCGTTGCTCTGATACATTACTCGGATTTATCTGTTCTCATTTCAGTTTCATATAGTCGGTCCGTACAAGCTAGATTACAAAATACGTAATAAGAATGCGTAATTGTGTTTCTTTCAACAGCCAGATCCGAGCGATATCTATTTAAAGGGATAATTGCCATTTTCACTTTATGATTTGCAAATAAATGAATAATAGTACACCACTGTGCTATATGAACGTAATTTTATCAAATTTGCCGTAGATATGTGAACGTCGATAAATTACATTGCATTCATTATTTCTGTGACAGAAATAAAAATGATTTTCTCGTCTAGGTAACTCAAAGGGTGGCCCAATCAAGACTCTTAAGTATTAAATTTTCTGTGTTACATGTTTCTTCTTCAACAAACCTCTAATTGGGTGATGCTTGGATATCCTGACCTACCTGACGCTATAGCTTGTTAGATATGGCAAGAAAGGTCTAACTATATTCGTGGTCTTCGTTTATCTTTACGTAAGAACGGAAGGTACCGTTGCGTTACTCAGGTAACTGTTACAGGTAGAGAATGTAGCTTAAATGTAGTATACTCCAATACCGTAACATCACTTACGTTTTGTTATCTTCATCGTAGTCAGTCGCTGTATCTGTAGATTGCTGATTGATAAAGAAAGCTCTGATATATGATAATTCTATCGTGCCAACTCGTACGTTGTGTCTGAAATTGCGGTGTGAACTAGATTCATATGACTCTTGAGACTGTGAGTTGAATTTGACGAGCTTTTTTGCTCCAGAACCCTCCAATTTAATCATTTGTGAACAGGATACTCCAAACTGTAATTAGGTCTTGGAGGACCAATTAAGCTATTCAAGAAGTTGATGAACTGTTTCTCTTTGTGTCCCGCGTTCGAAGCGGACACTGTCTACATGAATAACTTGAACATGAAACTATGTAATCGTCATTTCGAAATGTTGCAACAGTAATGGCGATTTGGTACAACTATTTGACTTAATATGGTACAATGGTTCGAATTTGGTAATGCACGCATTGAAGAATTATTCAAATTTGTAACCACTTCGTTTTGAAACGTTTTGTCGACAACATAGATTAACTTTCTCATCCCTTGCGTATGTTCCAAAAAGAAATTTCGATTAATATTCTTCTCCTTCTTTTAATATTAGATTACAAAACATAGATTCGGTTCAAAAATTGTACACACGCGAAGAATCATTGGCCGCCCTGTAATTATTTACAATAATTTATAAACTCGACAATTCCGAGCTCCCGAAAATAATACTTTACTGCAATATAAATTTTCAAATGGTTTCCACGCAAAAATTATCCGCCCTCGTGTAACATGGTCCTGGTCATGAAATTATACCATGATGAAATATTGATCGATCGTCCATCTATCGAATCTTCGATCGTCCAATTATCATCTTCAAGTAGGTCACGAAATTTTGCTGTGCCTAAAAGTTCGCCAGTGTGCCACGAATGGAAATGCTCGAATGAACGTGTTCAACGAATGTTATCACGGTATGTTATTATATGGGTGCGCCCCGTAATCGGTAAATCGCGAAAACACTTCGAGGAGAGCAGAAGAAAATTTGCACGCGATTGTAGGATCAATCACGTGAGTAATCTCTCGGTTGGCCGCGTTATCGCATTTCAACAGCCACGGACAAACGTTGTTCGTCACTGGTGGATTTATTCAGCCGGCATGCGGTTGGTTTGCCGCAGGAATTTAATTGCAACCGAAATGGGAAGTCTTCCCCGAAGTACGTTGAGAAATGGTTGAACATCACGTTGATAAGAAAAGGGGCAGACCCGCGAATGCTGTTTAACTTACATTTACGAAAGTACGATTTATTGCGTATAATCAGTGGCTGCCTTTCTTCGATATATTGGAAGATTAGAACGGAAATATTACTATGCGACGTATACACAAAACGGCTGTTGGAAGCAATTTGTGTGTTAATAATGTGTTTACATTATTGTATTGCTATTTTCCATTTATACGAAATAATCATCCGTTCATTTCATTTGAAAAGTTCAAGCTCATTGATGTACACGCGAAAATAATAGCATCGGAAGATTCATTGCAGAACCCGCCGTATCGTATGACGAATATTGAAACGTCTCCTTGTTATATTCCCATAATTCTAGTTGCGACTCTGCACTCTGCACTCAGAGCGTTTGGAATGTTGAATAGTTTTTACCAATATTGAATTGGCAATGAACATTGCGAAACTTTAATTTCTTCCATAGTAATGGGCATTACGCGGTTGCTCCGAAACTTACGCGGTTTTATCTATCATCGCGAGATTAACCGAATGTATAAATAAAGTTGATAATGATAATCGAAAACTGTTTTCTTGAACTTCTTTGGGTTAATGTATGCCAATTAAATTCGTATCATTGTCGGTTCAACTTTCTTCTTTCTATGGAATGGAAATTAATTCGCATGACATTCGACGCGTTCGCTGCTGTATCTAATAGAATATTTTGCACGTGCCGATTTCCGACGATTTCAAACGCTGAATTCACACGCTTCAATGTCCGTGGCATTGCAATTACGGAGGCACATATTACAGAAGTTTTGCAGATTTTGTATTGAAGGAGTTGTCCAGCTACGATGAAACTTTTTTCCTAGGTAGATATTATTGGTATTGCTACTCTCGATTTCTTTTTCAGATTTTTTAATCAGGTTCGCCGCAGTTAAAAAAAAATTAAAGAACCGATTTTTCGTGGTTTTTTTGCGTGACAGAGTTACTTGTACGGCGCGCTTTCGTCTATGCTTGATCGAACAACTGTTTTATACAATGTTTAATGTTTTTACATTCAGCAAACCAAGTAAATATAGAGCGTGAATAGTACTAAGTAATTAATTAAGAAGTTATTATATTTCAGTTGATTTACTATCAATAAATTTTCATAATAATTTAAACTGTCTTGTTATATTCCTTCTAAAAATACTCTTAATAGCAATCTTATATAGCAATATATGCAATATTATATGGCAATGATATCTTAGTTAAGATGGGTAAGATAACATTTTGTCGTATTTAATTGATTATTCGTCGATGTTTGTTCAAAATTACTTCGGATCATTTGCTACCCGTTATAAAGAGAAATATTCCTAACATATCACGAATGGAAAATTTAGAAAAGTTGCGAGGAACTACCGTTAAATGTTAAATGGTTCTTACCAGTGCCAGCTACAAATTAAAATCGTATGATCCAGTCTGGAATTAATTTTATCATAATTACAATGACATGGCACAATACAGCCACGCGCATTCATATACACTTTCTATTG
Source organism: Nomada goodeniana (assembly GCA_963969485.1). NCBI lineage: Eukaryota > Metazoa > Arthropoda > Insecta > Hymenoptera > Apidae > Nomada > Nomada goodeniana. The sequence continues at coordinate 29,269,107 of OZ018299.1, forward strand.
GTGATTCTGCATCGAACGGCTCGTAAAAAAACGACGTTTTAATAGATAATCGCACTGGAACTACGTTTCATCTGCATCTTGCGATGATTTCACAGTGATAGCAGGGATAGCAGATGATATACACGGTTGAATATTTGTTCCTGCGATACTTTTTATAACGCGGCATACCGATCGATTCGCATATAAATTATTGACTTGGAAAATCTTGTTCTCTATTTTTTTTTTTTTTTTTCGTGGCGCAGTATCAAAGGACCAGTCTATTATGTTACAAGCTAGTGGTTTTTTAAGGCCTTCGCGGCAAGGTTTTATTATCGTTCCGTTCTTACAATAGACCTCTCACGAGTTTAATAACGCTATTTTATCGATAACTCATACTCGTTGCCCTACTCGTTAACCCCGGTTTGACCGTGGTTCATTATTCCACGTGCTCTTCGATTCCGCTGTATATCTGTACGCGGATCGGTGTATGTATGGAGGAGTGCGATACAGTGCCGCGCGGTAGACGGAGGGCGACGCGACGTCGAGGAAGTTCGGCGAAGACGCGTTCCTGAATAAAGAGTTGGTCGCTAACGAGCATTCCACGTGGTAGCACTGTTACGCGTTAGATTGGAACCGCGTGTACTTTTGCATCTTATGGATTAAATTGTTCGCCCTACATTACCCGGAAGCAGTTCGATTTGCGGAACCCCGACAATCCCACAGGTACATTGAGAGCTGAAACACATTCGTATCACCCTCTTACGTTCGAAGCATCCAATGTCTGTTATAACTGCACTAATAAAACGAGAAGACATTTGATTGCGTAACTTTGCGTTAACGCATCATATCGATTATATCACCGTTCTCTGTAAAGTAATTAAAGTTCAAGCGTTATCCAAGCGTTACGGAGTAACGTATTCTTCCTTTGCAATTCGAAGGATTTGATTACGCGGGTTCATATAATAGTCAATACCTCACAAGAATCGCGATGACGAGCATTGTACGTCTATGCGAATAAGTGTAATGCACTATTGCTCGCGTGTTCGCCTATCAAGAACTCAATTTATTTCCACTCGAAACATTTACCATTTGCACTCAATGCACCGAAGGTTCGTGTGCACTGGACAAGTTTATTCACCCTTAACTCGAACGAAAAACCCGTGCGCCCTATGTGATAGAATAACAATAATTATTACAATAATAACAACAATAGTAATAATAGTTTAAGGTTGTCTATAATGAACAACACTGGTTATTGTCATTAGTATTATTTGTTTTAGGCTATGCTACAACAATCTGTTTCATGGTTCCCATTCTATTAAATACTTTAAACTACGTTCGGTTCGAAAATTGCCCGTCAAATTAAAATCCCTACATACACCTCGAGTTACCGCAAATTCATTAAAGCTTCAGGACTAGAAACATTCGATTAGGTTCGCGGTTATTTAGAAATCAGGATTCAGTATACATATCATACAATTACGTTTATTTAATTAAATCCACAATAACTATATTTCATTAAATCTACGTACATAAAACAACTAAACTACGCGTACATTCTAATAAATAATCCATAAGGTTTAAGTAAATGCGATCAATACGAACTCTCGCCGATTTTCATTGACGAAGTAGAATACGAAGTACTGTACACTCTTAGTACACCTCCTCCTCCTCCTCCGCGAATTCAGGTACATCGCGCCTGAACCGGAAACCACCGGACAGTCCGAAGGTTGGATCAGGTCTTCCGCCAGGTCCGCGTTGAACTTGACCGAATCCCCTGACGAAGCCCTGTTTGTAGTTGCGCTCCACTTGGACGCCCAAATGCGGTTGAGCGGCTTGTCCTGGACGAACGTTCAGTCCACCGTAGGTGTTCGCGGTCATTCCATTTCTGTCGTAGACACGCTGATGATAGTCCAAGTCCAATGATGGGCGACGATCCGGACCGCTTAAGGGTTTGGTTCCTTGAATCACGAGGGATCCTTGAGGATCGGCTTCTCGTCGGTATCTGGGCGAGTCCTGGAAGAGAAAACAAAGTTCATTCTCGATTAAGTTGGAAAACCGACCGGAAATGTGATGTATTTACTTTGGAAGAAGTGTTGGAAATTATTCGGTAGACGTCGGATGGTGTATTGTCAATATTTTCGGGTTCTCAATATTATTGTGCGTGTGAAGGGAAACTCGGACGACCGGTGTATACGTTGTCAATAATGTTGAGACCCTTGAAATGTTGACAGTACATGTTGACTGTCCGGGGCCCCCTTTAGGGGAAGATGTTCGAAGTCAGGATATAGATATGGAAGAGGACAAATTGGGGTGGAAATAGTGGTAGTTATTGTTTGGCGAAACGAAGCAGGGATGCGAGTTCATTTCTGGAATATCGGGGGATGTTTAGTACTATCGGAATATTACATTGGACGAATAAATTGAAATTTTCCAAAGAGCTTTGATTATTTCGTTATAACAATTTCTCGAAATTGTTGTTCCTCGAATTGCTTGTTGCTCAGAAAATGTTCCTCGCAAAATCCATGTACGAATTGCCGTTTTCATTCTGTTCTCAAACATTTAGATACCGAGAGAAATGCGACAAACGAAATAAGAAGAACTCCCCTCAATTTTGCATCAATTTCGGAGGGATATTGTAAAGTGGATGAAAGTATACTTACATAGGACTCCATGAGAGACTCAACGTCCGATTGGGCAGTGGTGTACGCAACCACGGCGAACACAGCGAGTACAAGACCGATGAATTTCATTCTGAAGATTTCTTGATTCGCTTCGAACTGTAGAGGCACAAGATGTCTTAATGCTCGTGAGTGGAGCTGAATGAATTCTATGCCATATTCGGCAGGAGCTTACTCTTATATAGGAATTCCGTGCTTGGAAAATTTTCCCTGTTTTCTTTGTGACACTCGCAACCGGGGGATCACCGTCGGTTTCTTATCCGGTTCTATCTCTGTCTCTTTGCACTCGATTCTTCCACGAGACCGAGGGGAAGTCCTGACTGCGGGTCACCAAGGGTCATTAATAACAGTTCAATTACTCGTACTTTCGATATTATTCGTTGCCGCGCGTTATCGTGCAGCCTCTATTAAAAAGCGAACAATGTATATCGATGTTCTATTATTTATAACTTTCATAGTTATATATTTTTCTTTTAATTTCGTTATTGTACATATTTGCGAGCAAGTGTAATCTGCGGAAGACCGAACTGTGAACAATTATTGCAAAGGGGAATTTATAGCGGTGTGTGTTTTTTCTTCTTGCAGCCGAAGTATTAGTAGAGGAGAACGAATGAATGCAATTCGATGCAACATTCTATTTTTGTTTTTCTTTGGGAGAACCTAAAAGTAATAAATGAATGTAATGTAATACGTTTGGTGAACAGTTTTCTTCGCCGGAATTTCAGTCTCGCTCAATATTTAAAATATCGACATTCAACAGAATCTTTTAATGTGTGCGGCTAATCCAGTTTACGGTAACGCGGAACATGAAATCGATAACAAACGCGACAGAACTCCAATATGTGTTCGTTTAATTTTCTCCATGTGGCAACCTCCGGTGCGTAATATTTGCATTATCTTTGCGAAATTACACATGCGATGCGTTCCGAAGTAAATGAAAAATGACACATCCCGCACGAATGAGAGAAAGTTAACTTCTATTCCGTCGTATCTTAAATTTACATATTATTTCTTTCGCATTTACTTTGTTGCTCCAAAGTTGAAAATGATATATTGCACATGTCGCGGAGCCATTAAACTCAATGCAACAAATAAATCAATTTTATTACGTGTTCAATTTTCGCAGTTACAAAAATTGATCAGGGAATAAAATTTATATTAATCCAACATCAGTAGCGCTCACTATTTTCTACTACTTCTTCCATTCGATTTACGCAAAACTGCAGTTCCACTAACGGAGCACTCTAGGAATGCAATTTCTGGCGGTGTTTTTTCTTTTTCTTTTTTAATCATAGGATGAATACCACGTATTATGAACACCGAGTAACAATAGGTGCCACACACAGTAGCGTGTTCTCTTTCATGGACGGCCTTCATAGTTCATAGAAACATAATGCACGTTCCACCGTTCTTTGTAATAGACGGGGAACCCCTAGGGACCATAGTCATCACGCAGAATCTTCATCTTCCCCGATTACCGCCTGGCAGACTTTCCATCTTCTCAACCGACACGCGAGCAACAGCGATATGCATTGATAACAGTTAATCTTGTCTGGAGTACATCCCCGTTAAGAATATTTGTCATCCAGCGAGATTAATCTGGTTATTCCCTGCGAAACTGACTCGCGACGAAGCGAGGCGAACTAATGATAACGAAAGGAAAACACTTGCGCAGCATCCGCTCGACGGTAGTCGAAGATTGAAACCCGTAGATGCTACCTCTCAATATTGCTACCTGTTGACGCTGGAACTATCAAGCAAGACAAGCTGACTTGTTTCAGATTTTTTGGTGTCAAGTTACTGATATATAGGTATCGTTGTAGTTCGTGATAACTTTTAACTAGACAGAATGACAATTGTACATCTCCATTAAATGTACATACAACGACCTTCGTGTTCTTAATTTGTCTAACGTGTGCTATCTAAATGGTACCAAAATCGATCATTATAATTTCGATAATGATAAAATTGCTTCCATTGTTAGCAAGTGAATCGGCGATATCAGAAATGACGTAGCTCGATATTTCAAGAATTAAGTTAACGAAAAGAAATTCCTGCAGAAACAGCACAAATCGTCTATGGGCTAATTTGTAAAAAAATATTATTTCCTTTCATTTCTGAAAAACTATTACTACATCAATACTATCATGTGCTATTTACTATTATTTTTATTAGATTTATTTATTACTGCTATGTGATTATTATGTACTATTATGTTCGATTAGTTTATTGGTTGCGATCAATGGATCGAAATTTCTTTATGCAACAATTTTATTGTGTACAATCACTATACATTACGTTCGGTGACCACGAGGTTTTATAGGGTCAATGGATTCTGCTCTGATGTACGCTACGTACGATACAATCTTGCGTAAATAGTGTACATACAGTATGTACTGTAGTCCTCTAATCATTGACCTCGTGCATAAGATTGTCGCACAGTAAATTGCAACTGACTTTCAATTAGCGGAAGCCGACGTTAACATTTCCCATTGAATATGGAAGTTAACAAGAATATTCCATCTGATATTTGATCGGGAAAAGAAATGCAAATGTTATTACCGTTTAATTGTGCATAATCGTCTCATAAATCCTGTTTACGATCGAAATAATTGTATGTCGCAGACAAATTAAATATAATATTGAAAGTGACCAGCTGCTGCTTGCACGAACCTGTTTCCTGGAAGTTATTGCTCATATTTACGCCACGAAAAAGGTGATGATTTTGAATGGTTTAGCATTTTGTGCCATACTTATAAAATTACTATCGAGTGCCGAAGGCACTTCTTCTGTTTCAATTTATCTGTTACTTCCACACATTTTCTTCGTGCACCGCATTTTTAAGTTTATTGATATATATATTTATACATTTTCGTATGTTTAATTATGATCTTAGAAATCCGAAACATTTTCGATACATATTTCTTTTATGCGGTACAGTAATGTCTTGAACCAAGCGAAAGATTTCTACACCGTGCAAGCGAAAAGTTTATCCCCACCACTGCGGGGTATATCCCTTGAGGCGTCCAGAAGTTTACTTGGCGATCAGTGTAACGCGATCCGGGCTCGGGTATATCGGTGAGCTAATAGTAATTGAACGATGAAACTTTGCCATTTCTCATCCTTTTCTTATGAAACTTTTACATAGCATAGCCGACAATTTTCTGATTAAAATGACACCAAACACGATATAATTTGGACTATATTTACTGCCTTAATTAACGGTAATAAGTTTCGACCGCAGAAAAGGAAAGCTGGGAAAAGAAAAGAAAATTTCATAAGAAAAGGATGTGAAATGAAAAAGTTTTATCTTTGCGTTAGTGTTATTTCACCGATACGCTGGATATTGTTTTTTGGCTTGGCTGCTCGGTTCTCTTTCTTTACTCGTTGTCCTTTTCTACGTTCGACGCTGTCGGCAAATTTCAAACAATGTAGGAACTACTCCATATAAACGAACGTTCAGACCCGAGGCTTTCGCTTCGATCAAGACATTACTGTATCGAGGTTCTTGTATATAAATGATTTAATAATGAACATTTTTATTTCTAGCTCAAAGCTGTTCTAATCCGAATTTTGTTCTGTTTCTTCTGTGCGCAGGTGAATTTTCTATTAACACAGTTCACAGCACTGATATTGGCTGGATTTTTAAGAACATTTCTTAGTCCCGTCACCGTAACCGCAGCTACCAGACATGTGTTTGGTCTCGTCATCGGCCTCGCGCTTGGATATTTCTGCTTCGGCAGGTAAACAAGCCAACCTGTAGAAAAACGAATCAATTAATCTAGAAAAAGCTCGTACCCTTAACAAGCATGAGAGTGTTATGCAGAAAAATGGCTTTGCACTCAGGCCTATGCATATAGTGTTCATGATTAATTAATTAATGCATTGAAAAATGTTGTTTTGACTATTTGCGACTGTAAAGGTACTCTTATAGTACACTCGGGCAAATCATATCTATGTTGAATATATCAATATTTATCCATTTTCAAATTCATATTTTCTGCACGAAACATGAATTACCTGCCAAATATAATTGGGTGTATTAAAAAAATTGTAATTTAAATGTAGATATTAGTCAATATATTTTTATCGACAAATATACTTATCGAAACATCGACTTCGGATCCTCGCCGACAGTTTCACCCAACTTTTTCCTACTTCTTTCGATATGCCTTGTACATACATATATCATTATTCTTATTGTTAGAATAATTAAGTGGCTTAACGTATCGTCGAAGAAAGTATTATTTCAGTTAACATGTCCTCTAAACCGACGGAAGTTTTACATGAAAATAAATACGTTTTAACTAAATAGCTTTTCAAACCCTGCGGTTACATTAATTGAGATTGAACACTGTTGTATCACTATCTACATGTACCTGTTCCTATAGAGGATTTAAAACATTGCAATATTTTGCAATATAATTAAACCCACCTCGATAATTTAACTAGCTTGCTTCGTTAAGAAAAGAAAGTCATATATTTTCAGACAGGCGGTACACCTTGCAGGCCTCCCCGCCTTATGTTACATCGCAATGCGCACACAAAATCCCCGCAATATCCAGAGGCAAGTTACTTACAACGATACATTCATAATTACTGTATATATTACCGTACATTACTTTTCACACATTTCAGCCGGAGAAAACTATTCCCCGAACTGGTGGGCAATTTGTTTTAATTTCGAATAGTTCGTTTTCGTAGCGATCTACGCTTTAAAAGAGCTTAAAAGTTCAGCCAACGCAACATTTATGTCTTTTCAAGACAATAATAACGTTCAATGAAACTCCAAAGCGTTCTATAAATAGAAATTCGTAAATATTCGGTTGTTACACATCAAAGTTTATCCATGTTTAAAATGTCTCGTATCTGTGATTACATGCAGTAGCACAGCTTGGTACAAAACGCATTCAATGATATTATATTTCTTCTTTGTGAGTAAATTCCTGTACGACTGTCGGGATATAATATAAAGTAAGAAAAGAAAAAATTAATATTTCGATGGATGTTCTGTAAACTCTAATCTGTCGAAATCGTTAAACAAATTTTTGTTTAATATATATATTTATCGTTTTCCAAAATAATTTCAAGTATGAACGTGAATCAATTTATTTAAAAATCTGTAAAATTGTAGACAGATTGTATTGAAATTATAAAAATTATTTTAAAACAATAATTGAACAATTCGTAGCTCCGGTGGATCAATAAAATAGGCAGTGTGATAGGGTATATATTATAAATAGACAGATAATGTCAGATATTAAAGAATGATCCCTTGCCATACTCATTACCATTACCATGGTTAATGATACCATGTTCCTTGATCCTAGTTCCACGAACTTAACGACTCGTCTTCGTAATGCGTTTCAGGGTTGTGTTGACAACAGCTATGCTCTACTTATCTTGCGTGCATTACCATCGACAGATGTACAATTACGGTTCATACACTCTCGATATCACTGGTAAGTACATAGGTGTACGATCAATTTGAAAAAGAACCATGTTCAATAAATCACAATAATCCGATTCACTTTCCTGCACCTCTTGAAAAACAATTTTCGGATACTTCTGAGGATTCGCGAAAAGAAACGTTTCAATTATTCAAGTATTCGGACGAACGATTCGCAAGATCGATATACTTGAAACTTTGCCGAACAAAAATTGATCTCTGTCTGTCGAATTATTTTTAGCGATTTCAGCGCGATTAATACTCCAGAATTGTCGGTTGTTTCGTGCAGCTTTATTTTAACCGCGACATTATGTTTCGGCGCATGTATTTATGTGTAACAGTTTATCGTGTCAAGTATCGTGTGTCGTCAATCCGGTTATCCGATCCAGCGTACGTTTTGCGAATGTAATTAAAGTCACAAATAAAAGACACCGCCATCAATATAACAGATTCGTGAACAAATAGGGGTAACGAAGGATGCGTACAATTCAAAAAGAAATGAAACACGACATCGCATAGTAATTAATAAGGGGTTTTCAGAATTAAGAAAAAGCGGTGGTTGTGCGGCGTTCCGCGTGAAGGGACGCACGATTCATAATTAAAAAGAGAAAAAAAAATCTTTTCTAAATAAAGCTCACGGTGCACCGTGTGCATTGCAGGGCCACTCATGGTGATAACGCAGAAAGTAACAAGCCTCGCGTACAGCATACACGATGGTTTAACGCGACGTGAAGAGGAACTCACGCTAACGCAACGTCATCAAGCCGTAAAGTGAGTTGACGTTTTGTTTTACAACTATGTTCTCTCAATTGTATTATTATATAATGGACAATGCGTCGACAGAATAAAAAAAAAGAAAACATACATCCGCGTGGTAACATATTATGTTCGTAATGAATTTTTTTTTTGAAACTTACTATCTTGAAACATTTTTTGACATTGGTGCTGAACTTTTCCGTATTTTAAAGAAATTTCCTTGATAATTACGTTCCACAGCACCGTATGACAAAACTTTGCACGATTACTAAATACATTGATTTTGGAAGACTAGATGGATTAACTCCGCATGCCAAATTAACTTAGAAAATTCTGGTCGTAATATGAAAGTCACATTTGTGATAATACTTTCTACAATATATATGTTTTAATATATGTTTTATAAAAAATCGAGATTATTAAAATATTTATATTAGCAAGATGCCGTCGACGTTAGAGTACTTCAGCTACGTCTTCCACTTCCAAGCATTGATGGCCGGACCGGTGATATTTTATCGAGATTACATCGATTTCATTCACGGTCACAATTTAACTGGAGGAAAAGTGTTGACGGTCAGATGTTTTTTTAATCATTATTATTGTCTCTCTATAATAACTAATATTTAATCAACGTTCAATCAACGAACAGACTATGATATTTCTTTAATCATTATTATTGTCTCTCCGTAATAACTAATATTCAATCAACGTTCAATCAACGAAACTACTACGATATTTATTTATTTATTTATTTATTTATTTATTTATTTATCCTCCGCCTCTCTTTTCTCTTCAGGGATACGATAAAAAATCCGCGCACTACAACGAAATAGTATTGGAACCGTCACCCACAACGGTTGTAATCAAAAAGGTTGTAGTGAGCTTGTTGTGTGCAGTTATGTTCGTTACTTTCATTCCTACGTACCCGGTTCAAAAGCTGAAAGGTTCGATATATCGTGCTTCAAATTATAATTCATCGGCGCGTCTATTACATTATATAATGTTCATTATATTTTACTTTATTTCATCTGCAGACGCCGACTTCCTGGAGAACACGACGTTGATATACAAGGTGTGGTACCTGATGGTGGCCACTATGCTTGTTCGTTTTAAGTATTATCATGCGTGGATATTCGCGGATGCCATCTGCAATAACTCTGGTCTGGGATTCAGTGGATATGACGAGAACGGCGAAACCAAATGGGACTTAGCTTCTAACGTAGATGTGTCTGGTTTCGAGGTGATTTGACAAATCTCTATGAATATTATCACGTGCAACTCTTATCTCGTAATAATGTGCAGTGTGTATTAAAAAAGTTTTACTTCTAACGAGGAAAAGTCGCGAACTTTTTTTTTTAGCTGCGGTAACTCAAGTTTGAGGGACGATACCATTCTCCAAAGTAGAACCCCTCCTAAAGTGTTATTTTAAAAATGGTTTGGGATGGACAAATTTTGTTCAGCATTTTCTTTCGAAACATTAGACAACCATGCAACTTTTGTTTGAAAAATATTGTTCTATCTCGAACCGTTTCTGAGATAGTACCTTACGGGTTCAATTCTCGAGGGTAGTTTCGCCCCTTAAACTTGTTTGATTAAAATCGAAGTCTGGCCATTCGCGACCTTTCCTCGATAGCGACAGCAATATTTCCATAGAAAATATAATATAATAGCAGTACGATTACACGTCAAGTTTATTGTATCACTTATATTGTACATATAGTTTAACTGACTTGTATTCTGATTTTTAGATGTCGCTTAGTTTAAAGGACAGCATTGATTGCTGGAACAAGGGAACCAATAGGTGGCTTAGGTCAGTTGTTTACGAGAGAGCCGGCCGTAAGAAACTTATACACACGTACGCGCTTTCTGCCTTATGGCATGGTTTTTATCCCGGTTACTATTTAACATTCACCAATGGAGCCTTTTTCACCGTCATGACGCGCGTTGTACGTATTATAATGTTATACTACTTGTAATTATAATAATAACAAAATAAGTTAACACTTACAGCTAATCAGATCGAACGGAAACGTGGATTTTAATATTCTGCAGTTACATTTCGTAATCAATTGATTATTCGACAAGCGCCTTATCGTTGTTTCGTTTACGTTTTAATTTTTAACAGGCCCGTCGTAATTTGCGGCCACACTTCTTAGGGTCCAAGGGGAAGAAGTTCCTTTACGATGTCCTCACATTTACAGCAACGCGAATCTTAATGGCCTACATTACATTCAGCTTTATACTCTTGGAGTTTGCTCCAAGCATCAAGATGTACCTGTAAGTAGTGTTGAGTATAAGCATTAAACATTCGTCTCTAATAGAACATCGGATAAATTGCAGGGAACTAATACGATGAAAATATTTTCCATGTTCAAGGTATTTATACATGTTCCCACATGTGATAGGTTTAATTATAATAGTGATCGCACCACGTCTTCCGAAGATCCCGTCGCACAAGAAGGTCATTGAAAACGAGTCAAACGCTTCTCAGGAATTAATCAACGGAACCGCGCGTAAATCCATGTGAACGATATTTTAATGCGGCCAAAACGAGGGAAGAAGAAAAGGGAAGGAAGAAAGAAAAAAAGCAAAAGTATCGATCACACAAAAGATAAATATTTTTTATGAATGTTTTAATATGCATATAAATATTATATACACACGCCACACATATTACGTACGATATTAATTGTTACGTGTTACTGGTACAAATTCTATGTCGAACGTGTAAAAAGTATATTTGTTTTATATAATGTGAGTGAATAATCGTATATTTATATGAATGTCCCGTGCATACACTGAGAAGTTGACAGTTAGTTATTATAATATAATGCGCCAGCAAAGGGGGATCATGATCAGAACGATGCGATGGATACGACAGTCTTCTTCTATGTTCCAAACGTTCCTCTCATCCGTGTTCTCTGTTATAAGATACGTTTAGGAAGAGCAATTGTTAATTGATAACATTTCCGTAGGACACGTCGCATGATCGCATTTCTGAACCGTTCGTTGGGTAACTTTTTGCAGTTTTATACTTTTAATGTCGGCAGTGACGTGGCGATTAATTGAAAATACATTACCATTGTCCATTTGCAAAACGCATCGACCGAATGTTTTATTACCATTGACGACGATATTCTGTTCGCGAAATCCGGTTACTGAACAAAAAATTATATGTTGCTCGGCCCCCCGTGATGCGAGTGTTACATAAATACGAATCCGCGTTAATAATATTAACTTTATCAAATTTGCAGACGCCCTTCTACATTATTCTACCGTTGTCTACGGTAAACTTCACTCCTCTTCTAATTTAATTCAACCATGATTTACACCTAATTGCCGTTATTAAGTAACAAAAATTAAAATGGGATAATTCTTCGATTGAAAGGAATTTACAAGTGTCCGGTATTATCAGCAACTTATTGAACCAATAGAACCGCGTTTCGTTCAAAACGATAGAAATGAAGGAATCGATGAATTAATGTAACAATCTCATCAGAAACTGTTTTGTACGAAAAAAATATATAAACGAGGGGGCCCTGTGTTCGGGTTGAAATCGGCAATCGATGACGTTATCATCACGCTCCACCTGCCTGGGTACCCCCTATAGCTGATATCCATAATTCGACCGTTCACTGACGTTTTGCACGACTATTTTCACTCCGTGCCTAATGGAATATCGTCCTTATAATCGGGTAAAGAGAAGCACCGAAACTGTTCGGCACTCCCGAAGCCTTATTACACGGGGTGGCAACGGTCACTTAGGGGAACAGAACGTGCAGTGCGATCGTCACGATCGAGTCGCGGCGATCCCATGATCGCGAGTTCCGATAGAGACTCTCTTATAGTGTTCCCCTGGCCCAAGGAAACATGGTAAAGCCCTCGTTAATTATACGAATCGTGGATGTGCAAAGGGCAGTGACGAGCCAACGAAACGGCAACGAGAAAGGAAAACGACGGAGAGATCGACGTGACGTCGCGGGTATTAATGTGTCGATTGAGAAAGAGAAAGAGGGTTGTTAAACGAAATTTGATCCAAGTGATGTAAAATCTATTTATGTACGGTGCTACTTTAGAAAAACGATCGGCCTTTGCACAACCAGGAGTACAGTGTTTACGATTCGATTGATTCGATTGTCGCGAAGAAATGCTTTCGGTTGGATCACTATTCGGAGTATCCCCAAGGGTCGTACGTGTGCGTATGGTTTCGTCGTGGAGAATGAATGTTTCGAATGAATTGTTGGCATAGAACGAAGTAGGACGTTTTGTCGAACCGATTATCGAAAAGCAATCGAAACGAGGTGAATTCTGTCTGTCGTAAGTAATTATTAGAACGAACAGAGGCGGTTATGCTTTTAATAGAAAGTACAATGATATAAATAAATCCAGTTTCTTAAGACATATTTGTTTCCTAGTTCTTCCAGAAGTCCGAATCGAATTTCATTTAGCAATCCTTTTCCTATCCAAACTTTTTGATTTATTAAAGTCTTTTTTAATTGATATTGACACGAATACCGTTTCCGAATAATTTATACAATTCTGAACGCAAGTTTTGATGCAATCGAAAATTGTCAACTTCCGGCCAAGTTATACTAATACACGTAATACATTTTTAATTGGACATTTAAGTGAGTTCATTTCATCAGAATGCTTATTAAATTTACGCCAATGTTAGATAAAATTCGATTTCAAAAAAATTATTTTTCATTCAAGATATTTGTCTACTAATCTAAAAAAGCATCGTCGAAGCAAACGAAAAAAAATTGTAATCTCGAGAATCGTTCTCAAAAATATTCAATTAACAATCGAAAGTTCTTCCCGTTTTGTGAAACAAGCTAATTTTATCTCAATTTTAATGTATTTCTTTATCAATTCAAACGTGTCGTAACGTATGAATCGTAAGCATGTAAGTGCCACAAATGTTATAGAAATTTTCTTGTTTCTCGATGCCGCCCCAATATCACAAGAGACAGTAAAATACGAATGGAATTGCAGAATTTGGCAATGATGGTAAAGGTCGGTTATGGTTTGGTCATTTTTACCCTGTTGCTGATGATGTGGGCATCCTTGGTTCGAATGCACGAGCTTCCGGTGCAATATCCGCCGTGCTTCTTCAACCCCCTGTGCACCTGTTCAAAAGCCATTCCCGATCTGGGCATAGTCACCTGTTACAACGTGCCGATGCCTCGGATACCGCAACCAATAAACTCGTCCAAGGTGTTCATGCTGCAATTGGAGAACAATGGATTGATGTTTCTGCAGCCACAGTTTCTAATGAACACAGGTATAAAATACGGTACAATGAATGCGGGATTTGAATCAGTTAAGTCAAGGTAGGATGCGATGGAAAATAATATATGGGAGGAAGGGTGTGCTATTCAAATTTTTGTGTAATACTGCAAAAGGGGAAGGATAAATTATAGCTTTGTAAAAAGTTACGATCTAGATAATCAAAATTCTGATATGGGATCGGGAAATTAAATTTTGTTCTTCCTTGCAAGCTATTTTTACAGAGCCTTTTTACAGAATAGACGAGACCGTGATCCTTTTCCGCAGGACAGTGCTAAACATTTTAGTAAAATATCGCAATCTATAATAATTTTTAAACAAATCTTCATCGACACGTTCAGCTACATACATATAACGGTACGAGCGTTCGTAAACAACTATTTATAAAACAAATCCATATCCTCTTAAAATAGTAACCCTTAAAAGAGTATCTTTAAAACATTGATTAAATGAATGTTTAAAACTAAAGGTAGATAATTCACATGATAACGTCAATTGCAATTATTTACAAGTTCGCAGCGCAATGAAAAAACACTGTGTATCAAGCACATACTAATAAATACTAATCTCTTCAGCATTCAAACTAAGTAAAGAATTTCGTTTCTTCTCAAACGTTATTTTCTTCTTTCCAATACTATATAAAAACCATCGTTTTCCAACTATATAAAAATAAAAAAGTTATTCCGAGGACAGTCGAACAATCCGAAAATTCTATCAGACAGAACTGTAACCACTTTTACACAAGAGAATTTGTTACATTACTATTTATACGTAAGTACAAAGAGAAAGGAAGTACCAAAAGAAAATTAATACTTTGTTCCTCGCTATCTAACATGGACCAGGTATAAATTTAACTTTGAATGAAATTTCCAAATCAAGATTTTTCTGCGTTCATGCAAGGATTACGCGGAAGAAGTTTTGTATGTATACACGTATACGAGCCGACAGTACCCAAAGGGTTAAAAGTGGTCTCGAGAGGTCGTTAAATAAGGGAGGCATGTGATAGGGGTTAAGGGGCAGTGACCGCCTGTCGCGGAATAATTCCTTGCATCACCGATTACGTTATGCACGTACGGTGCAGAGTTTTCACACGCACGCATTTCTCCTATCTCTCAGGTCTGTACAACCTACGGATCAAGCATAATCCCCTGGCCGACATCCCAGACGAGGCTTTCCTAGGGCTTGAGAGATCGTTATGGGAGCTCGAATTACCCTACAATCGCCTGGAAAGGGTTCCCAGCAGGTCATTCAGGCATTTGCAGAAATTACAACTCCTCGATCTGACAGGTATCCTGTTTGTCTTAAACGCGTTCAGTGTTACTCGTGACTGATCGATGCAGAGAACGATTGCTTCATAATTGTTTGTCAAAGGGTATTATCTAGGGTATTAATTATATATACGAGAAGTTATAACGAATTTCCGTTTGGACATTACTGTGTAAAACTCTTTTTTTCCTTCAAACAAAGCGTTTTCAATATTTCATAGAAAATATTCTAGTAAATATGTTGGTGCATTAAATTTAGAATTTAAATTATATCTATTAACCGTGAATATTAACTTTTTCATTCTTCTGCGTTACAAATACTTTTAACCGACTAATGCAATGCTTTTCTAACTTCCCTATTCTTTGCGTCCCGCTATATTGAACACGTGAATCGTCCCAGGTAACAAAATATCAAAGATCGCCGCAGACAATTGGCGTGGCCTGGAGAATTCTCTGCAGAAGCTACGACTGGGTAGAAACGCAATCGACAAACTTCCGGCCGATGCGTTCGCCGGCCTCACGTACTTGGACATGCTCGATCTGCGTGAGAATAACTTGAAGGACATCGATCCTTCGGTGTTCAGAGATGGAATGGCACATCTGATACACCTGTACCTAAACGGGAATCAATTGACCCATATCCCTTACGCGCAACTGTCGTCCCTGAAACGTATGAAAATGTTGGACTTGAGTTACAACAGGATATCGAAAACGTTGAGCCAGCAACAGGAACCGGAAATAAGGGGCCTCCAGATGTCTTTGGATATACTACGGTTGGATTACAATCAAATCGAGAATCTGATGTCCGGGGATTTTCAACACTTTTATAAAGTTAACAGGACTTACCTAGACGGTAATCCTTTAACTATGATCGAGGTAGGCTTTTCATTGTCATTCGTGTTTTCTTTCCTCGCTATTAGCATATCACTTCATTTGTTACATTATTTATTAGCGACACGAGCGGGTCGAAGTGCGCGTTGAGAATGACTCAAGCATTTAAACAAGTAGTTGATATTTTTTGTTCCTTTTAATTAAGGAACCATCAATGTTCTTCGAATCGTGACTTAGATATACAATACGATAAATTGCACTTTATATTTTTCAAATGTCGTGCATCCTTCACCTTTTTTTTTGTTCTAACGTCTGTTTTTTCGGGCTCACCCGATTCGGAATATTACAGCATGTGATTGTTGGATAAATGGAATTTTCTAAGCACGAACATAAATTTGTTTGAATGCTGTCGTTTTTTTAGGAGGGCGCGTTCAGGGACTCGAGAATACGAGAGCTTTATTTCAGCGATTGTGATCTAATGGAAGTAAGCTCCCCGGATTTTGCCGGTCTGGAATCGTCCCTCGAATTGCTGGATCTCTCTGGGAACAACATCACTTCACTTGCCAGCCCTATCTTCCAAGAATACGATTTTCTACGCACTCT
Source organism: Nomada goodeniana (assembly GCA_963969485.1). Taxonomy (NCBI): domain Eukaryota; kingdom Metazoa; phylum Arthropoda; class Insecta; order Hymenoptera; family Apidae; genus Nomada; species Nomada goodeniana. Next base: position 29,285,960 of record OZ018299.1, read on the forward strand.
GATCTTCCGTCAGAACAAGATCCAGACATTCTCTCCAGGTAAATCGAGAAATCTCTTAACACTGAACAATATTTAATTAGTCTGCGAAAATATTTTACATGTATATGCTTCGATTCGATTCAACTGTAATTGTCATCATTCGCTTCACTTTTAATTTTGTTTTATCACTGTGCGTCTAAAGGAGTACTGAATCGTCTTTGAGATCGTATCCTACTTGACGAAGCGTTTCTCGAATTTGTTTTTAATATTCAAGGGAGGCCACCTTAGATAATTGTTGCGTGTACATTTGATGAATTTACGAAATTGAAATTCCATCATTCCGCAGTTCTTGGGAATAGCATTAGATTTAGTATTGTCCCGTTTAAGTAAAAATTACTGAGATCCTTGCACTGATATGGATTATACTTCTATACTTTTCAATACCATATAACCCAAACCCCAGAAATATTTCTACGATGTTAAATATAAAGAGTTCAGGTATGGAATTTCTCATTGGGACACTATCACAAGTATTCAGTACGTTTCAAGATTATTCCATTTATCCGACGATAAATCGACGATAAAACCATAAATATTTCTACCAATAAATACATCTAAGCACCAACTAATGCGACAATTCATTGATCATTTATAACTAAACAGTTGCAATCCAGCAACAAGAAACTATTCAGAATATCTGTAACTCCAACGCATTCGAAGCTTTTAAAGCTTGCTACTTCGACCGATGTAACTAATTGCAAGCACCTGTCCATTAGCCGAGGTGTTCAATGGTTTCCAATATTCTTTGTACAACTTGGATCTGAGTGGAAAGGAGAACAGCGTGGTGTCCCTCCAAGATCTGCGACAGATGCGAAACATGCGATTCCTCTCGATCTCGCGGATGCCTCAGCCCACTTTATCCGCGGACGACTTTATGGAATACGGGATGGACATCAAAGAACTTCGTATCGTTCAAAGCAACCTGAACACCATTAAGAATCACGCTTTCATGCACGTACGCGGGATCAAGTACCTCGACTTCTCAGAGAACTCCATTTCCTCGATAGAAGACGAGGCTTTCTCCGAGGTAATTCTATCGCCTTTCTTGCATGTACTCACCTTTCGATAGTTTCGATGCCCTCGTCGCGTGCTACGGATAATTGCTTCATACCACGATTTATACGAATATCAGATTGAATTTTGTAACGGGTTCGGCGAATATTTTTATTTCGAAGAATAGCGGTGGAGGAAATTAAGCTTGAGGGTTGGAGAACTATGTATATGAATAATAATGAACCGAGCAAACGGCACAACTATTATTTAAAAAACGTGTTTGAATAAATATGATTGGCTTTCATTTTATACAGCTGTGTATAGTTTTGTGCGCGCCCTATAGCGCATAGGAAATTCGGTCTTTTAAAGTCACGATGATAACAGCGGGAACGTATTTGTTGCAATAAATATATTTTCAAGTGAACTCTCTTTTTTTTAGTCGAATAGTAACATTATTTATAGAGGTGTGTTAGAAAATTATACATCGCTGCATGGAATTAAGTTGAATTCGTATTTCGGTAAAATTTATCAACAACTATTTCTCTTCCAGTTGATCAAAAATTTGGAGAAAAGTGGCTCACCGTTCCCTTGTCATCTTCTTATCAATTCAGCAAAACCCCAGATTCAATTGCAACTCGTTCGATACACGCGGAATCCGTAACTTAGCGTAATATTTAATTAATCTAGTTTCGTATCGCGTTTCGAGTTTAGGGCCTTGACAGCCGCAGATAATTCCACCTAAAACAGGCTTCTACGAAGAATCGACCTACGAGTGCTTGGCCTAGTGAAGGATCTACGTGCAACACGTTTCACGATTTACAGTTCCATGACACAATTTTCGTATCAGAAATTGCGGCCCATCTCGAAGAGATAATTTTACTTTACAGGTCGGTCATTCGCTTCTGACGTTGAGAATGTCCCACGGTTTCGCCTCCTCCATATCTGAAATACCAATCGCCCCGTTCAAGTTTCTAACAAATCTGCAGCACCTCGACTTCAGTAACAACAAGCTGAAATCGCTGCCGGACACGTCGTTTCACTTTTTGAAACGGATCAAACGGATCGAGCTGCAGGACAACGAGATCGACAATATCAGAAAGGGAACGTTCCAGGTATGAGCCGTGCGTACACTTTCAATTTTGTCCATTGATTCGGTGGTAATTCGTGCGTTGCCGTTTCAATTCGACAAAGGGCGACATACACTCGTACTTGGAGGACGTGAGCTTCGCGTTCAACATGATCAAAACGATTCAGACCCACACGTTCGTCGACTTGCCGAAATTAACAATGATAAATTTAGAAGACAACGCTATAGATAGGATCGAGAGGAGGGCATTTATGAACATGAAGCTGCTGAAATATATTAATCTGCGCGGCAACAAAATAAAGGATATCGCCGACGAATCGTTCCAGGTAAATGCTGCACACACTTTGTTAATCGAACCTGAAATGATTAACATCGACATTATTTTTTTTTTTCACGCGTCTTGAATTGTATTAATTTGTTGCACGATAAATTTGTAATATTTATACACTGCACAAGACTATATATGTGTATTATTTTTGTACATCGATCAAGAAAGTCGAGTAATGAAATTAGGGGAGGAAATATTTCGCGATTTACACAGTCGATAGTATTCGCAATATTGAATTATTCGTTAGTTTAACACGATTTTGATCGCTTTCGCTGAAGAATCTGCCCGATCTGGAGTTTCTCGATCTCGCGTACAACGATCTAACAGAGTTCGATTTCGCCTCGTTCGACCAAGTGGGCACGTTATCATCGTTCAAGGTAAACGCCAGTCACAATGAAATACCGAAACTGTGGATCAACAGCACAACGTTTACACCACCGACTACCAGTAAGTCGATTCTAGAATTCCTTTGGCCGAAGCATGCTTAAAACTCGTAAACCGATTTCGTTAAGCCCGCTAAACGAATGTCGATGAAACCCTCCCGTATGAAACAAATCGACGAACACATTGCCCGTGCACGTCCATTTTGTTCGAATGTGTGTCACGCAATAATTCAATCCGTTCGAATCTACACGGGACATTCGAATGAATGAATTATTTCGCTGTAATCGTTGTCTTCCGCCGACGCTTTTCATATTATAATTTGCCAAATTTCATCACGGGGCCAGTATCTTTGTCGCGTTCTTTAAATTGAATACGATCTCAGGTCCCCATTGACTCGAACATTTAGAAACAAAGAGAATAGCAAGGGAAATGAATCACATACGAAATTCTTGCTATCCTTTTTTTAATATTCTCGCCTTAAGATTTATATTTCGTTCGAGACACTCGGAGGCTCAGAGTGCCCGAGTGTCTCGTAATTGTAGCGGAATGAACGAAACGGGGATCGTGTGAACAATTGCGGAATGATGTCTCTCGGGGCAAGACCTTACGTCTTGAATACGTAGAAATAGTGGCCGCCCAATCGAATACTACACAGCAGCGTAACACGAATTTCTAATTCATATTCTCCCCTAATTACAGTCGGTGGCGCAATCCAGTCGAACATCAAGGTCCTCGACCTCAGCTATAACAACATTTCCGACATAATGAAGTTCTACTTCAAGCCAGTCGAATACTCGCTGACGCATCTCTACTTGTCCCACAATCAAATCAGCAACGTGACCCAAGGTGTTTTCGGAAATATGCCACATTTGCAATGGCTTGATCTGAGTCACAACGAGCTGATGGAGATTGACTTTGACTGCTTCAGAAACACCAGAAACATACAGGTGTTGTCCCTGTCCTGGAATAATATCATGGACATTCCGTCAGAGACGCTCAGGCCGTTGAAGAAGTTGAGGATCGTTGATCTCTCGCATAACAGAGTTAGAACGCTGCAGGACAATATGTTCGCCGATTCAAGTATAGAGAGCCTGGACTTGTCGCACAATCAGTTCATGAGGCTGCCAATAAAGACCATGTCCATCTCGGCGGCCGCCAGTCTATCCATGCTCGACATGTCCTGGAACACTTTGTCGGGGATTCACACCACCGACGGTATATTCAGGCTGCGGGTAAGTCCCCTCTGGTTGTTGATAGTTCGTGGTCCTTTTTGTACGGGTGAATTCGGTTGGATCAGTTTATTGAATTTTGATGAACTGTTGAATCGTAAAATATTTAATCAAATATTTTCTTCGCTACGTTTTGCCGTTTCCCAAACAACTAGCGATAGATTCACTTCTTTAAGGGCCTCTCTAATTTCAGAGTCTAACATGGCTAGATATGTCTTACAATCGACTAGTCAGGCTCGACGATGGGGTGTTCTCCGATTTGCCTTATCTAACACACCTTGATTTGAGCCACAATAAACAGCTACTATTGGAATCCCGCGGAAGAACGTTCCACGGTTTAGAGGACTCGCTTCTCTATCTTGATTTGAGCAACATTTCGCTCCTAAGTGTGCGTGCACGCGTAAATGAATATAAATCGTTCGAAAATATACCGGAAGAGATGTGCCGGCCGTCATTGCAATATGCATTGTTCGCAGGTGCCAGAATTGCCGTTGCGTCGATTGCAAACGTTGTACTTGGCGCAGAACGAGTTGGCATCGATACCAGCGGAAGTGGCATCGAACTTGACGTCCCTCCACTATTTAGACTTGAGCGCCAATGATCTGACGGTGGTGCCGTTGATCACGCACACGCTGCCCGAACTGAAAACATTCAATCTGGCTAATAATCCTATCACCGCTATCAGTAACACCAGCTTCCTAGGCATAGCGGACAGTCTCGAGGAGTTGGACATAAGACGACTGTCCCTGTCGACCTTCGAGGCGAGTTTTTCTTCTCTCTTTTCTAGACGCGAAGAATTGACTTTAATAGTTGTGGGAGGATGCACGAATATCTCAGGCTTCATAAAATTGTTGCCGACAGCGTCACGGTTCGATTGCGAAAATATTTTTGCGTCCTTTCGAATTAATTATGATAATTAGAATACGGAGCTGTGTAAAAAAATTTGTTAGGTCAGACGACAGTCCTGTTCTATTTTACCAATGTACGTGTAAATTTTGTTACCCGTTTGCAGAGCGGAGCGCTGTGTAAAGCAACGAAACTCCGTAAGTTATATATAACGGCTTACAACGGTGTGAAGAATTTCAACTTCCCCAACATTTTGGAGTATAATCATGGCCTGAGGCACCTAGTTATCGACGTAAGCGTAAAATATTGATACAATAAATAGCAAACTATTGCGAACTAAGCGAGGTATTAGTATGTCAAGGTGGACGATACGGGTCCCAGATGTTTAACCGTGATATATTCTAATTCCAGGTGCACAACGACACGAATTTAGAAAAAGAGATGAAAGGAAAGTTTCCCAATAAATTATTCAATATAACGTTAACCGGTCGGGATTTGAAAGATATAAGTCCGGAAATATTGCGAGTATGTAGTCCTAACTAAAACATATTTCAATATATTAGTATTAGAATTCCTTTTTTTTATATCAACGAAAGATTAAAGTCCGAATGGTTATAACGAGCAATTGTAATATTGCGAATATTTGATCATGTCCACAGTATTTTACAAAATCTTGCTCCCGTAAAAATATCACAGATTTCGTAATTACAGTAAAAATCGGTACAGACTGTTGCTTAAGCAACTAGTAAGACGTAATATAAAAAAACAAAGGATTTTACACGCCTTTCTCCTATTATAATTGTTTATTTGTAATACTAAAATATATATATACAATTTCTTAATATTTTATATTATTAGAGTGCGCCATATTTCCATTTAAATGAACATAAAAAAGAATGTTCCTTTTTCCTGAATTTCCTGCAATGAGATATGTCAATCATATTTACGTTTCAGGGCATAAGAAATCCACATTTGCATTTCGGAATGTACAACACTAGTGTGAGCACCGTGCCCAAGAAGGTCTTCGAGAACGCGGAATGGGTGAGAAACGTGACGGTCCATCTACACCACAACGACGTGCGAACTCTTCACAATCCGTCGAATGGATACAAGCCAGGTGTGCCGGGCAAACGATTTCTGCTGAAACTCACAGTGAGAGGAAGCTATTTCAATTGCGACTGTGACATCGGGTGAGTCACTAATTCCATTCTTATCTTGCGGCTCACGTTCGCGCGTATTTGCCACTGGTTTCTCTTCTTCTTTTTTTTGCGACGTCTTATAATCCCCCCCCCCCCCCACACACACACACACATCCGATTAATATTCTCGCGGGACGAAAATATTTGACACGAAGCTTTTCTTTGATCATTCAAATTATTTTATCGTTCGAATTGTTTATTCCACGTCAAAGAAAAGCAACTGATAACTTAGGATGATCGTCACTTTGGGGAATTTCCGTGTCTTTCGAATCAGTCACACTCGACGATGCGCTATCAGAATCGATTTGTTCCCGTTTTATTAATTAATAAAACGGGAGCATATCGCGCGTCGATTGCACAGCGATACATTTTCACCCGCTATTTTAGAACGAAGTTTGGAATCTCGTTTCACAAAAATAGCGACACAACGTTTCGGCTAGACGTATTCTTTCGAAAGGACCGAGACCTCTGGGAGCGGAAGAAATTAAAAATAGAAAATACGAAAACGATATTCAACGATGTACATTTAATATTTTCCGACAACGTGTCCGATAGAGATCTCGTTCGAAAACGGAATCGCCTGTTCCAGGTGGATGGAAAATTGGCAGAGGAAGCACAGACAGTACCAGGAGGATCGTTGCACCACGTACAGCGAATTCAAGAATTTCGACCGCGACGAGGAGGACGACGAGTTCGATTGCTGGGACAATGCCTGGGACGACGATCTTCGTGAATCGTTTTGCTTGAACAAGAACAACATGTCGGTTATAGAGGCGTTGAAGAGCGAGCTTGAATGCGGATGGGCAGCGGCGAGTAATATCCACGCGCCTCGTCATTTCGTTCTAATTCTCGTCGCCATTTTTGCAGCAGCGATCTATTAGATTTTTACCTTTCGCCGTGTATTTGCATTTCACGCATTACGGATCACTGTCCTTTTCTCTGTGATGCACGTCGATTTAAAGCGCGGCCACGTTACTTTCGCTTGTCTTCTGCTGAACAGATACAGGCGAGGGAGAGGCTAAGTGGACAAACGGTGAAAATTTGTATGACGATATTTCATTAATATTTTCGTTGTAATTTCATCGCTCACTATAAATATATTTTCATGGCGCATCCGATGATTCGATGCAGACTTTGAAAAATCAACCTCACGTTTTTAATACAAGGGCCGGTGACGTTATTTTGTTTTTAAAATTCGTTTGATAAATAACTACGCGCTCGCGTGACTCCAAATCGTGGATGTGATCACTGTTTCCTATAAATTATATGATACGAATAATAATTATGTGTAATAGGTATGTTGTAACGTTTATTTCTACGGGGACGTCTGCGAGTGCGTGTGTTTAATAAGTTAAACAATAATCATAACTTACTTATATTTACCGAGCATCGGTACTTATACTAGCTCGCATCTCGTTTATTTAACAGTAAGTAATACTACCGATTAAGTGTATCTTGTCGAGTTTATTTATTACTTTCGCCTATAATAATTATATATCGATTACGCACGTGATATAATTATCGACTTAAACGTGATCACATCTACGTTTATTTTCTTCATTTTGACATACGGTCAATCGAATGTCCCCTTTCAATATTAAGAATTGTGTTGCACCCCTGCCGGAGTCCTTTAGCAAAAGGCCAATAATCGCGCCAGGCTGACGCTTCGATCGAGTGCATCAAAGGGAAATAATTTCTTGCACATCCCATCGTATCTTCGTTTAAAGCAGCACGCTTCGAATCAATGAGACTGTTGGATCAATTGTTCTGATACTCGTACAAAATGACTAACTACGGATCGAACGTTTATGAGGTAGACCCTCGACACGTTCCTTCGTTTCGTTCTATTGTGTCGCGTTCGTTAACAAGCGTCCGTCGAAATCGTCGGAATCAGCAGGAATTGAAATTTTACTCTCTATTCGTAGCGATTAGCTTTTTCCATCTTCTTTCGCGTTTCATTCCTTGAGATCGTTGTATAAAAGTCATGCAGTAGGATGCACATTTTCTCATTTTTCTTTAGTACGAAATCATTGTCAAACTAAGAGCTCTCTTCTTTATTCTGAAGGAAGAAATTGGAACGGGCAGAGTGAAATTTGATATTTAATTGCGAAAAATGGTATTTGAGCGAAAAAACGTGTTTTCAGTTTTGAGAACGTTCTATATACATATATTTATGTTTCTACATCTTCTGTGAAGAAAGAATTTGGATTCTGTACTTTTAGAAGATCATAGTTTGACAGTGAAATTATATTTCGATAAATTCTGTTCGTTAACTATGGTTGTAGGAAGCAAATTGTTCTGCGTTCAGAAGAATTAGTTGGATAACAATCGTATGATCGCAGAGACTTTAAGGTAGTTTTAAAGTACACGTTCTCGAACGATATTAATAATCTGTAACTAATTCGACGGCAATGAGATTTTATATTATCTGTTGCAAAGGGTGAACAAAATTTGCCTTCAAGTACGTGCTGTCGACACATTTTATAATAAAATCGCACCGAATAATACGATGAACGTTTTTGTTGTTATTTATGTAGCGTCTCGCCTCCTCCTAAATATTAACAAAATTATATATAACAAGGGGAACAAGATTGCATGATTCGTTTAAAGATTTAAGGAAAGTCTACCATTTTGTCGAAATCATCGGACGAATTGAAAAATGAGAGGAACGAAAATTGATTGCCTATCATTGACAGACCAAGATATATAAATTTGCACAAAAGGATTCTTTTATTTTCCCACATTATTTCGACCGATCTTCACAAATCACATGACAAATTTACGTAACAACAATTGCGTCCAATATCACTCTGTTTGGACCGACCGACCGTTAATTACAATTAACTGTACAGCATGATTTTCGCCACTATATCGATTACCATGTGCACGATTGGCAAGACAATAAAACCAAATATAAATATTAAACAGATATAAACGCTAAATAATTCTGTTGTGAACACGAAACACCGGATCACCGTCTGCCGGATATCCTTGCTGTTTCGTATACTGATCACCTTGTCTAGAACGAATCGCAACAGATGCAGGAACACCTAAAAAAAGAAAAGAAAGAAAATACAAATTTATTCGTATTTCTTTACATAATTGTACGCGAAAAGAAAAATTTGCACAATTAAACATGTAAAACGTACCAACGCATTAACATTCAAAGGCTCGAAATTTAAACGTGTGAATATTGATAACAAGAAAAATGAAAAATGCTGCGAGCGAAGCCAGAATTGAACGATTAATGAAACGAATACAAAAATTACCGAACGTTTACATATCCTAACAAGCGAATTGTTATTCAATTATACCTCTACGACAGGTACAATGTTCAGCAACACGTATAACAAAGCGATTAGCGATCGACCGGTCGCACGCCCCATGGTGCTAATCAGTGACGAGAAACAATACTCGGTTCTCGGAACGCCGCAAGACTCCTGATAATTCACCAAATACTCCCGGAAGTTGCAGAAAAAATTCTTCTCCGTGTCATCTGTCAGAGGATCTTTGTAACGGCTATCTATAGTACGCAAATCGCGCAAGAAATTTGCCGAAATGTTATCCCCTTGAACAACAAGGACCAGATTTAATATACAATTAATCGCGCGACATAATTATAGCCGATATAAATTTACCCGATGTCAGATTGTGCCGGGCCCAACGTCTCGGTCGATCGAAATCGGACACGCTGTAAAGATTTTTCCATCTCCATTCCGAAACCGCTGGTTCCTGTGCAGTGCATCCTGCAGGGGGCTTCCTCGATTTCTCGTCGGATTTCCAATCGCCCGATTTTTTATTAAACGTGCTGCCGCCCGTGGCCGGTTTAAATTTGTCACCGGAACAACTCTTTCCTGTACCACATTTCTCGCTCTCGGGGAACTGATAATATATACAAGACACTCTACTATTGCAGGCGAACAGATAGTCACGCAAACGATAGTCAATAGAAGATGGCACAAGATTAAGACGCTTCGAAGGAGAACGAGGAATTTCTAGACGCGTAGAAAAGGAGATTTATTATATAGTTGGATCCATCTGTTTCTCGTTTACTTGTTGATTATGAAAAGGGCATTTATTATCCAGGCGCCACTTCTCGTCATAATCGGGCTTTGGTACGAAATCGAGACCGCTCGGGTTCTGCGGGTCGTTCATAATTAAAAAGCTCGATACACGATTCTCCGCAGCCTGCTCGCTTTCGGCGCGCATACTCGATGATTTGTCTCCGCGATTGAATACAGGACTCGAACACCAGTTACAATTTGCCCGTTGCTGTGTCGCTAAATCGACGTTTACATCGGTTAATTTTCAATTTGCGTCCATCCCCCAGCGACGACCCCGTCAACCGAAATGAGATTACGCGTGAAATTGTTCACCGCGCCCAATGTTTGACAATGTCGCAGCGTGCGATGCGCGATTCATTTAGAATCGGTGCGGTTTATACGTACCCCGTGCGTGCACCGTATTCTCCTTCCACGCTCGTGGATCGCTTGCGAAAATAAATGGCGATGATAATTACTCGATAGAACTTTATTTTCGTATATTGTCACGTGACTAACAATAAGACAGCCGAAAACGTGGAGCAGTATCTCGAGAAAACCGGCGATTACAAACGTTTATACAAATTCATTCCCATGTCAGTTAATATGTATATGTATATATTACCAATTTATACATATATATATATACACAATATATGACACATAATACATATATATGTATAGATCAGATACTACTTTGCATATCGGGATAAAATGCTTCGTAAAGTAATATCGGAGAGAGGAAGTTACATCCAAACTCGAAAGAAGGACAGAGAAAAAAGAAAGAAAGAGAGAAAAGGAAGAATCTCAGCCATCGTGATTCTACGTTTTACTTTTGTCATATACAAAAATGTCCTTGTGTACAGCGTGACGACGAAAGTCGAAGGGGGTGTTTCTCGGCTTTTCTCTTGCGGCATCAAATGCCGCCTATTGGATCCACTATATCTACGATACGTATGTCTCTACATGTACCAACCGATCGTTTACGGTACACTTTGTCACACTCTCATCACAGTCGCGCATCTCACTATTATACTTAAGCTGTGTGCATTGCATTATGCTGCTTCTTCTTTCCGTCTATAAAATTAAAATGAAAAAGAAGAAGGAAACGAGTTTCGCTTTTTCGCAAAGTCGATTGGAAAACGATATAGGGGGCTGCGTATTAATTAAACGAGAAGCGGGAGAGATGCGAGTCGTCCGAGACAACTCGTTAAGGGGCTCAATTGAATTCCGTTCGAATCTGCTCTGGCGCCTTAAATAACACGAACGCGCAATAAAGTTTCAAGGTATGATTTTGTATTACTTTTTGTACAGCAATTCCAGTTTCCACTTGCACGAGGGGAAAAAACACATCGGAGGACAACGATCGATTGCGAGGTATTCTCGGTATCAAAGGGCTGATTGATTTGTTTTCTTCGTCTCGGATCGTCTTGCGAAAGCGGCGCTTTACAGCATTCCCATTGGTTTGCAGAAATTTCGAATAAATATACGTCCATACAGGAGGGGCGAAAAATGGGTAATCTCGAACTCCGTAATGGAACTCGCCGTGTTTTGAAAGACCGGGAGGAGGGGGTAATATCGAAGCTTTTTTATGCACATTTACAACATGCCGAAACCCTTTGAATAGTTGATCGCTTTCAACAGGCGATCTTGTAATTTCTCTATTGTACTATAATCTGGCAACAGTAGCACGTTGTAGCACGTGTGAGCTATTGGTAGTCTGAAATGTGAAAAACGAAAAGATATTAGAGGGCGTCAATAATAAAATTGAATTGGAATTATTACGGTAAGGCATTCAAATGAATTTCACGGACGCACCTATCAGAATCTGGACCGTGTCTAGCAATGACCATCTTCAACCTCGATAAACCACCGACCGGTACTCGGTCACTTCCAGTAGTAAATTGAAGAAGTCTACGTTGACTTTCCGGCGGCAACGAGTGCGCGACACGCCAGAAATTACGTACTGCCTTACTCTCGACAGTGTAACCACCCTCGTATTCGGTCGCTGCTTCCAGTTCCATGAAATCGAAAACTTTGCTACCGCAGACAAGCTGCAGCGGAAGCATATTAATAGAAAATAATTGCATGAAGTATAAAACAAATGAGTAGTACACAATTCAGACATACTTGTTCGATTTCTTCGGGTCTAAAAAGTAAGGCAAGTGGACTTTCGTCTGTGACCATTTGGAAGCCACGTCTGAACGCCTTAAATTGCCTTTCTACCGATTTATTAAGTAAGAAGTCCGCGTACAGATCTAAAAATTCCTTTTTGTTTTCCTGCGTCACAAATATCTCGTCGCCATTCTCTTTCAAATCGTGGAAAGATATCGAGCCAAATACGTCCCTACGGAACAGTACATAAATTATTAAATATTCTTGATCAATTGCGTATTCTTTCATGATTGATGATCAGTAGTTTTATTCACTTGTGAGCTACTCTGAAAGTCTGCATAAAAGTCTGCGGCATATCGTCCCCGGTATAGTCCATCAATTCTTTCAGTGTTCGATATAAAGTTGGACTCCAATCTTCCAGATCGGCGAAGCATCCTTTTCTACCTAGTAATTTTCTATAAACCACCATAGAGAAGCGAACATCAAGTATTACATTATTGTATATCGCTAGGCCAAGAACAACGCCTATGAGTGTGAAATGTGCGTCACTTTCAAACGATGTTGGATTGAACCACGTCATTTGTGTGTCTTCCTGTGAACAATTGATATAAGATACATTATGATATATTACACCGTACAAATATATGTACGGTATAATGTTAAGCTAATCAAACAAGGTAATAAAAACGAATCAATTACCTGAGTCGTAAACATGCCATAATCAGGATTGAAAATTTCCTCTACGATCAGTTGAAAGAATTCTTTGGAAACACCACCTTCATCGACACCCTGCTCACCCTCGAATTCAACGACTAATTGTTTTTTAAGATCCGATGGATTTTCCACTGCGATCATTTCCAATTCGACTAATGCATCGTCAATTAAACGGTCTCTCCTCACCTGTTTTTAAGACGCTGTTAATGGGAGCTTAAAGAATAGTCGATTCATTTGTATACCTTTAGCCTTAAGTAGGGATGAGCCGGCTGGCCAACAACCGACTGTAGAAAGCTCATTCGACGTTCACTGTACATTCTAATACGATTATCGTAATACAATCCCAATGTTTTTGTTGCAGGCGTAAGAATAAAAGCGTAACTCATAAAACTAAATTTCGTAGGTTCTTCGCTCTTGAAGTATGCAAAGTCTTTGTCCATTTCTATCGCGTCGCTGAGTGGTTCGTTATAAAAGTCAGTAAAAGGTATAAATGGTTTTCGAGCATCCAATGCCGAGATTCCTAGTTCTTTATTTAAAGGATCCTGGTGAACAAATATTTCTATAAGATTTCATAAATAATATTTAATCACTTGGCGTTTCGTCAAGTGTTACCTGTGGAACCTGCGACGACAATCTAATAATCTTATCGTTACTTGTGGATTCACCAGCCTCGTCTACGTCCAAATCAGGTTCGTCTAATTCGCCAGCTAACATACTTGCGTAGTATAAAATTTTCATAACTTTCGTGGGAGCTGTAATAGTGTCGGCATCTTGAACACAATAATCTCTGGTAAAAGATCCTTCTATTACCTGGAAGAATAAAAGCTCGTACAATTTGCTATTACACTATTTACTAATTTCTTTTGTATTGAATGTCTATACCTTTACAGTAATCAATTCCTGTAGGACCCGCAAAATACTTGGAAGCCGATATTTACAATGTTTAGCCCATACACGTGCCAGTTTAGTTTGGGCCACAATAGGAAAACAGCTGAGCGCTTTACAAAGCATGTGGAGAGCAAGTTCCAAATATTCACTGTTTCCAAGCATAGGAATTTCAAACACAATCAAAAATACATTCAACAAGCTATCCGTATTATCCCATGGCATAATGCGAAATACTCTCAAGTCTAACTCAATATTATCTGCCAAAGTGACTAGTGCATTAACCAAAGCTGACTTAAATACTTCTCCTAAATATAAGGGGAACAAATTTTAAGGATTAAATAGTGATAATTAATATATATAATACTTTTATTTAATAATATATTTTTCTACCTGGTAGAGACCCAAGAGCAGCAAAAGCTCTTCGCACAGATGGTAAATCAACGCTGGTATCATCATTATTAGGAACTGTGGGCAATGGTTCGCTACTGTCCTCTTCTTTGTCTTCTCCTTGAATGGATCGAATAGCTTCTTTATCCATATCACCGGGTGGCCTTAACAGACTATCTGAAGCTCTATCAAGCAGTGCAGCCAAGGGAGAGTCATTTTGTACAGTTTTTTGGAAACTAAGGCTTAGTGCCTTTGCGCATGAAAATACCTCTCCAAGTGTACGAATTAATAAGGAATAAGATCCCACAGATTTACATCTTTCTATTATATCCAATAATTTTGCTTCTGTGAGATACGGATCCTGTTTCCCTGTTGGTAATAAAATAATGTCATATTTTTTCGAATTATTATAGAGTATTTAAATATTACACCTCGCAATGATAGAATTATAAAATGTATTTAACTATTTGTAATATACTTTAGAAATAAATAACAAGAATTGGGCATTAAATACAACATTTATTAGTATATACACAGCAGCCACACAAGAATTTGGTAAAACAATTATCACTAACTTCTTTATAAAATAATTCCATAAAAGTGAGCTGTTAAATTTTCGGGGCGCATTTCGAATATCTGTCTTTCTCTAAATACCTGAGGTACAAATTGAGTAGCAACAATTTTGCAACAGATCGAGAACAATAATTTACAGGAAATCTTTGTTTGGGCGATACTGTTCTTGGAGAACGATTACTTTTGTATCGAGATCTCTTTTTCGTTCTATGGGACGATATCTTTCTGTTCTTGCGTTTGCCTTGTTTGCGGTTCAAATTGTCATTGTACTTTGGGATATGAATGTTAAATCTATCTAACATTTTTAAAAATAATACATTATCTGATGTGACCGGTTCATTTGAAACAGAATTAGCATGGCCATGAATTAATTTACACAATTGGCACAAGTGGCTATTTATGCTTTGTTGCGAAGAATTAGATTTTTCCGTTAGAACAGTTTCTGCACAAACGTTTGCGCTGTTCGCCAACTTATGATTAGAAAGAATCTGAATATCGTTACTCTCTAAATTATGTGAAGTGGAATTGAAGTCATCCATATTATTAGAAATATCCATTTTTGCAATGTCAGTAATAAAAGAAGCAGGATGTATGTTGAAATTTGTAGCAATACCTTCATCCGAACATGTCGGATTTACACTTTTAACTGGCAAGCTCTTGGCTAAGGATGCTGGTCCTGGTTCTAAAGTAGTACGCGCTACTTTACTTGGTTGTGTACCATCGCATAGTCTAGCTTCCTGGAAAAATAATTTAATGGCTTGTGCTGCGGCTTGATTCGGAGTAAGATTCGGTACCTATGTGACATACAAATTGTATTAGAAATAAAGACGGTTACAAGAATTATATAAATGTCTTTTAAACGCGTACTTTTCCATTCGATGCACAGTTTTGATTGTCACAATCTGGATTGCCACATCCATCGGTAAGTTGGTAAAAATATCGTTCGATTAGTTTCTTGGCAACTGCACGCTTCATGTTGCTGCAAGGGCTCGTTGCACCTACCCTAATGAAACACAGATATGTTTAAACACTCTTAAATAACGTACAACTATTCATTTATTTTATTTATAATCACGTTAAATAAGTCTATATTTCTTAGAGCGTGAAGACACTTTTACTATGTATAGAGTTTTTAAAATAATTTACATGCTTCAATCTCTACAATGGACTATTGTTAGAAGCATAGAGATATAACCATAACCTATGAATTACATGTACATATTTTCGCTTGATATCACACATCTATACGTATCTATATATACATGTACATATACATATACAGTTATATTGAAACAGTCTAAATTCGATGTTTTGCAATAGAAGTACGTAAAAATCAAGCCTTACCGTGAATCTAGGAACAAAAATATTTGTACAGAAACCTAAATACTAACTTCGTCATTGGAAGGGTGACACAAAGAGTGAAGTAAACAAACAATGTGAATTTAACCGAATACTGAAGTATTTTCTAAAAAAATTGCAATTCATTACATTAGGAACACATGGTCGTGACACATTAACAATGATTCGCGACGTTGCCAGCTGAAGCGAAAATGACAGTTCCGAAATGGATTATAGGTTCTCGTGATCGTAAAACCGACCGGAGTCGTTGTACCAAAACAAAGTGTGACAAAAATAGCCTAGGTTCGTAGAATTTTGTATACATACGATGTTTCGTGAAACATGTGTGAGCGAATCTTTGTTTCCAATGGAACGATGATAGGGGAAAGAGTCACGGTGACGGCGGCGAGAAAGTTCTAGACGATAAGTAGTAGTAGAATATCGATATGCACCTGGAAGCGTGATCTTCCCCAGGGTCCCCTTGGCCCTTGTCGCTCATAGACCGTGAATCTTCGAAATTTTGCCTCCCCTCTTGTCGATCGTAATTCAAAATCTCGCCAGGACTGACTCCTGCCTTGCACAGTTTTTTTTTGCCACTTAAACACTATCACTAACTTTAGTCAGCGCTTAATCGACAGTTTCACCACAACGCTCGAGTTACGTTTTAACCACGTATGTATATTACGCACTACTGTATAAACTTCGAAGTAGAATAGAAGAAGAAAAGGCGAAGTGAACAGACAGAAAAGTATTAGAAAGGGAGGAGAGGGAAGAATAGAGAGAAACAGAGAAAGAGAGAGAGAGAGAGAGAGAGAGAGAGAGAGAGAGAGAGAGAGAGAGAACGAGGTTGGTTTGTACTTGAGGTATATTTGTCTCGTAAGTTGAAACGATTGTTTCCTCGAGGTTAGGTGAGCACCGTGAAAACAAGTGTACAACGCGTAATGTCTTTCGATCGTGCGGCTTGTCGATCTCGTTGATACACGAATTTTTCAAATCAATGTCAGAACATCGAGGAGGGAGAAAAAAATAATGGTTTTGAGGCCCCTTCTTGGCTGCTGTCTACTGTTCCGTCCGGACGCGACCAGCTGCGAGTAACGAAATTCTCGATTAATCGAAACACGGCGACTTTTCGCGATCTATCGACAACACGGCGAGGGTGACCCAGATCATGCGTCGAACAAGACGATTTTTACAGGGGTAGTGTTCTGAAAAGAACGCTTCCCTCTTTCAACCCTTCGTATATTACATTTTGCAGGATGATATTTAAATGTTTTCAGAGTCATGGAGTACATAAAGTACATAGAGTACATTCGCGATGGAGATGAGAACAAGAGTTTCTTTTATATCACAATGATACCAGATAAACTTATTAGTCTTGTTATCGAATTCAAAATGCTATTCTCCTTTCTCTTAAAGTTAAGTTAACGGTATGTAGCTGTAATCACATGTATAATTATACTAAATACAATTATATATTGTTTTATTCCCCGATGAATATTACTGCAGTAAATTTACACGGGTTTTGCAAATAGAAAGCGGAAGAAATCATTTCGTGCGGCGCAAATAAATTTGAAACGATTGAAAAATAAATTCAAACTCTAAGCTACCATTAATCCCAAAAGCATCGATCACACTTGGCAGACGTCTTCAATAATTTCGCATTGTAAGAGATAAAGGCTCTTTCGGAATTCGCTTTCCTATTCAATAAAGCATATAAAGTAGACTGATCTATGGTACGGGAACTTTTCTAATCATCCAAATTGCACATTTCTCTGAAGATATATAAGGGAGAATAGCAATAACAGTTATAATGTCATTTCAAACAACAGTGCCACAAGAAGAATTATACACGTCCCATTGATACAAATATTATTTAACATAACTTCTTTAATGCACAATTAAAAAGCATACTTAAAATATTATATAACATTTGCTACATTATTAATATATTGTCACACAATCGTTAAAGGTCAACTCTGTCATGGAAGAGAAATAAATCCTATAAATTAAAAATTTCCACAGCAATAGCTTTCCTAATCGCTCTCCAAGCGTAATTAAGTTTCCAATTATTCGAACGTCTTATAAAATAATAGTACGTGCACTATAAGAATGTCTGCATGGAGGGCAAGCATTCTCAGCGTGAATATCGATTTCATGCTAAATCCAGCCTGCGTTATCACGGTCGACGTCAACTATAATTTCTTGGTCGATTTCTGGACAATGAGTCAACGACGAACCAATCGGCGAGGGGGGTGACTGCGGTGGAGCAAAAGAATCATTCGATAATTTCTATCGGTTCGGTGTGAATATAAGGGGGAAATTGAGCTTTCAGGGCAAAGCGGGGGATTGACGCGAACAGGAAACCATTAGTCTGCGGAAAAAGGGTGAAATTATCGGTGCCAAGCGGTGCCATTTGGCCAGACACGGGAATAAGGCCGCACCTACGGTCACACCTTTCTACTTGTATGCGAGTTGCGTTTCAATTCGTGCATATACTCGCCAATTTCTTCTTAATTGCAACGGTATACCTACGTAAACGTGGAAGCGAACGTTTCTGCAGGATTATCCGGTTCGACGTGGTTTCACTGGTGAAAGAAAAAGGGGGTAAAAAAGAACGGGAAACATTTTTGTTAACGATGGCGTAGTTGCTATTACTTGTGCGAACCAGGAATATAAGTGATGCAAGAAAGGGGAAGAGGATCGTACTTTCTGGAGATAATACCATTAAGGCGTGTTTTATTATCGCGTCGTGTACGAGGTGCAAATTATTATTCTCCCGATGACGGTTTGCTGAGTTTGTTATTTTTGTATTTCAATTTTTCGTTCGCGATTTGTAATATATAGAATAAATTATATTTTACAAGAAACAAAGTCAAGAGAACGAATTCAATGGAGGGGAAGGTATTGAATAAATATCCCAGAATTCAAATGATACTTTTATTGTAAAACTGTGCACAAACTAATTAATTTCTATGCATATTTTTCGTATTTTTCAGTGAATAGTTTTTTTTTAAATTTGCGGCAGCATTAATATTTCCACGCATGTGCATACGAAGGAAACAGTATGTGTAACTTCATTTACATGTCGGACAGTAAAATATTATACATTTTCCAACGTATAACCTTTTCTTACCTGCTGCACTTTTAGACTCCGCTTTATCTCTGTCATATCGTTGTTTCCTACAACAGAATTTATTTCAGCTATCTTTTTGTATTTTGTTCCCATTTCTGAGAATATATTTCAGTCGATCATTGTCAATGCATACTGCGGGCATTTGAATAGCTTAAATTGACATTCAGTTGTGCTGGAAAAATTGTTCTCAGTTACAGAAAACATTATTTCGCTCGAATATTTATTTTAATCAAGCATCGCGATTGAAATAAATTAAATCAAACTGTATTGAGGAAGTAAATCCTGCGAACAAAATATACGTATTCAAATTTTTCAACTCTAAATTGCAGTTTTATTATTTCATTAAAAAATTGATGCGAAACTAGCAAATTCCACTTGAGGTTTCGCGAACTATTAGTTCCGTAAACAGCTTTACAAATCCAATGAGTTGCATGGAACAATACTTAATAATAAGTAAGGTCAACGAAACATTAATCGCAAGCTCGATTAAGTGCATTCAATGTACAAAAATAACAGAGAAAGCACGTTCCAATCGATGGATTCGCCAGGTTTTCAAGTCGACAGTGTAATTTAAAGTTTTCGAGATCGCTCTCGACGCAGATAGCTCAGGACATTTAGCCGGATGATCGAGAGTCGCTGATTAGACAGAAATCGTTGCCCGTGCAAAGTAGGGTGTCATCAGTTATTTGGTGGCAAGCCAACTACTCTAGATTTTTCGATGATACACGTCTATATCTGTCCCCGAAATATGTCAAAGGTTTATAACGTGGCCCCCTCCCCCGTCGGAGGACAGTACAAGAGGAACATCAGCCTCTTTGTCGCGCTCTCGAAATCTTTTAATAGTTCCCAAAACATCAATCGCCGGACAATGAAAAATTTGCCCCCGAAAATGTCCACGTATCATATACTCGTGCACCGTTTAATACGATTCGCCGCTCCATCGTATTAATCGTTGAAACTTCGTGCCAGATGGAACGGCTTCGAAAGTTCAGCCCGATAATATAATCCAGCCGTGCCGACCCGCGCCGTTGGAATCACGAGAGGAAATCGTTAAACTCTCGCCGGCTTCTATTCAATCCTTAAACCAAAGATTCACTGGCACAGAAGGAAATACGTGATTTATCGATCGGCCGACTCGGGCTTAATCTGTCACGAGTGTATAAAAGTGTTCCACGACGATCCCAAGTGTCCGATGCTTCTGTAACGTGTCGACCGTGCGGTACGATCCTTATCGTTATCGCGAACCAGAGTGGAGAACTCGGACCAGTGTGACTGATGTAAACAAGCTTCCTTTTTTTTCACAGCGGGAAAGCCGGAACTGGGGTGACGAGGGCGATAGAGATCGGGAAGCAGAAACGTACACGGATTTACAGGGACCAGGGGTCGCTTGATAGGGGATGAAACTTCCGCTTGGATGCGGCCGAGTTTCGATCAAGGCCAACTTTGCCATTCGTTTGCCACACGCACACTTCTTTTCTCTCTGTCTGAATCCTGCACGCCTGTTCTACCCATCCCTGTCCCTCCCTTTCTTTTCACCCTCCCCTCTTCGTCATCCTATTTTTATTCTCATCTTTTATTCGCTTCTTTTTTGTGATATGTCACGCTCTTTTCACCACTCCCGCCGTTATCGTTGTCCCTATTCATCCTGATTGTCCTCCTCCTTCCATTTTTCACCCTTGTGTATCGTAAAAACGGTTTCGTTACGTCGGCTTGTCTTGCTTTAATCCTTCGTGTGCTTCTGCCGACGCGTCTCGGTGTAAATGCACGTGGAAATGTTTCGCCCATGGAAACATTTTGTATCGCGGCTTTGGGTGCGAATTCATTTTTTTTTTTAATTAGAATCGCGATAAATGAACGCGTATGGTTGTGTACGGTGAATGTTACGCGGGTAATTGGAAAGGTAAGCAAATTATAAATCCACAAAGTACTGTAATACGATATATTAAATACGGTTAATTAAAATTATTGGAAGAAAAGATTGAATTTACTCTCGAAACTTGCACGTTAAATAATAATACGGGTTTGAGTGTTTGTCAGAAATCGATAAGGTCAATACCTTATCTTATGTTGTACAGCGATGTTGCATATGATGCTGGTCATAAATAATCTTCAATTTCACGTAATCACTATTTTACCTTAATTCTTCAGCAATGAAAGATAAGAATACGTCGCGCTGCTCGTCAACGATCATCTCCTGGCCGTTCAGTTCGATCAGTGTAACGTTACATAAATCACAGCGGTTCAATCGCCAGCAAGTTTCGATTCCGAATAACGCAATTACCGATTGATATCGATTGTCTTGTTAACGAATCTCGTCTTGGATTCTACGCGATCGACCATTTCTGCGTAGATGTTGAAGCACGTTGTAAGCATCGTTGTTAAATGGCTTCTATACGTATAGACGCGTAAACACAATTCTCCTTTCACGGCTGAACACCTCGATTAACTCTATGTCCATCAGAAGCATGGGAGGAATCGCGAGTGGCGCTTAATTAACGAGTCCAGCGCATTAATTACAGCGGCGACCGGTCGAGGACATCGGTCGCGGAGAAAACGAGACTTTCTTTTTCCATGGTGAATGAAAATGTAAAGCAGAAGGTGCGAGTTAAGGAAAATTTAAACGACACCCTAGATACGATCTTTTCATATGGAATACTGTATTCCCTTTTCATTGTTTCATTATACTCTTGATAATGTATTGAAACGATGAATAATATCGATATCGTTTCAACAGTGTAATTAATTAAGTTTAAATAATTTTAATTAAGTGTAAATAATTAAGTTTATATCTTCCCCTTACATTTTAGAATGATATTTTCGAAAATAATCTTCGTTTATATGATTTACGTATTTTCGCTTAACACGGCGTTCTCTAACTTTATTTTAATAATATATTACTTCCAACATTCTATTATCTTTAAACACATGTACTTAACGCTGTAATATTACAACGAAGTAACGATTTCCCAGCTTAAAACGTTAAATTTGGAGCCTAAATTAAGCATAACACGTTGAAGTAATATATGAAAAATTACCAATCACCACCGTAATTTATATATGAGAATTGGATTGAATCGAGACGCGAGAATTGATTAATAAATCAATCAATAAGTTGAAAATTAATGAACTGACTTCACGAAACAATCAACAAGGCTCCCTTTGACACTGACGCAATCTTCCCACATTTAATGGGAACCGAGGGGGACACAGAAATGGTTCTTATGGCGGTCTGTAAGGGCTGATTTAACCTTCTCAGGTCCCCTATCGTTCTACACTCGCGAGGCCAGCCAACAATCGATATATGTATGTATTCGGTAGAACGAGTTTCGTTACCAAATATCCTCATCGCTTGCAGGTGAATCTTCTCAAGCGTGGAACTTTAAGGGGAACTCAATATGAGAACGCCTGAAGGCCGATACGGGATTAAGGGCATCGAGGGAGAAAAAAAGTTAAAACTGTATCGGTTGAAGCTCTTCGCTGGATGCAAAACGAATTCTTGACCATTTCCATTCGTGGATACATAGGTCCCATCTCAATATTTTTGATACTAGAACGAGTGTAATTAACGGGGTGAAATTTTTCTGTTGGTCAGTATGTACATTGCACATGTTTCGCGTGTAATATTTGTTGAACAATATTTCGTTTTATTTGAGAAGACTTTTAATAAAAACATGCAAACATGGATAAGTGTTAAGGAGAAGTTCAAGGTAGATAATAATAATAATAATAGCAGTAAAATAATAATGTAATATATTATAAGCGTTTTACAAATATGTAATATATTGTTTTTTACCTTTATATTAATAGTATATCGGATAAATTCCTCGACATAATAAATTCGCAAATAACATCTTAATTATCTGGAATTTACCACGTCGCTAGAAATTATGGCACGGATACGTGCGAGCGTCACGCGTTACGATATTACCGAAACTATGACGTCAGTGTTACCGTCTTCGGATAGCCGGGTAGGTGGACAGCAAATTCTTGCCAAGCCAATATTCTGGAAAATCTATTCTGCTTCATGATTCAGGAATTTCATGGTACTCCGTTTTCCGTATAATATACTACACGAGCGCAATCAATTTTTACCGGAGTTTAACCAGAGTTTGCCCAGAGTTTGGCCAGCGTTTGTCTAAACGTTTTTGGTAGCGTTGAATTCACGATGAATCTCTGTGGCATGAAGATGAATATTTATTACGAGTGAAATTAAATAAATTCTTTACAATATTAATTCTGTGCTCGAATGAAATTCCTCCTACGTACTTCGAATTTATAATAGACTCGTTTCCAAACAATTTCGCAATTGACCCCATAAGAAATCCCATAGCAATCCTTTCTCGCTCGCACGATCTTTTAATGGATTTTCAGGTCCTTCTACATTCAATAGAATCGAGACCTTCGATTTTTCTACCTGAGAAAGATACATTTTAATTGCCGATCAATGTTACTACTTTAAGTCCACAGGTTTGACAAAGTAAGTTTCACAGAAATGTCGTGCTTCAAGGAATGGAACTTCTGAGTATTCAAATAACACCAGCGGAGCGAAAGATTTCGAGAAAAACGTTAAGTCGTCGAGGATCCTGGTATATACCCGGTTCTAGGAAGAGCACTTCATAATGTAGATAATATCTGTGTTTCTCCTGATCGGCACCAACAAGTTGGCGAATGTTCAAATTGCATCCAACGTGTGTAAAGTATTGTATACGGCTTGCTTCATATTTAATAAACGTGGAGTGATCGATTATCATAAAGGTAGGATTGTATCTTATAGAAATTGTTGGGCCTGCAGTGTTAAATGGGCATAACTTCGGTTTATATTTAACGAATGTAGCAGTGTTAGTTAGGACTATGAGAATTGTCCTAATAAGAATGATTGGATTCCTAGTGTTAAATGGAATTAATTTTGCGCTCGTCGCGAATGTTATTGAGTATAGTGTAACACCGACGGTATTGCAACCCATTGCGTTTCAATGTAGTCGATACACCTTATCTCTGCTTACGTACCTGCTCTACGTATCATTATATATGTGCGTTGTCTATTTGTGAGTGATCAATTTTTCCGTCTATTTTTCACCATTTCTATATTAAGCAAGAAACCGTAGGCAGCCACGGCGATTCTCAGTTGAGCGGCCATGCGTTATGAAATTGCAAAAGAACATGCTCGTTCATTGAAAATGTGACGTGGATAAAGAAATATTCCGAGAAACTTTTGTCCTCATGCATGCGGCGTTTATAATTCAAGGTAGAGGATTTTACGACGACGGTTTTTTAAATCTCCGTGCTGCTCCATGTTCATTTCGTTATTCTTTTGATAATGCACATTATCATTTGCATCTGCAAATCTGCTAATAGTACAATTGTGTCACTGTTAAATCAATTTTTAATACTTTTTTAATATTTATAAATTTCAATGCTGATTACTCGAATCATTTGACCTTCTTCGTTTGTTTATAAATTCCAGGGATTTCGATTAATTTTTTAAATAAAACTTTCGACCATCAAATTCTTCTATCTGCATATTACACGCATCCCAAGGTAATTAAATTAGTACATTTACATCATTGTATTCGTTAGTAGTATACAGTGAATATTTCTTTTCGATTGCAAATCGAGCACAGACTGGCATTGCACGTCTCTACTATATGTATAGGATTCTTTGGATATAGAAAATGGTATCTTCGTCGTTGCACAGTGAACTAGAAGAACATCGACTTGGTATATGACGTTGGATGACATCGACTCGAAACAATGCAACCCTTTCACAATGCCATCGCAAGAACGTGGACTCTTGCTCGTCCTGCACATCACCCAATTTAACAGTCGCGTGACTGTTTCCATTCACGTCGAGCAGATAATAGCCAGTGTTATCTGGGACATGTAAATTACTTTCGGTAATTCGGCAGTACCTACTCGAATAATTGTCCACACACGGATCATATCGATCGTCTAATGAAATCCGACACTCGTTAGCCCACGTACCAAATTTTGACTTCACTACGTTGAATACGAAATACATTCTTGCACTTTTCGACCAAATATTCTAATGTACATAAAATCAATTATTACCATTATTTTGTAAAAGATTATTTAGTTTCTTTACATGGGATGTAAGTTACCATCTAACTTCATTGATTAAAATCTTTTCAACAACATCGATACCATTAAACAAATTCTACATTTTACGCATACACCGCAATTGAAAAATAAACATATTGCATTTGCAAATAATTTGCGTGTACAATAAAAAATTAAATACAATTCAAAATCTATGGTTATTTTTTATTTTCTTCTGATGACCAACACATTTTAAGGTTCAACCTTTGCACGGCATTTATCCGGAACATTTGAATGGTATGTGTGACGTGACAGAAGACGCAATGCCTTTGGTTCGCATCAACGTCGATGACGTTGCTTCGCAGGGAACGTCACCCGTTTCTTTCCGCTCTTTGATACATGGAACAAAAGATTTTGTCTCTGCGTCAGAATGACGGTGACACCTGCACTACCCATAGCATTGCAATGGAGGCAGAAACGAGAGGAAGAATGGGAAAAGGGAGGACGGAGTGTGTGATCGATGAGGGGATAGATAGGTGGGCAGACATAGACATAAAATATGAAAGGGAAGCGCAAAAACTGAAGCGACGGTGCGGATGATAGACATGAAACTGTTCGCAAGCGAAAGAGGGGCAAGGTAAGAGACACAAAATTAGCATAATAACCGTTCTCCTGAAATAAAAAGCATTGTATTCGTTACATGCAACGGAATACGTTAAAAAATATTCATATATCCATTTTCACTTAATTAATACTATTTATTAGCATTATAAAAATCGTATAAAGTAATACCCGCAATCATAACGAAGCCCGATTACACATTATCATTTTCGAATTTAATAAAACAAGGCATTACTTCGCAAAACCGCGAGGGACTGAAAAGTAGCTTGCACAAATCCTACATACTCAATCGAGAACGAAGTCTATTGAAAAATATAAATCGGCAAGCAATTTAAAAAAAAAAACAGCGAACCTGTACAAACTCTACCAAAAATATAATATCAAAAGATACCAAGAAACATCTGAGGAACTCCCATTAACAAATCGTTGCACAGAAGGCTCTTCTGACAGCATAACTGGTGTCCAAGCATTAGGTATGTGGGTGCAAGAAACGATCGACACGTGTGTCCCTCTCGGGTCAAACGAAAAGCGCGAACACCGCCAATTAGAATCGCGAGAACAGGATCGTCATCGTGTACAACGTAACCGAGTATCCACATACAGCGTCGTATAAAACGTGGCGAGGGAACCAGCGAGATACAAAAAAAAAGGGATACACCGGTAAGCGTCGCTGGGTGATGCAAGGTCGAGTGGTATTCCGAAAGTTTAAGAGTTTCGTTGTAAACGATAGCTACGTAGTGGAAAAGGTGGGCACCCGATGTGTAGGAGAGTAAATGGTGAAGTGGCCAGGGGGTGATAAAGAAAGGGAACGGAGCATAGAAGGAGAAGGAAAAAGGCGAAGCGAGGGAGAAATAAAGAGATGAGAGAGAGAGAGAGAGAGAGAGAGAAAGGGAGAGCAGAAGGTTTAGGGTAGGACGCAGCTCGCAGGAGCAGTAATATCGATCGATCCGTCGAGTTCGAGGCTCGACAGGGTCGACTGGGGGTGCTGCGAGTGGAAAAGCTCTCCCATAAGCAGGCAGGCAGGCTGGCTAGCTGGCTGGCTGCCCGGGCACGGACCGTTTTCACTGTCTGTCCGTCCGTCCGTCTCGTTTCGTCTCGCCGCGTCTCGTCGCGTCCGGCCACGTTCAGTCCTTACATCCGCCAGCCGACGACGGCACTGTTCGTCGCAATATCAATTCCGTCGAACGAAACTCGCGTCCACCCTCTCCGAACGCATCGTACACGCGGCAGGGATGCACACGTCACGAGGAACGGCGAGAAAAACGGACCGACGAGGCCGTCGTATGGTTTGAAGCAGCACCTCGTCGATCTCTGTGCCGCCCGGCGTGCCGTGGACCCAACGCGAGGCAACCCCCTCGCAGCTGTGACCCTGGCAAGCAGTGACAGTGCGCGTCTCCGACCTTGGTACACGGTTCACCAAGTTCTCCAATGGCAGCGAGAGCACAGCTGCCAGACGCGACAGCTGATCGACCATCGGGCAAGCGGAATTTCCGTGGCGAAGGTGCACCGGTCGGATTGCGTCGCCGTGAATAATCAGGTGCGTTCGATCGTACGCGATCGTTTCGGGTGGTAGGACTGGCGGTTCGGTTGAACGACACATGGACGACGATTACGTAACGAAGTTCGACCGGCGATGTTTCCGATCGCGGTAGGTTCAGTTCGCGTCGATACCGCGCTTCGTTTCGCGATGGTTCTCACCTGTCGAATGTCGTCGTTCGTGGTTCAACCTGTGTCAGAGGTTGAACGCTGTGAACCGTTTCGAACTGGTCTGCGTTTGGATCGCCGCCAGATGTACGCGCACAATATTGCAGGTCCTTGTGCCCGGCGTTTCGTGGAAATTGGTTTTTGATGTTGCACGTTGCGACGATCGTTCGCGACTATTCGGAGACGTCGCGTCGCCGTTTCAATTACGCGGAGGCGTGACGTTTGATCGAACGCGGGTTAAAGTATGGCGGGTTTGTAAGGTCCGATGGATTGCCATTAGGGTCCTCCGGCTGACATTCACGCGTGGCTGTAGCAACGGCGTGCATTGAGCGTGATCGAGATAGGTTTTAGCTCGTCGATCGAGCGGGTGGATAAGTTCAGGCTGCTTGATCAGTTCGTAATTTGAATACCTAACACGTTTACGATGGTTTGTAAATTATATTCTATATGCGGAAGTTAGAAAGATGTAACGGGAACCACGAATACAGACAAAGCGGTGACAGACAAAATGTGAGAGGTCTGATAGTCGTTCTTCTGTGGGGCGATCGGAAACTAGGGGTGAAACGAAATTTCGCGCAGCGAGGGCGCACTCGAATCCCCTCTGTCAACGGAGACGGTTTAAGACGAGAGACTACGACGAACAAGGTCAACAGCTGTACCCGTTAACGTTAACGGGTGGCACATTCGCTCGTTAGCATCCTCTTGCGACACTGGTTTCTCCTTCCGCGTTACTCAAGATCGCGCGACGGTCGAAATCTTTGCCCGGACCTTCGATCAATCATTATTTTAATCAATTTCGTTGCTCTTTCTCGCGTTGAAGAAAGCTCCTACGAATATCTACAGTTCGTACGCGACTGCACGATAGGAATAGCGGGTTGATGTAATTTGAAATAATCATCCATTGATTCCATTTCATTGTATTGCCAGGCAATTCCATAGCAATTTAAATTGTCAAGCAGTTAGCCGCTTCATAGGAAGCTCCGGGTACTCGAATCAGCAATCCCTTAATCGCTTCGAACGACACGAAATGACAATATTCGATGAAACGTTAACCGTCTTGTATTAAACGGCGTTTCCTAATCACACTTCCGTGAACGTCGATATCGCGCTCCTTCTGTCTGTTTAAACGAACGCCTGTCGTTGTGGAACAATCGCATCGATCGATAAAATATCGGATAATCCTCGACAAATAGGGCAAATTGCGTTTCTGCGAATATCTCGAAAGCGCGTCGAACTGAATGGTCGAACCATCGGGAATCGCGTTAGCAACGCCCTGGCGTTATTTATCATAAAACGACGGATACATCCGCGAGATGGCAATTATCGTTGCTCGAGCTCCGCGATTAACTGTTAGAAAACAAAACGATGGAAATGGTGGGCGGTGTAGAAGTACGGCGTGACCTGGACTGTCAGCTGCAGGGCGGCGAACATCGGAAAAGGGGTAACCGCGTTACTGGACGGCCGTGTATCTGGTGCGAACTTCGTAACAGCAAATAGGACGCGAACAGTTAATGCTCAGCGACGTGACGATCTCGCTGGATCTTCGATTTTATATTTTCTCGGTCGATCAGTTGCATACGCCACACACGGCGATAGTTTCTCGATTATGCAAGGAAGCGTAATAATTTCGATACCAAGCGACGGCGAATTAATTGCGAACGTTTCTGTCATTTCAGACGATAAAAAAAAAAACGAAGGGAGCTTCGGAATAATGAACGTCGATCGAAGAAATTCGTGCGTGGGAATCGTGGAAGCGGACGCCAGGATAGCCTGTCGGTCGAACGGGGCTATGCATTAACGATGGACAACAGTGGATCAAGAACAGATGCGCCAGCCCGAGTCGTCAGACGTTCGCAGAGCATGTAGAGGAGAAGACACGCCTGACTTCGTAGACGCGTTCGGTGCCAGTTTGGAGAATGGAGGAGTCCTCGCCAAGGATTCGTCCCTATCTAGAATGCTGGGACGTAAGTGAAATTTTTCTCGGCTCGTTTCTTTGCAATCCAAGGGAAATCGTGGTACGCGAATCAATGGGAAACATTGCTGAACGTGGATATCGATTGTCCGGTTTCTTTCTATTATTTGGCCATGCTGCGAATAATTAATATGCGCTGGAGCTATGATACAACGGAATAGCTGATTGGGACAGAAGTTTTTATAGTACGAGGCACACTGAATAATCGAGCTGAAGAAATAAATTTGATGCAAAATTGTTGCCACGCAGGGCGAGAACAAAAGTGGGACGTACAGTTCGATTTGGGTGTTCTACTGTGAACATTTTTTTAAATAATTTGCTTTTTTAACTGGAACGACTTGTTTCATTCCTTCGGTAAAGGGAGGAATTCGCGTATTACGCATTTGGTATGGTCTGATAAAATATATTGAACTGGCATGCCAATAATTTCGACGAAAAGCTTGCAAAAGTTTTCGAGCGAAGCTCGAGCGGCGTTGAAGATTTTGAAAAATGCAGGGAAACAAAGCGGCGGCTGAACGGTGTCTGAAAAAATGCAATTGTCGAGACTCCTTCTGATTTAAACCTGGTATTATGGAAATTGCACGCGCACGCTGCGAAAGCACGAAGATTTCTCGCTCGAGGGATCGGTCAGAAGGTTGCTCCTCGGCACAACCCTTCTCTTTACGCAACCCTTACACAACCCGACGGACGCTATTGTTCTCTGGTCCTTCGTCAAGTTCCCCAGACTATTTAGAGCTGTTCCATTAGCCCAGACTGGAGGGTCCGTGCATTTCATTTTCAGTTTGAATGTGTGCGTTTCGTAAAGACGTTTCGTTAAAGACGCTTCATTCACGAACAGGGGCTGTTTGTTCCGAAACGATTGTATCGTAATTATGCATTGTTGAGGATTTGTTTACGGTGGAACAGCAGGAAGTACATTGTTAGATATTACATTGTTGTTACATGTTTACATTGTTAGATGAACAGTTGCACCGATTAATTTTCTGAATAGTGTTTTCCATTTCTGTTATTATTTATTGCACAGTGCCCGTCGAAGTTATGGATAGTAACAATGAACTGTCTTTTGCTATTGTTATCGACCGTTCGGAGTTCTTGACGACGACAGTATTGTTGTTTAGTGCTGATGGATCCAGTTTAATACGGCAGCATTAACTTGATGCACTTTTCATGACATTGTACAACAAGAGTATTTACGAGTGTTCCACGGAAAGTCGAGTAGATTGCACTTCGGCCCCGCTCGCAAAAGAAGAAATTGCACGAAACTTTTCTCTCGCATTGAAAGGAATTCTCAATCCTTGACAATGTATTGCGTTATATAAATTTGCATCTTTATTCCTCCCGTTCTGTCGGTTGAATAGAAACGACAGAATTTTCCGCTATTTCGACGTAACCATCGATTTTCTAAATGATAACAAACAATTTTGCTACAATGCGTTGCGAAAAATGATACTTAATTATATACTGCGAAGTCTCTTACTCAACGTGCATTCACCATTCATCATTGAATGGTCTCCATCCTAATCCCCCGTTGCATAAGCTAGAAGTTTTCATTGTTACGAATATTTCCATCTGGCAATAATAATATTATTAACGATACCGACAATTGAACGCCGCCTTTCTTCGTTTCGTCTCCAACGAAGAAAAGGAACGCTATTGCCGACGGAAATAGAGAACGACGCCAATTAATTTGAACGTCAAGAAAACGCGAGACGCGGTCGTGAATAAATTCTGATTAGCACCCCTTCCGACTTTCTCGCTCGGAACAGAACGCTCTTCATTCGCGATCGTCCGCGAAACCCACAGAACCTGTTCCGCCCGATCGACGTTCGGTTAATAAAACCATTTCTGTTACATCCCGCGACAAAGGAGCGCGTTCACAAAAGTCGAGGGTAAAGCCATTCGTTTCGATTCGTCGAAGCGCGAAGCTCGAGGAATTCGGTCGGGACGCGAAGCCCTCGCTGCTCGACATTTCGCGCGGCGGAAGATTTACGATTTTCATTCGTGCCCGACGGAATATCGAGTTGATGTTCACGGGAGCGAGGAGCACCGAGGGAGAAATCGATGGGGAGGGCGACCCAGGGAGCCAGAATCAATCTCGAAAATGAAATTTCCTTGAATGGCCTCCTCCGGGCTTTAATCGATTCGCGGAAAGCCAAACGGGCCGCGAGCAACGAGGCAAACGTTTTAAAGAAACGGCGAAATAAGCGGGACACGGCGGGATCTTAACGCGAACGTCAATTACGCGACTGAGGGGAAGAAAAGTTCGCCTGAACGGTTCGTGGAAAACTTTCGCGAAAACGTTCGCCTCCGCGAGTTAATTGTCTGCTTCCTTCGTAACGGCCGTTGAGTAAGAAGGAATAATTAGCGGGACGAGAGGACCGAATGTCTATACTTTAACGCGACTACTTTGTACCCCTCTCGGGTCTGAATTTGCCTTTCGTCTTTTATTAACGAATTCGGGTTTGTTTTTCTCTTGAGCCGTCGATGGGAAGTTCGATGAAATTACGGGAGGGCAGGGGCTTGGGATTGGTAAACGTTGCGCGAAGGTTTCGCAATTTTCACGGCGAACGAAGCGGTTTCGGTGCGCGGACGAGCTTGAGCTAGATTGAGACGACCATAAATTGGTTACCATTAATGCAGAGTTAAGGAAGTAATGTGATTGATATTGCAGTTGCGAGAGAAAGTCGATGACGAGTTAAACCGAATGATTTATTTGGGGGAGGCACAGTTGTGGGTGCAAAGCTGCGAGGTGCAAATAAGACGAGTACGAAATCATTACGGAGATCCTTAATTATTGAAAATGCGAGCAAGGGTTGAATACTGGGGATTAAATAAAACAATTTTCGACGATATTAATGTGAAGGGACGGTCGTGGGACGAGTTGAAATGTGAAGAGGATATGAGTTAATTTAAATCCTATCGAAATATAATATTGACCTATAAACTATAGAAATTTGCTGAATAAAAATTTAACTTACGAGGGTAAATGAAGCACTCTTAACGATCATATTCGTTAAATTAATGCAAGGGGAATTATTGCACGAGAAAGTTTATCGAAATTGATTTCGCAGTAAGAAAAAAGGCAAGGATAATTATAAAGTAAAAGTGACGTACAACGTGCCTCACTAATTTATTGAATGATGTACACAGAGGCATAGGAAAGGCAAAATGTTCAAGGGATCCAGTTAAATGGAATTAAAAAGCAACGTGTGCTATCTTCAAATAAACAAACGCGTACACACGGCTAATCGATGTTGCACGACGTTGTACAACGTTGTACGAAGAGGAAAACGAGGACACGCGAAATAATATCGTGGTGCTGAACATTTTACGCAAATATTCAAGTGGCGAATACGGCATCATTTTCAATATCGCGTTCGTTTAATATCGCCATCACGAAATTGCGATTTATTGCGACCTACTAACAATTTCTACAAAACGTCAGTCATCTCGAACGGAAATGTGCATCGTTTCCCCCAAGCACGTATTTCCCACGCACTCGTTTCCGTTTATCAATAACATTTCCCGGCACACCAATTCGACGCGCTGAAAATGAAACACGATTTTCCCCGGGAAATCTGCTCATTTTCAATATTTCATTATTCACGAGTCACCGAATACTCACAATCCGAACAATCGACCAAGTTGATACACTTATTTAAAACAATTTGCCGTTAATTGCCTCGTCCGTGAATTCATATCGGATCGTGTTCGAGACGTACACGATGTTACTGTTGAATAACGACAGGACATTAATTTGTTGGGTGGTTCGCGATTTCGCGCACCGCACGCCTACAACATCGGGCAGAACGTAAATTATCGTGTTCACGTTGCACTTGACACGCCTGTCCCATAAAACGATACCTGGCCGTCGACGGCGAACGGCGCGCGCAATGTTCAAGACGTCGCGAAAATTAGATGGTGCACGATAGATCGAAACCTCGAAGCAATTTGTTACCACTGATTTCCCAATGGCCATTACCATTCGTCGTTCCAGCGTGGAACCTTTGCAGACTCTGCGGTTTAATTCTTCCAACCGTTCACTCGTGCGACATCGTTGCGCGCACGGAGTCATTGGGGAACAACCGACATTAGTGGAGAATTCTGGAGGTTTGAAATCTTCGTCGTTGATTCGCGTGAAATAATCGAGGCTGAATTATTGTCAGTGTGGAAATGAAGTGAAAATTTTTTATTGTAGACGTGTACAGTTGTTACGAATTCGAGGAAAATATGGAAAAGAAAGATAATTGACGACGCAACACTATTTGATCCAATTCGATGTTTAACGATGCTACAGTTTCTGTTCCACGACGAACGAAATTAACTATTTGTCCAACTAATACGCGACGCTTGGTTGCTTTCTGCGCTTCTTTCCGACACTGAACTAGATACACTCGCGTTCGACATGTTTTTTTAGTGACTTGCTCCGTGCACAGTAATTATCGTTAACTCTGTTGGTCGAAAATATTTCACGCAAGATATCACAGACTTTATATTCCTCGGGTTCACTATTTTATTAAAAATTAACATCGAGCCAATTGATACGCAAACTACACCCGAAACATTGACATCACAAATTCCAAGAATCTACATATTCATTTATGCTAAACGCTTACAATAAAACGCACCGTAAATAATAAATCAAGCATAATTTAATCATAAATGAAATCTGTATATATATCGAAACCTAAACTTCAGAACACACCGATTCACTGCTCGAGAAGTTTCGTCTGTATTTTGGAAACGATTTCCGCAGGCCAATAAAATACAATTCAGCGAGATAAAAGTATACATTCTGTTCGTTTTTTTGAAA
Organism: Nomada goodeniana; assembly: GCA_963969485.1. Classification (NCBI taxonomy): domain Eukaryota; kingdom Metazoa; phylum Arthropoda; class Insecta; order Hymenoptera; family Apidae; genus Nomada; species Nomada goodeniana. The sequence continues at coordinate 29,320,420 of OZ018299.1, forward strand.
CACTTTGCAGCAGAACGAAGACAAGTACTCGGTGGCGAACAGCCAAGCGCCCCTGCAGGCCAACGAGGAGGAACACCCAGAACGAGGCACATGGACGGGGAAGTTCGACTTCCTGCTGTCCCTTCTGGGGTACAGCGTCGGTCTTGGCAATGTCTGGCGATTCCCGTATCTATGCTACTCGAACGGAGGGGGCGCCTTTCTAATACCGTTCACGGTGATGCTCATTATCGCCGGACTGCCCCTTATGTTCATGGAGCTGTCGTTAGGTAAGCGAAGTAAACGATTTCATTGGCACAGGGGTAAATAGGGGTATATTTGTTGACCACCTGATGACGATGGGCTTTGTTTAAAGAATGAACACGAATATTATGGAAAAACATTTCCAATGCCCTTTTTAATGAACGTATTGAAATGCTGTGTACTTTCGTGCTTCATGTGCTGTCGATATATTGGTGGCTCGTACTTTGCCAGTCACTGGTCTTAGCCCGGTCAATAAATATCTTTTTTCGTATGGAACATATGTTCTGTAAGTTATTGCGAATCCTCGATCGTTCTTAAACGAATTTCAACCCATTTTTGGACCATTAGAGCCGCTCGGAGCTATTCGCGCTGATTGCGTTTTTAAGCTTCACCAAATTAGGGTTTATTGTTGAATCGGAACGAGTAGGAATACATTGATTATAAAAATCGAAAGGCTTCACTCAAAACTGTGGCTGCTTTCTGTGTTGCTAACTTTAGAGCCGGGAGATACGATCGCGAATGTGTTATTAGCGAGGGATATCGGACGATCGAGACTCGGTTAATCGAGGCTCGAATGTGCTGCTGAAAGCTTTTAGGTTTATTACGGTTCTTGCGAGATCCATCGGGAAGTTGTTGGATTATTTAATTGCTTCTGGTGGTGTATTTAAGATAATTGATTCCATGACGTACCGTGGTAAAGATTTGTTGTGTTACATGGTGTCCGCCCATTCGTCATATTAAAAACGAATAGCGTGAAACGTGGACGAGAAGTAGAAGTGCTGCGCACATGCTTCAACCCCTTCGCCATTGCAACGAAGAAAGGGTTGAAGCCAACGCGACTCGACCCCATAGCACACCAATGTAAATAAAAAGAAACCCCGTTCTCATCGTCAGACTTGCTCGGTGTCAAGTCCGTCTGCGCTAGTCGATTCACCGAAATAGAGCGATCGTTTCCCGTTAACCAGCTTCCGTAACGACACTTTTAGGAGCCCGGTGCACAATTCACGATACCGAGCCGTGTCCCACGCCTCAGTACTTCGTGTAAATTGCAGGTGGATCGACCGACCGGCACAGATAGCTCATCGATCGTCTTCTTCCGTTGTTTTCCCTCTTTCACTTTGCAACATTCTCTCCCCCCAGGGCAATACGCGAGCCTTGGCCCAGTGGCTGCTTACAAACGATTCTGCCCTCTTCTACGCGGCCTGGGATACGGAATGGTGTTGGTCAGCTCTGTGGTGATGCTCTATTACAACCTGATCATCGCCTGGACCCTTTATTACATCTTCGCCTCTGTGGCCGGTGAGCTCTTATCAGATTACGCAAGTCATTGGAGTTTTTAGTTCTTTATTCTGTACTTTTTCTTTTTATGATTGTATCTTATCCGCATTTCTTTCCCCGGTTTCGCTCGTCCGTACAGATTGTTTTACGAACGCGGGTGCACCTTATCGGGTGGCGTGAATTATTGATCTCTCGGCGAGCGTGGGTTATTACGTTTCGGTCAGAGACGAGTATCTGGTTTCCGTGGCGTTTCTCGAGGGATATTGTTGCCCACTGTTCTCGAGGAACGCACGATTACGGAAGAATGGAGACGAGATAGCGCGACGACCTACTTTACGTTAATGATATTCGCTTGTTTTGCGTGCACGCTTCGGAACGATGAACGATCATTTTTCATTTATGGTTGCGGACGGAATCCGCGTGAATGTTGCACGCGACGCGGTTGCACAGGGGCGAGTTTCATATTCGTTTACGGGATAAGGGAGCCAGATCGAAGATTGAACTGTTGTGAGGTGAAGTAGTACTTGTAACTGAAGGAAATATTAGAATATGGTAATTGCCTGTTTTAGATACACACGTTTCGCATTGTCGACACTTTTGTCGACATTGACGCGAATGAAAAACGAGTGGACCTCAATTTATTCTTGCCTGTAATTTACTGAAGCAGACAGTTCGTACAATGCAATCGTACAGTCAAAATGAAAGATCTCCTTCGATCTTTCCGAACCTGGAAATGATTTACTGTGCGATATAGTTTATTCATTTCGAAATAATTCTGACTAATAAAACAATCTTCTTCTTCAAGGATCCACCCTGGGGATATCTGGAGTACTTTAGTTTAATGATCGGATTAAAATAATTTACTGCTTGTATCTTGCTCGATCGATGAAGTATTATTGCCCGTGCCCGTAGGAGCTGGTGAACTGCCCTGGAGCAAGTGCGAACCGCCGTGGAGCACCGAGGACTGCTTGATGCCAGAAGCTGCCGAAGCATGTGTCTTCCAAAATATGAGCTACTTCAAGGAAAAGTGCTTAAATTCTACCCAGATGGCCTCCATGGGTCTGACTATAGAAAACATCACCAGTGCCATTAGAAGACCACCGGCAGAGGAGTATTTCAAGTAAGATCTAAAATGTGGAGAAGATTCTTGTCTTTCCCTTTTTTGTAACATTGTTTTTCAAGTAACACTTCGCAACAACCATTCTGCCCTATCATTATAATACGCTCCTAATCGTCCATGCTGAACTATTCAAACTTAAAGCTTTTTATTTTCGACTTGACGAAAGCGCATTATATTTTGCGTTTGGCGTGACAATTGTGTTGAAAGGAGTGCAATCAGTTAGAAGTATTTCAAGCTGAGCGATTTCAATGATTAATATATTTGAAATTATATGGAACATAGCAATCACGTGTTGGGGTTGAGTAGTGGAATCGAGGAAACAGGAGCTATTCGACCGTCGATGGCAGTGTGTCTTCTGCTAGCTTGGATCATCGTCTTCCTCTGTCTGAGCAAAGGTGTTCAGAGCTCGGGAAAGGTTGTCTATTTCACTGCTCTCTTCCCATACGTCGTCCTGGTAAGTGTAATTTTATCCGACCAATCTAGTCTATAATTTTCGTTCCATCATATTTATTTCAATCTTCTATAGACTGTAATTTACTTCAGGGAAAAAGGCACTTAAACAATCAACGAAATGATTGCTATTGAATTTGAATTGAATAAGACAATAGGTGCACATTTATGTTTAATTCCGAACGAATACGTAATAAGAAAAATATCAGCCAGCGAGAAATGTTGTTTCAATTAAATTTAAATAACAACCTGGCCTCTTCATTTCGCTATATTTATTTTTCGTATTTCTAACATATTTTTGTATATACCATGTTCGTGAAGTCTCGCAGCTATTTGTTCCCACCGCAATTTCCCAATTAATATTGTCGACGCTAATAACTTGGACCAAATGAACTATACATCAAACAACCATTGTACTAATTGTACGATGTTTGCCAATAAGTAACGAGACATTCGATCGTACCATCGTTATGCAATTGCTGCCACAAAGTGTCGCGGAAAGCGAAACAATTGCCCCCTCGTTTCTGTTCCCCTTTCGCGTCGCTCTCCGTGCAGGATTCGTAATTTTTCATCGTTCACTGGCTGGCCCGAAGCAAAGGACCAATCGTAAACTGGGATCGTCGTTTTCATTCCTAGATCGCTCTTTTCATTCGGGGTATTCTGCTTCCCGGCGCAAAGGAGGGCATTCTCTTTTATCTAACGCCCGATTGGAGAAGATTAACGACCGCAAAAGTGTGGGGCGACGCCGCGGTGCAGATCTTCTTTGCCCTGAGCCCCGCTTGGGGCGGACTGATAACGCTCAGCTCTTACAATAAGTTCACCAACAACTGCTACAAGGATTCACTGATCGTGGCTGTCAGCAATATCGGGACATCTTTCTTCGCTGGCTTCGTGATTTTCTCGGTGATCGGATTTCTGGCCCACGAGCTCGATGTCCCGGTTGCCTCTGTCGTCGACGAGGGTGCTGGATTGGCGTTCATTGTCTATCCTGAGGTGAGTGAATTAAAATAACATGTATCGAGCGTGCGCGTACTTCATCCTCCGTACTCGTGGTTTCCCTTGCTTAACAGATATTGCGAGCTACACAGATAGATGTTATTATGCTATGGAAAATAATACATGGCGGTGATATTCCAAAAGTAATTTTCCCTGTGTTTGTTTTTTTTAAGGCAAGTTGTGTCGTAGCAAAAGTGTCTTAGTTTTTACATTAACCTATTTTTTTCTGGGTGATATATTTTTCCAACATGGGTTGAGACACTTTTGTATTACGAATAATGATTTATTTTTTAATTACGTACGACGTAGAGACATTGTTGACACTTCGATCAGCTAAATTCCTATTTTCAATATACTTGCACAATACATATGTCATACCGTTTTATTCTAAGGACATTTGCAGCATTACATTTTTCTTCTTTTGCTGTTTAAAAAAACAGGTAGTATCTCGTTTACCAATCGCCCCGGTCTGGTCGCTGCTCTTCTTCGTGATGCTTCTCACATTGGGCCTCGATTCGCAGTTCGCCTTAATGGAAACCGTCACCACGGCGATACTCGACGCCTTTCCAGCCCTGAGGCATTACAAATTGTGGGTGGTACTAGCGGCGGCTGTGTTCGGCTATGCCGGCGGGATTATTTTTACTACCAATGTGAGTTTTTCGTAGAAAAGAGCACCACCTTTTTTCTTACAGACAATTTATTAGAATCCCGGAACGGTAACGATAGAATGCTGTTACTGGAGATGTTACAGCCACCGTTCTGAAACCGTTTGCACAGAATCAATTGGATTTCTCGAATTCCTGAACAATTTTGAATTATGTAATTAATAATTATATCTCGGTCGTGCACTTTCAGGCTGGTATGTATTGGTTACAATTGATGGACAAGTACGCAGCCAACTGGTCGGTACTATTAATCGCCATAGCCGAGTGTATCCTCGTCGCTTGGATCTACGGTGCCGATCGATTTCTGAACGACGTTCAACTGATGATCGGACCCCGCAGTCGACTCTGGAGGTTTTTCTGGACTTGGATGTGGAAAGTGGTTACACCGGCGACCCTTTTCTTCATTCTGTTCTTCAATTGGGTGGAGTACGAGCCCCTAAAATACGGCAGCTACGTTTATCCAAAATGGGCGGATATTGTTGGATGGGTCGTTGGTATGATTCCCGTTTTGGTCATCGTTGGCGTGGCCCTCGTAAGTATCGTAACATCATTGTTCTCGAATTGCAACGACGATCGAACGCGATCGGCGTTCCTCCTGTCATAATTCGGACCCTCGACAATATTTAACACGCTCTCGCCACTTCGAATTGTTCGTGTTCCATTGACGTGTCGGCGAATTGGTCCATAGAGCAACGCTTATTGGAATATTGATTATTGAGCCGGTGATTATAAAAGTTGTTGCCGCGGAAGCAACTTGTTCCAATGGGCAGGCGGACACTCTGTCGTGCAATTGTATTCGGGGGCAGCTGTATTCATACGCAAATAATGGTTTCAATGCGACAGGGTATAATGAATCATTTTCCAGGAGATATCCGATCAGCCGCCAATTACAAATATTATGAAACATCCGTCAACTAAATTAGATATATTGAATTTCAATTTATGTCATTCGTCAGAACGGTATATCCACCGACAGCCTTCTAGATATTTCTCGCGATAAAGTGAAAATTGCACAATTTCAACTGCCGACAGCTCTCCGCAGGGGCGCGCTGTGTTTCTATTTCAAATTTATTTAACAGAATTCTGACTGTTCGTTGCAGAACCAATTGAGGGATCCCCGTCGTCGTTCTGCCTACGACGACGACGACGACGACGACGACGACCTGGACAACAGATCCTCGTGCCAGAGACCCGGCAGGGGAAAAACGAAGAGGAGGTCAAACAATGTATGGTCTCGTGCCAAGATGTTGCTGCAGCCCGCGTCCGATTGGGGTCCAGCGGCCAGGAATCTCTCGACACCGTCGAGGGCTCTCACTCACACGCCGTCACCAGGTAATCACGGGACCAATTAAACCCCTGCAGCTTGAAATTGAACGCCGTCGTACGGCGGGCAGCGTGTCGCGGCATTGAACGCGTCCCGGCGATGAAAGGGTACGGGGGCCGCACAAGCTCGTAATTTTCGACTCATCAGCTTTGGCTGTAATCGGATTTCTCTCGGCTGGCAGATAATTAATCTAAATATAATGCGCCGCGATGGGCGCCCGATACATCGCGCTTGGCCGGAGCTTAATGGCGCACAGGTGCGAGGGACGGTGTTCCTGTTTTATTAATGGAATAACCAAGTTCGTGCGGGGATGTACGCCTACGCGTGTGACGTCGCGATCGATTACGTGATACCGGCATGGGTTCGGTATTTGGCGAGTGTTAGGGACACGGTGTGCACCATGCATCGTGACGTTGCTCAGATCGATTCACCCTGTATCGGATATTATTTTGGGGCGTGCGACGCAGTTCGACCAGCGTTCGGTAGATTAGCTTATTACAGGGGAGGTGCATTATTGGTAATTATGCAGAAATTGTATAGAGATATTATAATAGTACCTTGACACCCTGAAATTATTTTCGTGCAAAGATTACCTTTTTGAGCAAAATTGCTTCGAATAATCTCGTCTCGGATGTTAATTGCTTCGGCTTGCGTGCGACCCGAGCAAACCGGTTGATCAAGGTTCTATCGTATATTTGCCATGAGTTAGCTTTCATGAAACGATTGTTTGCACAGGCCCACCAGGTGGATACGATTCGGTGCGGGACACCATAGTCCTGGTGAACGGTCAGCCGATGATGGTGCAACCCTCGAGTGCATCCGGTGCGTCTCAGAAGCTTCCTGGGCCGTCGATCCTCAAGAATTCTAGCAAAACCGACTTGATCACGTCGCAACAAGTGTGACACGATGTTCATTTTACCTCTAAAGACGAGTCTGACTAGAAATCTGTCGCCAAAAGGGCAACATGCCAGTAACAGGTAGCTGCATAAACGTATAATGGTCCGACAAGGATCGATAGTAATCAATTAAGAGGTGATGAGACGACGTACGATATTGAATGTTAGAAAGGATTCCTACGAATTTATATATACTTTTTTTCTTTTTTTTTTTACAGAGACAGACAGTATATTTTTTTATATCCTCGAATATAAACAATCAAACGTGCAATCATAGTGTCTTCTATCTATCGATTATACAGTGGAAATTCTGAATTTATTGTTAATTGAAAATGGTCCTCTTTATTTTAATTCAAAGAATTACATTCGATTTTATAAATATTTATTCCTGATTCAACGAGCGATTTGTGAAATTCTCTTTTCTAGAGGATTCACAGTTTCCATGTAGTCTTATCATACATATGTATACGTATATTAATTTCGTTTCACGTCGAAACGAACGATGTCAGTTGGTCTCGTTACCAAGTAGTTCGTTCAATCGTGACTCGTAACCGTTCAGCACGGTCAACTGGGAACTAAATTGCGAAAGTGTCGATCACGAACGGAGAAGACTGTCGACGAGGAAAAGATGGACTTAGCAGAAACGAACAAAAATTATACAAGCCGCGATGTAAACGTCGAGAATCGTACGCTACACCGCTGTGTTCGATTGCGCATGAGAACCGGGGACGAGAGCAAACAGACGAATTGGAAGACTACAAAAAAAAAATGAACAAAAAATAAAAAGACGCAAGTAATGAACAATTGCACGCGTTCCAGCGAAAGAAAGTTACCCGCGTGTTTATTGCCACGGACGCCAAAGTGGCATGCGAAGAAGAGAATGATTGAATAGATCAAATAGATCAAAAACACATTTCTACCCTCTCTCGCCGCAATTGGGCGGCCATCGCCGGACGGATTAACTGCTGCTCTGTGAGGTGTCTTGTCCAAGATAATGCTGACTTGCGTAGCAGATCGATCCAGACGTGTCCGATTTAGCATTGAGAATCGTGGAATTCCGGCGAATTCCTCGTCGCGATTTACGTAAACTCGTTTCGACTTTAGAACAGGCTGAATTATCCATCGAATTCGACCGGGCAATTTTTTCCCAGGCATTCGTTGTTATCCGTGTCTGCGTTCCCTTTTCTAACGTACGATTTCTAGACACGCGAGTGCACGATATTTTTTCGACGGTGACTCGCGAAATGTTTCAAACGAACCTGTCCAAACGGTGATTGCCCAGAAGATGGATCGACGGTGAGTCCTTACGGGTTAGGGGATTTTAAAGTAAGGGAGAGCTATCGGGGATGAATTTGCGCAGGACGAGCAATGAACGTAGAACGGGGAGAAATTTGGACAGTATTATTTTCTTAACGGAGGACGATTAGCGTTATCCTTCTTCCCGCATTCAGATGTCGATGTCCTCCAAGCGAGAGATCGCAGCAATCGTTACCCCGAACGGGAATAGAATATTTTGGTTAAATTGCTCGCGGCGTTTCTCGCACGATTTTCGTCGCTTTTCGCTCCATCAACGTTGATACCTGTTTGAAGCGGCGTTTAGATAGAGCTGTAGAGTTCGTAGAGTTATTATAGATATTTAGCTGGAACGCATTACATTATAATTGATCTGGATCAACCTGGAATTTTGTGTCGAGCTTTAATTTGTATTGCTTGCACATCGACTGAGCTATAATATATTTATCTGTGATAAATTGTTTTTGGTACCGATACCGATATCATTCAAATTTTCATGACAAATGAATGTCAAACGAGGTATTACGTTCAAAGGGTTAAAGTGTTGCTTATATCAGAGCCGTATAAATCAGCGACAGATGAGAACTATTTATCGTTAGACATTAGATCGGTAGATCGAGCGAAAGTGATAGGGTTGAAAGCGTTTTTCGATGGGAAAAGGGTGCAAATTTAAGGGGACAAAAGAATATCAATTACTTTGTTCAATTATTACGGAATCATTGAAATAAATTTACATTTCCATTGGCGTATTTATGCAACTGAATTATTTAAACTCTCAGGGGCGAAACAAGTTACAAGCTGACATAATAATAATTTGTGACGTTGTCGTTTGTTTCTTAAATGATTTGGTTCTTAAATTAAGTTCCGAAGCAATACCTTTGTGTTTTCTTTTCTTCATTTACGTAGCGGGTAAATGTGTCCAAATGTTAAAAAAGAATTACTCGGATAATTTAATTGACCTTGAATACCCGTACCTGTACCTGAAATGCAAGTTGAAAAATATATGTTACTAGAATCGCCTGAAAATGTGATCCTCGCATAACTTTATGTAGCATACATTTTGTCCACTTAAATTTGCAAGTTAATCAAGTGCAATAGGAGGAGGTCGACGAACACTTGTTTCGTTTCAGCTGTATCAAAGGATTCCTTAGGCGTTCAATATTTATTATCACATATTTCAACGTTACTATTGTTATTAATCGTGCAAAAAAGATTAAATTACAAGTTCGTCCATATTTAAAAACTGCAAATACTATTTATTTAATAATTCGTTAATATAAGCGTGCAATTAAATAACACTAAATATTATCGCATAATTCTTCATTCATGATCGATATTCAATAATCCATTCAGTTCGACGTTTGCACAGTCAAATTAATTTCGTAAAATTATTTATCAATGCAGGACAAAGTTTCCATTTTCATTATACACATTAATGTTAGTTAACGAAGAACACCAGACGCGGCACAATGTTTCAATCTTCGACAAACCGCATTGCCAATATTTTGCACAGCGACAATAAATATTGACAATAAATACCGAACGTCTGAGGGGTCCCCCGAAAATTCCAGAAATTATTTTCCCGCAGGCAAACTACAAATTTGTCGAGCGTTCCCACCTGTACGCACCTCACGGTACCTCCGCTAACAAATTTGTACGTCTCGCTATATTTTGCAGCTGCGTAAACATTTCAGGGAATCCTAGTCTATTAAACAATTATTAAATAGCTGTTCAGCGTGCTTTTGCGAAACGAGCGCTTCTTCTGTCGCCTGTGAGGGTTGTCGTTTCACCGGTCAGCGAGAAAAGCGTTTCGGATCGTATCAGACACAGAAATAGGAATTACAAATAAACGTTAAGCCAGCGCGATGTTACGAGAGCACACCGAACATTTACGCGCGTACATACACAGTCAATAAACGTGAGAAATCGTGATTCTTTATTTTTTATGTGACCCCGTTTGTAAAGTGTTGCTAGCTGTATCATATGTATAACATTTGTCGAATACTTACGTGTACATATATACATATACACACGTTGCAAGTATACATATATAGTATATTGTACGAATTATATAATATATATATATTTACATTACATTTATAGACGCTTGTACACTGGTGTACGCGTCGTATAGTTTATTATTATTACGTGTACAAAAGGCGAGTATAAAACGAAAACAAGAAACGTAACGATCATTGTTTCGTACAAAAAGAAGTTCAGGGTGGGGAGCGTCATGAAACAATTATACATTACCGAAAACCCGCTGCGTTCAAACTACAAAGAGAGAAATTGCAAATACGTGTTAAATCGTGCCCGCGCGAAAACGTGTGAATGTGGCGCGTTTTACCGTGCAAGTGAACGTTAGGTGAACGTGCTGTTGCGAGGATGTATGCACGTGTATGTATTAGATTATCAAAGGCCTAACTCCACCTTTCGTCGTCTTAACGATCCGCGCGTGGATCGTGATTGATACGGTAGATCCTCTGAGAAATTTGTATAGCTCTTCTTTCCCTTCGTTCGTTGAAAAATCCTTTCTTTCGATTTGCGTGCAAATGGAGATAGGACACCATTGAAATATTGTGTCACGATTATTCGGTAGATGTTTACGGTAACCATTACACTAAGAGACGGAGGGAAAACGATCTAGAGCTTCGATCTGACTCGTTGGACGTCTTGTTCGGTATTGGTTTCAATTGTTTATAGTTTGAGGTAAACGTAAAAATTGAAGGAGAAAATAATCGAGGTGGACGTCGGGAGAGAATAATCGTCCTTTGCCATCGATCCTTTGCTCAAAGGGGCAAACACGCGGAGAAGGATCTTCGTTATCCGCGCACGCGATGGATCCTCGGTGACCTAATTGAAAAACACCTTAGAATTTAGTCGTTGTTAATAGTACGAGCTTCAATGAGACTAGGCGGGAGACATTGAACAGAACGGCATTCGAGTCCCAAGATATGAATTCATTTCCAATCGCGACAAAAAACCGAGTCTCGAATTGAGGACAATGAAAGTTTATCGTGTCGACGCACGTTTAACACCATTGATTCTAATTAAACTTTCGGTTCATTGAATCATCTAACAAACAAGTTGTATGCACACAGTTGTATGAACCCCGTGGCATAATTATCAAATGATTATTTATTATTTCGAAGTATTGTTCCGTATTGTTATTTACAATTACAATCATTTTTCTCAAGGAAGAAGACTAATCATAGTAGAATAACGACAAACATAAGTAACGATATCTAAATTTGACGAAGAAACAAGTATACCGATAACTAGCCATATCCGAGACATAATCAAGAAAGGTGTTTCTTCGTTGAGGCATCCTCGATGGGTGACTAATTTATGGACAGATTTCGTTGGCTAAGATATGTGACGGAGGACAATTAAAAACGAAGGAGAAAAAGATACTTGGGATTCGCGAGGTGACGGGTGACTGACAAGATATAGATAACTTTGACAAGAATTTAATGCCCTTAGGATGGATAGGCGAATCCGATGCAGGTTTAAAAAGGAATTTAAAGGAAAACTTAGCGCGTCATTAACAGCAACAATAATAATACGTATAATTATAATAATTATGTTACAAAGTGAATAATAATAATAATAAATGAATAATTAATAATAGCGTTAGCCGCCGGTTTAAATCGGCAAGGCCGCGTGGTCGACTGTCCTAGATAGGGTTAAGTTTCGGTGACGTAGAATTGACGGTGACAGCGCGGTATTTTTGTCAATAATAAAATAAAAAAGAAAGTATCATGTCGTAAACGTTATATTATTTGAAATCGATTCGCCCGTATGATGATTGCAGTGAAGAGGTCCGCGTAGAATTTTGTTTAAGAAATTTGAACACTTTCTCTGTTCAATTTGATCCCTGTTGCATTAATATTCTCATTTCTGATGAACACAAAATTCAATTAAAATAGCGAAAAGATATTAATGCTACGTGAAAATTGGTAATTAATTCTGTTAAATTAAATAATCGAAAAAGGGCGGAGGAAACATAAATTTAATTTCAATTACTACTACGGTTAAAAAAACCCTACTTCCTATATTTTATCATAATTTGGTGGAACAAGTGATTGCGAAAGGTTTGTTTCGCCCAATCGATTCACTGCTACCGAGTATAGTTATGGATTTTACGTCACCAAGAGCAACCGGTAGAGCGAACAGTACAAAGTAACGTGTCCTATAGTTAATCGAAGAAGGAGGAAGCGTTGGAGAAGATAGGATAGGTGACAGCGGATGGTTTATATTTCGTGGAAATGTTAAGATTTAATATCCCTTCGCTTCATTAAGACAGACTTTTGTACGCGTGTGAGCATAATTTTGTGGAAATTATATTTGAACCGAAGGAAATGGGAAATAATTACTTGCGTTTGATGTGTTATTGTATGTTTCCATTTGTTGTTCTTTCGATGGAACAATATTTTCATAATATCTTTTCGATACAGAAATATCCTCTGTTATTACATTTATCGATCGATCGTTTCTGTCGAGCCTCGTGTATCGAAACTATATTTTTATGAATTGTCAGCTGAATTGAATCGTGCCCGAATTCTTATTATATCGTTGGAAATATAATTTCGTTTCATTTTGTCTTCTAAGAATGAAGTTCAAGGGTCACCGGCGATGTATCGATCATTCCTGTGATACGGTACAGGTGATTGTGTAATATTTTTAAAACGGTGTGCAATAATTTTATGCTTAGAGATGTGGAGAACAATATTTATACATGTAATCATTCATTGTTACGAGGTCTACAATTCAACCGTAAGGAATATTAATTCTTTCCGCGATATCATTATCGTTACCTATTACACGGTTTAATCATTTTTGTATTGAAACAATCGGAAACGTTATGAGCTACAAAGGCGTAATTCACAGGTACTTACGGTTATCGTAAATTCTTGTTTCACCTCTCCTCAAAATTAATTAACTAATTTACATTCACGTAAAAGGTTAGTCAATCGTGTGTACTATTAACAATTAACACATTAATAGTTCATTCGTACCTTAATTTGGTTTTCGATTAAAATATAAGATGATTTAAGAGTAGACAGACAGTTTGGCGATTAATCAAAGATGTGGATGTATGCAAGATTTCAGGGGAAAGGAACGAACACGACAAATAGGAAAGATGCAAACAAATAAAATTACCTCGTATTTGTATTAAACAAACACGTATCAAGATATGCAGGCATAGATATGTATTGTATATATATATATGTATATTTATAAAACTAAGCAGTATACATATACTTATGTATACACGATGTTGCATAATGTCATCTTTAGGCTCGATGCACAACTAACGCAAGAAAAGAACAAAAAAAAAATGAACACGAATTTCGCGCGTGTCTAGTTAGAAACAATTCGAATAAACGAGATGTTTATTGTGTGTTAAAGATTTCGTGAGATATTAAGTTCGAGGGGAGGAGAGATTAGAGGGAAATAAAAAAAGACATTTAAAAAAAAAAAAGCGATAAAATTATATCGAGAATAAGAAACTGTATTAATATACATGTACATTGCATTGCGGGAGATATATACATTATGTAAATTCTATGTATATGTATATGATGCGTGTGTAATTAATAAAGTGTTGATATATATGGTTGACGATAATACCACCGCGTGTATTGTCTTATTTATCCATTTACTTCGCAATCGTCTTAAGTTAAATGTTTAAGCAGATTGAGTTAATATTACATTCTATTATTTTCTTTTTGGCAGACGTTTCTTCCTATAAATACGTTTTATTATAAATCTATAAATATAAAGTATGTGTATCGCGTTTACGTGACTTTAGAAGCATTTTTGGTGCGTTTCATTGTAACGTTTAGTTCAACGTTTAAGTTTTCACGATGCATTAACAATTGTACGAGCACAGCGAAGGTGAAATAAATCTCTATTCTTTATTTATAACAGAAAGCTTCTTATTAATTATTTGCTCCTTCGAATTATCTCAGAAAATGAAAATTGGGCATTCGAATTTTCGAATCAGCATAAAGTAGCTTGTATTTTCTATTTACCAAATAAATATCTATTTTGAGACGATGGACGTAATCAAGTCGTATCAGTATTCAACAGTGCACTCTGCAAGTATTGCTATGGACAATGTTCAGCAATGATTACTAAAAATCGTGTAATCATTTGCGGACGGAACGTCTGAACTCTATGTTAATTTGAACTTCTTTTTAACTTGTATAAAATACTTCGAGGTAAGAACTATTTATAATCCGCGTTCATTTAGATGCTATCATTTTCGAAATCTTGATTACGTGTTCAATAGATGAAAGTATTATTACTATCTATTCGATAAGATTTTATCTGCGTACGTGACACGATAAATATGCACTGTTACAGAAGCTCCGATAAAAGGTTTCCTCGGGTCGATATTTCTTTATCTTTAAACCGCTGCATTACAATTTCGGGTTCGCTGAACGAATTGCAAGATAAATTTCGACGTGAATTTCAATATTCGTCGCGCGTCAATAAATGGAACGAGAACGGAAACAAAAACAGTCTTTCTTCTCCAACAAAAATTTCGAACGAACGTCGTCCACGAGATCGAAATTCCGCAGTATCCAAAGCGTTTCACCTTTCTATAATATTACACTGTACAATAAAATCCAAATTCCACGACATTCGATTCCCTTTCGAGGCGCCACGATACAAATTGGCACTTGTCGAGAAACGTTCCACGCCACTTCGGAAATGCTGCCCCGATTAACGACATTCTATCGTGCAGCGCAACGGCGCGTCATTCCGATACCGTGCAGCACTTCACCGTACAAGAACCGAAACGCGCTGCCTTAAATGAACAAACGCGATGCAGGATACGTGCAACCTGTAATCTTAATCCTGCGCCGAGCAACACAGTAGCGTATCCCCTATCCTAAAACCCCTAACGATAGAAAAGAATTTCGTCGTTCGATTGACGATCAATCGTTACCAATCGCGTCAAGTACCACGCGCGACCAGCCTCGGTATGCCGATCAGGATCATGCGCCACGGATCTCGTACGAATATAAATTACGTGGTAACCGGCGGTGGACCGAACACGACTCTGCTCCTCGACACAGCCCCAAGAACCGGCTTCAGCAGAATAAAGAAACCAGCAATAAAGAACGACGCGAAGGCCAAGCTTCGTCCGGTATCACCGCCGGGCCACCATCGCGTGTACGTGCCCGTGATCAGCGTCGCCAGCAACAGTATCGTGACTGCGATACCGCAGAACGCGTGCACGATCTTCAGTAGAACCGGTCTGAATCGCGGGTAAAGCCACCTGGTGTTGTTGGTGACGACGCCGAAGCTCGCCGTTAAAAATGCGAGGATGATGCTGATCAGGCCAAGCACCGCGTGCGGCGTGGTGAAATGGTGCCTCTTGTTGTCGACTTTGTTCACCACGATGATTATGAAGCCGATCAGGACGAGCGCGAGGCCCACGGTGTGCAGGATCCAGTGCATCGTTATCCTGTTGGCCCTGGTTACCCTGTGGCCGATGTACGCCTCGCCGGAGACGGAGAATATTGCCTCGGTCAACAGGAGACCCACCTGCGGTTGCGAAAGGACACGTTTAATTCTCGCCCCGTCGTTTAAATTACGATGGTACGCGGGCTCGTTGGCACGCATCGCGCTTTCGAGCCTCGTGCGGTGTGCGCTCGGGTCGGTATGACCCGTACGATCCTGATTTTACGTTTGTGTAACTGTTCGGCTTCAGATTTTGCGACCTTTCGAGTTGGGTAAAAATTCGGCCGGTGCGTTGCGTCGTTGAAATTTGTCTGCGCCGAAGAAGTTTGTTAATGTAAAACCAGGAGCGGGTCATACGGACCCGTGAATAATTCTATCGTATCCTACTCGCGTTCTTTGCCAACGCGCGACGGTAGTAAGTACGTAGGCGACTAGATTATCTTGATATATTTATCGCGAGTTGAATTTATTTGGCGTATCGGTAGGATTTGGACGGATTAGTTGCGACTTAAAATGTCTCGATATACGTATATTTTTTTGCACGAGGACACTCGAACGGCGCTCGAGTGTTTAACCGATTGGTTTTTGAATTTTTCTCCGGCTAGTAGAATTGGACAATGGATTGAGCGCAATGGCGATGGTTTTAGTTTACCCGTGGAATGTTGTAACCATTTCGACGAACTAGGTCAAGAGTCTTCTCGCATTTAATTTTGTAGCTATGCAAGTGCTCGTGTACGGAGTAAATAGCGGAAAGAACGAGGATGCTTAAATATTCCAGAGTCGATTGAATGTTCGCAGTGAATGTAGCCTTTTACGATCACGTTTGTTACGCAACATTGTTCGTTTGTTTGTTTTCTAATTCGAGGGAAAATATCGGTGCTCCGAATTGACGTTGCTGCGATCCGTTTGTGAAATTCTTTCGCGTACTACAAAGTAAATAGAACTCAGCATTCTTCCAAGTACAAAGATGATCTAAGGCTTGAGACACTTGAACGAAGGTCTCGTGAATCATGTCTAGAATTTTATGTCTTTTACATACGAATCTCTTGAGATACTAAGGATGAATTTGTTTTTCACGCGAAAAGAATGTACGAGCACATTAAATTACAATTCGTTTGCTTGGACATTCAATCAATTGGACCCAATAGAATCTGTTCTGGCGTTATTTTTCTTCGTTTCAATAATTGTTTAGCAGTACAATTATCACACAGATATTTTCAAATTCAGTGACGATGTCCAGCAATAAATGAATCAAGTACCCGTGACACATCAATCGCGCCGTGAATCACACTTAATAGTAAAATTTTATGTTCAAATTCGTAGAATTCCGTCCAGTAGCAGCGAGGTGCGAGATATAAGACAAATGACTTCAGCGTTCATTTTTCAAAACATAGTTAGCCATGCAAATAAATTGATCATCCTGAAACGTATTACCTACTGTACATATGCTTATCTCGCAATATGTATTCATTGCAACCCAAGCGTTATGAAATATTGATCACCTGAGCAAATCGAAATGAAAAAGTTGCGGTTACCCAGAGGAAATTGTCTTCCGTGTTCCATCTATACCCGATAGATGATATTACATATTTCGAAATTTTCCGCATTCTACTCGTTCTCGATGTGTTACATCCTAAATTAACAAATGTCCATGTTCCAATCGTGTCGTGCTTAATATTGAAAATCTAATCGATATTCGAATTACTGTTAAATATCATTTTGCACATCTATTCTCAGTAAATTACGCTTCATAAAATTCATTAAATTCATCAAATTAAACTTACTTCCTATAGATACCCGTTCGATTGGCCGTAATTACAAAGAATTCAAATCTCGATTTGAATTTCCAATTTTCACAACGAAGAAACGAAAACGGTGAACAATTTGCGCAGCATTGCACCGCACAACAGAAGGATTTATTGCACCGATTGATTGCGAAACGCTTCGTCGCTGGAAGATGCTGTTTTCAACTGCTTTGAAAAACGGCGTTTCGTTAGATCCTCCTCTTGAGCGAGAATCAATATGCACATTACTTTGCTCGTTGATTTTTGTGCAATCAAACTTCCAACCTATTGCTATTCTTGAATAATGTAGGAGTTAAGGACCTAGATTCCCGATCCACGTGTATACTTTTATTAGCCGTTACATTGTGCAATTCCCGTTGGCCAAGTTGTCCACTACTTACTCCGACGCTCATGCAAATGGGATGCCACGAGAAGAAGCTGTACGATTGAAAGGCCAAAACCAGGATGTATATAACTGGTGCCAGTAGAAGAATATGCGTGATGGCTGAGAACACCAGCATAATTGCACTTGGTGGTCCTTTGCCCGCTGGTTGGTCGTTCATTTTCAATTGAAGCTCGTCCTTGCACCTGCAAACGGGAGAAATTAAATTGTTACTGGCTAAATAAGATAAGCGTGAACGATGAATTTGATTTGGGAACGCAAGATCTATCAATTTGTGAGAATTTGTTTAATTCAGTTCATTGTGAGCTCGATGCAACGCAAAAGGTTTCAATTCTTATTGGACATATTCAGGTTTAAAATGTCTAGCGTGCTTCTTTCGAGGAGCAATTGGTTTCAACGATGGCAAGGAGCAAGTGAGTTATGGAATTCAATATTAGAGAAAAATCGTGTACTGCTGATTAATCCATTATTTAAATTCATTTATATGTAACATAATTAAAGCTGAAGCTGTTTGCGAATACTGCATAAATAAAATCTAAAACAGCAGATTAATGTAATGTATTGGCCATAAATGGTAACTACTAAATCAGTTGAAACAATTTATGTTATCAGTGTCGGAAAGCAAGATTGCGCTGCCACCAAACCAATATTTACTCTAGCATCATTGTGACTTCAGTCGTAAATCTTTTCTTGCAGTAAAAAACTTATCAGGCGACGAAATGCTGCCAATTTGTATTCCACGATTAACATCTGCCTCCGATTTTCCATATAATATCTTTTCTGAAAGAAAGTGGAGTCCTACTGCAAAGCCTGAAGGAAAAAAGTCTCTCTGGTTCGAGAATTTGTTCGTATTTTACAGAATAAATCGAGAATTATACTCGTTAAATTATTTGGGCTGTGGAGTGCATTGGAATAAAATAGCTAATATCTTAATCCAATTGTATTTCAAGGAGGATTAGTTCAAATTTCTAATCTGCATCGCAGAAAATCACTTATTTATCTCCGCTAAGAAGTGCACTTCACTTTGGAACTCGACGATTGCCATTGTTAATAACATGAACCAAGCACCTCATCTTCGATTTACAAGAAATAGAATAAATTCCACGCGACCTCAGCTGGTCTTTTGATGCAACTGCTCCTACGATCATTTAGTTGAACGACGTGTGATTCATTGCTAATTGTACGACATGATTCCATGTTTCTTTCAGCATTCACTCGGACAGGCTCACTAAACGACGTGTTCTTTGGAATGATACAGAAGCTTGGACCCGATAAATGAAGCCACTGATTAGGTAAACGCTTGTCAAGATCGAAGAGTCAGTTACATATTACCACGATTCCGCTGTGTTCAAGTTGCTGGACGATCTGTAAAATGCCATAAGCCAAGTGCAGTTAAGTTTTTAGAACGTTTGCAACGAGCGATTATCTCCGCGCTCTCCGGCCGGAGCACGAGAAATCGAGTCAAAGTCGAGTTGTTACATCTTTTTGTCCACGATATTTATTATTTACAGCTTTCTCGGATTAATTTGTCCCCGTTACGTTTATCCAAGAGGCAAATCCGTAAAATTTGATAGATGAATGCGGAAAAAATTGACATCACTTTGTATTAAACAGTAGTTCTAACTGAATTACAATAATTAGAATAATAATATATTTCATTAATCAACGGGCCAGAGAACCCTTTAGTATACAGGGGATTGAAACACACACAGTGTAGTAGCATCATGTACAGTAAGAGTAAAGAAAGGAATGAAAGACAGAAAAGAATAACAAATGAAATAAAAATAAAGTGGCACATAGTGAGAGGACATAAGATTAACAGAAATAGCACGAAGCCAGAGAGAAAAATTAATAATTATTTACTAATTTACCGCACTTAAGGTAGAATACTTAAACGCTGTAATGGAGGTCCCGAAAAAGTTGAGCCGATTACAAAACCTGTTCGCGTTGGTTGGATTATGAATTATCGATATCGCACATTTATGTAACACGGTATTGAGAACCTTTTTATTTTAATATATACCATATTGTAATTTATTACGCCAGGATGATATTGTGCCTCATTTGTTAAGTGGCAATCGCCTATTCGATCGAACTTTACTGTAAATCTACTTGTTACAAGCTGACAAACATTTTAATGCAGCGTAATTAACGATAAATGGTTCCGGGCTTCTAATCTGAGACTTATCGCATTTCCCGAAGAGCAGTTGCGAGAAAATACCTATCGATCAACGAGATATTAATTATGCGTGCCGAGTGCAGCGATTATTCTAATCTTTATGAACTGTAACAAGTGCCTGGTCGATCGCGTTGCAGTTAATTCGCATTCTAGCTTTTTTTTCTTCTATTCCTCGCGGTGCATCGTGTAACGTGTTACTTATCGCGGGCAACGACAGGTTCAAGTGTTAACGACTGCAAATTCTAGCGGTAATTTTCATGAATTGGACGAACACGGCGCTGCCAAGAAGGATTCGGATGACTGATGCCACTCCGTTAGAAAGTTGAACACGATTTCCATGTTTTCTCACGTCCTATTTAAATTTCAGTCACTGACAACAGAAATTTCGTTTACGTTGACCACGAAAGTTTCGTATAGTCGACGAAATTATGCGATTGTACGTTTTGTTAAACATGGTAAATATTATGCAGAGCAGAATAAGTGCATCCATTTCTTCCAGGAAAATGCAGTAAACTAATTTGCAGTATTAGTTACATGTGACTTTGTTCGAAAATGAATAGTTTTTTGAATGAAACGATAATGTACTAAAGCTTGAAGTGGAACAGATAAACGTCTTGCATTATTTAGTAAAGTTGACACGTGATTCGAGATTGTAAAGGTCAGATTGATATTGTGTGAATGAAATGGCAACTAGTTTAAAATGTATGACATGTTGATTTAAAATATAATGCTTTCATAAATATTGAGATAGTGATAACGGAAATAAACTCTTATCAAAACAGGAATTAAATTTATTTGAAGTTTCTTACATTTACGTACACTATTGATAACTATGCACAAGTTGTAGTGGTTGAAAATTATACAAGGGAAAAATAGATGCAATTATTATCGACTCGAACGGACAAAAATGTAATTCCAATTCAAAGAATTGTAAATGAAACTTGCACAAAATGAATAAAACAAATGAGTAAATTAAAAAGAA
This sequence comes from Nomada goodeniana, assembly GCA_963969485.1. Classification (NCBI taxonomy): domain Eukaryota; kingdom Metazoa; phylum Arthropoda; class Insecta; order Hymenoptera; family Apidae; genus Nomada; species Nomada goodeniana. The sequence goes on from OZ018299.1 coordinate 29,341,509, forward strand.
TGATTAAACGGCAAATATTATTAAAGTTCTGTTTGAATCGGAGTCTTGAGATTTTAAATTAGTAAATATGTAAGCAAAATAAAACATTTCTTGTTAATCAATGAAAAAGTTCCATGTCATGCAATAAAACCTTAAGTTTGTTATTCTTGACAAACGTGACAATTCGTGGCAGCTGATTATACGAGAATTTACTATATCGCGTGGTAAGCTGCAAATACAAAACGCGTTATCAGATTGCATGATTATTATCGAATATTTTAATGCTGAGCAAACAGTACGCAGCTTCTGCAAACACAGGGACTCGTTTTGACTGCGATGCTTAAGCGACAGCACGTACGTATGCTGATAATTCGCTTCGGTAGAACAAGAAAGGCGAGAGTTACCATCGTTTGCAACAAAATAAAAGGATACGCGCAAAGAGAGCAATCAGTTTCGAGTGTGCGCAATTGTTTGGGGAAAGATAAACATCGCGTAAACGTTGAATTCGTTATGAAAATATCAAAAGGTGAATAAATGAAAGGGGAAAAACAGTCGGTTTAAAAATCGTACTTGTCAAACAACAAGGAAGTAACACTTTAAAGCGTAGTAATGTAAAAGTAATGTAAAAAGTAGCAGTTCCTTTAAATACTTGCACATGCTTTAACAATTCATCAATCGAAACAAATTATAAATCGTGTGAAACTGTCGACGACAGATGTATACAATAGAATTCAATGGTCCTGCACTTTTATTAATTTTAGTCAATTTTAATCGTGACCAATCCCTCGACAAAACGAGTAATCAATAATACTTAAGTAGTTTAATCCTATTATTTCTGTTATCATTGAACTGAAACACCGTCGAATATTTCAATATCGATATTCCTCGGTATCTATTCCTAACGAATTTCAAGAAAATTATCGGAGGATTAGCAAGTTCACCAACGACGATAGCCATCACTTATGTTGCCCTAGTAATTACGGGAGATTATGTTTATCGCAGTCTAAGTACAACCAACGCGACGATCCAATTTATAACGCAGAGACCGGCATACTTTCAGATACGCTCTACTTTCGCGGTTCGTGTAAAATATACCGAGCGTGGCGCGCGAATCTAGCGTTTTCGCTTAGCTGTATCGAAAATGGGGCACGTTCGGTGAACCCATCGAAGGAAACTATCGCGAATTGTTTGTTGCATAAGCGAGGCTGAAGCACTCGCATGGGAATGCATACATTGTAATTGCAGTTTAGCGAAGAAAATATAATCGGATTGTCAGTGATTTAATTGAATATCCTCTCTTTGATTCGTGAAAGGAGCTATCAAATGACCCCCGAAATTGGGCTTAACAATGAATAAATACGTCTTTTGGCTCTTTATTCTACGACGATGTACTGCGAGAACATTTGTGAAAGGGTTTTGGTTGTATTTTAGTATTATTAAGTCTCGATCGAAAATAGTCATTTTGTTTGAATTGTTTGAACTCGACGATGAAATAACATTGTTTGATATTTGTATTTAATTGGAAGAAAATTCGCGTGTTGCGGAACATTTTACTAGCTCTGATAGTAGAACTAATTTTTCTTTTTGAAGCGAAATTTGGATTGTATGGCCAACATTACGTTTCTATATTTATTAACATTGTTGCTCATACTTCGTTAAATGTATAATACTATAAGATGGTAAGCGTGTTTTCGCGTTATACCGATGAAACGTGTTGCTGATAAATTAGAACTATTATTTCCTCCAAATCACACTCACTTTCTATTACTGACTATATCCATGATAATAACGTAAAACAACAGGCAAGATTCTTAGCGATTATATCCGTTCAGATCTTACAAACCACTTGCCCATCGACAACAAAAAACTTGTGCATCACTAATGCAAAACAAACGCGACAATGCCAATTGAAGCCAGCATTTGCAAAACCAATCAGGATATTAAAAACGAACAAAAAATTAAATTAATATTATAAATATAGAAATATCTCTGGAGATTAAATCTCCGACTTTTTACAGCGCTCCAATTAATAAGAAGATCGCCGTTTCTTTCGAAACAAATACTCCAGAGATATTAAGAAGACCATCGAAGAGAACTCACCTGGATTGTCACGAATTCTCCGTCTCGAACCTTCGTGGGGAAGATGCACCAAAATGGGCCGTTTAAAAATCAGAAAACAGTCCCGCCTCGACGAAAACACCCCAACAGACGATCACTGAACGGCGTCCGCGCCTCGACTGAACCACGCGTTCGAGAATGGTCGCAACGATATATCGCTGCGTTGCCGATATTCTGTACGAACGACGAGGAAAATCGTCGAGGAAACGCGGCCTTGGCGGGTCTAATCGCCGTGATCTTCTCTCTGCATAAAATGATCATCGCGTTTGTAGCTTGTAGAGGCGGGCCTATTGTTCGTCTCGTCATGGTTCAATATCGCGTGCCATTGCGAACCAGGCGACTTTGATATCGAGCTATCGCTATTTTCTATCGAACCTTTCGAAATTCGAAACTGGAGTTCGCTAGTGACGGGCCGTTCGTCGACGTTCATCGACTGACAAATGCAATTTCCATACATTTTTCTATTGGGCGTAACAGCTTGAACTTTCGTTTTGAATTTCGGATGTACAGTATTCGGTATTAATGTCAGATTGAAGTTCTCGCGATTGAATGCCAATGTTAAATTATTTATTAACGATAGACGTTATGGGGTAGCTTTGGTCCGGTTTGTGGAGGAAAATGGGCGAGGAATATGCGGCAGTATCTTCGAAAATTTCTCTCGGTATCGTCTTCGTTTTCGTGTTATCAATTTCTTTGGGAACTATGATAAGGGAGACCGTAAATTACGAACCGGACGTTAAGCAATGGAGTCTGTCTGAAAATATTTTACGATACAGCTAATGTTTGCGCAGAATGTAGAGGGAAACGTTGATATAATTAGGCAATTAATGTGACCACATCGTACCCGTTTTACATAGACCAATGTAATTACGCAAAGTAATTGGCAATTTGTTTATACTTTCTTGCTGTACTTACAAATAGTCTGCTATCTACAATGTTCTATTTAACACGTCTAAAATTCACATATTTTTGGAATACATTCGAAACGGACTGCGCAGAAAATTTAGTGTTAAAAGAAATTAACAAAAAAGTAAGCTGGGTAGTACAGCAAGCATTCCGCCGACAGTTCGGTGCGATTAGATGTCGATTATCAAACCACGTGGCAGCCTGATTACACGCGATTGTTGTAACATCGGCTCATGTTTTTCATCTCTCCGCCTACATAATGATACTCTTTTCTTTGGCAAGCCGGCGAATTTAGCCGAGAACGACAAAGATAAAACGAAGGTCCCTCGACATTCAACAGCTGTATAAGGAAACGCGACTTCCTCGCGCAACGACGACTGATTTCCCACTGGATACGACTTCTTTTTGGATGCTTTGTGTGCATTCCGTTTTAGGTCGACGCATGGAAATTGCTGGAGTTGGCAGGACCGTGCGGGATGCAATTTAAATTGGCAGCTTGTTCGTTAAGAACGTTAAGGTAATTTCTGATCAATCAAACATAGAATGTTTGGAAATTATTGTAAAAAATTTGCAGGATACTAAATATATAATTAATTTTCAACACGATAATTAGTAAAGTACAGAGAGTACAGCAGTATCTAAATTTATTTTACGATCGGCATATCCATATTAACTGGATCGAGTAAAAGTATAAAGTTTACCGCAAGTCATACTAAATATCGCATGATACGTAACATCGCCTTATTGATTTAAAAACGTACACTGAATGCGGCTAGGTGTTTATGTACAGGTAGCTATTAGGTTCATTGCATCACATAAAAATTGAATCTCATGTCCAACAGTGCACGAACAAGCTCCGAAGTCTATCTTTCAAAAACTGATTGGAAGACGAAAGACGTCTTCCACTGAAACTACGTTCGATTAATCACGCTTCTGATAAATGACACGTCGATGCCGATCTTTTCTCATCGCACGCGCCATTTGTTGCGGACGGAAGTGTGCATGGACAGTTCATACGTATGCACGCGAGCGCATAAATCGGCCTCGACGCTCATAGGAATGTATGCCGATTGCTTATTCGATGCATGGACGCCAGCTATATACTCTGATTATGCAAATATTCGGTGGTAATAACGTTAACAATGCTTGCACACTTCGCGCACGCGTGAATCCACGTGGCACCGTTATGCAAACGGAATAAGGGTGTCGATTAAACAATTTTCGGGTAGTTTATTTTGAGTCGTTAGTGAGCACTCGCCAGTTGAATTTCTTTATTATAAATATGAACGGGATATTTCTCGGATCGTGATGCAAAACTTGAAACGGTGGAGTTCGTTGATACAACGGTGGTCAACGCTACGAACGGTGTTATTTTTTTATATTTCTTATTTTCACTGGCACCGATAGGATTGTGGTTTGTGATTAATGATGCGAGACGGGACGGAGAATTGAAATGAAGATGTGAACAGTGTTAGGATTGTTTCATGTTTTCTATTTGTATTTCAATCTTGAATTAGTTTCGTAATTGTTTCAATTACGTTTAATAAAAATGGATGCTTCTTTGAAGACCATTTTTGTAACTTTGCTTTGGCTATAGCATAACTCGGATTATGTTCACTTTAGATTAGGATTACGATGTTTTCTATGGTTTTTTAATGTTCATTATATTTTAACATATTTTCATTGCCCCGTAACTTTATATTGGGAATATTTGTTCATTTTAGGTTTACTTCTGGGTATCGTGTTATGCCACGGATAGCTGTTGCTATTATGAAGTGTTATATTGCAATTAAAAATTAATGATATTCCGCTGAGAATATTAAACAGTATTAGAAGTCTGAGTCAGAAGTCGAATCACGAGCGTCCACGCGCTCTCCATCATCTCTTGCATGTTTCCTCAGTGACGTAGTTCCTCAGCAATAGCTGGGAAATCAACAATCGACGTCTAAAATTAAGCAACAAAATATGAAATAAATTATTTCGCTAACCTGTATGCAAGTTCCCGTGAAAAGTATTTTCAGGCATAAAATGTTTACGCCGGCACTAGATCGATTATATCTCCGGTCAATTTGATAAAACTGGGATACACAATTTATTCTGTAAGCACAGTATTTTAAATCTTCGTGGATGTAATTTAATTCCGACGCATACATACGTATGCAGGTACAAGAAACACGCCCATATACAATTGCACGTATTACTGTTTCGCAGCTCTATTTTATATTCCATCAACGAAACTAAATTCATTTCCACGTTTGTAATTCATTTTACATCAATTTAATTTTAATTATTAAATTTAGCATTCCAATTATAATAGCTGCAGAATTTCATTTCTGATCCAATGTAAACCACAGAAATTTACTATTAATGCGCAACGATAAATATATAATAATTGAACTAACTATTTTAATTAAATACACCTTATAAAAATGTATAAAAATAAAAATAAACAAAATACATTGTACACATACAGCATTATTTATTACAAAATTAATTTTACTTTTCTTGTTCCGCTATATCTTTATTCTCCCATCATATTCCATATTTCAAGCTTTAATATATAATTTTTTTGTCGTACGAGGTACAAAATAAAATCTACTCCCCCCAGAATCACACATTCGAAACCCTTCCCCATTTTTAACCAACCGCACCCCTTTATTTTCGTTACTATTTAAAACTACGAACACGCTAGCACGTGGCACAACTGACAGCCGGTTTGTGTTGTCCGGCAGTCGTCATGACAACTCGAACGATTACCACCCGACAAGGATGGCTACCTCGTCGGTGTTTCATAGAAGCTTCATGATCAATGTGCAACGTTTACGTTCTTTATAGAAATAATTGGTAGTCGGTACGATCTGCGGGAAAAATGGTGGTGATCGACAAACGGAGAACGTTGATACTGTCAACGGCTGGCCACTTCTTCGGTGCGCCTCTGCAGGACGACGAAACGATTGCAAATGAGGAAACAGTGTTGGAGAATTTTTTGGACGGGGCTGCGTACAGGATTCTCTGCGCCCAGCCAATCGACGCCGAAGATAACGAAGTGAAATTGAAATTGAGCAACGAGTTACCCGTTGGTAAGAACACCTTGGTATTCTTTAAGGTAAGAGAAAAAAGGAAGCGCCCAAGTATTATGTACGATTTCACTGTGATTCTTAAATGTTTATACTCAATATTGTTTACATTTTGATCGAGGTGTATGCAATTCGCAATTACAGTTCCACGATTTATTTTTTGTAATGATCATGAATGTCGTTGGAAATCGCTGGAAAGGAATATTTTTTAGACAATATTGAATATATTCTTCGCGGTTGAAATATCGATAAGTCGACTGAAATTCTTTCAAGAGAGGCACATATCTCTTTTCTATAAAATCGGGGAAAACAAAGTGAGACTCTTCATTTATTATCGATGAACACCCGTACTCTATATCAACCTTTCCATTTTAACCTCGCGACTGGTCAATATGATTATTTATCGTAATTCTCTCACTGCAGAACAATGTTCATTGATCCTGTCGATAATTAATAATTAAACGAAAATCGCGCATCGACCAAAACATTTCTCGACATCGATACCTGCAAAACTGATCAAAATTGAATCATCGATTATCGCACGATACAGTTAACAGAGGCGCCCGTCACAGAGAAGAATTTTCATGATCTGGTTCACGTTACCACGACTGGTAGCGGTAAAGGTGCGACATTGGTCGAAGCGCTCCGTCAGGTATGGGCACCGACTCTTCGATCTTCCGGTCTCAATTCGTCGTATTTGAAGAAGCTCGAGGAGAATCTGCTTGGCTCGTCGGCTACGACGTCCGTCCTCGACGAGGAAGATTATTGGTCGAAGAAATGGGAAAACTCGAAACGGTCGCACGACAAAACGATCTACGCGGAGACTGTGAAAATCTTGAGGGGTATCAGAGCCGAGTTGGAGAGTGCGGCGGTGGCTAGGTATTGGAAATAGAAGATTCGGGAGAAAAATTGTTGCGTCGAGATTTTCGTGCGCTATTCTATTTTGTTTATTTGTTTCTCTATATACAGGGATGGGTTAATCGCCGTGGAGGACGCTGTCGAAGCGATCTCCGGTTACGTCGACGATTTATGGAAATTAGGGGACCCGGTGTACTCTGAAGAACGCATGAAATCCTTTTTGGACGTTATAGGGAACGAAGTAGTGGCTCTAGTAAAAAACGCAATCAACGAGGTGAAATGCTGACCTATAATTGTATACTTTTAACTGCTGCTAACTCGTAGCTTCTTTATAAAGATAGTTTCTGTGAGGGAACGTAGATATAAAGATGTATTTTTCATTGAAATGATAGAAGTCTTTGCAATGAATAACTTGCTGAGTCTAAATTAGCAATACTTCGCCAGTTAATAGATTGAGATACACGAATACCCTGTAATATGATACTTGCTTTTGGCACCCATTCCAATTTAGAACGTCCAAAAGTATAGAAATAATTATTTTACGTGACATACAGCTCACTTAATACAATATACATTCTTATTAATGATCAATTTTAAATGTTGCCTGTTATATTTAAACTGAAATGAAAGTTTTCTTCGAATAGATTCGATCCACCGACGATCGGGTAAAAGTGGAGGTCGTATCGAACGGGGCAGAGATTTGCGAAAAATGGTCGAACTTGTCGGAGAAATTTACGATACTGTTCTGGCCGCATCATTCCCTTCATCCGTGGAAGGGACCCAGTCATGTTCCTGAAAGATGTTCGCGAATTAGCAAAAGACTCAGGTATTCGAATAGATTCTTCGCGTTCCTTCTTCGACGCAAGATTTAACGCGATCTTCGTGATCTTCAGAGAGATCGCCGAGCTACGTGCACAGTATCGACAATTAACAAGGCTGCTGACACCTGGCGAGAGGTCTGCTCTTGGCACTGATACCTTGACGCAATTCTTCGATGATGTCAGAGGTACCGCTTCATTATCAAAACTTCGATACGATGTTGCGTATATTGAATATAACGGATCGAAGGGGTAAAAATATAGCACTTACACGCGTGAAGATGGAAAACGAAAATTCGTCGCCATCGTTGCACTCGATTTTCTAATTAAAAGTTGAAATAATTAGTAACAGCAGCGGAATAGAAAGGTGTATTTGTTTTGCAAAGGAAAAATTTCAGGGCATATAAAACAAGGCTGCTCTCTTAAATATTTAGCACAGTTTTCAATACAACAATAAACAAATTTTGCAGTAAAAATGCAGTGAAAAAGTTTACTTTCTCATTGTTTCCAAACAAACAATCTACATATTATGCATAGAATATGCAAGAATTGGGCGAAATACACGTGCAAGTGGTTTAGCTATAAAATATACAATGTGCGTAGTAAATTACTCAATATCGGACGGTAATTAAGTTAATTAATTTTGTCGAATTATTTCACTATCGATCGGGTTAGTTGCATTCGCGGACGACGACAGGAGCGTCGAATGGAATCGACTTAAAAGAAGAATAGAAGAGGGCTTGGTACCCGCTGAAGAACGAGTTGCACAGAAACTGAAGTCGCAAATTGCCGATGCAACTACTCCAAACACATTGTTGACTGAGTTTCGACGTTACTTCGAGCTAATGAAACGGGACGGTTTGAAGAGAGCATTGCGTGGCGAACGAGAGACCTTGCTCTCGGCTTATAACGATCTTATAGGTAATTCTAATTGGTCAAGGGAAATGAACTGAATTCTTACGGATTCAAAATAAACATTATTAGAAAGTGTTGAATTTTGCGGTTCGTTTTATTTTCTCATTCTCCGCATCATTAACCGATGAAACTTAAGAAAGCTGTTTGGCTGGTCCGGATACGGTTGACCTGTTGGACAGTCCTAGAATACTTCAGGAGGTTCAAACCGCTAGATCGGCGGAACTGAGGCTCGAAAGTTTGAGCAAACTGGGAAAGGAACTTCTGGCGGATCTTCCTGGTTACGAAGAAATTTCATCAAGAGTAACGGGAGCTTTGAAAGACGTCGACAGAAAGAGACAAAGCTTCGTGGACACTTGGGTAATAGAAGAATCTTGTAATATCATAAGCTAAGTTGTTGCTTCGAAGAAGCATTACATTACCTGAACCATCTTCCCGAAAAATAATTTTCAATTTTACTTCGAGTGAACAGAGAGAAATAATTTCACAAGTATTATAATACAAATTTTTAACTCGAGCCAAGGAGGAACGAACAATTTCATCTACGTTACAAATCAGCAATGATTGTACAAAATATATTTGTTTAATTCCATTGATCATATCGTATGATGATTACCTCACGATTAATGAGAATAATTATTATACATTACTTATATAATATCTTGTCCAATTACCTTTATTTGACAGACAGAGGAAACGAAGGATGCCGTCGTGAAGAAGGAACTAACATTGGGCACTGATTCGGCCGTGGTAGAATTAACTGGCACCAGTATGATGAGGGTGACGTATGATCCAAGGTTGATGACTTTGATTAGAGAAGCCAGAGCACTTTCCACTCAAGGTGTTGAACTTCCTCGGGAAGTAAGAGATCTGGTTGAACGAGCTGGATTGTTATCAGGTCGTGCCAGGGCCCTCCAACAGGTCGCCACCTTTCACAATACAATTGGTGATCGAATGGTACCATCTCAGAGGCCATTAATGCTCACTACAGCGTTGGAATTGGCTCGAGCTGTTCAAGAGCAATCTGGCGTTGTTTGGTCCGATCCGCAGTCCGTCGACGCTTACACATCTAGACTGAAGGAATTGGTAATTTGTTTCGTATTTTGCGATTTTATTACGAGCCGTTTACGTTAGATGCAGAATGATCATACCTTGATAAACAAAATAAGCGATCTTCCCTTTATTAGTTTGAAAAATGAAAGGACCATTATTATTCGTAGTAAATTTTTGTCCATATAGAACAGTAAGAGAATGCTGAGAAGTTGATAGATATTTTTCACGAAATGATATGAAATTGGAATTCAGTTCGATTCGAATCTTTGTTACAATTGTTTTACAGGTGAGGAAGTTCGCAAAACAGAATTCGGAGCTGGCGGCCAAGCACGGCTCATTAAGGGATTTGGTCTCCGGTTTGTTAAAAGGGGAGACCGTCAATCTAATTGGAAACCAGAATGCTTGGAAGGATGCGCTGATGAACATGAGACTGATAGTCGATACTGTGGAAGCCGAATATGGAAACACGAAGGCGTGGAAATTGCATTGGGACAGACAGCTGTTGAAAGCATTAGGTGTAGCTTATAGGTAATCGAACTTGGCTAACAAACAGATCAATAAGGCAAGATTTAACAACTCTTATCACCGAAATAAATTTTTACTTACACTCTATTTATTTTCGATTTGTCGTAGTCGCCTTACTGGCGAGAACATTCTACAGTTTTCTCTCCGCTTCTTCATTAGATTTTTTCTTCCGGAAGTTCACGAGTTTACAATACACTTTACTGTAACAAAAAATCACGCAAGTTCCACGTAATCTACCAAAAAGCGAAACTCAAACTCATAACAACAGAAACACGATAACAAAGAGAAAAAGATCGTGACGCAAAACACAGAGATCCAAGTTTTCCATTCCAATTTCCCTTGTTAATCCCACTCTATCCCCAAACAAAAGAGTCACGCGAAAGGTTTTCTCAAACAGCTATTGAATTAGCTCCAAATTGTTTCTGCCGTCGTAACGGACAATTTTCATATTCATGAGTGATCTGCATAAAGTGGAATAATCACCGAGAACGCTTTACCTTTGATCCAGGGGCGCGTTACCATCGTTGCTGAAGAAGCTGCCGGAAGTTAAAGTGGAGCTGACGTTCAGAGACGGCTCCCTACAATGGCGGCCATCCCTCGAGGAGGTCCGCGCAAAATTGTACTCGTCGATTCGTCGATCCCTCTCGATTCCCATGAATTTCAGAGGCGTCGGCGATGCAGCGGAAGCCAATTTCGGTGGCCTGATTCAAAGAAGCTGTTACCTGTTCGGCGGCGTCTACAAGCAGGCTGAGATCGCGCTTTCCGGTCTAGAAACGCTCAGAATGAAATGGTTGCACTTGGCGGCGCCGGCGAAAATCGATGCTGCTGAACGGTACAGACTTGAGAATGCAATTTTCTTTCTTCAAATGTCGAGATTAGCGAATCTTTGCAAATTCGATTCAGATAGCGCGTTTCTTATGACAGATATAATAGTTGGAATATATTAGAAAACCGTCAACTTCCATCGACAATTGTTCTCATGATAAAGTACTATTACCATTACGTTATTTATGCGTTTCTTCGTTTATTATATTATATTAATTTCCAACAAAATTCGTCGATTCAAAGACTGAAAGGGAGATCGCCGCAAGAATGGACGAGGGCGTTCAAAGACGCCAAGCAGTGGGCCCAAGAAGTAAGCAGAACATTTTCGCCACAATAGGAGACAACGTTTCATCGACTGACATAATTACGATTTCACGAACGAATTAGGTTGGCAGACTACGCGGCTGTGAAGTGAAGCTTTGGTGCATTAACGTGGACACGTCAACAACTAGAAACGATTTAGAATCAGCCTCCCGTCGTTACTGGGAACGTTTGTGTTCCGATTTAAGAGTCGAAGCTTCCACGAGACTGGTTGATATCGTTGAGTTCCTCTCATCGGCATCGAAAGAACTCGAACGTAGACCACGAAACGTGGAGGAGGTTGGATTGGCTTACGAGGCTCATGCACGAATCCATGATCAGTCTTCCGGTATGGCTGAAGAGATGGAAGCCATCGCTGGCCTTTCCAAAGTTTTAGCTGCTTGGACCAGCGAGAAACTTGAAGGTAATTCACTTCTCGTATATTTGATCAATTAGGCTAGATAAATTAGTAGTTGAAATTCTAATCGCAGGCGTGTTCATAGATATTTATAAATTAATTTAATGTAACAAATTTATACAGGTTTGCACACGAGCTTTCATTATTCGCGCAGTTTTATTGTATAATTACCACGTTTTTCGAAGTCTTTTAGTCGCTGCAAAATATACGTAACATATTCGTTACTGACGTATCTAGAATGTATTGGTGAATATTGTATGTAAGCTTGTGATTGCAATTTATCAAATTGATCGAGTAAAGTTTGCAAAGTCTACCAATTCCAAGGGTAAAACGCAATTCTTGGGAAGGAAGTTATTGTAGTTCATATTTTCATTGCTACAAGTATAAATTATTCTACTTGCTAAGAAAAATAATATTAGTGTAATTTAACTTTGAATTCTGAAATCTGTATCGATTCTGATTTATAAACAATTCCAAAGCACGTATCTAGGCAGATTTTTTCCTACAGTATTATACTGTATCGTACGTAAGTAAGCTGGTATAATACCGTACGTCTGTACTGCAGAACCGAAGATAAAATAGGCACAAGCGATTTTCTTCGCAGGAAATGGTATTGGAGAGGATTTGGGAAATTATTCCCTCCAATGCTGAATGTTTTCGTATGCGAGACAAAACTTCAGCAGACATTACTGCCACATATAAGATTTGAATCGCCAGTAGGCTTAAAGTAAAGCATTCGTGATTTAGTTTCCTTCCTTTTTCCCCGCGGATGCTGTCTTACAATAGAAATTCTTCTATAGAATTGAACACATTTGTAGGTGTAATATTATTTTCTGTCTTACAAGTTATATTATGCTTCTTGTACCGTACTATCTGAATCTTTATTCCTAATAATTATCAGCGACACGATTAAATTATTGAAGTGAATCATTTTGGCCATTTCTCGTCGTCACATTTGTTTATCCTATCGGCTGATCAATTTTATTTGTGTCTCAACTCGGAGCAATAACATTTGTCACCCGTTCGAATAATATTTTTCATGCGACACACAGCATTCACGAAATCATAGAAAAGAAATGATCAAAATAGGTGTCGGTGCGGCAGTGACAGCGTGGCAAGATCTGGCAGACCGTCTGGAACGTCACAAAGTCGTAGTGGATCGCGAACTGGAAGACGCAAAAGTGAATCTTCGTCACAGGGTAATTGCTCTGCGAGACGAAATCGAGAGATGGCAGGCAAAGTGGTCCTCCAAGCCGGAAATCCTTACCCTAGATTGGATTATCACGATGAAAGAGAGATGGACGTACCTGAAGGAACAAATGGACGTCGTTAAAAACGATTGCAAGAAAATCGATTTGAACGTCGACGATGTCCTGGACGAGAACGAAGACAATACGAAGATGTTGGAGCTGCAATTGGAACTCGAGGAATCGAATTGTCGTTTCCAGGCTGAATTTTTGGAGGAATTGAAAAACCAAGAGGAGGAGGAGTGGACCGTCGCGAGAAAACGATTACCCAGACTCCACGACTGGCTCGATTCCTGGGAGAGTAGAATTAGGGTTCAATTAAAGGATGGCTCGAACGATCAATCGTCGGATCGAAAGGACAATTTGGAAATGGACACGTTCGTTCGTAAGAAGGTACGCAATGTGAGAAGCGCCATTGAATGGTTGGAGCTTCTTCGCGGTGACGAAATTGCCGAGGAACATTGGGGAGAATTGATGCCGGTATTGGAATTGAAGAACGTGAGAAGTGTGGCGGATATTACATTGGGACATTTGCTATCTTCCACGGAGAGAATCCAAGGGCGCGTCGAGGAGATAAAGGTAATTTTGAAGGAGACATTTCTAGGACTGTTGGAAGTTTGCGGGGTATCCAAAAATGGATTATTTATTTCGAAGTCGTGTGATGCAGTTGCTGAACTAATTGCACTAAAGCAGAAGTCGAAGGAAGACAATTCAGACAGCTTTTCTAATTGTCTAATATACAATTGCGCGAAGATAAAATTCATTCCATATCGTGACTATTAAAAATTGACGAACTGATTCCATTTCGTGATTACATATCTGGTTGATTGTCAGCAAATTGTTCGCGTCGAATATTTTCTAGACACAGTATTGTCTATAAATTCCAAGCACTTACACCGTTCCACCGCCCCAAAAAGAATAACTACCCTTTCAACGCCTCGTACATATATACGTTACTGCATTCACGTCTTGCCTTAGGAAATAACGAAAAGAGCTGCAGCAGAAAGTGGCATTAGGCAAGGGCTAATGGAACTCGAATCGTGGGAGGCATCGGCTCACCTTCAGCTCCAGGAATCAAAAGATAGCAGAAACGCCAGTATCTTTCTCGTCGAGGAGTATGGCAATTTGTTGGCAAGGGCAGGTGAATGCCTTCGAATTGTTAAACAATTTTAATCCACCTTAATCGAATCTTCATTGCGTCCGATTCAATCGTTACTCCTCTTTTTTCTGTCAATTGAAGTTCATTCTCTTCTTTGATGAAAAGGTGAACTGAGACTCCTATTGGAGGGCGCAAAGGGTGCAACGGGATACGACAGATTTGCAGCGAGGGTTTCGCGATGCGAGACTGCACTGTCCGAGGTGGAGGAGCGTATAAAAATCTTGAGCACCATACAGAGAAAGTGGATTTACCTGGAACCAGTTTACGAAGGTGGCGCAGCCCCGAACGATACTGGGCGATGGACCAGAGCTAACAAAGAATTCAGGTAATTGCTACAATTTATTTTGCACGGCTATTCGATCAGTTTTTACGCGTGCACTGATAAAGAAATATAAACCTTCAGGTACCTCATGTCAGAAGCGTCCCGCGATCCGAGAGTGTCATCTTTGCGAAGGCTTCCGATTTCGGCTTTCACGAATTTAAAGGATCTGCTTGGCAGATGTCAAAAAAGCCTCGATGAATATTTGGAGGTACTACGGAGATTGATTCTATTACTTCATTCCACGATGACATTGTTTAACTATGTGCTTCGACATAATTGAAGTCAATTTTTCCCCGTTTTCTTGTCTCGTCCCAGGAAAAGAGATCGTCTTATCCACGTCTGTATTTCCTGAGCGATGAAGATCTTTTAGAATTAGTGTCAGCCAGCGGACGAGGCCTGGAAGCACATCTGCCCAAGCTATATCAGGGTGTCGGCTCGTTAATAAAGGACGATAATGGACTGACGGCTGTTGTATCGCCAGAAGGTGAAATATTGCAGTTACCCAAACCCGTCGATCTTCGCGAACCATTACCAAGATGGTTAAGTAACCTCGAGGAGGGAATGAAAAATGCCCTTCGACAAAGTTTGGAAAAATGTTTGGCAGACGCTACGCCCGATCCATCCGCCTATCCAACTCAAGTAATACTTCCGTTTAATTCCACAAGTTTATAATTTGTTTCAGGCTTGTAAATCGCTGTGACATTATTGTGACAATATAATATAAATGTATAAGTTAAATGCATGAATTGGTACCTGCAAAATTTTCGAATTACGAAAGTGCAAAGAACTGAAAAACGAATTCTAATCCGTTTCAAAAATTACATTTCGATACAATTTTCTTTGGAGCTGAATGAAATTCGGAAACATTTTGCAATACTACGTACGGTTTACAATTTGTATTATTATTTGCCAAGGTTCTGCTACTGGCTGAGAGGATTCGTTTCACCGAACGATGCGAAACCGCTTTAAAGGAGGGCCGCGGAAGTTTAAAGAATCTCGTTGAATATTTGGAAACGCAAAGAGTCAGATACCGGGGGTTGGAAGACGTTGGAGATAAATTGACCGCTTTAAAAGCTCGCGGCCTCTTGCTCGACAGTGTTCATCATTTAGAAGTGGCGAGGAACCTCATGAACGTTATTCTAAACGAGGAAAGCACCGTTTGGACATGGCAGAAACATCTAAGGTGTTACAGGACTGTAAGATCAAACACCTTTATTGACATTTAAACAAATAATTAACAAAATTCCTCTCAGCGCTATACATATAATATTTCTAATTATCCACAACTGTAACTATAAAAAGTCCAAAAAGAAAAAACTCTAACGTTACGTTAGCGCTGGAGAAATTTCTTATCTAGTCTACCTATTCTACTTCTCAAAAAATATTTCTCGCAGTAGCATGTTTCTGCGGAATTTAAATCACTTTTAGTTGACGCAGTAATATGCCTTATTACTTTCATTCCTTTCACAAGATAATATTGAAATAAACATTTTAATTCAATTCCTGTGCGAGCCGATAACGATTTGTTTTGCAGAACAATGGACCGGTCGTGCGTTGTGCCGACGCTGAATTTCCGTATCGTTTCGAGTACCAAGGCGCCGCGGTAGGTTTGGTTCAAACGCCATTAACCGAAAGGTGTTTCTTGGCTCTCACTCAGGCCATGAAGCTCGGTTTAGGTGGTAGCCCTACCGGGCCAGCTGGAACTGGAAAAACCGAAAGCGTGAAAGCACTCGGCGCTATTCTTGGCCGGCTGGTTTTGGTCTTCAATTGTGACGAAGGTAATAATTCCACGACGTTCACGAACTCCAGCTTCATTTACCATGCAGAGGCTACATGCACTTATTACTGCGGATTAAATCACTTCTCCGTTGTATTCCGTTCGTTATGGAGAAATTGAATTTCGTTTCTGCGAGGATCCTGATATAACTGACAACGTTATCAGAATGTATTTAAATAAGCTACAGACATTGACCAACGACTAATTCGCGATGAAAGACATTTAGCGAAATGTTACTTGCGCGGACATTCTTAATTTGAGCGAAGACTTTATTGTAAAATTTTTCATTGGACAAGATAAGCATCAAGAACTAGACGATAATTGTTCTTCGCGCTTGTGAATTCAATTTATAAAACTATCGGTCTTCTTTTCTTCGTTTCTTATCTTAGTACTATCGGGTTTTTTTAATTACCACGCAGTAATAAATAAACTCTCACCGACAAGCTACAATCCAATCGAATTGAAAGAATTAACGAAAAACATTGAGAAGTATATTTTCCTCCTTTAGTATTTTGAATGACACAGATATACCATTAAGTAGCCATTAAATTACGAATCCGTGTCGCGTGCAAATCGTCACATTTCTTTCACGAAAATACGTTCCTGTCAGGAATGGACGCCGGAAGTATGCGACGTATTCTGGGCGGTTTGGCCCAGGCTGGTGCGTGGGGTTGCTTCGACGAATTCAATCGTCTCGAGGAGGAAACCCTGAGTGCAGTGGCGATGCTGGTAAGACCTTTGCAGGAAGCGGTTCACGACGGTTCGTCGCAAGTTCTGCTAGGCGAACAGAAAGTAAACCTGGACTCGCACTGTTGCGTGTTCATCACGATGAACCCTGCCGGCTCCGAATACGGCGGACGACACAAGCTTCCGGACTCTCTGGCAAGACTGTTCAGACCAATTGGAATGGCTCATCCGGACAGATCGGACATTGTGAAAGCTTTATTGGAGTGCGCCGGATTTTTGGATGCGCCGACACTGGCAAAACAGCTAGTAGAAACGGTGGACATTGCTGAAATATTGCTGTCTAATCAGCCACACTACGATTGGGGACTCAGAGCACTTAGGTCTGTCCTCGACGCCATTCCCGCGAGGACTAACTTGGATGAGACTAGCAGGTTGTCATGAATTTTAATAATAAGATATTCTTTATTCCTTGTCGATGGTGTTGCTTAAGAGGCAGTCGGTTCACTCGTAGTACGATGTTAAGCGAGACTTTATAGTCTGGCTGGTGAAAGAAATTTCGATGAGACGGAATAATATGAGATTGAATGAAAGCATCGAGGTCTTTGGATGGGGGTGGTAAACTGATGTTGCATGTATTCAAAACAGGTGAACAAGTAAAAGTACATACGCAACAATCGTGTTCAATTGAATTCGTATTATTTTGTTTCATTAGACATTTTTTCTCCCAAGGTGGTATAAATATTTTTACGACTTCATATAAATGTACCAAAGAAAATGTTGCAAATATCTTTATTACAGAACGAACATCATCATTACATTAACGATATACAAACCTACTTCGCGGCTACACGTTTTCAAATCGAGATACCAATTAATTAAAATAGCCAGAATATTGAGCTTCCTTAAATTATAATTATTTAATTCGTGAACGCGGAATGATCGTTGCTCGTATTGCAGACTGGTCGCCGCGATTAAAGCGTCAACGTTGCCGAAGCTAACAGAAGAGGACACCGCTCGATTTCTTTCCCTGTTGGAAGATGTTTTCCCAAACGTAGATCCAACCTCGTCGACGTTCGTCCAACGGCAAGATCTGCAAAACGCGCTGCTTCAACTTTGTGCTGAACACGAGCTGGGCGGGGAAATAGCGAACAGATGCATACAGTTGAACGATCAGTTGAAAAGTAGGACAGGTGTGGCAATTGTTGGCCCCCCGGGATGCGGTAAAACGACCATTAGAAAACTGCTGTGCGATGCATTGATAAAAATTGGCGAAACAGTCGTTCAGTTTCAAGTATACCCTTGCGCAATGCCGAAATCAAGGCTACTAGGACGCGTTGACCCACAAACCAGGTACGATGGAAAAAAAATCAAATGCAATTTGAACTACAATTCGGTTTACACATTTTCTTCTTTGATAAATTAATATCAAATAAATATGTATCTATGACTGTGCATTGTGGCAGGATTAATCGTGAACAAATGTTTTAAATGATTTAATTATGTTTGATAATTATATAACAATTATATAATATTATATAATTATATAACCCATCATATAACAGATGATGTAATTATGAGTTAAATGATTAATCGTCAACATATATAAATATACAATATTATTATTGTTATTATTATTATTATTATTATTATTATTATTATAGAATATAATGCTTGGAGTTCACACAACGCTTAAAATTTCAGTATAAATATGAAACGTTACTTTCTTCTACTTTCGAACTTTCAAACTGAAGCAAATAATTCACGTGCACTGCCACGTATTAAATAAATAAACGACAATTTTAGAGAACTTTGAGGAAAAATTCGTGCCGCTCACTGTATTAGTAAAATGTTCGCTTACCTCCAAGAAAGTTGTTGATTTGTTGTCTTGCTAGGGAATGGAGGGAAGGTTTGCTATCCAACGCTGTTGCAACAGCTGGGGATTCGGCGACTTGGATCATTTTGAACGGCGACGTCGAACCAGACTGGGCTGAGGCTCTAAACTCTGCACTGGATGACAATCGATTATTGACCTTACCCAACGGCGTGGGCGTGAAACTTGGCAGCGGAACAAAGTAAACTGACATTCGATGATTATTAGATTGACACTTGATAGATCATTTATTATACCACCCGTATCCATTCAATCTAGAATAAAATGCATTCGGTCACTGACGAGGGAAAATAATTGAAAAATGGGAATTATAAATTACTCGAATATAATTGTTTAAAAACGACTCAGGAATTTATCGAAATGTACATTCAACTCCAATAAGCAATTTCATTTATAATCGTCAGACCCCGGGGGTTAAAAATGTGTTTCAATTACGACATTCTGAAGTAGAATAAATCACTTACATCAGATTCATAAATACCTTGAAAACATTAGCGGATACGATTGCACGTACAATTCTGTAATCTGAACATTTACATGAACTTTAGTTTTCCAATAACGATGAGGTTGCACCTATACCATTAAAATACCACCGAAAATATTCTGTTCCTCGATGATAAAGACGTTGCATGCGCAGTATGAAGGTACGCACCACCTGAGAAATCACCATTTTCACCAAATTCCTCGAACAGGTTCATTTTCGAAACCCATAAACTCGCTGGCGCCAGTCCTGCCACTGTATCGCGATTGGGCGTTGTTCACCTGGGTTCGACGAGTCCTCCAGCGTTGCTAGCGTCCTTGCGGGTGAACGCACTTCCGGAAGCGGCGAGGGAACTAGCGAATACCCATCTTTGTCCGGCCGTCGAGAAGTGTTTGAATATCAACGCAGATGTTTCCTCGGCGCGGGGCTTAATGGATTCTGCGCTTTGCCACTTGAAAACCGCGCTCACCGACACATCCGTTTCATACGCCCTGCTCGCGTCTTTGTGCAGCCAAATAGGGGATGATAATCGGCGGGACGAATTGGCCCGTTTCATTTACCAATCCACGGATTGCTGGTGATAATTTAATGCGCTGCTTTCGAGCAACGATTACAATGGTATATTATCGACGTGGGTTATTTCAGTTCGCTGTTCTCGTCGGAATTTTAGGTGTCCCGATCCGCAGAACCCGTGTTCCGTGTTGTATAATGAAGATATAGATAGACTGGAAGCTGTTAATGATTCTGACGAGTCGACGCACACCGAGGACGGACCCGTTTCGTTGTCAGGTATTGCAATTGATAATAGCCTTATCGAAGTTGCTACTAATATAGCATGAATCTTACTGTTTAACGAAAGCGTAGCCCTTGTTTAAATATCTATTTCCGCAAGTATCTTCGATCTGTTGCAAATAGTTCGGCATTCGCGTTGAAAATATAATAGATTGCCGTTTATAAATTTGCAAAGAACATAACAAATACGCTTCACAGCTCCTAAACGACTGCCTAATAAAAGCACAATGACGACGCAGTTACATTGACAAACTTAATAATACGTTCAGGTGGAATAAAAGGTGCGCTGTCGTCCGTTCTACCGTGGATCAGAAATAGCCAACCGATATTAATAAGGGGTCCAGAGGGTTGTGGAAAAAGTGCCCTCGT
Source organism: Nomada goodeniana (assembly GCA_963969485.1). Classification (NCBI taxonomy): domain Eukaryota; kingdom Metazoa; phylum Arthropoda; class Insecta; order Hymenoptera; family Apidae; genus Nomada; species Nomada goodeniana. The sequence goes on from OZ018299.1 coordinate 29,362,023, forward strand.
TTCTATCATAGTTTCTTCAATACGAAACAATGAGCAATTAACTTTGATAAAGGGCTCTTCTCTCTACGGATCGCAAGATTTGGTAACGAAATTGAAAAGGGGTTGCGTTCAGCTTAACTCGTCATCCAACGGGCGAACGTACAAACCAAGAAATGGATCTAGAGTTGTGCTGGTCTTGGAAGATCTTCATGTCGCATCCAAGGATTTACAAGTACTATCACTAAATCATCCGATCGTTTATATAGAAAACGATGAATTACAAAAACAGTTAAATTTAATTAACGCAGGAATTGATACGAGAACTGATCCAAGAAGGCGGATTTCACGAAGAAGATTTGGAATTTGCAAAAATTCCGCTGGCTGTTATATGCTCGTCTAATTCGACGACCAGATTGCATCCCAGATTGGAAGCACTTTTATCCACACATTATCTCCCGCAAGTTTTCTTTTTTTTTTTTTTAATAGACTTGGTTTCCTTTCAGAGACTTTTGGTCGTCCACTTTTTGTTTTAACAATATATTTCATAGGTATCCGAATTCGAAGGAGATCGTGGCGATTTTAGAATTACATCTAAGGAACTCCTTACGTGGGAACAATGATATGACAGAATCGTGGATCGCACAGATGGTGTCCGCAGTATTGGAAGCTTTTCAATCCATGAAATCTTCGAATAGCTCGCCCGTCGACTGGTCGCCCAAGGATTTAATCTTGTGGGCAGACAGCATGAAGTATTATCCCACTCCAGAAAATGAATCGAATATAACATGCCATTTACTGGACGCTGGTCGACGATTGTTTCAACCGAGGTACTCGCAGCTCTTTAAATTCCTACATTCTCCCGTAGATCGAATATAAACAAAGATATCTTGAAGTTTCACAAATTTTCTTAATACGATGCTTCTGAAGTTAGACACACAGAAGCATCAAACAAATCTACGGTTTCCAAATAAATTTGTGCGTAGAATTGTTTCATTCGTAAATGAATCATGCGTAACTTTTTAAATCCACAACGTTCGACGTTAAAACTTTCCACCCTAATTTTCCACCTAAGTTACCACCCTAAGTTTCATCTTTCTCGATTTGAGTCGTCCCGTTGTCCCCCTCTTTAACGTATTCCTTTGAACCCTATCAGACTAACGTCTACAGACCAGTCTCGTTGGGAATCCATAGTCCTCTCCAGGCCATCCAAGTCTGTAACGCTTAGAGATGATGTATACATATGGAAACGCGGAAACAATGGACTGTTACCATTGGACGAGGACCAATGGCGGAAGGAGATAATTAACGCAGCAGCCAGATGTGCGAGGGAAGGTGATCCGGTGCAAGCGTCCATTTCGTCTCACCTGTTGCGCACGGTGTCCGGTAAGCAGATTAAATTAACTTAATTTCACGTTATTTCCAAACGAGCTTAATCCACCGTTTAACCACCATAGCCCTGACCACGCTATAAATCTCGCAGGTTTATACCGGTGAAAATGACCGTTTCGAGCCGCGTTTATCCACGATCCGTGTAATTATCTGCTGCGCTTATTTTTCGTATTGCAACTCCAATGCCTTTTCCCGGTTTAAATTAAATTTTATAATAATATGTACAGTCTGGGTTGTGAATGATTTATTTGTAGGGCTAACTTGGACGTTCGGTACCAATATACGCGGGGTCATCCTGATGGGACGACCTGGTGCTGGAAGGAAATCAGCAGTAAGGCTCTCTGCAACTTATTCATCCCTTCGTTTAGTCGACTCTGGTCCAGGTACAGTAAGAACGATCTCACTTGATAGCATTGAAGAGTGTTTATTTATAAATATTTTCTTAAACCAACATTCGTCATTGATATTCGATGTACTATGGAATAAATTGAATATTTAATTACTGATAACTGTTAAAGCGTGAAATATTCTTTAACGTTTCGGATCGGTTTGTCCTCGACCATCGTTCGATGGTTTCCAAAATACGACCAACCAAATTTTCGACCCCTCTGCGTTTAAACGCATTTCCATTCCGAAAAGCTGTCCAAACATTCCACGTGTATTCAACCTGTGTACGGGAAATGGATCTTTACAGGCCGTGGGCGAATGTCTGTGAAAATCGCTGTTCAGGCCGCCGGAATCGACGGTGAACCGACCCTGCTTCTGCTGGAGGAGCATCACATGAGAGAGGCCGGATTGGCAGTTTTGGCGAGTGCAATAGTGTCGAGAGGTGAACTGCCTGGATTATTTACTGTGGAGGAACTCGACGGGTTAATAGCGCCATTGGCTGACGTAGCCAGGAGGGAAGATTATACGGGCACGTTGGAACAGTACCTCTATTACCGTACGTATTCAATTTTCTTCGCAGGCGGAAAATGACGGGTACCGTTGACAAAACGATCTTCGACGCTTATTTAAATCATCCATAGCGTCCACAGTCTATAGCTGCCTCGACGTGCACGGTACTCGATGAATTGACGAACACAAATCGGAGAAATTATTAGATATATCTAATAATTAATATTTATTATTTGTTAACTGTTATCTAGTACCTAATATATACATATATTAGTAGACATTAAACGCGGTACAAGGATATCGTTGGATTTCTAGCGATATTATTTCTCACGTCTGCGAACTCACAGGTTTGCGGAACTATCTTCGCGTCGTTATCATTTTGGACAACGGAGAATTGAAGTCGCCTTGGCTATCGCGTTCTGGCCTCCTCAGACACTGTGCACTGATTGGCCCTGGCATCGACGGCGAATGGTGGTCCCGGGACGGACCTTTAATTGAGATCGCCTGCCTGCTAAACGACCTTGACGTCGAGGACTTTGAGGAGACGTTACCTGGCATCAAGGTGTTGGTGAAGTCCCACCTGGAGGCGCCGCGACAGCAACACGCCCCCGCGCGATTCTTCGCGCTGCTTCACACCTGGAAGAACTTGCACCTGACTTGGTGCGAAGAGATAGAACAGAAGCTGAAGAGTCTCGAGGCTGGCGTAGGGAAGCTGAAGGAAGCCGGCGAGCAAGTAGCTAAATTGGAGGACGAAGTTTCGAAGCAGCGTCAAGAATTGGAGGTGCCATATTCAATTATTCCATTATATTACATTTCCTATCTTTTCAATTATATTTATTTCATAATTTTTATTATAATAAAATCGGTGATATCGTTCATCCGTTCAGCTAATCACAATTTTTTTTCTCACAAAACTTTATTTCGTGCAACTAAAACCTGCAGGCAGAACAAGGCCGAGCGAGTGCAGCACTGGAACAAATTACAGCCACGATGAGGGGTGCCACCGGGCAGAGGGGTGAAATGGCCACCTTGAAAGCTGAAACTGAACGAGAAAGCGCGGAACTGGCGCGCAGAAAGGTGAATCGGTCGCGCGACGTTTCGCGAAACTGTTTCGTCAGGGAAATTTAATTAAACTGTACGCAGACCGACATCGAAGGTGAGCTGGGGAAAGTCGAACCATTGGTGGAGCAAGCGGCGCAAGCAGTAGCCGGTATCAGCGCCGACGCGTTAGCGGAGGTTCGTTCTCTGAGAGCACCGCCAGCGCCTGTGAGGGACGTTCTCGAGGGTGTCTTACGATTAATGGGCATAAAAGATACATCTTGGAACAGCATGAAAACTTTCCTAGCGAAACGTGGCATCAAAGACGAGATTAGGTGGGCATTCCATTCGTGATACTCTATTCATTAGACTGGTATTTGGAATATTTTCGAATCAAATGGAAGTATTAGACTATCAAATAGTCAGGGTATTACGGCGAAGATGACAAAGCGGCACAGTAAGAGGAAGGAAATTTTACTTTTAATTAAAAATATGTACTTGAATGGCTTGGACGTTCGATGTATCGGATATATTCCGTTCGCACCAGTTTCAAAAATCGCGCGATCATTGTTCGATTTAGAACGTGGGATGCGAGAAGGAGCACATCGTCGAGCCTGGAAGCGGTCTCCAAGTTGGTCAAGGAGCGACCAGAGAGCTTCGAGGAGAGAACGGCGAAACGAGCCTCGGTGGCAGCGGCCCCTCTGGCAGCCTGGGTCCTTGCAAATCTTCAATACGGCCAAATTCTTCAGCAAGTAGCGCCCCTCGAGAGGGAGCAACGACAGCTGGCCGAGTACGTTCCTCGTTAATAACGATCAAGATTCGCTGTTACCAAATGATGTCGATTTTCAATGAACCTCTCGAAGATTCGATGAATTGTTTCGCACTCCAACCTTGTCTTTGCGCACGATTTCATATTCTCGATTAAATTTCAATGACCAATTGTCTCATTTGAGCACTACTTTAAAATATCGTCCTTTGTCATTTCTCGACGGAGATTAAAATTCAACGTATACAATACTTTCGTGCCTGAACCATTGTTGAGAGAAAGTTCGTTGACGGGTTGAGCAAAGTATCGTATGGCATGTTCGCAATTTGTCACGGGGAAAGTATGAATCGTGAACGTTATTGCAGGCGTTTATCAGCGGCTGAAGCTGAAATTGGCAAGCTGGCTGCTGGACTCAGCAGCGTGGAAAGCCGCGTGGCACAGCTTCAAGAGGATCTCGCTGAGCACTCTAGGGGTGCAGCCGCTCTTCAATTGCGCGCGGAGGCAACGGAGGCGAGATTGGCAACTGCCAGGGCGTTGCTGAAGAAATTAGACACGGAACATCAAGATTGGCAAACACAGCTGGAAGAATTAACTGCTAGGAAAGGGAGATTAGACGTCGAAGCTGCCAATGTGGCATCCCTGTTGGTCTATGAAGTACGCGCAACGTTATTTCGTCTATGTTCGTTCCAGAATTTCCGGAGCGGTATATTTTTGAATAATTGGCAGCGCAAGCGAAATAGCAATAAGTGAAATCTGAACCAATTTCGAACAGCACTCTTAATTAACAAAATTGAACAGGTTCGGGCAATTAGGCGTATTTAATTGTAAAACGATACCAGGTTTCTTTCTTATCCGCTTCACGCGGGTTCAGAATATAATGCAAACTGAGCAGAGAATATTTTTATACCTGCTGAAAGTATTGCTTCTCCATCATTTGCAAAAAAAAATTACAATTCATAATGCTGCTAATTATACATCTGAACAAAGTCCGTATTAATTTGCACATTAAAACACCAATGAAACTTGCGATCAGAGATAATTCAACTTAAAAACAAATAAATTGAAAAACAGGATTCTGGGAAAGACGACGAATGGAAGAAATCAGCCATCGATCTACTTATCAGCGAGAGGGAAAGACTACTATGGCGAGCTCAAGGATTGCCAGTTGACACCGGAAGTCTGGTCTGTGCTTCCTGCGCCCTCAGAGGACCATTGGTCCCAATATTCGTCGATCCGTCTGGTGTGGCGGTTTCGTGGCTAAAAAACAACATTGGCACCAGAATGGAGGTTACGAGACCGGAAGATGCGAAGTTTTTAACTACCCTAGAGCTGGCTGTACGATTTGGAAAGCCATTATTGGTGGAAGAACTCGTTGAATTTCCATCAATCTTATTGCCACTCCTACGTCAACGTCCTCTGAGACTCGGCGAAAGAACTTTACCCGCTCCTCAGGGCTTCAAACTTTTCTTGGCCACCAGACGAGACAAATTGGATGGTTTCCCGAAGGAAGTTGACGCAGTCCTTTTCAAGATCGCTCTTGGAAGCGGTACCAAAAGTCTCGCGGAGAGATTCGTTGAGAAGGTGAGCGAGATTTCGCGATATTCGTTTGTTATACTCTCGTTGAAAAATTAGCTACAGTAAATTCGAACGACATCTATCAGAAATACATTGCTACCTATAACGTTTTAGAAGTTCCATATGCGTGTCTATCATTTTTCGGCTACAATATGCATAAAGTAGCTATGAAATCAGATAGCAAGATATCACGAAACGAACGAGTACACGAATATTGAACAAAATAAACTTCGACCGTACAGAAATATTTCAAAGCTTCGAAAGCAGCTAGAACGCACAGCGACCTCTCCCACGCGGGCGCACATAAAATTATTCTGTCGACGGGACGATTCTTCAATTTCTCCTCCTTCTACGAAATTCCATCAAACTTACTTCCCTTAACTCTCGTCCACCGATCCTCCTTCGCCATTTCGTCGTACAATTGAAAAATCTGTCGTAACGACAACTCGTTCGCCGAGTCCACGAATCGGATTGGAAAACTTCCCCCTCGACCGCGCGAAGTCCGCGGAAAGTGAAATATTGGGGCTAAAGATTAATTAACCCTCCGCGCAGGTATTGTTGAAGGAAACACCGGAACTGGCGTCGCAACGGAAGGAGGCGCTGGAACGCGAAGAAAAACTATCAGGTGAACGGGACACCGCGAGATTGGATCTGTTGGCGCAGCTGGCCACCGCGAGAGGTCAAGACCTTCTCCAGGAGGCCGAAGGCACCCAGGGCGGGCTTTTGTCCTCTTTGGAAGCCACTCAATCGAAAGCCAAAGAAATAGCTCTCGCTCTCGAGGAGAGTCGACGAAGCTTCGAAGACGTCACCAGGTCAGCAGACGTCGTTTACGAAATGCGCAGTTTTTAAAGGGGAAAACGAGAGGTGCGCGTGTAATAAAGTTTTAATCGTCGCTCCGCATTTCGTTTATTCTGTTTGAAGGAGGGCGAAGGAGAACGAGAGCCTGGCGAAATTCGCGGCGAACCTGTACAAAACTGTGAAAGGTCTGACTGCGCTAAGCCCGCTCTACGTATTCTCTGCCGAAGCTTTCACGGATATTTATTTAGAGGCGGAGGATTATAGGAGGTCGATACTGTCTGGAGATAAGAGAGAACAGGATAAGCTTATTGAAAGGCGGTCAGTAAATATTTGCGGTCAAATATTTTCCCGGAATATATTTTTACGCGTTCCAATTTATTGATCATTCGGTTTCATGCTATATCTGCTGTTCGCAGTAATGTATAATATATGTAACACCAATTTACGTACGTTGACAAATACATGTATATTATACGATACGAGTATTGGCAGCGATACAGAGATCAATCTTATTAAATCGTTAAATATCGAATTGACAAAAGTGTACGGAAAATTATTTAAATACGGAAATCGATTGAATCGCGAAATTTTCAAACGCTTCTCGTCACAAAAGAACCTTTAGGGACAATTAATTATAATGTAGAAATCGTTGATATAACGAAATGCGAATCATTTTATTTTATCGCTTCTGTTGCAGTTTAATAAGTTTAACCCTTCAGTACTGTTCGAAAGCGGTCTACAGGAAACATCGATTGCCAATAGCATTGCAATTGGCACTTTCCTTAAATTCGGTGCCAGACGCTGAAAGAAACTTTTTGTTGGACGAACTTCTTCTAAGCAGCGACGAGGATTCTGATTACAGTACACCCGATTGGATACCGGAAGAACGGCGTCTAGCCGTTCGAACTTTGGTATCATCGTTTCCAAAAGTAACTTGGCGATACATAGTCTTTTACGCAACAGTAACAGTAAATATTGCACGGCTACTTGCTTTCATAAATCCTCGCTTCTGCCCCGTCAGATTGCAGCCAAAATGAAACCCGCTTGGCTGACAGATGTCAGCAATATCTACGCCGAAAGCAATTTGAGCACATTCCAAAAAGTGCTGCTGATAAAAACCCTACGTCCGGATTATTTGCATACGGCTCTCTCAAAATTGGCTGAGGAAGTTCTAGGTAATTTTACGTTCCGTGCCCTCCTTTAATTAAATCTTTCGGGATTTAAAATTCGACGCAGCTAAAAGAAATCAAATTATGCAAACGCTGAACCTATTCACAGGAAACTTCAAATGGCAAACACGTTTTCAGCAGATGTGCATGTCCTGTATTTAATATGAATTTATATTAACTTTAATTACACGGATATTTATTTGTAATTGATACTCGGATATTTCATTGTATAATACTTAACAGATACAATCGTGACAATATTAACGTATTATTAATATACTTTCCAAGATCTTTCTCGGGACTGAATTGCAATATAATATTTAAAAGGAACGATATCTCCTCTTTAATATTAAAAGAAGTTATATCCAAGAACTAGTGAAAAGTATTATGACCAGTCTTTACAACTAAATGAAATATTATTTAATAAGGAAATCTGATAGTCACATTTCATTTAACTAAACCAATGAATACAGTAAGAATACAATAGGGCATTTATGTACATATTCATTACGTGTCACGCAATCTCTGCCATAATATCTCTGAAATAAATGATTTCGTGAAGGTGTGAAAGACTTGGCGCCACCGCATTGGTCGCTGAGAAAAATAGCCGAACGCGAAATCACGTATCCTGTATTACTGTTGCTGTCACCGGGAGCTGATCCTGGTTCAGAGCTCAGAGCATTAGCGAATAACCAGGTCGCCTCGGCCACAGGATTCGTCGAAGTATCCCTGGGACAGGGTCAAGTTGCTCAGGCTGAACTAGCACTGGAGAGTGCTTGCCGGTAATGTATCTTTCCGAGTTTCGTGAAATTTTAAGCTCTATACTTGTATTCTCTGAAACGCTGCACGCGAACCACCTGACACACTTCATACTATAATTTTCATATATGTTGTATTATTTCGAGCACTGATATTCCAGAAGCATTGAAACACAACTTTGCTAGATAGAAATGATTATTACTAGTAAATAATTAGTATCTTAGATGTTATTTCTAGTTCCTCCGCTACTCCATGTATTTCAATTTCTATTCTACTTGATTTTCTCGTTTATCGATTGAAAGCTTTGCAAATTATTTTAACGACACGAATTTTATCGAACACTGTTGGCAGATCAGTTTGACTATTAATTCAGATGCGTTCTTCCAATCGAATTTTAGTATCGAATGCTGAATTATTTAACGAAAAATTATTTTATTTCCCCTTTTGCACGGCTGTGTCTGTTTTAATATTTTCTCTGCTTTGTAATTCGCGACCTACGTGTTATAAATTCGCTGCCGGAGCTACCCCGGTGATCCTAGCCGGCTTATAATCCTTGCATCTAGTTTCCGTCAACAACGGGCTGAACAATACCTCTGGGTCTCAATATTGTGGAGGGAAGTTCTGAGCAAACGTACGACCATAGCCTCATTATCCTCACCTCGCTGTTGTAGAAACACAAGGCTTTGGCTTGGAGCCACAGTCTTCTAAACCGCGACCTAAGTCAGAAACGATCTTCGTTCCTGCACTTTCATCACGTACGAAGGATTTTGTTATATAGAGACTGTGTACATATGTGCAATTAAGTTTACGTTGATATAAGGAAGGTTGTTTTAAGATGAAGTTACCAATTGTACCAAGTTTCTACTCTTTCGTACTTCAATGTGCAATTTTCTTACCTTCCAGTACAAAATATCGTTCATTTTCTTTCTGTTCCGATAATATTGTTCTATGCTTTTCACGCTGTCTTTAAGTAACGATTTAGTTGGCATCCGTAACACGATTATCTTTTGACAAACTGTTTAGGACAACCGTTTCAATATATATTGTCTCGGTATATTAATACCGATCGTTGCCACGTTCCTTATACAAAAATATCGTGATTTCAAAATATCGTTGCACCTAACTACCCTATTGCCGCCGACCACGTCGCAAGGATTATTCAAATTCTAAAAAACCAACGAACGAACAACAGTCGCAAGAAAATAATCCATTAGCGAGCTACCGCATTCGATTTTCGTTCCCTCCTTTCAAATATTAATTACTTGTAATTCCAAACGAGCGGCCCAACGAACAAATTCATTTCTTCCACGCGCAGAAACGGTAGCTGGATACTGCTCAGCAACTTGCACCTCGCCCTCAACTGGCTACCTCGATTGGAAAGCCTGCTGCGATCACCCGCGAGCACCGTAAACAAGAATCCCACGACAAGAGTCTGGCTAACCACCGAGGAATGCCCAGGATTCTATCCCAGCCTGGCAGGACTTTGTCTGAAGCTCGCTTACGAACCACCGGAGGGTGTAAAGAGGAACGTCAAACGTTCTCTTCAGCAACTCCATCAGAAGCAGGAAAACGCCATGAACGTCCCGGGTAGCCTTCTGCTGTCCTGGTTGCACGCCACGCTTCAAGAACGACGGAAGTTCGTCCCGCAAGGATGGATCAGATCGTACGAATGGAACGAGTCCGATCTCGAGGCGGCTCACGAATTGGTGGTGAAGGAGATGACGTCGAGAAGGAGCAAGGACAAAGACGGATGCTGGCAGACTGGCAGAGGATTGTTAGACGTGGCCGTGTACGGTGGACGTCTTCAGGATGATTACGACGCGAGAGCGCTGCGCTCGATCGTCAGAGATGTTTGGTCTTCACAGGTGTTCGAGGGGCGCCGAAAATTGGCCGGCGTTCTCAGAGTAACCGGACATTCGTTTGAGGACGCGGTGAAGGCTTTGGAACAGATGCCCGACAATGATTCGCCCAGGGAGTGTTTTGGATTACCTGCGAATGCTCACAGAGCTTGGGAGAGGACAGCTGCCGAAGCGGCCCTGTTACATTTGAAAGGTTGGTTGCGATACGAGTGGAGTGAGTTGCGAGGATGGACGATTCAAGGATAGAATCAGTGCACCAGCAACTTTCCTTCAGAAAGTCAGAAATTCGAGTTCGCGAATTAAAATAATAATGGGAAGTAATTGTTGACAGGTGTTTTGGTGAAACTGTCGGGCAACGAGAACCGAATCAACAAAATAACAGAAACGAGGATCCGGAGGGATCTGAAAGAATTGATCGAGCGTCATGGATCGATCTTCAGATCGCTAACGACCGTGGAAGAGGTTGGCGGTAAAGGTGCATTGCAAAGATTTTTCGTCGACGAAATGAACTTGACCAAGAAAGCACTGAATGCCATTGCTAGCGACGTTGAAGCATCACATTTCGAGGATTCGAAGGTGAAAAATAAATTTGATTTACGTATCTTCGATTTACAGAATTTACAGATTCTCGACATTTTTTTCCATTTTTAATCGTTTTAGTATTTCACGTCTGCCGATAGACTCTTTTACTGTTTGTCCTTTATCCATTATCTTTTCAAACAGCTGTTCGTCACCCCAATATATATTCTGGCAGCAATGCCTTCCGATTTACCTAAAATGTTGTAAGATTTATAATGTTGACGAACATTTAGACTCCCAAATATTGGATGGAAGACTGGAAGTATGGACCGAAAGAAGCCCTGCCGTTTGTTAAAGGATTACTGTCCAGATACCAAACCCTCGAGTCGATCTTATCCATTTCCTCATCCATCATTGACATATCACGATTGGCCAGGCCGAGAGCGTTTTTCACTGTCCTGAAGCAACACACTGCAAGGGAAACTCGTCAACCCCTGGAGAATCTTCGACTTCGCGTTAACTGGTTCGAAAATCGCAGGAACGACAATTGGAAGGTGTCACTGATCATCGAAGGGCTCTTAATATCAGGTAATTTTATTTATTCGGCAATATTACTTTCCATATAATATTGAAAGATGTACAAGATTTTGTTAAGCTCCGTTCACTTGCATCAATACATGCATAATAATCATAATTAATATTATTAAATAGTTCTAGACGTATAAAAATTCAATCAATATATATAAATATACATACGACAATATGTATAAATAATTGCTCTGACAAAATGTCGTGATGCAAATACATAGATTGTATGGGTGGAGGCAAGGATCGAAGATAAAATTTGAAATGTAACGATTGAAATATAAAATGTTCGATACTAATTATTGAATGTTATCTAACTAGGTGCACTGATAGAAGATGGCGTTTTGACAGATCTTGACGCAAATGCAGCTTCCGTTGCAGTTGCACCAAGCTGCCAGATTGCATTTTTACCTGAAGATTACGGCGGCAATGATTTGGGTAATAAAATGAACGATCGCATGGGAAGTGGCGATTCGAGGGAAGTCCTTGATATTCCGGTTTATGCGAATTCGCAACGGGACGTATTAATTTGCTCACTTCCGGTCGGATGTCCTAAGGATGGACAAGATAATTGGTTGCGACGTGGCGTCGCATTTCACTTGAAATTGATATAGTCACAAAAATATATATTTACTACGATATATAGTAACACTGCACTACTTGAGATTACAATTTAAGCAATAACTGTACTGTATTAGTAGATATGTAATTACTGAACGTAATGATTTTGCATTAATAAAATGTAACGAATAAGGCGATTGGTAAATAATTATCTGTCCGTTTTAAATTGTTTTGTCTTTCATGAAAAAGTCTGGTCCCTCCGTTGTTTATAATTGTATGAATCGTGTATATAGAATGATTGTGTACAAATTCGACGGCGTTATTAAATTATACGTACGCGCCAAACCGTTTTTATTACGCAAAATAAAAGAATGTTTCAGAAAAAATAAAAATGTACAAAGATTTCTTAAACCACTTTTTGCCCCTCACAGTTTGGTATTGCAACACATTTTAATTTCAGTATTTTCAAGGCTCACAGCTTTCGGTACTTACTTTATCTGATCCACTCTATGCATGTATATTGTGCATAATTCAGAAGAGCGATACCATTATTTATGCAGCGGAGGAACGAAGTGCAAATACGACAGAACAGGGTTTCAGAATATCCTTATCGATGATACGATTGCAGTTGGAAAAGTTTGTCTATAAATCTTCGTGGACGTAGGACAGGTCGAACGAAAGTTTCGGACGTGAGGTTAATTTCGTCGAGTTTGGAAGGTTGCCCGGCAGGATTCAGTGAAAAAATAAAAACGCTGGATAACAACTAATCCAACATTTCGAGACATTATTATTATATTCAATACATGTTCGAAATTGAAGATGACGTTAGTTAATAAAAATCCACTCAATAATTAACGTATACGTATATTGAAGTTCCATAAAGAAATTCTACAACAATGAGTAAATATTCGATTTGATACGCACGTTCGATTGCGCGAGCCTCCAGGAATCAAAAGAAACAATCGGAAATCAAAGGAGCCGGGTTAATGAAAGCGAAAAAGGATTACAACAAATTCGAGAATCAGAAATCTTTTTATTACTTATAAAGTAATCGCTTGATACATCCTTCTAATCAGAAGTTACTCTTTACGAGTTACATAGACTCAGAAAATAGCGAGCAGTAATTGCAGAAGTCATCGCAGTCACACAAACGTTCCAGTAATCACGTTGGTTCGAAACATTGTCCATTACCAAACACTCTCATTCGGTTAAGTAGTAGATCCGGCGCGAACAGACAGAACAACCTCATCCACTTTTATCACACTTATATCGTGCACACGTATCGCACTTAATTTAATTACAAGTCACTGACTATTCGACCGAACAATAAATTAAGAATAGAAATCACAAGAATCCATAAGGACCGATACTTTTAAAACCATAAATGAACAAAAATCTGCATGAATTCGATCAACCCTTAATCGCCGATTTCAACGAGCACGCGATTCTTCGATTGCGCGACGATCGAATATCTGCAAATTTCACTCGACTCGCAAACTTAGAAAGCCACAGCTATTCGTAAATTATTGAACTGTTCGTTCGTCACACGCTACCGCATTCCCAATGGTCAACAATCGAGGGTCAAACAATTTCGAATAAATCCCTCCACGGTCCCTCAAATTGATACAATAGAAACCACCCTAGCAACTCTGTCGGAGTAGCTGCATTCGGCATAGGCAGATTATATGTTAGGATAGAACGGATCATCCAAGTTTCGCTACAACGAAATCCGAATGGACTAAAGCTCGGCGTTTCACCGTGGGAAAAATCGAAGTATTTAGGTCGACGCTCACAATGCACAGCGAGCGACAACAGTGGCCTTTTGTTTTCCGTTCTGCCGCAGTCAAAGCGCGCCGACCGCGGTCTAAATTAGCGGGGCATAGTTAAACGATTCGCTAAAACCGTAAATCGATTAAACATTTCGCTGGTTCCGACCGTCACGAGTCGTATCGGTTAACGCTCGCTAACTTATATTCCTTACAGTTGGTGCTTTTCAGCGAAAGCACTTGGAAACCGGGGGTGTCGCGAGGAAAAAGCTTCGCGCTTTGTACTCAGGTATATAGGTGATCTTCGATAGACAGAGAGAGAATTTTCTATTTAAAGTTCTGGACAAAATTTAGTAGTCGAGGTGAGAAAAAAAATGTATATCGTGCTTGGTAAATTTCGGCATCAGGTATTTTCGCTCGGTTAACGGAGGTAGGTTGTTTGATATTTTTCAGCATGTTCACCAGAGCAAGAACGATTTACACGAAACAGATCGCATTAAGGTTGCATTTAATTTTTTACGTAATACTTATACAGACGTGTTACAGATCCCAATCGCTGATTTTCGTACTCGGTCTGCCTATCCAAATATTACATCGATCTCAGAGATCTCAGACTGTGGACCGGATTTATTTGAAACGAATAATAAGTCAATTATTAGCAGCAATTTCGCGGCCCGTCAACTCTGCATAATTGATAACACGCAAAATAGACCAGCAGACCGAGAAAGGAAAAAGATCGGCAACAATTCGCCAAATCGTCGCCAGTGAACGCACAAAATAACTGTTCGACTAATCGTACACCGATTCGCTGTCGATTCGACGTCGTCCCAAAGTGTACGCCTCGCGTACGCGTGAAAACGTGAAGTTCCGGCCAACAAAAGTCCACTCGGTCGTCGCTGGCGTGTCTCGTATCGTGAACCGGAAGTATCGTCGAGCGCGCGAAGTGCACATCGATCGTACAGCGACGGACTTCGTCGACGGCGTCTAAACAGAGGGGTGAAACGTGGACGTGGAAACGCTGGCACGCACAGACGTGAAGTGGTTTAGCGACACAGTCTCGGCCCGTAACGCCGTGATTGTCGCCGATTTATTGCTCTAAGAACTTAAGATGAAACACACGGGCCGAGATCGCGTCCCTGAGAAAGGCAATACTGTGTATCTTTTCCCACTCGCGCTACGAAAATTTCTCACGCGATTTTTCCGCGCGACCATTCCGAACGCGCGCATCCCGCGGCCGTCCCTCGCACTCGGCACACGTTTATCATTATTTCCTCGGCGGTTCCTGTCGTGCCGTACACGCTTCTTCCGTGACTTATTTATTACACGGTACGTGCTGGCGTCGTTTTCGTCTTCGATCGTTCGGCTGATTGCTCGCGAAGCGCCTCGCGTGAAAGCTTTGCCTGCTACGCGTTCAATCGCGGGCGCAATTGAAGGTGGTTGGTACGATTGGAAGACAGACGATTTAAATGCTGATTAATAATAACTGAAAATGGCGTGGTGTAACGTAGGTTTCCTGGAACGTTGTTGGATAAATATTTGGGAGAGATCGTAGAAAGGGAAACGTGGATCTTGACTTTCAACGAAAATATATGGGTGTTTTAATGTCAATGATTATTCCGTGGAAACAATGATGGTATGCGTTATTCTTTTTACATTCGTTCGTTGTTTCTGTATATCTTTATTTTGGTCGGAAAGTCGGCGTCAATTCTGGAACTAACGTAACGCGAACGATAAATGAGAGGAAATATTTTTCAGGGTGGATTGTTTTCAAATCATAATCCACTTGCACCAGCAGGCAAAGCTTCCATGTTCTTAATGATCCTGCTCCCTAAAGTTATAACTCCTATAAATCATTCGTCTAGTTACACGTAGCATCTTCACAGTTTAATATGTTGAACTTGCTAATTCAACTCTTTGTCATCTGCGCGGTGACTATACTCAGGAATCATTTGTTACATTCGCATTACCTCATATTGTACATCGCTATGAAAACTCGTTTCTGAGTACTAGACCATTTATGTCGTTGAGAGAACCAGTACCGTCAGAATCTGAAACGCATCCTCAAACAATTGTCTATAGAGTTTCATCGTTTCAAGAAATGTGCCTCGAAAGTTACACTGTTCCTATGATTTAAGAAAATATTTCTTCTTCCTATTCGGAATTACATGAGTCTTTGTATTATATCGTACATACGCTATCGATCAAAACTTTGGAAACAGAAATGATCGGGAATTGGAAATCTTAATTTAGAAATGGCAAAACTCCCCTAAATTTAATATCAAGTTCGAATCATCGATAGATTATATTATCGATAGATTCGATATTAGTAAAACTAATAGTGTAATTCCAAATAATGTGAATAGTGTAACACATGCACAAATACATGCTTGTTTTGCTAAAACTTTTTCAGCCGTTCACCCTACAATTAGAATCAGAATCAATTATCCATTAACAATTAAGTAATAATAAAACCGCGTGATAGGTGCACGGTTCTATGATCGTCGACGAAGACGGAATTTCTTGTCGAAATAAATGAAAACGAGGAAAGAAAAACGTCGACCTTGTTTCGAGTTTCTGTTAAATATCTCTTTCGAGAATACCTCAGGTTTCTCTTTACCTTCTTCGTAGTTACAGTGCTCCCTTAATTCGATACAGAGTCGCGCAGATACCGTAAGAAGGCATTGATTTTTCTTCATTTCGTTAAGTACTCGACAGTTCGATAAATATAGTATGCAATAATAATATATGTATCTAGGGATACTAGATATATACACTAGCGTTTATTTTATGTACTGATAATATTATCGACGTAATATCAACGTTTAATCGTCGCGATACAGTGCTTCTCGAGGTGATTTCAATTAATAATTTAGTTCAACTTACATATTATCGATAGGACAATTGAAAATCGAAAATTATGCGAATGGAAAATTTCGTTATAGAAATTAGCTCGTGTATTATTCGAAATTTTTTCGTTGAACGATTTTTTCTTTTCTTTTAATATACGTTGTCTAAAGTGGTTCCATCCGAAGAAATATCTAGTTTTACAAGTATATCGCTTAGAATGCTAGGAAATGGATTTCTTAATATAAAGTACAATTGGTAAACGTCATTTGTTCTTCACGTATTTCTACAATGGAATTTTCATCGGACCTTTAGCGAAATTTGAAAACCACAAGTTCGTTTAATCTTATCATCTAAAAGTAGACAGAAGTATCACGCTAATTATAATAGTATTTACAAATACAGTTTAAATGTTCGTTCTGAAATTTTCACAGATCCCCCACGTTTCATAAGCACTACGTTTCTTCTCGCAACGAAGAGAACTCGAAATTCAAGTCACTAAAATGGTAATACTTATACTGTTGGCACTCCAACTACCAAACGTCTAAGAAACACTGTTTGGCGACAAAGTTACGTTCAAACGATCGCTCAGTGATCTATTTTCCTGAATAAAATATCGGAGTTACGTGCTAAGAAAAACGAACGAAATGGAGATGAGCTTCCAATATTGAACCTTGACAAATGTTAGGGGTTAATATAAATTCCAAAATGTTCAAAGGGAATCTCAAACCGATCGTGCCGAATTTCATTGATAGAGTAGAGTATTGGTTCGACAAAGAAATAGCAAGACAACAAATTAGAACGGTAATTGTACAACACTGGAAAACATAAATGTTTTGAAAACATTCCTTCACGGTTTGGAATTTAACACTTTTATTATATCTGTTGCATTCCCTTTGTTAAGAATCTTCTTACTTGGCTCGCTTAGAAATTCTTAGGAATTTAATGTGCAAGATATTGTACACGTTCTTGCGGTAATCTTGTAAAACAAATATGGAACGTTTGAAATCTAACATTTACGATATTATTATTCATTTATCCGTCGTTAACCTCCTCGCTTCACTGATTGATCACATCGTCATCGAGCATTCACACATTTTAACCAATGCATCATCGTTTTAACCAATAAATGATCAATTCCGTGTCTCAGTTAACGTCCCCTCGAAATCCAGCAAAATTCATTCAGAAATATTCATTGAAATGTGCACACACAGATTTGATTTAAAAGGTGCATAATTCCATATTATAACCGGTGCCTAATTCGATTGACAAAAAATCACACCGGACGTATTGAAATCTCCGAGTAATTGAAACGATTTGACCGCGATCTCAATTTTACGAGACAACACACAAGATAAAGTAGTCCTGCGCTTGTAAATTGGCTAAATACGCGACTTAACAACACCGATTCGAAATATTTAAGAGATAGAACGACAGAAAGAAATCTTTTAACGTGAACGAGTACCTAAAAGAAAGATTTCACGTTCGAATTGTAATTATACACAGGTGTCTACAATAATGATGAACGATCAAAAATACGGGACAATTATATGAATCGAAAATTCTCTACAACACGATTCCACGAAAATCAAAGAAACAACGGCCATTCCGCGTTCCCGAACCAAGGGAAACCAAAAAAGTGTACACAGGTGTAGAACAAAAATGGGATAGAAAACGGTTTATTTTAAGGTGCATTGTAATTTAATTCAAACTGGAAATAAAAACAACGTAATTACACAGAATCGAATAATTCAAGTTAAATTAAGTATTCAATGGTCTTCATTGATAAATAATATACGAAGAATTCGAATAAAACCAAAGGCCTGTATAAAGCATTGCGTGTGACGCTATTCAAACGAATTAAAAGCTTCAATTAATATCAACGCCGTTTAACGCGTAGCACTGGCTTCGTCTTTCTCTTGCTTCAGCAAATTGTTGCGGCGCTCATCGTGCAATGAATCCCCCCTCGTTTAACGTTAAATAATAGGGGCGTTAAATACAACGGGGAGTCGTTCCCGCGGCCGATGAACACCGCGCACCATCCCCGCGAATAGAATTACGAAGGCGTCGAAATTACTCTACATATAAAAAAAAAAAAGGTAATCAGAACAACGTATTTCACGCTCGAAGGCATTCCCAGGGTTCGTTCGCCCGTCGTCGTTAAATACCCTCGCCCTATCGATTAACTTATGATAAAGGCCGCTTGCCGCGATACTTCCCTAACTCGATCTCTACGCTTGTTTCTTAAATGTATCGGTTTTTAATTACAGGGAACAAGGGACACACGGGCAATGGACACACGCGATCACGATACAGTACGCGTTTCCATCAACCTACGCCACTCGATTCCGCCGTGTCCGGCTTCAGTAGCGCGTGGCCGAGTACGGATCGTCAATTATCCCTTAACTACGATTTTGCAACATTGAACGTCGATGTACGTGTTCGTTAATCGCCCCGATTTACCGGGGAATCCTCCGTTCACGTGACTCGCGCGGGTACACCGTGCAATCGGGGAAACGATTAAAGAACGTTTTAACAATAAAAGGTACGCGGATCGTAATCACGGAGAGTCGAAGATCAAGAGTAGCGAAAGGTACGTGCACGCGAGGTGTTTCGAGGCGAGAAACAATATTACACCCCCCGCGACACGTTCGAGGGCGGTTTTGTTGAAATGTTCGCACTCGGGAAAATCGTGTCGGCCACTTGATATTAAACATTTGCCGGGCTGTTCACGCGTGTCCAGCAGGTTCAAGCTCACCTCTCAGACGCCTGCACAAGGTATATCATCGTGGGTCCATTTGTGTTCGAAACGATCTCCGGCGTCCGTAGGACGGAGAAACGTTCGAATGCGTTACCATAAATATATATGTATGCATACGTTACACGATACATGCCGTTCGACAGTAAAATTAGAATAGTCTAGTAACAGTATAACGATAAGCGACGATAGACCGTCTTTTTAAGAGCTAATTGGTGTTCGTACGTTGATCCCCTTTTTCATTTTGGTACCGATTTATGATAATACATCTCCCCACCCGCACCCCAACCCCCATAACCGCCTTATCTATAATGCAATCCCTGTCTCTTACACCCACCCTCTCGATCCTATTAACTTCTTACCGGTTGAACACTTCAGCTTGGTGTTTCGAATGCCTGCTTATTCGGTTCCAGACGAGGATTTACCCTTTTTTTTTCGAAAGATCGGTGCGACACGATCGATCCGATTTTTGCAATACATACGCGGTATGTAACGGTTGAATGTTTACACGGATCGTGTATGGCAATTTGAAAGGACAAAACAGATTGAAACGATCGATCTGTAGATGTACGAATAGCACTTCTGAACTTGCGCGTTTCTTTTCAAGGATTTACCATTGGTCCTCTCGCGCGGATAGGAGAATATTGTGAATTTGTAAAATTTCAAGGGGGCGAAAGTATGAACATACGGGCCTTCCGTTGATCCATCTATTAATTGGCACAGTTTCCTTCTTTCACAGAGTCAAGAGACTTTCACGAGTCTTCCTTTCTTTCAAGAGTCTCAATATACGCGAAAGTCCTGATTGCGCGTGGAACTAAAGTCAATCTGCATAATCGATCGCATCACATCTATCTTCCAAATTCGACGATTCGAAAAAGTATCCAAATATCCCGCATCCCGGACTCGTTTCATACCTATCAAATTAACGATCCCGATCCATTGGATAATTTGTCACCCAACTTCACACGTATATCAGTATGTGTCTGTTTTAATTTGTGGCTTGGTGTGTCTGTGTCTGTGTGTGTGTGTGTGTGTGTGGTGTGTGTCCAAGCAGTAGCCAAGAAGTTCGACGAATTGTTTACGGACAAGAGAAACCATTATCGTGAAGAAACCGTCCGTATCTTAAGGACAATAAGTATTATATTAGTATTAACGTACGTAGAAAATATATGTATATGTATAATATATTGTATATCGATGCGACACTTATTTATAGAAAAGATATGTGTACCCGGTGGAACGAGGTACCCTAGAATAAGCCAGGAGAACAATATAACGGGCGAGTGTCTAATTATTATTAACGTTTGGATATCGGCAGAGTCGGATAGAATTTCCATCTGATCGGGAAACTTCAATGCGCATAATACAACCGACGCGACCGATTGTTTCGCTCGTCAGTTACATGTAAGATAACAGTAAAACGTTTCGTTGGATTCGGCAATAATTACAGCCATTCTCGTCGAAGGAAGAGTCTTGTTCGCCCTGCGCCAGAGTAACGATTGAACAGGTCATGCGAACAATTGCAACGGGGGCAAACGACTCAAAATTGAAACGGATCGACGTTTCCGACGATCCTGACAACGCTGGCGAACGAACAAATGATTAAGCAAACAGAATTCTGTCCAACTCTGTGAACGCTACCGCTAATGATTCGCGTTCCCCGCGTCGAAAGGAAGAAAACGTAAAAATCGGATCTACGTAGAGAAGCGCCGCCACCGTATATCGATAGAGGCTGCTATTTATATTCTGTCGGACACATGACACCTAGAAATGGAACGTAGAAAAATAGAAAATAAAAATCATACAAACGAATACGCGACGATTAATCTTTACGATCACCTACGATTGAATCCCCGCAATAATTATATCATTCGCGATTGATCCTAGTCTCTCACTAATTCGGTTTGGTTAGTCCCGCGAAATTCCACACCCTTAAACTCGCGGATACACTTTTAACAGCAACATCGTCGAATGAGCAAAGAGGTCTCCCATCGGTACAAGTTTCTCTCTTTTCTTTTTGTCCCCCCTCTCACCTTTTCCGTTCGCTTCACGCGTCTCACTTTTATACATGCACATGTAAAGTAACGTTTTGCGGTTCAATCCGCGACAACCTGAAACACTTTTGCGCTTGCCTCGCCGTGGATGGAACAAGCCACGAAGAGAAACGCACGCGCGCAATGTCCTTTTCACGTTTCCTCGTGTAACCGTACGAGATACGATTGGAAAAATATAAATATAAATATAAATATAAGTATAAGTATAAATATAAATATAAATATAAATATCATAAGAGGTTCGTAGTTGATACGAGAAAACAAACATCCTTGCCTGTACATAGTACGAGCCGCCGCGGTGCTTGCACGTACATGCACCCGTGTAACTCATTTCAGCGCAGTGCAATTAATTTTCACGCCCGTCGAATGCGATCTCGAGGCTCGAGCAGAATATTCAGAGAGCACCTTGGTAAGCGCCGACATTGCCCGCTGTCGAAGAAAGAAATATCGATTTATCACGTGCAACTTACACAAGGGAACAAAACGACCGTGTCGTTGACAACTGGCGTCAGTGGCGATATCGTCGTTCGTTGAACTAAATGGCTTCACCGGGATGCTCCGTCGAAGGTGTACTCTACTTATGGGTCGGTTCAGGCCCTGCCAATTACGGCCGGAGGTCAAAGGGCATTCTCCATTTCTTCCGTTGTCAGCTGGAACTGCTCTTGACCTACATCAAGCGAACAACGTCGATTTAACGATCCGCCGAAAGCGTGACAATGGCGGAAGGGATTTCAATTTGATAGAATGGCCCGATCGAACGGCCAATGAAAGGTGTATGCGCCGAGTAATTGGATTCAATGACTGCTTCAGTTTTTTGTTTTGTTTCTGTCCTTTCTTTGAATGGAAAATTGCTGTGAATATTTCATTAGAGCCCTTCGTGTATTTCCGTCAGCGTCATTTTTTTGCGATAGATAGCATAGATTGATGATTCGTGCGGAATTGTGGATGCATTAAACTGCTGCTGTGTGTATGCAATGTTGATGGATAAAAGTTATGGGGAACGCTCCGGTTTTTCGAGGGCATAATTTGCATTTAATGGATATATTAAATATAACGTTATTCATCGAAGATTATATCGAAGGTGTATGAAAAAATTTTGAATGCAACCTTGAATGAATATTAAGCTCGTCGACGAAAGTTTGCTTTGGTAGTTCATATCGGTCCAAACTCGCGAGGGAGACTAAAGTCACCGTAATTTTCCGAAAAATAAAGTACAAAGATCGCTCTTATTTCACTGAATCCGACCAAAAATGAAATCAACATCATTAATGCCAACGTAAACTTTACCTTACAAACTTTCATAAATATCGTGTCACAAGAATTATACCGCAGCCATTATTCTCTGACACGCTCGCTTAACTTTGCCCCATAACGTAAGGCATAACGTAGCCCATCAAATTTCTACAATACTTTCAACATTTTGACAACCATTCAGAGATCCATCGACACCCCCCGATTTTCTGCCCGTTGTAGCCAGTCGGGAGGATTATTTTTCTTCGAGAAACGCTGGAGATAGAAAAGGAAAGTATGAAGAGACTCACTGTATAAATACGCTGCGAGGTCACGGTCCTCCGCTTGCAGGGCAAGATCGCGAGGTGAATTGCCTTGTCGATCCTTGACGGATAAAGTAGCACCGCCAGCCACTAGCATGCAGCAAATGGAACGACGCTTATATTGTGCCGCTTTGTGCAAAGCGGTCTGACCTCTGCAATTAGAAGGTACAACCCTTTCTTTTTTTATTTGCTCCGTATTAACGGGCCGGGAATATAACCATTTCTTCTATCGTGGTTGCGGACCGTCGTAAACAAAGTTTAAAGCGCGGATGTGCGAAGCTTGCAAGTATGCAGCTGAAGATTGAGGTAACGTCGCGAAAGAAGTACAATTTTGGGTTGTGGCCTCGCAATTTTGTGGTACAGTTATCTTATCTTCTTCCTTTTTTTCTTTTTGTTCATTTAGACGCATCGGTGACATATGTGTTATAATTTTTTAAACGACAACTCGACACGACTGTTTAAGTCAGCTTTTCCAGTCAGATTGAATATGTTTGTCAAATGCTTTTTATCTTTTTCGATTACGTACGCTTGCGATATTCTGTCCTATCGAAAATGGGCTAACAAAATACCTAATTGTACTATTAATAATTGTGTTAACAATGAAACTAACCGGGGGACACTGACGTAACTGTCGCGTGTGAATAGGTCCGTACTGCGTGAATTGTTAGGGTAACTCACTTGTCGTTGTCGATCATGTTCAGAATACTCGATGGTGCACAAGCGATCAGATATCTGACGATATCCTTGTGACCATATCTCGAGGCCAGATGAAGAGCAGTTTGTCCAGTTGAGTCGATGGACAGAAGGGAGTATCCTCTGTCGTAGAGCTCCTTCAAAGCCTTAAGATCGCCAATTTTTGCTGATTTTAGTATACCGTCGCTGGCTTTCTCTAATAAACCCGTGTTAAAGGTGTGGACCTCGGAACTCAGGCCGAAAAGTCTATCTCGCGGACTGCAACAGAGCGAACGTTCATCCTCGTTTGGGTCTTTCGTTGTTAAACCAACCGCGCCGACGGGTCAATTATCTCACTCGTTTCTTGTACAAATTGTTGCACCTTTTTTCGCTCGCCTTCGTTAAGCGCAACGAGACCGAAACACGCTGGTTCCACTAATTTAATCGGCAACGGGGACGAGGTGTCGCGCTAACTGAATCGTCAATATTTCACGAGGAATCATTACCGACACGGACATTCCGTGCATTTCGCTTGCAGCGTTCTAATTACGCTTAAAAACGGACGCGCGTATCAAAATTTGCGATAATTCGAAATGAATCGATTTAGTTCAATTGCAAACTTTCAGCGCCTCGTCACCGGGAAAATCAATCGCGACCGTGTCCTCTAACGGGTTGGCGAATATATTTCAGGTGATTTTTGATTAATTTTGCGCGTAAAGGCAGCGTGCCGTGCCGAAGAAGTTCTTCTTCAATCACATTTATATATTCGTGACCGCGACATTACAACGTGCGCCAACTTTTTGTCGCGAAACGTTCGAATGCTTGAATGTTAGTACGCTTGTGTGTACTAATAAAAATAGTTCTTCGAACCTCGAATCAGCCAATATAGCTCGGGCCGTCTATGCAATCGGCTAATTAATATAAAACGCGCTCAACGCGAATATCTGCATTTCCCTTCCCTCGAGCAAACAAAGTTCTAATAATACCAACACGCCGTGAATCTATGTAACCCCGCGTCCAGCTGGGTCGCGGTTAACAAGGACAGAAACGGAAACATGTCGGCTCACCTAATGAAGGTTGATGATGCCTGGTGCTGCGACTGTGTGACAACCGTCGCAGAGATCGATTTCGTGGAACTGCTTTGTTTTATCGCGTCTCCGGATACCTTTTCTTCCTTTTTCACGGCTAGAGGCTCACCCTGAGACGCATCCTCGTTCACTGGCTCCTGAGTTTTCGCGGTGTCCCGGGTCTCGTCCTGTATCTTCGGCTCGATTGGTTTGTCAGGCGCTGCGTCTCGCGGCTCCGGAGCTGCGCTCTGTTGTACGAGAACCGGCTGCGGCTTCGCCTCTGTTTCAGGCTGCTCTTCTGTCATGGCTGCGTTTGACTTTGGTCGTTCTTCGCTATATTACACGTTCTTTCTATTAATCTAATGATACGAGTTCATTACCATTACAGTTATCATGGACAGACGGACGAATGTACGATGCGGCAATAAAAGGTACAGGTAGTCATTTTCATCGTCAAGCCACCGGCTATAATTTCGTGGCCTTTGGCATTGGTTCTTGATTATATCATACAGTTGTTCGATAAAATTTACGTAGATAACAGAGGCAAATGGGGAATCGACATAGAACTAGATTACAAAGTAGTTGCTGTTCTTCTCTGTTGAAATTGAATTGTGATGAATGTAATTAAGCACTTCTCGAGTTGTGCAAGAAGCAGTCACTGACGACTCTCTAATGTACGAAATGCAAGGCAATTAACGTTCAATTCGATGTTCGAAAAATGTACGGCTACTGTAGATTGGATTCGGAGGTACGAAATAATTTTGAAGTCACCGCGCTGTAAAGTAAACTCGAACAGAATGCTTGAGAAATATTTGATCACCAATGTTACGAACTCCAAGTAAATTAAAGAATACGGTGAAAACCGAGTATAACATAAGCAGCCATCAAAAAGATACAACAAATTGATTAATACGACGCACCGAATGTGCACCAAACATCGATCCAATTCAATTTCAGCAAATGAACAAGCAGCTTTAAAAATCAACCCCCAAAAAAATTACTAAAAAAAAGATCTAACGTATTAAAATACTGTCTAAAGTATGTAACACAATAATTATTATATACCAGCGTTACAAAAGAGCTGTGTGTTAGAACAATCACAATGAGTCTACTACGGATGAACAAAACAAATATTTGTATTATCACTCCTCTTCTCAATTCGGCAAACAAATGAACAAATGGTACCTTGGCGGCGGTTGAGGTTTCTCTGCTTCTTGACTCCCGGCGAGTTTCGTTCCCTCGGTGCCGCTCGTTTGATCGGTCGTACTCTCCTCGAGAACGTACACCGCCTCGACAGCGACATCGGTCACGTAATGCAATTGTTCCTGAGCCCTGTCGACCCTGAAGAATCGCTCCGCGGTGCAGGCTGGAAAATCAATTTGTACGGCGGAACGATTGCGATTGAAATCGTCATTTTAAACTGCTCGAGATGCGCCGGCACTCACAGTCGAGGAAGCAACAGGTGTCCATATTGTGATCTTTCGCCAGGATCTGCCTCAGTGATTCTAGATCCGTGGTGGCGTCCAGATCGAGGGGATCCACGATCCACGTAGCCGCCGCTTTCTTCAGCATGTCCTTATCGTGATGATACCTCTCGTAATCCAACATCTTGATCTTCACCACCGGCAGCTTTAGCCTCTCCAATTTAACATCCTGCTGCGGTTTGCTCGCGTTCCTTCGTTTCGCCAGCATCGTCGCCTTGTTCAATAGTTTCAGGTCTATGGTCGACGGTAGCAGCCGGCAAGCCTCGCCATCGACCTGGAACGTTTATAAAGAAATTCTCGATCAATGATATTCGACGTGCCGTTGAATCGGCGAGCCTATGAATATCGCAGCGAGTCGGATTTCGTTACCAGTATCGTTGAAGAAAATAACAGTTACAACACCTGCATAAAACTATAACGAAAATACGAGCGCGATTTACAAATATATACACGTTGTTGTAAATTTTGATTTCCGCGGTTGCTTTAAGAATTGACCTATATCTGAAATACAAATTTCGAATAACATTCGATGGATCACGCGTGGATAAAATCTACGCGCGACCGTTGAAACAGACTGAAACAATTTGGAAGACAAATTGTTTCTCCATAGGATTTGATTCCTCTGTGGCCCGATTAAACCAATTGATAGAGGTCCAACCGGGAGCAAAATTTTAAATTGCATAGAATTTACCTGCATTGGAATAGTCCTCGTGGTGACCAGCTTGGCCGTGCTGCATTGGGCAATGCAGGTACCGTGACCACCTGCCTGAAGAAGCGGTAGCTGGTACGTCGTCAAACCGACAACCTCGATCAGTCCGTCGTCCGTCGATGGCTCCTTGGTTCCACTGCCAGCTCCCCAAGGATGCGTTCCGCCACCGTACGAGGCAATATTCAGGAAGACTATCGCGTGAACACGATGCTCCTTTAGCTTCGGCGTCATGTCGTTGCCGTCGCATTCCAACGTGACGAACTCCGAGAGATCCTTCCATTTTCGTCGCACGAGATCCTTGCCACCCATTTGACCGTAATACATCTTATTCCGTAGTCGCGAGTTGAACCTTTCCGGATGAGCCTCTGAAATTGAATGAAATTCCTTCGGTTATTAAATGCGATTGCAGAGAATCTGGATGATTAAATTCAATTGTTCTTATGGTTGTAACGATAGGAAGGTAAGTTCTTCGATTGGTAATGCAACGCATACTTTATTATGTATAATATGTATGCATAGCTTTCTGTTTGATTTTGGATTTTAATGTGTTTCTAATCAATTCTGCGTGCGAGACGAAAATAGCGTTTGCATTTTGCAATCTCTAGACGAAGCGATTCTGAGCCGGCGAAATGATTCGAAGGATCGATGGATTTTAATACGCGGAGGATTTCACGCAAATGGATTGGATCCCTGCTGTTACGATCGTGCATGCGTATGTAACACTGCTGAGAGTGTCCGATGTATTTTTATTGAACGGACGCCTGTGCTTTTAATCTCTTAATTAAAATGATTATTGCTTTTTACTTGATGCGTATCGTGTTGCTGCCCGGATCTGCCGTAAAACTATCCGTGTGAATCGAAGCTTCGTTTGCCATTGGTCATTAGTAATAGAACCGAAATATGTTTTGCATTAAAATGTGAGTGACGATGTTGCACATTTCGAAGCGTTCATTGGTAGTGGTAAATGGTGACTAATAACAGAAAGTGTAACGGTGCAACATTTATTTGCATTTCAATTTGTATTTATTTTGTTTTGTAACATTACTTTCCGATGCAGTCACCAATTCTGACATTAAATTACGCCCGAAATAGATCACTATTTGGGACGAGGAGAAAATCGATGATCGATAAGTGATACATGTGCACCCTATAATACATTTGTTGCTAATAATTGTATTCGAATAATATTATCATAAAAAATGTGCCCTTTTCACAGGCTATTAATTAGTAGCAACTAAGTTCGGCCATACAAGAACAATGGACGTCTTTCACAAATTATTCTAATCAATTCTTATCGCTTACCAATTCACCCACCAATTTTATTTTCCTCTCATTTTTAAATACAGCGACCCGATACCATTACACCCAAAAAGACAACAGACCCAAATGTGCATCAAACAGAATCAACTCCCTTTAAACGTCGTTCAGAAGCATTTGCAGTGGAAACATCATTGCCAATCCTCTCCACATTCTCTCCGAGGATTCAACGATACGAACGGACCATTTCTAAATTATTTACACGAACTGTTGCACACTGCAGTATAGGAGCAACGGGACTAACCTCGAGCCTCGTGAAATTCAAGGGCGATGTAAGCATCCACGCCAAGGGAGAAGTAATTATTAACAACGTTCAGAGGTAGATTTTCCTTGCCCTTGCCGTTATCCTCGTCGCCCTGGGCGTTAGTGTTCCTCTCGACGACCAGCTGCCATCTGTCCAACAGTATCGTGTCGCTTTCCCCAATATTCGAGAGGATTTTCCCGATAGGCTCGTCCGTGTAACCACCGCCCCAACCCAGGGCTCTGGCTAGATCGTTTCCGGTTCCCAGAGGAAGCACACCAACCGCTGGCGGAGAAGACGCACCGATCTGATCCAAAACCGAGAGTACCCAGCCGACGGTACCGTCGCCGCCACACGCGAGAACTCTTAGATTAGGAACTTTCTTGAATAATTCCAACCTGGAAGTAGCAGAATGTATATATATTTTTTTAAATTGAACATACATTTGTTGGCCACTTTGGGCTGATCAAATGATAACGTGTGTCGAGTGGATAATTTTATGTACAGTTTGTTCGTCGTCGTTGTTGTGCGAGTTTATCGACAGGGCAAACATTGTTAAGACTGGAAGCGTCAAAGCGATAAATAAAATACATTTCTGATATACTTCACCATGTATATCTTTTTGGTTTCTCGGTCGAGTGGATTTTGTATTGTATTTATTCTTCAACGATATCATATTTACTTTCAATCATCGTCGAATAGAGTATCGAGGATATTAATGAATTGAATATGCAGAATTTCGCGGAATGAAATTTGCACATTGCAAGCTCTTGCTAAGGTAGATATACATAATGCATATATGAAGGAACACTGTGGTCTAGTTCCATTTGTTTAATAACAAGGCCGCCCGTCTGTTTTTACATTATTCGATTTAGATGGTCTCATTTTAATATAACTCTGCCATTTGTCGATGTCGAGCATTGAAAGTGTAACGCATTATGAATTGTGTCGTTCTATCAGTACGTGGATATTGATCAAGAGGCGAATTTAAGGGAATTCCCGTTCTCGTCTAAATACATTTACGGTAACGTTTACGAAAAATATTTTTTATGTAGTCATGAATGGAGGGAAAGTTTTGAGTAAACTTCTTGAGGAAGTTTCGATAATACCGCAGCAGTAACCTTTATTCAGAAGGGTTCACCTTTATGCAGCCACTTCCTGGCTGCCAGCCAGCTCGTGGAACTTTAATTAAATCTCTTGTTCATTTACCATATTTTCCAATATCCTATCCCCTTCCGTCTAATCCATTGAACCAATTCATTTTCAACTCAATTTCCATTCAATTAACCTAATTCCTTGTCGAATTCCGGTCATTCACGCACAAAAATTTCGCACGAGATAGCCTTCCTTGTCTCTGGGAGAAATATTTCGGAAGATTAACACTTTACGAATTCGAAAACGCAAAGATACGACGTATTCTTGTATAAAAAAGTAACATTTAATCAAATCAATTACTGCAAACGGATATAATACGAAATTCATTGATCAATTTTTCATAATTTATGGAGGAAATTAGATTTTGTTGTAGTAAAAGATTATGAAAATTGATTAATTTCGTACATTCTATACACGTTTAATTCTCGATTAATGTAATCGATGAATTATTTCAATTTCTAAACGACAAAGGTGACAGAACTATTGCCGCGTATCGTACCTCGAATTGCAATAAACAAAATAATAAAAATACTTTTTTACCTACAAATATTTTACACGTATCGATGTACCCACGCCTGTACAAGCATCCACACTCTGGCTACTGTATCATACACGCCTCGACTTTCTTCAAACAACTTATCGCAAACAAAACTTACCCCATTTTGGGTCCACCCTGTGTCAGATCGAAGACCTGCCTGGGATTCAACAGCCACTGGAACTTCTGCAACAACTTGGCCCCCTGATTGCCGCCCGATTTCGGATTAATGAAGACCAACACCGGCTTCACCGACGGCGTGGGTATCGGTTTCACCACCCATAATCTTCCCTGATCTTTGTCCTGCTCCCTGTCCTTCTCTTTCGACTTCTTCCGACTCGATGCGGTGCCCACGCCGCCGCCCGACTTCTTCTTCCTCGGCGATTTTCTCAAGCTGCTCTTGAAGCTGCCCTTCCTCGGCAACTTTACGATCCACGATGGCGGCACTACGATGGACGCGTGAACGCCAAGCTCGCAGTTCTCGCCGATCTTCTGAACGTTGAAGCAGGCCTCCTTGTTGTGATAGGCGAGCTTGCACCAGCTGCAACTGACCGCGACAATCTCCTTCGAGGTGAAGCTCAGCTTCGACTGGAAAGACTTGCCGCAGTTCGCGCACTTCCCTTTCTGGGAACGCCGATGAACCCAGTGATGAAGAGTGTTGGTCTGTTCCCGGTACTGCCGGACGCCAACGTCCCGGAAGCTGGATTTGCAGGCGAAGTTCAGACCTGAAGCGCATGCCGCATGGGCGACTACACGACAGGCCGCGCATTTCATCCGGGGTCCATGTTTCTGGGAATTTAGAAGGGTGCCTTTGTGAATTGTACTGAATATTTTGGAGAGAACGCTTGCAATTAACCGCGCAGCTAGTTTATGACCCTTAGGCGCTCCATAAGGGGTTGGTTGTTAGGCAGCGTTCGATAAGGAGAGGTATCGAACCGTTTCGATTTGTTGCAGAACGAAATATATTCGTTTCTTGCGTATTTATATATTTCAATAAAAATATTCGTCTATATTTTTAATCAGCACTGTGCGTGCACTGTTGTGTAAAATGTAAAAATGTAAAAAGACACTGCTTTCGTCTCTGATTACGTGGTTCGGATACCACCACTCGTTTAATTATGGAATATCCACTTTTCTTCGGAGAATTATGCAATCCCATCTAAGGGGTGGCTCGCGGTATTTGAGTACTTTAAATGTTACTGCAGTTTTAAGCGGAGATGCTCATTCTCGCGTTTAATTGTGCAAACAAAATCGTCGGAATAGTTCGAGCACAAAAAGAAAGAAACGATTCATCTTCAGATACGGGAGCAAACGTTTTATATTACAGATACGACAGTCGACAAAAAAAAAAAAAACATAAATCGTATTTAAAATGTTTATTTGCAGAGCGGCGAATGCAGAACTGAAACTCAATTTTAAAAAAGCGAGAGGAAAAGGCGCTGGAACGGTCTGAGATCCTCTTAACCGCGACGGCTGCTCGAGAAATCGCGGCGCAAGCTAAATCGGATTCAATGGCGTTCAAAAACCACCGAAGCCTCGTTACCTGCACCACCGATATCATAATCGATAGAAATTACGGTCCAGCATGCCGTAATCTCGCCAATCCTTGTTCCCCTCGACAAATTGTTTCGCCCGCCCCCGGACACTGCCACAGCAATAACAGAACTAAACATTCCTTTCTCCCATACCAATGAAAACTATTAACCGAAGAAAAGTACGATTCCCGTAGCAGCTTTTACGCGTTCGCTGATTACCGAGTAATCGGTATATTGGAAAAACTAGATTATGAGGAAGTATGATAATATATAATATACAATTCAGTTTAACTAAAGTACTTTATTTTATATAGTAAAAGAAGGCACGTCCTTATTCAAAGGAGAAACTCTAACGAATGAATATAGAAGAGAAGCATGGAGCATTCGGACCCTATCGGTCCTTCTTAATATAAACACTTTTGTATAAGCATTGGAATTCTATACCCCAATATATTCTCAGAACTATAAGAGATAATTTTTGTTTAACTGGGTTTTATATAGAACATAAAACCAACACAGTGATCGCAAAACGAACGCAGTCGATTCGTTCCCACCGTGTATCGGTCACGGATACGCCTGCAGACAACCGGAAACTCGTTGCGCGATTCGTGTGAAACGTGCTTCGCGACTCGTCGCGGAAAAACCCGACGAAATTTCCCGGCGATACGAAAATTCCGAACCTCTCGCGACGACGGCGAAGAGAAAAAACGAACGAACGCGAGGGGAAACAACGAAACGCGGTAGGAAAACACGGCGTGACATATAACACGCCGCCAAAGGGAAATAAAGGGAGGAATAGGAAATTTCGCGAATCGACAGTGCACGCGTGTAAACCCCGGTGTTCCCGTACGTCACGTTTCAAACGATTTAAAAGCTTCATCGGTTTTCATTGTCTACACCGTGATCAAAGCGGCGGAACTGTCGGCGTTGTCGAAGAATTTCCCCCGGCGCCGCCGTTTCGCGGTCGCTGCGAATAAACTCTGCACATCGGTGAACTGCGAGCTCTAGAACAGCGACGATATTCGCAGTGTGAGAAACGCGGTCGAGTGGAGGAGCGACAGTGGATTCTAGAGGGTCAAGGTTGCTCGGCAGACCCTCGTTGAACCTCTTATCCGCCGTTTCAGCCCCTCCGAAAGAAAAGCTTTTTCTCCGTCGATATTACTCAACAGTCACGGTTTATATCGGCCTGTAGGAGTCGCCTGAAACGTGCCCCGGACCGATATCTGAAGCGTGCGATTCGCTGCGAGCGAAGGAATTAAAAGAGTAAGGGAGGAGAGGAATGGGGGACGGATGTTTATGTGCTCCTTCGGATAAACGGAATGCATTTTATGGAATCGTTTAACCGGTTGTTCAGCGACGTAAATGTATCGAGGAGGAATCCAGGATACGAGGCACTCGAATTCGACGGACAAATTGGATTGGAAGATCGAGCGCATCGAGGAGTAAATCTCTCTTTCCCTCTCTGTCCCTGTTGATCCGGCTCGTTTTCTTTCAGTGATATCTATTCTCCGAGTGTTCGATTGAACGATGTAAAGGGAACGTCGATGGCTCTGCGAACATCTCTATTGCAAATACTGTAGAGCTAGTTGGGCAGCTGTGAAACGTTTTAACAAATACTTACGCATACAAATGTGTAGAATTTCTAGTGAAATTAAATGATTCTTATTATTAAGCTGAAAGCAGAATGCAAACTCTTTTTTTTTACTTTTAGGATTTATTGAATCGCCTGCTCGATAATAGAGTTCCGAACAAAGTAGCATTGAGAATAAAGCGAATGAAACATTTTCATGTGTACTTTGAAATATCCCATGGGATACAGCTCGTTGCGTTTCCCATGTGAACTTCAAAAGCAAACGCATTGAAATTATCGATAATAAATGTAATTGCCTGCTTGAATATTGCGACATAAATAACAATTAGTATCGCAATATCGCAAACAAAATGAAATACAACGTAAACGCATTATCTCCCAGTTATCGCCCTTCTCCCGCCATTCATTCGCGAGCGATACTCGAGTTGCGAGCAGAAAAATTCGGACCGAAAATTTGTATTCACCAGCGAAACAAAAAGCCACCCCAACGCCCACCCTATCGAATCCTCACTATTCGTTCCACATCCCGACGCTCCGATCGTTACAGCAAATGTGTGCGCGTCAAAAATTCTAGCCCAACGACCGAAGGAACAATATTTGGTGAAATTCATCCCCCGACGAAGACAGAAAACGAAAACGTATCATCGATTAATCATCTTCTAATAGCTACGACGATCGCGCGTTCCCGTTCGAACGCCTTAGCGACGCGCGAAATGCTGGCGAGAGGGATGAAAAAAGAAAAGGGAGAAAGGCAGGAACGATCAGCGGGAAACTTAAATGGAAAACTCGGCGGATGAACGCCCACCGATTCGTCAAAGTCTTGCGCCAGAGCAGAGGCAGAATCAATCTTCGTTACTGGCGCACGGCTGTTGTTCAAAATTCTCTGGAAAACGCCGCGTCGCTGACGTTCCGTGAGATTTATTTGTCCCGTTGAAATTGCTGCTTCTCGACCGGTCGTCGATCGGCACCTTTCAACGAACCTTTCACCGTGTCGATCGGGAACGCGTAAAATCGAAAGTGTAAGCGATGTAAACGTAACCTCGACGACTGCTTCGCCCCTTTTATTTCATTCGCGTGGCTCGATGGTTAATTGGCCGTGGCAAATTCTGCGCGTCGAGGTCTGAAATTCGCGAATCGGTGGTTAGAATAGGAAATTCGGGGCGGTTTGAAGTTTGGGTGCAACGGTGGATGCGAATATCCGACACGGAAGGGGATTACGTGCAGCATTGTGCGTTGCGAAGACGATGGCATTATTGATAAAGAACTCGTGGAGATTCAGGTGTATCTAATTGAACGGAACTATTTTTAACTTTAACTTTAACTGAAACCGCATGGTTTAGAAGCTTTCCAAAGCTCTTCGTATAAAATATACAGCTATACACCTATAAAGCGTTTACTTATTCCGTTTTTAAATTATATAAGTTTATTCTACACAAACTATTCCAAGTAACGACTGTTTCATAAGTGAATTAAATTAAACACATAATTCAAAGAGCGTAATACCACTGCGTTAAGAATCCCAAACTGACTTACAAGTTATTAACCAAATCCTCATGTATCGTACTGTCAATCGAATTGAGAACAAAGTTTAGATAGCTTTCCATCTAAATTCTATTTTAGAAAAATGCAATTTGCAAATATACGAATATTCGCAATATTCAATAAAAAATATGTGTACTATAATGTACAGCTTTAAGCACAAAAGTCGTGGTGCATTCCAGAAATAATTTACCAATTGGAAAATGAACATTTACGAGCGGAATGAGAAATTATTCTCGTAAACGCGTTCAAACACTACGAATTATTTTCCTAAACACACAACAACAGTCGTTTCTCGCTGAAAGTTTGCCCGCTGATGGTACGTTTCGTTCGTTGAAATCGCCCCAACAAGAAATACTATACTTGGTAACAGGTTTAAATATATCCTGAAGCGCGTTAAACGTAATTTAATACAAATAGTGCTTGTTTACGTAGTTAAGAGAGAAGTTTCATTATGCCCAGTTACCCAGGCACTGCTACGGACAGACGCGTGTCTCTGCAAAACAAATTGAATTTGAATTCGGTTAGCCGTCTCCAGGTCACGGTTCCGTGGAAATTATGTCCAACCATTAAGGTAATGAGATGTCCCGGTCGTATAATGGTTGCAATTAAGTTTTTTGTGAAGTTACCCTTTGCTTGTAAAATGGTAGCAACTAGCAACAGATCGGTGAGATATTTTTATGTTTCCATGAGGGCACGTAAAATTTGCAAAAAAATACAAATTTGTTACCGCCTGCGTGTAATTGCGTCGAACACGGTATGCCGTGTGCAATATTGGCATGAAGACAACTTTGATTTGCAACAAAAATTTAATAAAATTATTGGCTGGTATTAAAACGTAGATTAAATATAGGTTCATTTTGAACTTCATAAAATTTATTAGCGATCCTCATATTTTCATATGCAGATACAT
Source organism: Nomada goodeniana (assembly GCA_963969485.1). NCBI lineage: Eukaryota > Metazoa > Arthropoda > Insecta > Hymenoptera > Apidae > Nomada > Nomada goodeniana. The sequence goes on from OZ018299.1 coordinate 29,397,650, forward strand.
CATTTTAACCCGACAAGTGATTCACATTTAAATAAACGACACGCTTCAGCAAAAATAGTACAATTAGAGATTAATATGATATTACCCGTGTACATTTTTGTAATATAAATTTAGCATTTAGAAGATCAGACTTCAATTTCAGATAAGTGTATTAAAAATAGGGAAGCTCGGAATAAATAAAATTCATTAATCCTGAAATACTAATAAACCGTATAACAGGTTTACTCCACAAGGAATATATTAAACCTCCCCCTTTACTAACAGAGAAAAGCTCATAAATCATTCTGAACCATGAAAGGCGAATTGAAAATTATAAAACTCCCTTACATCTGAGAAACTGAAAACCCGTTTGATGTGATTATGGTCGTCTATCATGGAAAAGACAATATATTGTACTCTTGCTGGATATTATATTCATCGCGCATTCACCTGAAAACGACGAAATAATGGACACAAGAAGAGGCAATGAAATTCACGTTTAAAAATTGCATATTGATAAAGGAACGTAGCAACGTAAATAGCGACGAAGTGAATGAAACTCGCGAAATCGCAACGTTTGATACAACATTTAATAAACGTGGAACGTTTGAAGAATGTGCGGCGAGAAACACTTGATCGAGATAAATCAGGAGAATATTTCACGGTAAAATATAAGCATGTTTTTCGATTTCAATCAGCTGCGTATTAATAAATACTTACAGAAGTATCAGAAATATCATAATTATGTTAGATCTAACATAATTGGTTTTACACCCCAAAATCATATTCCGGCTGCAAGTGATTAAATTTGAAGTGACTCAGAAATAAATGAAGAAAACGATTTTCAATTTTCGTATACACCTAAAATTTGTTATCTATAAATAAAACGAATTGTTTAACAAAATCGTATAATTTGTAGTCACAACTAATGATCGCGTATTTAACTAATGTAACGTATCAATATAATAATATTTTATTCACTCCGGAATAAATAAATTTCCACGACACTGTACTAATATAGTAAATACATTTTTTTCAGTAGCTTTCAACAATTCACGTTAACGTCTGCCAATAAAATTCGGCTATCCGTATCCGATGATACCTCGTAACGTTCTGATAAAAAATATTCACGCGTTTCGAATTTCAAAATCGTCGCTGCACACTGCATTGCATCGACGGAAATTCAAATTAAATATTTCGAAATTGAAATGTTCCAGCGTTTGCATGGTCGCCTCGGTTCTTACCGATTCTGGGTTATGTCAGATCGATTTTGTTGCAATGCGAACGTGCTTTTCCTGTCGCCTGAAAATCGATACACGTTTATTTTCGCCAGGCTGCATTGAATTTACGCCAGTGGGATACTCATATTTCATGCAAACTTGAATTGAAACGACGCTCGGGTCAAGAGTGCACTTGTTTTATTCCGATGGGGCTCGTGGTTTCATAACAGTTGGTTTCTGTCCCCCATATTTATTTTGCGACACGCAAAAAAAAAAAAAAAATGCTGCTTCATTTCTACCCCGGTGAGTTTCCCCATTATGCAACAAGGCTTGGTCGACTTTTCCACGAAGGGGACACTGGGGAGCGGGATCTTCTTTGCGTTACGAAACTTTTAACCCTGACAAGCTTTCATCCACCAAACACGATTAGAAGTCATTATGTAAACTGGCTTGCACTTTAAGAACGTTATGGGAACATTGGTGCCCCAAATCTTTTAATTTTATTTAGTGTTAGACCTCTGTTTGGCAGAAAACACGGTTCTCCTCGAAACCGTGTTAAAATTTCTGTGCTGTTTTCGTGAAACTTTATGCGTGGGATACATGTAATATCTGTAACTCTGTAATTTTTCCGTATTCCGCCATGACCATCGACACAGGTATTTTCGGGGCTTAAAACACCTTAAGCTTAATCCTCTTAAGAAGTGAATTTTCCAAATGATTCTGTTTTAAAACAAACCATTTACTTCTTAAATTAACCATGTAACTAACAATAAGTCGCGATTAAAGCTACGAAATAATGTTCTTTAATTTAATAAAAAGCGTTCCCCTAAAAAGCTGCAAGTTAATACAGGTTATTAAAAATTCCACGGGGCATCAAAATCGAATCGATTCGAGCTATGTGCGTATGAAATTAATAAAATAGTTGAATTATTAATAATATCGAAAGCATGCTTACCGCGCGTGACAGAAATTAAACTCAGATAGCCCGGTTTATGTGACGTCAAAGTCGACAATAATTGCTTGCAGTAACTCTATTACAGTTCTAAAACCATCGTTTCTGATCAGTGATCGCATAGCTTTCTGGGTACCGGGGGTGAAAACACTAAAACAGTATTCTCGCAACCCCACAGTCCGACTGAATAAGGGCTGAATGTTTATTTTCGTACATCGTGTGGACGTAAAAATAGACGTCGAGTATACGTTCGCCGAAACCAATTAATACGCCATAATTGATACGATAGAAGGCATCAAATCAATGAGTCGCATTACGTTAATGAGATTAAGTAGCGGGTTTCAATGAGGAGCGAGGATTCGAAGAGTTCGCGAACGTTCCATTACAAAGCGCGACAATTCCAATTGACACGGTACATAGGATTATCGAGAAGGAAAGCTTTTCGTGGCGCAGTCAACAAAAAGCTTTGCTCTAAAATACTCGTTCTTCAGAACGGCGAAAAGAATACAGCGAAACAAATAAGAGTTAACAAAATAATCCAGCGAGAACTATCGCTGGAAGTCCAAGTAAATTTGCCCGCTGGCCACGATCGCTGTATCCCGATAGCAGCCACAACTTTATAGAACTTAGGTAGTTGAAAGGTACGAGTAATTGACTGGAAAAAAAACTTGCCAATTGCTCGACGCAATTAATATTACGTTCGATGCACGCCAAGCGGACCACGGCGTTCGTAGCGTATAATCAATTCCCAATTCGACCCGAATAGCCATTAATAACTTTGAACTATAACTTTATTTCTATATCCACCTTATCTTATCCGTCGGGTCCCCTTTAAAGAATAATTACATCGAAAGCTCGGGGTACATTAGGGACAGCCGTGTACACGTGCTTCTTTTCTGTATCTTCGATCTGCAATTTCTAAGATATCACGAAAGCACTATCGAACACAAGGGAATAAAATTTAATTTCCCCTGCTGAATCTCTCGATCCGAACGAAACACACGAACGACTCAAGCTCTAGTTTCTGAGAGCAACGTTGCTCGTAAAAGCGAAATAAACGTTCCTGCGAAATAAACGTGGATCCACGATGCGGCTATTCCTCGCAACTATGATCTTCTATCTTCCAACGTCCAATGAAGGCGTCACGTCAATCTTTTACTCGCTTCGTGGATTCAGTCAGGCTGTTTAAAACATCTGAGATAACTGATCGACGGAGACGAACGATTTTCCTCGGCATGAAGTTCCCAAAAATAATATTCCCGATAAAAAATGCAAGCCATCAGACGAGGTCTCGCGAACATATCTTCTCCAGTAGCGATGGTTTCATCTTGTTTCCCCATTTTACAGTGCTTTTTTCTCCCCTTTCAAGTGTACGCCACCGTATCACAGACAGCACTTCTTATGTCGAACAACCGTACGGTTTTATTCCTTCTTCAGACGATCGTATTTTTGTAAAACATTCTTTACGGGTACACACATACCCGACGTTTTCTTGCGCGCTTTTATTCCTCGGTTTTTACGATTCACTTCCATTAACTGTGAAAGCTGTTTGTGTGAAGGGAACGATCTTAACCAGCGTCATACGGCAACGAAGAATAATGAAAAATGGATATCCTTTGGGGCTAAAAGATAGAAAATAATTTTAACGCGTTCCATTTCGTCTCGAAAGGGAGGAAATTTCACACAAATATTTATGAAACCAATTTACTGTTCAGATAATGGAATATTTGAAATGTGTGACGTTCTAAATGCGGATGGTATGCTGTATCTATTTGGAGAAAAAATGTCTTCGATCCATTTGGAACAGTCGGGAAAATATAGTTCCTTGATAGTTCTCACCTTTTACGCTTATTAGCTACTAGTACACTATTATTTTTTCGCACCTAATTACGTGACCGTATCGCCAAAAGGGTTGAAAATTGATTGGTAGAAACCAGAAAGATTAAATTGGAAATAATGATTTGGCACATAAGTGTGATTTATTCGCCGTTTAGGAACAAGGAGGTAATTTGTAATTAACTATACAATAGTGCCCGGATGAATAGCGAAACATTTATTTTCATGCAGCAATCCTGACGGATTGCTGTTCTCCGAAAACATTGTACAATCGTCTGCCTTTCCACTACCTAACTTACTTCGCTCTGTAATCAGTCATGTTCAAGAGCACTTTGTGTTCTACGTGGAATTGTATGAGTACCTTTCCATACTCGAAACTCCTTACCCTGAAAAGTTGCTTCAGGCACTTCTGTAAATTCATCACTATATAGAACGTTCCCGCTTAATTTGTATAGCTTAAACGCGATACCTACGTGGTACAATGATACAATAAATAAAATTATATTTCAGGCAAAATTAGATAATGGAACCAATTTATGATCGTTCTGCTATACTATAGTATACTATGCTATTTATTGACGTATTACTCAAGCAATACTAATTGCATAGCAAAAATAAAGAATACAAAGAATATTGTAACTGTAAGAACGAAAATTATTTGCACCTTATTCGGAGTAGAAGATTATTAGAAACTAATATCTTCTGAAATAATCTTTCAAGATACTTACATCGAACAAAATAATAATAATGTCGTAGTTAAAGAAATGAAATAATATATTAGTGAATCTTTCTAAACACTTCAGAGCTCGATCGAATACATTTTTATAAATAAAAATTTTGTTAAACACGATTCGGACTTCATTAATTTATGTCAACGCCAATTTTGGTAAATAACGCCATCAATGTGCAGCGACATTTTTACCCAGTTGTCTCGAAATATCGAAAACACTAATTATTCGAGCCGATTACTGAAAGCGAGCGGCCACACAAAGGTGCTTTCGCTTCGAATGCAAATGCCCACGTTATTTTGCTTTCATCCACGGCCATTGGTGGACAGTGGTTAAACGAAAACCAGGAACGAAATAGCGCACAAGGAGGATCCACCGTGTTTCTATGCACAAGTGTTTCCGACCACCAATTAATTTCCTGTTTCGGTGACACCGGTCAATTTGGTTAACTCCCATGTAATGCCTCGTAAACGAAGGGAAAAGAACGTAAATCATGTCGGTTTAAATAGAATTTTAGCGGCACGTGTTCCTACAACGATACCCGTTGCGCTAGCCAGAATTTATCGCCGGCTTGGAACCATTAAAATTTAATCAAGCAAGGTGTAAAGTGCTGGAACACTTTTGGGAATACGTTGAACGCGTGATGATAATAGAAAAAAGTTTCGATAACACATCCCTCCTGCGACATAGTTTTTATTCCAGCTTCGACATCGAATTGTTAACTTTCGTCGAGTATTTTTGTTTCCTTCTTCAATGCCCACTGCAGGGAAATATTATTATACATCGTGAGACGCGCGTAATAATACTTCAGATCGATTAATTTATTGAAACGCATTTAATTCCTTCATTAAATTTTCATACAACGAAAGGAAACCGACACTCCGTTGGCTATACCTGCTGCAGATTCTGAAGTGTCGAACCAGACAACAGCAGATACGCGATTCGAATCACGCGGGTGAAGATATAATTGAATTCTGTCACCGTTCCGACGTCACAAAATTGCATAAAAAGCGCAGCAAATTTGTTCGCCATCAATTCTTGGCGCGACACCTAGCAAACGATCATTAATCGCAAATCAGCGTTCAAAAACGATTTCCTTCGAGCAACACCGGCACCAGTCCCCGTTCGACTCATCGAGGATCGACCCGTGCCTGCTACGTACTCTGTACTCTGCTGAGTGATTCGAATTCGTGCTCGAATCATTCAATACCCTCTACAACTATGCGCACAACGTCCCCAAGTATTTGAGACTCCTCCAGCATCAACTGTTCGAAGGCAAACGATCAACCAACGATATTATCCCTGTACCACCCCAAGACCGAGTACGCTCATTGTAGGAAATCTTCAGGTGGGGACAGGATCCGTATGGAATTAGCTGGGTGCCTTTAATTAGCCGCGTGGCGTATCATCTCCGTCGTCGCGTAAGCGTGACCGGAGTTACGACCCGGAAGATTCGTACGAGACACGGTGAGTGGTAGCGGTGTGCGAAAGGTGTAAACGCGCCATCGATCTACCTGTCTCGCATTGATTTTATGATTTTGTGTATACAATTCTGTAAGCGTGTACACGATCAATTAAAAGGTATTGGTAATACGAATAAAGTACACTAAAGCCATTTGTTGAATATCTTCGTTCATATAACTTGACGCGAAAAATCGCTGATGTGAAACAATTTTGTTAAGCATACATCGCAAACGCTTTAATAAAGAGACAATTGAATAGCTTTTCGTGCCCCGTATTACATTTAACAGGTATTTGTATCTTAAAATCGCGAAATTTTGTTATTCATCATCGGCCAACTACGAAAATGATTGGAACGGTTCTAAGTTTGTTTTACTTGAACATCGAAGGCTTTGTATTGAATCTCGGCATTGAACACGTGTTTTCCCAATTCCAAGCGCAAAATTTATTAACTACTTTCTTGTTGCGTTACACGTATATTGTACTTTGTGGTATTGATCAGTCTGCCTAACAACATAATATAGTGTTGCATTACGACGGAATGATGCACTATAAAGTGGTCCTGTAATCATGATACAGCCCGGTATTACCTGGATATTAACCGCTAGCGTGTTCATAAAATTCTGATGCTCAAATTTATCGGCAACATGGCCATAAAATTGCGATATTAAAATTTATCAGCAGCATGTTCGTAAAAGTTTGATATGAAAATTTTAACACGTTTTGATGCTATCTGTATCGTAATATGAATATTTAAGATTTAGATAAATAGGCGAAGGTTGTTCGACGGAATATATCACGAGTAGTTGTTACGCCGATCGTTGTAATCTCGTCAAATTTATTTACCAATGTCTTAGACGTTGTGCGCGAAAGGCCTCGACCGAGAAAATATCAGTTATTCATTTGCTTGTTATTAATATGTAAAGAAAATCGATTTCCGGCATCGACTGTCTATTTACAGTATATTTCTCCCAATGCGTTTGAAATATATGTGTAGATGACAATCACGGATAAATTGAAGATCGACAGAAAAAAAGATTAGTCTCGCAATCAGATTAATCTGCACCGTACAATAACGCATACCCCTACAGATCTGAAAAGTTTATTCCATCTTACGGTGAAACGAAAGTTGTACGACAGGAGCGACCTTGGTTCTCTTTACATAAGTCCCTTTTTTCTCTTTCTCGACCTCATAATAACCCGATGGAAGATACCAGGTAAGCAAGTTGCGAATAGTCGTGACGTAACGTTAATTATTTCTCGTCGCGACACTCCGTCGTCGTCCTGACTTCCAGCAGAAGCAGTCTTTTAAAGTAGTATGACGAGTCGAGATAAATTGCCCTCAATATCGGCTAACGTATTACAGATTCTGAAAACGATCTTGTAATAGATGTAGCAATTGCTTAGTTGCATCCTGTTATCAATATATTTGTAGCAACTTCGCGTGAAAATTTGTTACCATGTAAATTCGTACAGATTAAACGGTGATTATCATTTATTTGATATAATGAATGCAGAGAACAGTAAATGTATTCGACATTCAAATTCCGGAATTTGAGCCCGAAGCAATTCCGTCGCGACGATATTCATCGAAGAAAAGTGTTATTTCTAGATTATTCAAGCAATATACGTAATACAATAGAACATGTTTCAGATTAATTGAACTTGTACTCGTAATCACAGACGAAATTAGGACATGTTGTCCACAATACGAGTATAAATATAATACTTGGAAATATTGTAAAACAAGTACACGCATAATTACATAAGTTTTTAATTTATGTCCGACTGCTGATGAGAAATGCAAAGACACGAGATATAGAATTCACCAACGAATTCTATTGCACCGAAATTTAATATTTGAAACTAAATCAATGTCCTCAAACGTACTTTCAACGCAACTAGCAAATCAATGTCTTCGATTGAAAATCAGTTGCCAATAATTAAGAGTTCTAAAAATATTTGTATCTTAAAACCACGCGTTTAGAACTGATCAACATTTCGAGTTCAATCGAAGAAAGATGTTAAAACAACAAGAAATAGGAGGAAGCTATCAGTATCCATTCAACTCGCTTCGATCAATCGAAATTAAGGCAACTGTCGCCTTCAGTTAACACTCACCGAACAATCGTTGACGTAGCAAAAATCACCGGAAGCCGACGTCGGTACCCAAAGATGTTCACCGCTAAGTGCACTAGGCCCCCAATCTGGCGTTGATCGGGGTTCACGATGACCGGCACTCGATCCACCCTCGTCCCTCCCTCTGAAACCGCAAGACACTCGATTACACACTGCCGCCTCGATACCGTTGACACGCCGTTCCAGGTGACGTTAATTCCTCGACGGGAATTCTATTGCGACGCAAACAATACACGTTCCACCGGCGAATTGGAAGCGATTGTCCACTTTTTCAAATCGAACCATGGTATTTCAAGGAAACAAAGCATTGTCCATTCGGGGTGGGTACTAAGAAACTGCACGGTTAATTTGTCACGATACATCGATATACCAATTACAATGGTTAGCACGTTCCGTGCCACGTGGGTCGTACGCGCCTCTGTCAAGAGGCTGTCAAGGCCAACATTTTTGTTTATGACATACACGAATGCAGAAATCATTATTATCGAGATAATGGCGTAACGTTTAACATGCAGTACAGAAGGGGTGCACACTTTTGTTTCACAAAATGATCGTCATAATTGCTGCACAGTTCGAGTGAAAGAATGTTGCCGAAAATCGGTCTGGCACGGAACGGGTTGAGCGACAGTGAAATAAGCACGTTTTATTAACACTAGAAATACCAAGTCCGTGAAAGAAATGGTTTACAGGTTTCCTGGTTTTAAATTATTTTGACGTCGCATAGAAGATGCTGCAGAAGTCCATGATCGCGTTTAATATTACAGAACAATTGTTATATTATCTCTAGTTAAGTTTCATTGAGCTGAGTTTATTTTCATAGTCTGTCTACCTAAATACATCGGAACACGTCGGTAGCTCTAGCGTTAAAGTCGTCATGCTGATCGACGTGGCGATACAGTAAGCTTGACAGACATTAGCGTTGCTTTTAAGCGGAAAAGTTGATCTTTCCTTTGCATTGTTTCCACCTTCAGTGCCTGATGATACTTTGTAATAACAGCTACATTAAAATTCTGTCGTTTGGAACCGAGATGAAACTTGCAGGCATTATTTCTTCCAAGTCCTCTGACATGTTACAATTTATGATGAAATTTTTGTAAAAAATATTCACACTCGAAATATGTCACGTTAAAGGAAAGGAAAAACAGCAACATAATTCAGGCCTTAAAAGATTAATGGCAGAGAATGGTTTGTAAATTCAGAGAAGCGGATCGTGGAATATAATTCATGCCCGAATAAGTACAGAAATACTACACAGGTACACACCGTATTTATCTTAATGCAACAAAATATTCTCCCGGCTAACAGATCTGTGGACTTGTTAAAAAATACCAAACATTATAAAAATATCGTTAAATAACGACTCCTTCAAAAATAAATATACCAATTTCCGTAGCTGCATGTTTAATCCAAATGAAATTAAATCAAATTAGAAAGCGCCTACGTATTCAACGGAACTACGTTCGACATGTGCCACTCGACACATCAAGTCGATTCGTTCGTGGCGTCTAAAAAAACTGAAACCCTTTCCAACAACTAATTATCCTAAGAGCAACACCGCACAACAAGTACGAGTACACGTTTGAAGCCGACGGGAAAAGCGTGTTTCGGGAATGGCACGGTCTCATTGTTGCTAAGTACCTTCGACGATATGACGTCCGGAGAACGAGTTAATATCCCGCAGGACCACGCAGGAGCGCAGCCGTGTCGTGAAAAATTCAAAGACCCTTTAAATATCCGAGACGCGACCCGAGGATAGCGCGCACCGTCGCGTGCAACTTTAACGACAAAAAAGTCACCCCCAGCACCGCCGCCCCCCTCAACCATCGGCCACCCTTTGGATGATTATATAAAAATTTTAGGCCCCCGCTCCTCGTGGAGTTGCTCGCACAGTTGCTTTCTGCATAATTAGTCCACGGAAATTGCCAGATATCTGGGTCAAACGAGCGACGAAACGAGGGAACGCGAGATGACGTGGTTTTACGTTCCGTGCTCGCTGATGCCTGCTGCGTATCGAATTCGCTGAATACGGAAGATCAAATGAATCGGTGGAAAAGTCGTGTTACCCGAGGACGTCGGTATGGTGTCGTTTCGACGGTACCGAAACGCGTTCCCGGCGTCGCGTTGCTTCGTCAGACGGATGACTTCTTTGCTTTGTTTCGGGCGGGGTCTTGTTGCGACCCGTGTACAGTGGAATGGTGCAGGGCTCGGGGTGTATGTTTGAAATTAATACGGAAGAATCTTGCATTTCGCGTGAAGAATAGTTAACGCGATTGGATGGTAACGTAATGGTCGAACTAACCGAGTGAAATCACTGGTTACGTCATAGTTGGTCGTAACTTTCCGTAATGTTGATACGGTATGTAGATATTGAATAATAGTTGTCTATTAAGAGTATTGCTCGATCTAGCTGTGCATTGTGTTATTAACATTACCGCCCTCGACACTCACCTGTCAGGGAGTGTGTTTGAGGGTAAATTGAAGGGAAGGGTGACAAACTATGTATACGTACATGCGAACATGGTTACATATAATGTATAGAAAAGTTTCCAAAAGTACAATTCCGTTTCGAGATAATACGTGGACACACAATGGTGATTGTAATCGGTAACCAGTCGACAAAAGGTTACCCAGAAACTTGTTATAAATAGACCAACTGCGTACACCCTGCGGATTCGATTATACGAAAAGCAATTAGATCTATACGTAATATGGAAGAATTTAATTCGGTAAATTTGCTTTTCTTCTTCTTTCATTGCGGCTTCGAAAATCCGTGATATGTTCCTTCTGAATGCTTAACACAGAAATTCGGCTGTCAATTGAACGAAACTCACGAATACATCCATGAAAACCAATTACACTGGTCGAGCTTCCATCATTTGGACGATTATATAATATGATCGTTGAACGAATCGACAAAGAATATAGCCGTCGAGTCTGGAAGCAATGAAGTCGAGGCGGCATGATTGTTTCAAATCGATAACGGCAATTAACAACGAAATGGCGGTGGATTTGTAATTAAACGGATCGCATTCGATATGGGGCGGCACTCTAATCGTTTTGGGCTCTGCATTATCTCCTGCGCGTGAAACAATTTCATTTCCATCAATTCAATTACGTCGCTACTTACCGTCGGGACAAAACGTTGGAGAAATTAAATTCGGCACGGTTGAGAGCACGCATTTGAATAATTAAATGACTATTCGTATATTTTTGTTACTGAAATACGGGTGGGAGTACCGTTCCTTTCGCTAATTAAGAATTCAAATGGTGTCGAACGAGACGATTCATCCGATCCCGCGTCCTCCAAATTAATTATAACTAACAACCCCCCGGCAATATGAGTACACATTATCGCGGTATCTTCTTCGTTAACGAGTTCGCGTATTGCATTAATTGATCGCCATGCGCCAAATGTTAGTCAAGTCGCGTCGAAACAAAGCAAGCGCACGGTTATTTTTCAAGAAAGGAAAACACAGCCCATCCCACGCTCGGTTGTCCGTTGCAAAAGGTTCGAATTCGATCCAGGAACTGGAATTAATTAACCGACCTTGCGATAATTTTCAATGAGCGTACAGGTGAACGAGGAAGCACATGAAGCGTACGCAGATAAATTCTAAATATAACAGGGATCGGCCGCGGGACGGTGCGCTATGTAGAATTAGTTCCTTAATAATGAACGCTTTGCGATCATTAAAGATTCACGAGGATCCCCTTGAGGATACGCGGCCGTAATACCGTACTTGAAAATTTCATTTACCAATAGACCGTGTTTGGTCCGCCTGTGGCCCTTTCGGGACCTCTCAATATTCACAAGTCGATCCTTCACTATTGGAATTCATCCTGCTAATCGAATATGTCGCTGAAATAAATAGAACAAGGAAGATATTTGGCAAAATATCGAAGACGATCTCGATACAAAATAGGCGGCTATCGCATAAATGTTCAATACTCCTGTATCCGTAAATACGTGCAGCGATGGTCGAACGTAAGCATTGATAAGCAGTAATTTACCTAAAACGATCGTGTACGCGTACGAAACTCATATTTCTGTGCCGGATATAAGAAATCAGTGCGCCAAAATTATTTGCTTCAAGGCTATTTCGTTCTCGTGGATATCTTGCGTATTTATTTTTATTTATTTTTCAAGTATTGACTAGAATTGACAAGGCTGATAATATTTAAAATAAATATTTAGAGATTAAAGAGACAGTAGACGCTTTCACGATACGTTAACGAAGTTCTGAATTCATTATCTTTAAGTTTTTAACGTTGATTAATTTAAGCGTATATTCTTAATATTTTTCCGCGTTTCTCCTGGATAAAAATATCGAACTGATGAAAATATTTTACCCTATTTAATAGGCACGTAAATCATCTGAATCGTGTAAAGTATATCGAAATATCCTGGAAAGTACACTCATGTAAGTATATACGTGAAAAGCAATTAATATCGTCGATATTGTTGCACTTAAGATGAACGTTTGAATATTCATACATGGCATATTACCGATACAAAAGGGGTAACAAATTATTATCCCTTGTTAATTAAGCCATGTACGACCCCCGGTTAATTAAACTACATAAAATAAAGTATAAAGATACCAAAGCCTTCGTGCCGACTAATTACATTTATAATTGACAAGTGAATCCAATTTGGTGACATCGATCCCGAATAAAATGTCATTGTTAATAAAGAAGAAACGACGGATAGTTAACTAAGTAATTAGAATATCGGATTAATATAACAAATATCGAACTGCTATTCAATAAGTACCGAACAGAGATGATTCAGTGAAGGAAACACTGATTTCAACTTTTTCATTTTACTCATAGTCATTTGTTCCTGCGTGGTAAAAGTTGTAGTCCCCCGATGATAATATAAACTTTTAAAATACACTCTTTTCCGTTTCCCCTTCGATCAATTGCTACAGTCTTTTGAAAAACCTTCCAAACTCCTGAAACTCTAGAAATTGGGCGGAGAACTGAGAAAATCGCCACTTTAGTTCAAACAGCTTTACGCTACACGAAGTTCAACGTTATCATACATTCACAAAAATATACGTGCATTCGTTTGATTTCTATCATCCTTAATCCTCCCATTGTACTCTGACAACACATTTTCCAACAGTTACTGTTTCCCTAGTTACACCAAAAAATTTCCATCCAATATTTACTCACAATCGATTCTCCATTACAAACGAAAACATTGTTACCTACCTTCGAATACAAATTTCCCATTCGCTAGCCTGTAAAATAACAATTCTCCAACTTCACGCTTCAACAAACATTACACTTCGAACCCGATCGAATGGTTGAAACACAGATTTACCGCAGTCGTCGGGAACAGTTTCGAAGTAATACTGAAGCAATATTCTTATTGATCGGATATTTCCCTTTTCGCCTCTAACGTATTCTGACCCCGCAACCCGGCGATCCAGCTCAAAGGTCCTCGAAAAGGAAAAAAACGAGCGTGAAAACCCGTGATAGTGAGCAACTGCTTGAAAAATGCACTTTATTGGCGAAACGTGTTTGGCGACCCCTTTCACGAGCCTCTCCCGGGAACCTTTATAACGCGAGAAATGGATAGGCATGCATCGCCAGTCTGCAACACGCAGCATCAAACGACGGAATGACAAAATGGTATGCAATTCATCATATAAATCGTCAAATTCTTTCATCCTCCGCCTTTGACAGCGGACCAATCCAAGCCGAAAAATCTTCAATATCTGAATTAGCATAACAACAACGATAGCAATTACAACTTGATTATTTTTTATTTTTCAATTGATAAGGAGCAATTGAACTATGTTTCAGAAAGTTAGTTCTTTCTGTCTCAATTATATACAACATCGTAGATATTTTTCAAGTGCAGCAATTCCAAATAAATAGTAAATGGTTCGTGGAACAGGATCTATTATGGTACTGTGGGCCCGCCTTGCCCGCATGTACGACGCTGAAGGAAAGGTGCATTGCTGTCCGCGAAAAGTGGGCAGTAGAATGTAGAACGTAGAATGCAGAGTTAGAACGTACAAAGAACGACGCGAGTGCGAAGAGATTATTCTGCAACGCATAGTTATAAGTAATGCAAGATTATGTATAAGAGAGCTAGTTATTAAATGAATATGCCCGCGTCTAAAATCCACGCGTCGTCTGCCCCCATCAGAATCGTCGAATGCCTTCATGAAATTTCGAGCAATTCTGTGCAGGAAAACCTGTGAACACGATTTTGTGCACGGTAGGTCGCGCGAAATTAAAAACGCCGGGAAATTAATCAAACTGTAACATTCTACCGGGCAATATTTTATACGTCCTCCGTCGACGTATAGAACTCATTGTGCAATAAATAAGGGAATATTGGTTCGGATAACGTACCGGTTATTAAAAGCACTACGTTTGTGTTTCGATAGCGCTTCGCGAAAAAAGAATCGTACTGCTAAATATGAGTGGCTAACAGAATTGAAAGTACGCATCAGCTAAATGTCAAGTGCCGAGTAATTTAAACTAACAAATGTTGGCCTTTGAACAACACCAATTTGATATAGAGCTTATTATTACACCCGTGCATGCTATCATAGGCATGCTAATTATTTTAATGATCACTTGGAAAAACCATGCGTGGAACAACTACATGCTAATTGGCATCATAATTGTAATGCAACAACTATCAATGGCCAATCGAATATAATCATAGAACACTGGAAGATTCGTAAAACTTTGCCCCGATATATATTTAACGTCGGTTTGCTCGCCAACCGCGTGCACTCCTTTTAATGTTAAAGAACATTCGATCAATGTCAACATCAAATTCACATTGCCAGCCCCAAAAAAACGCGAGCTTATCGCCCCCATAATGCCCTACATAAGGAATATCGTCGAAAATTTGTCACACGTAGGAGAAACAAACAAAGGGTCAGTGGAAATAAATCACATCGCCTAGACCATAAGCTTTTCCATACCATTCGACACATCGCCGATTAGAATTACAAATTTTCGTTCGCTGCAACGGCGCCGCCTTCGGCCGTGATTGAACAAACGATACAATTAATCACGGATCAAGCTTCTCCTTTGACATTTCCCTTATCAATGGAGTGCGAATGTTTGTTCTGGTATAACATCGAATTATGCAAAACATATACGGCAAACACGTAATTTATTTACGCGAGCTTTCGTCCCGCGAGTAGAATCGTTTTATTCGTTCCGCTGTTAAATTCGAATATATCGAAACAACTCGTTCGCTATTAACGTGCGTAAATCGAAACAATTTATTCCGTTTAATTAAACAAAAGTCACGTAACTACGAGGCATGCAAAGCGTGCAAATATATTCAGGACACAATATGCGTATCTTACACAAAATAAAAAAAGGGAATAATACCACAACCTTGCGAGCACGAAGAAACATCTACTTTTCGTCGGATTCCGTTGTACCGTGTATCTCTGATCCCTTCTCGGGACTTGGCGAACAGAAAAATATAATAATCGACCACTCGACGCGTCCAGCAACGTCTCGACGTTGCAATCAATCGAACGCGGTCTCGAGCATCGATGATCTGGCAAGGAAAATCGTTCCACCCCGACCAAGTATCGCGACGGAGAAAAGAGGACACGCAGCCAGATGCCAGGAGGTTTCTTTTTTTTTCGCGAATAAAGAGATAAATCCGGAGCATCAATTAAACGATAAACTCCCCTCCGTACGATTGGACGCCTGTCTAATTACAATGGCAAACATTTTCCTCGAGGAAAATACCGCTTTCGTCCACCGGCGAAGGTGAACGTGTATCGCGTTCCCCGCTAATTCCCCGCTGTTCGTAATTCAATTGCGACTCTTCGTTATCCGAGAAGCAGGCCAGAAATAGCTCGATCGAGGGCGTAAAACTGCCACTGCATTTTCCTCCCCCACCCCCGCGCCCATTGCCCACCCCTGTCGAACGATAAATGTCATTTCACTTGCGGCCTGTTTCGCTTGTTCATGATCGATTGTGCTCGCTGGCAAAAAGGACCGCACGATTT
This sequence comes from Nomada goodeniana, assembly GCA_963969485.1. Lineage (NCBI taxonomy): Eukaryota > Metazoa > Arthropoda > Insecta > Hymenoptera > Apidae > Nomada > Nomada goodeniana. The sequence goes on from OZ018299.1 coordinate 29,413,974, forward strand.
TTCATCGTTTGGTAACGCTATTCAGATAGAAAGGGGCGAATATTGATGAGTTATTAAATCATGCACCGGACGTACTGTTTTGGATAAACGGTCGATACATATCTGATTGTATGCTGTTTTCATTCTTATATGCGTTGGTACGCGAAACATATTGCGGTCTTTGCCTTTACGTTAATCGGCTATCTTGATAATTGCACATACGGTTACTTGAGTTTTGTGCTGTTGTACGAATCGGTTAATGTTTAATGCGAGAGCCAAATGTGAACCTATGCTTGTTTCGTATATAAAATTTAGTTCGTACAGTGGTGGACGTGAAATTATTATGAACAAAAATTATATCTTTCAACGTAACTTGTTAATATGATTAGATGGATCCGATACCGGTAAGTAGGATAAAATGAAATAAAAGAACGAGTATAGAGGACACACTTTTATGTCACTAAACTAATGCGAACCTAACGATATTTAAAAATTGTCTTTCGTTAAGAATCCTAATTGCTTTACTAATATTTGGACAATTAATGTGTAATAACGATTTATTTTCTGAAAATGTGAAACGTAAATTATTCGGGGAGTGTTCTTGGCCGGCGAGACAAAGAAAGTGGAGCTTGTCGAGCACTTTTCTTTCAGCTTCGTTTATTCTAAAAATATTTTTTTAAGAAACATCTGGCACAGAAAGGTTGTCAAATTCGCGTATCTTGATGAAATAATGTACGGTGCATATCGAAAATAAAAGAATTTGCCAGCAGTACGTCGATTTAACAAACAATAGCCAATTCGCCATTTTTGTCGAATTACATCTGGCCGCGTCAGATTTTTGTCAAACTAGGTCGAACGATTCGCGAACGATACCTAATACTTTTTTCGTTTCGTCAATCGGACGAGCTTATCCGAAAGAGGAAGCACCGGAGCGTTCGAAATCCGTCGAACCGCATAAATCATTCGGGACACCGAAACGTTTAGTCACTTTGCCGTGTAATTCGTCCACTTGACGAGCACGTCGACCGGATGTCGGCCGTCTGTTGAAATCGGCGATCGACGACTTTATGAAAAACGACTCGGCCCAGCAAGATATCGGAATACATTTTTCAACGGCGGCGCGTCGTTTCCGACGGGGACAAGTTCCCCAACTTCCGAAACTTCGTTGCGCGTAGCCGTGCTGGAGTTAAAATCGATGAAAGGGCAAAGTTTCCGAGGGTGGAAACGCAGCAGAGTTCGATCTCTGCTCGAAGAAACGCGTACCGTAGGCGGATGGTCAATTCTGTAACGAAATTATACGAATTGGCCACGATCCGATTGGAATGAAAATTGTCGACTGGCCATTGAACCGTTAAGGACTCTCCCCCAAATTGACAATATCTTGATTGGCAGAGACGGGCAAAATGCGCGATTATTGGGTGGCGCCTAGGCGATAATTGACGGACAAAGTTAATTACTAACGGTGTACTGATAGTTCTGGAGTGTGATCGCACGTTTCATTCGTAACCTGACTCGATTACTTGAGACGCGTGGGATACTTTTAACGCGTGTTCGAGCCATCCGACTGAAATATCGCGATGTTTTTAATGCAGCAAATAATAATGCTAATGATAGAGTTAACATTACTACATTTTAACAACGTGCGATGTAGAAAAGAAGTTGTTACGAGGTGACAGCGGAATAACTTTAAGGGGATACTAAAAGATATATAATACAGTAAAATCTGATCGTAATATAAAATTAGTTTGAAGATATCGAGGACAATAAATAGAGTAATACGACGCAAATCAATGGTTATATTTTCACATATAAGACAAAAATTTCCTTCGGTTTCCAATAAAAACGATTCTATTCGAATTCAGTTTCTTTTATCGTAATTAATAACGAGTGGAATTGCGAGATGTCGGACGATGGTGCTTTCTTTTCAATATAAATCTAATATTTGTTGATTTATAAAATCGTGGCATCATAATTCGACGAGGTTCGCTGCAATTACGAGAGTTATCGAAACGGAAAGATTAATCACCACCCTTGCTCCGAAATGAATTATATAATGGAGGAAACAGATGGATGTGCAAAAACGGTATTGAATAACGCGGCACGAAGAATGATCGACTTTCGAATGCCACTTTACCGCGAAATCCTCCGGCCATAACTCCATTCTGCACGCTTTCGATTCGGTACGTAGTATGTGGCGTTAGAGTGATACATGAAACCCACGCACAGACTTAAAAAAAAAAAGAATAGCTTTTTCATCGTGCTTGAAAAATATAGAAGGTACAAAAGTATTTTCTTTATTCGTAATTATTCTCTTTATCATTAAGCGTTTAAAAGCTATTGCAATAAATATTCGTCGAAATATTACTCGAAAACTGTCGTTTGTATAAATATCGATTTACTAGTTAAATATCATAAACATCTTATTTATTTCTATAATAGTCTTAGTATTTCTATAATAACTACAATGGGAAGTGTTCAATGTACTTGAAGAAAGGTTGAAGCTCTTCGGATTTCTTACTGACGTTTCGCGTACGTTTAGAAAAATGTATTTGAGATATAGTACGAAAGGAAAACGCCGACGATGATGCAAAGACTAAAGTGGGCTTCGCTATGGAAATTCCAGTAGTCCACCCCCGCAATCGCATAGCTAAGAATTTTCAAGTCGAGCATTGTCGTATCTTCATAACAAGGAATTTATATTCAAATGCAATGTACGGGCGAGTACTATCTCGTTGCAGCTCGTTGCGTACTCGAGATACTCAAGTGTCCTCCTTGCAGACGCAGTTATTGCAAAGCGAATGAGTAGGTAGATTATGCAATAACGTATAAGGAAGAAAAAGGTATCAGCGATATTTCTCCTCTCTTTTCTTTCCAATATGTAATCGTTCGAACCATCCCGAAATGTTCGACAACGCCAAACGATTGAATTCAACGAGTAACGAATGAAACTTGAATTTCTATCTCGGTGCTTCCTACAATTAGTTCATTTTTATTTCTTCGCCGATACTTGGAGCGCAGCTTCGAACTAAAAATCTTATTAATCAATTTTCCTCGGCTATCGGAACAGATGAATTTTGATCGGAAAACTTGAACGGTCTGCCGTGGACCACAGTAAACCTTGCGTCGGTACGCTTCAATTACACCGCTTGGAGTTCCAATAAACGTCCCTTTCCCGGACCATTAACGTCTTAATTTGCCCGCAATAGAAAACCTGGATCGTTGCACAAAAGACGCCGAGATACCGGACCGTGAATGTACCGGCCGTAAAGTGAATCGCTATGATTGTAGTCTCCACGCGAACCGCAACAATCACACGAATCTATCGAGGGCGACCGTGCAAAGTTGAAACGTCCAGTCGAAAGAACGTATGCACATATTTATCGCGCGACAGTTTAAATAATTCTCTGTTGTGAAACTTGGAGGCATAAAAGTTCCGAAGATACGCAAGAAACGCGACATCGTCCATCGTTCGATGCATCAGCGCAAGCATTCGATCTTCTCGACGTTAAGTACAATCGTATTACGCTCGACAGCGAGATCACAGCGATATAAACACATATGTATGCGGTACGGAAGTAAATCGAAGAGAAAAAACAACAACGATAAGCAACAGTAAAAAATGAATAAATAAATAAATAAACAAATAAATAACATCGACCATACAGAATCGTCAAAGCAGAGCAGAGGCCGCAAGGAACATTCAGAAAATTCAAAGTATTCAGAACAAGAGACTTGTTCCATTCACCAGACGTACCCACCCTCTTGGAGGTCGAGCCTCGGTGCCAGGCAGCAGAGCCGTGTACCTCGTCTGCGCCTCCGTTGGCAGAACGATATCGACGCTCTTCGACCGTATACTCTGCTGCGGAACGGCCAACGTATCTGCATCCGACCCGTTCCCATTCTTGTTATTGAAGCAAGAGTCCACAGAAGCAGCCCGATCCCTTTTCAACTCCGGAACCGTCAGAAAGATATCCCTGACGACGAACTTGCATTTGCCCGAGCCGACGTTGCTCACCTCTTCGTCGTCGTCGTCGTCCTCCGCCCTTTCTTCGTCCTCCGTCGAGCTAACCAACGTCGGCAGGTCGGCAGGGAACGACGTTAAAGCCTCCTGCCGTGCAAGCTTCGGGGAAGAGATCGACCGTCTACGTTGCCTCTCCGGAAATAGACCACCTCTGATCTCGCTGGTATCCGCCGCGTCCTCTTGCACCACTTCGGGAGCAATCTCCGGAACGACAGAGGGACTTGGAACCACGCTACCCGGCCCCGCTTCCGGTATCACTTTAGAAACGTCGGTCTCTTTCCCCGTGAACGTAGTCAGAGTGACCCTGATTTCGGGGCTGCCTTCGCTTCTGTCCACCAGCTCGGAGTCCTCGTCCTCGGACGTGCCTTCCACTTCGTCGCCGTCGTCGTCCTCCCTGGACGAGGGGTCATCGTCGTCCCTGCTCGAATAGAGGCTCTTGTACTCCTCCACGCAGGCACAGTGGTAGCATCCACTGACCTGAATCGTCGGCGTGTCAGATCTTCGAACGCTGCCCAGAGATTGCTGGCTAGACGATGATCCGTAACTTCTTTCAGAAACGTCGAAGCTCTTCGACCTCTGACCGCTCTGCAGCTGTGGCACCCTGAGCATCGCGGATCTTCTTCCGCGAGAAGAGTCCTGGGACCTGGCCGGCGAACAAGACGACGACGAAGAGGATGTCGTCCTGGTCGACCTCGCGTCCCTGACATCGTCTTGCCGTTTAGCCTCCAACTGGATCTCATCGAAGGAAGCTGATCGAATTTGTTTCGGTACCTCGAGGCTCGACTGCGACTTCATTTCCGCTCCCGTCGGGGTGCGCGACCTCTTGAAGGTCGAGCGCAGTCTCTGCATCCTCGCACGGCAGCTATCTGCTGAATATCGACTCGTCCTCGTCGATCGACAGCTCGAACTTGAACGTCCACTGCGATCGTCCCTTGGACAGCTCTTCCTCTTCTCCTTCGTCCTCTGTCGGTGTGGAGACGCTCGAGCCGCGGTTCTCTCGCTTCTGAATGACCGTGGTCTCGCTGGGAAGCTCGGTGATCACCTCGCTACACCTGGGCGACGACGAAGCCGCCACGAACTGCCAGCGACCGCACCCTTCCACCACCTTCGACTTAGCTGCCGCTCTGCAGCCCATTATAAGTCTCCTCGACTGCCGTGCTTGGCTGCTACGCCTTCGATTCAGCCAGGTGTTTGTTCTTCTGCTATGGTTATCGTGTGCCTGTACCTGGACGAAACCTTATCCTCGGCGTGTTAAGTGTTTAGCGTGAACCGATTCGAACTTGCTCTTTTAATCGTTTAATAGTAACTTCGCGTTACTTCGTGGTTAGTATATTGGTCGTCAATTTTCTGATGATCTTTGATTGTCTGATGCTTGAAAATCATGGCCGCCGTGTTTTTAGTCGAACACGTTGGAAAACGGTCCTAACGTGAACGACGGTCTACCCTGATTTCGATCGCAGTTTCTTAATTACATCGCTAAATTCATTCACTGTCGAGTCCTGTCGATTGTAATCGGTCTCCGTGCCAACCTTGTATAATTTTCTATTTGAAGCTCGTTTCTGCACGGGATAGTCTTAATTCCGTGGAACACAATGCCCGATCAATTAATGTCCATGGTCTTCGTTAGCCCGAGCTAGCCACCAGTTACAAGGTCTTCGCATAGCTCCCCTTCGACAGAGCCGGGGATCTGTTCGCTAAAATTACATTCCGATCCGGGACGCATCCGACGCCACGTGGACCCGACGTCCTCGATCCAGCAACAGCAATATTTGCAATTTAATCTCCTTTCCCTGGACGACGGAATTTCTTCATCACCGCTTCCAGTGATCACACTATCTCGAATTAAACACACCACCTCCAGCGCGCGAAAGGATGGTCTTTATTCAAGGCTGTTGCCCGTAATTCTTGCGATCACCGTGCTGCAAGCTTGAACACGCGCGAACCGAAAGGTCCTCTTACTTCTACGACAAAATGACACATACGCGAATGGTCGCAATTTTTCTCGTTAAATAGTTCGACTGTTATTCCGCGATCCTCTTCTAGCGTTCAAGCGTCAGGTGGTGCCCGAACGGCGAATCGTAGATCCTTGTAGTTTCCACTTTGTTGCATTGAAAATACTTTCGAGAAGGGTCGTGGAGATCCAGCAAGGCGTATCAAGCTGTTTTCCCAGCTACGCTCCTCCGCGTTAGCTGTCGATCCTGTCGTTCTTACTTACACCCCGACCGACGACAGGGTGTCGATAATGTCATCGTCGAACGTTCAACGCCGTGACGATTCGTCGGGTCACGTGCTGCTAATGTATATCCATTCAAAGTGAAATAAACTGAATATCGATTGCCACGTAGACAAATCATTACGCGAGCACGAAGCTTCTTCGTCCCCGAAATCTTAAATCGCGAAACGAGTAGCGAACCCTGACGTTCACGTTGCTAAATTGGGAGCCGATATTAGAAGACTGTCATTGATAGAATCACTGGCAATTATCTCATCGTTCGCGTCTCGCATCTTAAAACGCGCCGTTGAAAGAATTTCCCGATTTGCACGAAATAGAACCGCTCTATCGAGCTTGACCAAAAATTACACCGTTCAACAAATATATTCGACACCTCAACGACCTTGCCGCGATGCCTACCCCTCCGCGCTGCACTCGATCCAAACTTCCAGTTCAATCTTGTCCAGAGGCGATCGGGAAAGTCGAACGGGGTTTCGAAGTTCAATAGATCGTCGACTCACGGCACATTGATCACCGACGCGTGAACCATAGACGAAGGTCACGCGTCACCGTCCGCCAGGAGTCGTCGACGACCCCGCCGGACCTCCAAGCGCACGAGGTCGTCAAACAGCTTCGTCGAGCAGCTTTTGCCTTACTCTCTATCTCCCTTTCTCTTTCTCTTTCTCTTTCTCGTTCTCCCTCTCACTCGCCGAGACTCTCTTCTGTCGAGTGACTAGCAGCATCGATCGACAGCCAGGCTTTCCAGCCCCATAACTTAATTTCACGTCGACGTTGCGGTAATCTGGTCAATTGAAATCCCATAAAACCCCATGGGCCGCGCGCCCGGATTATACACTAGCTGCGCTCTCGTATTCCTTAAGTTATCTCCATCTTACCCGGCTTCACCGATTTACCGGTTCGCTGATCCACGGTCCCAATACTCCTTGAATTCAATTCCAACGCGGCGTGCTGGTGATCGCTAAACCGCCGCGGGATATCATTGTCCAAGCAGGTGGATATCACGTCAAGCGTGCATCACAGCCACGGATGCGTCCCGGCTATCAATGGGGCTTAACAGAACCGTAACGGATAATGGAACAACGTCGGAAGTACTCTCGATCTTAGGATCACCCTGTTGCAACTTTCGGGGCCGCGAGGCAACACTCGTGCTACTCCACGCTGCCCACTCCAGCCCACGCTTTCCGCACAGTTCACCGCGGTCGCAGAAGGTTCAAACTCCGGCGTGGATTCTGCAACGCTGCAACGCGACGATGGGCTGCCCACGCGAACCAACAGCCTGTCGCTGCGTAAACATCACCGGCGTGCCCACGAGAATTCTATCGAGCAATCAGCAACGAACGGCCGCCCCGTTATCGGTGAGGACCGTCGCGGCACACATTCCCGGCTTCAGTCCACGTTGTCCAAGGGTAGGACCGTTCTGGACCGATTCGAACGCGTCCGTTCCTCCATGGTCGCAACGTGAACGGCACGAAAATAGTCCGTCAGAGGGAAGAGAAACGAGTTACGCGTAACGTGCCGTGACAAGGTAGACTGGTCGGACTAGTGACCAGGGCTCGGCAGTGGCGGATGCCAACGAGAGGTAAAGTGGGGGTGAACACTGGGCTCTCGTCTTCCTCCAACCCTCGCGTCACCCTCTTGCTCGCGCCCTCCTAGCCGTCGTCGGTCAGACATGCGCCCTCCAACAGATTCCGTCTGTGCTCGTATACACGAACATGAGAATGAGGAACACCGATGGCACGGCCGACGAATTGGAGATTGCGCTACGTGGCCGACTATCGGGCAAATGTGTGACGCAGGAAGGGCAGACACGCGTGGAGCCTCCTCTTCTATCTCGCCGCTGCTCGAGATATTCCGTTGTCGTCGTCGTTGTCGACGTCGTTTGGCTTTACCTTTTTTTTCTTTTCTTCTTCCTCGTTATTCCTTTTTTCCTTCACCGCGAGCCAACGTTTACCAGCGTGGGCGGCGAATTCCTTTTTTTTTTCTTCCCTTCGTCGCTGCTTACACGCGTCCGCTTCCGCAACGGAGGGTTCAGGAAGGTTCGGCGTCGTTCCGGAAGATTCGCTCGTTACCTGCGAGAGGATGGACGGCTGGGGAATGTTTGATTGATTTTTGTATTATTTGCGACGAGGGGATCACTTGCTTCTGATTGCCTGGATTAGTATTCTTCGCTTACAGTTTTTACACGGTTAAACGCGTTCTGGTTTGATTTATTCCCTTTTCCGTCGGATTTTTTTTTCCCCGGCAAACTTTCTGGTTACAGTGGATTTGTTAATAATAGAAGAGTGTAGCACTGTGGTTTGTTCTCTTCCTGTTTGTAGCGGTTGGTCGTGTGGGAGTTGTATTTTATTATTCAACAGGTTCAATTACACACAGCTGCGATAAATTTCAGGCACCGGGGCTCGCTTTAGGCTCAGCCCCCGTGCCAACTTCTGTTCTATGAATGAGATACACGTTTTCTAATAATTATAGCGATGCTAACTGTCTCCTCGTGATATTTCAAAACAGCACTCAAATGATCCCGGTATATTCACTGCATTAACTTAAGTATTTCATATTCAAACACGTATGTTCGTGTAACATTGTTCTTTAACATTGTTCTATATTTTGGTAATGCTGTTCCACCAAGAAACAATCATGGCCAGTAATCAAAAGTGCCGGGGTCCTTTAATGACCGAGTTTAAAATTCTTTCACTGGCAAACCATGCGAATGAAACACGTCGATTCGTTAAATTTCAAACCTCTTCGACGGTGTTTCCTTAATCTGGAAAATAGCAACAGAAAATACATGGACCAGATACGTCACTCCGATGTAAAAAACTCTTTCGCTTATCAAATATTCTCGAGCCGCGTGAACTTTTCAAACGCAAAACCTGCGAAGAACACAACCTCGATCAATTAACCGTAACCTTTCGCCACGAAGAATTTAAGGCCGTTGGACGCCGTGGGCGACACTCTTGCACGTTACCAATCGTTAACCAAGCGTTAGAAATAATGCACAAGGTGAAATAAATCGTGAACGCGTTCGGAGCGTGTATTGAGTGAACAGTTCGGAGTTACGAGTCGCATGGCGTAGATCGTAGATAATTCTACGACAAACAAGTCCGCAAAGCGAGCCAACTCTATTGCAAGTCATGCTAGAGTGGCTGAAAATTCTTTCAATAGCTTCGTTCGCCCTCTTTTGCCAAACCGCAAACAGTTTGCCTTCGATTGAACAACGTTTGTTCAATTGTTTTGGTAAACGAGGTTCCGCAAAATACAAACCTTTGTGATTAGATTTTCCATAGAGACAACTGTTTCCGTAGAGAACAAGGTGCGATTACGGTGAATCGGTAATGCACACTATCGTTAAATGATAGCCGATATCGATTAACATCGTCTTTTATTCAGCTGGATTATTCAAGGGGGAGTGTGGTAGCCCCGCTTCCACCCAGCATAATCGATATGTCCGATTACGCTGCGTGATACTTTTTGTTAACTAGAAAAACGAAAGAAAATTGAAATTATGTCGTACGGAACACGGACGAGAAATATGAATTTTATGGAATAAATGATCTGGTACGGTTTTCTTCGAATATCCAGTTCGGTCATTGTCTCATAAAAGATACATTATTTCGATCTATATTTAAACAATATTAATATTATTCTTATTTATTGAATGTAGCATGTTTATGCAAGTCTTCTGAAACTCGGTTTCTCTCTTATTGTTAATTCATAGCAGCCTATATCTTTATTGAACCCCTCAATTCGAATAAGAAATATGCAAACAAATACAAAGTGTAATACATTTTTACATTTTTCATTCGAACAAAGAAATAGGAAATTACTTTAAGTGAAGTACATTGGAGTTGACAATATTTCATTGAATCCTGATCATTTGTTAGAACAATTTCAGATATTTCAGACGGTAATTGATTAACAAAAAGAGTCACACCTGTATCATATAAAATTATTTTACTTTGAATGTGCTGTAGCAGGTGAAGCAGTGGTCGCTTTTTAATTAAAAATTAATCTCACTTCCCCCTAATTTAGAGTCTTGCATAATCGTGCGTGATTGCGTAGCTTTATGTACGGTTCCTCGCTACTTAAATTATGATTATCTACGCTTAGATCTGATTACACGTCGTTGCGTAGATTATAATTGCTCGGCAAGAATTGGTGGAATTCTGTTTGGCACTTAGAATATTAGAATGGGCTATTTTTAGCCTAGCCCGACAACATCTCTGATGAGCTTTTATCATTCTTATTGTTCCTGCTCGCGGATTGAAAGCAATTTAATAAATACTGTATATATTTCTTCCTAACGTCGCAACATTACAGTTGCAATGTATTTCAATGTTTGACTGAAGACGTGGATCGTTAGCGTTCACAAAGGAGTTGGCCTAAAAATAAGTATAATAAAATAACCAGGAAACTCTGGAATCGGAATAATTTTACGACCAGCTTGACAAGACTCTGTAAGATAGAAAACAAGACACCAATACGATTGATATTATAATTTTTCACCAGTTCCGTCCTTATTTAATTCAATCGTGGAGCAACTAAAACAGAAATAGTACCTGCTAATTGAAAACGTAGCGATTCTACATTGCAATACGTATACATACATTCATTGTTAAAGAAAGGAATTATCTTAATGAACCAAATGAAACAACCACTCGTGGAAATCTCTAATCTCTACCCAAATTATATTCGACACAATAAATGTGATAATAAACGAATAAATATATCGAATTAAACAAACGGCGACAAATTCGACAGAATTAATTTTTGCAAAAACGATGACCAAATTGCAACTTCTAAATGGTGCAGCGGTGTTCTACCATACTCACGATCACATTCAACACCAATTTTTATGCTATCAGTAGAACACATTTTTGTTCCCCTATAATTTTTACCGTTTTACCTTTTAATACGCCCGACGGTATGAATCAACAATGGCCCCGTCACAGTTGAAACAACCCACAAATCGCGCGGCACGCAAAGCTTCCCCAAGATGTCACGGATTTATATTTGCAAAAATGCCGAGGCTGGCGGTCGTAAGTTATGCGCATACGTAACACCAAAGTTATATCTACACGATTGTTTATTCCCGCGCACTAACCGTCGCTTTGCCTATTTTACATGCCACCCTGTTTAATCATCACGCACCACCATACATTACCCGACCCGGGAACGTAAGTGGACCCGAGAACCCAATGCGTAAATACATATATTTATACGTAATATACATACGATCGGCCATGCAATGAGAAACAAACCCGGTTAAATCGCACGACAACCCTGGACGACGAAGATGAAGCGAAATCGATACCGTTCTCGTGCGGGATGCTAATAAAAATTGAACACCCTGTAGAGTACGCTTGAATCCATATTTTCCCTTTACGCGGGCTGTTGCGAAAACCGGGTAAAACATTTCGTAGGCTTTTGATAATAATAATCAAGAGGAGCAGGAAATGTTCAATCGGTTGTAAACCGTCGGTCTGCGAAAAGTGTCACACGGTATCTACTTTCTACAATGGGACCACTTTGTGGACCTTTATTTTAACACCCTGTGTGCGTAGAATATCGTCGTCGTGCTGCATTTCGGTTTCCAATGTAAATTGTGAGTCGCAGTTTGGATCGTCAGTATTATTTCATACATTTTCTTCGTCGAGATTGTGCACGTTGTATACGTATCTGTTGTGGCCAATTGGATTCACGATAATTAAGAGATTTCTAGCGCAGTTGTAAATATAAACAATATGTATACGCAGGCCTCGATTAAAATGACGCGCATTACACGATAAACGGTCGTAATTTATTTTGGGGTAACCCAAATGCGCTGGCGAAAACAGAGCACAGGAGCGCAGTTGCATTGTTAGAAGATTATCAACGGACCCACAACAATAATTATTAGCGAGTCAATTGACGTACCTGAACGTAGGGCGCGGCATAGTTTCCGAATGAAATTAGCGACCGTAAAGATAATTTCATTATAATTTACCCCGTGGTAGGTTGGTAAACAACGTTGTGCCCATCCGCAGCTACACAAATCGGAACTTTAACGATGCCACGCGACGAAACAAAAGTAACAAACATTATGCGGGAAACGTGCATAGTGTAGTACATACGTACCGCTCGTAAAGTTAACCCCGTCGATACTTACACGCATTCCACATGTGATCTAACGTGAAGGAACTTGAGGTAAAATGTTCACCCCTGTTTAACCCGTATCGCGTACTCTCAATCCGACGACAAAGTTATTTTTTAGTGGGCCGAAATTATCGACATTACTTGCACTCCGATCGATTTAAATTTACGCACGAGTGTGCCCGTGCATTTTATCCTAGAGATTCTATTACTACGTCTATCCTGTTAATTAATCTCGAATCACCGGTAAATTCCATTACGGTACATGGATTATTTTCTGCGCTAAACAATGAAATCTCCGATGTCAGCGTGCCGCCTGGCTGTTCCGATCGAATCCGTTGAAGGGAATTAACGAGACGGTTAGGTTTAGAAATTTCCACGACGAGCCGTCTGTCGTTCGGGTTAATTGAAATGATTCGAGCTACTCCGCGGAATGGAACATTCTCCTTTAACCCTCTCCCATCGTTTTCTTCGTCGCGATCGACTTGATTGAACGACGATAGATGCTTAACGCGGGGAAACTGAAATTTATGTGAAACGATATCATCTGTTAATATTTCCCCTACTTCCGAGTTGATTGTCAATGATCACGATTTATAATTCTTGAACGGTTCGGTTATTCGTTGAAAGAATTTTCCACTTTATACCATATCGCAGACTATGCTTTTTTATTGTAGTTTAACGCTGTTGGAAAAACAAACGTGTGTTCTCTTACGAGCTATTTCATTTAATGAATAACTTCGGTAAAGGAATGAACGCCATTTGAAAGAAATAATGCACAATAAAATACTGTATACATCGCTGATATCTTTGACATTCTGATCAACATGGTACCTTAATTAACTTATCGCAAATTATGTATACGTCGTTTTATTCGTTTAAACGGTTCGAGCGGTATAAATTCTACGCGCGCACACTCTCTCTCTAAATTGCGTACGTGATTTAGTGACATGCAATTCGACTGACAATTCGGACCGATCGTCGTATGGAGATCACAATGTTAAATCTATTGACCGACAAAAAAAAAAAATCACGTAACTTTCAATCCTTTGTCCAATCGGTGATTGGATCCACTGGCTCGAATTCTGCCCATTTGATTTCCGCCGTACCAATGTAAATCGAGACGTGTACAAATTGCGGGGATATTTCACTCTCTTCCGCGCCGAAAAACGCAGGAAGCATTTAAAACGCATATATTTTTTAATTATTCCCAACACCAGCTGGCATGCACTAACAAAGCTTCCTGTTACAAATGTATTGCGGTTACAGAAAACACATTGCGTAAAATGAAAATATGTTTGATCATTTCCAGAACGGTTTATTGTTACAAATATTGCAACATAGAGAGCTCTCGCTGTTGTTATTGGCAGCGCCGAGAAGGATGATCAAAAAAATTCAAGATCAAAGTGTGATATTTCAAGATTAATAAAATTAACGCTGTAACACTTTTCTTTAATATTCCGTGTGAACAACAGAAGACACCGAATTTATATTTTTCGAATAATAGTTGTCAATATGAATGCAGTCTTACGTAAATTCCAGAAACTAGTGTCCAACAGAAATAGATTTGCAAATGTATTAAAATTTAACTGGCCATTAATCGGCATAAATCTCTTAAACCGTTGAAAGAAAAAACAATATCCCCGAAGCCTCCAATAAGCGAACAATTTTCATTATCCCGAATCAAAATGTACCTTGTTCCAAAAGTATTGCCGTTTTCTTTTATCACGCATAACAGTGGATCTATCATATCCATGAATCCAGACAATCGACAACGATTGTTAACGTTATCACGCCTTTGCCGAGCCATCGCGAATTACCTGACATATAATACCTTCGACGGTACGCAAACCAATAACGCGTGCGCCATCCGGAAAAAGCAATAGTTTTTTTCATTTCCCCCGATTAATAAAACATCAACCGCGATATTTATCTGAAATGTCCAGCTGTGTAAGAAGTGGAATTATTGAACGGACGCGAAATTGCAGAAACGTGAAACGTCTGTCGTGCGTAAACCGACTATCCGTCTCTGTCGCAATTGTGCCTAATCGAATATCTAAGCGACCGTAACCACCATTTATGGTTTGCGTGGCTTGCTGAAAAGTGTGTCAGTACATGTGCGCGCGGTGCGTCGGCGTTTACGCGTATTGAATGTTTCGACAAAAAGGAATACGACATTTCTTTTTGACCGCACAGTATCGGTACGATCGAGCCAAGAAATTATGTGTTTACTTACGACACACCAACAAGTGTTCGATATATTTGCAAAGTTTTTTTTTCGCAAGAGTTGCACTTTGAAATACATACATACTGAGGGGGAGAGATTTTTTTATATCAATTGTTTTATAACGAGACTGAATTATTTGCGCCAATATAAGGCGGAGCAATATCTTTGGATGCTGTTCAAATTGTTTCACACTTATTTTACACGCTATGCGTCCATACTGAACGAACACTCCTGCTTCGAATTTTCCCGTCTTCGAACATTTTACCATTAAGAAAAAAAAAGGAATTGAAAATATTTTCGAAACCGCTTCACAAAAACACGTCGACCCAATTAATCACCATCCCGACCACCATCCCGACCATCCATCATTATTTATACGCACACCCCTGAAACTTTCAGCTTCTACTTGTTAACAGGACGCCCCGCGTGTACGCACACGTTCCACACGTCCGCGCACACATTTACACAGCTGCCAGTTACACCTACTCTCCCGTCTCATAGCGCGAGCACGATCGCAACAGTATATCGTCAGAGGATAATCGCCGTTACTCTCTGATTGCCAACCTTTCTTCCGAATCATCGGACGGCGATTTCTTATCTTCGCGGCACCGTAAGTTCGTGCCCTCTGCGAAATGCACCCGTTGTCCTAGTTCCGGCGAGAATCCAAGCCACCTACAATGCACACGAGAAACACCGAGATGCTGTGGTATACGATCACTGGAGAGCACTTGCTCCGCGCGAGGGACGGGGCACACACACCCTTCTCTCATTACCATTCGAATCTATTCTGCGACGAATCTTTGTACGCCGCTGCGATCGCAACTGATATCGCGGCGTGTAGATTCACGTGCAACGACATACGTAATTTACGGTTGATTCTAGATGGAAAGGTTTGGGATCGACGGATAAGGGGGATGATTCGAAGATTGATGCTGTACGAGAGATGCGTGCGAGAGTAATTTGGAAACAGATGGAACCCGCCTGTGGGAATGATTTTCCGGCGGATTTATAATTAAACGTTTCGACGTGGACGCAAGCTTTCGAATGTTTAATATTGCCCGGGTGGATTCGAAGCTGAGTTGAATACAGTCGCAGGTTCTTGCTAATTGGACTTAACCGTTCATTGCCGGACGATGCTTTGTAGTACACCTCACATCAAGTGTATTAAAATACTGTCATGTATACGGAAACCGGATGAAATTTGTACTGCAATTTATGATGAAACGTTTGTAAAATATATTTGTAGTTGAAATATGTCTTATCTTAGCGTTTGTCAAGTATTTAAAATAACAATTGTGCTCAAATAAATAAAGGCAACACAATTCAGATGCATTTTGCAGATGATCTTTTTAGCGCAATAACTGTTTTGTTTTTTAATAAGAATTATTGGTTCTGAGATATTAGGCGATATTGAAAGTAATACCGCAAAAGGATTCGGTCTATGTATAAAAAATTTCAACAGAATTCATTGCAAAAGCGATAGAATTCGAACACGCACATTATATTGAACGATAATTGTTGTTTCAGGGAAGTACAGAATTCTTGATACAACATTCTGACTCACGAATTGTACAATTGAATAGAATTAACCATGAAAGCTTTAACCCTTGTTATACGATTGTTATCAATCAAAGTAACACGTGATTTGTATCGCGCATTGCTATCTAGTACCATTAATGGCCTTCAGGTGTAAAGCTCTTTCAGATAAAAAGCTCACACCTTGAAACCTCGAATAGCACTGCCAGGCCTTCCATCGTCGCCAGGCGTTTCGAACGCATTGCATATAATCTTTTTCGCGAATGTGATATGCGTATATAGGAACATTTCTCCACCGGCGATACGGGACCGTCAAATCGGACAATATATTTCAAAAGTCGCACGGCGACAATGCGTACCTGCGTATATTCTTTTCCCCCTTTTCCGCGCTTTTCCCGTATTTTTATTACTTTCGCAGTTCCGCTATTATTAGCATGCACGAATTACCGTATGAATAAATAAACGGATAAATGCGTCAACGCTTTGCTAGAATCCGACCGCGAGACGTGCATCGATTCATCCGCGAATTTCCCCGGAACGTATTTCGTGTCGCCGGGAACGAGTAATCGATTAGAATATAGCAACGTGACAACGGACGATATAGCGAAAATAGCAATCAAGGGGAAGAAGAGGGGAGAAGAAAAAAAATGGCCACGAGTACGATGAAAGCGCGGATGGATTTGGTGGTAACGCGATGTGAAAATACGGCGGAAAAAAATAAAACAGCCGAATCGAAGAATCTATTTCGACCGTGCGGCCGCGCAACCGCGCGAATCTGGAACGGTGGGAAGTTATTCTGAAAATTTCAACAGGATCAGGAACTAAACCGACGGATAACCGTGCGAATCGTAGCTGAAAATTCAATCCGATTATAACCGAGGGATTGTCCGCGTTTCGGCCGATCGTTCGCCGCTCTATCGATCCGGTTCCCCTTCGTTTAAATCAGTACGACGACAATGGATCGTTTAACTATTGAATTTTTCACCGCTCCTTCGTCGAGCAGCGTCGCAAATATCAAACTGACGAGCTAATATTTGAGCGATCGTCGAACCTTTATCTATCAACGGTTCGTTAATCAGCGGGGATGCAAAGTACAAGTCGCGTTACATGTTACAATCAGAACGTGCTTGGTACGCTGGAAAATGCAGGGAAATGGAGAACTTTACATTTTTTTCTGTTTTTCTTTTTTTTTCTACGGCGCAAATTGTGGAAAACGCTGAAACGTGTACAGGGTCGACGTCAGTTCAGAAATGAGTGAAGCTCAAAAATAAAAAGTACTCGCGGGCATTGCATGAACGTCCTGCACACGCGAACGGTATTTGTTTACGTAAACGGAAATGTTCGCTCCGGTTGTATGATGGATTTTAAAACAGTAAAAAAAAAAAGAAATAAATGTGAAGACAAGTACGTAGAATCATTCATTCAGTGATTTGCGAGCTAATGCTCCTCAAAAAGGAGTCGATCGAAGAATTGTGTGCCTCCTCCCTCGAAGTTTCTCCCAAAAAAGAAGGAAAAATAAAAAGCGTCGATGGAGTAAAAAAAAAAAACTGCGTTTCGCTCGACGTTTTACAGGGAATACACAAAACGGGAGCAAAAATATAAAATATTAATTACATCGTACAGAGATAGATGGACGGAAAAATATAATGAAATATTCCCTTCGCTTCTGATTCAAAAATATCAAAATATCAAAAAGAAGTGAAATGTGTCGAACAATCGATGTATCAATCTATGCACACGTATATTCTTAATTGAACGGCAAACACAAAAACACTTCGTTTCTCCCTGTTCGAGCATAAAAATTAGAACCGAGAAATTTCGAACGAAAAACATTCCCTTTTATTTCCTCCTGAAGTTCAGAAACGAAGGGTCAGCAGTTCAAACGACATCGCCCGGTCACAAGCGCTCGTCGCCATTACTTCAACGCTACGAAACGAAAATAAGCAAAAGTAGATATTAAACGGTATCGCGTCGAGATGCTTCGTTAAAACAAGCAAAGTGTATCGTCGAGAATAAAGACACAAAAAAAATGAAAATGAAAAAACAAGTGCGTTGGCCGTGATAAAAAAATTCAGACCACTTGCAATTTGTAGCATTTCTTCGTGTTCCTGATCAAACTTAAGGGCCTGAGCAATATTTAGTTGCAAATATTGGCAAATACATGATTAGTTACCAATATATGCAACCAAACACTGTTCAAGTCCTCAAATTTTATTGTAAACTCGAGGAAATGCTATAAATTGCAATTGTGGCCCTGATTCTATGACCAGGTGCGCACATTGTAGAGACACGCGTTAGTGAAATTGTGCTTCCGTATGTTTATAGCTGAAAATATGGTCGCGCATTCACGTGAGCACTTTTGTCTCGGATATTGACTTGAATTCATGCTCTATTCAATGAAATCCGCCAGCAATCTCCGGGTGAAAAAAGCACCGAAAAGGGAGTTTCATATACCGATAACGGGAGACGTGGGATTCGTACGATCCCAGAATGCCTTGACTTCCATCCCGATGCTTTTCACCTCGTGAATATTCATTTGAATTAAAACGCACACCGGCTGGCGACCATCCTCTTTTGTTATTCAATAAACATCTGAAAAATGAAACTACGGCACAAAGGTGTTCCGACCTCGCGTTCGAAAAGCTCTATACGAGCAAATGTGGTTTCGTTCGAACAGAACAGAAATGGCAGGGGAATTGAACAGTGGGAAATGCAGTTCGTTCGAACTAATAAATGTGCTAAGTTGGATTAGTCTCGATGAAAAGTGATTCTGATTAATGGGGAATATATGGTTCGTGTTCGCAGTGAATTGATTTGGAAGGGGTTATTCGATTGCTGCATATGAAACGTTGCTTTTATAAAATTCGATTTTAACTTTTTTTTTTGTTGAACAAATGTAGTGCGTTAGCAGTGTGTATTTAGTACAGATAATTTTTATACGATTTCGTACGGTTTCCTCGATGTTTAATATTTATGTAAACCGATATAGTTTACATATTCCAATTTAGCAGATCCTTCGAGCACGATGAATTTCGAGAAATGGTATAATTCCTGGATCAACGATAATCCGCACGTCCCAAAATAGGGGAAGAATTGCGGGTGGCGCCGTTTTCTTCTGTTCTAGTCTATGAAATTTTTACGCAATTCGTTTCGTCTAATAACAAACTTTATTGTACCTAACAATACCGTACAGAATAAACAAATTAAATTTGTAACGATGCGCCTGTAGCTAATTCATAGACCAGTAAAAATAATTGAAGTATTACTTGCTCCAGAGACAAGTACGCTCTAGTATTTAACAAAAATCTAGAATACCGCAACAGCATTATCATATTGCGATATCTGTGCTATCTTCCCGTTGCATTTCCCGTTGCACAATCTCCTTTTATTAGCTTAATAGTGCTGTACCAATAGAAACGTTTAGGGGAAACAACATCGAAAGCTTCACTTTACTTCCAGTTCGCCCCTGAAGTACCGATCTCAAAGTATAAAGTTTAATCCTACCATAAAATCATGCTTCTCGCGACACAACGGAACAGTTATACAATCGCGATATTTTGCAACAGACAATATTAAAACTCCAGCGATATTCTTCATAAATATTTGTCCGTGTTATTGATCGAATATTGATCATGCGAACAGTTACCACGACAGACGTTCACATGTACTCAATGGTCGCCCGAACCGTTATTAAAAAATCTTTCCATCCCTTCACTTTACCCAATTCACTACTAATTAATTCGAAAGGCGCCGCAGTTAAGATATTATCGCCCTAATGAAAATCCCTGTACTGCGACCCTTGACCTTTCGGGCAGCTGGGCGCGTATCCGTGCAAAAAACAGTCGCTTTAATTTCGCTATAAATGGGGGTCAAGGAAGACTCGTTTCGGAGTCGGCGGAGTAAGAAGATGGGGAAAAAGGGAAGAAGGAAAGGAAGTGGAAAGACGAGGCAGCACGGTGATCCTTGCGACGAAACGGCAGAACCGCCACGCCAAGTTATAATGGAATTTAATTCCGCAGGAAAGTCAAACGGGGAGAACGAGAAAGGGAAACACGATGGCGACCGCGTCCGACCGGAAGTTATAAGGAACTCCCTTCATTCTTTCGAACTGGATTTCCACCTCGAAGGCATAGAATCCCTTAATTAGTCGTAAAAGACTCGAATGAAACTTTTTGCTCTACAATGGAACTGATCTAATTGTAAGATTTGTCTATGGAGCCGCGACCTCGAGGTTTCGATATCACTTTCAACCCTTTCATCGATGCTGCGGAAGAAAGATAATTGTTGCGTAGTGAAATTTAGTATTATTTATGTGTATGTCATCAAAAAGAGTAGAATTGTAACGTACGAGTAGTACCACAGACGAGATATAGGAATAGACAAGACATTCAATGTATTTTTTCGGCCAGCATTTCTGGAACCCCGGTTCCCATTACCATTTCCGTGTCACTCGCAACGTTGAACACCAATTATAGAAAACGATCCGAAAAATAAATAATTTCAAAGAATTCTTTTGTTCTTTGCCGCAATGAAAGGCAACATAGGGTATCAAACAATTAATGTTAATTAAAGATCTGTTGAACCTATCGCTCCGTGCTTTATTCGACCAATATTCATTCTGTATTACTTGTAACAGAAAATATGCAGCTCGACAAGATATTCAAACAACACCCGCCTTAAAGAAAGGACCTTCCCCCCTCCCGCCCAGTTACCAGCCAATTAGCGCAATCTGTTTCAAAAATCTGCCTCTTTCGCCCAACGGATCTCCTAGTGAATAGACGTGCTGAGAGTGTCCGTCAAATTAAGGTATGTCACATAGTCTAATAATATATTGTCGAAAACAGGAAACGATATACGCATTGTTTTCATTTCCCTGTCTCCCAAGTTTTCTATGGTTTCTGCGTGAATATTAATGAATATTTTGCGAGAAATTAAGAAAATATTGCGCAGCGAGCGGAATCGCACCGCGTGGCGTGCATTTTCAAATCGACTCGGGTATGCATATAGGTATTGTCTTTTACGTATGCGTATATGTATCTCAATTCAGAATTCCATTATCTTGCAGTATATTCTGCAGTTTCGAGACATATAATTTTAATATCGATGATTCTTAATACATTTATCCCTAATTCCAGTTGGATTCTGTTCCACGGCGTTCCTTCCGCTTGTTTCGAATCTGGAGCGGCGGAACGCGTTCGAACGTGACGCTGACAGGGGGGAATGGGCAGTAACGAACTGACGTCGCGATACATACATTGTTAAATGAACTTCTCGCTGACAGGTAAGCTTTCTTCAAATTTCTTGTCGAAATAAGTAGAATTATAGCAATACATCTCTATTAAATTATAATTCGTACCTCGTATAATACTTGTATGATATAGAGTCGTGTTGTAAACAAGGAGTAACATAATACGCGCAATTATTTCCGAGTATTTCTTTGTTGTTTCTGGCGGCGGTCGGGAAGCTTGTTTTTCCTGAAAAATATCGACAATTTATCGCCAAACAACAAAGATACTTATCAAGTAACGTATGCGTTGAAATATTTCTAGGAAACGCAAGCGATCCTATACAGAAATGGTGTTTGGCTTTGATCGGGTATCGAACATAGCCTAACGGGAACGGACAATAGCGTGGGTTCTCATTGTACTACTTGACTTCGTGCTGACAAAACATAAGGAAGACGTCTCAGTTAGGTGAGTTCGTAATAGCTATACCATAATTATTTGCACTCTATTACAGCTGCTGTTTATTTAATACGATTCTAATTAGCACTTCACATAATATTGCTTCCATACTAAATCTTTTGTTAACATGTGTCTGTACATTTGCAAATCGAATATTTACATTTTCTACGGAATTCGAGTTGAATTATTGCTTTAGTATATCACAATTATCATTACTTTCGTTCACTTGTTTAATTTCCTTGGTATCCTTTGTTACAGGAGTATCCACAGGGTTGATTATATGGAATAGAGGAAGGAGTAAGCCAATAGATACAATGATGTCTACTAATTCAATGCTGCCAAGGCCTGTGTTGTGAGCATTTTAATTATATTATCATATTGGTTTTATACAATGTGTGACTGATAATAAGATGAAACAGTCACAGTTAAAATACTTATAAAAGCAATTACATTTTCTATAATAATTACAATTAAGTAATTGCAATTGGAATAGCATTTTTTATTTTGCACTTTTTGCATAATGCATATGTTTTGATGTTTTATATTTAAAAACATATGCAATAACTTATTGCATTTGTTATTGCATTGTTAATCTCGTATATTTTTCAAGCATATTTGCATATTTTTAATGCACCCTTGCATATTTTTCATAAATATTACTTAGAACAAACACTCGATAGGATGAACATGTTTTATTTCAGAAAATTGTGTCACCGCGCGCAATGCGGTTGGTAGAGCCAGTATTTGCTTCGAAGTTTTTTAGCTTTTTCGGAGCAAGTGGCTCTGCTTAAATTTTCGTTCACACTGTAGCTACACGCGATTGTGAAGTCAGTGTTTTTCACTTACTAGGTATTAATACTATTATCAGAGCACCGGTGCTCCTTTTCGATTATTTCAATCGCGAAAGTAGAATCTTAATTTGTCCGCCGATATGATCTGCGGTCGCGTACATAGTCTTTTATTTTTATTTTTTCCTTATATTCGCCAACGGAAGTAGAGTCAGTGCGTCACTGACGGGGACGTTTTATGCGACACTGGTAAAGTGAGAAATGTAAGTATCTTTTAAAGAATCCTCAGTTTTCTGTGAAGAATTAAATTCTGTAGTTTTAACAGTAGATTTTAATGTTCTTTGCGTTTTTGTTTAGTTACAGTTTGCACACTTCCTGATGCTTTGGTTGAATTGGGCTGCCTCGGCGATGTTCCTGATCGACGTCCACGAGTACTTGGTCTATTTTTGCAATCAACGAGTTGGTGAGTCGCATGCGTTTTGGTTCCTCCGGTCCCCAATCATGCCGTAGGACGATTGGCCCGAACCGGCACGGGTGACTGGTTGTATTTTTTAGTAGATTTGCGAGTATAGTGACCAACATTATTTTCTTGTCTATTATTTCTTATACGAGGATAGATCTGCATCCTTGTACTCCGCGTTTTATAATATAAAAAAATTAAGAACCATAGAAATATGTCTTACTCAAATAAATATTTGGTCAAATAAGCACTCTTCACGTAGGTTCCTCTATTTTCATAAAAATATATCACGACATTAATAAATACGTTAAACAAATGTGTATATACTGAGGACCTTGTATACTAAATTTATAATTGCACTTATAATCAATTGAAATTTGTTATCACTGTTAAGCAGTGCAGAAATTGGATACCCTCCGACTTCGTTACTGCAAGTGTTTTATGATTACAGTAATCATGCATTGAAATAAATGAATGTAACGATACGTATATTAAAATCAGCATTAAATATGTGTATTGAAATGTGTATTAAAAATGTGTATGGAATTAGACTACATGGTATGAGACTGGAATTGTCAACCCTATTGTAATTGCGCAGAGTTTTTTTCGACAAAATTACGCTCGCACGCGAAGAAAGGTTTGCGCAAGGAAAATTGACGATTGCACGCGGTAATGACAGTCTTCGCAAGCTCTTGTATTTTGGTGTGAATGGAAAAAAATTGACGCGCTATAAAGCATACTTGACCACAATACACATGTACAGTCCGCTTGCAAAGAAGTACTATGCTCATGATAATGTTTGTTTGCAGTCCTCCATTGGCAACTATTTTATAGTACGGGAGTATTTATTAACTCCGTTCATTAGCACGACGAAAGTTTAGAACTATTAATTATTTTATTACAAAATATGTAAACTAGTAAACAATCATAGACATCCAAAATATATATCAGTAAATTTAGTGCGGCCCTCAGACCTTTCGATTCAGAATAAAGGGAAATTAGGAGGAACATTTTTTTAATTTTTTGCCTACTGCTTGTATGTAATATGACAGAGTCAAACACAACATTTAAGTAATATCAATTTTCACGACGTCAATTTTTCGACGTTCTTTTATTACTTTGTGATAGTGCCGATCGCTCTACTCTTTGATGTGTTGTCGCTTTAGATGAAAATCTCCCTAGCACATTTCGTTATTAATGTTTCTTATTAAACGTCATATATTCCGTCCAAACAAATCCTATTAAAATTGCATGTACAACGATCGAAAGCTATTTCACAGCTGTTATCTGGTTTTCCTTCGGAAAGCCAAAGTATCTTATAAAGTGTATATACGCACGGTGTAAAGTTCCCCGGAGGATTTCGTCCCATGGTCGAGCCGAAACGTTCAGTTGTACTAAAATATTTATACGCCGTAAGCGAAAAAATTAAATTTCATCGTTTTGTCGTTTTGTGAACGATTGCCGCAAAAATAATAATAATTAGCCAATTCGACGTCCATTTTATACGGGGTGCGTCATACTATATAATTAAATCAATTTCCAAATAAAATTAGCTTTTTAATCAGGCAGGATGTTTTAAGTTAAGATTTAATTTACCTTAAGTATATGTGGATTTATTCGAACTACGTGTATGCAAATTTATATTATAATCTTTATCTTTCACTACAAAAGGTGCAACAGAACTTTTATTTTCAGCTTTCGTTCCAATTATTTATTTTAATACATGTTACTTACTTAAACAATGTATATTCTAATTTATATAATAATCTTGATTTTTTCATTGATTCAGGTTTAATAGAATTTTTATGTTCAGCTTTCGTTAAATTCATTTATCTTAATACTTCCTTGGTAAATTTGTAAATAATAATATTCCTAAATAGATGGTGGATGGGGCGCGGCTGGGTCCACGCGGGTCTCCATTCGTGGAGACGTGGGCAATCGATGTTATTCGTCATACGTTTACCAATTCTATCACCTGTTCTTTTGCCATGCAATTGTTAAATACATGATAAAAGGGTCGAGCGAATAGGCTGCGATTTTAGGAATAGACAAATCGGCTAATTTGTCGGTGACCCGGGAATTCGGGCCGATAAAAGACATTGGCCGATTCGTCTATTGTTATGTATATCTCGTCGGTGCTTTTGGCACCGACAGCGACGAGATATAAGAATTCAAATATCCCGTTTGAGGAAATTGCTTCCTTGATTCCCCCCATAGCATTCACATATGTTCTGGCGTAATCGCATGAATCCTGTCCCCAACGCTACTTCAGTAAATGATAGTTCTTCAAGTGATCAGTGTTCATGAGCAGAGGACGCTCAAATCAGCGTGGGATTTCTGAGTCGGTATGTCAGTCACGCTGGACCACGACAGTCCATAAGATGTCTTGTCTATTCCTATATCTCCCCCGCGGTGATGCTAACTCGACATCTAAGTTCTTTTTCATGCAAATATTTTATGGAATACATAAATATAATTCTCAGTTTTAATTAACGTTCAACCATAGAATGCAACGAAAATCACAATCACGTAATTTCCAAAAGTCTCTCCAAATTAAATCCTCATTCTATCAGAAACGTGGGCACAGCTAAACACAGAGATCCCAGCAACCGAGATGTCCATTCTTAAAACCGGAAACAAAACTGTGGAAATAGACAAAACGAAAACAATTATCCTCGCCTACTAAATACTTTTCAAGTCTACAGAAGAAATGCAAATACCAACGTATAAACAACAAAGTAGTTACACGTAATAATATAAACGATTTGCAAGAAATACCCGAGTCAAGGGAGTCGAAGGTAATGTGCCTACTCCCTGAATAGTTGATCTCCAAAAATAGTAGCGTCTCTGGGCACACGAATGAAAGAAAGAAAAGGTAGCCTTCGTTTGACTCTCATTGTAAAGGTCCCCGGCTAAGAAATCATGCTCGCTCGACGAGATCACAATGAGGGAGCGTGAAAGAAGGTATGAATGGTGAGCAAACCGTGCGCCACCCGTTGAAAGACCAAAAGCTCAATCAAAAAGCTGCGCCCCATTTAGAGATGCCCGGCTACGGTTTTTGTACGCGGCGGGTAGTGCCGTTTCTGTACACCTGCCGGACTGCGAGCAGACACCTTCGTCGAACGAAGTCGGGGACTGCTTGGATGAAGTCATCACCGAAAAACTGTCTCTGTCTGGTGGAAAATTAAAGCCGGTCGAACTGGTTGCGGCACGATGGTACAACGAGATACAGGGTGTACGAGAGCAAAGGTGAAGAATATGGTGGAAATGTGGAATACAAATTTCGTCCGCCAAAATTATCTACACTTCTATCTACGACGTCTAATAATGAATCACGAATGAATTTCTGGCGAATATTTCAGTCTATTATTAACATTTTTATTTTCGTTTTACGTATAAATAGATTGCCATACAAATGTTCAACGTCGAATTAATTTCTACACGATTGCGTTAACATTGGAATGCCGATATAACGTTAAAATTTATTTTTGCATAACGACTAATGAATTGTATTCTGTGCCAGCCCTTCATTATGACCGATTATAACAAAAAGGAAGATGTGTGTGATTTTTTGGGCAGATATTATTCGATCAACGTAAATTTCGATATCTCTGAGGCCACAATAGAAATCTATCGCAGACAAGCCATGAGAGTGTTTGTGAAATCGAAGTCCCTTCACATCAGAGATTCTTGCTAACCGGGGAAATTTGTAGACCCTGTCGCGTCGAGGGTAATTTGTTTATTCCGGTTCGTAACACTTCGCGTGATCGCTTCTATCAAGGCTACCGTGCCTGAAAATATGTAGTTCGATTGTTCGTTTCGAACCGTATCGAACGAAGGTTAAAGCCACGTTTCAGACGAGACATTTTTTTGCCGACACTTTTTATACCGCAGCCTAAAGAAACATTATCGTCTTTCCAAAATATTCAAATAAATCTATTATCTAATACAATCGGTATGTAATCTATGCATACCTAACACAAGATTCTATATAATAAAAACAAAAAAACATAGTATATGAAATGTTGAAACGAATAATAATTATTAAATAATTCTGAATTGAACAATTTTCTCTGAATTTGCGCGATTAAGTAATAAATAACTACGACACATCCTTCTCCCTCTCTCTCTCTCTCTCTGTTTGATATTAAATTCGTATGAATAAACAGCGAGCAAGAATTTAAATATTTATAAAACCAACAATTTCTTGCGCTGGCACATGTTTATGTGACCAATGCGCAGTGTTTTTCTGCAAACGAAGAATAACAAAGATACACGTATTTATATGGGACACGAATTGTTATTAGATATCTAGCAGCCGCATTGATACGCGAAACACGCGAGAACTGTCGTCAAAATAAATCCACGCTCTATATCATCGTCGGAAAATAGAATCGGTCTCGTATAAGAATGGCAATCGCGTGCGGCTCATCAAATTTTTAACAGAGCGTGAGAGTCTGCCCCAATTTGGTCGCGTGAAAGTTTCAGCAGCCATGCCATGGGCTTCCTTCACGGTTATTGTACATTTATACGGTTATTGTACATTAATTCCGACCGGCTATAAATTCCAGGTGCACATCGTAATTGTAAACTCAGAAGCGGTAGAGTACACCGTGCGAACTGTTTTATTCACGCGCGTTCTGATCTATCAAACGCGAAACCGACAACCGTTGTGTTCACCGTGGTGCGTTTTCAGAACAACTGACTTTGCAAATTCGAGCGCGTTAAACATTAATGTTCCCTTCGTCGTTGCGGGACGGGAGAAACATAAAGGGAAACTGAAAACGCTGTTTCATAATTCGGCCGAGATAACGGGACACACGTGTTGCGCCTTTTTCCAACCGTGGTTACGTTTCATTCATTTGCGCGAAGAAAAGAATCGTGAAACATTTCTTACGTTTCGCACGCAATTCAAATATTCAAAATATTCAATGCGGTTTGCGTTGCAAACTACCACCAGACAATGCATGCAAATTTATTCCGGTTCGCGCGTGACATGTATGCATACCTATTTGAGTCTTATGCCGATATGATTTTCCATGTTTTAGGAAACGAGGTGCTACTCCGTTGTTAAAGAAAACGCCGGAGTTATGTAACTAAATATAACGGGCATCGCGCAACAGACAAATATCTTACTTAAAAATTAGTAACAGTGATAAGAAAGAAACATTTTCCCCTGATACAGGGAAATTTGCTATCCCTCTGTTCGTTTTGAAAAATCTTCTTCGGTAATGTTCTTCAAGAGCTCTAAAAATCATGACAAAGCACTGTCACGCCAAGCACTGTCACGTTAATGATCGATCGGGGCTATGCAATAGATCAAGAAACATTAACGTATCGTAGATTCAATGGGTAAATCAACTTTACAGACATATATCTTAGAAGAAAAAGGACTCACTTGAAACTCAATCCATATACTTTCGGAGTTTCCTGACCGGCAGTGCGACATCCGAAACAACTGAACCAAGGCATGCAATCGATGAACATTTTCGCATCGGGAAAACAAGCCGCAATCAGATGACACCTGGCGCGGCTACTACGACGGGAGATGCAAT
The DNA here is from genome assembly GCA_963969485.1 of Nomada goodeniana. Lineage (NCBI taxonomy): Eukaryota > Metazoa > Arthropoda > Insecta > Hymenoptera > Apidae > Nomada > Nomada goodeniana. The sequence goes on from OZ018299.1 coordinate 29,442,586, forward strand.
TGTGCACTTTCCTTTTCGATCTCCTTCGGAGCCACAGTTTCACTGGCAGTTCTGCACCGACGTCATTCACGTTCTTACACGGTATTATGTCACCGGGAGGCCGCAAAGAACACACTTTTAAATTCCCACACGCAAATCACCGTTCAACAGGCCTCTTTAAAAACTCGAATGGTATCGTAACTTTCCCTATAAATTGTCCTCGTTAGACTTATCGCTAATTTTTTTCTACTAAGTTTTTCTACTAATAACAGTTCAACGTTCGATTTAAAAGATGGAAATTCGTTTTCCAAACACTGCTGCATGTTTTAGTTTCAATTTTATTTCTCGCACTCTTCGATCGCGTTGACAGCGATGAAACTAAAAATGTTTTGAACTGGCGTTAATTCGAATCGGACGTTGCTTCAAGCGGGTAGCAGTGAACGATGTTAGGTCGTTGTACCATTGTACACATGTCTCGTAATTTCATCGTGATTTCACGTACGAAAATGTATATACGACTTCCACGAGCTCACTGCGTCGGCAAAATCTGCGTTTAACGAGGTCCTTTGAATTATATACTCGTGCGCTATTCAAATCCGCCAGCACGTTGCCCTCTAAAAATTCCATTCCCACTGTTTCCCATTCGAAATGTCGCTTAACTGAAACGTAATTAGTGCGTACACTTGCGACAAATCACGATCGGAGCATAGAATATTTCCCAACCATATCCAAACCAGCTAATTGAATATGCGTGAAAGTTTCAGTTAAAAGTTTCGTTCCTATATTATTCCCTGCAATATGTACCGCGTAAAAATGTTAAACGAACGAGACGCGAAAGAGGATGATGACGATAAAGAGGAGTGGAAATTATTGAAATGGTTGAAAGCGAATAGACAAACCGGTTCGAGTACAAAGTAAAAATTGTAATGTAGAAATCAGTGGATGAATGAAGTACTCATAAACTGGCATTTGTTACGCATGAATTACCAGATTGCGCGGCGTGCAGCATGAAACTGCGAAGTCGGCTTGTCTGTAATCGTGTGTTACAGCACCGCGTGACTCTGTAATGCCAGCTTACTTTGCCATTAGTAAATCGATAATTTCACCTTAAAGGATATTTAGAACGTCGAGGTATAATAATTTTCTCAAGGGCAAACGTTTCCAAGAAGATAATAACGCTTACACCATGGAAAAAGGCAACTGGAAATCATTCCACCGCAATTTTAATACAATTATAGCGTGCAAATTTAAATAAATTATCGAGTTAAAATGGAACGGATTCGCACATAACAATTAAATGGAGTTCTGGAAAATTTGCGTCGGATTAGAGCGTGTTCCGCGGAAAATTAATTGCAAGAACCACTTTCGTTCGCCCGCTTGCAGCTGTTCACTTTCACCGAATTAAACATTTGTTCCAATCCGTCTGAAGTAAATCAGTAACAATACGGAACTGATTGCATACAAATTTCTCAGCACTTCTGGCCACCCGTAACAAACCAGAAATTCGTGCAACAAACCGATTCTCTAATCGCGGCGTGGACCCCTCTCAATATTCCAGCAACAACGAAAGATAATACCATCGTGCATCGAGATTCAATGCGAACTATCAACCTGAAGTCGAGTTTCGGAACGCTGAATTCCCGACGATGCTACGGATCAACATCAATGTTTTCTTCAGCGCCCAAAGGATCTCTAGAATCTCGAGAATTCTAATCCAAATAGATTCGAGGCTACGATTCGCGTTGGATTCGGCGTTAATATTCCATCTTTGTACGGGGTCTCCCGGAAGCACAAAGCACCAAGCACAAAGGAAACTGTACACTTCACTACACGAAATCGAAGTCGAATTCAACGCTACCGAATCGACAACGCTGGAACGCCTCGTAGAAAATCGCTCTTGTTCTTGCGCGCGATCTGGATCCAGTCGCGATCGACACCTTGACTGGAGCACAGTCCACGAATCGATATCGCGAAGCGTACTGCGTTTAAAGCCCTCAGGAGTAACGCTATAATGGACGGAGTCTTCGTCTTTCTTTCCCGTTTGTTGTCTCTCACCGGTTCTCCCTCTCCTTCGACAGTCTGTATAAACAGGAGAGACCGGTATGAAATCGGGCGGATTCGTTATGATCGGGCAAACTTTTTTCCACGTCCCACTGCGAAACTCGGTACACGTTGTAGTTAGGATGCCCGATGTGTGGAAGCTGTAAGCAGACGGTTGAGGGCACCGAGACAGATTCGCGTGCGCAAACGCGTTTGTACGATCTTATTCGCAAGTTTTCCTACGTCGTGTTGGTTTATTTTAATTCGTTACGATTATGGATTACTTGAGAGATTTTTGTTTTACGCAATCCTCCGAAGAAGTATAGCAACGATTCTAACAGCGAGTCACCTGTGGACACTTATTGTGTCCACTTGTTACGAAAGGTGTTACCTCATTGAGATCCAGTACTTTTCGTCGCGTTCGTCGTCTTTGCCAAAGTGAGTAAACGTTACGATAATGCAAACAAAGAGGACTCGCACGTTTCTGTTGTATTACACAGTGGACAAGTGTACTGTGTATCCGTTTTAATACAAAAAATGAACGCGTAGATGAAGCGACATATTCGCCCGCAGAAATCGAGATCGTTTCTGAGTAATAAGATTTTTGGTGTCCATCGACCAACCGAACAGACTGTTCCACCAGAGTGTTCAATTTTGCTATTTTCTGCCGAAACCATCCTCTCGCGGAACTTGTCGCAAAATACCAGGTTACATATTTATCGCGTGCTCTATGTTTCTCTTCTTATCTATAGTCGAATCCAACTGAATAGACGGTCAACGTAGTTGTACACACGGTGCGCTCGAATTTTGTAAATACCTTCGTCAGAAACACGTCGCCGGAACACAGTCCCCCCGAGGATATTCACGATGGGAACATCAAAGTATAATACAGTTCACGTCACTGACAATCAAGTATCTAAACTACGGGCTGATTTTCAATGAATGCACTTTCGGTACATCCCCCGAGGAGTAGCCAGAAACTGCAAAGCGAAAGGAGATTTTGCAATATCGAGCATCGTGTATAATAAAATTCTACCGCTTAATCGACAGAATTCGTACAATTTTTCGTTAGTTAATCGGTGAAACGGAATGGATAGTTGAGGCTTACAATCGGATTTTCTATGAAACATTCGGTGAATAATAAATGAGACAAGTATTTAAACTGTGTTAATAATACTATAATATAAATAAACTTCCATGGCTTCGTCATCTATAAGCTGACTAAAAGTTTTGGGAAACCTGAAGAGTCGGTATAGTTCATCTGAATATTTTAACATACTTATTTTGGAACGTCATTACTATCAAGGTGATTGGCTGCGTTTATTGTAATTGAGCATTTACGGGTGTCCGCGTCACGTAACGCAGGTGCGTCAACTGCTCTAATAGCAACGACACGGATGATCGAAACCGACTCGACATAATTCAATGCATTCTTGGTTTTACTTTCGCAAAACTGGTTTCAGCACTTTTTACCACTATTACATAGTCTCTGTTTAATCTATAAACCAGATTTCAGTCGAGAGACAAGCTACGGACAATTTAAAAGTCAAAGTCTATAAATAATCGCTAAGCTCATTAATTCTACTTTGGTTACTCGCGCGATTATTGTTCCAGTATTCTCAACAGTATCTAGACTTAGGAATTTAAAATAGAAACCCATTATACCGGCACCGTGCAGGCAAAGTCCTTGCGCAAAACATAAATGTCAGACTAACTAAATTCTGGTAGCGGTTCTAAAAATATATCGGGCAAAGTGTATTCCTTAATCTGAATTCGTCGCGGAAGAAAATATTTTAGGGATTCAATTCATTTTCGATTCATATCCTTGTCGGGGGAAAGCAGTTTTCGAAGGCTATACGTTCTGTGTGAACAAGAATGATGAAATCGAACGGAAAATGTTCCTTGAAGCTTCGAAAGCCACGAAATGTTTGCCAATAAGTGTACACTAATTGCTTTCGACGAGCGCCGTATCAAGGCGCCGTTTGTCGTTACAAGCTATTAGAATTTTGAGTAATGCGACAGGAATGTATCAAGGCGATAAGCTGTGACAAACACAAATATTTATTTCATTTACACTGCCTTAAAGAAACGTTGAGCAATTTATAATATGTTATAATATATAATTATAATACATGTACATGTTAAACGTATGTTGAAGTTTGCGTTAAGTCTAGTTTATTTGCGATTATCATCGTCCACCGTGCAGTTGTTCGCGGTGCAGTTGTCGGCCACAAATATTTAAATCTTAATTTGTTAAACCTGCTGATAAGCATCTTTCATCATTCGTATTAAACAGACCAATTATAAGACCAACTTGTTAACCAGTTACACTTAAAATAAAGTCCATTGTATTTCGCGGGTACGCATTATACGTAACCAAATTCGTTAAAACGCATTTGCTACAGTATTCTTTATTTAGTATCACTTTATTCGCCTCAATTTTCGTCCCAATTCACGTGTCATTCTAACCACCTGGCCGACCAAATTCGAAACGAACGTTTGCAAATGCAACGCAGCCATTTTGCAGCGGCTCACAATGAAACATTACATCCTCGACGCGCGCTTATTTCGCAGCAAGATACACATTTAATATTGGCTAACAGTCAGACGGAGATTACCCAACGTAATCCACCTGAAACACTTCATCAACATATCGCGAATGCGCTCCACAAGTTATCATTACTAACAATAAAGCAACACGAGGCATCCGGCTAATACCTGCTTTTACCTCTTACACGCATAGGACGCAACGTTTCCGGTAACATGAGTTGCACAATCCTCGGCCAACATCTCGGACGCGTTTCGACAGGTGCAAAGCATTGATTTCGACAGGAGCGAATGGTCGCGGTGAACGTTTCGGGCCAAAGGGACGCGAGGACAATGATTAATACCGCGGACGTTTATACGTTTCGATGGATGTGTAAAAGATGTCGGGCGATCGAGGAGCATAGGTGACGAAATCCGGGTCGTTTCTCGCCCCAAAGAAATGTCGAGCGATAGATCTCCACGCCCGCGTCACGTTTCCGCCAGACCCGATAGCGGAAATTGTTGTACTTTTCTGTGCCCGTTCGACGCGACGCTGTCAGGAACATCGTTGTTATCAAACGGGCAAATGCACGGGCAAACGGCGGAACACGTATCGGCAATCCGGACGCGGACCTATTCTTGCAAATGACCGGGAAGAGTACCACGAACGACTTGCACTATCGTTTCCCGACCGAACGACTTCTTGGCTTATCTCGCGGTGAATTTAGAAAGCATTCCGTTCGTGCCACTTCGATTGGTAACGGAGTAGGAATACGTATATTAGATTGTAGTAGGAATTTTCGTCACCGAATATCGTTGCACATTTGAAGCCTTTTGCCACTTCCGTTTTCTCGAATTGATTTATTGTAAATTTCCATTACTTGAAAGGAATTTCTTTCGTCGATCGAAGACTCTGTCTGTACGACTGTTCATTGCAGACGGAAAATTATGGAGCGAATGAATGCGGTAACGAATATAAGTGTAGTGTAGGCGAGTGTTGTATTACGGCACGTTTATAAATGATGTTATTCGTCCAACTACCATAATCGCTTTAACGTTTCTATTTAATGTTACACAATTCGTCGGTTGCGCGTGAAATGTCACTTGTCTTGAATGAAACTTTAAACGAATGAAACTTTAAGTTGAGGATATCGCATATGTAATTGAAAATATTTCTCGCCGACTGTTTCCCTTCTTCCTAGCAATTAACTGCTTTCCTATACAAAATACCAAAAAAAGACACTTGATAGCTGCGCTTTCCAATTTTGTGCAATCTTTTTTCGGAAGCAATTACAAGTGTAAGTAATTACGGTAATTACAGTAAGTAGAAAGTACCGTTAATGTCGCTAGACGAAAATGAAAACAAGTCTCACACCCATAAAAGAAAAATGTTGATAATATTGCTCGCCCTATTCCTTTTCTTATCCTTCCTAAAGTATTAATTCCTGCAATTTATATCGTTAATACGTTAAAAGTCTCATAAAATTGTACAATGGCCTTTCAATTATTCGAAGTAAGGCAGTTTACAGAATTCTTTAACACGCCGGAAACCCTTTTCACGTAAGATTAATTCCCTCCAAAACTTTCGTCCCCCGCAAGAAACGCAACGAAACGATTGTCTTTCAAGCAAACCTTTCTCGCAAGCGAGAAACCAAACGTCCATCGCGAGGAATCAAATTATAAATAACGTAACGGGTCACGGTGCATCGCCCATGGAGCTTTGTATTCCAGCCCATTCAAGCGCTCTCGAAGGAGTCACGTTTCTTTGTTCCGTCCGGGGGAAGAAGTTCGTTAAGAAAAATGTAACGGGGTAAATGAAAGGATTCGTATAGGAGCGACTGAATGAAAAGAACGGCGAGAGAATAATCCGCGGCTCCGCCGAGAATAGGTCGTCGTAATGCAATGGATCGAGCAACGCTGAAAGACGGGCAACTCGGAAACCCGTATGCGAGTTGCAACAATGAAAGTGCGACGCAACCGTTAGCGACAAAATGTCGTTGAAACACCGCCCCTCCATCTCGTTCGCGCGCTGACCAGGTGAAGTATAATTATCTCCCTCGGATAATCGGCCGCTAATGAATTCGACGGCCGACAATGAGCACCGTTCGCCGCTGCAACGCCGTTCTCGCAACGGCGGCACTCGGTCGGCGTGAGTACACGGGCGAAAAAAGGAAACGTGATGAACAAAGCGATTCGCCGAGAAAAACAGAGAGAAGCGGGAGAAAACTTGTTGCGCCGGCCGGCGTTACGGGTAAATTTATTTTCAAACACGGCGCGAAAGGTGCCGGGTACGCGTTCTTAAACGACGGTTCTAAAAGTTTGAAGTGTCGCCGGGTAAGGGGTTAATTTTCTTCGCGAGGAAAATGTTTACCTCGTGCGGCTAATTTCGCGCGCGAATTAAACACGCGAATTAAATTCTCCATCTCACCCTTCTTTGTCCTCGTCCCTGTCCGTCTCGTCTTTATTCTCCTCGTCCGCCATTCCCCGCCGTGCCTTCCTTCGCCAACGACGAAAGGGCTAGTCGATGAAAGTGTGGAACATCGGAGCGACGCCTCGGCGAACAATCCTTTCGCTCGCGATGTTATTAACTGATTGCGAACCGCGACGACGGAACAAGCGACAAAACAATGCCGGCGACCGGACTCACCATCAAATTTTGCACAACTGGCTCACTCGAAGTAGCCCAAGGCATCGTTAACTGTTACGGCTTCTGAAATCCCGCAAGCACCCAATTCTATTTTGTATAATGCCATAATGCCATTAGGTTTATCCTATATCGGTCAGTTTTCCACCTGCGGTGTGCTGCGGGGTGAGGCGTCCGAACGACGAAAATGAACAACGATCGGTCGTCGGTCAGATGGCAGGAATTGATGGAACGGATGTAACTATTTTCCGGCGCCATTGAACTGTTGCCGGGGGGAAAAACGAAACGGGGAAACTAGCCGCGAAAATAATTAGTACCTGGCAGAAATTATTGATGCTGCGACATTTGAGTCGTAGCAGCATCGAACGTACAGTGACCGATGCTAATCTTGGAATACAAGGAAGCTTTAGGAACGAGGCGATTTATCAAATTAACTGTCGGCGGGAAGTTCGAGCCTGAAGAAATGTTTCATCCGTCGAGGCTCGACAGTTATTCATCGATATGAAATTTCATTAACGTCAATTCGCAGCCAGAAAGAGAAATTGGTAGAAACGAAGAGGATCTGATCGGAGGACAGGCTTCCGTTAAAGTGAACTGACATTATAATCCCGCTCATACAGAATCGCTGAAGGGGACGCCTATCGAGCATCGCAATGCGCGTTACGTTTTGCAGAATTATTACACAAAAGTGGATTAGAATGCGTGGCCGAATAATCGATACAAGCTGATGCAAGTTTCCTCAAGACTCGTGGTCACCGAAGCTTCGGGTTCTTTTGAATCGTAATGGGATTACCGGAATTCAACGGTGAAATACCTTGAACCTTTTAACGCGCGGAACTTTTCGGAGCACGACATTGTTATTATTGGGATCCGCTAGATATGGCAGCTTTACGGAAATGCTACGGCGAGGACGCACTCTCGCTCAGATTTCCGATCCGACTCGAAGCGTAAAGGTTGTGTATTTCTAAATGATTACGTCGAGGTGCAGAACTGGCACGTGTACGAGAACCACGCAAACGACTTGTATTCGTATCGCAATTGCATTGTAACTACGCAACAGGAGTACAGAGGGCTGGATTTTTATCTCCCTCGCGAATACGATGAACCAGAGGTTCTCCTGGGAGAGAAGAGTTAATTTAATTTGTGAGCGCCGCGACGAACATATATTTTATTGTGACTCATTCGCGTACAATGATAGAGAAGATTTTATTGCTTTCGGAAATATAGATACTGATAGATAAATATAGATACTGGACTACAAATAATCAGATATACTAGGCAACACTGCCATGCGTACTTCTTCGTCGGAAAAGAATCCAATATTCTTGTCCGATTTTTCGTCCCCCTTTTGGTCATTACCTATCTGGATTTTTTATACAGCTTTTATTCTTTATAGCTCGATTTTTAGTTAGCCTTAATAATAGTTTGCACGGCCGCGTGTGGATTATGTAAATCGTGCTCCATTTTATGCTACGTTCAATTTGCATAGCAAAGGCGTTATAATGACAATACATAATACCTATAATTATAATAACATAATAAATACTTTGATTACGTCAAAGTCGAGTTAAAAGTATCGCATATAAAAACAAAACTGTGCCATTTAAATTACTACCACTTTCAGATTGATCGAAAAACTCTTATCACTAAGTAAGAGTCTTTAAGCTTTTTTAGTCAAGATCGTTTAATTCGTTCTTCGATACAAATAGATACCGGCGGCTATCTCTGATTCTTGGTTAAATTTTAATCCTTGTTTCGTAATTGAAATAATTAATATTAATCAGCGTTGCAGTTCATTTTCCACGAGTTCTGCTGGCACACCCAGATCGAGTTAGTTACCACGCCAGACATCCTTAGTTAAACCCCACGAAACCACCGAAAATGGGGGTAAGGCCAATTGAAACACCTACTGGCTAAGAGTTCTACTGACCTAAACTCGTCTAACCTCAGCCAGAACACCGTAGACTCGTTAAAAGTTTGTTAAAATCAATCAAGACCGTGCTGACTCGGTAGAAGTTCTATCGACCAACCTAGATCTAATCCACGCCTAACATGAACTCGCGAAAGATCTAACCCAGGCCATATTAACAATGTGTCACAGGAACACTTTCCAAGTTCCAGTGGCACACGTTGATTTGGTACGCGTCATGATGATTTGGAGAAGCTTGCGAGTATGTAATTACATTCTGGATGGATCCTGAATAATATACATACATAGTTCTCCGTAACATAGTCTCGTTTCGATAAATTGCAACTTACTTATATATAATTCTAGAACGAACTCGTATATTAATTCTAGAATTAAACGTTAAAATAATATTTAAAAAAATATCCTCCAATTACGCGCCGTAAATTTCGATTATTTCCAGTCTAATTAGCGGGGCACTGATTGAATGAATATACAATTGGATCGATATGGTCCATGAAATGTTTGTGCGAATTACACGAGAACCGACGGTAGGAGCTAGGTTTCGGTCAGGTGTACAAATCAACGTATCCTTCCGTGGGATACGTATTACGCTGAAAACCGTTCACCTGTATAAATTAATATGCGCGCAAATGCAAACTGTGCAAGTGTAAACAATTCCCCCGTATAAATGATGCGAAAACGATTGGTTGGAAACTTTAGTCATCCGGAGTCTTCCATCTAAATAGAAATCTGCTAGTGTTATCACTGCGACGATAAGGGTGCGTTTCTGTAAACGCGTATAAAGCCAAAAGGAGGATCTTCTATGCATAAGGACGCTATTCATTTCACTATTAGCAGCACGTGTGACACTTACTTACGCGGATGCACCTCGCTGACTTTGGCTTTATACATTCCCCAGGCGCAGCCTGTATCGTGCCTATTGTGAAGACGTAACGAAGCGTCGCCTGGCCGACTTCTGATGTTCCACCGGCAGCTGATGTATTCTTGTTTAATTTCCTGCGTGGAAAACAACGCCCCCCTGCTCCCATCAGTCTCATTTTCCACGGCCAACGATGCGAAAACGTCCTTTCAATAGATACTGCCGTAAAGGCGGATAAAGTGTTATTTGAATCATAGATAACGAAGGACAACAATGGATAATGATTAACTGATCACGATAAGACTCCATAGGTGTATAGATATAAATTCCACCTATAATAACAAACTGATAATAAGAATCGGGGAAAATTAAATACTGATTATTATATCTATTTTCTGATTAACGATAATGGCGACCTGCGCGTGATTTTATCGCGGCTGAATGAGTTGCGAATTATTCGACCATTCCTTTAAACGTTATAGTAATTTTGGGGATAATAATTACCTGCACGGTTTCCCATACAAAAATATAAATTCATTATTAGTGAGCATGTTTCCTAAAATTAATAACTTTCGATTCTTTTGTGTTACACATTTTTTGTAGACCGAATGAATTAATACGTATACCTTCGTGAGAACAGAATCGATGTAACAGTCCCGTTAATCAGATGCAACGTTCGCATTTGAGACCGCTAGCCATCCTTTGCTAACGCGAAACGCGTAGTAACAGGAAATACGTATTCATGGCTCTTATGCATTATTACGCAACAATCTGCAACCTATATGGGCCATCGTGGGCAATCTCGAATCGCTTCAATTGTGCGACGCTCTAACGCGCTGTAAACGTTTAATCCTTGCAGGTCAACATATTTTAGCGCACCGCGAAGGAAGAACAATCGCGGAACTGTTCGTGAGCTATATTTAAGCTCTCGTCAAATTTCATCGATCTCTAATACTGTAATCGAGGTGACTCCTCTTTTTATATCGTCTCGTTGCTTTGTATCGCATTTCGTTCATCGTACGTAGCTGGAATGTTCGTCACTCTACACGCGCACTACCTTAATTAATAGACGTCCGTTTCTAATTACTTAACTTGCTATTAAATAAATTCTTTATTCGAACATTTATAATTATTTAAAATATGCTGAATTCATGATACGATTTTCAGTATGCACTAGGATACTTATTCTTTTTAATATCGATTTTGTAATGTACGAAAAAAGATTCCTTCTTTGAAAAGTGTATAATAGTCGCACATCTTGGGTCAATATTCCTTACGCTCTTCCTTGGATTAAAAATTCTGTGAATGAAACAGTATCGAGGAATGGGGAGCAGGCCAAGCTTGAATGCGAAAATTGTGAGTATAAGAGCATTCTAAAGAATAATCTGCGATAAAAGCTTTCGTCTCGATCTGAATTGGAAAGGCAGAATAACACAAACTTCGATGCGAATTCATGTACACGCTGCACTTCTTACAGAAGGACACTGCTACTGGTAGTAGTTAGGTAAAGAAAGAAGTGGGGAACTAATCAAATTTATGCTGGAAAAGACAAATGAAAACTGAATTCGTGAGAAACAGTGAACAGAGTCTTTTTATTCAGACTTTACGTCGCATCAACATCGAGGTCATTAGCGACGAACTCCCTCCATGACTTTAGATTTTGCGGAAGAGGGTGGTTTCATTAAGGAATTCAATAGTGTTTCTTACATGCTTTTCAGACGCGAGGGCAGTTCTTCAGTTGATTTTAAATTTGAGACGCTGGGGGAAAGTTTTTTGGCAGTCATACAAAAAGTGGTGTACTGCGAGCGGGGCTTCACAACAAAGGGGAGGGTCAATCTTCTTTATGAGAAATTCATGTGTCATCTTGCAATTACCAGTTCTCAGGCTCAGAGAGAACGTGCAGATGTTATTCCATTCTTCTTTAACTTTTTCTTTATTGTAATGGGTAATTTCTTGAAGTGGTATGGGGGTTGGATATTGGTCGGTCTGGAGGGTGGCTGTTTCTTTGAACCACAAATCAGCTTGTCCGTGGTGAACAGTTTTGTTTAGAATACAAATATGCAATATAAGGAACCAATTGAACATTCGTACGTAATTTAAAATGTATGATAAATGTGTGGAAATATTTGTACGAGCATAAGTGTAATTTCTATAAGTACATTTCTCAATGTACATTTGTTAAAATACTCTAATTCTGAAGCATTTAGAATTATTGCTGCTTCTAATTAGGCAAATGGGATTCATAAGAAATCAGCCTGCACAGGCGACTGTGCAATTGTAATAATTGCTTGAAATGAAAACATGACCTTCTCCTTATTACAGCATAAGCTCTTTGAGTCGTCTGCCAAGCATTACATGCGTATCTCCTAAGCTGAATTGCATGCAATAAATGCACGTGCCAATAACGAATGTGTAAAATCCAAAATATTAAAATTAATCTCGAATATTATGTGCTTGAAAATCTAGTTGTATAATTGTTAAATATTTAAAATAAGGAGCTAGTCATATGTCTCAATAAACTCATCTATCTAGTTCCATGTTAATTGATTAAACTAGCATTCGTTAACAACAATTCGATCATTATTTCCATATGGTAAATACTGAAAAACATTGGTGAAAAAACTCCAAAATCATATTGCATAAGGTACTTGCTATACACACGAAGTAAACGAAGAGTGAACAAAAAGATAAAGTCACGCTGGGAAATATACCTTTCTTCGTATTTCTATCTTAGTGTAGTCACATGTAGCTTACTTATTCCCAGAAATATGTTTTTGCCCAATTGCCACACCTGTTTGCGTACTTCGTTTCACAGAAAGTTGTTATACTTGACATTTCTATGAATGATAAGAAGTCATCGTCCTACGGTGCATACATGTTGTCGTTTTCGCGGTCTGGATATTCGAGTAAAAGTACAACGCTAACGGAGAAACGTAAAAACGTCTCAGGCTCGTCATTGCTGTCTTATCCGCGTCACGCCACCAATTATTCTCACGTTTCCCTATGCCCGATCTCGTAATCGTCCTTATCGCGTGTCCCCCTCGTTATCGGGAAATCGCGAATTAGCACGAACCGCTACGAAGCCGTTGTCGGTCGTGTCTCTCTCTCGAGAGAAATCGTCAATTTCCGTCGAGTTCCGTGCCCGCGCACGAGGCGTCGCGTCGGCTTTCCGGCATCGCGAAACGAAACTTCAAACACACGTCTAACGTCGCGAGGACAACACGCCGTGGTGGGACGCGTTGTTTTCGACGCCGACAATCTGTCACTCGTTTGTCCCGAGCGAACAACTCGTGCCGTTCGTCACGGTCAACCCAGAACTCACCTCATCGAGAATGGTTTCCCCGTGGCCAAGCCGCGCTGCAGTCACCTCCTCATCCTTCCTCTCTTCTTCTCTTTGATCGCCAACATTTTAACCATGTGCACGCGACCGTGTCCGTTCTCTGCAACTATCACCGCCATGACACCCGATTCCCCGTTCCCGCGCTAGGCGACTCCGAAACGAACATTTCACGTTTTTCCACTAACGCGCGCGCTGCTTCCGGCGGGATCGTTTTGGCAACCGGCAACAGGTCGCGGCAGTCGCTGCTCCGTGACACGCGTCGTCCCGTGTTATTGTTTATTGTTCGATTGCGAGACGGTCGCGGCGTTGACAGCGTTGGTCTCGCGGCCCACGATTACTCTATTTCGGTCCCCGCAGGTAGGAGTGGAGGGACAGCGCAGTCTGGCTCGGACGAATGCTTGGCGACACTATTGCGCGAAGCTAAAGAGCGGCCACTCCGCCGGCTGGAAGAGAGAAGAAGAGGGACAGAAAGTGAGGATGGTCAGAAACAGCGAAAGAGCGGACGTAAAAGAGAGGAGAAATACGAGACCCGAGCAAGAGGGTACCATTATAAATAGTCGCGGCAGCTAGGGATAGGAGTGATGCCCTTGCGTCCGTTGGGTGGGACAGCTGTACGGACGAACAGTTCGATTTCTTAATAATGTGATCGTCCCTCTTGTTCTTTAATCGCAACTCGACGCGAAGATCGCGCAACGATGCAAGTCGGTGAACGCGAACGGAAGGCAACGGTAATGTGCTGTCTGGCCGTTTGTTTGCAATTGCGCAAGGCTGGTTCGCTCCCATCACTTTCGACCGGGTTGGCTAAAAAGAGACAATGTAAAAAGGGAAAGGGAGACGGGAAATGTCGACGGAAGTATGTACGTGAGATGAAAAGAGATGGGAACGGAAAATGGCTTCTCGTTCGCTCCACCTCTCGTGCTTTGCGTCATCGTCCCGTCACTGTAGTCTGCCTTGAATTTTAACGTCAGCGGGCCTAACATAAATTTCCATGATTTTTGATGAACCACCACGCGAAAGATGTTAGTCAAAGGAAGCGTGCACGGAGGGACACGTGAACGCAATTAACAAATTTGTTAATCGACATTAGAATCAGCGTCGACAGCAAAGAAATTTCGATGAATATGCCTGTGCAACGCCGTGTCTACAAACAATGTACTCCACATTAATCATTAGCTTTCCGTTTATTTGGACAACAAAACACATTATTTTTCAACATCTTAGGATGCAAATTACCAATTACCTTAAAGCAAGAGTCCGGGACAGTGCATTTCCAAAACGTTTTCAAATCTTGAATCGATTACGCCGGTTACAGCTACATAATTCCCCAATCACACAGATTTTCCATCGAAATATTTCTTATCAGGATGAAATATTCCGGGATACGAAAATTCACACAACAGCTATCGTCACACGCATATTCCGTATTGCCTATTTTAAGGAGCGGCGATTGCTGCCAACACCTCGTCGCCTCGTACCTGTTTAGAAGTTTTGGCGCGAGTCCGAATTGCTCTGACGATTACAGGGTACTTTTGTAGGGATCCCAAATATCCATTGATGCGTCCTCGTTTCACTTTTGACTCGAACGACGAGATACGTTTGTAATTAGTTTAACGCGATATTAGGAGTATCGTTGAAAATATATATAATTCATAAATAGCTTATAAGTTATGTTAATTGTATCCGCCAAGAGTATCGCACTTCTAATAAGGTTGAAGTTCGAAAAAATGTCAAGCAATGATTCTAGAAACAGATTGTCTAACAAACAAACAAAATCTGCTACTACAACGACTTTTACAAAGAAACCATCTCTCAAATTTCATCAGTATTCTAGTGCCACAACGTAGGAAAGGTTAAGCTAGTGGAATGCAAAGGTGCCGACAAAAGTTTCTTGACCCCCGCGGTCGAGCAGGAACATTAAAGGGGATATTCCTTTCGTGCCACGAATCGCACAGATTGTTACATACCATTCTACAAATTTTCGCGAGATTCCCGAGTTTATTTCAATTAATGAACGTTGCCAGCGGAATTATGAGAAAGTGAAGTGACGATCAGCGCGGTGATGTTGAGTCGAATAAAAACACGATGGAAGCCTTGATACGGATTCTGTTCTCTCCGTAGATCGCGATTCACAGACGTGATTACAAGTTCGTGTACGTAAGAAATTAAATCGCCTCCTCCTAGGGTGGGGATGATTCCATGCCGGAAATCTTATACGATAAATCGTTCCATTTATTTTAATGTGTGTGCGTGTATTTTGTACAATATAATAATAATAATTGTAGTAGCAATAGAAGTAGTAGAGTAATAGTAGTAGAAGTAGTAGTGGTAGCACAGTCGACAAGTAGTAACAGCGTGTTTTATCTCACCGGGACCCTCGCCATTATAAGCTATGTTCTTCGCGGAGAAATATGACGCCCTCGTGAGTCGCCTTACGCAATCGTTCCAGGTGGGAATGAAGAATCACCTATAACGACGGGATTCTGGGACAATGGCACGTCATTGTTGCCTCTATCGCCGCCACGACTATATTGTTCGATGGTCGAAGGTTGTTTCGTGATTGTTTGATGATCGATCGATTGAATCTGCGGTTAGGTGCCGATTTTCCACAAGAGGCGTTTTATTCTTCTTCTTCCTCTTCTTCCTCCTCCTCCTCTTCCTCCTCTTCCTCCTCCTCTTCCTCCTCCTCTTCCTCCTCTTCCTCCTCTTCACCTTCGCCGTCCTTCTTGTCACCACCCTCTTCCTCTTCCTCCTCCTCCTCCTCCTCTTCTTCCTCTTCTTCCTCCTCGAATTGTGGCTCCTCGAGTTCTTCATCTTCAGCCGCAGCCTTCACATCTTCTTCGCCCTCCGGGGATTCGGGGTCTCCTGGCTTCTTGCCTGGCCTCTCTCCGAACCATTTCGGCAACTTCGCTGTATTTTTTCAAGGGAGACAAAGTTATTACACAATTGACGATACTCGATTTGTGGCGAGAGCCTTCGTGGATACATCCCGTTCGACGGCGGCGAATACGCGAATGACGGAAACGAAATCGCGAGAGTAATCCAGAAACCAGGAATTATGGATATTTTATCCCATTTTTACTGAAACGTTTTTCTCTCGCTTTTCGCCGAACGAGACTGCTCCACGCGGTCGAAGTATACTTCTCTCCGTGGCCGTGTATAGTTTGGCCCAGTTTTCGGAAAACATTCCGACTGCTCAGGTTTCAAGACCGGAGTCTCGAGCAAACGCACACGATAACATAAACTCGTGTGGAACAGCGCAATGCTTTTTACTTGTTGCGACGGTGCAGCGTGACTTATGTCTAACATCGTTGAATAACGAATACAACAATTCTTCGGCTTCAGAAAACCCGTCAGAATGTTACTATGCCCAAACCTAACCCATCAGACTACTACTAGACCCATTTGTTTCTAGATATGTCACGATGCATTATTAAATATCAGAATATCATTTCGTAATGCGTTTGCTCGGAAGTGATTTTATAATACGCACCCTTTTGACGGCCGAGGAATTGTTCCTTCTGTTGAGTCCATTGCTTCTCTACGGACTCCTTCAGCTGTTCGGTCAGACCCTGCAACACCAATGGACAAAATGGCATGCTAGGATACATTGTCACACGTGGGGCACCCGCCTGGGCCAATTCCTCGGTTCCCGAGGTATTGCCGTATAAATCTCTCCATGGCGAGCTTGGGGGCTTGATAAGTAGGAGTACGAAACTAACTAGTCCTGGTACTATGTTCCTCTGGACTATTATATGTTCCCGGCTATTTAATACATGTATGCAAATTCGATTTCGACATTAAAGGGACGACGACGACGTTCAACAAAGTACATAACACAAATTCCTGTGCTTCCTTGTTATACCTTCAGTTAGTCACTTGACAACAATATCAGATTGTGATGACCGTTTGGTGAAAGTGTTTAAAGGGTGGATAAATTGTATCGATCAATATGTATAGACGATACGCGTAACACTTGTGGCATGTGTATATCTATATTATACGAACAAGAACTGGAATCGCAGAACATTTTGCTCGTTTTGCGCTGTCTAGTATCCTACGTCGTTTGAAGAAATATTCGAAGAAAGTGTTGTTTCATTTTAGAATTATCCTGAGATATCGAACTATGTAATCGGTGCATTTGTAAATTACATCTCGTGTATCGTGTCTATCTCGCGGTTGGGGTAAATTCTCCCGAATGTTCGCGGTAAAGTTCACTTGTTCGTGATCATTGTGTTTATGGTTGCTTCGCCAATTCGTTACCTGGCGGTGTAATGAAACACAATCAATGACAGGGAAGGCGTGAGTACTGTGCTTCGTGAAACGGCACAGCAATGCATTCCAACACATTCAATGGCTTTTCGCGCTCCAGATTGACTATTTAGTAGTTGGAGATCCAGTGCGAATTAGAAATACGATCGACGCAACGATATTCGGGCAAAAGGGGCGGGGGGGGGGGGGGGGGGCACAGGGGTAAACCAACAATGCAAGCAAAGGGGTTGATTCACTAGTATCAGAGCTCGGGGGGACTCACTTTTGTTGCGCTTCATGAACTGTTCTGTTTTCTGTTTCCATAATTTCTCGCTGGACTCCGCTAAAAGCGTGTCGTAGCCCTGCGATTCAATCGACAATTTCTCACTATTCGTTTCTCGCAGCGATTATTTCCTATTTAATACATCTTCTAACGTGCTACGTCGCTTATTCTTTGCCTCTTGTAATATTCGTTGTTCTCTTTTCAACGGTATAACGTCATCACGATGAAATCTTTGTTTCTTTACGTACGTTCGTCAATTTTGAGGACACAGTGATATTTTTTTATCGCGATTCGGGGGTCTCGATTGGCCAGATTGTTTTATATCGATATCAAATTACTGGGTCGGCTGAACATTCGAAGAATCGGCGACTGATCGAATTAACTAGCAGCATACTTACACCCTCGAAGAGTTTCTTCTTGTCGTCGTAAGACCTGGTGTCCACGCGACGTTCGTACTTGGAGGCGACTTGGATCTTGGGCTGCACAAAGAAGATAATTGTATAGTAGTCGCAGAGTAGCTCGCTTATTTTATATCTCGTTTGATCTCATCGATATACACTTACGGGGTATTTGCCGGTAAGAGCTTCGGGATCAAGACCTTTCTTCAAAGCCTTGTGCCTCAACTGTTGCTTCTGACGTTCCTTTAATTCTTTAAGCTACAAGGGAACGAAGAAAATTATCCAAACGTTGTGCAAAAGTACTGCGAAATTTCGATATTCACTTTCAAAGTGTACTAACGTCATAGTCCTGGCGTTTCTGTCGCTCTTCAAGATCGTATTTCTCGGTTTCCAGCTTGACTATGGTCTCCCAAAGGTCGTTGGCCTTGTATCGGAGCTTCTCAATAGACAGATTATCGATTTCCAAAGGTTTGATGCGAATGCTCAACGAGATTTTCTTCTCCTCCTCCAGCTGTTCTTTCGTCTTATTGCGCTCCAATTGCGCTGACGTGAGCTGGCCCTGTATCGAACACGAGGACACATTAATATACCCGGGGAACAGGGCCGTAACGTTTCGCGACACGTTTCATTTCTCTCCCTATGAAATTCATACGTACTCCAAGATCTTTCCTGGTGATGGTGAAGTTCGGGCCCTTCTTGCTTTGATCCTTCATCGCTTGCATCATAGCCTGGCGTTTCTTTTCTGACTCCTCGAGGCGCCTGGATGAAAGAAAATTGTTGAGAAAGACCGATCTCTACTGTACGTACAAAGCAAACGTAGCCAAAGGCAACCTCACCTTCTCTTTTCCTCTATATCACGTTGTTTCTTCTCCTCTGTGAATTCATAAAAGTGTCAGTAAACCTTCGCAAACGGGACCGAATGAAATTTCCAAACAATACCGGGGAAATAAGCTTACCGATTTCGCGTTGGCGGCGTTCTTCCTCCTCCTTCTTTTTCTGGGCCAATCTCTTCTCCTCGTCCGCGCGGGTGATCTTGCGCTTCGCTTGCTTCTCCTGTAAAAAGTGCATGGCGAGCAATGAGAATCGATGAAAAATGGATGCACGGTATCGCGACGGGACCGGTGCAGCGTACGTGTATGCACAAGGAGAATAAGAAAGGACCTCAAAGTCACTTTATGGAGCACAAACCTTCAATCTCTTCAGATCTTCCTCCTCCTTGGATCTCTGCTTTCGCCATTCTGCAATGTATTCCTTGAGCTGCTCGTCCAAGTCGCTTCTCTTCTGTTCCTGCCTCTGTGCAGCCCGGGAAAAACGACAGGATGTAAATACGCGAAGTCGGTAAATCTGTCGGATATATCGTATCTACGAGATCACGGGGATTCTTCTCACCTTCATAAACTCGATATTCTCCCCAGAGTCCCTGATGTAGGCCGGAGCGAAAACAAAAGTAACTCTCTTTAGTTCCAGTCTCTCGTCCTCTAAGAGATCTCGCAAGATCTTCCAGAACTCCTTACGCCACTCTCACGTTCTACTTTCCATTATTTATCACGCTTCACCCATTCTTTCTCGTGGCGAATAATTTTCGTTCCTTTTATTCGCTTTACTCTCTTTTTATTAATTTCTTTCTTGCTTGTTCGTTTATCCTTTATTTATATCGTTTCTCTTGTCACACGCACACTACGGCCAGACAAACGGACAGTCGCACACGCAAACGGACAGATTGACGGACAGGCGGGCAGACAGAGAGAAAGTTGTATGTACAAGCGTGTAGAGAGAAACGAGAATTAGGTGCACGATTCGAGAAATTGTAGCAGCTTTAGGGGATTGAAAGGTGAACGGGACGATAATGATTTTATAGGGGTCGGATGAGACCGACAAGTTTCTGGTCGAAAGAGACTCCGTTGGACTCTCGACGGACACGGTATTGGAAAGTTGTTGGAGGATTTCATCGGAGACTTACGCGATCTGTTGAACGTAAATTCTGTTTCAAGTAAAAGGTACGCGACGATAAAACGAGAACTTCGCACGAATTAGCAGATGGCTTATCGAATCGCGTTCTTCAATGTTTAAACGTACCAAAGTGGAATATTCGAACAAGCGTCCCGTATATATCGAAGCGAGCAGCTAATGGGGCAGTATTTCGTTCCGAAAAATCGATATTCTGGACGAGAATAGGTAGCGCCAAAGTGTTCGTTTATTATGGAAACTTGGAGGCATTTCAAAATTTCAGATATTCTCGAATATGAAGGTACTCCACCGTCGTTTAAATTACATCGCGTGGATCGAGTCCAGGATCACTTTAAAACGAGGGAAGGATCTCTAATTTTAATGATGACTTAACGTCGCGACGGAAAATAGATGGCTGCTCGGTTTTTGGACACGGGGGACGAGGGGAAAGCACAGGATGAGTTCGTTTAGTTTTCTTTTTAGCTGAAAAAAGTAACTCGAAGCCGATCGAGAACAAGCGATTAGGCATTTTTTTTACAGAAAGCAATTTAGCAGGTTCGAAGAAAAAACTGTGACAGATCTGAACAGCGTACAACAAGAACAAGGTTGCTTCTATTTAAATAAACAATCTCAACGATAAGGTAGTAAATCGTCTGATGCTAAGTTATTTGTGTAATATCGACATATTTATATATATATATATATATTTGTAAAACTGTTTGCAAAAATGAAGTGGAAGTTAAATCATTGGAACAGCAATGAGCAATGAGGTTGAAGGCACTGTCTATCATTTTCACAACGATCTCTATGACATAATGGTATTCCTCCGTTTCATTGCGAGAAGCATGATACTCCATAAAGCCACAAAGACGATGATAAAGGATAATTGGGAAAGAATTGGAGCGCAGAGATCTACCACTCACTCTTCTTCTCGTCAGACATTTTCTTCTTCTTTCCCAACTCGAATGCAAGCGACACACACAATCGCCGTCGTTATCAGCGTCAACATTGTCGTCATTCTTATTATCAATTATTATCCACAACGCCGTAAAAAGCCACAGTCGAAAGCCGAGGGAGCTGGCCAATTTGCATGATAAACGAGGCACCGACGATCATATCATCTTGGAAGGCCACTGAATCTTCGTGAAATAATACGCCGACATTTTCAAATTTAATTCGGTCCAACGGTAAAATTCAAGCTTCGCGCGCTTGAACGTCTTGTTAACGTCAAATGATCCACGTAAACCGTATTGAAACGCGCGAAATTTACGAAAATCGGACCGACCGACTGGGATCGTTTCCAAATTTTCCTCCCGGTCTGTTTTATCCGCGACCCTTACGACAATATTCTAAACAACGTCCTGCATTGTTGGCAACGTGCAGCTACGTTGCGCAATCGTTTCATGGGGCAATCGGGTGAATTATGTGAAACGAGACACCTGTGCGCGTCCCTCATTAAACGCCAATTCACACGAAAATTCAGCGACCCGCCGAAAACTTTGGCCGATAGTTTCTGCGTTCATTGCTGCGGGTCGATCGATTATGGTGCAACGTTTCAACGTAATTAACATGAACGTGACAAATAGTTGGCGGGAAGGTAAGACGGGGCACCAAAACTGGCAGAAACCAAAACAAACGACTCCCATGGGAACGCGGGATGTAAAAAAAAAAAAAAACGAAACACGACATCAAGTTTGTTGGCTTTAAAACGAGATCATACGAGACAAACTGCTGGTGGACTCGTGAACACGTATCCATATATAGGACGCACGTGTGCGCGTAACAGTCACACGGGGATTATGTACAGAGCCGTTAATTCGTGATTAATCAAGAGTATGTAGAGACAAAAAGAAAAAACACGAGATGGGGTGAAAGAGACAGATAGAGAAAGAGACATGAGCTTTGGGGTCGGGGTTGTTGCTTCGAACACTGATCACCAATTATTAGACCATTCCTTGGCGGGATCGAGACTTCGCGTTACATCCGCGTACAATTAAACAATATTCTGGAATTTTTCGGGGGGGCGTGTCGGGCGAACATCGTGAGACATATAGCACAAGGTATTTCTCAGGGAAAACGAGTATCGCGAACAAAAGAACTACACTGGCCAAGCACTGTGGACATACAAGGTAAACGTGTAACGAACGGGTGTAAACGTTTCTGTACTGAAAAGAGACAAATATTATACGAATGTCCGTGGTTTAATTAAGTCTGGCCAAGCCGGACAATTGCTATGCTTCTCCACCGAGCGGTTTGTCCATTAATTAAATTGCATCACTTCGGAACGTGGTACATTTCGAACAGACACCGCAGCTTCAGTATAAGAATAAACCGCATTACGTTATCGTACACATATTTATGAAACGTTGGCAATCGTCCAGCCGACACAAGTTATATTAGTTGCACGCGGCCCTTACGCAACACCGCCGTCGCGGTGATACGGTCAAAAGCCTGAAAACATTTCGATTAAACAACCTGCGCGTTGTATATAGGAATATATACGGTCTGATTGCATCGAAACGTTGCCACGGTCAAGAGCCTCGGCGTCGTCGTACGTCACGATCTATGCTTCGTACTTTTCTTACAAAAAAAAAAAAAAAAAACGAAAACGCAATTCCCTTCGAACACCATGAACGCCCCATTTGCAAATGCTCGACGATTGGTATCACCGAAGTTATAGGGTGGGATTGCTCGAAAGGTTCATCGCGCTGGAAATCTCCACGGATGAAATATATGTACAATCGATTGTTTTATCGTCGGGAGTCTCGTCCCCGCCAAAAATTCGATAATAAGCTCGGACTAGAAAGAGCTGGGGGCTTTGTGAGAGCGGCCGAAGAACAAAGAAAGTATTATTGACGTGTAATAAACAACCTCGAGATTCAACTTACTTTTGGGACGCCCTACCCCTACAAAAAAAGAAAGGAAAGGTACATTAATAACAGTGGTAATCGTTCGTGCTTCTTTTAACGTGGAACTGGCGGAAAGCCGTACAAAATGTGTTCACCGGGGCTTTACGTATTACGTTTCACTCGAGTCTTTTTTTTTTCTTTTTTTGTTTTTCGCTACTAATTCCGATTCCGTCAAGCCCTGAGATCCGATCGAGCAAAAAACGACGTCGTTAAAATTGACGACAGCCTGCCGCGTTCCTCCACTTTTATTCCCCTCGATTTCTGTACGTTTTTTTCTCTTCTTTTTTTTTTTTATTTCTTTTTCATTGCGACAAGAGTCGCTAGGAAAGTTTCACACTCGCCGGGCGAAACGGCTGGCGGGAATCGATTCGCTCGTTTCACGAGCATCTTCATCTGATTTTCACGAACGACGTAAAAGGGTAGAACAGGCAGCCCACCGTCTCTTTTATCCCGACAGAATCTTTTTGCGCAAGAATCTTTGGTGTGCTTGTGTGACGTTTGTTTTTCTTTTTTCTATTTTTTGTTGTATTTCTTTTTTTTCGTCGCGAAAACCTCTCCATAGGATAGACCGCGAGAACAGGACGACAATAATTATGCGACAGAAGTAATGCGCAGAAAGATAAAAGTGAGTTAGGTGTGGTGTGGGCGCGACGAGCGACTTCTCCCTCGTTCGATAGTGCTTGAAAAGTGAAACTTTCGATTGGCCGTTAATGCGGTTGCCAGACTAATGGAAAACCGATGAAAACTTTTCGAACGGTCTCGCTTGTCGAACAGGTGATTCCCCGATGTCCGATCCATCAATGGATTTCGAGACGATAATGAATGTAAATGACGAATGGGGAGAGAATTTATTTAAATTCGTTCGCTCAACAAATGCCTCGCGAAGAATAACGCGTGGAACAATAAAGAAACTCTTGATCCTCTTTACAATTTCAAATGTCGGATTGCATTAATGACTGAAAAGGACTGGTCAAGAGTACTTGCGAATTCGACTGACTGTGTCACAGGGGTCGGCAAGTTTTTCACCGTTCAAACACTTATGCACCGTAGAAACGCGTGTCAAAGAGTTCCTGTTCGCGAGACGACCAAAAATCACGCTGACTAGAGTACCTGAGACGTAAGTATGTACACGTGTATCGGACAGGACAAGGCGACGGCGATAGACATACTTGTTTCAACCATCGACACAAGAACAGCGACACAGCATCAAAGACAATACGTTGAAGATAGCGGAAGGACCAAACAATAAAGAACAGTGACGCCAAAGAGACACAGAGAAGAAAAAAAAAAGTAGGAGAGAAATCAAAAAGAGAGAAAAAAAGAACGGGATATGAAAAAAATAAAAATTATAGCCCCTGTCATTTCCATTCGTTTCTCGTCAACGATTTTGGACGATAGCTACATCGACGGTTACATCCCCGGTAGCGGTGGAGAAAATTGAAGATCAAAAGCAAACTAATGAAAAAGGAAAATGGAGTGACGTGCCAGGCTTTGTCGAATGTCGGCCACCATTTTTAGAAAAAAATGCCTGGAGGGCTAGAAACATTGCGCAGGTGCAGAGCGTAAAAATGCAACTTCGGCATGTGTGTATGCGTGTGCACGGGGCCGTAGCGATCTACGAACAATAATTTTAAGTGCTGGAACGAAAAAAGGGAGAAAAATAAAAAAATAAAAAACGGGACGACACCAGCGGATTTCCAGCTGGCAATGTTCAAAGTAGCGGAGGTGATTTTTCACCGTCACCGCGACGTACCGTTGTGCGGGCAAAGTTATCGGATTATTTCTAACGTTTAACTCGAAAGTTCCATCTAGGGGGCGGAGGAAAGGATTCGCGCGATTTCTCGGTGAAATTAAAAAGCCGCGGGAGAACGAGAACGCAAAAAAAGAAAAAAAGAAGCGACGCTAAAAGAAGGGGAAAAAAAAGTGTATTAAAAAAGTGGCAGAACGAGAAGCGTCGTGGATCGAATGAAACTCGCTTCAAGATGAATTCGAAATGATTCTTTCGCGTGGAAAGTCCGGGTAAGGGGGGAGGGTTGTAATCGAGACGAGTCGTCGAGGAAAAATCTGTTTCCTTCGTGAGACTCGTCGGATATTAATCGCCTCTGTGTGCAGTGAAAAAGGAGACGGGGACGGAAACGAATTATGAAGAAAGTGGAGATGAATTCTCGAAAAGATCTGTGCGTTGCAAAAAAAAAAAAAAAGATCGTTCGTTGTTGCACTGGCGACGTAACGAAAAAACAAAAAACAGAAATCGCATTCGGTTGATTTCCGCCGTGGTGAATGTATCGTGTTAAAGAAAGAAAAAAAAAAGTACATCGACGTGACAAGAAGAAGCATAAGAATGTATATAGAAAATAGAAACAGACTAGCGACGGCTGGCTGCGACAATGTTCTATCTACAGAAAGAAAAATAACATTACGCAGAAACGTATGAGCGAATTAGCAGACGAACAGATATATTGAACCGATACAATACAACAGCCACAACAACAGCAGCAATAATTACGGTTAGACGATTAACAGAGAGAAAGTGAAGTACAGAAAATGTGAAGGATAGTAGAGAGAGATAGTAGAAGAAGAGAGAAAGAGAAAACGAGAAGTGAACATTGCTAGTATAGCTGCCTGTACAAGATATAGGCGATTTTTTTTTTTTTTTTTTTTTTTTTTACAATTGCTAATCAGAAAACTTACTCGATCTTCCTTTCCGGTTGCCTTTGATTTTTCGATTTTTCAATTCGCGCCGCGTTGGTCGTTCGTTCGATGATGATTGGTGGTTTGATTCATTGGTTGGTTGGTTTTTGTGTATTGTGTGTGGAGATTCAGGCGAAGGGACGGATAGATATAGATAGATTGTTGAAAAAAAAAACAGAGAGAAAAAACGAAGATCATAAACCAAATTCAATGAAAATTGCATCCGGTTTGACTCTATTATGAGGTAAACGGGCAAATCGGATACTGGCAATTATCCTTGTTATTTCCCTAGATCGTGCTCCCTTTCGTCGCGAAAGAGAAGGAATTGAAAACGTCGAGAAACATTCGTCGCGTCGAACAATAGAAAACTTTATTCCGAACGGCTCGTTTGTTCCTCTTTAAGTCTGTCCGCGGCGGTGATATTTTTCGCGTCGCTTTCCATTCCCCTCGAAACGATTCAATATTTCTCCTCCGCGCGGCCGAAATTATTACAGCGGAGAGACAGTGGACGCCGCGGGAAGAAAACTGTTGAATCGCGTTCCGTGTTTGCGCAAACGAATGGCACCGTTAACGGACGAAAAATTGTTGCGCGGATTGTAAATCGCGATTTCACGTCGCGACGTATCCCCGAATAGAATGACGAATATCTATCGGTTCGTGGTGTGCCGTCGTTGAATTTAATATACGATTTGAGGCTTAAAGATACAGCGCCATTCGTCTGCTCTATTTTCGCGAGGGAAGCACGATTGGTCTAATTTTAAACAATAGTTCAAGAGAGATCGCTCTAAGGCTCGAACGGAATTTTTCGGGACGGCTTTAGCTTTCGAAAATTCTTTTCCTACGCGGCGCGTGACATCTCGATCGAAGTTCTCAATTGAATTCATTTATTTCGTTATTGCAATTCCGTATGTCAATGCGTTGCTTTGAATATCACGAACGATCTTAATATCGATGAAACGCGTGCGCGGCGTTTGAAAAAGTTGATTCTAATCGTACAGTAATCGCGATCGTTTGTAAATTGCCTCGGACGGGTGAAAAATTGTTTGCCGTTTTAAAGTCGTGTCAACTGGTATCCAAGGCTGCGCGATACCAGCGCCAGCGGACCGTCCTATTTTTGTAAAAAGAAACATTACCTGGTCTAATTCGAACGGTGTAGCTAGGGAGTGTAATGCCTAATGTTTCGAATTGCTGGCGTGCGTGTAGCTGCTGATCACAAAGTTGCACAAGTTTTGTAACGCGAGAAACCATTATTTGTGTCAATGACGTTGAACGTAACAATAGCATCGATATAGATATCGCGAAAAGTTGCATCGCTATTGCAATTAATAGTTTCGAGCTATCCCTTTCACGGATCCGGCTGCCGCATAACCCGCGACTCGCCTCGTAATTAGAAAACCGGCGCTCACGAATCTCACCGTTTCCGAATGATGATAATTCATTCGACTCGAATTGATCGCGCAGAACGATCTCTCCAGAACCGTGTAAACTGATATCGGGAATATGAAAACAAAAATAACCCAATCTATAGAACAAAAGCGACGATCGTCACGTAGAAATGAAATGATCACGTCTCGAAGAATGCTATTCGGATCATTAGGAGCAGTCGCTCCGTACTAAGGGAGACGAAAGTCTAAAATCGAGATCAGAAAACGACAACTAAAAAGATTCCCCGGTGACTGCCCAGCGGTAGCAGACACCTAAACGTAGACACGCATCTGGAACTTACTTCCTGGAATGAGAAAACGAGAGAACGTGAACGTTAGAGGTATTTTCGGAACGATGTCGAGGGATTAAGGAGTTACCAGCAACACTTACGTCTCCTCGACCACCTCCTCCTCGCTGCTGCAAAACAGAAAATGGAAAACAAAGATATGTTAGTGAACGGCTACAGGTAGATGTGCGGGGCTATTAAACGGTTGTGAAACGAAAGAATGTGCAAGAAAATATACGGGTCCTTAGGGGGGGGGGCATGAAAGTAGGGGTTCGTTGGGCTTTTTTCATTCAAACGCGTACTAAAAATGTTTATCCATCGTAACTTCCGATTCGCCGAGCTAAATGTATACCGTCGGACGGCACTTAAACGCGTGGACAGACAGAAATCTAATACCCGCAAGCTGAGGCAATTTATTAGGACGGTTTTTGGACGCGTCTGTCCACCCCCATTGAATATAGATCCACGTCGATCCAACCGAATGACTCATCGTCCCGTACGTACGATCTCTATTCGAAATTCCTCGTTTCAAAAATAAACTGAAACACCGTCTACACCGACCATGAGCCCGTTTCCCGTATAAACCCGTCGCAGTACTCGGGCCCGAACGGTCCGTTGAACAACGTCCGTGTCATATTTGTACGTCGCGCGGAACAGAACCGACGAAAGGATGAAACATTTTTAGCCGGCGATATGATTTATAGGGTGACGTGCAACGATTATCATTTTGGTTCAACACAGAGACACGTATGAGCCGGGGGTGGTGGGGGGGGGGGTGGTTCACTTTCACAACAAATCTGAACGGGGGTTGGGGCTACAGGGGTGCAATATCGAGAACCACTTATCGAACAACGAGGTGGACACATATCACGAACAGATATTTCGTCTTACGTGGAGGCGATTCGTTTTCTTGGATATTGTTCGTACAGTGACAACGATCAACATTGAGGGGCGAAGGGGGGGTCTCGACAGTCTTCGACTTATGTAGCAACCTGACAGAGTCGCGTCGAGAATTTGTGACTAGAATTCAGTGACTCTCGACCCTGTAAATCGGCACTAAGAAGTACTGAGCGTGATCTATCGACGACACGTTACCGTGACGCGCTCCGATGCTCCATTTCTTAACTTAGAATTACACACGTCCGTACTATCCTCGGCATTCCCCGCTATTCGAGAACTCGTACGAGCCCCGATTTCATGGATATTCGAACGACGTCGCTGGTTATTTTTCACCCACCGTCTTCGGATGCACGTGCATCGTTCTTGCGTAACTTTTCCGCACGGCGATTCGACCGACGTGTTCCGTTCATTCATCGACATCCATTTCGGGCATGCACTCGTTGTTCTATCGCAACAGTGGATATTGTCACGCGAGACTCGTTACAATTCGACGGGAACATTGAATTGCAGCGGCGAGAGAACGGGCGCGGGAATGCCGAGACTGGATTGAATAGTTCCCTCGCGATATTGAATGAAAATTGTATACTTACGAGTATTGCTCCTCGTCGTCAGACATGTTTGCTGGTGGTTACGGCGCTGCAACACACAAACAAACCACCGATTAACGCGACGTATTCTTGTGGCCGATCTCGTTTGGCCTAATCCACGTTACTCGGGTCTCGAACGCGATTTCTCACACCGGCGGACAGAAGGACCGATCGACAGGTCCGGCTCAAAGTTCCATCTTCGATTTTTCCCGGCGGTACGATCTAAAAGAGCTGCGTTCACACTTAGACGAGGCGACAAAGGAATGACGGCCTCGTGTCTGCGTGGAGGGGGAGAAGTATGATTGACGCACTCGCGACTGGAATGTCCGAAACGAAACGAAACGAAAAATGAAAAGAAAAAACGAAAACGAAACGGAGCAAGAAAACGGAAACGACTGATCCACGCGTGCAGCGATCCCGATCGTTCTTTTATTTTCAATCTGGAAACGCCGGAAACATGGCGCACTTCGCACGGTGAATTTTCAATAAACAATCCATAGACAAAGAGAGGGCGAAACGGTAGGCATGAATGAGGGTTTGCTCCTCGAGCATAAATCGAACCTTGCTATCGCGAGAGAGAAAAAGCTAGAAAGGAAAGAAAGAAGTTGAAGGGGCGAGACGATGCACTGGTGCAAAGGTAATCTGATATTCTGAGGCGAGAAAGAGAGTGCCAGTTTGCTAACCCTGGCCGCAAGCTCGACGTCGCAAGCTCTATAAGGAGCCATCCCCTTCTCTTCCTCGTCGCTCTAATTTTAGAAAACCGACTCTCTACTCTTCTCTCTCTCTCTCTCTCTCTCTTCCTTCGTTCGTTTATTGGCTTTTTCTTTCTTTCCCTCTTTCTCTCTCCTTCTCTCCCTTTTTTCCCTCGTTCGCCTCCCTCACTCCGTATGGAAGTTCCTCCGCCTCCAAGTCGATCTCGTCTTCGTTGCCGTTGTCGTCATCAAGCTTTCGAATTGTTTCCTGCCTCCGAGAACAAATTATGCAGCAGCTTTGCAACCGTTCCTCTGTTTTATCGTTATCATTGATCCGTTAAGGAAATTCTTCTTGTTCGCTTTCTCTGTCTTACGTTCGGTCGATTGTATTTCCGGTTACGTGCCATCGTGTTCCGTTCGAGCGGACGATTCGTTCCTTGATTCCTCTTCGTGGAAAGAAAACTGTCGGCGGGCATGTACGATCAAATTGCTCGAAATCGTCGTAGATTTTGTAACGTTCAGGAGATGTCTCTCCCCCAGGTGCTAATTTCGCAAATTGCCCGGTGCGGTGTTTGGCGTTACGTGTTGCGGTGCACAGTGTCGCACAGGCTGACGTGCGGCGTGGGAGTGGAAACAATATTACATAATTATATACGTCACGGCAGAATATCTTGAAACGGGATATTCGACGTACATTTATAGGCGGTGAGTTATCACGGCGCCAACGCGATTCTATATTCGTGCTCTTTGACCCGCCATGTTAGAAGGGAGAAATAACTTGAACGGTGTTCCCAAAATGATATTCGAAACTTGTCTAAATATTTAGAAGCGCGATGCAGACATTTGTAGCTGTGGTGAATTTTGTACCCCACTTTGTGCATTCGAAAGTTTTAACCCGCGGGATTAGATTACTTCATTTTCTCCGATCATACGAACGATAGATAAAATGCAGGGTCAAACGTTTCGATCGAAGCATTAATTACAATATTATTATGATACAGATAATATTCAACAGAAATAAGTGCTTTTTTCAATAAATATAATTGAAAGACAAGAGAAATTATAAGGTTCAAACAGAAAGGGGTCACGATATTTCGAAAAACAATACGAAAGTATTGAGAGTCACTGTAAATTTGAAATCCTTACGAATTTATGATGAGTTATCTTACAAATTCTCGTCCTCTACTCGTCAAGCTTGCCCTCCATCCTTCAGTTCGTCGTTCGATTAAACTAAAGCCATGATCACGGTTAAGAAAGGCATCCGAAACTTCCCGTTCGCAAACTTTCGAACCGGTTAATACGTCACATAGCCGCTCCGTCTGGCGGAAGCACACCGTCGTGAGACGGTCGAAGATGGAACCAAAACTTCGTCGATCCTTCGGCAAGTTCGTCGACACGTCCCTTTGATGCGTCCTCCGAAAATGTCTCCCATCGTTCACCGTAACTTTTCCTTCCAATTTTCAGAGCCTTCGCTCGAGATCAACTCGGTCCTCCGTTCTATGCCGGATCCAGTAGATAAAGTCACACTGTGGTCAGACGCCGCTTTCCCACCGCTCGTATATCCTCAAGAGCCCAGTATCTCTGGCCATTCCATACAGATTTACACAGAGCTCTCCGGAACATGCTCAGAGTTGTTTACTCCCTGCACTCCGGACAATGGATTCTACGCGATCGTCCCCGATCGAAGATCGTCGAATTTTCTTCACATCCCTCCTTCACCGTCGAACTCCTGCGTCCGGGCAATTCCGTAGTCGTTTCACTTTTCACACTTTACTCTCCTCAATCTTCCGACATCCCGCTCGCTGCTGCCCGGTGATATATTTACGAAATCGTTGTCACGAAACGGCAACGAGGACGAGAAAGATATTGCCCGCGATCAACGTCACGTCTCGATCGCGACGCACAACAATAACGTCTCCAATAACGAAGCAACGCTCACTGATTTACGATCGATTAAGGATCGAGGTGCGACACCAGCGTGTCGAGATCGAGCGTGAACGTAGATCGGGAAGCAGACGGGTTCGATCACTTAGTAAGATAGTTGTTGCGCGATTGTTAAAGTGAAGAAAAACAAAAATACGTAGAAAGAAACGGAGTAACGTAAAAAGCAAAGAAAAACAAAAGAAAGAAAATATCTAGCGAAACTTACACTCGAACGGTGTGAATGTGTGTGGCAGTGTTGTGTGGACGTGTAGGTGGGTGGGAGATGTGTGTGTTTGATGTGTGGTATGAGGGTTCGCCTCGGGGCACCAGCCGAGCAAGATATGCTTCCAACGGGCACGCACGGAAGAGCTTTTGCCGGTGGAATGTGGAGTCCGCGACAGCTCGAGCGGCTCTGAAGTCCTGCAAACAGAGTCTGGACAGCACCAAGACTCGGAGCGATGCCTACTCGATTGGGCTGTCTCGAGATCGCTCCCTTTCGTTTCTCTATTAATAGAAGGCAGATCCACGTCTGTGGGGCGCGAGCGTGATACGATCCTGGCACGCTACTATTTTCGTCCCTTCTACACGATCCCGTGTGTGGATCGCTCTCTTTCCCGTGGACCCCTTCTGCCGCCTCTGTTACGCCCCCGAATCGTGGATGGAACCGTGGATGGAACCGAGAGATTGGGAGGGATAAGCGAATTTTGAATAGCTTCATTAGGAGCTTCGGCTGCTGGGCGGAAACTTGGGTCTGTCATTGTCTCCGTGTTGTCCCGGTCTTGAACAATTGCGGTCTGTGCAATATTGCATTGTCGGCCTGATTCTTTGTCGGAAGTATTTACAGAGATGCTTTTAGGGCCGAGTTTCTTTTATCGTAGTTAACTGTCGTTCGGTAGGCTGCTGCGCGGATCGAATCGTTGCGCAAGACATTGTTTGTTCGCTTGGGTTTGAAACAATTTTCGTTGGAGTAGTGGCACAATTTTTGCACGAAGCTGTGCGTCTTGATGAACGGGACTTATGCAGGTGTTTGACGTTATGACGTTTGAAATTTTGATGCAAATATTCTGTTAATAGTCGCTTTAGGCGTTTGGGTAAACGATGATTTCACAGTGATCTACAATGTTCGAGTACTATGAATAGATTTATATAGTTCTACGAGGAAGCCTCGAGTAAATTCGTGTATGGTTTCATTGAGTTCAATTCATCTTTCCTGCCAAGCTATGAAAAAATTACTTTTGGTTCGGTTGCGTATGCAATCGTTTGATTAAACGAAATTATAGATGCATAATTATCAATGATGAAAATGTTAACAATTAAAATTTTACACCAATCGAATGTATACACATCAAAATAATTATACTAGTCAACAATTGCGTTCATCCACATTTGAACTCTATGTGTATCCAATTATATAACAATGAAATTTACACAATCCGAAGATCTGATTGCAATTTCTTTCATCAGTTCATTAAGTTATCTGTCTTTGACTCAGAATTAAGAAACAATTTCGAAAAATTGTGCGTGTCGTCAGAGGCCTTTCGCAAGATGTTAAAAAAGAAATGTAATTCGATCTCGTTTAAAATACATGTAGTAAATAAGCAGTGGAAGTGTTCCATTCTGTAACAACAACGAAACAACTGTGTGTTATCCGATATTTATTTATTTCAAGGTATCTTGGATAGTATATAAAAAGCACGATTTTTAATAAAAATAACGTCTGATCTTCCAGAAAGAAATTAGTCGTACAGCATAAACAATTAGTCTAATACAATATTAAGGAACAATATTTTCTTCTTAATCGTCTTAGGATACACGTATATTCAGACACTCGAGACTTCTTATCACTTCATAAACAGCATCCATTTTCCTATACCACTTCACCTCTTGAAAGCCCCCGTACTTAAATCCCAATTTCCTAAATTGCTTCAAAACGAAGGTACTTGCCTTCAAGAACTTCTCATTACTCCTTGCCATCAAAATCGCCAACATAAATGGCTGCAAAATGCCATCGCGTATACGGCTTCTAATATCAGGCGCTTTAATTCTCGAATTACAGAAACGGCTAATTGCGAGCATTTAAAGACAGTAATTTATTCAAAATGTTGTTTGATAGCGACGAAAAACAAGAATCTTTTCACGCTGCCATTTTATTTCCATTTACGAACACGAGCTGGTGCAAAGTGAAGGACAAAATTGCAAGTGAATTTTTAATAATTCAGCGACAAATCTCGAGTTTGTAATTGGGGCCACATCCAAGAGCAACGTGGACTGAAAATTACATAAATTGAGGAACACTTAACGAGAACATTTATTCAATGAATAACCGTTTATTTTATGCTGCGAAAATCTCTCTTCGTTATCGAATATTTCTTTCGCTTTTTCAAATATTGTCTTGCAGAGGTATTATTCGCTACATATGTGTGCGTTCGGGAAATAAGATTGGTAAAATATCCACCTGGCTTATCTGCAACGAGAACTCCGTTCTACCTAGTAGTAGGTGAAATCCTAGATACGAGTTGCACCCGTAGATAAATCTCGCAAGAAATATGCTTCGGCTTTTTAATAAACGTACGTATCGTGATAGCTCACGCAACATGATTACTTTTAAGTCGACTGAAACGCTGCGAACAAATTGTAGGGCCTAATCGCGTTGCGAATAAGAACGTACATGCCTTTCTGCAATTTAAATGAGAGAACGTGTAACGGGAGTGTTGCATTTGTTTATCTAACCCGGTAATCTAACTTTCGCTTCATTTATTATAGCCTCGCAGCGGTACAAATTGGTTCACCGAGATTACAATTCATGCACACTCGTTAGATTGAAATTTGCAAACGATATGCAATGTTTGTAATTGTATACAGTGGTACGGAGTGAATGGTATAATCAATAATAAAGTAATTTCGCGAGTGAAAACATAGTATGGTGTGCGTGTACGTCAAAGTTTCGATTGTCCCAAAGGCTTCTGCTCCTACAAAGTTAATTTTAAGCACAATTGTTAATTTTACATCCATGGAAATCTCGTGAACCGGATAGAATAAAGTCTCAAGTTGAAATTTCGCAGAATAAGAAGCCTCGTACTAATAAACATTGGTCTGAACTTTCGATTAATTTTCTCATGCTCAGTAAAATCACCACACCTCTATCGATCTTTATTTTCTGGCATCCTGTAATGTACCACGCATTACAAAATGTATGCACGTCGGAACAAAATTCAACAAGGGGCTGTGTTAAAATTAATCAATATCTCTGGTCACATAACGTCGAATATTCTTCCTCGATTCAATGCAATGAATATTTGTTTCGGCAGAAATCGAACTGTAATATTCATTCTACGAAGAACAATGCAACCAAAAAATTTGACAATAATTTAATTAACACCTAGTCTTTCGACATTCTACACACGTATTTATGCATTACTGATCGATCGCACTTAGAAATCCACAAAAAATAATGGTCTAATCCAATAAAATTGTTGTGTAAATATGTAAACGGATATTGCATAGGTATTAATTTCCTTATACCGTCTCCCATTCTGAACGTTTACGGTCCCAGAACGAAAGTAGAAGCCGAGGAGACATTTTTTTCAGTGAGTTAGTTATTTCTGAGGCTGATATAGCTACATTATATCTGTTCTATGGCCGCTTCGTGTTCAAGCTCACCACCGCACCGCACCGCACCGTTGGAAAGTTTACTGCCCACCCATCTACGTGGACACACCACTAAATATATTTACCCTCCAGCAATGACAACATGAATCTCGCGGCTAGTGGTTCCTTTGCTCAAAGCCATCCGACAGCCTCCGCGCGGTTTAACTTAATGCAATCATTATCGTAGTAACGAGCAGTATATGACCGGCAAAGTGCAACACAATTTGTTGACTGACACTAAAAACGTGATATCGTCAATGTAGCAACGCGTATTAACGCTTTATCGACGATCATTTTGGCTGCTGCTGCGTGCGCGAAAATATTTAACGAGTTTTAAATATTTTGGGGGAAAAATTGATCAAAATATTTCCTGCAACTTTCGCTCGTGAAAAATTTGTATTTTAAGCAACGTCACATCTTCTTCCACGGTTTTGAGAGTTACGTCAGATTTCGGTGTACGATAAATTTCGCGAGGCATAAAAGATGCACATATTAAAGGGACGAATTGAAGATTCAAATATGCGGGAGAAAAATGATGAAAGGTGGGAAAAAAGTGTATGATGGGATGTATAAGAGATTCCGTTTCGCGACATGTGTGCTATTCAGTCGGAATATAATCAGTATTGTAAATTGCCTCGCGAGAATTCGCTGCATGTGTCTAATAGTTGCACGGCCGCGTTATTTGTGCGCGAATAAAGTTCCATTCCATTGCGTTACGCTCGTTCCAACGGTGTAGATTCTCGTAGTTTCAGAATAGAAGTTGATCGAATTTATTTTCTGTGGCAATGTGTTCCGGGCGGGGAATAAAAATGAAACAACTGTTAAATATCTGCCGTCGTAAAAGTTAGAATTAATGAAGTAGAATTAACTTTTGCTGCTGCGAGCAAATAAAAATAAACGATTGTCATGACTTTTTAAACATGATTTTCGCACGGCTGTTCAATATCGCAGAATTCATTCCGGACTTCGAGTCATACAGCAAAACTACCCCCTCTAATATAATTCGTAACTATCGTTACAAACGAATCTCAACTGAAGCCGCTGTTCGCCCCTGCACCGGGTATAATTCGCAACCAACCCTAATATTCTATTCCAATACAATCTCGAATTTCCCAACAATACACAGACATTACACGTGCATCCGCAACCCTGTCGCCTGACCCCAAAAATCGTCGAAAATCGACGGCTATTAATAACCAAAACAAATCTTGAAATAATGTCGCCCCGCCATAGAACGCTTGACAAAAGAAAATGGAGCGTGCAAAAAGACTGAAACGAGAAAATCCCTCGGAACGTCTACCAGCAGCGAGTATTATCTACCTATGACCGACTGTGCCTCTCCACTCCGTTAGCTGTGTCCGTGAATAAAAAAAGCACTAGGGCCAGCAGCAGCATTGTATTGTGAAAACGGGAGCAGCGGCCGAGACGACGAAATAGGAGCCGCGATAAACGAATGTGGGTTGGCCCTCTGAGACCTTGGCGATGGCGGAGGAGGCAAAGGGAGGCCGAGGAAGGAGGCTACCTTATCAGAGGCAGCCTGGAGACTCAAAAGTTCGTCCGCGTGTCAGACGTTGTACCACGAGGCGGCTCCATATATGGAGGGGGCCGTTCTAGGGAGAGGGCGCCGCGACGCCTGGGTATAAAGTTCCACGACGCTGACTACGTGGCTTCACACCGCGCCAGAAAGCTCGACAACTTTGCCTTTCTCGCTCAAACGATTATCACTGATTAATTGGCTCCGCGACGTTCGTTCATTTCTCGCGCAGCCCACGCAATTTAGAGGGTTTCGAATTTTTCGAGGATTCTGTTGCTAGATTTTGAATGCGTACCGACATTCGGGTCTCTCTTTCGATACGCTCCACAGAAAATCGCACAAGAAAGACGTAACTTACGCTGAAGAGTTAGGGACAGGTTCCAATAGAAAAAACAACCCCCCCGTAAAACCGAAGCAATGAGTCAAAATGAACTTAAGATCGCATAATAAACTTTATAGGAATTCAGGTAAATAGGAGTGCCGAAAATATTCCTTCGAAAATCTGACGGAAATTCGTATGAAAGATGTCTGGCAAAATATGTACACGTAGTACATACAAGGAGGAATCTTCGAATTTGCATGGCACACGCACACGCGTGACTTCAGAACCGTATTAAAAAGATACGCGTAAGAAGAAATTCGACTGCGTGAGACCCAGGTTTGAGTTGAAATGGAGTCCGGGTAATATTGTTCTAATTCTAAGATTCTGTTGCAAGAGTGGGAATTTTATTTGTATAGCTTGACAGGAATTTGTTGGCTACTGCACGAATATTGTATAACAGTGTAGTTAAGAAGGGATGTATAGCAGATGCAGATCTTGTATCGCTGTGACAAATCGAAGCTTTTTACGAAAATATTTTTATTTCCACTGAAAGAGATTTGTAAAAGAGATTCGCTACGAAATGGGTTGTTAAATGTATTGACTAAAGGTTTTGAAGTGTATGTAAGAAACCTGGGCGTTATTATGCCGTTGTATACAATAGAACGGAATTTTATTCAACGAGGCGTATCATTATCAAATGGACTTGAGTTCATTTAGCAGAATGGAGGTCATTAGGGTATAGCTCTACATGTATATCCACTATTAACGCACTGCGAGTCGTTATCCACTAATGCGTTCATAAATCTCAACTAAAACAAGTTGAATAGTTAACTGGACTCCGGTAATATTGTTCGAAACGATTTTATGCTAATGCGCGTTTGTAAATAGCGCAGTCGGATTACGATTTTGTATAACTGAATTATTCTTTACCTATAGAAAAGTTAATGTTTTTCGTTACTTTGGATAAGATTAAAGCCATCTTTAAGCGCCTGTAATTAGTTTTCGAAAGAGTGATATTTCCTTTCGAACGGGTTTTGTAACTTTCAATGACTAACGTGGAAACGTAAAGGCCCGAAGAAATTTTGGCGTCGGCCAGAATTTACGCAATACCAGAAAAAAAAAGATTTCTGCATGACATCAGGCCGAGAGCTTGTGGATCGTATTTTAGAGGTATTCGAATACAGCACAGGCAAAATAACAAAAAAGAAAAGTACACCATTGTGTTTTGAAAATATTATTTTTAAACTTCCACTGTTTTAAATAGAGTATTCAAAGGTAAGCGTGAAATGAATACGCGCCACACTTCTATTATTAAAAATTCGTTTTATTCGAGTAAGTATGAAATTTTCTATAATAATTAAAATAAAATTTACGTATAATATATGATTACTATGTTACAAGTAAATGTACAAATATTTACAATAAATTTGCAAAATGTTTTCACATCAACCACAACACAACCATTCAATAATAATTCGTTTCATAATATACAGTGGAGTGCTTTTCAATCGGCTTCAAACCTACAGAAATACACAGCTCTAAAATATTAGCATTGGATCGAAATCAAAGTTGTAAACGTTTGTAAGCAAATCTTTCGTCGCGCGCAACTGTAATTGATATGCCAATGCAAACAGTCAATTAGTTAGATCAAAGCAGTAGAAATTTATTCAATGCTGATGGTGATGATGTTTTTCTTGATGATACTTTTCTTGGTGATGATGGTGAGGCCTTATAATATTAGGTACGATTGGTTTTTTGAAAGGTCTATCCCTTCCACCGAATCTAAGTTGCCCCGACTCCTTTTTGCCACCGAAGCCTCCACCTGGAAAATGATAAACACTATAGCAGGGTCCATATATAAAATAAAGTAATATGCAATATAGAATTTAATCATTTACCGAGCCTCCTTGGTTTCCATCCCTTCAAAGTTCGACCGCACTCATAATCAACAAAAATTTGATAACCCTTCAACGTAGCTTCAGTGCAACGTCTGACTGCTCTCCTAGCTTCATCTTCGTTTCTCATTTCTACAAATCCAAAGCCCTGAGGTAGTCCGGTTACAATGTCAACTATAACTTTTACCGACACAACATCTCCGTATCTAGAAAAGAACTAAATTTGACAATGTATTAACAGGTTATATTACGATAAAAAAGAAAAGATAATATTGCCATTGTACCTCTTTTAAATCATGCTTGGTGACCTTTGAGCCGAATCTGGCAACAAACAATGTCCTCTCTGGCTTTGATTTTAATCCATGAGGAGGTTCGTAATGCGCTTGTATTGCACGGCTAATAGCTTTGTCGTGTGGTTCTGTGTCTGTACCATCGATACTTCCAGCTTTCAATGGATCGTATTGTTTGGCGTATGGACTCCAACTCTGCAATCCATCTGCCTGTAATGTAAGCGTATGTCCTTCAAAATATCGTGAGCGGACATCAATTACATATTATTCAGGAAAGCAAAACATAATCTTTAATATAATAGTGTTGGAACATTAATTGCTGTTCCAAGAAATGAGTAAAGTGTGTATTTAAGAATGCAGCAGTATTGCTTTCATTTTCTTTACAAAACATTGTTCACTCACCATTTTCGCGAACAAAAATTTCAATGACACTGTCAACAAAGATAGTCAGCGAATTATAAAAGTAGCTCGTACTTAGGACACTTTGTATATTTTCGTGGAAACTATCAGCGTGCAATGATTATTAATTGAAAGCTTTGAATATTTACAGAATAACAATACGTACCACGCTTAAAACGTAATCGAAAATACTGTGAATGCAAATCTTTGGGTAGTCAGGTGCTGTCATCTACAGAACATATTAGGAAACATATTTAAAAAGTCAGTATAGATCTCAAACAATTTCATAAGCTCAATTAAAAATGAGAATGCGTAGCACTTAATAAGAAAGTTTATGTTCACTGCATCGAAAATCCAGGAAATTAATTTAAGAAATAATTAAATATACACTAGTAGGGAGACAAAAACAACAAATTTATTTAACTTACAAAATCGTACCGGCACTTTATAGTCTCCATATGAAGTTAGAATTCAACTCGTTTCTTAGTAAATATAAAATAATATTTCGTTATATATTGGGAAGAAAATCTTAATAATAAATCGATTACTATTTTTGTTCTGTGCATTTTTCTCTAAAAGCTTGATAAGCTTCTTATTAATCTCTCAGATACAACGCAACCATAAATAGAAACATCGGCCAGCTCTATTATTACAAACATTCTTTCCCCCACAGACAAATATACTATCGCTTGTTTTTTTACCCCATAGCTTTTCTAGCATTCAATTTTACACCCTCTGTCAAGTTCTACTGTATTCTTGTCTGTGCAACGAGCTTATTAGAACAGCAGCCGCGACCGAGAGCAAAAGGCGTCCAACAACAGGTGGAACTACAGCTATTAATATAATACAACATCCCGCGGCTTCGTGTCGTGCACGTCACTGTAGAAGACTTTATTTAAAGGCACGACTGGCGAGTTACATGCGCGTATTTACATAATACGAATTCCGATCGTGCGGGAGCGTCGTAAATTCACAGTACGCACGGCTGCAAATCATATAGCTACTTTGTATAGTAACTTATCTAAGACTGCACCTTGGGAATTAAGTTGCTCCCTTGCATTCATTTTTTCTCCACTGCATCCGTTTGTACACAACTATCCAGTTGCCGTAATTATTATTGAAATTGTTTTCTTGCACATATCTTTCCCTTTCATTTGATTCCTTATTGATTTCAAAAATATACCACCAGGATTCGAGATATAAAATTGATAATTAATCTCGTTTTTTATAAGGTGAAGATGTCAGTGCATTGGAAATGGTACGTGGCGACATCTCGCGTTTGCGGCTTTTCGAGCAGTCACTTGCACCTCCAAAACCGAATCCCTAGCACAGACGAGATATAGGACTAGATAAGAAATCTTATGGACTTTCGTGGCCCAACGTACTGACATACCGACTCAGAAAAACCATGCTAATTCGAGCGTCCTCTGCACATGAACAGCGATCATTGAGGAACTATTATTTGCTGAAGTAGTGTTCGGGACAGGATTCATGCGATTGTTTGAATATATGTAAATGCTTTGTGGGGGATCAGGAATCAAGCTGTTTCTCGGGCAACGTTTCGGTACAAAAATTGAGCTACGGTGCCTGGTCGCGCGATGCACTTCGGTTTGGCTCGAGTTGAGTCGAAATCACATCGCACTGCATCGGGGCGAGAAATTCGACAATGAGATGCGTGTCACGTCAAGCGTCCCGCCTGTGCTGTCCAGTTTCCAATGCGCGACAAAGAACAAAAGAATTCTTTAACGAGGGTCGTAGGTCCAGCTAGTAGTTGGTCAGAAATAGTAAAAGTCCAGTCGGCACGACCCTAGAGTTGTAGGTCCGGCCAAAAGTTGGTCAGAAACAGTAGAAGTCCAATAGGTATGACCCTAGGATACTAGAACTGACGGAAATGGCGAATACCGCCGAGCGCACCCGACGCGCGGGCGCGTCGCAGAGTTGGGCGGCTCGCGGAGTGGAATCGGTCGTCCCGCGGCGTGCACCTGTCAGTCGCAAGTGAAGCGTCGCAGCGTAAAGTTGTTTATGTCGTTGAAGGCTAGCTAGTACCATCGTGTACGCTTGATTATTAGCTTCTATCAATTAATACACGTTTAACTAACAATCGTTCTACTATCGCAACAGTACAGTAAACTTTAATGATTAGAACCTTTGCTGGACGAATGACCGATTATCCAATTGAGGATCGACGCGTCTTCGTCCGG
This sequence comes from Nomada goodeniana, assembly GCA_963969485.1. Taxonomy (NCBI): domain Eukaryota; kingdom Metazoa; phylum Arthropoda; class Insecta; order Hymenoptera; family Apidae; genus Nomada; species Nomada goodeniana. The sequence continues at coordinate 29,484,482 of OZ018299.1, forward strand.
CATCGAGATTTATGTAATATGAAATTAACTAGTCGTTTGTTGTAACATCGCGTTAACTAATTTATTAGATTGAACGGTTCTTCAAATCTTTATTATATTTTATTCAGTCACTTACATACTGCTTTTCCGTGAATTTCCTAACCACTCCTCTTGTTGTCTTAGTTGTACTACGGTCAATTAGTGAAAGTTCTACAAATTGACAATAATAGGAGATTTTTCTCTCTCATAAGTTAGATTAGAATTAGTTTTCGCCTAATTGGAGAGTGGAAGGGCCGTGACTACGATGGTCTGCAGGCGCTGTAACCTCCACGGGGTGAGACCTGGGCAATAAATAATTTACTGTATAATTATTAAACGTTTAAGAAGCCTTTGATAATTATGTGGAAAATAATTCGGGCGGATTGACTGCGTATTGCACTTAGGATACAATGTACAATATTGGCCGCTTAATGTTTGTTCTTTTCCCCAATTAATCCCCAATTAACGGCCAACTGGTCTTTTGAGACCCCGTAGATTTAAAAATTCCACCACAAGTTAAGATAATAGGAATGACCCGGAGCTCATTTTCTCGGATTTTTCATTTGTCGATAAATTGTAAAGCATCAATGTCATATTGTTGGAACGGATGGAGGAGATAGCTGTATATCGTACCTTTAATTGAAGACTAGTCCGGCTTAACGATATACACTAGAAGCAGAGAAAAACGCAATTGTTTAAATTAACGATGTAATTCAGGAATTCGGATTTGGCGGTGCGGAAAACTGCTCAAAAGGCCGTAAACGCGAGATGGCGCCACAAGTCCGGTTATCGATATATCCTTACCGGCAAAATTTAAAAAAATTGTTACCTCTGCTCCTGGTAATTATTTGTTAATATATTGGGTGTCATATGAAAGAGATACGAATAAGCTACGCTCTAAAAAATATCCCGTTGTTTTAACTCTATGCAGTTGGCCGTAATAACAGTTTAAATTGTTTAATGGTTTATAACAAAGAACGTCACATGAAATAATGTTCACACCTATTGCAAATGGTATAGCTTCTAGCTTTAATTTATGTCCATTGGTCATTGATGTAGCTGGCCTGCAAGTTGATATAATCGCATTAGTTTATAATTTCATTAAACAAATTCAATTATCTCGCGTTCCACTGGGCCGATTTTAATCAACGTCGTCTTAAATTAATTCTCCCGATTCAGGGAACGATCGGTTCCCTGTTTAAGAGAAACGTCCCCGGCGTATAATTACTATGGAATTCTCAAAGAATTATTGAACTGTTTATAAAAAATAAATAACACAAATGGCATTCATAAATCGTATATGGTCGTGTAGTAGCATCGTTTCACGCGTTGGATCTTGAAAGTCCTGCCACGGTACTACGTGTTTAAGGAATAGGAATTGGACATTGTAGTATCAAAGAAGTTGTTAATTATAGAAAACAGTTAATCTCGTTCAGTGAATATTTATTGAAACTAATTCACACAGTACAAATTAGATAATTAGTTTAATAGTTATTACGTAGAAATTTATAAATTTAATTAATTAATAAATTATTTATTATAATCTTGATTTTACTTACGATTACTTAATGAAAGAAATATTAAAATTTATATAATATCAACCAAATAAAATAAATATAAAATAAAATATATACGAGATATGCACAACAATTTATTTGCACAATTACTCTGAATTAAACTTGCGCACTAACAATTACAAACTATTGATTGAACTTTTGATGTCCTTTCTCGTCTCTGCTGTCCCGCAGGCGATGTGTTAATGCCTTTCATTGCGGCAAATATCAAAAGCATATCTTTAAAATTATTTAATTTCAAGGTCTATGATAGAGAGGGAAACACGATCAGGAAACACAAATAATAAATTTTTCATGTTCGCGTCGAAAGCGTTGAAGTCTTAATAATATTTATATGTATCTTGGGGCTGTTTTTGTTTAAACTTTGTATGCATCTAGCTATCTAATATCTACGTCACTTAAAACTATGTAAAATTATAGTCCACATATGCATTCCATCGTTATCACGTACCGTAAATTGATAAACGTTATTAATACCATACCTTCAAGAATATTAATTCCTATACTTGAGAAAAGATATGGATAGTTAATAAATATGTTAAATAGTATCAACGATAAATATACAAAAAACCTTAAGTGAAAAATATACATATATTAGCATTCTTTTTAAGCTATCCATTTAATTACAACTAGCCTTACAATATCTCTTTATATATTTCGTTTTTATTAAGTGGAATTCTTTCTACCATAAATCGTATCATGTTTGTTTTTATAATACTGTCATTGTTCCAAAATGTAAAGTATAAGCAAAAATAAGTTAAAGGAATTAAAATCTACATTTTGTTTTCTACAGAAAAACAAACAAACTAACAAGCGTCCACATCAATTCCATTGCACATGCGAATGTTCTAATTGTTACTTTCTTGTAGAAAAATATAATGCTTCACATGGTTAATCTAATGCGATTGTCTCACGGATGTGAGACAGAAGCGCAGCAATATTTCTTTACATTTCACAAACGCCCAGCCTGAGTATTAATTCGCTATGGGAAACTATGCTATCCAACAAAATCGAATTCTAAGTGGGCGCCCATTCGTTTTAATGCCAGTATAGTGTTAACCGCTTTAATCCATCTCTTCTTGATGACATATCGCTTTAATCTAATTTTACAGATCGGGTTCTCCATTGCCGCCTCCAGCCAGCGGTGATCTACGAGTTGACCCGCGGATGGTCTTTTCCTGGAGGAAAACAATCGATCAAATTTTCAGTTACTTTTAGGCAGATCTACCTCGTCTATGTAATCCATTAACTTAAATATTACTTTAATATTCACGGCAAATATGAAGGAATGGTTCATTTAATAAAACAAATATTAAATGATAAATTAAGATTGCACAAAACGAAGAATAAATTGAATAAAGGTATTTTGTCGTATAATGGAAGATCGTGAGATTTCCTACGGTAAAGATTGCAATTGTTGCTTTTCTTGGATATCATTGTTAATTATATATTTCTATACCTAATTATATTATTAAAAAATCAATACTCGAAAGGAGTAAAATTATTATATTAATTTCGTAGGTACAAAAAGAAATAAATACTTATCGTGCTAGATTTCATATTTTTCTATATTAAATATGTTGTATAAATAAAACATTAAAACGAAGTTATATGCGTCGACACGTGAACAGAATGACCGATTTCGTCACAATATAATGATCAATTGGATGATTATATACACGTGTGTATATGTATATTGGTACGCATCTTAAATTAATATAAATAATGTAAACACGCATTTACTATACATAATAACAAGAAACAACTTTCGATATATCGCAGTCGATTCTTCAACATCAATTATTATTTGATACACTCCGTCTCCCGTTGGTACGAAACTATTTGCAACATTCAGTGGTTCCATTTACCCATACATAATTTATTAACGAGACACTGTAATATTACCATAAACCAAAAGTTCATTCTCTCTGGGGAGCAAGATATTAATATACATATCGCTTAACCAAGAACTGTAATCCATTTTAACATCGAACGCTATGCATCCCATAGCCAGAACAATTCACCAGCAACTCACCAATTTACTTGAATTCGACAGAAATGAATTCAAAAGAAACCTCGTCGCAGGTTCGCTGCGAACCCTCCGGCTGCACTCAAATTGAAAGTTTCCCCTCTGACCACAAGCAATGCATTGCACAAAAAAAAAAAGATGACGTACATCCAGAAATCCAGTGTCACGTTCGTTTCCCCTGCTTCCGTTGCCCCGAGGATTTCACAATGGCGAACAATCTCATTCGTTGCCGCAAAGAAGAAGAATACCGCAACGAAATTCGATCAAGTCAACCCGCGCTCGTTCGAAAATCCATTTCAACGATGTATCGAACTCGAAGTTGTCGAGTCGACATTGGCAGCCGTCGATTTCTGTTGCTTCGATTGAAAGTATTCGGCTAAAGAATTCATCGTCTTCCTAGCGACAGATTCCTCGCCGCCCCAATCAACGCTAACAGACTTCCGGCCAACGCCCGACTGCCTCGAAGCAACTTCCTCCCACTCGCCTAGCAAATGAAGCAGCAGGTCCTTAGTGCTAGTCGGCTCGTCCAGATTCAGGCTTTTGTGCACATTACAAAGCCCAGAAATCCTTGGAACGTCTCTGCTGGTCTCGCCGAACTGTTTCACGCGGGGACGTCGCCACGGCGGCGTTAAATCCATCTCGGCCTCCGTCCAACCGGATATTCTAGCGTTCTTATCGCCAGTCGAACATTCCACCTTCTCCTCGCCACCCTCCGACGTCGCCGAATTCTTGCTTGCCCATTCAGTCTCCTTCCTCTCGTCCTCCCTCCTCTGTCTCTTTTTTTTCAACGAAGCGAACATATTTCCAGCGCTCGTCTCTGCGCCCCGGTCGAAGCTCCGGCTACTGTGAAACGTCGTCCCATTGAGCTTCCTTTGCCGCATTATGTTCGATAATTTCTCCGTAATCTCGTTGCATTCTGCATTCTCGCACACCAAACCGTTACTCCTCGAACCGCGAACGCCATTTCGATTATTCTTGCCCCTATCCTCGTGCTTCTTCGCCGTCTCTTTACTGCACTCGATGGGTGCACCCTCCTCGTTCGATTTCAAACTCGCCCCCATGGCTATGGATCGTAGATGCTCCGACAGTTTAATTATCTCTTCGGCTAGAACAATCTGACTGGCGTGATCGCTTCTTGGCTTCTCTCTAGCGACGCCCTCCGACGCTCTTCTCTCCAGGCCAAATCCAAGGCTGGGAACAGTCAGGAACATGCTACGGCTGTTGCCAGAAGAGTTGTCCGTCGTTTCCGATTGACCGCTGCAGATGCTGGCGCAAGGAGACGGACTGTGACCCCTCAGGGACACAAATTCTTCGCGATCGCGGCTCGAACTCTGCTGGGGTAACGTGCACTGAGGATTATCGATTAGATAAGGGCTGTCGGGATGTTCCCTCCAACGTTCAACGAACAGCCTCAGATTGTCCTTGGTCACGTCCAGCTCGTCTGCGTTGCCTGTCTGCACATGTTGGATCGCTCGATTTCGTACAGGAATTTCTTGCTTGGCTGTCCTCAACGTTTGCTCGACCTGCTGTGCGCTTGACTTTTTGGCCAACCAACGATGCTCCCTGCACTGCGTGGCCGTCATTCGTTTGCTGAAAGATTCGACATCTCCCTTGTGAGGCTGACCGTGGATTTTATTTGTTTGTTTTGGTCATTCCCTTTATTTCTCTCTCTCGTTCTCTCTCTTTCTCTCTCTCTTTTATTTTCGTCTGTTCTCTTAGGAGGCAGAGGCGAGTGATTTTATGCGTTCTTTTTGAGAATGGCGAAATGAAAACGTGCGAATCATGTGCAAGAGTGCGTTCCTTGAAGGGAACTTGAAGTGGAATTTATGGGACCCAGACACGAGCCTCGTGCGCCACGGGATAGAGGAACGAAGCGATGGATATCCACTTCACTGGTTGGTTTGGTTCCAAGACGTTTCTTTTTGTTTTTGCTTTTTTTTTTGTTTTTAACAGGCAGCAGGTCGGCAAACGAAATGAGACAGTTCGTGAATACTTGTCTTCCTCGGAATGAGCTCGACAAGTGCCTTAGAATTTTTCAGTGAAAACGCAACACCAGCCTCCATTGCGCTCGAATGTTTCCGCTAGCACTTGCATCGTGACAAGCGTTCGATGGAAATAATGTACTTTCGTCTGGACATATTGCTTATGTCGTTTCGAGCGAAAGGCAGCATGTCGAATGTGTGGAAAACATGCTCGGGATTAATCAGACGCAAAGGGAGAGAGAGAAAGTCGTAGAGTAACAATGAAAGATTCGGCGACGAACGTTCCGAATGCAACCGCCCAGATAATCGAGAATCCAAGAAATTCGAGAAATCCAGTGAACCGTGTTTTTGGTTCTAATCTAATTTTAATATTGATCATCTGTAACGCGCACGCTCCCAATTACTTGTGCAATTTCGTAATACGAATACAACGTGAAATATCGTTCGAATTTCCGATACATCTCGTTTCCACCTCGCTATACTTGTTTCTGATAGACGCATACAAAGTATACAGAGATTCTGCACACGTGTATCGTCCTCGTTACCCGAGAAAGACACGAGACAACGATTACGCATCGCCATTGGAAACATTTGCCGCGGACCAATCTGTTCGACGCAACCTAAACAATTTGGAACACCGGATCGTGCAGATCCGGTAGACGGTAAGCTAATCGAAACGAAAAAATACCCGGGTAGTTCGCCGATGGATTAATAGAATTTTCTTGGCAGGCAAATTTCTATTCGAGACGGACGATATTCTGACCATTCGTTAACTGGGCTGTTGCGTTCGTTAATTTTCCAAACGCTTTCGACTGTCCACGTTCGACTTGGGTCGACCGCCAATGCCCAGCGTAATTAGTGACGACGCGGTGATGTTTTAATGACAGCCCCTCGCGTCATCTCTGAATCGCGCAATACGTCTCAAAAATAACAAACGATACGTACTCTTTCTCTTTGACCAGCAGACACCGGATGAAGTCTTTGGCGTCGTCAGAAATGTCGGTGAACGCATCGTGATCGAAGTCGTACTTCGCGATGGTCACGTTTGCCATTGTTTCGATGTCTGTGTCGCCCATGAACGGTGATAATCCGGATAATCTGGAAATTCGTGAAAATATTTTTAAATGATCCAATACACCTATAGTTTGGTCGATATTAGTTTTTTTTTGTATTGAATTGAAGCGTGAAATGTCGCTCAATATTTGTTTAATTTCTTGATTGGTTATTCATTGCGTTTAATGAACTTATCAGTAGCGTGGAATATACAATAAGTTTAATAGAAGGGCACGGAACTTGCAATCGCTGAATATTAATGAAAAATCTACGGGATTGTTTGAAGTTACAGTCACGGAGTTCATTGGTAGAATATAGAATATAGAAATCAATCGATTCTTTCTGCAAGCGACAAGTCGATGTCCAATGCTTCTCCTGTTAGACTCGCTTACATATGAAGTTGCAATGCGTGAATAGATAAGCAAAATATGAAGTTGCAATGCGAGAATAGATAAGCGAAAATCGGAGGTCAACTTACAATACGTAACAGATGACGCCTATACTCCACATGTCGGTACCATAACCAATCTGATCGAAATTTACGACTTCCGGTGCAACGAACTCCGGCGTACCAAATAGAACTTGCAACTTCTTCTTCGGATCATACTCCCTTGCAAGACCAAAGTCTATAATTTTGATCCTATTACCCTCCTTTGTCAAGCATAATATGTTTTCAGGCTACAAGCAGAGAATTTCACTTTTAGTTTAAGAATGGTCCACGAAAATTGTCGAATAGACGTAGTCGATTAAATAAATTTGAATTTCGCGTTTAGGCTGCAAAATGTTGCGCTAGAATTGCTTCTGGAACAAATTATTCAGGAATTAATATGCAAACTATTATTTTCGCAAGAAGTGAATTGATAATCCAAACGAATGTTTCATTTTTTATCAAATAATACCCTAATAAATTAAACCACTGTACAATTTCTTTAAATACTTATCACCTGAAACATTCATTTCCCAAGTCAATAACTTATAACCCTCAATTATTAATTGTATGTTTGATACTTGATATTCTTTATACGACACCATTTTTATCTATCGAATAATTTATATCCAATCTAATTGTTTAACACATATGGCACGCTTTACACAACATTCTCCAGTCGTGTCTCAAATCTCATCGTCAAACAAATACATTCGAGAGCAGTCATTTGAACGATAATCACCTTTAGATCGAGATGCAGGATGCTCTGTCGATGGATGAATTCTATGCCCTCGCAGATCTGCCGCATGAAAACGGCGCAACTACGCTCGGTCAACACAAAATCGTCGTCTATCACCCTCTCGAACAGTTCGCCACCTTGGATCCTGGGACACACACGAAAATAGTAAAATAGCCGTAGTCCACATAATTTCTCCGGTCGATGCAACGCGTTTACGGTGGTAAGGGCTTACAGTTCCAATATAACGTATATCTGTTTGCCCGTGTCAATGGAATCGTAAAGTTGTATCAGTCGTGGATGTTGCAGCCGTCTCATAATCTCGACCTCTCGTTCTACAGCCCGTTTGTCCTCCCTTTTCGCGGTGTTCACCACCTTCGCGGCCAGCATCAAGCCGCTTGCTTTCTCCTTACACTGATAAACGGTGCCAAATTTTCCTCTGTAAATAGGAACGATCTCGTTTTACGCATCTATGCATGTAAAATTCGTCGTGGCTTATTTAGAACGCCTGAAACCGCTCTGCCGTCTATCCTTACTGGATAACTGCTGCTCTATATACGTATGGCCTTTTACAACGTTAAGCAGAATGGTAAAAATAGCGGACAACCGTGGCTCCAGGGGGTAATATATTTTTGGTAATAATGATAACAAAAAGAAAAAGCGTACGTTTGTTTCTTCGTCTTGGGAAATTAATATGTTTCTCCTTAAACTAGTGTGTATATGGTTGTATGGATTTTATGCAGTATACGAATTTTACAAACTGCTTTAAACAAATGTATAGAAAGAAGTACCAATTCCAATATTTTATAATTAATTCGACACAGAATCACGAAATATTCTACTAATTTCTTCGAAAACGTGAATGTACATTTCCGACGATCTGGTTCTAATTATAACTTGAAATAATTATAAGATATCGAATGTAGTAAAATTGAATGAAAACAAATAGTAACGTTTGCCAGTTAGTAAACGAACTTTTCCTTTACTAATGCACCATTTTCGTCTGGCCAGTGTTTCCAGTACCACTCCATTAGACCCGTAAGGTATAACAATTCTTGTCTGATACCACGAGAAATCGAACGCTATTTTCGTCGGAAAAATCTCTCTTCTAACATAAACTTGCACGCCGATTGCTTTCACGCGAAGGATAAACACGTTTAAATTAAATTCTTCAACGTACAATAACGCATTAACCATTGCTGATACAGCGTAATTTGTAACGAGGACAGAACGACCTGTTTTACCAGGCTTATATATCATTTTCGTGTTTCAAATTTATCATCGGGGAGGTAGCGAAATTAGTTCAGAACAAACAGAGATGAAGGCAGACAAAATATTATAATATTTCTTTATGAGGCACAGCAATAAATATAAAGCGTAAGGAATCCTAGTATCGTGAATACGACTTGATATGAAAGGTAGCGGAATAAAAACATGTTTGCAACATTCTTTTGAGTGTTTTAAGAATCGCGAGCAAGAATTCTGTAACTGAATATTGGCCTTGTTCAAACTATTCACATTTAGTTCTAGTCGTGTAAACGGAACATCCTATTTATATCTTTTTATCACAATTAATAGTGTACTTTGAAACAATTGAAACCCATTGTATTTGAATGGTTTGACACGGTTCACTTTGTGAATCCACAATTTTTAAGATCGCAATCTACGGTACCTAATGTTAAACGCGTTTCATCGAGAAATAACGAAATCGAACCGACACAGACGCACATGTCCACTTAAGTTGCATGTAATTTCGTCCAATTTCGTGTTCTATCTAACAGAATAAATTCCGCGTATTCAACTGTCGCGAATCTCCAATTTATTGCACCTTGTTGTGCCAAGCAGCACGCGCAGAAACCAAGACACTATCCAACAAACTACGAAATCCTTTCTACTTTGCAACTTTTGCCATACACACCACGCCGACAAAGCTTTTTGCGTTTAATATAACGAGGGAAAGGTTTGTCCTGTTCTTTAAACTTTCGAGCCTCTCTCCAAATTCTAAGTCTCCCTATTTTGAGCACGAGTGTGTGCTGTGATGATCGATTTTTACGAAAGGAAAGAACTTTAAACAACGATTTTCTGTTTAAATAGTAGAAAAAATTGTCACGCTACACCCTCGGTTGTTGCAAAACATAAGAGTGCGACGAGGTTGTCGCGATGCCAAATTAGTGAGTCAGTAAGTTAGTAGAGCGTACCATACAGAAGAGAGTCTGTATCCCGAGTTATCGAAACGAAATATTGGCCAACACGAAAAACGCGTGTTACCCCGAAAAGTCTACGTTTTAATTAATTAACGACGGTAAGTATTTTCGTTTAATCCGAGGAATTGTATTTCCTTTGTTAATGTCCTTCGTGATACACTATGACGTGGAACGAGTTCGCACACATTAAATCTGGAGATCTTAATTGCAACTCGAAGGGTCATACGTTTTGTCTATAATTGTGTGTCAAAGTTGCTGTACGAAATCTTATAAAGTAAGAACGAGCTATAATTGTAAATGCTGGCTCGAAGAGGGGCTCGGGGGGTGCATGGGTGATCGAATTCCTCTATCAAGAGCACCGGGACGCCGGGCGACTCGACGCACGAACGTCAGTCACCGCGAAAAACGCATTATTTATAGACACGCGAGGACCTTGATTAAACGTCGAACTCGAGCAACTCCTCCTCTTTGCATACCATCATTATCAAGCCACACAAAACTCACTTCAATTCGAGTCGATGATCATCGAACGTCTGTGGGGTTATTAGATGTAAAATTGCCGGTCATGGATAATAATATCTTGTACGGTGGTGATACAATAACGAGACGTTATTTATTATAATCAGATTGAAACATTTGTATGCGAATGCCGGTGGGCCTTTGAAAGTTGATGGAAAAAAATGCAAATATTAAATACACCTTCTACAAATATTTACGAAAAGCTTTACAGAACATGAAGCTTTCAAGTTCGAAAAGTTTAACCCAATTCTAGAGTGGAAAAGGAATGTAGATAATCTATATTGAAATATTTCGTTTCATTCAGGTATAATATGATTTCTGCCCGCAAAAGGACGAACGATTAAATTCTTTGTTCCCAACCATCAATGCACAATAATGAAAATTGTTTCGCTAAAATGAAACGGTAACACATTGAATCTTTTCATGAAAACCGGCTGATTCAAAATGGTAATTTAATATATCTTGGACTAATATTTTTTTTTAGTATACACGATTCAGTCGCGAGATTGCGCTCCCAATGGAAGGTAGCCAATTCGATTTCAGGTAATTGGAAGACATGATTTACGATCATAAACGTGTTGTCAAGGGAGTGGTCAATGATTTCCAATCGTGGGCGTTTTCCCGGGATTCGGAAGTAGGAGAATATCGAATAGCCATGATCGTGAATGAAAATGAAAGATGATAAACGACTTGGGATCGTAGACCTTTTCTTGGAATTTTGAGACAGAAATTTTCGGTCGGCGCGTTTATGAATGAAATTATCCGACCGTAGTATAAAATGATGAATTATACGAGATTCTCTCTGCCTTTTATTTTTCTACGTAGGTATATCTTGCTCAGGTAATACCATCCATCTCGTTTCACGTTGTATATTATATTATAGAATACCCTATTGCTATATTAATTTTGCTGAAGGAAACGAGTTATCCTGCTTCGTAAGAAGTTTCATCAATTTTAATTTCGCCGCGTTAAACATTTCACAAGACACCGATGCGTATCATCGTTTTGTTATTTATCTGCAATCAATAAAGAAAAGAATGATCGATAATAGGGGAAAAAATTGCGATATTTTCTTCGTATGACGTCGAAATACATTCTGAGACGTTCGCAATACTCTCGAGCATCGAGCCATGCAGTAAACATCTTTACATGTCCGTCGATCAAGAACGATCATTCAGAATTGATGGTTCACTAATAGTTTGTCATTGACATTCAGATCTTAGCCTTGGCACTGGTCCACTCGTCAATACCTTCGATCGTGTCTACGGATGCACGATCGCTATTCTGTCACGTTATTCGAACCCGATTAAAAATAAAAGTCCACCGTCCGACGCGTCAAACGCATCTCAACGCAATTGCGTTTCTTCTGTACATGAATTACGTACTCTCGTCTTCTCCATTAATCGCGAAACAGTATCCCTGCGTTTACCTGTCGATATTTCACACGGCATTCGTGGACAAGGATTGACAATGCAAAATAACGCGCAACACGAAAGTACAAACATTTCGATAGTTTATCTCGTGGTTTAACTGGCTCGTGGAAGCGGCAGCCTTGCATGCAAAGATCATTCATGTTTGTATCCCATTCATAATGGCAGACACGCATAGTAACTGAAAGATTACGATGTATACAAGACGGGAATACTACGTTCGCCGGAAGGAATAAACACGTCAAGGTTTCTAACATTTTTCCTTCCTCCTTCGTGGCCTCTTTCGATTCTTCTCGTAGGAAAATTTATCGCCCGTATCCTCCATATTCGACTGTTTCTAAACTCGTTAAATTTTTTTCTTTTTCACTTCAACAATACCCACTTTTGCCGCTTTTCACGTGCGCGATCAACAGAGCCTAGAATTCTGACCAATTTGAACTAACAATCATACGTCTATATTTTAATTTATTACTCAAACAGGTGTTCAACCTCTCCGATAACGTACCCGTTAAAACTCCAAATATCCTTGGTGCAGAACGTAATGTAACGTTCATAAACGCGTTGGAAATTATTTATATGAATATTCGGCTTGTCTGCTTTGTTGATAAAAAATAGTTCAGATAAAGGATCAAGACATTTACCACCTCCTGCAAAGGACAATTACATGCGATACAATTTTCATAAATGATGAATCGATTTCCGGGCCCGAAAATTCCTAGCAAAAGGGCTATCTTTTATTTAATATACTCCTCGTCATTGAGTGCGTACGTTAATGCCTGCGAACAATTTTTATAATCGTTGCGCAATACTAACCATGCATATTTTGTCAAATTCAGAAACATCATTGGCAGACCTGTGACTCGCCTCAATATGTATAATCATCGTGCTCCAATCCGCATACGTAATATATTATCGCGAATGTCAGATGTGAAAAGCTACGTCACCGTCGTTTTCCCGTTAATCGATTACAAAGGAAATTATTGAAAGAAAACATCGATGAAAATCTTTGCCAATCGAGAAACAAATTGCTATTGTTACGAATCGATTGATCGTCCTTGGCACGAAACATGTTATTTGTCACAATAAAAATACGCCGGTGTAAACAGGTATATTGTGATCAAAGGAAATCGATGTGATCACTCACCGTCCGATCTCCGATTGGATGTCGTAATGATCCTTGAATTCCACGCCTCTACGTACCGTCACATCTCGATACGGAAAGCTTGGTTCGACCTCTGAAAAATAAGAGACAATTTTTTGAAGAAAAATTTAATTAGCCACGAAGACTCAGTTATCTGATGTTATTGTTATTATTAGAATTATAATTGACACTTCGCATCCACGTAATTTTTGCATCAATTATTTTGTTTTTCTGTTTCTTTCGGTTTCTCGTTTTTCATTTTCCAATGCCTTCTATTAATATGTGGCATTGAAAGATAGCGTACCACGTTCCCTCTTCTTTTCGTATAATAACGCTATGTATCTTCTATAGCAATAAATAAGACGGGATTGAATTATTATTAACACAAAGCGGGATTCCTTGGTACAAAATACCAAAGTATTAATAACAATGATAACAGTAAGCATCGAGAATAATGATTATGATTGCTCATTTACTGCGAGGAATATAAATCACCTTGTCTTTTACAACTTTTAGGTATTAATTTAGAAATTACTCGATAGAAGATTGTACGAGTTAAAGAAAAATTGTTTTCCATTTTATCCCATAGTATTTAATGAACCAATAGCAAATGTTTAGATTTAAATACACATGGAAGCATGGCACGTGAACATTTTCGCTCGAACCGGAAGGTGATCGTGCCGAAAGACCCGAGTTCCATTGCAGACAACAGTTTCAGCGACTTGATGCTGTCCGCTTACGACGCCAATTCATCAAACTGATCGTGAAATGACACACGAAATTATTCAACAGCATAACCAAACAGTCCCGGCTAATCGTCTATTTTTTGATGATTCTGGGTTTAGAGGGAACCTCGCCAACTCATGAAATCTGACATTCAGGAAGCGATGAACGTATACCGAATTGTCTCCGCGTATAAATTTAGCGATTTTTGTGTTTCAGCCACGATCTGGCTGTAATGTACAAGCTGCCGTCTCGATCGCGTACCGTGTTTATCATTCCCCCGCGCGAAAAGAAATAATAATCGTCAACATTCCGTCGCGCAAGTTTCAGAAAGTTATTTTGTGGCGACAGCGTATTTATAATTTGTCAACGTTGAACGTATCGTACACTAAGAAATTCCTGATACGAAGGTCTTCTCCTGTTTAAACACGCGTCCCCATAATGTTCACGACAAAGGCGTCGCGTCGCGACGCTTCGTGCCGGCCGCGACCTCATTTCACCCTTTTGTACAAAACAGCTGCTTAGAAGCATCCGTAACCTCAAGCGATTCCTGAGTTCATCTAAAAGCCGACCCCTGAAACAAATCGGTAAATAACCGGCGACGCCGCTTCACTGCCCCCGGTTCCAGTGAATCACTGTATTTATTTAAAGAAAAATCACGCCCGAAACACACTGCACCGCACCGCTTCTTCATCGCGGCAAAAATGAAATCACCGAGACCGGAACTATTCTACGTATAGAATGAAATCTATTCTCCTTCGTATACGATGATCCTTATTGAACGTTCCGGCATCGTGCTATCGCGAACGCCTGAAAATTGTACAGAAACTATTCTTTAAACTTTCGCATTACTAACTGACATCTCACTTACGAAAATATCGCATTTACGTATATAAAGAACAATAATACTAAAAAAGTGTCACGGTGCTCCAATTACTTGATAAAAGTCACTGTGCAAGATCTGATCACCTTTCTTCGCACGAAAAAGGGAAGAAAAAGAAACCACCCTCGCCACCGCCGTTCAAGCGCACCACCCCCAAATTTTTCCTTTTAAAAAAAAACCTCCTCAACCTATATACCATCCTATCCTCCGCCAACTATTCTCATCGTTCACGAAGTAAGAACGAGCGTGTTGATCGCCGACGTTCGCTGGCACACCGTTAACTCTATCGAGATATCCTTTTATCACCCTTACCGCCCACTGGGTCAGTCTCGTCGACACGGATCATCCTTCCGATGGTTTGGCCACCCTCCGCTGGTACGAAACCCTGGGGAACGGGTCGCTGCGTTCACCAGCGAGGCAGTTTCTCTGCAGCACACGCGGAACCACGGTCGCGTTTCTCCTCTGACGCTCAACGATCCGGTACACCCCAAAGGCAATTATTGACTATCGCGTTTGTGGTCTCGAGCGGTGGGTCCCCAGAGACCGACGGCGGGTGCCTCTTCTTCTCGGCTCGGACGGATTTAGATTTTCGGCGGACGCCGCGGATTCTGCTTGCGGGTCACGTGGCCAGTGGCGTTCCACGACGCCCTCCTGCACCGCAACCCGGTTCACCGTCATCCACCTTCGATCGGCTTTTGTTCTGGTGTTCAGAGGTTCAACGAAAATTCTTCGTGTTCTATGGATATAGGTCCATATTAGGTCGTACTATGGGTAATATGGGTTTTGTAGGGAGGTGAGTGTGAGACAAGGGAACGTCCGCGGGTGGATTTGGTGTTGATTCCGTTTGCAAATAGGAAGCTTCGTATGATTTGTGTCAAATGTTCGTATGTGCGGAGCGGGGATTGTAATTATTGGAAATGTTTAAAATTGACATGATGCCCGAACGTGTGAATACCGTCATTCTAACGCCACGTGCCAGCATTTGTAATGAAATCACGATCGATTGTAGACAGCATCAGAGAAGCTCTTGTAATGTAAAAATATTTTAGATAAATAGTTTGGTAGTTTTGTGGTGCTGTAGTAAAACTACATTTCGATCATTCACGTGGTATTAGGATGCAAGTATCGATGTTCGATGTTTTATGTTATATGAGCTTAATAAAGAAAATAATTCAACTGTAGCGATGGTAATATGTATATCAGGTGTGTGAACGAATTATTTTTCATTTAATTACCAGTATTCCAGTTAAACTAATTATATTACTTCTTCGTAAATTCAAGTCTTCACAGTATCTTCATAAAAATGTGTATGTGATGTTTGTATGTGATCTTAGAAAACCTTTGTTTGAGTGACTTATGGAACGTATCCCTAATTTCTCGACGTAATTTACGATTCATCAGTGCACATTTTTCCCAATTCTGAAAAATTACTATGTTTATACTTTTTGTTGGAATTCGATTTATTTTGATAATGCTCGAGGATGCGGTGTCCAATTCATTGAACAGATCTTTATGTGTACATACTGTTTGATTCAGTCGCTGGTAGATATGTAGATTTTTCGTGTAATTGATAACCGTCTCCAGAGAATTTGAAATATTATGTGTAATAATATTAATAAATGTATAAAATACTGTTTAGTGTTACGAAGGTAGATATTTCAAAAATTTCACAAACAAATATTCCAACCGCTTTATATCCTTTAATAAACAGCGATTCAATTCCGCGATTGTGCAATGCATTCTTCTGTTGCGTAATTTTTTCGTTTCCCAAAATTGCATTTTGTACCAAAAACAGTATTTTCTAAATTAAGACATTTATTACGTTTAATAATTTTTTTATGCATTAAGGTATATAGCATCTTGCATCTTATATATCTATATAGCATCTTAATTTCTTGTTCTTCAATTATTAATGATTGCCTATAAGAAGTTTATAACCCATTACTATTCATCTGCATTTAAATATCTTAGCTCATAAGCGTGAATGTACATGTGAATCATCGAAATTGCAAATATTCAGAACTGCAGAACACGATCATATGTTTATGCACAAATGCGAAAAATATTGTTGAGACGTCCAAAACTGGGACTTTTTATTTTTCTCAATCCCGCATACCCGTGGTCTGAAATCTTTACGGAGTTTCACAGACATTTTTTCACTTGCCTCGTTATATTGATTTCTTTTTTATTAAACGCCTTGAAAAACATATGTACGTGTATTCTGCGAATATGAGTTGCCTCTAAAACGCGTGAAAACATATATTTTTCTTAACGTAGAAAGCTTAAGGAACTTCCATAATTATAATATAATATTATATTTAATTGTGACTTATATTTCTGAAATTCAAAATTGCTATACAATACAGCAGCCTGAAATTCACGTTTGTTCCAATTACGACCTGAACTTCAATGGCCTCATTCCTAAAGAGAAGACGCATTCCATTCTGGTTAGATTTAGTACAGCCGCGCGAATCATAACAGTTTATTGTCGGCTCATGGGAGCTCGAAATGTTATTTCGAATGGAAATTTGTATAAGCGCGAAATCGTCGGTCGTAATGTTCGGTAGCACGCGTGCACGCTAAAAAGTCAGTAACTGCGTTTATTTTTAATTTTAAGTCTCCATCCTCGACATTCGTTGAATTGCTTTTGGCAGCGTTTAGACAATTTGTTTAGTCGTCGCATTCCTCCCGCATTCTTTAGCAGATTTTTCGAAAGGGACAATGTACTTCGATTGGAAGAAGTTAATTTAAAACAATTAACAAAATTAATAGAATTATTCAATTATAATAGAATAATTAACATCAATTGCTTTCGCGCATGGAAATTTGAACATTATATGAAAGTTAGAAAGCAAGAAATGGTAAAAGATATGATTGTTTCATTAAATATGATATATTCGTTCCTTGACAAAAATTAGAATTAATAAAAATGACACTTTTTTTTAATTGCATACCATGATATAATAAATTTCATTATATTTATATCCGTGTACGCATGTACCTTATACACGTGTATAATTTGAAACTTCCTCTCAAATTTTCAGGTATGCACATACATACACAGCTGCTGCGCATGCGCGGACGATATCTCGTTGGGGTAGTGTGTATAGAATGTTGTATTTATACATCGCAGATGTGATCGCAACATAACCCTAATCTTATAATTCTCAATAATTTTATAGAATGATGTTACAAGTTAAAGAGTGACACAAATTACAGAAATGGCAGGTAGCATGAGGCAATTAGAGGAACGGCAACTTCCAGCCGAAGTAACAAGAATGCAATGGTCCCCAAAAATGGATCTTTTAGCAATCGCAAATGTAAAAGGTTAGATTTCCCAACCGGTAAACAGTACAATGTTTTATAATTACTTAAGATTCTCCTGTTAATTATAATTAGATCTTATCAATGTTTAATAAACATTGTCAACATTTAATAATACATCGATCGCGTTCGTATTAAAAAGAAATCATGTAACTTCTCTGTGAAACCATTATGTTTCCCGAATACAGCAAAGAATATTATTACAGGTGAAGTTACATTACACAGATTAACGTGGCAAAGGGTATGGTTATTAAGTCCTCAAGAAGAATCTGACACTGTAGTAAATTTAACATGGAGACCCGATGGAAAGCTCCTTGCAGTTTGTTACGAAACCTCCAAATTAGTATGTCTGGTAGACATTGAAAATAAAAATATAATTCACAAAACGAAGATGACATTACACAATGCAATTACGTGTATGATGTGGTTACCACTGACGAGTATGGAAAATGGTGCCTCTTTAAACAATGTTAAAACAAATATGCAACCAACAGGAGAATACCTTCCACCTTTACCTAGTTTAAATAGAAGTTTTGGTCAAGAACCAGAGCGTAAAGAATTTTTATCTCAGAATTTAGATATACTTTTTGTAAGTCTAGATGTAGTAAATGCTTTAATACTTTAAGATATTAGCTATACGATTAATATAAAAATGGATACTTTATTTTTGTAGCTTGGTTTAGATGACGGAAACGTTGCCATGTATGTTTTTGGAATGTTCTACTGCGGTACTATTTCTGTCGGTCATGGTAGAATATTAGAAATTAGCGGTGGGTTTAGTAAACCAATGTGGATGACATGGAAGGATAATAATGGCATTAAAGCGAGCAGACTATGGTGTCCACTATTGGAGCAAAGCAGAGCATTCTTGAAGGTTTTGTGCGCAATATATATGACAATTCTAGTTTAAAAATATATATTAAGTCGTTCTAAGTTCCATTATTTAAATCTGAGGTAGCACAAGCTCAAGCTAACATTGAATACCTGATGGACTATCTTTCACGAACATTAATGGCAATATCTGAAGCATGGGAAACGATTCTACTCGAAATGGATGAAAAGATCGCACGATATGCAGAAACCAATCCACCTGGAGGAGTTGCAGCTGATTTTCTAGAGTTGTTAATGATTGGCATACCAACACAAAACTTGGAAAATTTTTTATTGCGGGATTTAACTGAAAAGGGTTTGAAGAAATTAGGGCATAGTATTGAAATGTGCTATAGTAATATACAGGTATATTATAATACTACATTGAATTTTGTTCTTTGCTTGTAATTTCTCTGTTATAGTGATTCACTGTCATTTTACAGAAATTAGTTTTGAAAAATTTAACTAGTGTTGGAATGGCGTTGGTGTATCAGTTAGCTGAAATGAGAGGAATGGTGAGATTCGGCGGTCCATATGAATTACTAGGTCTCACTGACGAAAATATTATAACTAATGCTCTTCATGCGTCGGAAGCATTCTTAGCAAAATCCTCCGAAATTCAACAAGTCATAGATCATAGCATGCGAGACTACAAAGCATTCTTTCGGTATGTTTAAGAAGTAAAAGCATCGTAAACAATATTCTCGCCCAAATATATTAATCTTGCGATAATTTTTTATTCAAGTTGGTTGTACGTCGTAATACTAAGACTAACGGATGAGAGAATACCATCCGAAGTTAGCCGCGTCAGTCAGCAAGAATTAACATTTATTGCTGAATTTTTACGTGGCTTTGATAAGACTGAATCAGGTGTTGGGGGAAGAAAAGGGGTAAATTTAGAAAAATTAGGACAATATCTACGACGTGAAAATTTACAAACTTGCTTAACCCCCGAAGGAAGCGAATGGGCAGCAATGCTCGATGAAAATCATTGTCTTCGAGATCATCCGCTCATTGTGAAACAAGATCTTAACTATTCTCTATTACAATCCCATACAAAGTTAATCGCTGCTATACATAATGTTTTCCGAGAAGCTTATCAAGGATTAGTTGAACATTTCACGGTATCAAATATTGCTTTGGCGCCATCCATTGGATTTACATCATCTCAAATTACAACAAACGATGATGCCTTGTTAGTAGCAGTGTGTGAAATGGACCACAAAATATTGCGATTATTTAAAGTCGAATGCTTATCTACAGATCCTATCGCTCTCAACTTCAAGTTGAGTACAATAGACATTGATCATAGAACAGGTTCGTTATTTCATTATGGACGCATATAATTATTTAATTCGTATAATTATATATTATATTTTCTTCGCCAGAATCCTATTCCAAAGTTTACACGGATGGTTCAGTAGTTGATCTACAATTTTACTCAAGCGAGTATCTCAGTTTATTACTAATCAACAAGCATACACATGCATCGTATTTTGTACAAGCACCATTAGACCATTTGCGAATTTTCGAGAATAAGGACAAAAGTGTAATTAGTTTAACAGAACTTTTAGGCAACAATTGGCCTAGATCTTTCCAAGGTATATCTGCTAGGCGACTAGCAGTCAGCGGTGCTCGCAAAGTTGCCGCTGTTTTAAGTGAAAGCAATAGAAAAATAAGGTTATTGGAAACCGAAGTTGAGCCTGAAGATGAGGAAGATGAGGAAGACGAGGATGATGGGCCTAATGATAGTATGATAGATACTACTCATAGAATATCTACAAGTTCTCAATAAACATGTAAGACACAACCGTCACAAATCAGATGGAAATTTGTACTTATGCTATACCTATTGAAATAATGAAGCATTCAATTAAATAATTTAATTATTATTTATGTGTATAAATATTATGTACAATAATATGTTAGGAATTTTTATTTAAAAATTATTATTAGTTAAAATTAGTTTTTACGTATGAAATGATCATGTATTATATCATTATGGCATAATCGTATATTCAATGTAGATAAAAGAAATCTGATGTAAGTGTGTATGTATGTCATCTGAATGAAATACTTTGATAATCTAATTTTTTTTTTAAATTGCTTTGAGTATGCTACAAAAGTGTTCATTATTTTTGCATCTGCCTGAGTACTTTTGGAAAATCTATATCAAGAGCTACGTTATCAACACCACCATCATCAACAGTTGGTGTCGGAGGTATAACAGGACGAACTCCGACGTTTGGCGTATATTTTTCGGGCGAATTTTCCCTTGATTCTTCCATATCTGTAGCAGTAATATTACATTGATTAATTATTTATAATACGTATCAATTATATTCGAACATTCAGATCTATTTACCAAAAAATCTGCGGTTTCGTCTTCTTTTAGACGTTATAATGTAAAGCACTATAGCAATACCAACAACTATTACCATAACAGCAGCCATTCCTCGTAACAAGTTTGTCTATAAAACGGTGGGTTATTTAAATGAAATAATATGAAGATGTGGTTATTAATATACAAGAAGTACCTCAAAGTCATTTTCATAAACATCTTCCCAATCTTTCTTCACTATTAATTCAACAACATGAATGTTGATAGCAGAATGATCCAATATACCTTTTGAAACGCACTTATAAAAACCAGATTCAGCTGTTGAAACGCCCTAGCACAAAGAACATACTTTCTTAGAATGAACAGTTATAGAATGCACTCTGTCGATCGAGACAATTAAATTACCCTTATAAAAAGTTTCCCTGTCAGTACTTCATAATTGTATTTGTTTCCATCCATTGAATTCCCAGGCCCAATAATACGATTATCACCAGTGAGTTGCCAAAACATAAAGCGATGATCATCATCGCTACTTAAGCATGGAAGCTCAGCTAAATGACCAGCTGGAACTTCTGCTACTGTCACTGTCCCTCCATAAACTTCAGTTTCGAATAGTAACAATGGGAAACAAAAAAATATAAAATAAATTGCGCTCATCTGTAAGATAGAATTACAATTGAAAAATTATTCATTTTAATCGAATAGAATATATATACATCAGTGAGTCAATATTTTAGTTTAAATTATATGCTTTTGTTTACGTAATTAAAATTTTTTATTTTATATTTAATTTTTACATTCACTGTTAATTTTCGAAACATTGAAATTTATATAATGTATTAAAAAATGTTATTAGTTATTTCATCTTTACTACTTAGTACCCACTTTTACAAATTCAATATAATATACATGTAAATGTATCACTATGGAAGTTGGTGATTCACTTTACAAAAGCTTAACTTTCACGCAGTCCATAAAAGAAATATTTAATTTAATGAAATTGAACTCATAGTGAACATACATGGATACTACATAACTTGTTTCATCGATAACTAAGCTACCAAAGATGCTCTACATTGTTAACGCTGTTTTATCATACAACAATTAGACTCTAATTGCACCGATCACCTTTAATATAAGAATTTCAATAGTACACAACTGGTATCAAACACGACAGATGGTCGCCAGAGCAATTATTCTTTGCACAATACGAACAGAAGACACTTGTCAGCGAAACATATTGCGTAACACTAATGATAATTATGTAAATTGTATGGAACTCTTCACTATTGTTTATTTTGTAATTCAATAAATGTACTAGAAAACCTTTACAATCACTGTTTGTAAATGATCACAGTCTTACTGTCTAACGAGAGACGTTTCAATAATGAAGCTACCATACAGTTACTTATTTATATCTTTGTCCTACTCATCCTTGTGCAATAGAGTATTTATAGTAAGGTAGACTGGCATCTTGTGACTACCAATACTATCTGAACATACATTATACATTTTTTTTCCCTTGAATCATTGACAAAACACTGATGCGTGAAGTAAAACCTAATATCAAGGCAATATTTACACATGTTGTATACCTATTGATCGTTATATAATATATGCATCCATATGAATTACATTCTGTAAGAAGATATTGCTGAATACATTTTTAAAGTCTTAGTAAATTGTTCAAAATATTTTGTACAAAGCCAAAGCAAATTAAAGAACATAAATTATTAATATTAAAGAAATTTGCAAATAATTTTGGCAATATTAGTGAAACAATAACATATATGGGATATAATAAATTTGGCATACACTTATGTAAATATTTTCTAATTATCTCTAATCTGGTTAATGTGAATACCGGTATTGGTGTATCAGATGTACAAAAACGATAACTGCTAAGGATGGAAGAAGAATCCAAAACGGAGCCAAAACAACTTTTGCCGGTAGAAACCAATGCGGTGCTTCTAATTTCAAGCATATTAAAATTTGGGCACTTGGTTTCATGATAACAGCTGCCATACACCATACCTGAAAGAGAACAACTCTCAGTATCGACAAACTGTATTCTCAACGCAATTGAAAGAGTGCTTATCAAAATGTTTATTGATGCAATAAAGAGAACAAAACATAGCATATTTTATTTCATTACACAATTGAGGGAATAATGTAAGACACATTGAACATTTACAGTTTTCTTAAGTAAATTTTGGATAACTTTTTGACGAACTGGATGTATTAGAAAGTAAAGTAAAATATGTATTTCAACTTGCAACTTACTTGTCGCCGTAAATTTAAAACGTGACCACTTTTACAGTGAGAAATCATATTGAAGACGATGTAAACTAAGAGTATGTGGTCGTATAACCACATAGGGATGAAAACTATGAACCAATTCCATTGTATTCTCTGATCGAGACGCAAGACAAGCAATATTAGAAAAATCAAAAGATTGAACCATGTAAATAATGCACGATGCAATACTGCCATCGAAGCATAAAAACAAATAACGTTAAAAAATCTCGAGGCAAAACGTAATCTCGAAACTATACGATCATGTTGCAAATTCGCCGATTTGTTTACATCCACATTTGATACATCTAACCATTGCTGTAACCTAACCTATACGATGTCAAAATTTCCGAGATGTCGCTACTTCTGGAATAAGCAGTGTATTATGGATTGTAATATTATGCAAGGGAGCGTATCGCATTTGTAAATATAGAATACACTACTACATTGTTGTATTTTGATGCCTTATATTAATACTGAATTGAAAATCTTTTTATTAATAAGAAATTGCATTACTATTTTTATATCATATGTGAAGATGTATATTTTGAACTTTTACCAAAATAGCGTATGTATTTACAGAAATATCATTGTCCAAAAGTTAATTTATTCAGTTGTAATACAATACGCTGCTTTTGTACAATAGTCATGGAACTTCTTACGTAACGTATATTGTAATGTACATACTCATTGTTGACCTTTGTACATATGTATTTATGTATATCTGATTTACAATGTTTTCTAAAATGTCTAATTTTCAATATTCATAAGTTACTATGGTATGTTATATTAAAACCGCTTGACATACGTTACATTTTCAACAATTAAACAAAGTTAGAGTAAAAATAAAATGTGGTATTTTTATAGGATGTGTCGTAGTATAAAAATATTTATTATGTGCAATAAGTAACTGAAATTATCGAATCTATTGGTCATATTTACGTAACGATATTTTTGTGTAAGAAAAAAATATTTTGCTTCAGAGCAATAACAACTTGTTTACAATATTGTTAAGACCCTAAGGTTTAAGGTTGTACACGTATTTTTAGTTTCTTTGCGTATTTTGATCATAAAAATTCCATAACGTAATTATTCATTGAGCAAAAAAAAAAAAGAAACGACATATATCGGTCTATAATCGTCGACTTCAAGCCATGATTATTTTACCATCCAATAGAAAACTACGAAGGACTTAAATCTGTTCGATCATTCAGTGAAGCAACACATAGCGAGAAGTTTTGTTCGACAAACCTCTCTGTGACAGAATTTGGACGACTACATATTTGTATTAAATAAAAAAAAATACAAAGTCATTGAAAACTCCGAGTTAAGCCCAATAACAGGTGGTTATCAGGTGATGTGTTCTTGATATTTGTGAACGTAGTCGTGCAAACAATATAGCAGTTATTATGCCTGAACAAACGGGCAGTACATTACAAGTACGTATATTCTGTCACTTTCTATATTATATGGTGTCCGTAATATCTAAAATTTACTGCTATATCATTTTATTCAACATAAAAGGTTTATTCACGCAAAAAATACGTATTATTATTTCTACATATATTCTTAATTATTGACATGACTGTCTTAGAAAGGTAAATTGATTCAATGTAATTCCATGACAAATCGGTACATATCGACTGCAAGTTAAATTAGTCGCATTTGATTTTATAAATATGCAACAGAACGTATTTTTAAACAGCTTAGGCAGCGGAAATTGGTCTTTGATTGCTTTAGTGTAGTCAGTGAACAATTGTAATTCATGCACGAATACGAATTCGTCTATCGGACTGAATATCTAACAAGCAATATTTAATACAATTATCCCGCCATACACAAAGTAAAGTAGTATTATATATTTTTCTATTAATCCGTTAAAACTCAGTGAAATAATAGACTTTTACATATAATAACTTATTATTAGATCATTTGTCGAAATGCAAAAAATATATTGTAATAATAGAAATATATTATTTGCTACACAAAACGAAGGCATTGAAAGAAATTTTCACGTTTAAAACAAAAAATCATTCAACCAATTATATTTCTCTAAACTTTAACAAATTAGAGAACCTGAAGGAGAAGAAGAGTGGGGAAAAAAATATCTTGGTTCAGAACCGTGATATTAAGAAACAATTCTATAATATATAAAATGATTAATAAAATTATCAATCACACATCATTCAATGTGTCTTCAGTACAATATCCATAAAGTCATATTTGTCTGACACTTATAACACCTCCGGCAACATACCTATAAATACATTGAGACAGTAGAACTGTTCTTAGATCGAGGGAAGTCAGATCTATTTTAAAGGGGTAGCGCCCTGTGTCTGACCCCGTGTATTTAGAAGCCGGTGATTTCTCGGGGCGTGCGCGTAAAAATTCCATAGAAGCCGGGGTACTGAACGAAAGACGTTTCTCCGTGCCTCTTCCTGAATAAGTGTGCATCGACTGTATTGGTATTTTAGTTCACTTACGGAATCTTTTTTTATTTGTCCCTACTACTTCCGCGTGTCGTTACGACCTTAGCCTCGTTTCCGACATTCTTTGACTGTGGTCTTAACCACGTGCGATTTGATTTAGGATGACAAATTTACGATACGTGGTGAGTCTATTTAAATAAAATAGAGGATCATCGTAGGGAAGTGGGAGCTTGATACGGTTTTTTTTTATTAATCGTTTCATAAGATAAGATTGTTCGGTTACTTCGATCCTTGCGTTCCGTTTGGGAAGTAACCTTTTCGAGAAATCGATTTCACGGAAGCAAACTTATCATTATTTTATGATAAACGTTGGTTTCTTTAATTCTTATACACGTCTTGAAGGAGTAATGAAGTTGCAAAAGAAATTGCAACGATACTTGTAAGATGACATGTATGTTTTCGATAAATTATATTATAGGGACAAACTCACCTTTTCATTTTCCTTTAGTATTTCAATAAATTATAATGTGTGTATAAATAGAATGTAGTATATTTATTCGAGAGTTTTGTACAAATTCTATGGTAAATAATTATTACATTGGAATAACTTAAGCCCATACTCATAACTGTTATTTTCTTTTAAATATTCTTCCGTATATTTTGTAGGTTTTACCGGTGTTAGCAGCTGTAGGAACTATAGCTGTAATAGGATTAGCATTAAAGTTCTACAAATGCTGGAGTTGTGATAAGAAAAAGAAATCTCCCATTTTATTGGTTGACCCAGTAACTAAATATAGTTTGCCATTGATAAAAAAAGATGTAATAAGTCACGATACCAGAAAGTACAGATTTCAGTTGCCGTCGCCAAATCATGTACTTGGTTTACCGATTGGTCAACATGTACATTTAACTGCAAAGATTGGAGATGAAGTAGTTATACGATCTTATACACCTGTGACAAGTGATGATGATCATGGTTACGTGGATCTTGTTATTAAGGTAACTATTGTGAATAAATGAAACACAATAAATGCAAAAACTGACATAGAAGTTTCAAATGGAAAATGATTTCTTTTAGGTGTACTTCAAGAATGTACATCCTAAATTTCCTGAAGGAGGAAAACTTTCACAGTATTTGGAAGATCTGAAGATCGGTGATACCATTGATTTTAGAGGACCTTCTGGTCGGCTTGTGTATAAAGGTAATGGAAACTTCTCCATAAAAATCTTAAGAAAGGACCCACCTGCAGAATACAAGGTTAAAAAGGTAAGTACACATTATTTTCATATAACTATATTTTTATTAGTTGTAAAATTAAACAATAAATAAGCCAGAGTTTTTATGTTAATACAGGTTGTAATGTTAGCTGGTGGAACAGGAATCACGCCAATGTTACAGTTAATTCGTGCTATAGTAAAGGATCCTTTAGATGAAACTCAAACTTCTTTACTCTTCGCCAACCAGACAGAAAAAGATATATTACTGCGGGATGAATTAGACGACCTTGCAAAGAATTATCCAGACAAATTCAAACTCTGGTATACATTAGACAGTAGTAGTGAAAACTGGCCATACAGTACTGGGCACATAAACGCAGATATGATTAAGGATCAGATGTTCCCACCATCGCCTGACACAATTGTGCTCATGTGTGGTCCACCGCCAATGATTAATTTTGCTTGTAATCCAAACCTTGATAAACTTGGTTACGATTCAAAGTTACGATTTGCGTATTAAAGCGACAAATCAAATTTTTCTGCATATATGTGTAGATTGCATTTGGCTTTTATCAAATAAGATCCACGAGTATTTTCTTTTTTTCAACCGTCTTTTACCCTTTTCTATGCATTTTGTATTGGTCAATATAACTGTGAAGGTTTTAAATCAATACACGTTAATACGATTTTGTATATCGGTGAAAATTATGCAAAGAAATCTACACCAGTACTCATTGCAATTTTTCTGTAATTGCAAAAGTTCATTAACAAAAATGTTTCGAATCTATAATTTATAAAATTGTAATGCTCATCACAGATGAGACGACTTGAAACAGAACCACCATACAATCTTATTTCTATTAAATGATTCCATTTTTGTTATTAAGTGTTATTAATAAGTTTTCATTCAAATGTTTAACTTTTATATCAAATACATCGCCAATGCAAAGCTTTAGCGAAGAACGGTATACAGGTTCAAGATATCAAGCATTTATTGATGTTAAACCTATTGTATTGTTATAAAAAAATTATGATGATCACAAATTATTCTCATCTTCTATTACAAAACGCTTCACATACATTTTCCTTTGAAACGACAGTATACGATTTGACATATAAAATATTACATATGATAGCATCAAAGAAAAAATTAATATGTTGACACCAATTAATAATTGGTTATTAGTATTAAGATTTATTGATAACATGGATGAAGCTAAATTCTTTATAATCTGATCACAATTCGTATCATGAAATAACCAGTGCAAACGAGGCAATGAACAAACATGCCTGATTAGCAATGTCCACGATCCCTGACACGCTTCCTTGGTGCCGCTCGTAAAATGTCATCCACGCGTAAAATCATTTCTGCTGCTTCCGCTGCGCTAAGTAAAACTTGCCTCTTCACAGCCCAAGACTCAGTTATACCTAATCGTGTCATGCAACCCACTTTTCCATTCTCCATATCTGTTAATGTGAGAAAGACAAAAAATATTTATAATTGCTTGATTATACCTTTAAGGATGAATAATTTTAAAAGACTTTATCAATATGAAACATACCGAGACCCATTGTGTTCGCACCAGAATTATGCGCAGCTCGTAACTCGCTGAGAAGTTGAGCAGAATCATAACCAGCATTATCAGCAATAACAGTGGGCAGTTGTTGTAATGCTCGAGCAAAAGATTCCATAGCAACAGCTTCTTTGCCTGGTGTGGAGGACGCAGCCTTCATTACAGCGCAGGCCATTAACATCTCGCTACATCCTCCGCCATAAACGATTCTCGATTCACGCACGGTGGCTGATAATACGCAAAGAGCATCGTGCAAAGATCTTTCTGCTTCGTCGAGAATTTGTCGGGTAGCACCACGGATTATTACTGTGCAAGCTTCTCCCAAGGGAACTCCCGAAAACTTCAGCAATGTATCTTCTCCAATCATGACCTACAAAGAAATTGAATAGGACTTTCATAAGTTGTGCAAGATTTTAGTTATATTCAGAGACGTACCTGTTCAATAAGACTGCATTTGCCAAGCTTCACCATTTCAGGATTATCAAACGTACTAACTATTTCTCCGCCAGTAACAAGCGCAAGCCGCTCAATACCATCGAAATCGGCATGTTCAATAGCCATAATATTAGCATCGGCAAATAGCTGTTCCGGGTAATTGTAAATTAACTGTCTATTCACGAAAACGGTGCAGCCATGTTTTATGATCTTCTCAACTTTATCCTAAATTAAATATAAATTCCTCATTATTATAGAAGGTAAAAAAAAAAAAATCCTTTTTAATTGTAACACCTCGTATTATTACCTTCATTTTCTCTTTTTCTGCTGCTTCCAATTCGGCAATTTTAGCCATGGAGTCAACCCTTACTCTAGAGCCAAACACCTACAATATACAATGCATTATGTGAACACTGTAGATGCATCGGAATACATGTATATGTTACAATTTTATATCTTTCTACCTTGATTTTATCTGTATCCATGGGGGTGTTAGCTATAAGAATACGAGCATCGGTTACTCTTTGCGGTTGATGTACACCAGGTTTTTTGTCTAACAGAAATCCATCATCTAGAAAGGAATCAGCCAAAGTAGCACCACGCTTCTTGATCACTTGAATAGCTGATAAATTGCCAGATCCTTTAAGGCGCAATACAGCATCTACAGCGAGCTTGCTGAAGTATTCTTTATGTTGAGATAGAATTTTTGAGCTCAGAGTTGTTCGAGCAATATTCAACAGATCTTCACGGAAAGTGACAGGATCTGCAGAATTATCAGTCGCAGCATCCTTTAATGCTTCCCTTGCTATAGTAGTTGCTTTTCTCCAACCAGCTATTATAGTTTGGGGATGAATCTTTTGATCGATCAGTTTTTCTGCCTCTCTTAGTAATTCAGCAGCTAAAACAAAAAATTGCTGACTCAAATCGAAACATGTACTCAAATATTATATAATCGTGCATTGCTTAAAGATGTTGCAGTTTACAAATGTTCCAATGTTATTGAACAATGTTGGTGAATAAGTTTTCACAGTAAACATATTTTATATTTTTATCTCTTCTTATATGTTTTGCTCGATTCTTTCAATTGTACATATATTTATGCTCACAAATAGTGACCATTGTAAGTTCACTGTGTGACGTTTGCACAATCATGCATTTCGCAGAATGTATCCCGTTGTTAATTGGCACATAACTGTATAAAGTATAATAAAATTATTATACTAACCAAGAACAGTTACCGAAGTAGTACCATCTCCAACTTCATCATCTTGGACACGGGATATGTCCACCAAAATTTTAGCTGCTGGATTATCCACTCCAACATTTTTAAGAATGGTTGCACCATCATTGGTCACCTGAACTTGTCCTGCAGATCGTCCATGAGCAATCAATACCTTGTCCATACCTTTGGGGCCAAGGGTTGATTTTACTAAATCGCCAATGGCTATTGCTCCTACGAACAAACTTAGCCTGGCAATTTCTGCCTTCTCTTCTTCTGCCTCATTTTTGAGGATCCTGACCGGATTCAAGGAAACCTAGAAATATCCGCAATAAAGTTTCACCATCAATATTAACAAATATGGCAGTACAAAATTTGTTGCGTGTATATTAATTTCATCCCGTTAAATGAGTTATTACATTGTGTACGCAATTTTTATTTTTTCTTGGCTTACCGACATTATAAAATTACATCTTAAAATATACAATGTAATACGATATATGTAAATGAGCAAGGGTACAAAATTCGTTGGTTACAAAGTGTACTTAAGCTATGATGGTATATTTTTTTAAATTCATTTTTTTTTATTGTAATAATACAATATTACATTAATAATAAAATGGAAGCTTTCAATTGACACACGTGCGCCATTTGTCACACCTTCATATGTGAAACCGGGTAATGAAAGTTGATACACTACTATTACGGTGTTTGACGGTATTGCAATAATATCACTTTGCTTTACACCTTAGAAAGATAAGACCGATTAATTACCATTTTAAATCACTTCCAGAGGAATATATGTCAATTTACAATCGGGAATAACTTTTGTTCAACTCTCCAGCAAAGCACAAATTACAAGAAATAGTCAGTCTATAGATGGCGTAGTTACTAGAAATGCCAAACTAATATTTTTTCATGTATTCCGTTCGAGCGTTTAGTGATTGGTTGTTGGGAAGAACTTAGATTTTTTCACACCAATGAAAACACAGTTAAAAATTGTTGAGCAACGGAAAGTGCCATTCAGCATTGAGATTCAATGGAAACCATCGAGAACTTTCTGTTGTAATGCGTCTATGTAGATGGCGCAAGATGCTCGAACAAACGATGCAATTCGGATTCCTTTAATTCCTTTTAAGGTTCGAAAATAGTATCGTGAAGCGAACTGGGAGTTATACGCCTATTTATTGGAATAATTTTTATATTTATATAATAATATGTATAGTAATATTAATGTAGTATCATTCGATTTCATCCTGATACTAAACGCAAATAATTACTACTGGAAATAAGTCGAATTATATGGATTCATATATTGTAAGGAAAAAAAGATGTTCACTGTTTCCTAATAATTATTAGATTAATCTCCCAAATGTTAATTTAGTCGATGCGCCGTAATTGTAAGTACTTTACGCACTAAATAGTACTTCCTCTCATGTTTTCAGTACACGAATATCGAGTTACTAGGCATTAAACTAACAGACATGCAAGCTGCATTGTTACATTATCAATACCATTATTATCGTGACTGCTTGTTGAATGTGTTACCGGCTGGCCTGACTTAACTGCACAATGCCTACTACTGTTAGAACTACGTTTTAATAATAGTAAAGATAAATAAAATCGTTAAATATTTAAATTTACTTTTATTATTCAACAATGAATAATATACAGTACAGCATCTATTCTCTATAATTAAATAACAATTAGCCCTTAAAGTAGTAACCAATATACTAACACTTTAATCTAAATTACATTATACGTACACAATGTAATAGGAAGGTTAACGCCGTACTATAAAATTAATTTCATCTATACGTATAATTACATTCAACAATCAGTACACTTAACACGCGATGAAAACTTCCGAAACCTCAAGGAAATTTAAATTTCTGTGTCCAATCAGCGTGGTCGCGTGCTCGGACGCGCTCGCGCGCACCTTTAAATAACGGTCCGCATCCAGCTGTCCCCCATTTCATGCGGCTCCTCGCGCACAATAGGGGTGCGGACCCTTTCACGCTTTTATGCGACGCATAGCTGCAGACGTTCCCGCACATATGCGGTGTTTTCACACAATGCGATAGAACATCGGTCGTTACGGGATAGAAACAGCCTGGACTACCGATTATGAGCGAACCTACCGATGTGCGTCAATTATCTTTCCTTCAATGCCTCTGATGGCATCTGCCTCTATGCTCGTTGTTTTACCCTTGCTTAAAGGAGATTCTGCGAGGATGCGCGCGCAACGACGGGTTTTCCGCGCGAAATCAGCCTTGGCATCTCGCTAAAGTCGTACATCTTTGTATTTCGATCGTTTTGTTTGCATTAATAGATGTGCACAAACGTCAATCGAGTGAATCAGTATACGGGTACTGCATATGCAAATGAATAGTTACAGACGCGCTTTCATTCGCTCGACACAGTCGTGCATAATCTCGCTTTCTACGAGTAGTCGAGGGAACGCAAGGTAATTATAAACGTAAAAGTTATAGAACACGCTATTGGTAAAAAAGAGTTTTCGTAATTGCCTCTGTAATATTGTTCGTAGATCTTCCAAGAAGGACCAAAATATGTACTTGTGCTTGTTACGCTTGAGTATATCCCACATTCAGAGATTTCTAGTTCGAATGAATCAACTACTACTAAAATACCAAAGTGTGAAGTCATCGATTCGCGAAATCACTACTAGGAGGAAGATCGAGGACGAAATGTGCTTGTGTTACATGCAGCCTCAGGCTGATCGGTTTAAATAGTCACCACCGACTATGATACATACACATGTATGATTTAAATGCCTTCTTTATCATACTCGAAAGCGAAACGTGTTTAATGTATACTAACTAACAAAATACAATTATTAACATTCTTAACAAATTTGTAACGAACAGATGATAACTAATTCTTGGCTATGTTGCAGCCGCTAACGGTTGATCGGCTTTAACAATTGGACGCCAAGTTTTCCCGATGGAATTGAACGGCCGATTGAACCAGTGAAAGAACGTGGGCAAAGTGAATCATCCACGCACACGGAAATATGGAATGCCCATCACCGGCAGCATATCACGCAGATGTCCGGAGCGGCGCGTGCCCCGGAATCCTGTGGTGGTGGCAGTGCCTCTTCGTCCTGTTTTTCAGGGGGAGTTCGACCCCCGCGTGTACATACACGCATACGGTTGCGATAGGGGGACCGGGTAGTCGCACCTGGCCCTTAAAAATAGCATTGGCGTGATTTCGTGACGTCGTTCTTGGCTTACGTCGTGTATCTGCTTCATGCCGTTTTCCCATCCTCTCGGAAATTTAATAAACAGTTTAATAAACATGTGATTGGTGACGATAATGAAAGAACCAATGATAGTTTTATAAATGTTAAGAAGTTATGATGTTTATAATTTTATAAGTACGATTTAAAGAATTTTTGCACCGCGTATTCAGCAGGCTGCCGCAGCCAAGCGTTGCAGCTGTTTAAAGGCCAGAATCACTGCTTAATCATTTATCATAATTATTATCGTGAATATATTTTCGTCCAGTTTTTCAAACGGTTTCACACCAGCGACACCTTTTAATTTCTTTTCCAGTACAATTCATCGCTCCATTGTTGAACTTGTGCAACGACCAAACAATGTCCTTTCTCTCGTTAACGCTTTTCTTACTGCCTTATTACGTTCGGCTTATATTTTTATTATGCTCTTTTTGCCTAAACTTTCCTTGTAATT
Organism: Nomada goodeniana; assembly: GCA_963969485.1. Taxonomy (NCBI): domain Eukaryota; kingdom Metazoa; phylum Arthropoda; class Insecta; order Hymenoptera; family Apidae; genus Nomada; species Nomada goodeniana. The sequence continues at coordinate 29,518,619 of OZ018299.1, forward strand.
TTCGTGTAACACATGTTCATAACTGATACATTGCTGCTATTAAAACACGAACTGTACATTACGATTGATCACGTAACAGCTTTAATCAGCAATTTCCGCAAATTAAAATAATAACACATATCCAACACATATTTTTCTTCTCTTATAGGTATTTGAACTATATACGCGTCCACACCTTGAACGATTGACAAACCAAGACAATATCCTCTTCTATCTAGTTAATAAAACTGCTCGCGACTTTAACTAAATGAAATGAAATAAACTGAAAAAGGTAAGATATCTTATGCGTTCTCAAAGTATATAAAAGTGTATAATAGAATAATATATCAAATAATATAAAACTGTGTATCATTTTTTAATCGTCGCCAAACCTTGAATCTGAATTCATATACAATTGCCACCCATCGTAAATGATCTTCTTCCTTGCAGGAATCATAACGATTGTCTTTACTCGCGCCACACATAGTAAAATCAATCAAACCGACTTCCTGATGACGCCACTGCATCCCCGGTGTGGAGAATGCACCTAGTTGCGCTTTGACGGTTACACATGGGTCACACATGCCGTGGTACACGGGGTAACACGTACTGGATATAGGTATGCACCCCGTGAACACGACAAAAGAGAAGGGGAGGAGCTCCACTTTCATACGAGTTGGCTTACGAGCTCGAGGCGGGGAGAGTACGCGACTTATGGGAGGAAGTCGGAAGCGACCCGGTTCGAGTCAGTCGTACGCGAAGCAGCAATACGTTTGGACCGATCGATCTTCGAGTGCATCCGATAGATTATCGATTTAACACGTTCCCTTCGAACAATCTCAATAGTTTATCCATTGCGTATTATTGCACCTGGATGTAACAAGTGTAATTATAGCCTGTTAAACGATCCAACGATAAATAAAGATAAAACAAAGTGTTCATTAAAAAAGGAAGGATAATTAATGAATACTTCAGTGGCTATTCGTTTCAAAGAATTTGTTTAATTCAGGACGATCAATTTGAAGTGAATGTTTCCATACTTTTAATACATACAACGGAGGATACATTGAAATAGGGAAGAACATTTTTAAGCGTGCGATCAAGAGAAGGAGAAAATTTAAATTCAACGGAAGTGTACAAGGGATGTTATCGGTGTCATCGTGAAAAGCGGTCGGATTCTCCATGGGGGTTGCCACGGACACCATACGGTCCTCCAGGCACGCGACCTGTGGGAGGGTTGTTTCGCTCTGTTGAATCGTGAAAGCGCCCCAGTGTGGCATCTCATTGTTCCACCGACCATCCTAGTTCTTATCGTCGAAACGGAAGCAACCAAGGAGGGTTCCTTTTTTAAACTTCGTCGACAGTTGTTCTCTCCTTAACGAACTTCGAAGACCCCCTTGCAACGAACTCGAAATTATTGTGAAAGTTGATCGAAGAAAGCGAACGGGACAAGATGAGTGCGTTTAAGAGATACCGGAGTAAAGTATTCTGGGGCCACATGGAGTCGCAGGATCTAGAAAATTCGAGCCCCTTCGCATCGGGGCATGATTTTGCCAAAGTTAATCGAAATTATGATCGCTACGGTGGCATAGTCGAGGAGGAAATGGAACGATCGCCCAGCATCAACGACAGCAACGATGCTGAAAATATTACAGCTATCCGCGTTTGTTTGAACGAAAACGAAGAGCGACTTTATTCGTCGAAGCCGGCTCGCGAGGAAAATTTGATGACTCAGATGTAAGTGAAATTATTGTGTCTCGTATAAAGAATGCCGATTGTGACGTTGCAACTGTGCTTCGTCGGGCGAGTTTGCCCGACTATTGTTGGCTTTTTTTTCCTTATCGCGTTGACACACAACACTACTTTCGAACCGCTACTTTAATTACCACAATTTTTACGACGGTAATACAAGTTTGCGTGTGTTGCGACCGGGCAAAATGCACTTTGTAGATTGAGTGGTACCACCGAGGGACTTCGATGCCCTTAATTTTCGCTGAAATTTGAACGGCGCTTACTTGTGGAAGCAATGGTTTCATAATTGCTGATTATAGCTTTGACATTCAGAACAATTGCTATTCGTTGGGTTACAGATCATGTCCGTTTTTTTTTTTTAGTTTGACAGGGCATCATTTATACTGCGATATATAATTTTTTGTAAATAATACACACGGAAAGTATTTGATTAAATAACATAATTGATTTCACTGTACAGGTAGATAATTTAAACAGTAGATAAGTTTATTGATTTTCAAACAATTCAGGGACAGAACATAAAAATCCACCAAGACGATGTTTTAAACGTACTTTATAGTTTGTACGCTATCACTGTTTAATTGCTATTCTACGTTTCATTTCAATCCTCAGGGGTTTCAAGACCTGTTTTATTTATCAGTGCCTTTGTTATCTCGAAACAAACATGGTTTTCTACTGCAGGTTTTAAAGATATTTTTAATTAACCATAGCCTTCTGTGTGATTAAAGCGGTGCATTAACGATCGTAAATCTCAACAAACTGGAAAACAGATCGAACTTTGTGCATAACAATCAAGCATCAATAAAATAAATTATGCTGATATTTGAAAAGTTGCCTGCTTAATTTAATTCAAAAATTTTATGCTTTTACAGGTCTACAATGGATATAAAGGATGAACATAAAGACGACGTGAACCATATCGCTCCGGCCAATAGATCGTGCAGCCCTTTGAGTCACGATCTTCGAAGCTTAGATTCAGGTTTCTCTGATTCCGATCGTTCGAACTGTTCCGAGGTTTACGAGAACGAGACACCGAGACGTCGAAGAAGACGAAAACGTGTCAGGGATCGACATGGAATGCATCCTAGAATTGGTGCCGTTTGGATGCAGGCTGAATCTCTTCCAAATCCTACGTACACTTCGACGCCCAAGGACTCGAGAACTTTATCTCGAACTACGACGGTTCTACGACCGAACTACGCGGCTGGCGAAAGAGCTGAATCAAGAACAGAAAGGTAATTTCACTATGATGGATTTAGTAACAAGTCGTACAATAAATGGTCAGATACGAAAAGATGGGCTGATCTATTGCATGTTTTTAAATATAATTCTAGGCTGCTAATAATAATTAGAAAATCATTTGTGTAAAATTCTAAATGGGCAGCTCATGGACATACTCAAAGGGGTTTAGAATGAGCTAGATAATGAATGCACTGAGTAAACCTAGTTAGTGTCACAGAGATATGCTACTTTTAGTGGCCACTGAATAATTACTATTATGCAATACACGGAATATTTAGTCGTGTAGCACTATTTGCGTGTAATATCTCGCAATAACAAGTATATTTGGAGTATAAGAAAGATAATATCCTTGGACCTGAACAATAAGTACATGTAGCTTTCGCATCGCTAGCAAACCTATACGAAAATTATCTAAAAAAAAGTGAGATAAAATTGCAATTTGGCTGAACTATGCCGGCAACTGCCACATACACTATCTGAACTACTTTCTTCACTGCATTATTACTTAAATGCAAGAACATTTCTATGGCATACACAAATGACTTGATATGACGAATAACGCCACGAAATTCTGGCGGCTCATACCAAGGGGCATTATCTCTAAAAAGCAAGGCGTGCCTTGTAACAGTCGATAAGGTGAAAAGAATGTATGTTTTAAGAACATGAATCGTCACGATAAATGTCCACACCGTGAGCCAAGCGATAGGAATGTAACACATAAGGCACTCGAAGTGTTATTCTTCTGGTGGTTTCATAAACTCTCGTGTACCCCTACATAATGGCCAGAAACGTGTACTCCCGTGTGCACGTAGACTGGTCGTCATTCTCTAGGTGCATTAGAAGTAGCGCAACTCATCGTCGGGAATATTAAATACAAATACTCATTACACAAACGCGTCGCGATCAAAACGGCTTGACACTCCTTTAATTTATGACGCGATACGTAATAAGCAGAATTTCTAAGCAACTTAACAATGTCGACGAAGACAGTGGATGCTCGCAATTTTTAAGAAAGATATAGGGTAATGATGGGTTGCAGAGAATGGAAGTAAATCTTAGATAATTGTGTTTGTTGTATTACCATTTTTCAATAGTTAATTCACCAGACTTAGATAATTAATTAGTTTCATGGAAATAATAATATTTCAATTGAAGGTCTTTAAGCTACATTCCATTGATATATTTACTGTATTAATGTTAATATTTAGAGATCGTAAGATTAGGAAAATGTTACTCTTTAATAAAGGAAAAAAATTGCTGATGGTACTTCAATAAGTTCTGTATGAGACTTTGCAATTCTTTAAATTGTATCTTTCGTACATTCATTCTATTGCTATTTAGCCATAAAGTGAAATAAAAGAATGAAATAATTGATCGCTGTTTTATGCGTTCTTGATTAATATTCTCAGAAGTTGAATGAAAAATTGAGACGTGCGACGTGTTCTGATGTCGTACAGGCGATTTCCGGTACAAATTCGAACGGTATCTGAACAACAGAAATGGAACATGCGGGAAAATTCTGCGCCATGTCGCCCATTAACATCGATTAATATACATTCGAGCATCTGGAATGCAAATTAAATCTAGTATCTAGTTCAAACTAGTAATCGGTACAATCTGGAGAGCCTTTACTAACAACAGTAGGGAGTACTGTGCAAAAGAACTATCTACACATTTGCTTTGTAATTTTGTTTCCATTTATGTTTCTGTGGTTGGGCTGAATTATTGGAAAGCATTGCTTTCAATAGACGTTAAACTTTATTAAATGCACTACCAATTTGATCGAAAGAATAGGTTCCAAGCTAAAAGATAAATTCAAAGTTACATTTAGTCATTGAATAAACTTGTATCTGAGAAAGTTAACTGAATCAGCCGATAGAGGCATATTATTACTAATATTCGTATAAGAATAAATGTCATCGTTCTTAAATGAAAATAAATGTAAATTATCTTGAAACCAAATCGTAAAAAGTCACGTACACACTGCTATTAATAAAATTAATAATATTATTATCTCTATGCAAAGCATAAGCGTCTACACTTTTGTCGAGATGAAACGAGCTACATATTACAAATTCCACTTGACTCATCTTCCCAACTTTGAAACTCCACTTGGGTCACAATTGACCATCACATAGCAGATTATTTTCGTTGATAAATTATAAGCAATCATACGGTACAATAGAATACCGAATATGTTATTATACGAGCATATTTAAATTCAAAATCGTATTCATCCTTTTTCAAGATGCAAGCTTGGTCGTGTATTATACCTGACGTTCATAATGCACGAACGGAACGATTAATTTATAGATAAACCTTTTCTAAATGGAGTAGCACTTAGAATATAGTGCACAATAAGGGTAAAGGAATGTCAGAATATGTATTGTGTCTACGTTAGTAAGAAGGAAAAATGAAACATTAAGCACTCAAAAGCAGGTAACTATATGTAAAAGGTCCCGAATTCCTAGCTAACAGGTCACTCAAGTTTCACTCTTATCAGGAGAAGCCTTCTATATGTAACTTTAATTATATGTCATACGAAACAATTTTTCAGAATCTACTTTCCTTATTCTTACGTCGAGCCTCCACACGAAGATCGTTGTTAAAAATTATTATTATTATCATGCTATTGTTATTGCCAATTGAATTATATATATTACATAAAAAAAACATCAGAAACGTATAGAATAAACAATATTAAAAAAAGGAAATAACTATAAGGGTAGACTAGGTGAAACTATTTTGTATCGTATACAGATTTATATAACCAGATCCCGTTTCTGCATTCTGCATTAGCAGAATATTTGTCTAAAACAATGATTTTATACAAAAAATTAAAAAATTGTAACACTAATATAAACCCTGGATCAGGTCACATACGTACACCCGAACACAATACGAGACTCAACCGGTGTTCAGCCAAAAATCGTTTCTTCACAAATAAGTAAAGAGGCCAGCAGCTTACTCATCAATGCTAGTCACAATCCCTCTAATAGAAAAACGATTGTCATTTAAGAAGCCATTATACTTGTCCCGTTCTTTCCATATCCAATATAAGAGGTATACAATCATTGTGTACTATGTGAAGGATTCGGTATACGTTTTTCCTGTCACCCTGTAGATGTACGCTCGCCTGTACGTGATTCAATGCAATGTGCTACACGAGGAATACGTAAATGAAAGAGCGACGACGTTTGAGTCAACTATGTCCGCGTGTGTCCCGGTGCGACGACAGCAAACGTACGAAGAATTCCAGCTACCGTGTGGATCATGTGCAGGTGATGGCGTGCAGCTTAGTCAAAGAAATGGGATTAGTCATCGTCGTTCGCGAGAGAACGATTCTAGTTCCGATGCTGAGGGATTAGTCAGACTCTTGCGCTATAATACATCCGCTTCTTCGTTGATACTCGATTTTTCTACGATGGAATTGTGCACCTGGTTATGCGGATCGGAATTGAACAGTGGTCAGACTTTAACTATGCTGCGGCGAAAGTAGTCGAGGCTCGTGTTTCGCTATGGCGCGACTAAGGTATCGTAGATTGTTATTGGTATCCTGGATCATCAGTGATTTTATCGTTTCGCTTGAAACATTTCGAATGCTGGACGTTTTGAGCGTGGACATGTTGGACGGCTTAAATGCCGGGGAAATTGAGAAAATATTGTCTCTATCTTGTTACGAATATGGTATAGCCGATTCTTGAATTGCCAACTATGAAGTATTTATTGGATATCGATGTCTTCGATTGAAATTGCTCTGATTGATGTTCGATTGAATGTTGGAAGGAAATGAGGCAAGGTTACAGTTTTGTCGTTACGTGATTGCGATATTGTCAGGTTTTGTATGGACGTAGTGTGATTTCGATTGTGTTGCCGCATCGTTGCTATCGATAATACAGAATTGTTAAAAATCGAATTTTTATTAAGGACCTGCGTCTTTGGTTCTTGACTGTTGAATTTTTAAAAATCCTCTTATGTACTCGTCGCTCCGTGAATTTTTATACAATCTTTGATAACGTCTGCAAGAAATGCAAGAATATTTTGGAAAAGAAGATATGTTTCTGGTGAATATAAAACAGTCGAGTAAACGAAATTACACATTATTCTTGATGTCGTAAGTAGATCACTCGCCAGAATGCTGAAATTTGACCGGCATTAGTACGTTGAAAAGTGTGCATACATCTTCAATGGTGAGAGTGTATTGTTTTTTTCGTTATGCAACGCATGCAACGATAATTGTTTAACAGTAATCGAATCGACATTGATCCTTTTGTTGAAACGATCTCGTGGAACATAGATGGCTTTAGGATACATGTTAATGATAATCACAAATGAGGCTAGAACAATTAGCGGGTTGAATCTGCCGTGCATAAATTTCACAGCGTATGATCGACGGATACAATTATTTACGCTATTATAACTGTTAAGATATGGGGCGAATGTATTGTGATGCCGTCCCGGAGCACGAAATATTTCGAAGTATCTTAGGAAACAGTTCTATAATTACATTACATTGATGAACGTTTCTGTTCAATTGTTTGGAAAGAAATATTAGATACGCATTTAAAAATTCCGTATCGTCACTTACAATTGCAGGTCATACAAATATAGAATATTTACTGATTACTTCGGACTATGCCGCTATTATACTAATGGATGGTTTAATGAGTGGTAAAATTGCTCGATTAGGCGGCCGTTTACTTGCCTCGAGCAGTGAACGTTTCTCTTAATGTTGAAACACTAGTTAAATGACGCGGCTCGTTTATATTACTACTATTATACATTTTCCTTTTAGGAATTGAACTTAATACCATATTGAATTCAGATGATGTATATCGCATACTAATATCTTATTTGATAGACACGTATTGTATTCTTATTGAAGCAACAAATCCAACTGTTTAAATATTAAAAGAACATTTATCTTCTTTGCAGAATGGAAGGCGATCAAGTAGACGCGTCTACAATCCCAACTGTTTCCTTGGAACACGAAACTCTTGGCGATTTCTTGTACGCAGCTGAACCACCAGAAGACATAATCGTGCGAAGAAGCGCGAACTCATCGATAGCGACTAATTCCTCCGAGGCCGAGCAGACTTACAAGTCTGAGTTACATTCCAGAATTTACAGACAATCTTCCTCCGTAAGAACATGGCTAGCTGGCCTTGCAACGCAGACTGAAGACGAGTGCGGCAACACCCTTCAGAGTAAATCTCTACCACGATATAAACGTCGTGAGTTTCTGAACGAGAAAGATGAAATGAACGATATGAAAACTTTATCATCATTGGCTACTGCTGCTGCGAACAAACTACTTATCAAAGCTGAACAATTTGATCAACATTATCGGCACATATTTTCGTAAGTGTGTATTTGACAATAATTTTAATAGGCGTAAATAAAATTATAAAAAGGACTCGTCACTCAGGACAAGGGATTATCATTTCCCTCGAAATATATCGAAAGTGTAAAATAAAGTCGAAAATTAAGTTTAAATATTGAAATGTTAAGTACGAGTTATTTTTGATTCTTTAAATGTTTGACGCGCAAGATATTAATGGATTCTTTTCTTTTCTTTTCACAGTAAAGTGTCGCATTTGGAAGGCGGCAGATCAGAGCAAGAGCTCCTACGTGCCATAGAGGACAGTGCTTTCACGGTGCTTACAGAGCTGGGTGCACCTCCTCCGCGTAGAATACAGCAAAGTAGCTTAAAAGGGATATTAGCGCAGTTAGAGACTATGAAGAATTACGTCGACAGTGCTATAGATACACGCTTAGACTTCTATATCGAAGTAAGATTTTTTTTGGATTACACAATCGGACACTAATTAATAATTATTAATACTTATGATGTTAAAAAAAAATGTTCCTTTGCAGAGAATAGTCAGAGGGTTGGAAGAATCACCAAAGGACGATACGTTATTAGCCAGAGGCATCCTCGCAGCTTTGACTGCTCTAGGCCTAGCTGGACCAAGAGCTGGAAGTAGTATCACAAGGTGTTCAGGTATCAGAGCACTCTTGACGTCGTTGATCACAGCTGGAAGAACGTCGGCAGACTTTGTCGCAGCTTCTCTGCGTGCTTTAGCAAGCGTGTGCTCCTCTGCCCCGGCCATAAACCAATTCGTCAGAGACGGAGGTCCAGAGATACTCACAGACCTATTGGCAGCAGAGACTACGTCCGCGAAGGAGAAAATGGAGGCAACAGCGTTAGTCGTCCAAATCACCGCACCCTGGGTCAATGCTTTAGGCTTGCCGTACTTGGAACCCTTCGCGAATGAGCTAATGCTATCCTTAAATCGTCTAGTTGAGAACACAAACTGTGGCCAAACTTTATTGCTAGTCGCAGCTGCGTTCAACCATTTATCTAAGTCCAGGCAATGTGCTTACGTGATATTGGAACAAGATACTGTTAAGAAGTTGCTGAAAACTGTGAAGAAATCAGCTGGAGCAAATGTTTGGTTGATGGAGCAGGTAGCAGCCCTTATCAGCGAACTGGCGCGTATTCCTGAAGCTAGAAGACACCTGGCAGAAGCTCGTGCGTCTGTAGCGTTGGTCTCCTTTCTTAGAATGAGGCCTCCAGGTTTAGAGGATGCGTACAGGCGTTTGGAAATTACAGCTGCAACTGCACTCACGCGACTATGCGTAGATCCAGAGATTGCGAGACAAGTAGTTGCCGTTGGAGGCGCGGATTGCCTTCCATCGTGTAAGGCTGAAGATCTTCTTACAAAGAATGAAGAACAGATCGAAGCAGGATTGCTGAGATATACAAAATCTTTGAGGAGGGCGTGTAAAAGAGCAGCGAAACAAATCGACATCGCGAAGGCCAGTGATTACAGTACTTTGGGTTAAGATTAAAGGAGGTTTGTTTTAATATTGTACATACGTCGTGTATATGCATATATTATATTTTGTAAGGAAAAGACGTTTTATATTTATATAGATATATTTGTACAACAAAGATGTGTATCATATGTAAATAAATATATATCATATTAATAATGCGTTATCAAAAATATAAGCAAAAATGATGTATTCTCTTTAGCTGCGCAGGTATTACATATACTGTATATCCGATTTATGTAAATAAAAATTGCACAATAGAATGCCGAAATTTATAAAACTTATATAACATGGATTGATACCGTAAACACATGTATTTTATTAATTTACATGGAATTATTTAATTACGATCTCTTACGTAACATCATTTTTTATATGACTTTTGTGAAATACATCTATAGTTGTTTCTAAACAAGGTCTTAATTCAAGATCGCAGGCACCTAACACAAACTTTCCCTCGGGTGCTTTAAAATAATCTAATCCACGACCTATTTTAACTGTCCAGCCGTTGCTAAGACTGAAACAAAATTTCATAAAGATGTAATCATATTAATTATAAGATACATGATGTATATATTATATATCCTTACGTTATCTGTCTATCGTGTAAAGTATCAGAAAATTGATATTGAAAAGAAATAAGATGAGATGATAAACTCTGCTTCAACTCGTCCAATCTTGCAAGTTGATTCTTCTTATCATCTGGATCCAGGGTTGTAAGTAAATCTATTTTGGATAACGCATGGCATTTCCTTACAGCCAATTCACAAAATCTTACCAAATTTTGACACTAAAATGGAAAACCCAATAAATATAAAATTTTCATGTTGTAATTTAAATATTATATGAAAATCGAATACTACCTGATGAAACGCTCTTATATAGGGATCTTCGATATTAATATATGTAACTGTAGCATCCAAAAATCTTCCAAAAATTGTACCATAACCATGACCTGTACTACCAGTCTGAACTTTAATTAATTCTCTGTACGTTCCAGTTGCTTTTTGTTTATCAATTAAAGTCTTTATCTTTTCTGCTCTGTCTAAATATTCTGAAGCTCTGGTGGCAAAGTGTTTCTGCCGGGTTTGATCCTTTGTCCCTGTGCAATCGCTTATTAATTAATTAACTATGTCACACATTTGTAAAAGCAGATAGAGAAACTGTATTATCGTAAAGAATGTTTATTAATGATAACTATGTAAAACTTACAAATTTAAATTGGATAATTGGAAAATTAATAAGTTGCTAGCAAATAAAATAAACAATGTACCTTTCATGGAATCAAGAAGTATTCTAACACCTTCTTGATATAATACTAAAGCCATTGTATATTGTTTATCATTATCCATTTCCACTGCTCGTTTTAAAATCGATGCTGCCGCGCTTTCCATCTTGTCTGCGTTTCCGGAAAATCTACTAAACCTGCAAAAATAAAATGTTTCGTTTAAAAAGAGGAAATATATGTACTTACACTTTAATATTTGTATAAGCTTGTTAGATCTGCCGTTCGGGTATTGAAGTACGACGGAAACACTTGAAGTACGATGTGCAGGCGCAAATGGCGAGTAAAGTAACATTCGACGAAGAACGCAAATTTTTTGGAGTGATTAGGTGTAATTTTTGAACCAATGTTCGATCCATTTGATCATTTATTACGAAAGTAATATATACTATTACAGAGTTGAGATAATGGAAGGTCGCTGATAACAATTGGTGCAAATATTTGCAATATCAAATCACCAACAAATAAATAGAACAGGTTTGACACACAGATTGCAGATCTACAATTAGAATTTATGTGTAGCGCAAGCTGTTGTATATGAACATTAAATCTTATCGATTATTAAATATATCGACCGCCATTTCGATTTTTAGTTGCACATCAACGTAACAGAATAAAATTATGGCGCTCAAGAGCAACATGATCCTAACCTTGGCCGATAGTTGAGTTAACACTAAATCAAACGCTAGTTCCAGTTTAACTTTGCCCGTGTAATATTTCTCAGGTGGAAGCGTTACATCCAAATCATTTATGATCGCGCAAGCGGCAAACTCTAGAATTTCATTACAGTGCACAATTGTTACGAATTGCAATTTTTTTTTAACCAACATGCAATGACGTTTTGCTTGCTGTAGAGTGACACGTGAGTCGCATACGTGCCTGCTACGTGCGCGGGATTTTAAATAGATAAACAGATCCTGTTAACTATTATTCTATGCACAATACAATATTAAATATTTAAACAGCAAAGAAATGAAGAAAATGTAAATAACTAAAGTTGCATCAAGTTTAGTAAACTGTTCTTACTATAATAATATATTACTACGAATGTTTAATAGAAAAGAAAACAATATAAAACAGTAAAATTATTGAAACGCGATTTAAGCTATACAATATATTTTGAACACGGTATGGAACTATAACTTATATTATAGAATAAAAACAAATTCTTGTATTTGTATAAAAATGGTTTAATATTATGATAGAAGAGAATGAAGGATTAAAATTATAGATGTATTTTATATTCCTAGAGTTCTTATCATGAAGTCTACTAAAAATATTGGAACTGTTTCTCTGTGGGGCGAATTGCCAGCGAGGGAGACTCTTAAACAAGAGGTAATTACACCGGATATCATAGAGAATATTTGGAGACAAGTTATGGAGGAATCGAATAGTATCGACTGTGATTTTCAAATGGACAGACAAGCTGAGCATATTCAGTAAGTTTATCTGTGATTTGTAAATAAAAATACATTTCTTTTGTAAGACTGCAAATGTCTTTTCTGTTTTACATTTAGATTACCTATGGGAAATCTTCATGTGTTAAATACTGTAAATCTCCATCAGCAATTGAGGATGATGGTAATAACTTAAAATAATTATTACTATAGATATGACATTTATGTCTTCCTCTTAATATTTAAATTAATTTTTAGGAAGAAGGAATGATATTGGGAAATATGACAACAATCGAAGCACAAGATGTGCAGCAAGAAGGAAAGGAATCGCAAGATTCATTTCAGTTTTTACCTACACAAAAAGACAGGTATCAGAATTTGTTAATGCAATATATATATATATCTTATAAAAACGTGATGCAGGCAGTTATAAGCATTTTACCTTTTTTTTTTTAGAAACATGTTTAAAGATTCTTCAATAGTACACTATCTTACACCAGAAACAGCACGTAGTATATTGAGGCATTCAGTCATTATTCTTCTAGCTCATATAGGATTTGAAAAGTCTTCGGATATAGCTATCGAAACATTAACGGACATAGCCGAACATTTTATAAGAAGAATGACGCTTTTAATGAAAGTAGCATACGAGCAAAAAGATCACGGGTTTCCTGTAAGCCAATATTTACCTTCATTTACGTATACGTGTTATTATATGCATAAGAACGATAAATGTAGAAAAATATGTGTGCTCATTCTATTCTTATAGGACATAGTAGAAAGGGTTCTATTGGAAGCAGGTGTTGGCGGTATAGCGTCCCTTCATGAGTACTATCAAGAGTATGTATTGAAATTTGAAGAAAACACGAAGAAGAAAGTTAAAACCACGATGGAGAAACAGAGGCAACTTGAACTTAATGCTTATAATTCTAAGTATTTAATTCCACTGAAGTAGATGAAGGGATTTGAAAAAAGGGGGAGTCCTATCTCTGTTAATATATATATATATATATATTTTTTTTTTCTCTCCATTTACAGGATGGTTTTAGAAGAGGCCGCTAATAAACTGCAATTTGAAGAGCTCGATGAATTTGGCAATGTTTACCGAGAAGTTCCAACTCTTCAATTACTCGATCCCGAAATGGGATTTCCTCCTAGTCTGGATGCTGGCTTTCAGATGTTGTATAGTCTCGAGCAGGACGAGTAAGTTGTTTCTATAAACATCGCCATAATGCGTAACATTATAATGTTAATGGTTACAGATTAAATAACTTGGAAGTGGAAGAAGAAGAAGTAAATGTAAGTGATTCACCGAGTACTGGGCAACGATCAGACACATCGAATGATAAAAAAAAGTCCTGATAATATTTGGCATGTCCAAATTCTCTTACTTTTGTGCAGCCAAAAGAAAAAAACATTATATTGAATTCATGATATTAATAATGTTTCTAAGATTGTATAAAAACTTATAGGATAATAAGAATATTTAATAATGCTTAAGCTATTAAAAAAATGAGGAGCAATGAAATTCTTTTCATTGGAAATTTATTAAAATTAATTGATAAACATACAGGTTACAAAAATATTACAAAGTTGCAAGCTGATATTTATAAACTATTCTTAAACATTACTTTACACTAGATCTTAGAACTAAAACATATTAAAATTTACTTCTTTTATAAGGTTACACAAGGTTTACAATTTAAGGTTACACAAATCTGTAACATTAAATTACAACATTTGTGTAATTTGTACTGATGATCCTGCACCTATTTATTATCATTTTAATTTTATGATTATTATATTTAGCATATTTTCGCTATATTTAATTATAACACAGACGAGATATATTAATAGACAAATCGTCTTATGGACTTCCGTGGACCATCGTGATTGCCATACTGACTTAGAAATTCGACGCTGATTTTAGCATTCTCTACTCATGTACGCGGGCCACTTGATAAAGAATTTATTAAAGAATTCTTTAATAAACTTAAGTTTAGTAAGAGCACATACTGACGATTATGTATCAATTCCTATGATTAAACAAAGCCCGTCCTCGCCTCATTAAACAACAAATTACTCTTCACGATAAATACAATTGGCAATCGTTCTGCCGTTGTACAATAGAATTAAATTAGATTATAATTTTTTTTTGTTTATATTTTTTTTAATAAATTTAATTATCTCGGCTTCTAGCGGGCCGATGTTATTCAACAACCTGCCAAATTGAATCTATCGGTTCAAGGAACAATCTGATGCAGCATATGATCTGGTCTGCTGACTAGCTTCGGTGCAATTCTCAAACGAATTATTAAATTGTTTATAAAAAATGTTGATTCTTCAATTGTTATTAACGCTTAAACTACAAATGCCATATTGTTGCAACTATTGGAAGAGATAGATATGCTTCGTATCTTTCATTTAAGACAAGTCCGGTTAAAAAGTATGCACTAGAAGCGGAGAAGAACGGAATTGTTTAAATTAACGAAGTAATCCAAGAATTCGGTTTTGGCGGAATGGAAAACTGCGAAAAAGGCCGCAAGCGCTAGATGGCGCCACATGTGCGATTATTGTAGGGGTCGTCGGGGATGTCGCCTCGACTTGTTGCGCTGCCCTACGCAGCGGGTGGACCAGGTGTCTTCCTTGGGGACGGTCGGTTAGGAAGGAGGGAACTTACAACACGCCGATACGTCTGCATCCGTTTATTTAACTTAGCCTACGAGGCACGTATAACCTGCTCTCTACGTCTCTATGTCTGTTGCAAGGGCTGTGTGTCCAGCACCACGACTAGTAGTGAAGTCAAGTGTCGTCGTGGTGTGTGGAGACCGGGACGGTTCCACCACTCCTGCACAATCCGCAGGGAGGGGGTAACCCATCCCCACATTATCGACTATCTGAAATATTTAAAAATTGATAACTCGGCACCTGATGGTTATTTTGTAATAAATTGGGTGTCAAATGACAGGGAAGCGAATAAGCTACATGACCCAGTTGCTGTAACTATATGCAGTTGCTCGTAATAACAGTTTTAATTGTTTAATTGTTTATAACAAATGAACCGATCATGATATATTCTTAACACTTATTGGAGATTGCAGCTTGCGCTTGTAGCTTTAATTTATGTGCGCTGATCATTGATGTAGCTGGCCTGCACGTCGATATAATGGCATTTGTTTATAATTTCTTTAAACAAATTCAGTTATCTCGGTTTCTACCCGGCCGATTTTAATCAACGACGTATCAAATTCAAGATACTTTAATCGTACCGCTGCTTACAAAGCACTGCTTGACATTACGTACAAATTACGTACCACTCGTATCCCTGTATTATCTACACACAAAGTGGGCTTTAGTTTTGCCATCTATAATCAAGTGTTCGAAACTACCTATATGTCTGCTTTATCTAAGGTCATTAGTATCGCAATCTATACAGAGACCCGTGAAACTACTTGGACCTCTACCATATCTACACTTAAGTTAAATAAGAAGCACCATAGCTGGAACTGTAAATATGCCATTATTGTACATTGTATCCTAAGTGTTTTTGAATATTGAAATATTTTCCACATAATTATCAAAGGCTTCTTAAACGTTTAATAATTATACAGTAAATTATTTATTGCCCAGGTCTCACCCCGTGGAGGTTATTGCGCCTGCAGACCATCCTAGTCACGGCCCTTCCACTCTCCAATTAGGCGAAAACTAATTCTAATATAACTTATGAGAGAGAAAGATCTCCTATTATTGTCAATTTGTAGAACTTTCACTAATTGACCGTAGTACAACTAAGACAACAAGAGGAGTGGTTAGGAAATTCACGGAAAAGCAGTATGTAAGTGACTGAATAAAATATAATAAAGATTTGAAGAACCGTTCAATCTAATAAATGAGTTAACGCGATGTTACAACAAACGACTAGTTAATCTCATATTAGAAAAATCTCGATGCCGGACGAAGACGCGTCGATCCTCAATTGGATAATCGGTCATTTGTCCAGCAAAGGTTTTAATCATTAAAGTTTAATGTACTGTTGCGATAGTCGAACGATTGTTAGTTAAACGCGTATTAATTGATAGAAGCTAATAATCAAGCGTACACGATGGTACTAGCTAGCCTTCAACGACATAAACATCCTTACCCTGCGACGCTTCACTTGCGACTGACGGATGCGCGCCGCGAGACGACCGACCCCACTCCGCGAGCCGCCCAACTCTGCGACGCGCCCCGGTAGTCACTATTTCCGTAAATACTACTATCCCAGGGTCATACCCACTGGACTTCTACTGTTTCTGACCAACTTTTAGCCGAACCTACGACTGTAGGGCCGTACCGGCTATAATAAATGTTATTATGTTTTAGTTGTAAGATCTAGTGTAAAGTAATGGTTAAGAATAGTTTATAAGTACCAGCTTGCAACTTTGTAATTTTAATATTTTTGTAATCTGCATGTTTATCAATTAATTTTAATAAATTTCCAATGAAAAGAATTGCTCTGTTCCTTATTTTGTTAATAACTTAAACATTACCAAATATTCTTATTATCCTATAAGTATCTATAGAATCCTATAAGTATCTGCATGTTTATCAATTAATTTTAATAAATTTCCAATGAAAAGAATTGCACTGCTCCTTATTTTGTTAATAATAAGTAATAATAAGTATCTATAGAATCTTAGAAACATTATTAATAACATGAATTCAATATAATATTTTTTTCCTTTGGACGCAGAAAAGTAAGAGAATTCGGACATGCCAAATATTATCAAGACTTTTTTTTATCATTCGATGTGTCTGGTCGTTACCCAGTACTCTAAATTTACTTCTCCTTCTTTCACTAAGAAGTTATTTAATCTGTAACCATTAACATTATAATGTTACGCATTATGGCCATGTTTATAGAAACAACTTACTCGTCCTGCTCGAGACTATACAACATCTGAAAGCCAGCATCCAGACTAGGAGGAAATCCCATTTCGGGATCGAGTAATTGAAGAGTTGGAACGTCTCGGTAAACATTGCCAAATTCATCGAGTTCTTCAAATTGCAGTTTATTAGCGGCCTCTTCTAAAACCATCCTGTAAATGGAGAGAAAAAAAAATATATATATATATATGTATTAACAGAGATAGGACTCCCCCTTTTTTCAAATCACTTCATCTACTTCAGTGCAATTAAATACTTAGCATTATAAGCATTAAGTTCTCCATCGTGGTTTCAACCTTTTACTTCGGGTATTCTTCAAATTTGAATGCATATTCTTGATAGTACTCATGAAGAGACGCTACACCGCCAACACCTGCTTCCAATAGAACCCTTTCTAGTATGTATATCCTATAAGAATAGAATGTGTAAACATCATTTTCTACATTTATCGTTCTTGTGAATATAATAATACGTATGCGTAAATAAAGATAAATATTGCATTTCTCCTCTTACACAAACGTCTATGTCACGTCTATGTTATACCTTGTCTATGGTAATATCTAGTTTACGATTGAATTTTAAATCATCTAATAGCGACCTCTATATACAGTATACCGACCGCCGTCATACGTCCCAGAATTCTTTGCGTGGCCGTTGACAACACGTCAATAATGGCAGATCCAGCGCCTAGTAAAAGTGATATTGAAGAAATTTTTAAAAGATTGCGAGCCATTCCAACAAATAAGGTTTGCTTCTTTATTTATTATTTCACCGTGCAATATATAATGCACTATAAATGGACTACAGAAAAATCTACGATATTACACTTGACAACAGTTTGAACATCATTAGTTTCATTCCCAACCTTTAATTTTTCTGGAGTGTTACGTTTCCTGATTACACATATGACGTTACATATGCGAACGCATATTTATACGTATAATATATTATACGTGTGATGCTACTCAAAATGATGAAAATATACTAAATTAAGTTTTGTATAGAAAAATCTTAGCAGTTAATAGAAAAATTTATCATTTCTAATTGGTCAATTAATTATGTAGATATATGATACGTCTAGGTGTGATTGTAAACTTTTATTTTAGACATGCTTCGATTGCAATGCAAAGAATCCAGCATGGTCCAGTGTGACTTATGGTGTCTTCCTCTGCATCGATTGCTCAGCAGTTCATCGTGGATTAGGAGTACATTTAACGTTTGTGCGATCCACTCAACTTGATACAAACTGGACTTGGTTGCAATTGCGGAATATGCAGCTGGGTGGGAATGCTAATGCTGTTAGTATTGTGACTAGCTTAATTTGCAGATATTAATTTAGATTAATAAAAAGGTGTTATTATTTTATAAAATATTTATGGTTGCACAGTTCAAAACAGATCTTTATTATAATTTTTAGAGAAAATTCTTTACGCAACACAACTGTATAACACGCGACGCCCAACAGAAATATAATTCCCGTGCTGCCATGCAGTACAGGGAAAAACTGGCGTTGGCATCCGCTCAAGCAATGAAACACTATGGGACAAAGGTAAAATTGTGCACGTTCGCATGTAAATTTAAATGTAATGTAAATATATTAGAGAATGTAGGCTTTAGTTAAACAAATTTACTATAACCACGAATGTGGTAATTATAGGTTCTCCTTCCTACAACAAAAAATAAACCAATGGTGAGCTGTGAAATTACTTTTGCAAAAGGATCATAATAATAAGATTACTAACACTAGCTTATAATGTTTTATTTTAGAAAAGTTGGTATATCATCATGTTCACTATTGCATTTCTTGTTAATTACTGTGAAAAAATCTGCATTACTTTTTATGGAATCTTTTCTTTTTTATATAATTTTTTGTATATATTTATTTATTTATATTTTATATAATTTTTATTTTCTTATATTCGCCAGTTATTATAGTCTATATTCTCATAATGTAACTAACTCACCCAGTGTGTGTGTCTATGTTCAAATACAGCACCATAAAAAGGATTATGTTTGAAGGACACTATTTAACTGTTGTAAATGTTTTTTTTTTGTGTAGCTGCATTTAGACGAGAGTCCAGTAACAGCAACCGAAGAGCAGGGTGAAATCGATTTCTTTAAAGAACATGAAAATTTTGATCTACATCTTGATGAGCCCCCACTGCATGCAGAAGAAAATTTCAGTTCTGCTTTTAATTCCATATCAATCACAGATGAGGTAAAAAGTATTCAAAAAAATTCCACAGAAAGCGTTGTCAATTCTCTAGGACCTACTGTTAAGTTATCTGATTCAACTACAAATTTAATATCTGGGAGGAAACCTACCATAGGAGGCAGAAAAGTGCAGAATAAACGGCCTGGTGTAAGTATACAAATGATTTACTTCTATTTATGTTTTGTCTTCGTATCTTACTTGTATGTTTACATTTGTACAGTTGGGGAAAAAAACTGGGGGCTTGGGTGCTCAAAGGGTTAAAACAAATTTCGATGAATTGGAGAAAAGTGTTGCCGAAGCTGGCAAGGAATCGCAGGTGAAAAATCAACAAGAAAATACAAAAGAAGAACAGGAAGAAATTGCTACCCGCCTCGCCTATCGATACGAACAGAATCTAAGTGAACAAGCTAAAAAAATTGAACAGAGAGCAAAACAATTGGAACCATCCAAAGCAACACAAGCCGAACGTCTTGGCATGGGATTTAATACACAAAGGTAATAATTGTAGTTTTTTTGCAAATTCGTTTGTTAGATTTTGTACACATACGTTTACTGTTTGCAGTTGTATATTTATATGCACAGCATATCATATGTACCTTTTTCGATTAATCATCATTTTATGCGATAATACTTAAGGGAAACAGGGGGAAACGTCAATGCTATTATAAAAACACAGTGCATATAGATTAAAATGTTAATAATTTTTAGCGGTGCGAGTCATTCTGCGATTGGTGATATGCGGACAATAACACAGGAAACATCATCAAAGACTATAACTGTTTCTGAACCAAGGCCGAGAGATATGGATATTGAACGAGAGCTTCTTATTAGCTTAGATGAATTTTGTACAGCCTTATCAATCCCATATAGTAGCAATACTAACAAATCTCGCAACGAAGAAGTTGTTGTTATCGCTGAGCCAGAATCACCAAGACCAGTATCTCTGTCTAGTAGCAGACCAAACAATGCTAAGAGTGATAGTAAAACGACGCCAGAAGGCGCAGCACAAAAGAAATTTGGTAGCGCAAAGGCTATCAGTTCAGATCAGTATTTTCAGGACAGCAAAGATGACGATTCTGTGAGTTGGCTTTACATATAAATATATATTTTGTACGATTTATTTTTCTATTTAAAATAAAATTTTCATATCGTTTCAATTACAGTGGGAACGTAAAAGCAATCTACAACGTTTCGAAGGTTCATCTAGCATTTCATCAGCTGACTATTTTGGCACAGGAAGTTCTACAGCAACATCTCCCACGTCGTCTTTGTCAATGCGTCTTAGCGGTGGAAGAGCAGGTGGTGTTGATTTAGATGACGTTAGAGAAAGTGTACGTCAAGGAGTAAATAAGGTTGCAGGTAGATTAAGCTCTCTTGCCAACGCGGCTGTCTCCTCTCTACAAGACCGCTATGGACTTTGAATAAAAACTTATCGCATTTTACTAAAATTGTTACTTATATCTGGGCATTTCCTGTCCATTGTTTCGAAAGTGTAAATAAAAAACATGTAATTCAGCTTATTCGTAATTTGCTTCTTGAAAAATATAATCAAGATTTCTTTGACAATAATGATGAAAGAGGAATACTGACTTGGTATAAAATTAATTTCTTTCTTCCAATGCTTTGTGTTCATAAATGTTTAAAACAGTGAGAGTTCATACAAAAAGCCTAAATTTCATAACGCCTAACGTGATGAGCATGATAATGAAACATGGTCGTTTCTTTCTGATGTAAAATTAAATATAATTGAGAAACTCGTCGACATAAAATATTATACCTTCAATAGCTAAGGATTTGTACTTAGTGATTCTTTGCAACGTGAAACTAAATGGGAATATGATTTTCCATGCAGAAAACATACAAGAACGACCGTCATATTATCGCAACCAGTGCCCATTAAGGCGTCTGGTGCTAGACAATGTTTCATAAGCTCTTCACAAATTTCTTCGGGATCCATGGTGTCTTGTTCTTGACCCGGACCAAATTTTGTCTGAACTAAACGAGTCCTAACAAAATTAACTACCTCATTGCTCGTCATTACATCCCAAATACCATCGCAAGCTAAAATAACAAATTCCCAATCTTCGTTTACTTGAAACTCTTGGACTTCAGGGAAAGCTATAAATGTAAAAATATACTAACATGAATTGAGGTTTCATCAATAATTTTATTTTTTTTTTCAAATCTATTGATAATATTACCAGTAACAATTTGTTCCTGCGGTGATTTACGCTCATTTCGTTTGAACATAAAATCGCCAAGAGCACGAGATAATGCCAGTTGACCATTGACTCTGTTAAATTCAACCCAACCACCTGCAGCTTCAATTCTTTCACGTTCATCTTTCAATGTTGGTTTATGATCGCGGCTAAGTGGAACAGCATTGCCATTAATACTTGCTACTGCTCTACTGTCACCAGCATTTGCCTGCAACGATTTTATAAATGAGCAATATAGGCAACATAAAGAACTGCAAGATTAAAGCCACATACGCTATATATAACATTGTCCTTAATAAGCAGGGCTATGACAGTAGTTCCAGCTTGTTCATCTTTAAGTACTGCATCGTTCTGCATTGCTTTGTCTAATTCCAGAAAACCTTGTTGCATAGCTTGGACAATGTTACCAGCTTTGTACTCACTTCTTCTCGTTATGTATTCATGAAGGTGTTTTCCAGCATGTTGGGCCATTGCCGCACCTATTGATATCATCTATCACTTCTTTGAGCATAGAAGTAATTATAGTTAGACTTATGATACTATAACTTTCTATTTATGGCACTTATAATACAACCCACAATTTTCATTCAGAGGTAAATTGTTTCCACTTATTTTCTGTTCTTTGTACGTAATGTTAAACATCAGCAGTGTTTCTGCTTGGAATTTGTAACAATTCGTATTCCTACGTTCTATTCTTACCTCCATGACCATCGTAAACTGCAAAGAATGCAGTACCAGGATCATCGGGTAACGAAAGTATATGCACATGACAATCTTCCATTTTTATACGCCAACCTTGCATACATGAACTTCCAACTCGATAGTTTGAATTTCTGCAGCATGCTGACTTCTTAGCTGTCACAGGTTCACTGAGCGTTTGACCCATTATCTTTCTGAGGATTCTAACATTGTTTGTGCCATATTACCATTTGTTCGGAATAATACAGAGTACAAAAGTTTCTAATAAAAAAAATAAAAATTGTGTTCAAAGCATTTGAGAGATAACAGCAGCTGGGTAATTAAATTTCTTTCGAAATTTTAGTAATAAGATTTGTTCACAAGAGTTATAAGTGCGTATATACATATATATGTATGTTACTTTTAATTATATTTGATTATATAAATGCACAACTGTGACATATATACGTATCATACGTAAATTTAAATTCAGTTTATGGTATAGTTTATTTGGATTGTTACTAATTGCTTTGTTATGCCAAAATTATTCACTGAAACACCTTTATATACGAAACTAAAAATCTAACGTCAAGCATCGAAGATGGTCTAACCTCTTGCAGAATTTTAGACGCATCGTATCGCCCACAATTCAAGATTACAGAATTATCCTTCGAAAACAATGTTTGCGCTTACACATATTACAATCTATCATTAGCTCTTGATCTATTTTTAACGTGATCTTATTTTGGCATCCGATCTCACCTTTATATGCTGTCAAACGACATAGGCAAATCTAACCTCCTCATACACTATTCAATTCGCAGAATTTTGTTCGCAGACCGTTGATTAACCATGCAACAATAACGGCCACTTTAGATTTATCCTACAATTTTTGTAATTAGCCATGCAGCGGGTCACTGTTAATAATCAATCACACCGTAAAAATTATACAAAAATGTTAAGTTCATCTAAACATATCAACAGCTGATCACACTGTGACGGTTCGTTGATCGAGATGGGCGAGATAAGAAAAAACAAAAGGACGGGACGAACGTCTTAGCGGAACAGCTGATCTTCGATCCATGCTTTATAAATTCGAACCCGGTAAAACAATTGGATAGGATAATAATTTATTGATAATATATAACATGCTTTCTATTCGCGCACAAACGTGACGGCTGGATATTATTAGCATTTGGTCAAGTTCTTTTTAACCGGCACAAGTCGAAATGTTAAATCTAATAAAACAGGATTATTGAGATAGGTTAACGTAATCAAATTTATAGTCTGATTAAAATGTAAGTATGTTATATAAAAATAATATCTGTGTACAAATTGCAGATTTCCGTAACATATTAGGCAAAATATATTACGTTCGATTTAATGCACGATGGGCCATGACAAAAGTTCAGAATCCGATACTGTTTCATCTGAATCTGATAGTCAAAGTATATTAAAGGATCCCGATGCTTTGCCACAAAGAACGAAGGATGAAAAGCCATATAAATGTGGTTTTGATGGATGTAACGCAGCTTTTGTTAGGCCATCTAGACTGGCAAGGCACATTAGATTTCATAATGGAGAGGTAATGCTTATTTGGATTTTTGTATGGGCAAAATTTCATTTAGACTGATATTAACTGTTCTTATAGAGAGATTTCAAATGCGATTATCCAGAGTGTAATAAAGCTTACACAAATACCTCCCATTTGAAAAGGCATATGAAAACTCACAGCCCTGCAAAGAAGTTATACAAGTATGGAAATAGGTTTTGTATAAATTTCGTTTTGGTATCTCAACAGTTTTCCGTTACTTTGCTTCTTTTGTAGATGTACACAATGCTCATTGTATATTAGTAACCAACACAATTTAAGACGTCATTATAATACAATTCATAAGGAAGGTAGAAAGTTGACATGTAATATATGCAATGAAACTTTTACAAAAAAATATCAATTTATAATGCACATGACGTTGCACAGTCCAGTCGTTTATAAGTGTGATGAATGTAATAAAAGTTTTACAAACCTTACAAAATATAAGCGGCATAAAGCAACTCACAAGGAAGGGAGTAAAAAATATCCGTGCACTATGCCAGGATGTAGTGAGGTGTTTGCGAAATGGCTACTTTATTGTGCTCATTTAAAAACTCAACATGTAAATGGTAAATATATAATTTATAATGTTATTTAAATAATTTGATGTATATACTTTAAGTCATTTTTCATTATTTACGATTATAGATCACAAATGCAAGGATTGCGATAAAGTCTTTTTGAGTAAACAACATTTGAAGGTTCATTCTCAAGTTCACATGGAAAGTAGATCTGTTATACCTTGTCCAATTGAAAAATGTCCTCGAGTTTATTATTTTAAAAGGAATTTAAATCATCATATACGAACCTATCATTTGGGACAAAAGTACGAGTGCGATATATGCAAAATAAAGATCGGTACGAAACAGAGATTAGCAGAACATATTCAAAAGCTGCACATGACTGAAAAGAAGATGAAAGAGATTAAAAAATTGCAGCGTAGAAGAAGAAAAGATGCTGGCGTACCTAAAAAAAGTGTGGCATCCAAACTGATTGGGTTTGATTTACCACCAAGGGTAGAAAAACTGGTAATAGAAAGAAAAGAAAATATAGAGTATATAGAAGCGTTTGAAACGCCTTCAAATGATAAACCAGATTCGTGATTTACTAATTTTTGTATCATGGATATGATACTTATTTTATAGTTATTTACATTCACGATTTGTACAAACAATTGCAGCTGCAATCTTATTGCAGCCAGCAATTTTCCTTTCTTTCTAATTAAAAAGAATCCAAGATTTATGTGGATTGTAATCTTTTATGTATATGGAAGTTTCAGGAAGTTTGTTATGTTACAACATAAATACTTTACTTGTCACAGGACAATAATATCAGTATATGTATAAAAACTTAGCAGTAGTAAGATAAAATTCAATTACGAGCATAAAAAAGCTGTAGATGCCAGAAGACCTGCTTTAGTATTCTATGAGAATGAATTTATCATTCGGGATATTAGACGTATTCTAGGAGAATGCTTATTTATATACTAGATACAAATCTGGTTGTCTGAAAACTCCTTTTTTTTTAAATTTCTTTACGATTCTCTTTTTTTCATTTACAGCTTTTTTTTATTCTTGATCAATAATTAACATCAGCATTGTTTTACACTCATTTCTAATAAAAAATGGTATTTTAAAACTTATGTTGCGAAATAATTTTAATTCACGTTTTTAAAAAATGTCGTAGAATTTGTATCCCGTTGCATTTAATCAATTCCCTTTCCGCTCTATTTAAACTAATAACAAATCGAAGCGTAGGGTTTTAAATATCTCTTTCAATCTAAATACATTACAGTCCGCGCTTATTTTAATTACAATTTTTTCCTTTATTTTTTACCATTTCCCTAATTATTCTAAATAAGGGAATAGTACTAACCATCAGTACTCAATGAATTCAAATTGAATTAATAAGTTCTATTAAAATTTCTATTCTCGTAATCCT
Source organism: Nomada goodeniana (assembly GCA_963969485.1). Classification (NCBI taxonomy): domain Eukaryota; kingdom Metazoa; phylum Arthropoda; class Insecta; order Hymenoptera; family Apidae; genus Nomada; species Nomada goodeniana. The sequence continues at coordinate 29,544,687 of OZ018299.1, forward strand.
ATGAAAATATAAAACAACAGACATTTCTTTTTATGTATCGTTACAGATTATTTCTTCGTGTTATAATTTTGTATTTATAACGTTTTCAAAAGCAATCGTGAGAAATATCAACAAAAAATATCGTAACACAATATTAATTCATGCAGTATTCTGAAAATATTTTCTTTATAATAATAGTATTCAGTAATACACTTTGCAATGCTACATCAGCATAAATGACGAGAAAAGCATTCAGTAGCTCAATTCCTAATTTTAAATATACAATATCTGATTTATCGAACGAATAGTCGAAAATGTCCAAAAGGTAATACTACCCGTAGAAATTACGAACACCGAGTGCCTTCTTTATTTTAACGCGGCACAGAACTATCGGGCGCAGAATGAGAAAAATAAAGCCGTAAACATGATTGACATAATCGTTTACGGATACTACTAATATGCATGTTATCAATTCATTTGCACTATTCCGTTGACTAAAAATACTGAAAATACATGTTCTAGTTCTAAATTGAAAGGATTATAATTCACGTTTCCTTCCTTTTTCTTTTTTCCCACTGCGGAGCGATCTCACATGTACGATAATTGATTCCACTGCCGCGCCAATCATCGATCGATACCACTTGAGTGCAGAGCAACTTTCTTAGGCAATTAAGTTCCAAACTCTAAGCGGCCGAAAATATTATGGGAGTTCGGGTGTGATGGAGGATTCAACGCAGAAAGAAATTATTCCATTATTTTTTAACACTATTTAAAAAGTTTATTAACTGATACTGATCAAATAACAGTGAAACACGAACGATTTTGTCAATGAGAAGACACAACTGCTGGACGTCCGACATTGCTTTATTTCCGTTCAACAGCTGTTCCATAACGAAAGAAATACGAGAAGCGTCACTATGCTTTTCGTACTTCTCGTTGGAGTATCGAGGAACGCGATCGCGATCCTTTGCACTCAAATGGTCAAGCATTTTATTGTCGACAAACGTTGTCCGAGTATTCTTTTAACTCTCTGCGAACCACTCCGTTTACATTTTCTTCTTTCCTTCATTTTATTTAATCGCAATTCGTTGGAAAACAATTTCGCGTAACAAGGCGTTCCATCGTGGGCAGCGTGAACTTCCGGGTTAAATTGATTTCTAGAGGATTTACAAAAATACAATCGATACGCGCGTTTGCAAAGAGCTAAAGCGGACAATGTTTTGTCTTACAGGTAAAAATATAAAATATTGATCGATTATTGCGACGATATGTATGACAGATATATGTATATAGGTATATTTTCTTTCTTCATATTTTTCTCTTCATGCATCGGTCAAATCGACGCGTAACAGTAAAACAGTGCGAAACTATTTTCCCTTGCATATACATATATTAGCTTTTGCATGAAAATTCTGAGAGTCATCGTTGCAATCGAATCAATCGTAGCTAATTCTTTGAGTGAATTGTTTATTCCATTTCCCCGTTGTTTTCCCTATTTACTCAAACTGTTCGCGATCGTCGAATCAATTCAGACATTCGTGCTTTGCTATATTTAATTTTATTTCAAAGCAAACATCGTATATGATCGTCTGAAAACTTATTTATACATGACAAAAATATTTCACGGTAACAAATATTGATACGAACGAAGAAGTGTGTATTAATTGTACTACATTGAATTTAATGCAGGCCGTCTGATACGAAATAGGGAAAACGCATTGTATTAGTCAGGTAAGGATCAGATATCATTTATTTATGTAGTGAAATGTCGGAAATTAAAACGGTAATCGGATGAAACGATACTGATGTGATTAAGTACGATCGTGAGTGAAACATTGTATAAAATAGAAGATAACGTTTAATCAGCATCCGCGAATGAAATGGAAAATATATCGCCGAATTATGTACGATCTAATCAAGCAACGGCAATAATAACGTGTTCATTGAATTTCCCCTACAAAAAATATTGTATCGCACATTATACTCATTTTAATTTCTTAATCTTTGCTCAATACATACTTTTATTCATAGCGGAGGCATATTAAAACTACTGTGAATTTTCTTCGCTTTTGTTTTTTTTTTTTTTTAGAAAAATATTTTACGCGCATCTGCCAGGCGAGACTATGTTAAATTAAAGCATGGTAGTTCTTAAAATATTTATGTATTTTCGCAGACATTTTGAGCACAAGTGAATCGAAACTTGTCGATATTCACAAAAATACAGCACTCGAAAGTAATGCTACCGATACGAAATTATTTGATCACGTTTCATATGATATATCTGTAATCGATATTACATTTGAAAAATATTCTACATATAGCAATTAAACAATATCTACGTAATTATTGCCGCTTCTTGACCAAAACAAATCAACGTTTCCCAATCTACAAATTGTACAGATATTATGCAAAGGTATCTGCCTGTTAGGAAGGTGTTCTTAAGTTTAGCAGGATCAGCTTAGAAGTAGCAAGCAGTTATTACATCCAAAAGGCAGTTCGCAGGTCCACAATAAAGTTTCTCTTATTTTACATACACGTATATCCCTTTTCAAAACAATTCTTCTATATTACTCAATCGCTTTACATCTTTCTAGAGCGAACGCAGTACAATACTTTTGCCTACAGGTACAAACTAACGAAAACTCTTTCACAAAAGAAAATAAGAAAAAAAAAAAACGAAAAGGAAAGAAATAACACCAACGAGTAACAACACCATCATGTACCATCATATTAAATCAATTAGCAGAAATCGAAATGATTGGGAAACGCTGTACAAAATATAAAACCTTCTTGTCCGCAGTCGTTTTTGTTCATGTTCTATTCTCGGTTCAGCATCGATCATCAGACAACCATAATGCCGATTGCCCGTCAAAAGAGTGCGACTGGAGATCGTTCGATAATCTTTGCGTGTTACGACGAAAACGACGAAGTTTCATATTCTGTGCACCTGTACACACCCATGTATTGCTGGGACCAAAAATGTTATACATACATATATCACGCGACTTACGTACAGAAGTACGGCATGAAAGATGCGTGTATATGCGTGTTTATGAATGTATATATGCATGTATGTGTAAATTTTGTGCGTGGTGAAACGCGAAATGAACGAGACTGAATGCGTTAACGTTCTATGCACGTGTTGGTGACACGTGGTATGGAAGGGTTACGTTACTATGCTGAGAGAGAGAGAGAGAGAGATAAAGAGAGAGAGAGAGAGAGAGAGAGAGAGATTAACAAATAAATATAATTACACGTACATCGCGCGCCAGAGCGTGCACGCATTAAAACCTAATCTCTAACAAATCGATATCGTTTTTATAAAACAATTAAAATGAAACATTTGTACTTTAGCAGTATAGAGCAGTCGTTTTGTCGTACTTATTTACCTTAATATCATTATCGTCATTTATATTATTTTATACATATAATATGTAGTATTATAATTTTTTTTTTCTCTTTGCTTTTAAAGAACAATTCCCCGCCTCGCTTGGCACGCCATCATCCATCGTTCATCGTCATCGTAATCATCTCGATAGATCGTGGTTGTAGTATGTAGGCTGTTTCGTAAATCGTGAGACAATCAGAAGATAAAAAAAAAAAAACAAGAAAAGGGGACGGAGATTCCGTGCCGGAAATAGGACGACCTTGAACAAACTAACGAATGTATAATTCAGAAGTTTATTCATCCGGATTCACTTTGATTGGAGATACAAGAGATTCCAGGAAAAGTTTCGTGGAATAACTTTGTTCGTAGATCGTCTTATATCTGAACGAAGAATCTTCCATTCGTGGCTGCTTTGCGATTTATAAAACATCCGGTACACGCATAGTATGCAGTCGATATCTCGTCTATATAAAAAAGAGGAGTACGTATAATATATGTGATGCAGCGTACGCAACGGGGGTGCACGCTTGAGCTAAACTTATTTATAAATATACAATCATAGAATCAATATCAAACAAAATCATGATTATTGCAGAATCCTGTTTTACGGGCGGAATATATGCATATATTTATATATATATATATTTTTACTATTATATTTATCTCTGAAACAAAAGGAACCGCCGTCTTCGCACTTTTTTTTGTTCAACTTTGTTAGCGTTTCCCAATATTCACGCGCAAATTAATACAAAACGAATTTGTATATCGGCAATACAATAAAACGTAATACTCATGTAAATATGAGTATCAGTGATAACAAAATAATAAAATGATGACATCAATAATAATAATAATAATCATTATTATTATTATAATTATATCGTAAGCGATTAATTTGAATAATATTAATAATAATGGTACATTGATTAAGCAACGATTCCCACAGTATATGTACAGATACTATAGCACCATGACCGAAATTTCAAGGTTAAAAAAAAAAGTAGTATTATTAGAGACTAAGAATGGATGGAATTGGGAGAACGGAAGTTTGCTAGTGTTGGTTCGGGGAGGGGAAGTGTGCAGGGAAATAGAAGTGATCTTGCGCTTCGGTCGGAACACGAGAAGAGGGGAAAGTAGAAGGGGGATGTTATATACTTCCGTTTAAACGATAGAACATTAATTATCGTTACATAACTTTCTGATTATGCCAGTCAATCATTCACCTATTTAATCTTAATCAAATAGTTGTTAAGCATATTAGCAAGGACAATACCAGTTACAGAGGGGGGGGGGAGTGATCTTATCGTTTTAATTCTTATTGGGTCGCGAAATAAATTATAGTTGTAGAATTGGAATTAAACACATTTTAAATGCACGCATGAGATCCTATAATTAAGATTTAAACGCGAAGAAAGTCAGCAAAAAGAAAATAAAAAACGATTGACCAGCGTGATCGATTAATATTTATAATTACATTAATATCGTTATTTAAGTATTTGGCCGTTTCAATTAACGTGTTCCAACAACGTTCACGAGAGTATCGTAGCACAGGATTGCTAAACAGCTCGGCGAATATGTTGCAGGGACTAGAAATTTCGAAAAACAAAAATACAATGGAAAACACAACAAATCGCAATTTAAATATCACAGGAGGAAAATTGTCGCGACCTTTTCACCGTTATCGTTTCTAGTTTAATAGAGATGATTAGGACAGCCACTAGATCGTTTCGAATTAGAGAATTTATGTACACGAGCATAAAAATTCTGATACATACATATTATATAGCAAGTGACTCGATTTTCACACTTTTATTGAGATTTTCCTCCCTTACGCCTCTCGCGACGAAGAGGACGAGATTAATAATTTAAAAGATATTTCTTGCGAGATCACTCGCTGCACGTGTTTTCTCTTTTATTTATGCCATTCCCTGGCGCAGATCTGTTTTGGTAGATACGTATAATAAGAGAGCCAAGTGAAACATACGATACGTTTATATTCTTTCAAGGGGAGTAACAAACAAAATAATGAAGAAATTTTACTGCATATTGTATTGTGTTCACTGTCACTGTGTGTATGTGTACGCGCATGTAATTATTAATGTTTCTTTTCTTGACTTCAATAAGATGGCCTACCATTATAGATCTACGCTCGTACGACATAATGCGTTTTAATAGCTATTCTTCTTGTATATAGATTTATAATCTTTATATATATATTTTTTTTAATATATATATAGACTCATATTTATATTATATTAAACGATGATATCCCTTCTTTGTTCAATATATTAATTAGGTATGATATGTTTATTCACAACTTGATGTGAGCGCTTAGAGTTGGAATTCTTGCTTCCTTCTAGTATCGTGAAGATAATCTCCTTCCACGTTTTATTTTCTTTTTTAGCGACAGCGATATACCGACGTTATATTATATTTAAGTACGACGCTAGGTAAAACATTAATTTCTCTAGTACATAAACTTACATATTCCCCATTTCTCACGATGAATATATGTATAACGTATACAGTGGTGGTTGAAAGAAAATTTAAAACTCATTATTTTCATATATAGCTGCTTAATTATAATTTTAAATACGTATTGGTGTGACTCGGTTTCTTTGTAAAATTTCTTCACTTTATGATATGTAAATCCCTTGTAGATTCCCTCGACTATGGCAGGCCAGAAATAAGTGAACAAAAGCGATCGAATATCTAAACATCATTCGAATGTAAATGTTAACATTTAAATATATATATATATATATATGTGATGGCTTTGATAATATAAGAGAAATGAGCGACGTCAAGTCATTGAAGTAATTAGAAAGATTTGATTAGTACGGTTCGATAAATAAAATAATTTATACATAAATTAATTTTCCAATAGTCAGATTGGTCATACTGTTGCATCCTTTAAATAAAATACATTCCTTCATTCCTATACATTCGTTTCATTATTTTATATCATCGTTATTACAAAATATAGTTCCTTCTTCGTAAATTATATTGTTTTCTATAGTTGAGAACTTTTCAAATTTTCTCCCCTCTCCCACTGTATGTATACATATGTACAATTATATTCATTACATATCGATACACATTACATGCTAGTCATTGTCAGAGAATTATTAGTGTTCAAGAGTTCGAAGATTCAAACATGCTCACTTCAGGATTTCATCAACAATCGGAAAACTTGTTTTTTCGGCCGTGGATCGATAACAAATATAACAGTTTAACGCAACAAGTTCATTATTATACAATACGCAACGTTCAACCCCTTGCTATTCCCGTTATTATTATCCTTATGATTTTCTTCTTCATTTACTCGTTACACACACGAAATATCTCTCATTAAAAATTGGCTCACCGATTATTCACAGGTAGCACCCAACAAAATTACAGCTTCGTTCAAACATGTTAAAACTCTCCGTTTCCGTAGAACACCCTGAAGCGACGCAACAATATCTATTAAAGGTAATTCACTATACTACTTGTCAAGTAATAAAAATAGAGATTGCATAGATTGAGATTCGTAGCGGATGCATCTAGAGAGACACGTCCTATAAAGATTTCCTCTTGAGCTTTTATATAGCGTGAAACTTTTTATTTTGTATATCTGTATAAGTGTATAAGTGTCAGTTTCGTACGCACATGTACATGTATCCGCCACTGCATTTACAGGGGGCGTGTACGCTTTACACGTGCGCACCACCATATACAAACATTTATTTTCTTGCGTTTTTCGGAATCGTGCAGCCATCTGTCGAATCATCGCTTTCAATTTGGACATGGAAAGATTACTCCCGGACTTACTGGATTACAAAAAAAAAGATGAGAAAAAAAAATACAACTATTAACATGTCAAGTCATGTATGATCCGAGATATCTGTAAAACTTCGATCACTGTTTCAACAGAAAGCTGCGCGCGGCTTCTCTGAACGTTCAACGATCCCTGGTTCACCAACCAAGCGTTCGAACGGCTCGTACGAGATTTTTACAGCTGGATAAATCGTATTAACAAACGTGCCTGTAAATTGATCAGGATTTTGTGCTATCATTTCGATTGCGACGCGTGCCCGAAAGCCGCGTCGCTTTTATTGCAATTAACGATATGCGCGAAACCAACATGACACGAAACTGTACTCCCTCCCTCATTGACTGATTGTGAGTATTTTTAAATACATACTTCCGTTGGAGTAGTGCGCCATATTGCATACGTAAGGAATGGTAAAAATCCTTATTTCTCCTATTTTTTCATTTTTTGTTGCATCTGTAAACCCCGTTTGCACCCCCACCCCCCTTCCCCACCCCCCTTCACCCTTGCGCGATTTAGAACAATCGACGGGGCCCTACCCGCTATTATAATTATCTCGAAACAAAGAGTTTCTCTTTTGAAGAGCTACTAACTTTTTAAAAGTTACCCGTTCAAATATATCATTCGTCCTGTTCGTCATTACCGATCGATTCAATCGTCGATTAGATCCGCGTTGCATAATTCATTCTAGTCTTCGATAAACCTCCCCCAGCCTCCTGTGTCGTTTCAAAAGTATTTCAATCAACATTCTGCACGCCTCGCCTCGAAACGATCCATCTTCCCCGCCTGAACGTGAATGAGGCGAACGACACATGACGAATCCGATAATGGCAAGTTCTAGCAACCGCATTGTGTCAGGTCAGCAACGATTTTTGGACGTCGTCTGGTATCGAATCCGATCACGGTCTTGTCACGGGTATCGCTGTACATCTTCGCCAGTATGCGAAAACAAATCGTTCTCGAGGCTCGAGCAGCCTTTGTGCGATGAGCGACGGTAATTAGGACTGTCCCCAGTTGGGCTGTTCGTTCTTGTCGAATTAACTCGATGTACTCTGAAACATTCTTCAATGGCGATCCATTCATTAGAATGCTCCGCGATCGCCGCATATTGTGGCAATTAATTCATAGTCGAACTGCTTCGAAATATTTAATATTCGTTTACGTAGATTCGTGTATGGCGAGCGTGAATCGTTCGAAAACGGTTTTTGGTTTCTGTTATTTTGACACAAAGTTATATCGATACGGAGTTTATGGTTATTTGGAATTGTGATTGTTGACGAGATATAATATGAATTAACGAATTATTTGTCGTTGTGAAAATTCTTTGAAATTTAAGGACGAATTTAGCATCCCCGAAGAGGCCAGAAGCTAAGTTGGCAGAACGAAAGAATTTCTAAGGTAAGTAGCTTATAGTTGGAAAACCTTAATAGCTTCAATTACGAGAGCATCGACGGAGGAAGCTCGAAGACGGTAGCAATTAATTGAATTACGTAGTTCTAACACTTCGAAAAGCTTGAATACCATGGTTTTATGAAAGCTGATTCAAGAAACTAGGGCAAGCTATAACAGTTATGTACCATGGCGCAAAGTTCCCGAAGCCTGGGGTGACTGCAAAATATTTTCATTGCAAGTTTCATCGCTTACGTCGTTTTAAAAATATTGTCAGAATTTAACAGCCATCACGATTCCCTCATTTTATATAAATATAACATTCGGTTATCACTTTCATCAAAGCAGAAGTGTAAAGTATTCCATTACCATTCACTAACCCCTATTATCGCTCCAAACAATTGCAAAACTTGAGCACCCTTGTCAATTCAACATCCACAGTAAATATTCCCCTTTTATTTGCCATTCATCGGAAGTGGTGCTGGTCTTTAGTAAAAGCAACACAAATCTCAAAGAAAAGAAGAATGAAAACAAATCACCTCTTCACTGAAGATCTTCCTCGCACTTGGGAATGTCGAATATCTCGGCAAACAGTGGTGGTAATTTGAGCTTGGTCCAGTTCCGTCTGAACCAATCGAGGAGATTCGCGTGTCTGGCACCCAGGGCCCTTAATTCTGGTATCCTTTGTGAGACGCTCGAGACACCGGAACAGCCCACCGCGGACGTAGTCTCACCGGAAACCGTGTGATTCCGTAATGCTTGTACTTTCAACGCCTCTAAAAGACGATCCTGAAGCCTTTGCACCGCCTTCACGTCGTTCAGGCCTGGCCTCTCACCAAGAAGTACGGCACCAGAGAAAAGACCCAACTCGGTGTCCGTTAATTGGTGGGCGTTTAGGGCCGATGTGAATTGCATCAAAGCGGACACAAAGTCTGGCTGTTTTGTTTCGTATAAATTGATTAGCAAAACATAGATATTTGACGATCTTACGTGTTCTATGTTTTATACACTGAGCCGTTGTACAAATTCGGGTGGAAAGTTTGGAAAGTAAGATTTGTTTCGCATTTTTTTTTTTCACGACGTAAGAATAAGCAATTGCAGTGAGTAAAATGAAAACGAAATGTATTACGGATGTCTTTCTAAAAATGTTTCGGCACAAATGTAGCCTACAGCGAGTCAGATCCGCAGTATTATAGATCGATGTTACAATAGTTACGTATTTATTTAAGTAAAGTATCCGCGAGAAGAAATTAATTAAATCTCGACTGGTATGTGTTCGATACATTTTATGATACAGTGTATCATAATATAAATATAAAATAATAAATAAATATAAAATACTGTATTTAAAAAGTAGCCGAAAGCTCTACGTATGAGAAAGAGTAAAATGTTTCCGAAAAATTCACTTTGTACAATGAAGCTTTCCCTTTTAAATATTATCATTTGTTTATCAATCTGAGAGCGAAATAGTGTTCTTCGGTAACTAGATATTTGTACTCTTTTCCACAACGAGCTGCTCGCTGCCTCCTACGGTCGTCTGAAAGCAACAATAGAATCCTTACCTCGTACATCAATTCCATTTGTTGCCTAGTGATATAAGTACCATCCTCGAACGTCATTGAACTGTCAGTGGTCATCTTTGAGATATGGCACAGCCAGACCTCAAAGAAACCGACTTTGATCAGGATCAGTTGATCGTCTTGCGATAAATCGCAAAATCCTGGCACCCTTTTGGCAAACTCCACAACCCTTTGCACCGATGGCGTTACTCTGGCGGCGAATTGTTGCCACAGCCAGATCCTTTGCGATTCAACTGTTTCTGCTGTCGAAGACGCCGCCTCAGGGTCCTCTGGACTGGCGGGCTGCGAAGAATTACTCGCCTAATCAGCAGGATTACAAAAGAAACAGGCGTTGCTGCCAGTTCCAACACGAAATTTTCATTTCGCGCTAACGTCTCAATTAAACAATTCGAAACGGCCACGTCAATAACAATCGTTCGCTTCTGCCCCCATTTTTTTTAACACGCTCGTTAAGAGCCCGACACAATGACAGATTGCACCTCGATTAAAATCACGTTATCTCGGATTGTTCTTAAAACGCCGAAGCTCCTACCTTCAACGAGAAAATGTAATAGAATGTGAAGGAATTACGTGAAAGTTTCTTTACCGTTGAGAAAATCTGCCGATAAAAAACGTAGACTAAAGAACAATGAAAAAGAAGTATAAACAAAAGTAAATCGATATTCAATAAATCGAGGACGTTAATAGCCGCGTCGAAGTAGAACTTTCAGTAGTTCCACCACGTGCCATATCCGCCACTAATATATTCTTGCTCGTTTCAAGTTCGCCACTGTATCTCTAACAAACTCACCGGTATTATCATCGGTTTTCGAACGATTCCTCTCGTCGATTCCTCGGTGAAGCCGCAGTGAGCGTGATGCGCCTGCGATACCTGAAGTATCACGTCGTACACGGCCAACTGTTTCACGTCCGCGTCTGACTGGTCCGCTTCTACTACTGCGGCTGCCGGCACGCATGGTATACTGTTCTGCGCCTGGCTGTTGTTGTTCTGACTGCTGGTGTTGTTGTTATTGTTGTTGGTGTTGTTATTGTTATTGTTTGCACTGGAAGGTGACGTTAATTGCTGCACCGCAGTGGTGGTTGTCGTTGTCGTAGTCGTCGGTACCGTGTCCTCGGGGCCACGTTCTCTCGAACGCTTCGGCACCCTGCCGTATCTTACAGCTGAAACGAAAGGAGTATCTTGGTAACACTTCAATGATTTATCTCAATAATGTCATAATAATAGTTTAACTTGAACGGATTTCAGTTCAGGACAACGGTACAACACGAAATAAATACTATCATTCGTGTGGAATGCGAGGATATTTATTATTTTGGCCTGAGTAGGGTCCTGCGAGTGCAGTTTGTATTATGTTACAGTTTCGAAGTGTAATTTTTTTTTATTGCAAATTGGCTACTGCATGGGTTCACGCTGGTCGTGTGGACTATTTGTATTGTAAATGAGAAATTGATGATAGGTAACAGAAGTATATTGCATTGAGGGAAACGAAGAAATTGGGTAAAATACGAAGGTACATATTTTTTAAGGGACGCAGTCAATTTTCTATGATTCTTTTTGTATTGATATAAAATTGAGCTTTATGTTCCAGTTCTTGGATGTATCGAGAAAAGTTTCGTTAATTGAATAACTCTCACGGCTGAATTCGACGACTGGCACTTGCTTTCGGATGCGCCGGATTAAGGGCAAGGCTGATTATTTTGTGCATCGAAAGTTTTCTCCTTCAAACTTGTCCAATATAATTTCCAATAAAATACTGTATTTCTCGTGACATTCTCGAAGTATTACATATTAAAAAAAAAAAAAAAACATTAATATCGTACTGCCAGAGACATATCCGTTTATAACAAATTTATTTTACGAAAACTCGTTTACTAATTGGTTCGGGTAAATAAATTCGTTCGAATTAACAAATCAACGTGGTTGAAAAAACATGTGCTTCATTATCCGATACCTGCCTTTTCATCGAGTGCAATTTATTATTAACCACTGTACATCCACACATTTATACAAACAATTGTACCAAGAAATTTGACAAATTGTTATCTCCATTATTATTCTCCTATCATATTTTACACGCACTTTTGCCCCGAAGAAACCGTATTTACGAAGGATTAATATTTCACACGATGCTTGAGAGAATTACACCGGACAACAGAGGGTGTAAAGCTTTCGACCAGCTTTACTACGGTTACATCCGCTTCTTAAGCGGATCACAAGACTACCCGGGGCTTATTACGATTTCGTCGACAACGTGGTCGAGATGGTCCGTCGGTTGTCTATTATACACTGCCGCATATTGCACGATGGAACTTTAACGTTTAATTACGCACGCAACTTCGTTTATGTTTACTTTACCGCTTCGCTGTTTGACGAACGCCAGAAATTCCGGATACTCAGAGACACGCGAGTAATTAGCCACAAGTATGCGGGTCGTGATTGGTTTGCACTCAAATAAATTCAAAGTACATACACGTAACTTTCGTGTACAAGATTCAGAATCACCGAATGTTCGGTGATTCGTTTAATTTAGAAGGAAATTCATTTAGTAGATGTAATTTGCGCGTCTTGATATGTTAGTTATAATTATAGACGACATCATTGCTGATCAATACTTTGCATTTTATTCCGCCTACAGTATTAATAAAAAAACCAATTACGTACTGTCATGTGAAATTTTGTGAGGAATATTGGAGGTTTTTCGAAGTTAGGTTTTTGTTCGCTCAGCGTTATTTCTGTGAGTTTATAGAAAATGTATGTTTACTTACAATCTCTGGACATGCCGACAGCTAGGCACTTCTTAAATCTGCAGTATTGGCAGCGGTTCCGACTTATTCTAATGACCAAACAGTTGCCGTCTTTCAGGCACCTGTATTCTATCTGTTTCTGAATGCTTCTTCTGAAGAAACCCTGAAAAAACAAATACATCTTAAAAATATTGATTGTAAGAAGTTATGGTTCTTAGGTGTATTGCTATATTATGTGAAACGTTATATGTCTCGAGAACCATAAGGCAGGAGGGATTCAATATGAACAAAATTAAGATGCTATTTTAATAAATTATTTATTTTAATGCAGCCTGTATTCATATATTTGTCGTTAATAGTCTAAATATAAAAAAGGCGATGGAAGTTTTATGGATTTATCCAAAGTTAGTTTTACTACAAATCAATTTACTGATTGAATAGCTTAATATAGTTTTTGCATTAGGGTTACAGTAACATTCTTTTTTCGCTTTTTCCGATTTTTCTTTCAGGGATTTTTAACTCCAAATATATACAGTTAACAATTTGAATAACTCTTCATTATCAAAATCTTCCGACATAAAACACGTTTTTGGTAATTAACTCCGAAGCAATGCAGTAATTAACAAAACCCTAGTATTTTAGTGCTAATGGACAATTAATTCTCAGATTTTATCTACACTCTATCTACATTCTATCTTTGTCATTCTGATCTACGTTGATTTATGATTTACAAGATTACGACCTACACGGTTGCAAGATTTTATCCCTTGTCATGTGAATCTTTGGGCCTCTGTTGCTTTCTCTTTCCAGATGATTGCACAACATTTGCTTGACGCTGTGATTTCAGCGATCCATCACCGATACGAACAAGTAATCACTTTAAAACGTCCCCGAGAAAAAAATCGCTGACAAATATTAACGCGCTGAAAAGCTTTGAAAAGTACCAAGCGAACCCGTGGTTACATCAAAGGCTGTTCAGGCGTCAAATAGTCCGATTCGTCGCGTGGATCTCCACTATTTCTGTTGTTCCTTCCCCATTTTCAGAGATAAAGAGAAATCCCTTTTCATCGCGAGATGAAATTGCCTCGAGAAATCTGACAAAGGTTATAGTCGAACCAGTCCGTTGAAAATCGACCGTTCACGATTTCTCTATCTTGAATAATAACTCCCGATTGTATAGCCTATCCGATTTGGGTAAACGCTGCGTAAAATATTATGAGATAATATTAGAATAAACGTGGAAATATGGGAATTGTTTCGAGGAGATTTCGGAACTGCGGAGATATTTCTTACTGTTCTACGATTTCAGTAGATTTTCACATTGTTTCTCATAGTAGTCTTAATTTTATTAAGTTTTTAAGGAGTAAATGCTTAATTGAAACATGATTGAATTTAAAATTATACCGCCGTAGTGGATGTTCATTATTTTCAATGTTTTTTTATATTACAAAACAGATTCAGACTCGTTTAATAAGTCAATGCCACCAGTAACTGCAAACCTGATCGCGCAATACAAAATTCATTCGTCCACTTAAAAACAGATTTTTCTCGCACATGCATGCGGAAACATATGCTGAAATGCTCGGCGATATCAGACGAAATTTTTACCCCGATTCGACTTGCAGGAAAAGTCTGCGTGACATCGCTTAAAATGTGGCATCGATCTAGCTTTCAAGGATACCGAATACTGGCAAGATGGCCGATTAATTCTCTCGGGTCTCAAGCTGGATTTAGCGCTCGTAAAAATATCGTTTGTGGGTAGAAACGATAGGGAAAAAAAACGGGCTTTCTAAAACGCCGAGATAGTCCCATACCGTTATTACCGCGCCGTTTCTACTGTAGCCCGACGTCTCTCGTTGATTTACGCGATTCGATCCGTTTATCGCTTTTAGCTAAACGCTCGTTAAATAAAAACGCTTGGCCAATTGTGCCGCGAAAACGTAACGCGGGTAACTGTTCATTTGTCGAATAATATCTCAAGTGGCCGGCTCGAAGTCAGTGTACAATTAATAATTAATTCTCATTCCAACGTTTATGGCGTTTCTCATAGTGTCCTTTGATTCTTTGGTTTCTATATACAAATAATATCCGCAATTTCCTCTTCCGCCTTCCCCCTGTTTACCTTTCACTTATGTATCTTAACGGAAAACAGTCATGTTAATAAAGAATAATTTCGAATAATGACCAAAAAAAGGTAATACAGAAATTTATAATACGAATAATATAAAAGTATGGATATTACATTTATATAAATTTCAGCGTAGACTACGTGAATTATTTCACGGCGGTATACCTCAGCGAACGATTGTGGCATTTTCGAAAGTGTCTGCAGGCAAGAGAATTATCGAGCTCCTTTTCGCGGAGAAAGCGCAAGAAATCTAAGACTGATCCTGCAGACTTCCTAATTCCATGGTTAGACACGCATAACAGCGTTACGAGGCGCACGCAGGCAGAAATCGTATCGTTGGACAGCAGTGGATTGTAATTATGGCTATGAGTAGCTGACGAATCTCGTATAATTAATTCTGAGCCGTGGCCGAGCTGCCTAGTAGATTCAGCCCATGATTTTCATTTCCGAATCGATTACTGTCCACCTGCTTAATGTCTGAATTATCTGGCGTTTCCTGTTGCTGAATTCCTGAACGGGCTATGATTAGTTCTTTCATGGACATGCGTGTTAAGGGGGGAAAATGGAAATTGTCGAGACCCATGCAAGAAATTCGTATGAATTTATTTGGACTGAAGTTTAACAGGTTCGGGATCGTGATGTTGATTTTATTTTAGAATTGAGGTAACCGACTAAACATTTACTTCAATTTTTCATTCGGCTTTGTAATCAAATAGTTACGATACTTGCGTTTCAAAATTATTTAGAATTCAAGTTGATTAATTAGCGCCCGTGCAACACTGTATACTTCGTTTCATTAGATATTTAATGCAAATACGGTTTCACGGTATACCTTACTCTGTACTTAATAAGTACTATAATGCAGTACACTTGATAATATGCACAACGCACATGCCGCACTTAAATGATAAAGCATTCGATTAACTTCAAATTCAGCGTACCCATTTTCGCTACATTTACCATGCCATATTCCATCCCATAGAATTTTTCCTCGAAAATCGAGTCGATAAAGCGACAGTAGTTTACTTTCAAAAGCAATTTCCTCTTTACACAATATCGTATAATTGCTTTCCTCTTTCGGAAAAGTTCCGTGAATCGATTTCTCAGCACACACCACAGTTTCAGATGCTTCAATAAAGCGGACGAGTTCACCGAAACGAGTTACACATATTTTCAAAGGAACTTCCGCCGCGGTAAACATCGAATTCGAAAACCGAAAAAGTAAAACGAGGTACAAAAAGTGAATTAAACATCCTGTAAATTGGAATCGGTGACACGCATCGGTCGTCAAACGCCCGGTGCTTCATTTTCAATGGATTTCATTTCGAAAATCGAATCGTTCACGGTCGAACGGGATAACGCGAGATATACCCGGAAGAGCGGTGCATTTTCGAAAGGAAACGTCGCAAGACTATCGATCGCGCGGGGGAATTTTTAAATCGGTGCCAACAGATGCTGAATTATTTCTGTGGCTTACTCCCACTCCATTCGGGACTCGGGCATCCTATTTTCCTCGGCCAATGAAACGCCGTATAATTGGATTCTTTTGTTTTTAGGTCTCGGATAACTTTTCTACGAAAAGAATACGAAGGCTGAATATCCATCCTCGGATTACAGTTTTTTCTTTCCTCCTTCACTCCTTTTCTGAGTTTCCTTCTTTCATGATCCTTTTGACGGAAAAAACATTGTTCTGAAGCAAGAAAAGCGAAGGAGGAGATCGGAAATGGCAATCGTGTAGTGATAGCAAAATGTTTCGAGTCAACTGTGGCGTGGTTGCAAATGATATTTATTCGTCGATCGATGAAAATGTTGAATGGATACGGATGGTTTCCACTAGATAATGCTGAAAGTTGGTCTTTTGGTCCCTGTAAAATTGGTACATCAAGGTTTGGTGTAGGAGATCCAAATGACAATTCCAAGCGCTATAATATTAGAAAAATGTTCAACACTATACCCCGGCAATTTCCTATAGGAAAACTATACTCCGCATAATCGATAGTCTGGATAATTAGATAATCAACACTCTAAACCATCCTATATGGCGATACTAAATACTGTACACTCCGCTTCTATAGCCTCCTCTGTATGCATAAATTGTTCGAAACCAAGCAATCCTCCGGTACCTAGATGTTCAACGTCTCCAATCAAACTTTCAAAACGTACATAGACCGTCCAGTAGCAGTCCATCTGCAAGTATACATTCCTAGCTTCGACTTAATTGTAACCAGCGTGCACGCAGAACGTAATATACTGCGCGTACACGCGTGCACACCTGGCCGGGTTGGCTCGAAATTAACCGAGGGTCGTCCGGGGGCTGCATTTCACAGTGAGTCGGGGATGACCTCGTTGCTGCGGTCAACGGGACGGCTCGTTTAATTCACGAGGTATTATGATTAATGGGCCTCTGGTACAAACGAGCCACAACTTTCGTCGTTTCGACGCTCGCGAAACGTAGACCGCGAATCCCGCTTCTTTCCAAGCAAAGCGAAGCACAAAAGAGGTCAGCGGACGATACCGGATTCGAGATTAACGCGAGATTCTAAACGTTAACAAATAGTTGCGACGTCAGTGAAAATCTATTGGACGGTTTTCATGGTAATTGTCAGCGGAGAAGACGCACTTAAGCAGACAACAGACGTACATGTGTTAATTTCAGGGCGGCGACGAGTCGTTTCGCGTGACTGCTTAATTTGTCTGAGAGATGTGATCTTTGGATAGGATCGAGATCGCGGCGAAACTGAGAACAGTGATGTAATTTCGAGGGTTATCGGTATAATTGTACTGCGATTGGAATCATTACTGAGTCGATGGACAATTAAACTTTCTTGTTCATATCATTAGCAAGTCAGAGATTAGTTAAAGTTGAGATTCGAGTAAAAAACGGCACGAGAATATTTCTATTTTTCGCGATGTTAAATAATCAGGTTTCGGTAATTCGATTAAATGTGAAATTAACAACTACATTGGAGTCTGCGAAAAATTTAAGGATACTCTTCGAACACCGAACCTTTCGGTGATTTTCCGAAATTTCGATAAAGACATCCCCTTTATCCGCTATAAATAACAATCATGTGTTCGATTAAATAAACAATAAACCTTCGTCCATTAAACTATGGGCAAATTTAACTGAATAAATTCGTTCAATTTCTCGACCCATTTCATAAATTGCGCGCTAAGCGTTGCCGATTCGTGTGCCATTCGATCGATCCCCAATATTCTCACAGTTATTTCCGGCGGGACAATTTTATCACGAGCGAGATTTATTTTTCGCCCGTTCCGTCGAATTATTAATCGCCGATTTCATCCCTTTTTCCTTTTTTAAGCTCGCTCGGCCGCGCTGTCCTAATCTCACTTCGATTGTTATTTTAATACGCGCCGCACGTGCTGCGGAAAGTTGTTTTCTTCAATAAAACCGATGCGTTCAAAGGGTTACTTCATCCTGGAAAACTTGTCCACGGTTAAAGGTGATAAATTTACGTCGCCGGACCTATTATTAGCCGAACACATTGGAACGGAAGGCATGGAGGCTGGGGCTGTTAGCTGCGGAGTTCATCCAGAACGAAAACGCTGCTTTCTTTCCATCGCGTTTTTAAATTTGCAACGCTATGGGAGTGAAACATGCTGCCGATAAGGATAAAAATAAACGATACAAACGGAGGTTGTTAAATTTCACGGTAGAAATCTTAATTGGATATTAACTAAATAATTAATCATTTAATTCAGAGGACGGCCTTGAAGACATTTTTATTCAGATTTTATATTTTCCATTGGAAAAATATTTCAGGTGCGTGAAAGACGTTTCATCCTTGCGCAGATATGAATCGCTTGTTTCGAGATTGCTAATTTCAAAATCGATAATGAATAGTACGGGGCGCGTTACGTGTATATTTAACGTGGAATTCCTATTCTGCTGTGAAGCCTGCGATATTGTACTCTTGTACTACTGTAACGAAAGTAGAATGTATTTCTTCCCTTTGAATAATTATTAACCTATAGAACACATAAGAGAACAAGATTTTCTGAAATTTCCTGGGCGCAGTGTATGCAATCTAGGCCGAATTATTCCAAGTGTTTCGCGTTCTGAAGTTTGCTAGTTTGGTAATCCACTATAACGACAGGTGTATAATGAAAGCCAGGAACGTTGTAGTGAGCATTGGCCCACATTTCAAATTATAGAATTAGTTGCATATTAGTGAGAACACTCTACTCCCTGTTGTACAAGTTTATTGTTTACGAAACTTACTCAATTTCAGCTGCAAAGCAGATCGCGTATATGAATGTTGAATATATAAAATACCAAATCACGAAAAATATGGTAATATCGTCAACATAATCAGCTTTCAGGATCTATTCATTATCAACTTCGATTTGTCTCTGTGGGCAGATATGGTAGCGAGTTTTATCTGCTTCGAAAGCTTTGTGGCCCTTTTGACAAAAGGGGAAAATCTGTAGGAAAATCCCGATTCGGCACGGACCACGAAGTTCCTCTTTCCCAGCAAACCTGCTTTCGGATTAATTATACGTAAAATCACCGTGGGAGCTCTTGCTCCGACGAGCATCCTGGATATAAATATCACATGCTCGTTATCATCGTGCTTTTTCCAATTGTTAATAAACGATGGAAGATGTTTGGTTATTCTCTGTAGTCTACAGTGTAGATTTTCAATTACATCGGATATACGGGTTCGCATATTAGTTCTGGGTGTGTTTATGTCTTTCTCGTATGCTTTACTGTGACTAAATTAATTGAATACAGTTTTAGTTTTAAATTATTTATATTTATATTTATCAATCTTAATTTTCATTAACGATAATGATGTGAGACAAATAATTATTTTAAAAAATAATTTATAATTTTTAGATCAATACGAATTCCGAAAGATATTCCTGCTTGACTAAATTTTTGTTGTTACCACTGTCATATATGTAAATCGTAATTATGGACACTTTCGAATACATTTATTTAGAGAAACAAGAAACAAAAAAAACCAAATCGATTGATTTCACTGAAGCTTTGAATTGACACACGAAGTTCGTAAGATGCACAGTATGAAATTTCAGTCAAATTTCAAATGGGTTCAGAAATAGTTCGTTTTGAGGTGCAATCGCGTAGTTGCTTTTGTGACGGTTGATTTTATTTCGCTGAGACAGTAACAGTGAATCGATGCAATTGAAGTGTTTGTAGAGTGTGCCCTCCAAGCTATTTCAGAATGCAGTCAAGTATTAATGTGCAAGAATTTAATTAAAATCGAAGATGTCTCTCAGGTTCCCTCAGGCCGACGAGCAAATCGATGTATGGTAACGTTATTTTCGCTGAACCACGTCGATCAACTATGAAGCTGCGGAAAATACCGTCGAATGAATAAATTCTGTGTTATCGAATTGGCGAAATACGACCTTCCGTGAAGCTGGCACGTCAGTGGCTCATGCTCAGCTTTGTAAAACTACGTAGAATGAAATTAATTAGAACAGAATATTTTAGCAATCAATTTCAAGCGACGATACCTTTTTATTTCCTACGAAATGCCTACATGCTTCATTTATCCTACATCACAAACTTCCTTCTGTGACATTTTAATTCCCGCTTAATA
Organism: Nomada goodeniana; assembly: GCA_963969485.1. Classification (NCBI taxonomy): domain Eukaryota; kingdom Metazoa; phylum Arthropoda; class Insecta; order Hymenoptera; family Apidae; genus Nomada; species Nomada goodeniana. Next base: position 29,565,301 of record OZ018299.1, read on the forward strand.
AGCAACCGAATACTGCAACAAATACAAATATTGAACTTCCACAAAAGTTCCACAATTTCTACTACTCTCAACTTTTATTTATTCGTTTGATAAATTTCACAAAAAAAAAATCCATAAATTCGATTTCAAATATCGATTTGTTTGCTTTTCCTTGACGCGACATCAAACGAACCACCGAACCAAGCGGCAGAAAAAAAATGAAACCGGAAAAATAGGAATAAAATGGAAATATTGTAATGGAAACAGAGTAAACCATAGAAACGTTAAATAACGTCGAGCGATGTGTCCTTTGTCGTCTCCGCTGCGTCAATGCATCAGAGTAATTACGCAATGGAACAGTCGAAGGGGTTCGTAGGCGTGCTCGAGCCAGTGTTCGTTTCGCTAGTGAACGTATCGGTTTATTGGTCTATTAACGACGATATTAATTAATGAAAGCGACTCGTGACGGTGCGTTGCACCGACATCGATGCATATCCCCCGGCCGATATCCTGAAAACGGACGGATGGAAGGCGATCAGTCGTACCTAACATTCAATAATATCGCCACTCAACAATACGGCTCGGCCTTCGTCTGCCGCTGGAATTGATACGTCGAATAATGGGTCGAATAGTTCAAAAGTGATCGGTGATCGAGAAATTCAAATTCATGGTTTTTAGTTAGAGAAAAAATATGGCTGTTATTAAACGAGGATTTATTTGATGAGGAACGCATATACAATTTTTCCATTCTGATTAAATCTAACGAAATTGATATGATAATTGTGATCATTTCACCACACAGAGTGAAAATGTTTTAAATGGTTCCAAATAATTGAAACAATGTATTTTGAATAGAAGCCACGATTTATTAATTAATTTTGTTGTTCTACTGGTTCTGGATTGGCGTGAATGCATTTGAGTGGGATTAGTCCTTGGAAATTGGTTTGATATCGTTTGCTTGTGTACATATCGATTATATATATATAGACATACGTATGGATGTGTTTTATGTGTGCCTTGCACTGACGCGTGTTCAAATTTTCAGAGTTTCAATCAGGTATTGCTGTTTTCGGTTCGTATAAATCACGGTATTATTGGATCGTGATTTCTATAGCGGGAGGAAACAATAATACGGATTTTATTCCGATAATGAGATTGCTAGTTTCCAAGTGGACGCATTATCGTTACGTACTAGCTATTTATGAGTGCATGCGTTGAACAGCAGGTTTTGGGTTTACTGGTTTGCTATTTGAACACTGTAATGTAAAATCGAAAGTGTAATAGTTCTCTGGAGTAAAAATTTACAATAATAGAGTTTCGAAGAAACAGTGCAACTACTGAAAAAAAATGAATCTGAAAAAATATAATTTCTAAGGAGATTCCATAATTCTCCCTCACAAAAATTAAAAAGTTGTCTTTCGACAGCGTTTAACTTAAAAAGCTCAAACAATTAAGTAAATTTGAAACGCGAACCATTTACGAAGATTCTGAAATAATCTTTATATTTTTGAGAACTGTACTCTTATGGTACTATTCGGAAAGAAATTCTACATCATTCACTAAATAATGAAATTTTGCAAAAGCACGGGATATTCCACATTTCATACACTTTTAAATTCCATTTCACCATTTGCGCCATTCTGCAAATAACTCCTACAAGTCGAAACAATGAAAGATCAACGCAGCATTTTAATTCCATGCAAGAATATTAAAAATTCCCATTGCATTCAAAGCAATTCCTCGCGCAACGTGCTTATGCTTACACATGATATAATATTGCTACGATGAAAATTCATGAAAATTCCTTTCGACAGTGTTGTTGAAATCTTCGGTGCATATTGCATACAGCTGCGTTCATAAAGCATGATATAAATCTCACAGAAGATACATCGTACGAAACGCATGTTAAATGTACCCAGCAGAGTGAAACGTGTTGATTGCAGATTAACGAGACCGAGCACATCAATTAATCCGGCGAAGAATTTCGGAAGGGACGAGTCGGACAGGAGTACGGCCTGTAATAAATCAGACTCTAAAGGTGCCGACGTTCGTGGCCAGTAGAAAGGCTTACATTTAATCAGACAAGACGCGGAGAACCGTTTAAATCCCATTGAAATGGGTTTAGCTTTCCGTGACGCGAGGATACGAATTGGAAACATGGTATTACACGCGAATTCAAAGCACTCCAGTTATTCGATTTATGAATTCTCGTTCCGCATTTATAACGTCATTCTCTCAAAGAACGATTATACATTGTTATAATACATTAACAACGCGTGGTACTACCCCGTGGCTAACTCAATTTGTAGCTGCAATTCAATACAGATTGCGAAAAATAGTTTTTTTATAGTTTCAATGAGGATAGACAGAGCGCAGTAGTATAGGTCGATGCATAGTCAGGCCAACGAAATTCTTTCCTTCGAAAAATTTAATCTCGGTGTTTGGGGAATCGTTTGTATGATACTCTGTTGGCATTAGAACAATAATAAGAATAACTTTTTTCACGGAATGATTTCAACAATTCAGTTGCAATGGTTTCTATGTATATTCAAAGGATATACATAGAAATTCGACTCTTTATGACTGATATTATTATTTATCCAGGGACTACTGTACCCTCATTTCTTTCTGTAACGTACTCATTTCTACTGAATAATGAATGCACCTTTATAAACCCCTAATTTCTAGACTTCTGAGGGTCTGCGGTATTGAAAATAATCCCCATACGTTCTTGTCCGCACATGTACGCAAGTGTAGTTGGGCCCATGTGTTTGCAGGAGACCGGGAATGAACCTATTCACCGTTAACCGTTGCCTCAGGGCTTCCGTGTTTCAATCTGAGCGAAGGAGCAACGGCGGATGTACATCTCGCGGCAAGATTAAGACACGTACACATTGCGCTAGTCCTGGTCCCAGGAGTGCACTTTTTCACCGGGAGACGCGCCCCGTCGGGAAATACGAAACGAACCAACGATTTTCGTCGAATCGCTCGTTTTTTTTCTCTCCTACCTTTCCCATTTCCAGACTACAGAGAGAGAGATTCATCGACAAACGTCTGGAAGAATTTTCGTCCCGCTCTGCGCCGTAGAAAATCGAAGGTATTGGAGGATGGCGAGACGAAAATGGGAAGGCAGAGGAGAAAATAATGGGCTGGAATTATGGGGGAACGAGGAGCGGAGATAAGCTTTCGTTTTCTTTTCCCTGAAAAGTCTGGATTTAGTATAACGATACTTGGTCTTTCGCGGTTATTAGAGGAGGACACTTTTAATGAATCATTGTTGGTATCGTCTTACTTTCATGGTTTTTTTTGTTTGGAAACGTCGAATGCATTGGTGTGCTGCGAGCGTATTTCGTTAAACAAAGATAGGGAGAAGTGTGCAGTATGTTGGAATTAATGAGAAAATAGAGACGCAGGAATGCATTTAATTAAGTATGGTTAGTGCTTGGAGTGTAATGGATAATTAAGTATTGTAATAAATGCTATTTTTAATGAAATGTGTTAGATGAGTCACACTCCTGTTTATGGAGCATGGTATTCAGCAACGGAGAATATGTTAAATGATGCAATATTCATATTCTGAGGGAGTAAATTATGCTAGGCATTATATTGTGCTACGCGTTGCGGTATTAAATATTTTGAATATAATACATATTAGTTATAAATAGTACGTTATTCTGTATTCAATTTATTTGTAATGCCTGAATACTCATAGTATAACGCGAAGTGGTACGAGGATAAATACAGACGGCAAAAAGAACAAACAGAAACAACAGAAACATGTGAATAAATTAAAGTAGATCGTGAAAAACAAAATAATATTAAATAAATTTTTAGCTGAACATTTCAGAAGAAAGAAAATTCATTTAATTTCATACTACAATACAATTACCTACAACATCTATAAGAATTCCAAAACGTTATCACTTCTCGCAAAATTCTATAATATTTCGAACCGACTTAACGAAATTGTAAATAAAGTTCCTCTCTCATAAGAAACAGTTAAAAGAATGAAGGAACGCGAATGACGTGTAATATTCGAACGATGACGACATCATTGCTACCTGCTGGTTGCAGAAACGTTTGTGCTTTAATAGTATTTTTACTTTGTTTCGAAGTCTCTCATAAGGGGCTTATTAGGGGAACGCTTGAATGCAATTCATCGGCCTCAACAGATGCATAGTTGCAGGAAAAGGGATTGAGAAACCATGGCAGGGAGGAACAGTAAGAAACGAGATAATGACAGTGCGATCACGATACAGGCAATGCCTATAGTCAATCTGATTGCTTGCACTTCCGCCGGTAAGTACAAGGCGGTGATCCCGTTTTGCGAAGATACGCTGCGTTTAGAATGAAATTACATATTTGCCAGTATTATACAAAAGGTATTCCGCGATCTTTCCATATTCTTGTACGACTTTCTATTAAAGGAGAACTCCTCTAAATATTAAACCAAGTCATATCGCTGTACCCTTATGTTACGTAGAAAAGTGGCATGCTAGTAAATTATTTGTTATAAACAGACATGCTAGAATTTAATCAATATTTGGAGAATGTAGAACCGGGAAGGAAAATCTTAAACAGGTTCTTTTATACGAAACTGTTGGAAATTCCTTGCACGTATTTTACGGTCTTCGAGCAATTGAATATTTCATTACCAGATCCGGCTGATGATACATATACATTCTGCTAAATAAAATTATTAAATAAATAAACAAGTACAGTGGATTATTAATAAAAACAGAAAGAGTACTAGTCGCGAATGATCCCCAGAAGAACGAAAGTAACAACGGAAAGGCTTTACTCACTGAGGAAGTATAGAAGAACCTTGAGATTATTGAACCACCCCAGCGACATTGACACTCATTATCGCTTAAATACCGCCTACAGCACGTGTCTATTAATAATCGATCATCTGTGGAATTCAATGACTGATATTTAATAAAGAAAAAGGTACGCCGACGGGCCAAGAAATTTTTAAAAATTTAACACAACTGATAAAAATACTGTTTCTAATTAGTTATACAGCTACAGATCAATAATACAACCATATTTAACGCCTGCGAGGCACGGAAGCGAATTTCAAAAGGGAGCGATCTCCATTTGGACAATCGTTAATAACTCTTCTAACATGCATTTAAGAAGAACCGCAAGAAATACGAACGCTTATCTTTACGACAGCAATTATTTCACGATAATAGCACGAAAATGTTTCCTATTGTTATTTCTGCTCGTATTTCAACCGCCGATCCTCATATTGCATTCCGGAAGCACAAAAGGTACACTTAACGTCGTTGTAAAGAAGTTCGAACCTTGACTGGACGGAGGAAAATGTGTAGCAAATTGTACAGTCATGAACTTAATGAAATATTATCGCCACGCCTTGGACGACGTGAACGATTTATAGAGGCCGGTGTATTCGCTATCATCGACTCCATTCGCATACTGCTGTCGCACGAGCAATTTATTTTCCGTCGATACTAAGATCGACGACGCTGGCAACGTTAATTACATTCAGACGTTAGATAAGATGTATGACATGTGGCTGTCAATAGCGGTCCTGGACGATTCTCGATTAATGGCTTCGGAAAAACTGATGCACTTAACAACATTGCTACATTGTTGTTGATGATTCACATCGAAAAGTGAAAATAATAAGACCAGAGCGAGAAATATAAAATAACGCGAAGGCTGTAGGTAGCAGACGCGCGAAGAGGAAAGTGAAAAGGAGCAAATACGTAACAAAAGAATGAAAAATGCGTGGTAATAGAGCAAGAAAATAAAATAAGAAATGGGTCGGGGAAATTGTGCGCAGACATAATACAACGTGATAAGTGATCGAAGACAAAAAGTATGAGAAAAGAAATCAGAATATCAAGAAATAAGAAGGGGGAAATAAGAAGGAGAATATCGAAAATAACATGGAAATTCGTAGAACTTTTCTGACAACAGGCAATAAGGATATAGAATAATGGAGGAATAGGAGATGTAAAGCGGAAAGAAAAATAAAGATATACAGCAGACAAGGAATGCGAAATAAGAAGGAAAAGATGCAGTTATTGGGCACGAAAGAGGGAAAGGAAGAAAAGCAAGAAAAGGATAAGAGCCATCGAAAGTAGTGGATATCGTTAACGCATAGACTCGATGAGAAAGAAAAATTGTATTTATAATGGCAGCAACTTTCTCGTAGGAAGCGACGCCGTGTCGACAGGGATCTTGTGCGAGGTGCACTTCGAGATAAAGAAAAGTTTACGATATATAATTACGATTCTCGGCGTAGAAAGTTCTTTGAAAAGTATTTCTCGCGCAGCATCTTCTCGGAGACGATGCAGTATATCTCTTTTCGAATTGCATAGTCATGATCGTTTAGTCTATTTTCATGTTCCGTACATTGAACGTAAAAAAAAAACGAGTTTGATTTATACAACATTCACGATCGCAAATTTGCATGCTATAACATTGCCCTGTTCCATTCGTTTACCCAATTACTGGTTTCATTGCTTTGCCTATGAAATATTACAGGTAATAAGGTGAAAAGCTGTGCCTTGGGGGGAGACACACGGGTACACGGTATATGTATTGGGTAATATTCAACTTCCGGCAAAAATTTTTTTGTGCTTTTCGTGCCGAAATTTTTAATTGTCCCGTGTAGAAAGATTCTGAACTTCAGATTTTGGCGTTTTTCAGCCGATCTGTAGCCGATGATGTAGTTAAAAATTGTCGAATATCTGAATTTTTAAACCCTTTTATTTCTCTCCTCAAACAAATTTTCCAATTTTTAGATCCCTGAATCAATTTATTTCGACAACTCAAAAATTCTCAAACTTTTGTACTCTTGTATCGTTGAAATGTTCTACTTTAGCAGTTTCATCCAATAATTTTGAAGAAGAACAATCATACTCACTTTGCACCCTTCGCAGCTGGTTACACCGTAATGATAACCACTCGCTTTATCACCGCAAACTCTACAGGCCACGAAACTCTTCGCAGGCGTCGAACTGTTCGAATCGGCGGCAGCGTAATGTTGTTCTGGAACACAAAACAGGTAGCTACGTTACATAACGTTGATCGTCATCCGCAGAGGTAGGCAAATGTTACGCTAAAGCTGTTCCGGCTGCTTCGTGGAAGCAGTAAGTCCAGGAACCAGTGCTCCGAATTTTATCAAGATAGTAGACTAGTCTGCTTAAAAACGCTACACCATTCAAACTGAATGTTAATAAAAGTAATTAAAACGAAAATTAACGAAAATAAAAATGTTTCCCTAATCAAATTTTGCGGATCCGTAAGCACGATGAATTTTCTATGAAAGAGTGAAGGCGATACAGCGTATTCTTTGTTCACGTAATGTTCTATAATATTTCCTCAGAATATAATACACAGATAATGAATTGAGGTAATTTACATAAGCATAAAGTATTAAATTTCTCTTGAACAATATTCGAATGAAGCTTCCATTAGAATTCATTTCGAGGAATGAACGGATTGCATAACTGTTTCTAACTAAACATTTGTAAATTAAGTATTTCATTTCTCAAAGGTTGCACCTGTATTCTAATCGCGAAGGTGAATTTTTCCATTGTTCAGCTACATTGCGATCCCCGTTGCAAAGCATAAAAAGTCATTATGGATCATAACATGCTGCACAATAGCATGAATTATACATAAGCAAGAGGGGGTCGGTGATTATCCATTATTTAAGATATATTTAACCCAAGGTCCGTCATCAGCGTTCAACGCTTTAAAAAAGAGAGGATAAACGAATAAAAATGAACGCTAGAATGAAATGCATTAAATCTTTTCTTACATATCATCAATACCGCCGGCACATTATCAGCCACGAAAATCATTTTGCCAGAAATTCCGCCAGAACGAAGCGTCCGTTCGTTTCATCTGAAATTATAAAATCTTCCAGGAAAACTTTCTATCATAATCGCATGAAACACGCCGCAATCTACCCTATTTCATCCTCGAATCCTTCGTTCGCCACGTTCTTCAAGGGATCATCCTGTCGCTCGTAAACAGGCCTCTCTACGTCCAGTTTCCACGCGAACATCTACTTCGATCCTAACGCAGAAGATGTGATCGCGGTTCATTGAAACCTTCCTTCCTTCTAACGACCAAAAAACAAGCATAGCGTGCGTGGACGTAACGGCATCGCCTCCCGATGGAAATGGTCATGCGTGGACTGTGCGCGAAGAAAAACCGCGGAGAAAAAGGGCGACTGTGCGTTCTAGCCAAATAGAGGCGAACACCGGAGAAACGTAGAGAAACAGACGGAAATACAGGGAGGGAATGAAAATAACACGGAATTGTTATGACGAATTATCAATCATTTTTCTATGCGTAACAAGGCACGAGGAAATAAGTAAAGCGACCAGAGTAAGTACGAAATATTGTTAAACATCCGAGACGAACGGCGATAAAAGGGGCAATGTTTAAAAATAATATTTAAGATGAAATATAAACGAGATGTACGCTGTACGATCTTCCCCGTCGATAAGCATCGTTTCGAAACTGTAATCCCTTAGGGGCTATCGCGGGTGAAATTTCACCCCGAGCAAAATTCCGCCTCGATATTACTCGAAAGCTCGGCGACTGGTAACGCTAGACATCGTTTATACATTATCCTGCCGCATAAGTAGCGACAATGTTATCTGAAAATAAATCGCCGCGTACACAGCGTATCATCCGTGAACTTCTCGATACATTTATTCCTCCAGCTCGATGCTGATAATACCGTTCGCCACTTGGTTAACCGAAGGAGAGAAACGATTCTTCTAAAATCCTCCATTGTCCAATCATCCGACAGAACGATCCGGGCGGTGAAATAAAAATACCGCCACGATTCCTCCGAAAGAAGTCCGCAGAAAGAAAAAACGTCGCACGATCTTATCGAACGAGCCAATAGGTGGGGGAACAAGACGAAATAAGAAACGAAGTAAATAGGAGAATAGTGGAAAGACCGGAAGGGAGGTGGTTCGTATGCGGCAGCGAGATACACGTTCGGCCATGGCGGCTTCTTTCATTCGCCCAGGCCCGTTGCATCCATAATGCAACAACGACCGTGTACTCCACCGAAGGAAGGGAAAAGGTTGCTCCTGCTGGCTCAGCCACGCCGGTGGTTCGTGTAACGGAAAGCCCGCGTCACCGTTACAGAACGACGACCAGGGAAGAAGCGGGAGGAAGATCGGCGAGAGAAGAACGAGGGACGAAAAGAAAAAGGAAGATGAAAAAGGTGAAACGGGGCCGTCCGCAAAGGGAGAGCACAGGGAACCGTATAGGAGTAGTCCGCAACATTATATACCGTTGGACTCTCATGAAACCCCTGCCAGAGGACGTCGTTACCTGTTCGCGTGTTAGAAAGAGAGAAGTGGATGGTCTGATGGAAGAAAGATGGCGGCGGACTGCGACGACGGGAAGGATAGGCCAGCCCTGGCGTGTTAAAGAGAACAAGACGACTAGAGAGACCGGGGGAGGAGAGTGTGGCTGATTGCGGCGTCGCGTCTGGAAACAGGGCCCGATCCGGCATCTATAGAGCCACCGATGCGATTTTATGACGCCCGTAACGTGAAAGGGATCGAACGGTACTCCACCTCGTCTTCGTGGCGAGACGACAATCACGGATGTCTTGGGCATGTCTTCCCAGCGTTTCTACCCCGTTACGTTGCCACGCGGAGGGCATTCCTTTTCCGGATGGTCTTGCGCCGGAAGTTAGTTGGTGCCGTCTAAGGGAACTGTGGAGTTGGACTTTGTCTTTTGGAGTTACCGCTGGGAAGCTTGTGGGGGAAGATTGGTCGAATTTTAATGGCGAATTTTCGGTGATATTTATGCAGTTTGTACGTGGTACAAACGTACGTAGTACGTAGTACCTTGGTCGTTTGTAAAGATTGTTCCGGGAACGTTCGTAAGAAGTTTTAACCAGGAATATTATAATCAAGAAGGCCAGGGCCTGTTTATAAAAAAGTTCGTGATTTTTCATGGCGGGAAATGATCAGCTTCAATCTCAGCCTGTATGAAGCTTGTAACTAAGAATAGGGCTTTGGTTTGGTTTTAACGACCCGTGCAATAAGTTATAAGGCGAACTTAAATTGATTCGTATTTATAGTAGAGTAAACTTTCCTTAATAAAGGTTTCCTGAATTAAACGTTAGCTTTTTATACGCAAGAAGGAAATCTCAATTGCGAAATCAGTTTGCGCCAGCCCTTTTGCATTCCTTGCAATCTCGTCGAAAATTAGAATAATTACTTTCGTTTGACAGTATTACTTTTAATCAGCTTGAAATTGGAACTGAACTAATCCAGCTTATATTTTTGTAATTTTCTTGTCCCCCGCGGATCATTATGCTATAATTATATGATTCAATTAAGAACACCAAAAAAAAGGGGAATTAAAAAATTCCCTCTTTAGAATTGATACAGAAGTATCAGGACGTTGCTACTATCATTACGTTTCTGTAATTAAATATCCCGAGAAAACTTGTCGACCCAGTTTTAAAGTTCTGCCGAGCATTTAAATTTTCTTGCTACGTTTCCTTACGGACGTATTTAAACAGACGCATTTACTTCCTTCTCGTTTTATTACATTTTCTGCGCTATTGATTTTTCGGGTACCTATTGTTATGCGTTCAAGAATTATGTGAAAATAAAATAAACACTTAGGATGTTATTTGAACTTTTTGATCGTACTTTTAATCATAATAAACAGTGTTGATGGTAGTAGGTCGTTCTACGTGAAAAAATAAGTCGCCGATAATAAAGAAAACATTTTTTCTCACTTGAGACTGACATTCGAGAACATTCGAGAAATATCGATTATGCATATTGCCACGAAATATTATTTTTCAGCTTGTTGGACCACCACATTTCCCTTGACAAGTGAAGCATTCATCAAATGAACGACTCGAATCCTGGATCGGCCGTGGCGGTACGGTAACCCGGATTTTATCACCCCTTTCAACTTTTACTTATGGGGTTACCTTAAATCAGAAGTTTATTCTAAAGATAAGAGAAATCTTTCCGGAGTTAAAAGCTGTTCTCTTTCGAAGAACTAACGATATAGGAAGGTATTGGGAAACGTGCCCAAAAATTTAATTTGCGGGTCGCAATTGTACAAACAGCGTTTTCAACTATTCCTGCGTTAATAAGAATAGCGATAAGCAAACTTCGTTTTCTCCGAAACAAGGTCCAAAGCAGAATCACACCCTCCCCGCTTGTGCTACCGACACTCGGACACCCTGTACTTATTTTCAAGTATCGTCCCCGCCTTATACAAGGGCCGCGCGACGATTCAAAATTCCTTGAACGAGATTTCGTGGTTCGAGTCGGTTACCTCTGTGTTAAGCAACAAAACGATGTGCGAGGTTTTCGCGTTCGCACGCCGATACATTGTAATTTATCGCGCACCCGGATGGTACGTAATTTCCAAGGGCGAAGGCGGAAGTGGCGCACACTTGCGCATACCGCTCGGTGCACGGAACGACGAACACGGCGGTCGTTCTATGGCGAACCAAAGTTTTTCGGTGCTCCTTCATGGGAATTCGTTAAGGCGTACCGTATTAACGATGCCTTAAACGGCCGCGGCGGAATAAATTTGCCCGCGTTCCAAACTTTTTGCACCGGGTGCTCGTTTCCGTCTTGGAACAGGGAGTTCCAGCGTGGAGAACGTTCCATGCAAATGAGCCTGGTCGGTGGCGATGCTACCTTTTGTCCTAATCGCACGTTTACATGTAGATCGTTTTGCTTTTTGTCCCTCGGATCTTGTTTAATTGTTTGCACCGCGTCTCACCGCCGACGGGTTTAATTGGAATAATTTCATTATTCATCACGGATTGTTATTATTATCTTCGATCTGCAGATAAATGCGTGCCGATTGTACGCGGATAATTGTGGGATACGGGTACGGGTGGTGAATTTATTTTTAGCCGTATCGAGGTACGTTTATGGAAAATATTGCCCGAAAGTGTTTGGTCCACGCAAAATTATTATCATCGTCGCTGTTTATTAGGATTTTGATGGAAGCTGTGCCGCGAAGAATGTCGGGCAATAAGGGATTAATACGGAAACCATTGACGAGTGCCTCGCGAGTCTCGAAATTTGCAGCAAGACTAACCTTTTCTATCTCTAAACACGTGGATAAATTGAGGCAACATCGGACGCACGTTCTGTAGGCTATTCGATATCCCCAACAAGCTTATCATCCAAGTATCTCACGAATTCTCGTTCTATCTTATCCCGCGAAGTTTTCACTTCGCGGAGCGGAGTGAAATATCCCCGGTGTTCGCGACCACGTACAGCGCGTTCATCAATTCGAGGTACTCCCTCGAGGAGAAAGTTCGTTCGGCCGAGCAGAATTTATAAGCAGAAATAGAAATTGCGCCTCTATACTGTGGTAAGTGAAATGCTAAGTATTGTACGATTACGAACAGTGTACACGGCCAACTGTTAAAGAAACGTACGGTCGCGATACTGGCAACGATCGATTCGTGCCTCTTCAACTATTGAACCGCGTGAAAGTCCGCAGACAAACGCGAGAAGAGCAGATAAATCGTTCGTTGCCGTTCGTTCTTGTGTCAAGACGCATCGATTATCGTCGTTTTACGGGAGATATTTGTATTCGATGTCGTCGCATTGACGATCGTCGCGTAACGAAGGAAAAATGCTGGAACTTCGATGGGAAACTTGCGGCACTCTGTCTAAAGAGGATCGAAGAATCCCCATGGGTTGTCTATTAGTTTATGTGTTAGAGTAAAGTGTCGGAGTAATATAATCTGTTAGATAATTTCACAGGGCTGCTTTAAATAATTTTCTGTTGAAGCTTTTCGTACGTTTATATTACATGTGGCGCAGTAGAGAATTTTTTTATAGTAAAACTTTAAATGATTCCTTTACTGTATTAATTGCTACGAATATATATTTCTGTTTTGTTGCAAACTAGAAATTTCTACAAACTGATCAGAAATGTTATTTATACAAGTCGAGCATGCGTGCTCGTTTAGAATTTGTCAATACCCGTTGGTTGGTAATCATTGTTGCAATAATAATTACACATTCAGTCAGGCGTTAATGAAATAATTATAGCTTCGTTTACATGATAACGGTGGATAGTCTATTGTTGAACACTGTACCACATAGCGTACATGTAATTACAAGAGTAAAGTAAATGACGCATCTCATTAACGAGCAAAGTTGATTGGCAGATGCAATTTATCCATTTCCACGAACTGATGCACAGTTCAGTGAAACGTTTATAGGTTGCGTTAAGGGACATTAAATATCTACAAAAGTATAAAAATTATTAAAAAAAACAGTTTAATAGTAATATTGTTGTCTCTCGTAGTATTCAATCATTTTGATGGACAAATCACACCCGAGAATTTGAAAAAATCATCACCGAACTGATCAATGTAGTGTTCATTACAACGTTTAACAGTTAATTAGAAATACTTTCCATCGCCATACGTCACTCATATAAACAAATTCATGAAATTTCATCGAACCAAATAAGAAACACGGACCTATGCACACTAGAATCATACAACATTCAACCAAGCATTGTTTGTAAATTCAAGCGGAACCATTATTTAGCTTCCCGAATTTTTATTTGGTGTATATCTGCACTACGCAGACATTGGTCGAATTTGTAATTCGTAGCCGTCGGTATACAACAGACAACATTATTCAAAGAAAGTACCAATTCTTATCCAACACGATCCAAATCGGCGTTATTAGTTATTCAATGTAACCCACCCACTGAGCAATCAATAATTCGTAGACAAATAATTTGACCTTCAAAGTAAATAACGAGTTGCCACTGACAAACTCGACGACGTGGCCATCGGTTAAAGCAAATTGTTTGCCTTTCTTCTCACGGTGTTGTACACGAATCTGCCGTAGCCATGTTTCCAACGTCGATAGTTGAAAAACAGAAAATACAAGGCTCCGTTACTTCGTTTCCGTTCTCCTTCTAGTAAAAACTTCTGCCAATACAACGGGGACGGGTGCCGCGGCATCATTCTTCTGCAGTTTATCTGCTTTGATCGATACTCGAAGGAATTCATCGTTTATTCAACGACGAAGCGTTTCAGAAATAATTCCAGACCATCATCAATTATTATCGATTTAATCTCAGGTGTTGGATTCGAGAAATCGCTGCGCTTCACTCGCAACAATTAAAGAATATGTAAAAATAAGAGACCGGAGGTTGTAGGAAGAGAAATTTGTCCGTCTACGAAGCGAGGAACAGATTGTGCGGTACTTTTAGAAATCTTGATGTCAGTTATCTTTCTTCAGCAAACATGTATATTGTCAAATTATTTTATGCGCTAACTTTCTGCATTTCTCTTCTTCACGCGTATTAATGATACATTTAATGCACTTCTTAAAGCAATGCATAAGTACGTTTCATTCCGTTAATTGATGTAAGGAATATTTTATATTAGAAATCTTCAAGTGCCAAGAGAATGACGCGTATTATATGTATATCGTTTAACGTGTAACCAATGTGTATACTTAATTTTCACCGATCTGGAGTTTAGTTATTAAAGTACGATTTCAATCTGCTTTTACGTTCAGCTGGATATCTAAAGTCATGACGATTATTTATTGCCCATGTATCCTCATTTCTACTATTTCCATTGGTGTTTGTGAACATGGAATACGTTAATAGTTGCAAGTCCAATAAAATAATTAATTATACTCCAACAGTATCCCGTTAATTAAAGACAATATCGAACGCCCATACATCTACTACTCACACGAAATATAACGCTAAATATTCAAAACTCCTTTCCAAACACGTTTTCTTCCTCATTTTCGTCCATAACGGAGAACAGTGGAGCTTTTACATTTTGCTAGACAGTGCATCACGTTGTCCATGTATTTTCGTCGTCGATCGTTCGGGCAAAATATTTTTTGCTTCGGAACGTACGCTCAGTAAACATCGTCGAGGAGTTCTCCTTCGTCGCGGATATGAAACATAAATTTTGTAGGAGCACTTGCATATATTCAAGAGCGCTTTGAGCGGCTCGGTTCGAAAGCTCACTCGGAAGTCAGCCAGCAACGTAAGCTTCCTGCATCTGCTGCACCTTCGTCTTCGTCCACGTTTTCCCTTGTTCCGTTTATAATCTCTGGTTTGTACGCAGGAACTAGGTCGTAGCGGTGCATGCTCTAATCTTCTCGGATGATACTACTTCATCATACGTTACTTCGTGACCCACCACGAACGAATATTCCATGGTACTCCTTTTCAGGATTACCGGCGAATTATAAATGACCGATATACACCGTAGATTTTGTTGATTTCGCGATGGAACGTACGGAACAGTGGAAAGTTCAAATGAAATTTCTTGGAAATGTTTTAAATATAGCGCTTCCATAAATTATGACGGCTGTTATGATTTTTGAAAAGCGTTGATCGTGAATTATCGAGCGAATTCGTGCACTGCTCGATCATTTTCGTTGGAAACACGGGAGCTTTCAAGAGATTGTTCAGGAAGTTGATTAAAATTCCGCGTAACTTGAGAATAACGCATAAACAATCAGCATCTGCTCGAAAGATCAAACGTAGTAGTAGTAAAAACACACGGCTTGATTGACGGTGAGCGTAGCAGGTGGGCAGCAAGAAAACCAGACAGGATTTCCTGGCTACAGATCAACGCCTTGTTACATTCTAATCCATTATATAATATCACGGCGAATTAGACACAGAAACGTAACTTTAATACGCAAAATTCCGATGGCTCTGATACCATTGCACTTTCACGAATCAGCGTCCGAACACGTTCGACATTATACAATTGTCTATTACGTGGATCGTTCGTTACGTGTACGGAATATATTTGTGGCGACCCTCTTTCTGTCGCGTTATCAACAAATATGGAAATTTCTGGTTAGCCGGTACTTATCATACACCGAGGTTAATAAAATATTAGAACATTAACCAACCTTTGTACAGATAATATTTTTACACGTGTATACGTATTTTTATTTGTTAAAGATGTTTTTACTACTTATTTGAGAATATTCATAATGTAATAATTGGACTAGCTTTCGAAAGGAAATGGACACAATTTAACGGCGGTTTGGTACCAATCACGAATCATTTATGAATCTGTTTCATTATAAAGGGTTTAATATATGTATGTATTGTATAAAGGATTTAGATTGCCATTTCACGTGGAACACGTGGTATAGTGCATTTAACAAAGGAAGATAAATTGAACTAAATTGCTGTCCGGTTTGCTATTGGAATGCTTCCCGCCATACGTTTGAGTGTACACGTGTACATGAATATACGGAAATTGTCGTCTATACACTTTCTTGTTACATACGTGTGCGATCGATTCGAATTATGCCACCTAAATTCTGTGTTAAATTAGAACGATGATGTTCTGAATAAACTAAACTGGGTAATGTAATTTTATGCACCGTCGACCCATCTGCCAGTCGTACTCGTAAATTTGTGTGCACAGCTTTAGTGTAGTTCGTCTTGTACAGTATATTACGAGTTCAAGTTCACGTTGTCCTTGTTAATTATTTATTACAACTAAGTTTATTATAATTCTTTATAGTTATACAAATGTTAGGTCACACCAATGGTCCTCCGCTATGTGTAAAAAAAGAAAATACGCCCCGTAATATTTTCAATGCTACAATTATTATGAAACCCTCTTAATATTTCCACAAAATAAGTAAAACGAACATACTATACGATTAACTACGCGTATCAAATAAACAATCGTCAGGAAAAACTTTTCATATCGATTCGGGCTCTATATACATTTATTAAATCCTGTTCTATGTTTATTTTTGTGGATTAAAAAATCTCCCTTCGCAGCGATCGCGGACGCAATGATCGAAACACTGTATGATGTTGTGTATGATGGACTGTGAACAGAGGATTAATTTGTCCAACGTGATCTCGTCCACATCGAACAGGAAATAAGACTCAGGAATTATTAACTGAATGTGCTCCGGGCTGGGTTTCGATGTGCAACGTTCAGTTCACTCGCTCTGGGCCGACTGGTTTTAATGCATATTCGATGTTGAATAGAATAGTAGGTGTACGAGGGTCGCACACATCGATTTGTCGGACCATCCTTCCAGCGTGTTTCAACGATTCACTCGCTTGTTTACCAGTACTGGAAAGTGCTGTATTCTTGCAAGCACCAGCTGCTTCCCGACGCGGAGGCCTGCTTTCAACAAGTGTAAGAGCTACGATTTTTGCTGTTTCTACAGAAATGTTTGGCCTCGATGTTGGTTGGGCATTGCTTTCTTTTTTCCTTTACACGAAAGTGGATAAAGGACGTTTCAAAATTTATTGAGGATAGATTTATTAAAGATTGGATGAAAGGTGGATCGAAAGATTTGTTATTTATAAATTCGAATTCTGTGGAAATTATAGTGATGGAAAAATGATAACACGTGTATGGGTTTCGAATTTTATAAATATATTAGCACAGGAGGTACATTTGAAATTCCTACTTCACTGTCCATTTTCATTGAATAATATAAGCAGGAAGGATGCCTAAAAATATTTAATAACCTCAGCTTTCTAAACCCTTCAACAGATTTTGCAATACTGCATGATAAAGTTTCTTCTTCGAACACAGTGTTAAAGCGTGCTGTGTTGGAAAATATCACAGACTGGAAATGTATGAATTATTCCTTGCGACTTGACAACGTCCAATCAAATAATTACACCGACGTATAATTATTGTTATTATATCAATTTCCTTTAATTGCAGATAACTTACTGACAGTGCATGAAATTGGTCCAAAATCAACCACATTTTTCTTTGTAAATGTTTACAAACGAATTTTATTATAATGTTCAAAAGAAATATAGATGCGTTCAGAGTTTCATTTTGCAATTTTCCTCTAATTTAATTAACGATCTGTCTATTGTGCCGGCATGAGCTACATTTAATTAATTAATCCGCAATTAATTTTCAACATATTGCTGGAATAAACTGTACCACGTACAACAATCGAATAAACCACAGCTGCCCGTCGCTGAAGACAAGGCAGTGTTTATTCGCCCAGGGTGATATCATAACACGTTCGACGCGCTCTTTAATTATCACAGAATTCTCGCGGTGTGATTATGCAACGAGAAGTGAAAGTAGCTCGATATTTGAGAGCGCGGGGCAGGGTGCGCGACAGAGACTTCCAGGCTTCAGGTAGAAGTTCGATCTCCTCGTCGTCTCTCCCTGAAACGGCAGTGCACTGACGGAAGTGAAACGAAATGCAATTTCACCGGTGCATCCGGAAACGAGTCATCGCCTACGTGTATGGGTAGTTACGTATCTCACATGGAATATCAGTACGTTTAATTAAATAATATCGCGAGTCGACGATGGCGAATAAGTGACTAAACAAATCATCGTTTAAGATTATATTAATATTTTGACGATTTTCAACTATCTAGTTCCCGCATTGGAAAGGGGATTAAAGTTCGTAGAACAGTGTCACGCTGTCGCTTCTTTGCCCCGTCAAATAAATGTCCGTTGCTTTAAAACTGACGCGCCAAATGAAAATGTTGTACGTTGAAGCAAGTGTACAACTGGATTGGCATAAATGAAATATGGAAATTTATTTAAAGGCGAGCGATATTTTAATTGAACATCGAGCATCTTTATATTGCCCTTCGATAATATCTGCCAATCATTTGAATCACTCTGAAATTTGTACCGTTACACAAATGCTTGACAAGAAATACACCATTATTCTCGAATGTGCCAAAAGTTTAACGCGGTTTCGATATTCCCAAAGTGAATGGGTGTCCTATTCAGAAAATGAATTAACTCAGATATCCAATTAATCCCATCAATCCTATCAATAAGCGCCCCACGAAATATAAATGACCTAATTCCACACATCGCTATCCAATCAACAACCACATCCAGCACATACCTCGACGATTCTCGCGTACGTACGTACGTACGTACGTACGTACAGTAAATCCACGTCTCACAAATAAATCAAACAAATACGAAGCAATCAGCAGCTACGATAGAAAATAATCGGTCAGTTTTAAGTATGCAAGACTGGCGAAAATTGCGTTCGTGGGGTACGTGCCGGAAGTGAAACGAAATGTAATTTCGCTGGCGCATCCGGAAGCGAAACTCCATGCACACGCGCGTAATAATACACGCCCCTTCTCCTTCTTCTCGTTTTATTTCGACCGGATAGAAGCAAGTCCTGAGACTTATCCGTCGCGTTTCCCGGCACTTAAGGATTTTATCGCCGACCGCCATGAAGTCGACGCGTGATTGGTCGTCGAACAATAAAACCGGCGCTCCTGCCAGCCAGACGTTCCGGAAAATTTCTTTTCCCCGCGTGGACGAGACAATTTGGTTTTTATGCACCGGCGTGTCTACTTGAAAAACTGCGACACTACTCAGCAACGATCACGTTAGAGCATTCAATGAATTATCGTGGATCATTCGCGGGATACGCTGCGAACGATCGATCCGATCTCTAATTATTCTGTACTTCACTTCCGTTTCATTCTCGACAATCCCTTTCGCCCGAGGTTGAAAGGCATATCGTTTTCGAGATGAACTCGTGTCGGTTTATTTAGCTGTATTTTATTCCCACATTTTTTTAACGCATTGGGTATGCAAATTTTACGATACGTGCGTCGAATTAGGGGACGTCTATTGCAAGATGGTAATATCGTTTACTGAGATTTGCATTTAAGTACGCAATTAATTGTATTTCCTATTCGTCGTTGTAATCCATCCTTCTGATGTTGGGATAACGCTTCCCCTTATTTGAGGGGTTCAGTAATCTTTATCCGCAAGTACTCGCAGCTGTCGATTTCTTCTGCGAGTGCAGCAAAAGTATAAGGAGTATATTTACTCAAACATACTCCAGATCGTTTGAATTACAAAAAGATAAACGTACAACGGTAGGTACGAGCCCATTACTCTACAACCGCGTGTATTCCACGTTAAATACGGAAATCTTTCTTGCCCGAAGCAATTTGCTTTCAAGATTGCATTAGACACTTAAGATAACCGCTGTACTTAATTTCTTCTGAATAATCGTGTCAAATGATTAAAAATGATAGATCAGCCAACGCGATTGCGCTTTTTTCTAGCGAATAAACGATCAGCTTTAATATCCCAAGTAGTAAGCTCTTATAATTGTCCTTGGTTTCGTCGTCCTTGTTGGTTTTCTCGTCGCAAGAATTTTTTAAGTAACGCAATTATTCTATTCTTAACGAAGTTGTATTAGTCGACAGCGTATTGGTTTTTCTGTCTGTGCACCAAGAACGTAGAAATGGAATTTCTTTTCGCCCTTCTCTATCCTTTCAGTCAGCAAAAGTGTGCTCTCGCATAAATGTTCCAATTATCTCTTGCACTTTCTTTCTTCTTGCTACGACGCTGTTGCGTGAACGTCAGCTTTGGAACAAGTTAGGGAAATGTTGAGAGGCGTCCCAGTTGTCTATGCATAGTGAGAAATAAAATAAACCTGTGCACTTGTAACGCGAACATAAAACTGCAACAATTTGTCTTGACTTCTTAATTTGTACCTTTTAACCCTTTATACGTTAAACTTCACTGTACACTCCGAACGGAAAGTATTGAAAAATTGTTTTCCTTCGATATTTATCGCGGTCAGATTCTCTATATGCAGACGACAAACAATCGAAATGTCTAGAACGGATGCAAAAGTGCAATATCGCTTTTATTTTCGACGCGTCCACATACAAATGTGTTTCTGGTCAGTGGTAGATGAAATTCTGAATAAAGTTTGTCTAAATACGATTTTTATGCGTTCACGAATATTCCAGGTAGAAAAATGTACTGTTCGTTTGCGCCTTACGCTGGCAGTAGCTTTCATACAAGCTTGCTTGCCCTTTCTTCTGTCTGTCTCATTATTTTCATACCCCTTTCCTATTCTACTCCCATTTTTCATTTACCTCCCGCTCCTTGACTTTCCCCTTCGGCTTTCTCCCACCTTTTTTGCACCCTTGCTTGCGTTTGAACGCTATTCCTTTGCGATCGTTTTCATTCTTATTTGCCCCGTACTGCTTTATTTTCATTCTGTTCCGCTGATCCGCCTCAACGTTTCACCCTTTTATGCCTTTATACTTCCGGCTATGCGGGTACTTTCCTGCGCTCTTAGTTGTTTCACCGTTTCCCCGCAATCTACCTTTCATTTGTGTAATCCTTTTATTTCTTCTACGGTATATTAAAATTTCTTACATTTTGGTACTACGTGACTATGAAATTATGGCAGTCACTTTAATACAAAGTGTTTATCATCGATTTAACCGTCGTCTTCCATCATTTATACCTTTTGTCTAATATTTTGTTATTCGAGTTCCTTTTTTTTTGTATACTCTTTAAAGTTTTATCTACATGAAATAAAATCCCCATTCTTCTCCCCTTTTCACGCTGCAAATGCTTTTTTTCTGACCTCACGCTATTTTTATCTATTTCGCACACCCTCCGCCCCGGTCCGCCCACTGAATTGTACATTTACCGCCACGTTACTACCAGCCACTCCGCAGAAATGTCTGTTTCCACTTATTTTCTTTACACGTACTCGCAGACTGCCCTTCCGTTTTCCTGTCACCATCTTAGTTTCACTAATTTGCCCCATCACCTATTCTCTCGATATCCACCTTCTCTCTTCCTCCACTTTCTCCGACCTCCGACTTGTTCCATTTCCTTTTTTCTTCGCGCCCGTCCCATTCACTCGCCCAGTTCCCGCTTGTCCATCCGCTTTTACCACTTAGCACCCCAGTTCCTTCGTTCTACTCCCACAATTTTCTCCCGCTTCATCTCTCATCTACCACCAATTTTCATTCCCCCAATTACTCTACGGCTGCCCATCAATTCTTCTTCACAGACACCATCCAAACCTGTTCTCCTTCCACGCCTCCTTTGTAGCTTCCACCACGGCCTACATATGCGCGTCTTCCATCAATTTTCTTTCGCCTACTTTCCCTCGGTGTACCCCCTCTAATTCATCTGCCGCCACGTTATCTCGCATTTTTATCTCTTTACACGCCACTTACATTCAGACCTGCATCTCCCTTTCTCTCCTCCTCCCCATGTTTCACCCCTATATTGTCCCCGGCATCGATTTCGCAGCTCACGAACGATTCTGGCGCACGCTAACCGGAGATAGGGCACGTTGTCGAATACAAACGGGCCAAAGGCCTTTGGCGTGGCCGCACAACGAATACAATTTGCCGGCGTCGCGTTTAATTACACCAAAGGTGGTCACGGTACAGCGTGGCGAACGCGGGGACACGCTTCTGCCATCGAAACGATCTCTGTTCCGCTATGAAAGAGGGTTCCACGTGTTTGGTTGGCATGGTCGATTACGTCGACTGGTAGAGGAACCGATTTCCCCGTTTACCAAAAGGGGGTAATCGTTTATTCGTTAATCGACAGTCTCGATGAGTTGTTAACACCTTTACGGTTAGATTGTGTGGATAGATTAACGCGTCATTGCTAACTGTTCTAACAGAACTTTCATTTTTCGTTGCGTAAGTTGTAACTAATAATATTTCATTCTTGCAATTAGTTTTCACGGCACGCCTACGTGTAGCATAGTCCTCTTTTTTTTTGAATTTATGAAACGCCTGTTAAAACATGCCGATTAAGATTGTACTTATTTTGTTTCATGCTTTTTTGTTCGTTGCGGACTTGTGGATTTGCGAATTTTAATTGGTTTTCGCGAAATATTAATCGATACCATTAATATCAATCTGAAAGATAATGTACGAAACAGTTCCCCTTTCACGCAAATTCATGGGATATTTGATTAAGAAACTTTGTAACGCTTGAATGTCCGCATTAAGTATATAATTTCCTTTAATACCGGAAAAGGAGGGAGGCCGGCTACCGTTTCGGATAACTGGCTCGTTTTAGCGGAAATTTCACTTTAAATAGAGTTTGCGCGTTCGATTGGTAATACATTTTTCACCAACCACCAACCGTCTGTTTCGCCCCGAATATTATAGGCCAAAACACAGGAACGCTTTTACTGAATATTGCTAACAACAGTATGATATTAGTTATAGTTATGCGAACACTTGATATCGTTTATGGGCCATATAAATAGCAATTTCCCGCTTGCATTAAAGCAGTATAATACGACAAGTTTATTATTTAGATGCTTGGGAATATTATTTGGAAAATTATTTATGGAACGAAGAACATTTATATAAATATAACTTTTTGGCCATTGAAGACGAGTGGACGAAAATTCGACAAATATTTTCGTTTATGCTATTCGAAATTGCGATTGATTGAAATCGAATATAGTTTTCGCGGCAACCGATATGAACGGTATAAAAAAAAATTAAATCCTCGACCCTTTCAAATTTTCATTTTCAAATAGCAACAGCCGTGCTCGGTTATTTATGATCTCAAATATAGCAATATGCCTATAGAAATTAACATATTACGCTCGGCTTTGTGTTTGAAAAACGGCTAAATAAAATATCAAACTCTCAGTACTATCATTCGAGATCCTTTATAAACTATATTAATTAAAAATGATGTTTTCCAAATACGCGACGAGTGATATCCCGTTGAAAAGATTATTCTAAAAAGGATCATTCCATTATGCCACCGGAGCGTTATTGCTTTCATTTAAATGAAATCGTCATTCAATCAACCCAGTTTCCCCCGTTTCAGTCAATCCATTCTATTCTTTTCCCATCCTATTTATGTGTTTGAATTCTATTTGCACGCGATTGAACGGGGCGCTGAATAAATCTTCGCGTTACTCAATGCGACAGGCGGGCGGCAATGTAAATTCCATAATCCGTCAAAGTAATAACAAATCGACGACACTGTCGAGGCCCATTTCGGCATTGTTTCGAAATCAGCCGCGCGGCGAAAGCACGGCCGCCTTTGAATAAACGCTGCCACGGGATACCGACGATATTATCGCGTCGGATGTTATCGATTTCTATCGTTATGCGGGCTCGTTTCCTGCGTATTTATCGAGGAATTTCGCGGACAGGCCTTGTTGCACAGAACTGCCTCGTCCATTAACTATGTCGGGGGAAAAATGTTACGATCGGAACACCGTATTCTTTTCCATTTTCTTTGAGCGATTGATCGGTGGCGAATGATTGGAGAGATTGGAGCGAGTCGTGTTTTGTTTTCACTCTATTATTCCTTTCCGCTTCTATTTCTTGCAGGGGCCCAGTGTTTCGGAGTTATAGTACGAAAAATAATACAGACAGATAGAAATGTGTATGTGTATTGGTAAAAACGTCGAGGAGAAAATGTTTACTTTTGCGTAAGTAGAAAAGTGTGAATATTGAAAAGGAAATATGGACTTATTGAAGAAGCATTAATATTATTCTGCATAAATATCGGAGAACTAGTTTCTCACGAATTCATATTGAAAGTAATTTCGAAACTTTTAACGTGTTATATCATTTTCAATATGAAAATTGAACTGTTCATTAATAAAAATGAAGGGAACTCTTCGTTCGGATCGGAAAATGTTAAAACAGATTCGAGCGTGTGTATTTTAAACGAAGCAAGATTTTCAGAAACTCGAGACATTAATGGATATTCCGCATTTTGTATTTGTATTCGAACGCCTACTCCTCCCGTTGAAATTGTTTTTAGTAGATCACGTAGTGCCACGATCGTGAGTATGATCCTCACGTACTCTCAGCCCTTTGTTTCAATAGATGACACGAAACGTGGAATTAAAATTAATCGTTCCCATGTAACTGCCGTGCAAGTTGTAAATAACATGGAAATGTAAAAGAAAAGAAGAACATGTTGGAAAATGTTTAGACTGCAAATGCTCGACAAGCGATCGCATGCTTAGCGCAGTCATTTTTCACGTACAAAGAAATATTCTTATCTTACGGTCAGCCCCCGGACATTTTTATATTGAAACTAGACAAAAATTGGAACACTGGACAAAAAGGTGAAACCAAAATATTTAAATATAACATTCTAAACACCGGAGATAACAGCATTGGACAAAAAATAAACATAACGAGTAAAATGGCCACTGCTCGTACCTTCAGCATCTCCCTTCATCAATTTTCACCCCTTTTTTTACCTTCACGTTCAAGCAAGGGGCTACTCGTTCCAGTTTTTTCGTACAAATTCCATCACAATTTTTTCCCGTCACCGGACTGACATTTTCCTGCTTCACCTCCACTCTGGTCTTATTACGTCATCTCAAAACGGCAGATAAGAATTTCCCTTGCAGCGATGGGCTTTAATAAACACCCGTTAGTGAAAGAAAGGGTTACAGTGGGAATGCACCGCGGTCGTGCCGTTTGAATCTGTTGAAATCTCATTTCGAAAGTGCATCGGTTTTATACAGCGAATATTAATAAACGTTTTCTCGCGAGCCAACATTTTCCACCCAAGGTAAATCGGTGGAATGGGAGATGGTCACCCAGCCGTCTGTGTTCAGTCGACAGGGACGCTCGAGTTATTCACGAGAGTCCCGTAAGGAAGCAAATTAATTAAGAGGCAAGTAAATTTATTGAATTACTGATCAAAATGCGTAGTTATTAAAATGCTCGTAGTTATCGAATTCCCCGTCGTCGTGTAATTACGTCGAGTAATTAAATACCAAATCGATGAATGGTAGATACAGTGGGCTACGAATATCGATCTGACAGATTTTTCACTGGCTTGTACGAGCTATTTAGTGCAAGCTGTGTACGTTTGTGTGTCACGAGCGTGGCGTTTGCGTTGTGCAAACGTGAACAGCTTTGCAGAACGTATTCTATACTAAATTAATTGAAATGAAATTATCGTGTGCCTATATGATAGTGCAATTTGCACGATTGCATGTATAGTAATAACATTTAAGCAGTATTGATTTTCTGTATACCTACTTAAATAAAGAACGAAGCGGGCAAATGTTATTAATTAATACGTGTCAAGTTGTTTAGTACATTCCTGTCGCCTACAAGACTATTGCATAACTATCATCCCCTTTTTAAAGTCCAATTACTTTTCCATTAGCCTATGTGACATTGACCACATATCTGTTTCCTCACTATACCCACATATTCTTTCCCAGTTCCTAAGTTCCTTACGCATTTCCAGAACGCGGCCCATTCAAGCAAAGATCATTTCCCTATTTCGTTCCAATCAATATTCCGTTCTACCTGAACATCGCCAACATCCGATATTCCAAATATAAAATTATCCCAACCTATCCTTTCATCCAATGCCCAGTTGCAGCCACTAAGGCGCGAGGGAAAACGATGTTCAACAAAACTACCCCGCCACGCCAATCTCGGTGGATCATCTTCGCGCAGGAGATAGGGGATCGGCGATTCGCCGTAGAAAAACGTGTTCGCGGCACGAAATCTTATCGTTCACGCAGATCAACGCGTACACGCGAGCCATCAAAGCGGAGCCATTGTCGGGGGGCAGCGATGCGTATTTCGCTGCGAGACGTCGGTCGCGTCGTACGGTCCGGAAGCAAGTACGAAGCTGAACGAAGGAGAGAGCGTGGATCGAGGAGGAACCACCACGACCGTCTGAGATTTACGCTCGCCCCATGAAAGACCGGGAAACGTGCTCGTGTGTGACCCACATCGTTAACGAGACGTTTCGTTGATTAAATAATGGGAGACCATTGCGGATTCGAAGCGGATAAGATAGCCACAAGGTGCGCTGAATGGAGGCGAACGACGATTCTGCCCGCGCCAGAGATCATCCGATAAACGATCACGACGGCGACGACGACGACGACGACGAAGTCGCGATTCACCGAAAAGGAAAGCTGGGTGGTTTTGTTTCGAATAACGGATCGCGGATAGCGGATGCTTCCTCGGGTCGAGGACTCGCGGTATTGGAAAAATTGTTGTGCCACTCGCTTCAGACTTCCGGGAGAAGCATAGAAAGAGCGGTCTGCACGGGTGGGGAAGAATTTGAAGAAAATTCGCTGCATCCACTAAGTTCCTGTTTTTACTGCTTAATGATTGGTTTACTTGGGGGGGGGCAAATTGCTTTCATTATTGTTGTATAAGAAATGGTTGCGCAGGAAAGGATATATAATTAATGCTGATTGATTAGCTAAATTTAGACGTGAACGACATTTACGATATATTGTAAATTGATCGAAGTAAAGAGTGGCACAATCACTGAGCGATCGTAGTGGAACAGTGAGGCAATTGTAGTATTAAAGTTGAAAGCTGCTCTAGATCTGACACGACTGGTGGTTTCAGGGGATTCATTGATGCCTTGGGTCAGAAGGAAGATTTATACTTTTAAGGTAGACAATTTACACATAGCTAGTTGTATCTTCAAATACACAAGACAGCCTAGAAAAAATTAATACAGACAATGAATTGAGAGGAATACTAGCGAGTGCGTTCTCAAAGACGCTCCATTGTCGTCGTTAATTAGCGCAGCAAGCAGTAGTGGCCAAAAATAAACTGGACCATTGTATACTGTCTATTACCCTGCGAATAATCGAGCAAAATTCGTATGAATTAAGTAATCAGTGAATCAATGACTCTTGTGGAGCAATGAATAACTAATATGAAATATAGAACAACTCCAATTATTGCGAAACAATTCTTCGTCTTGTTTAATTACCATTCATGTATAAACGCGGTCGCAAATTTAAATTGGCGTTTTTCACTCGTCGATCGTTGTTCTTCGCGAAATTAACAATAGAATTTAAAATTGCCCCAGTTAACGTTATCGAACTCTTGACACACATACATTCGGATTTATGTCCGGATAACGTTCGAAAGCAGAAAATACGCGACGAAATCAACGACATCTCGTTAAACGAAACCGTGAATTGTCGAGAGTGGTACGGCAGTCGATGAACATTGTCTAATTAATTTCACGTCGTTCGCGGCCTCGTGAACGAACGGGAACAATTGTCGCGATAAAAGTGATACTTTAATTCGGCGTAATTAATGCGAATCGGTTTGTCGATCTGCTGCCGGTGCTTTCACTCGCGTGTACGTAAATCGTGTCATAAAACTGCGATGTGTACCGTACAATGGTTCTGCCATTGAACATCTTCAGTTTAATCGGCCGGAAGAGGGAACAATTGTTTTCGACGTGGCTTATTGTATTTGTGTAATTAAAAACCATCGAGGGACGATCGTGCAAGTATATCGGGACCTAAATTATTTTTATCCGTCGTACGAGCTCTAGTGAAATACTTAATTAAACATTCGAGCTTTTCACTATTGTGAACATTTATTTTTACGATGGATTGAATACCAAAGTGTTCGGTCTATTTTCCGAACGCGGAATATCTTTATTTTTAGATTGATTACATTCTGTTAGATTTTTAGGTCGTCGGTATAAGCACTGCACTACAATTTGACAGGAAAAAGTGCCACTTGAGACAGAGATATTTGTAGAGCAATGTAAGTCAAGTTAATAGCATTCTATTATTTTGCAATCATACTTCAATAAAATCGAACGATGAAACAAAGCTCACTGACACTATATCATCACAATATATTTGTGCATGTGTTAATAAATGTTTCCAAAACGGTTTTCACACCGCCCACGTTGATCCAACTTTAATGATAAATTTTATTAATAATACTTGGCGATCTGAGAGTATCTTATATCGAACGACCGTTAATATCGACACCGTGGGAAAGCATCATCGCATTAACAGCACATTACGGTAATAACCGCTTCTGGGGATAGTTTGAGTTAGCAGGGGTTCCTGTTTCGCGGCAAGCAATTCCTGCGTATCACGAGAGAGAAACACGCGTTCCTGTAATGTGGACGTAACGTTGATGTAATGCAACGCTACACGACACGCAACGCGTTAAGTGGTGTACAGAGTGGGCAACGATCTTTGGGAATGTTATATTCTTACGTTTGTCCGATTATAGAAATGCGAAGGAATTTTTAAACCGTCGAGTATTTCATTCGATCGAATTGTTCGACGCGCTGTAATAGATTACAGAAACAGAAGGTAAGAAGGTAGGATAATTTTGGAAAAGCATGCTAAATTAATGGATTCATACAGATTAATTGTGGTTAATTGACTGCAGTGATTATGAAGATGCAATATTTAATTACGATAAATGAGAAGTACGTTAATAAATTTATACAGTATGACCATTGTCTATACACTGCGAATTTATATTGATCATTATAACAGTGTCACACATATTTGCTTGCATGTACACTCGAATTTAGTTAATAATTTAATTAAATGATTACCGTGTCTAGCTTGAGCAGGGAATAAATGAATGAATGCATGCAAGTTAAATAAGTTGAAAAATAGTTAATTAGTAAATGGGCATATCGAATTGTATTTTTGATCGAGGAAACGCTAATCATTCGTGGCCTTATCTTATCTGTCACTGTCAAAGCTATTCATCCTTTGTTTCACGACTTGTCACATCATTACGCGCGTCAACATTAACTATTCAATTTCTCCATTGAGCGACCGAACAGCTTTAGCAATTGATGACAATTGAATGCAGCACACATAGCAACCGCGCGTCAAACTTCTTTTCATTAATTACTATTATATCGGATTGTCATACTATTTAACAATTCACACGCGTGTTGTTTAAAATCCTTGCATAAAATACCGAGCCCGAGTGTCCCTCCCCATTCGAGTCGTACGATTAAACGTCACCGTGGGACTTTTCCTCCAAAATTATTACCCTGTTCCGTACAAAAGGAAACGGTACAAGCATATCAGAACAGGACAATGTGTAACCTAATTAACTGTTAATAACACCCTAAGCGACCCTGTTATTCTCGACACCGACCGTCCGGATTATTTTATACGTTTCCGTAGATTCTGGGAAACGATAAGGCCGAATGAAGTCGTTCGCACGTACGCCTATCAAATTAGCCCCAACACACTGGTTATAATAGTAATCGTTGCGTGGACATTTCGCCCGGCACGCGAGAGAAATTTAAGCAAGATTCTATTCGTCTGCATGGTGTATTCCCTTGTAACTAGGTACGTATCCAGGCTCCAATATTCAGGTGAATGGTACAGCGTTTAATTTTATATTGTCTCAGTTAGCTTGAAATCTATTTGATTAGATGTATATAAATGTTAACTATTATTAAATACGTTTGCCGTAATGACTAATACCGCGAGACTAAGAGAATGTATGCATGTATTCGTTCGTATTCGGGAAATTATCTTTTTCTTATAGATTTTATATTTTCAATGATTCGTATGGATAATATCATATGTACGCAACAATTAAGGAAGAAAAAAAAACGCGTAATGCTGGTTATCGGTTTTATAAATTACTAGCTTCGTTAATCATTCTCGTCAGTGAATGTACGATTGAATAAACATATAATTAAACCGTACTCTAATATCCGCGCAACCTCCATCGTAGTATCTGTCTACGAATTACAATTGCAGATCCGCCAATTAAAATTTCCAATTAATTAGAAAAAACCAACCATATTAAGTCACACTGCACGCATGCCTCATAAACGTAAGTACAATAGTTTACCCTGAGAAATCCAATGCTTCATTAGCACTCTATCCAGCGTTAAATCCCTATAAATAATTCCTTGCTATAGTAGCGATAAAAACCGCGAGAAATATATTCACCCCTGCATTGTAAGCGAATAATAAAATCTCAGCCCCCCGCCCCCCTCCCTCACGGGTTACATCAGTTCGTACATTATTCACAACACTAGAACCGAGTCCAACAAATTTCAAATGCCAATAAAAACCACGGCAAATGAAGAACTACGAAGACCCCTCATAATTCATACACTGTCTTTAGATTATTATTAACGACAGGGATATATCGACGCTTGCAAAGCGCCCGAACCGTTCACTTTTCGATGTCGAGGCTCGTGGTATCCGGATTCTATATCCGGCGCCATAAATATTCATGTTCAACTTTCCTCGAAAAATCGTCCTTCATCCGTCGATACGGATACCTACGGCCCAGCCAACAAATTGATCGCGCGGCATGCGCAGTATAAAATGTATAACATTTCAACGCGAAAACCATAAAAATTGTCGCAATGAGAAGGAGGATTAAAGAAATTGTGTAACAACTGTACAATCAACAAATTCTAGTATCCTCTGCGTTTTCCCAACTTTTATTACTCGTATGCTAGAGAATACACACTTCCGGCTACCGTACGCCCATTCTTCGCGAACAGCTGCACGCGTACGCGATATCAACGGGACGCAAAGATCACCTGCACATCCAGCGCACATCGCGAGGTAGATCGTCGATCCGCGGGACGCCCGACGATACGCAGACGGCGCCGCGGCGCCTCGAAGCAGCACGGACGGGATCAGGCCGGAATAATCGAATTAGCAATCGCAAGGGGGGCCGGTTACGGGTTAGAACTGACAATGGTGGAAACTCGAACGAGTTTCCATCGCGAATGCTGGCAGTCCTCGCGGGAGGAGCAGAACGGTTGCGACGAGAAGTTTGGAACGCGGCCTCGACCCGAGAGTCGGAGAGCCACTTCACGGCATTTAGCAGCCCTTGTTTACAAGGAAGCGGCGCGCATCGCATATATTTGCTCGGGTCACAGCATTCGTATTCCAAGCGACTGTACGTCCGTCCGTTCGTACTTCGCCATGCAGAAGTGCAGTGTGCGAGTGTGCCTCTAGTGCCGATACGTGCTGGTATTTCGACGCAGCCGAGAGATTCCAGGGCCGGCTCCGTTCTGGAGCTCGCCGGTGGAACTTTGTCTATCCGCCAGCGCGTTTAAACTTTTTCGCCAAGGGGGACGCACGGTGATGTGCGAAAGTCCGAGACCACCTGAGTTGTTATAGAAATTCAGGTGTTCGCTGTTGAGCGACGCGTAAAAATTTTCTTTGGTTTTGCATCGAACAATGCACTGGTAACAGGTTGTGCAAGAGTGAAATGAATTTGGCGAGAACGTTTAATTCTTCGCGTGGCCCTCATTTTTCCTTGTGCAGCTGTTGCACGATTTTTTAGTAATCTCAATTGGGATTTTTATCACGCCATTGTGTTCGTAATCGCGAGGTTTTTTTTTGGTCCACATTTTCTTCGCGTGCCGAGATAGCTTTAAGCGTGTTCGATGGTATTTATGGTGGGGACTTTGAAGTGGCCAGTTCGTAAGGTCTAAGGTTCACAGTAATAATGCAAATGTATCTATCACTTTTAGAGGATGATTGTAATGAAAATAATCTGCAAATAAATACAGAAAGATATCAGTATTCCCTTCACTGAACGACGTTCTTTCGGGTAGGAATTGTAGGGGCCGAGTAATTATAAGCGAAATATTACGTCAGAGAGATTGTTTCAACTGAATCTTGTGTATCCAGTTAAGAAATTTCTATGTTTAGCTAACGACAGATTAGCAGCTCTGGTTTTCCTGTTCAAAAGATCGGACATTCTTTTCCATTACAACGTTCACCTCCCGTTACCTCACTTATTACGTGATACGCACTCGCGCAATGAAAGTAAAATATCGCTCTTACTCTTAAATTGTCGTATTATGTAAAGCAGAAAGAAACCGATTATCACATCTGTATCACATCTACGCCCAAGCAGTAAACTTAATTTTTAATCAATTTTCATGGAGGTATTGCTATGCGATGAAATGCATTTCATTGCAACTCTAACCGTGGGAAAACGATTTGATAAGGAGAAAGGGTGTTACCTATATTTCAATACGCGATATAAGGTGAAATTAAAAGCGAGCCGCAGATAATCAAATAACGATAATCGTAGAAAAGGTGCAATGGAAAAAGGTACGCAGAATCCATTGAACCAGAATACTTTATGCGTTCCTGGTACATTAATGTTTCATAACTCGTGATTCCAATAGTACATTTTCCAACGTCGTCGCGATGTAATAAGTATCACTTGTGCAATATGACGTAGAAATACGAGCCATTCATAATGAAGTATGCATAAAATATGAAAATAGTCCGAATGTAAAAATAACCGGCCTCGATTTCCCAAATCAGATTACAATTTCATTGTCCTCTACTTCTTAGCCGGCAAAATTAGCCAGCATTCATTAAACGGAGAGCAAGGGAAACCAGTGGTTCGACAAACGACGGGTAATCATCGGAAATAAATAATCATCCGAAATTTCATTATCCGCTTGCCAAACGTCGATTCGACGCTCCGTCATTGCCCACGAAATTACAAATAATTCTCCCCCTTCCCCCAAATAGCGAGCACGGTCTCGCAAACGCCGACTGCAAGAACTTCTTACGCGAAAAACGCCGATCTAAATTACTCCCATAGATTCGCGCGGCCCGAACGAACCACCGCGTCGGTGGATAGCGATACACCCGTTTATCCATCGCCAACTTTCATCGGCTTCCCAAACCGATAAAATAATCCGCGGACGCAAAAATCCCGCACAAGCCGTTCACTTTATCGGCCCCTCATCCGTTCGACACGCGGGAACAACAAATTGCAACTTTCTCGGCATCGAGCGTAGCGTAGCGAGGAAACGAATCCCGGCGCTTTAGATCCGACCAGAATCAGCCTCGACTCGGACGCGGGCCCCCTTGTTCCGAACTCCGTATTCCTGTCGGCATCCCGAAGCCATAGTTCAGAGCTATCGAATCCTGGGGCGCATTAAATCAACCCGCCCCGGCCGTAATAAGGAGCAGCGTTCGTTAAAGGACGAGGCTAATCTCCGCGCTAACTGCAACGGACACGCGAGACGCATTCCATAAGGATATACACGAGCGAGACAAATAATTTATGGTCGCGTTTATACGCTTGCACCGTTCGCTTTCCCAATGCACTTTCTACGGGCGATCTCTCGTTGCAACGAGGCCCGAGTCATTCTCCTCTTCTGCCCACGATTCTCACTTTCCCCGTCTCTCTTTCGCCCATTTCGTACACCGTGCCGTCTTCCCTCGTCCCGCCTTGTCCTCCATTGCCGTGTATGGGTGCGCGTATGCACGCGCGTATGCACGTACGCGACACTGGTGCACGTTACGCAATTCCAAAGATATATGGCCGCTTCAGGAATATCTTCGGACGGTCTCACGCACGGCACC
This sequence comes from Nomada goodeniana, assembly GCA_963969485.1. Taxonomy (NCBI): domain Eukaryota; kingdom Metazoa; phylum Arthropoda; class Insecta; order Hymenoptera; family Apidae; genus Nomada; species Nomada goodeniana. The sequence goes on from OZ018299.1 coordinate 29,599,248, forward strand.
ATTTACTGGGTGACAATTTTGATTTTTACTTGGGGCTAATGTCAGCTGGATGGTGTTACGGTGTCCCGGGATATATTGCGCGTCGCGAAAATTGAATTTTAGCCGTGAATAGAGTATAATCATTTGAATGAAACGTGCTCCGCCGTGATTTATATTCTGTTGGCGTCCGATGGCAGTTTTATCTGTTTACGATGCGCGCACCGCTGCCGCGAGGCTGTCGGGGAACAAGGTAATTTCGAATATTTCATCGCTTCGCGTGTTTTATGATTTAAGATTTGGGATAATTTGACCGAAAATGGGTGAATTATGTACCTAGAACAGTTTGTCCCTTTTCTGTGTTACAATTATAAATAGGTATTGTTGATAAAAGTTCATTCCTGTGGTTCTGATTGAAATGTTACACATGTACGCTGGTCAAAACAATTAGAGGATCATGTGTTGCAGCCGTTTACCTCGTCAACGCGACATATAATTTCAGGAATTTTCTGAATTACGTTTGTATGCACATGTGCATGCGCCATTCTTTGTTTCCAAAAGATCATAATCCCAGAAATGATGCGCCGTGTTGACCGGGACAACGCTCGCAATCTGGGATCCTCTAATTGTTTTGAACAGTGTATTTCTTTTCATTTATCGACCATACGCCAACGAACAGCTATGCAGCCCCCTTAACTTTGTAATTGTAGTACCCAACGATTACAATGCCTAACAGTATGACTATCGCTGTACGTATAACCCAAATCTGCGGGAATGAATGTTCTCGAAGCATTAATTCGACGAAATTTGTCGACAATATTTAACAAAATAATTAATCCCGTCACGATTTTTCAACGATGCCTGAAAGAAACGTGTGAATAGATCATGCGCGGGTATTCGGTGTAATACGTCAGTTAGTCTAATCGAAACGATTCCAGCGCCGTCATCCATTGATCAGAGGACAGCGAAAATATGAAGAGGAAGATCCCAGCGACGATTTGTTCGATCAACATTACAGACTTTCGTGATCTTCGCCAGGAGGTGAGAAGGGGGATTATATGGGCAGTGAACAGGTGTTGTGCAACGAAAACGCGGAAATGCAATGTCGATAAACTCGCCTAAGCGAGAGAGCCCCAGACGACCGGCGTCGCCAGACTCTCACTTGCCCTCCCCTATCTTCCTCTGTCCGTTTCTCTGGCACGTTACAGAAATACACCGAGAAAATTATGTCACTAATGCGCCTGGATATATCTCTAGCCGCGGAAACGACGTTTCGTTGCGTCGCGAATAACTGGAAGAGCCTAACGTCGAAACGGAACACTTTTCCACGTTGTCTGAGTAGTAGAGGGCTAATTCCCCTGAATTATTTATTTCCCTAGAGAGCAGTGATGGAAATACTGAAATTACGGATAGCAGAATTGTATTATGAATTGATCTGCACCGTGCATCGTATCTTGTGTATAATGTTATAATATTTTGAAATAATTGAGCGTAATTATTATTGTTATTTATGTTACTCGAACATGGCAATAGTAATAATTCTTGGAGCAGCATGTTTTTCGGTGGATGGAATGGAATTTTATTGAGATTTATTCGCTTCATTTTTCTCACTATTCTGTTTCCATGCAGTATAATTTTAGGTAAGGGCATTTCGTATATTCGAACATCCATTGTTGTTCTCGGTGTGTCTGTTAGGTATCATATTGTTTCATAAAAATGTACAGCCCCGTAATCTGTAACGTAGAACTTGTTCTCCTCGAATTTATAACAATAATGCAGGCGGTACAGATAACGAAACGAGGAAGTACGATTTTGAAAGTGAAATCTTCGATCCCCCTCGAGCGTTAAAAGTAATTGTCCAGAGAAAATACGTTTGTAAAACGCATTACGTACATATGTACTAAATTTATCGGAGAAAGTACAAAAATCCATCATTAATGGCATAAATATGTATACACATATATACGTAGACGTATAATCGTTTCGTTTTTTTTTTCCTAATAAAAAGAGAAGAAGTCGACAACAAGATATACTTGATCTGAAACTCGAACTCGATGCCTTTCGTTCGGCTTTTGATATAGTACTTTGAACCAGTTCAACAACTCTGAACGTCTATAAATTCTACTCAATCCGCATAGGTTGACACAGTAAAACCAGCGACAGAATTATTCCTGAACGTGATTCTATAAATAAAAAGAATCGCAGGCATAAGAGTGCCCGAAGTGATATAAAAATTTAATTATTGGGACAAATTTCATGCTACACCTCCAGTTATTCGCAACTGGTTAGAACATATGTACATATGTGCCTCCTTTCAGAGACTTCGGATACTTGTTTCGCTCTGACTCTCGCTCGCACGACACTGACTCCTCTTGCAAATGCTTATCCCCAGACGTGTACACATATGCATACTCGCAATTAACTCTCAGTAGCTCTCACGCACTTGCAGCATCCCAACTTTCCACAGTTAGTGTCTGTGGCCGCGATGATACTTCATCCTCGAGCAACTTTCTGTTTTCTAGCATGCTTGGAATTCGAAACGGACAATCATGCCGTGATCAATGGTCGAAATATTATTCCGTTCGTCATAATTATACAGTTGCGGAGCAATGCTTTCATTTATTGTGTTTCTTTCGAACAAATATTGGAATCTCGAAAGAATATTCCACTTCGCTGTTTTATTCTTTCGTTACTTAATACACCGTAACCTGTACGTAATCTTTACAGCGAATTCCACACAATCCCGGCGATCTCAAAATAATTATACCTTAAAATCATTATCACTACCACCTTAATGACCATCCACGTGCACTTCTCCCCTCGAATAAACGGATAAACCTAGAATCTACGTATCACGCGTAGACTATTATAGTAGTATCACGCGTAGCCTTTATATTTGCATGTTTAAAATTGCTCACGGACCGGCGGTATTAGTTCCATGCCCGTTTCTTCCCGCTACAATACGCAGAAATATTTTTGCATGCATGCCACGGTGTGCAGAACACTTGGAGATTTCATAAGCGTTTCCTCGTTAAGAAACGTCAGAGAAGAAAGGAAAAAAATATATATATATTTCCCACGATATTTCATCCAAAGCCGTTGGCATCGATCCATGAAACGAAAAAACACAGTTCGACGCAACTTTTTCTGCTCATTGGCATCCGCAACAACGTTTCCGCGTAGTTGCACATTTTTCAACGCATCGCGAAAGTTCCTCCACGTTGTTTTAACCACGTGGAAGCGTGACTCTCGTGATCTGTTCACGGGATCACGCTTCAACATTAATGAGAAATCGATCGAATGAGTCGTGTGCGCCGCGAGACCCGAGAGCGTAGGTACCTGTACGCTTCAAGCACGATCGACGCTCGAGCATCGGTGAAATCGTACAGAAATTCATTTCGCCGCCGACACCAGGCGCTGCGGTATCTCGTTCGTTTATGAGTCATTACGTTCTCACGATATCTACGTTTACGAACGTCTGAGAAATTTTAACTTCGCGATCTGCGTTTGCGGGCGGCGAACAGTTTCTTGATGCCATTGGCGGGGATTTATTCGAAGCCGTATCTTTGGTCCGTTGGGTAGCTAATCGTTTGGGATTATAGAATATTCGTTTTTTGGAACTTGAAATCTAGGAAGTCAATATCAGTTTGTCAGGGTGCGATTTCGAGGTCTCGTCAGAAGGATAAATTTTATTTTGTGAATATACTTGTCTATATTTAATTAATATAATGATTATAGTGTAAGTAAATTTTTCATTCCGTCACATTTCCTTGACATCTTAATTTATTCGTCCTGATTTATTAATATACATATAACCAATGTATATTACATGAATCACTTGTGCTCAAATAAAATTCAAAATCAATCACAAATAACCACGAGAATATCGCAAACTACCATTCAAAATATTCTTCCCACCGAAATTCGTAAACCTGTAAATATCATCAATGCTCAGTCAGTCATTTAGAAAGAACAAGAATAAACAATATTTCCGGGGTATCTATTTCTACTTACTCGCGCTACTCGAAATCACAGCCCCATGAGAAACAGAAAGGATACGAGTCTGGGGAGTTCTCGCATGGGACAAATTGCATCGTATATTCGAAGAATAAATCGTCGTAAACGCGCACGATCCCCTGCGCTCGACACTTTAGTTCCGTGCTATTACCCGTCGAAAGAACAAAGGGAAAAGTCGATGGAAATATTTTCCTCTTCTTTTCGTTTTTCACCGATGGTAACGGTGAAACCTCTTCCCCGGTGGCAATTTGCGACTAGCTCGAGTCGTTACTCGCGCGAACACACACACACTCCACGTTCGCGCGTTTTACATTGGCTCGCGCGAAAATTACAACCATTACGCCGGTTGCAAAAGAAATTCATTTAACACTTCTTGCGACTTCTTCGTACGTTGCGTTACTTTCTGCGACAAGCTGCCGTAAGTGTAGTTAGTGGAATGTTAAGAACCTTTCGTAACGATCACGCCGAATTAAGGGAGGGAAGAAATTCGATTGTGGATACAGTCATCCATCATGCTGCCGTTTCTGCCGAGTTTTTGCTTAATCGATAATTGGTAGGCTGAAATGACTGACTGGCGTAACATTGTAGACGGCCTGAGCCGTGGCTGATAAAAAGGTAAAGAAAATGAAATAGACCGTGCTGCTTTTATTGAGCGCATTACGCAGTTTCGTATATGTAGAATTGAAAAGAGAATAAATAGAAGAATGTAGAAGAAATTGAATATATTTAACTGTCTCTATTGTAAGTCGCTGTGTTACTTCAAATGATATTTCCAATGACATCGTCACAAAGTTTCACACGATTTCTTTCCTGTTCGAAAATTAATGTTAATTACAAATTTGCACAATAAAAATCGTACAATATTTGCAAATATATTTCATACTATTCAAAAACATGATTCAATTAAACAAAATTATTTTACTCCCTTTGTAATAATTATTACACACAGCATCGATTAATTTCGAGTGAAACTTATTAACATTTTTTAACCATCTCTGTACAAACATCTGAATAAATGCAATTCTATCGAACATTTCTGGCGCCGTAAAATGCCTAGTAGTTCGTTAAGGGGGACTGAAAATGGACGAAGGATGTGTACGATGAAAAAGTGGACGTCTGTCAGATTTACCAAGACTGGACACGTTCAAGGCTCGTTGACTAACTGCAGCGACGAAAATAAACGCGACGACGAAGAAGGGAAGTTGATACCGTGACAATGCAATGCCAAGGGTGACTGGCTATGAAACGAAACGCGCCAAGTGGAACCGCAACAGGGACTGAGAAGAAAAAATCGGCCACCAAATAACGCCTATTATCTGGCAGCGTTCGTTCGATACACTGATTTACGTTGCAACGACGTAAACACAACTAACGCCTCTCCATGCCAAAATAAACGACAATCCTAGCGTTGCTCTTGCGGAAAATTTGCGAAGAAATATAAGTATGCAGAAGGAATATTCAAAAATATCGTTGTCAGTAAGTTGGACTGGTAATAATGGATTATTTTAAATTGATAAATATTCTGCTATATAAGTAAAGAATGCGTGAAGCAAGAAATTATTACGAGATTATGGGCCGATGTTGACCATAATTATTACGCTTTATTAATATGTTATAATAAAAATAAAATATATGAAGAGAACGTTGTAATTGTGTTTGTGTTGCAGAGTATTAATCGCTCCTATGAATATTGCATTTATGGCCGATCGAATTATATTGCTATTTTCTTTCTAAATTTAACTTCTTCAGACATTTGCAATCAAGTTTTAATTTCACAGAAGGGAGAAGAAGCGAAAGGAAGGTATCGTATATTTTACTCCAAGAACAAATGGATGTGAAATGTTCTAGATAATCAAAATAGCTCGAAACTAAATGAAAGAAGGGGATCCCGTTGAAACACGCAATGGTATGTTAATAATCGAATCGAAGCAAAAAGTAAACAAGAAGTTCCCGCCGCCCCCAAAAAAGGCTAAATAATAAAGACGAAGATTAATCCGCGTATAACATTAATCTCCGAGGACGGTACACAGAAACATATCCGCCCGTTATTGCAAATACAGATCGCACAACACGCGTAACACAAGCGGAAGGAACACCATAAAGCAATGGGGCGCGCAATTCACGCGGCAAATCAGGCACCGTGTAGAAAATTACGCAACCGGTCCCTCCCAGGTGTGTCTTAACAAATTACATAATAAATGTCTCATAACTAAATTATGTAAAGGCGAATCGTAACCGCGTGAACCTCTATCTGCCGTTGAAATTTCTTAACCCTCGGACCAAACGACCTAACCACCGTTCTTCATCCCCCCCCCCTCCCCCCCAAAAAACCGAAGCTTATACATAGCACTCGAATGTCGGTCATCCCGGTCGAATCGATTGCCCATCGATCCTTAAACAACCGCTGGTGCAATTCAGCTTCGTTTTTGGTCGCGCGCGAGCATCGAAGTGCCTGCAGCGAGTGCGGAAAGGGAGAAAAAAATCTCGTTTGTCCGTTGAAAAATAAAGGCGAGACGAGTCGCGTCGACCATTCTGACGCGGCCAGCAAAAGCGAAGCGCGTGCGTCTGCTGCGAACAGAGACGAGGAAAAGAGTTCGAGGAAGACGAGTGCCGAGGGTTGGATGGGGGAAAAAAGAAAGAAGGCACGGGGATGACGATGGGTGGCGGGGGCTAATGAATAAAACGAATTATCTGTCTAGAACAGGGGGGGCTCGGTTGAAGGAACACATTGCCGCGGACGTGCACGAAAGGCAAGCCCTGGCCGATGACGAATTACGACAACGCCAGTGAAAAGCTGGTCGAAACGAGGGATTGGGAGGCCAAATTCCGACGGCAACAAAGCGGAAGCTCGAACGGTCGTATCCGCCTTGTTTTTCCCCGTTCTCTTCCACTTGCGGAAGACAAACCAATCTGAGCCGCGTTTCTGTATTGAGTTAAAGCGGCCCTCGAAAAGAACGAACGGGAATTGAACGCGGCGAAACTGCTCGGGATTTGCATAAGTATTGTCCCCCGCCACGCGTATCTGGGAATGGAATTAGCTGATCGGTTTGAGTCGCGGTTCGTTTGATCGTTGGATTTATGAGGAAGTTTTTGTAATCGGAGTATTTTCGTTGGAAATTGGCTTGCTGGTTCGATATTTGTGGGGTATCGGGCGAACGATTGATAGATCGAGTAATTGTGTTACTATTTTGTGGAAGACAATGTTGTTCGATGGCGGTATTATATTTGTACTTTTCGGGAGAATCTGGTTTATGGAATATCGATTCTTTTTATTGTAAAGATCAGCTAGTTAATTGTTCAAGAACTCGATGATTAAGAATGCAAAGAAATGTATAAAGTTGTTCGTTTACAGATTTTCTAGAGAAAACCATATATTTGTTAATGGAAACAGAAAATGATAGACGTCGTGTCCTTAAATATAAATTTTGTTTATCTAAATGCAATAATTCTCTTTGGAATATTCAGCAAAAATAATGTTTCACTAGGAAAATTTGTTCCATTTTCATTCCCAATTTTTTTTATAAAGCTTTCAGACGAATTGTTTTCGATTCCAAAATATAAAACATTCCACGAGAACTGGCAAATAGAAAATTCTGTTTTACAACTTTCTCAAAATCTCCAACTGAAATTCTCGTGATGCTCTCTTCTCTTGTGTACCAAACACGAAAGCAAAAATTAGGTACTCCAAATTTTTGATTAATCTGTACCGTATCTGTTTCCTCGGTCCAACGCGAGTGGCCTTTATGCTCCCGCACAAGAAAGTGCAAAGTGTTGTGCAAGAGTATATCGTAGAAAACAATTGTCCAGCCAGACACATGAAGCTAATGCTTTTTCCGCGTGTGACTGCTTCTGGCAGACAACGTGAGAAGCGAAGTGCATCTGACTTCAGGTTCACTGCCACGAATATTACGCAAGAAGAGCGTACCGTTCGTTCCTCTTGTTAGGGCTTAATCGCGCTTAATTAATCGCCTAATTGCCGACCTGCCAATTAAACGACCTCTGGTGTCAGCACGAATTGCGCAAGTCGGATCAATTTTCCCTAACTTAAGCATATTCCAGGGGCGATCCTGAAATGATTCTTCCAGTTGAAATTCAATGCGCGACGACGAGTAACATTTTGGATACATGCTTACTGAAAATAACGGGGAGAATATTTTCAATGTTTAGGTAAATGGTTCGAAATGCCTCCTGAAGCGAAGAAGCCGAGGAGTAATATTCCAGGAGTACAAATTAAAATTCGGGGAATGTTTAGAATTTTAAAGAATTCATGAGAATATTGAAGATAAAACGCCGAGGAATGATATTAAAAGATTATCGAAGGTCGCTAATAACCCATACCAGCGGTTGATGCGACACTAAAAAACTAATTTAAGAAAAAAAAGTTTGCCGATTAAGGTTCAGAGAATTTTCAGGATTATTAGAATTTGCTACATTGAGGCATCATGTAGAATCGAGACGTTAAAATGTCCGAGAATATTTCTAAGTCGCAAGTTGAATTAAGGAAAATTAAAATTTAGATAATCCATACAATTTTCAAACATTTCATAATTCTCATAAAATTCCGCTGTAACATTGATAAAAGTCTCTAGCTAGCGAAGATTGCGAAATTTATTAAATTCCTCACCAGGAGTCGACACTTTTAAAAATGTATTAAGCTACCTCCGGAAATGGTAAATCGAGCATGGACGTAACAAGACGTCAATCTCCATGTATAACAGGACATCTGGGACAGTGAAACCCCATTTTCGATCAAATTCAAGCGAAAAGTCCTGCCGTTTAATAGGAACGGTCAGTCGGCGATCATTTTAAACTCGTTAAACGTGAAACGAGAAAAGACCACGCGACTGTTCCTTAATACGCCGTAACATTTAACGGTGGAAAACATGAAAACTAACGAATGACAGTAATTAAACGACACAGGGTTTCGCTCGTAGGCCAGCGTACTGTGCACGCAAACGCACGGGTTACGTTAGTTTAATCTGAAAGATCCCGGAACCTAAACGCGCCAGGGGAATCCCACGTTCGATTCAATGGAGACTTTAACGCGACCTTAAGCAGTACAGCGCAAGTACAACGACCCCTGCCGCTAATTATTCTTATTAACGGAAAAGCTGGAATCCGTGGTATTGCAAGGAATGCGAAGATCCCGAAGAAGAATACCTTTTATGCCCATCGACCAGACGCTAGACACAGTTACGGCTGTCTTTTATTGTGCACCGTGTACGATCAAACTGCAGGAATGTTATTTAACAATCCAATCGTTCTATGTAAATGTTTAAAAAAATTGACCGGGCACTGCGTGGAATTCAAGGGTTCACGTGCGAAATTAAATGGAAATTTCATTGCAACTTTGCGCACTTCGTTATTGTTTTTCCATAGTGAAATGTTGAATTCGATTAATTGAGTGATTTTATGCAATTAAATGTTTCGTCCATGTGAAATCGAAGAAAAAGGACAATTTTTGTCAGCTTTTAACTTCTGTTCGACAGTCTTCTTCGGTGAGAGAGAATCAAGAAAATCAATTTTAATAGCACGGAAGTATTCCATACTCGATATTGAAAAAAAAATTGATTACTGTATATATATCATATGCGGAGCGTTATTTGATAAGTCTTGATAATAAATTTTAATAAATAAATGTATGTGCATGTACCGGCCTGTGCGACGGGAAAAATGATATGTGCTACAATGTTGGGATTCAGATAAGAGTAATTTGAATACCAAATTAATTTCCCAGGGAAAATATGTTTTTGTGGTGGTTTCCAATGCTAATGGCAAATACCATTAAGGCTAAGTACTATCTGTATTAAGGTTAACGCTTGATAAGTTTTTTCTATGAATTCATTCTATGAGTTAACAAATACCAATGTGCAAATATTGTAAGCAGATATACACGTATTATACATCGAAATGATCATTACGTAGAACGTGTCCTTGATAATAGTGTACCTATCGAATAATGTTATTGTAAAAAATAAAAGTTACTCATTCATAAAATTGGCTACCTGAATAAAAATATCGAACCTCGGGAAACAAATTAATCTTCCAATAAATATTGCAGAGGATGCTTGTGTCTTGACAAACTCGGCTTCCTTGTACGAAGAAGCTAATGATCGATCAAACCTGATTAAATGATACTATCGATCGTCGCGAACTTGTTATCAGATTTAGTTAGTTTGGCACATTAGTTTAACACGGTGGTAATAAACTTCACACGGTTACAGCTTCGCGTTTCGAATGGTTGTTGCCTGCGTTATGCGTATTTCGAGGATCTTGCAAGACGATGGAGAAATCAATCTCCATACAGATCGCAGTCGTGTGTATCTTGCTTTCCGAAGCATTTGGTATCGCTGCTTCGCAATTAATTAGAGTCGCTAAAGCAACATAGCTTATCGCGGGCAGCCGAAACTCCCCTAGGAAAGTATAGCTTCCAGTTAGGTTTAATCAGAAATTCTGGAAAGCTCGGTGTACATTCGCGCCGCGTAACGAGCCCGCATTAATTAAGTTCCGCTTCCGTCCGCGAGCGGAAGCGACGACGAAAGTTTAGCGGCCAGCTATCCGGCATCCACTGCAATGCGAATTTCACTGCCAAATTTTGCAAGCTGCACGTACGAATTTCGATCGAATCGAATTACTTGGAATTAAAATATGTATTAACCGTTTCACCGTACGCGTGAAAATTTCAGTTCAATTAGAACTTCACTTTGATTGAATATCTATTTTTAATTTTAATTACGCGTGCACGCGTTACGTTAAAAATGATTGGTATTTTAATGAACGGTATATTTATAATATAAAGATTCATGCAGATATTTTTGCGACATGGTGGCTGCACGGTGATCATTATTAATGGATTTCGAATCGATTTATTGCAATTATAAAAATTACTTTTAACTTGATTCTAGTATCGAAGTAAAGAACATTGGAATGTCGATTTTACTGAAATTACTATTTTTATGCGGTCGAAGAGAAATATTTTAATTGGATATTGCTTTAATTCTCGCGGAAAGTGAAGAGGTCCTATATCATTTTCTCACAATGCTTAAATGACTTTAAATATTGATCGGCGTCGCCTGGAACTTAGATAAAATGTTTGATTAATGAGACTGATCGGCGATTTATGCTTTTGGATTTTAATCTAAATCTATTAAGTCTCTACTTAATACACATAATATGAGCCGTCTATCGCATAACCATCATACTATCATCTAAGTACATCCCACCTTAACTATTCATATAAAGTGTCTAAATATCTATATTTGGACGTTCAATTATTTCACAATAATTAATTTGAAGAACAGTCAACCCCTATAAGTATCCTCAATTCCATTCGTATCGTTGAAAGGAAGATTTAATTGATGTGCAATTAAATCTCCAAGAAAATTAAATGAAACTTGCACAACATCCATATCAATTAAACGTTCATTTATAAACATTAAACATCACGGAGCGTCAATGCTTTTAGATTCGGGTCGTCGGCCAGCCATTAATATTTCAATATTACCATTCCGTCAAACGCTCAACCGGCATTGTTCTCTATTTCACATATTCGTACGGCTGTTTCGCTGTTTACACGAAGTCACGATTGATACCCGTGAATGAGTTTGGCTGAAAAATTGTATTCACGGTCGAAGAGCGCGCGCGTATGTTTGAACTTGGTTATAATCGTGCTTCGAACTCTAATATTTGACCATGCTGTGCGTTGATATATCAGATATGCGTATACACGAGTGTATCACGCCGGAACCAAGTCGATTTTTCAATCTCGCGAACGACATAAATGTTTGCGATTTGCGTGATATATTATGGTGGTGGGAAATATACGACCACGCACCGCGGACATCATTTTTATGTGTGCTTGTAACTTATACATATGTAATATAGTTTATATGGTAATTAGTAGGATTTACTTATCATTATTAGTGGTAGTAGTAGTAGTAGTAAAATAAATTAATATTATACATTAGATAATATCAAATTAATATTAATTCGATATTAAACTTTGTACTTAATAGTTAATTATTTGCTAGGTATACCTATAACCCTTAATTTGATAAAATTGTGTATACTACCCCTCTTATATAGACACACTACTCCATTTACCATGGTCGTAACATAAAGACCGGGCCTTTATAAATCCATAGAATATGCATCAATGCATTTCCTTGAATATACCCAAGCCCGTGCTTCTTGTGAATATATTAGTGCCCCTTGAGAATATATTACGTTCATCGTCATTCCCTATACTCGCCATAGTATCGTGATAAAAGGAAAGAATTCAATTTTTCTAGGGACGAAGCGACCTGTTCATTGATATTCGTATCGTCACCGACACGACACTTCAATCCGTTCTAACTTCCAACGCAGGCATTACCATGAAAAATTGATCAGATAAACCTTATTCACTTTCCTATGAAATTTCAAATTATATGTTCGACATTGGCCGCCCCTATTGAGTTATGGGATACCTTATTATAGGGCACCTTTCATGCTTTTATGTCGCCTAAATGATGATCCATCACCATAAAAAAGATATTCTAGACCGTGTTTTGAATAAGTTCCATTATATACTAACAATATGTATAGTACTCATTCTGTTTCATCGTATAGTTGAAAAGTTTATGCAAGTTTTCAATAATTTGGATTTATTAATCATATTACGTTACTTTATTGGACTTTGTTAAACTTCACTGTGAACTGTGTACTTACAATATATGTGCCGATTCATAACGAGATGAAACAGTTTTTTGAAGTTGCAATCTGCTAGATATTAGAATTATAATATATATTCTTCACAGGTATTTCTTGTCAAGCTTATATATTAACAATAGAACTTCGTATCAAATATCCAATTAAACCATTCACGCGTAACATACAGTGCATCTGTGAGTACCAAACATATGTATAATTCCTGTAATGTACAGAATTGCAATAGAACATCGTCCACGCTTCATTAAACGATACTATAACGAAAACTGTGCTCCCTCAAATAATTGAAACTAACATTTCAAATAGAAATTGCTGAGCTTCCAATAATAATACTAATAAGACTAATTGTTATTACTAAAATTCAGATTCAAGCATATCCTAGCAAGCAGTTACTCAACTCCACTGAATAAACGCAGGTCTATCGAAGCTAATATACCCACCCATTGCCAAACGGGAGGAGATTCGCATTAATTCTCCATCGAAACCATGGATGGGGCAAAAAGTACACAGCCCTGACGCCGTAATACCCATTAAACAGGGAATTAGAGTGTCCGTTCTGTTTCCATTGCATAGGCTGGCCCGCGCGAACGTTCACCCCCTACATTAGGGGGTTGCAATATCCGTCGATCCGTATTGGCCGTGTGAAGCCGGGATTATTGGTTTTATCGTGCTGCGCGCCAGGGTGGCCCCGATTTTATTTTAGCCTGCCTTGTTCTTCGTTTTCACCGATCGCGTGTATCGCCGCGCGAGAACGGCCTTTGATAATGCGGGAATATCGCAGGGTACGTTCAGTAAATATAAATGTTCATCAGGGACACGCTGCATCCGATTCTATGCGTTTCCATCTCATTGGACGATACCTCGAGCCGAGGGCACATTGTGAACAATTTCGATGAGCGATCGACGTTGTTGCTGCCGCGGAGACGGAATGTATTGCTTGTCATATTTAACCTTGCTGCGTATACAATTTTAATGCATTGGCTAAGTTGTGCAGTTTTGACTGAACATATTTTTTGTGCCGGTATGTTTTATACTTGTAAGTGTATTTCGTACGTCCAATTTTTATACAGGCACAGACGAAACGAGGCGAAGAAGAAATAGTGAAATGATTAAATCGGGGTCAATGTGGAATGTCTGACGAACTGAGATGCTGGATTGATTTAATTTTATATTACATTATCCGTCGATTTTATACATGTCCTTTATAAATTTGGTACATTTCACTGTGGTGATTACAGTTAGTTTCGAGTGATTGTCGCGTGTAATTTGCGCCGTACCGAATTTAAAATCGAATGGATAAATTATTTACCTAGGATATTTACGTGTTTCTTGCGCCGGCAAAGTGGCGTCCAAACAATCGACATTTCCAGCTTCCGACTAAGAATTCAAGAAATGCTTGAGTACAGTTAACCAAATATAATACCAGCCGAAAATTTGTCCAACGGCAAGGCTATATCCAATCAAGAACAAACAGCGCATGACTAATTAAAGACCAAGCTGCGAATGCAAGAAGATAATTCTAAAACAATCTCGGCGACGTCAACTCGCTGCCACTGTTTTCACACTACTCGTATACGTTATCCTACCATTCCATTCAAGCTTTCACAATCCACCAAATCACCTCAATCAATCAATCTCGCTTCCCCACTTCCGTCCACCCCCCCACGAAACGAAAAACAAAAATCGCCGACATCAATTCTCAGCGAACCCGGCGAAGACCTTCCACGATCCACAGCGACAGTGGAATATTTGACTTAATCCGGCGCATTCAAAAATCCCTCCAAGAAGAAAAGGAATAGATGCACGAGGCAGCCAGTGGCAGTAAGAGAAAGCCATTATTCCTTCCACCCCTGCAAATTGCAGATTCCCCGAGCCGCCGCGTTGAAACTGTTCGCCGGGAATGTATTCTTAGCGGCCGTCTGTTATGCCACGTTTTCCGACATTCGCTCGAAATTCCTCGACGACCGGCGAAAAGCTTCGCGGAAATTTTTATTCACTCCTTGCCGCCGCCTCTTCCTCCCCGATCACGTTCCTTCCACACAATCTTCTCCCCTTGTCTCACCTTCCCTCTCGCACTCTCTCGCACTCTCTCTTCCTGCCTCTTGTTCTCTTTCTACGTGCTTCTTTCCCCTTTTCCCTGTTCAGAGGTCTACTCTGCGTACATTCGAGACCCCGGTCTCGTACGAAGTCAATTACTGGTTACTCGGTTACTCGCCGATGCGCGCTGCGCCCAAGTGTAGAGGCGCTGCTCACACAAACGTTTAGGCACACGCGCATAGACGTACACAGACGACGCTGCGTATCGTAATTCGCAATTTACCCGAGCATTCACCTTCGAATTCCCGTTATTCACGTTCCGTATCGTCGTCCTACACCCGACACCCAAGGCACCGCTCCGGGCGCCATGGAACAACCACGTATACACGATACTTGCGAAATTCGCGAATCGCGAGACCGTTGCTGTACGCAGGTTCTTCAATTTTGCGCCGGTGATAGGGCGGGGTCGAGGGAGCAAGATTCCGGACGAGAAACGGAAGAATTGTTGACTTTGATTCGCGGAAGAATGGGGTAATGCGAAGATGTGCATCTGTGTTTCTGTGTATCTGTATACGCGTACGCAGGAATACGCGTGCGCATGCATATTTACGTACGAATTGAATCGCGGAATAAACGCGGTCGCGGTCGCGCGGTCTTCATTTCACAGTGTATTTCTCCTGTTCGTTTCGATAATGTTTGATCGACGAAAGTGTATCGTGCAACGGGCGATTTAACAGTTTCTTTGCGGGGCGAATGAAAAGCTGCAAGGCGTACGCGATATCGATTTTATCGGCGAGACTTTTTAACGCAACTATTTCGATTCCCTGTCGCGAAAAGAAATAACGTTTCTGTTATCAACGATGTACCGAAATACATATGCACACGGGCATCGTATCGCATATAAAGTAGAAAGCAAAACGAAAAAAGTTTCGACAAACTTCACTAATAAACAGTACGAAAGGATATATTTGCAGAGTACGACGACTTTCGCGCTTGACGGAAAAATCAATCGGACGAATCGACGATGGATGAGCAGCGTTCGATATGAATCACAGTCGAACGATCCCTATTATCGTTATGGTGGTTGCCAGGCCCCACAGGCTCACCTTTTGCTCGCGTCGCACGATTGTTGCACGATTGTTGCTGCTCCCGAGCCAGCAATTAATTCTTACCGGCGCGGCGCTTTGTAATCGCTGCTTAATAGACGCACCGGTATTTATCGCCGGCCGGTTTATAATTAAACGCCGTGCCCGGGACGATCGGTTGCTTAAACGCGAGTCGACGCGACGGGACGCGAGATGTATTTATTGCTGCAGCGACTCAGCGACGCCGACCAAGTTTTCGCGACCGCGACGCTTCGGGGTTTTTGGATTTATGAAGTTCCGTTCGCTCGTGAGCGTGCATTAAACTTGAAAATTAATTAGAACGAACTTTTGGAGCGGTCGCGACTTATTATATGACGTTGAAACGATTCGTGTGTACAACTTTGGTGATGTATTTACGTATGATGGAGCAATGTATCTACTCGACTGTTCTTATTACTTGTACTATTTTTAATGCAAAGATACTTGCGTATTTAACTCGTGAATGTGTATAAATTGTAATGAAAATTGGTTTGCATTGTGTGTAAAGTCGATATACCAATTTCAGTTTGTATGCAAACAGGCATATTTGTCATGCGCTGCCCTAACTGTTGTTGATGTTCAAACTGCAATGAACGGTTTTATGCATCCACAGAATTAAGCGAATATGAAGTATAGCAGATTTTTTTTTTCCTGATCACGCGTAACATTACGAAAGTGTAAAATGAAGCTTGAAAAGTGTGCCCACATAGTTGGGGGCATGAGATGTTTCTTGAAAATTGCGGGTACATAAGATTGTCTAAATTATCGGTGTACTGTGACACGAGAAAATAATGAATTACCACTTTACCTGTACGCGAATTCTCAAAGAGCAGGGTTTATATAATCCGCAATGTTACGCGTCGAAGAATAAATTTCACCGCACTCTAATCTCGTTCTTTATAAATCTCGGCTTCAGGTACTGCCCATCTATTATTCAATCGATAATTTGAACGCCATAAAGTATTCCCGTGCCAACGAAAGGCAGAAAGGAAATTAAAAAGCACGTCATTACGTAAAATCGGGGAGAAATCATTTCTCTTTCAGACCGACCGATCTATTCAATTTCAAATGAACACGCAAACACGTAACTACGACACCGCGATAATTAACTTCTGCACTCGATCTGATATATCGATTCGTTTGTAATCGAAAGACCCTTTATTATCTGCATAATTGCTACTACCGAATGCTCATTTCATTTATTATGCCGATCGCAAATTTATGCCCGATTTTCGAACAAATTAAGTCGATTTTGCTCCCCTTACGTTTCATTTATTTTACAATTCGCTCGATGTTGCACATATATCTCTACGACTTTCGTCATACTACGGGAAGATTATTTCTATTTTTCGGAAAATGCTCCCAGATGCTTTAGAGAGAACGAGGAGAACTTTGAGGAGAGGAAATTTGTTTTGACGAACTGCTGACCTGGGACAAAATTAAGAGATTTAAAAAATACGCAAGTACCGACAAAGTTAATGATTGAAATTTTACGACCGTATTTCCTTAGCAAAGCTTAAGAAGAAAGTTAAAAAGTCTGTTGTTCCCTTAGAAAAAGAACAGCTTTCTGAATGAAGCATGAAAAACTTACTTTGTGTAATACATCAAGAACTGCCAGCTTTTTAGCTTTGAAAAAAACTTGCACGCCGAGATTGGGTGCCTTTTTACGAAAAATTATCTCGCAAAGGAAATCTTTAAAAATCCATTTCTTAATTAACATTGCAAGAATTAATACCTTCCTATTAACTCCACTACCGAAATATTATAAATTATACACAAATCAATTCTATAATGAAGGAAAAACGATTACATACAATCTGTACTAGCAAAAAACGAAAATATAATCGAAACCCGTAATTTTGCCACATTTATTATAACCAGTTTCAAAATCCAAAGTGCAACCTCCATACCTTCCCCGTAAAAAAACAACGTTCCAAAGCAAGTCACACCTTCCCGCAGTGCACGCACATTACATTCATAACATTCCTAATACAGCATTCAGGTTCATCCAAATCAGACGAGAAATCTGAAAGTTTCCATGCGAGTTATCCAGTCTGCTGTAACATTTATCCCCGAATCGAGCTCTGATTACTTATGCGCAGAACTCGATATTACGTTAAGATTCTGGCTCCGGCGTTCAACTGTGCCATTGTCCGATTCCCTTCAGATACGGGCCATCCATTTCCCCTCGATTTCTGCTGAACTTATCCCTTATCTTTCTCGCGTTTACGTAACGCCCCAGAAGTCTTAAAGGCCGAAAGAAAACGAGAGAGCCGGGGCAGAAGTTCCGATTCGCCAATTGAGAACCATTCCGGGCTCCAAGTTTTGTCGCGGAGGATCGATCGCGATTCCGAGCATAACGAGCGAGGAACTTTCTACTCGCCGCGCTTGTAAAGTTCAGCTACGCTCGTAGTTCGTGGTCGCCGGGCGCGCCAATCGTACCTGTAGCACCCCGGGACGACTCTGAACGATCTCGCCATAGAGGTGAGGCACTTGTGACTGGTTCTTTCGTTCGCGCGAAGACAGACGCTTGGGACGCTTTCTAATGTGCCACTCGCGAGGAAATTAGCGAACGAGAGTGGGCACTGTTTGTTCTTGAAAGGATAGGGAATTAGAGGCTGTTTGATCGTTTGTTCGGCGGGGGATGCGCGAGCGATGACAGACAGATGGAATTTCTATTCATTATGCACGCGTAAGATAGAGATGTTGAATTCACGATGAGTCTGTGGTTTACCGGACGGGTATGGATAAGTTTTATGAAACGCGTATAGGACTTGCGAGGAGCATAAATTTATCGACTAGATGTTGTATCAATTTGGCTTTTCATTCATTGGTAATCTTTTGGCATTGATAATTGTATTGTATTGGAAAAAATATTTGATATATTATTAAACTTTTTGATAATACATGCATGATTAATTTTGAAGCAAAGACAGACTATGGTATAGTGTTGCTTTTATTTAAATTCAATGACTGTATGTTGAAATGAAAAATGATTGAAACAGTATTATAATTATGAAAGTCCATATTTTTCGCTTCTATTTGCTTTATTTAGTATTAAGCATCTGGGTAAATACATTGAAGTTACGGGTTATGGTTGAAAAGGGGTCTACTTGTTCAAAACTATTACGAGTTCCTTAATCCAACACTATTACCGTCCCAATCTACTCGATTGGCTTTACTTTCTAAATATTATAGTATACCTGTTTCAGCATTTTAATATTCGCAACAGCACAAAATGATAGTTCTCTGTTCTGAATAAAAATGTGAAGCCCAGGTACGTACGAATTGATTGAAATCTAAAAGAAATAATTATTCAAAGCAACCATCTGATCCTCCACATTAAAGTATAATTATCAGTAGCATTACGATAACAGCTACCCGCAGTGCAATAATTAGTTTGAACAAAGCTTGCGTTCGAATCGCTTAATTATTTTTAAAAAATCTATATGCATACGATACAGAATTTATGAAAATTCCATTCAGGAACAAACATCGTTGGATGACAAATTACAGCGATGGTTCGACACGTAAATACCCAAGAGTGGCATTATTCATGATCCCTGGAGCGTGTCTATATAATTTCTCATTCACACAATTTCCCTTGATGCACGATATATTCGCACAGTGTTGCAGCAGTGCAACTCTACTCTAATATCGATCCGGTATCGAAGGCATGAACGAAACTTTTGTAAGGTCGTGTGCACTGGTTTACAGTGTAACAAACTAGCTCCGCAAAGAGACGAAAACTTTTGCCCGAGTCGTGCCTCCTATCAAGGTTACCCGTTTATTAACTTTTACAACAGGAAGCGAACGCTTTCGATAATTATATTTCATTTTCCGAAGCGGCAATCGCTTCTTTTACGGCCGCGTTATATTGTTGCATCGACTTTCGCGAAGTAAAGATTAATGAATGGAAACAAGGTATCGTTAAAGTGCTTTAAAGACGTTCCTTTTTCTATGTCTCGCGAAGAACTAGCCGTGAAAGTTGATTATCTTAAACTGCCCAACTTCATGGGAAACTTTATGTCTGAAACATTTTTACTCGTTCATCTGACCTACATATCTCGAGCGCCCCAATTTCTAATGTTACAATTGATTTCCGTTCTCGCCTCTCTTCTTAATCTTTCTTTCCGCCACCTTTACATAAAATACCATTCCATATTTCTGTCCGCGGTTAACCGTGAACATCGTAAATTCTCGGATACGTTTGCCTGGGTTGCACGAGCATACTTTCACGCACAAAACTTTTTCCACAGAATTTACATAAAATTCCCCGCCCCGTCGTCCGGCATTTTTCTTAAGTACACAGGGTGTCGCAATAAGACATTCTCATTTTTACAAAAACAAGTTAACACGGCTGTCCCCTGTTAATCGGTTAAATAGTTTTACGCAAACAACTGTCGCGGTGTTATCTACGATCGATCGAGCACCGAAAATAAATAATTTCGAAATTCGAATTTCGTTACAAATACCAATACGTGACATCACAATGATCCATCCTACGGAGACAACAACGTTTGCACCGAGTCATTAATTTCTCAACAGTGGTTCCAGAGAATCCTGCGGGAAACGGAACCTCGCATCGCGTTTCGCAAACAACGATGAACAACGACGAACAACGACCGACCAACGGTTGATCTTTGATCAGCTTTAATGAAATTAGCCGGCATAGCGATGGCTACGATGCGATGCCGCGAAAAGGAGAACGATGGGGGCACACAGGGACGAAAGTGGAAAACGCTCGAGAGACAGATCCCGCGGAAGAGTTGCCCCGGTGCACAGCAGATACCTGATATCGGTATTAACTCGACCATAAAGCATTCCGCAGGCCCCGGCCACAAAGTGATTGCGATTGCGCCTCGAGTATTACAACGCGCAGATTTATGAACAGGGGTTGCCACGAACGTAAGTCAAATCCCCTCGGGACCCGTCCAACAGAAAATCGTTTGCACATACGCAGCCCCGGGCAGCAACGTGGAGCCTGTATGCACAGGGTGTCCGATTTGTTTTCGAGATGTCGAGATGTAAGCGCGTGTGCAACGAGACTTGACGGGAATTAGCCGATTGGCTGCGCGTTACGGACGTTGTTCAACGATTACGATGTATTAAGTTGAATTATAACTTCTCTTTATATCGGGCCATCCCTTGACAGTCAAAGTATCCGAAGGTTTTTGATATTGTTCAGAGTGTACACGTTAGACGAATTATGAAAACGAGGATAGAAGGTTCATTAGCAGTTATCATAAAGTGCTGCAACGACACATAATCGTTTTAAAACAAGAAATCGGAAGCCTGTGAGTTTTACGAGCTTGGTAGTTCCAGTGTTAAGTAATGCAGTTCTTTTGTACACGTAATAGATGAAGATAAGGAGTGATTTGTGGATAATTAACAACCAAAAATTAGGAAACGATTTGTGTTACATTTCACCAAGTAATTGACAAGTCAAAATGAAAGCAAATGAAATTAGCGTATTGTTACTTGAACTTGGGCTGGCTAAGTTTGGCACAGTTTTCAAAACCGGACATATAACCGTTACGTCAGTAAGATAGTGGAATTTGATAAAAGTATTATCGTTATAGAATTATCGTGTAAAAAACATCAACTTAACTACAATTATTACTATCTCGTAAACTGTTAATCGCACAATTTCAGAAACGAGTACACATTACCTTACGCTCTAAAGGTAACACTTAGAAAGCTCTCCACTTTAAAAGACGGAGGCAGAATTCCACTGGATCGCCGTTTCAAAAGTGGCCCTGGCCGATAAAAATTTCTGACGTGTACTCAACAATTCTTGACTGCGCCAAAACTCTGTTAGATTATGCTGCATGGGAATTCGTTCCCCTTAATACCATTAATTTTATTAATATTATTATCATCGTCATTAGTATTATTGTTGCTACCTTTTTAACAGGAAATAAAAAAAAATACGAAAGAGAGAATACTTCATGGCATTCTGCAAAAACGATATTCGTTTATAGAATTGTTCTACAAACCGTGCCCTACAGCTCTTCTATAATTGCTATAATTTTAATTGCATAACGGCATCAAAGGAAATACAAATTAATTTCACCGGAGGTCCCTCATCGAATTTCTAGCGAAATAGCGTTTGTTTATTTCTTCTGCTTTGATCAGGAGTCCTTTCACATCGCTATTATTTTTCGCCAATTATATATCTTTATTCATTACTATTTTTTCTACCGCTTCGATTACATTATTATATAGTACCTAACATTTCCATTACGAGAACATCAATTTCGACGAATTTATTTCAATGATACACTTCAGTTCGCTAGAGAAGAATAAATAAGAGAAGAAATACTTATAGAGTAGCAAAAACGTGCTAGCGATAAATACGAGAAAGAGAGCAGCGTAGTAAAGTTCACGGTCGATACCCGTTTCGAACGAAGGCATTAGCCAAGCAGTTAAAGATCACGCGGAACGACACTGCTATAAGGATTCCGACTCTAATTGCCAGAATCCTCTGGATTTCGAGGACGTTGGATACGTTACAAAATGCGTTCCGCAATGCGGGAACCGCGAAAGTTCTGTGCAGCTCGATGCCAGTTGTGCACAGAGAAAAGTGTCAAGGAGAAGTGAACTGAATACTTGACGCCTT
Source organism: Nomada goodeniana (assembly GCA_963969485.1). Lineage (NCBI taxonomy): Eukaryota > Metazoa > Arthropoda > Insecta > Hymenoptera > Apidae > Nomada > Nomada goodeniana. Next base: position 29,621,733 of record OZ018299.1, read on the forward strand.
AATGCGAGCGGTAAATAATAATCGATTGTAAAGAGAAAAGATGCGGTGTTTCTCAAGGATGCTCTCGAAGTTTACGACAACAAATGTTGTCAATTAATCTTCGACGAAAATTAATGCACTGCATTTTTGTTATTGGGAGATCTTTGTAATTGTTTTTAATAAGTCAACAATAAAGTCCTCGAACCTCATTTTCACATTAATGAAAATGATCACGCATGCGATAATTACGCATGGGGTAACTACGATTTTTGCAGCACCAGGACCTTGCGTCCGACAAGAAAACCCGAAGATTTTGCTGCGAACGTGGAGACTGTATTATTGCCAATCGTATACCATACCAATTAATTAATGGCGTGCTTAGCTTAGCTCGATTTTGTTTTAAGATCACAAGGAATAATTCCTAAAACGAAAGGATCTTGTGTCGAACAAGAATACCGAATTGTTCCCTTACAATCGTGGAACTCTGATTCTTATCGCTCGTGCGATAAACCGATTCATCTATCATATCCTTGGTTCGACGATTAATCAAAATCGAGTCTAGAAAAGTGAAAACCGTACGAACTCATTGGACATCTCAATACTCTCGATGTACCGTACGTACCCTTGGAACACCGCGTTCAGACCTCAAACCATTGTGTCCAAGGAACTACTAAATCCTGTTATCGCACAATAGGCGTGTTCCTCTTTCTCCTTTAATCCATCGCGGACCGTAGAAGTATCTGGACGATCGCTAACCCCGCGGGGTTAAACGAGCAGTTTACAAAGCTGATCGACGCAGCTCCTCCACTCCGCTCGCGTTTCATTTGCAAATATACTTCCGCGTGCAGCCTGTAATGGCCGTTCGAAATTGCTCGATCTCAATAAAATGCACACGAACCGCGCGTACACTGTGCGCGTACACTGTACACGTACGCGGATGCATTCACAAACATTTACCACCGCGCGGGGAAAAGATCCACTGTACGTACCGATACAGGTGAACGCGCACTCGCGCGTGAATATCTCCTCGCAATTTTGCAGAAACCCATCTTCTGGTGGAATTTATACGTCTCGTTACGTTTTGTGTGCGCGTGTCTTTCGGGACAATTTCGCGCGGAAAAGTTAACGTTTGCGGCACGCCAGCAACGGAAGCGAGGAATATTTCATCGTGGATTATTATTCCGTGCTTCGCAGGGAGGCTAGAGTACTTCTAGGTCGAGATGTATGAATCAGAGGGTATGGCTTGGGGATATATTTTGATCGCGATATTGATTGGTAAAGGATATCGCTGCTCGTTAGGTTGCATTAACATTTTCTATTGCGATATAGGTAGCGAGGTGTATAAGTGCGCAACCTTTTATTTGACTGTACAATAGAAACAATAGACGGGTATGTACTTTAAAGAATAGTACAGTTTGGTCTCCCCGTTATTTTATTCCAGTTTGGTACTTTGAACTTTTGGTATTAATTTGTTTCTAAATTCGGTTTCATCAGTTTTCGGATGAAAAGGAAATACGCAGTAATATCGTGGTTATCGTTTAGCAGTGAAAGCTTTTGACAATTCCCGGACTCCTTTCATTCGTGAATTGGCGGAAAGGAGTAAAAAAAATGTTCATATTACAGATTGCACGAGTGAAAGGGTGAATGGTGGAGATACATGAATCGATCGAGTAATTTGTTGGAATTTAATTCTTTAAGACGCTAATAAAATAATGATGAAAAGAATGAAAGGGGAAGAAAAACTGACTGGATCTGAAATATTATCTTCTATTTTATGGGCGACCAAGTTTGCTTTTATTCATCGAGGAGTTTTATGCAGGGAGATAGCAGTTTATATGCCGCGATTATGGCGCAGAGCTCTACTTTACGATCGGTATACGAAAGTCTTCTATTGAACGAAGTTTGCTCCTAATGCTAACTTCGAATCAGCAGTACCCATATATACGTTTTTTTCTTCCTTGCCGAATTTTTTTGTAAGTCATGCATTTCCTTCTTGTGCCCAGACATTTCGTACACGTTGATCGTTACACTCGTACGATACATAAATGATAATATCCTTATAATTTATTCAAAGTTCCAGTTTCAAGCGTAATCTTAACATTCCACGTATTCAGGTATTCCAAATTTGGTCAATTTACATATTCGCGTATTACGTCAAACTCTTCCATTAAGAGGTTCGGATATTTCATTTCGCGAGGTTCCTGGATTTTGATTTGCAAATATGCCGAAACTGTCTAATCACGAAACATTTCCGTTGCCAAATATAGATTCTTCAATGTTGACGATTATAAAATTGGAATATTTTCGAATTGCTAATTTCGAAGCTCGATCTATAATTAGACAATTAATTAGAAACGGCTATTCAATTTAATCAACGGCAATTTGTACGCATTTCTAACTATCCGCCGTCCATCGATTTTTGTCCATTTCCGTTATCATCGAGCGTCGCCGTGCCTCGGGCAAAGAAATCTGTCACAGGAAGTCGTCCGAAAGAAACTGTCCGCCCCGATCAACGTTTCCTTTCCCGTCCATTCGACCACTGAAATACCAAGTTTCGAAAGAAATCCCCGAAAAGATTCCAACTACGTATAATGAGGCGAAGAAAAAGCTGTTAATCACCGAACGACCGTTCTAACTTCATCGTCTCGAACAATCTGTTCGATCCAGAACATCCGTTGAACCTGCCACCAAACGCGAACAGAGGAACGCAATAAGAAAGGCAGAAGCTAACACGCTGCTGCATCGAGGCAAACGTTGTTGCAAGTGAAAAACGCGAACACGTGAGAACGACGTTGGAAAACTAAAAAGGAAGGAGGCGCGGATCGTAAAAGGAAGAGAAGGAGCCCGCCAAGCGGAGAAGGAGAAGGACAGGCCGAGAAAATAGACGAAAAAGGGGAAGAAGAAGAAGAATTAAAAGAGAAGAGGAGAGGAGAATGAGGCAGAAGAGAAGACGGGAGAGGAAAAAGAGAAAGAAGCGTTACGTAATGCTGGGTTGCAAGGGATAGATATAACGAGTTAATTACACGACTCCGATCGCTGGGATCAATGCACCGCGGCGAAAGAGAAAAAAGCGAGGATAAGGAAGAGGCGAAGGAAGAGCGAAGGAAAAAGGAGGAGACTGGATCGAGAGGAGATCGAACGGCCAATCGATGACAAAATTCGTTGTGCGTGCAACGCAACGTAGACGCGCGACGCCGCACACTGGTCCGAAACCGTAAGAACACGAACTAAATTAGCATAGCACTGTTATTTACACATTACACATTATGAACGGAAAGATTTTAGGGAATTCTTGAGTTGTAGAATATAATTGCAATTGAAGATTCTCTTGTTACAATTATTATAACAATCATATTTGATAAAATGTTGTTTGGTCGAAAATGGTTCTGATATTTTCGGTGGCGTGCAGTTATCTCCCAGACAGCAGTAAATAAAATTTTTTACAGCCGATATAACGACTCTTGCGATACTGACTTCATTATTGAGATTCGTAATCTGTACAAAACTTTATTGAAATTATATAGATAATATGGAAATAGTTAGACACATCAAAATGCGCGTTTACGATGTTATTTAATTGAAAGAGCATGTTAGCAAAAGATTTAAAATAAAAAGTACGTACAAAATTATTTAACAAGATCGCGTTAAATAAAAAATTTTTGAAAAAAAGAAAACGGTTTGTAACTAGATTTACATTACATAGTTATTATTAACGGATTTACTTCTATGCAGGGCACTTTGGGCGCAACATTAAATTGGAAAAACGGCGTTCTGTCTGCACGTATATTGTTATAACTTTCGGAGTGGAAAAAAAAGTAATTGAATTTAGTTCGTGTTTTTACGGCTTCGGGCCAGTTCGACGCTTAAAATTCGACGACTAATGGAGCGAATCGGAGCTGGTCCATTATCAACAGACCAGATTTCACGAAGATTCCACTCATGGGGATGAAGACCCGACGTTTGACGCGTGACGCTTTTTCCTACGTGGTGTCAGCACGTTCCGTGGAAGGAATCGTTAAATCGGTCAGACGAAAGTCTGGAACGGAAATCGAAATCTGATTTGGCGCGTTTGCTTTGAAAGATCGTGACTTTATTGAGCCGCTGAGAAGTTCTCGGAACCTTTAAAGATTGATATTTCCTTGAAGCTTTATGCAATTTTTCGACTGCTCTACGAGAACCAACGAAATACTGGATCGATAATTAATATTGCAAAGTAATAAATTATAGACGAGCCATTGGTCTCGTCAGATTTCGCTTTGTTATCGATGCAGCCGTATTGAGAGAAAGTTTGTGCACTTTGCTGGGTGAAATTGTAGTGGTACATATTGTAAACGGCGGGTACTTCAATATTCAATATTCCTGCGTCATAGCTTACCGTATTATAGAAGATGTTAAGGAGGATTAAAAAGAAGACAGTATTCTTCTTTTATTAACTCGAAGTATAAAATTGGATACCCTTTGGAACGATAAATATACCCGTATATTTGTATATATAATAAATATTTATATTTCAATATGATTATAAATTGAAATTAACTAAAAATAAAGGAATCGTAATGAGTAATGCCTTCCTTTATCACTCTCAAGAATATACTTCTAAAATGTACTTAAAATATTATTTCAGACGTCATAATATTAATACAATCTCATTTCCTTTCCTACTTCACATATTCTACTCAACTCTGCGCAGGATCCATCATATAAAGTATTATCAAAACTAATTCAGCCTCAAACCGTACCAAACTTCCGTCCCCTATCGTCGACTCGAGATATTCTCGAACCAGTCCACCCTTGGACTCTTCAAACCCTAAATTCACCCACAACAGTGAGTGATTAATAAATCACGCCGTTCGGCAACAGCCTATCACCTCCGATCAGCGCTCAGAACAAAACTATCAGCCCCATCTCTCCCGGCAGCATCTCTCTCTCTCTCTCTCTCTCTCTCTCTCTCTCGAAAAAAAAGCGTGAAAACTTTCGATCACACCTACTTATCCCCGTTGGACATCCCCAGACGAACCTCGGCGTCGAGCCACGAAGCATTATTCTCTCGTCCCTCTTGACGAGGACGCGATAAATCCTATCCGTTATCCTCGTTCCTCCCTCAGGTGTTTCCTGCTCGCATCCCGGGTCTGTCTATATTTCACCTGGCAGGATATACGTTTGGTCGCCTGCACCGTCGCCGATGTTGTCGTGCGATGACCGGTCCCGCGGTTGCTCGCAGCTGCAGCTGCAGTTTCCTGGATCGTCGGCACCCGAACGATCAGCGTCCACTTCACCAGACGCGTGTACGTGTGCTATCGTGTCCAGGTAGCGCAGGTATGCGCCGCACACACGCGAAACATGTAGAACCAGTCTGTGACGTCACGTGAAGGACCCACCGTGAGCAGGAGATCGTCCTGATTTCCGGGTTCGGCTCCCGCGCCACGAACGTGCGCCACGACGTCGATTTATTAAATGCACCACGCGAGAATGAGAAGCGTACTACGTGCGTATGTATGTATGTATGTATGTATGTATGTGCGTGCATGTACAGGTGCTAGGTACGGGAGGAAAATCTACTCGAGTTAGGCTAAATTCAGTCTGCGTGTACCTGTCCCGACGATGACAAAGTCGTTCAGGTGGCGTGGAATCGTTTGTACACGGGTACGTTTAATTGTACGCTAAGGTAAAGGGGATGATCCTGTTTGTCAGAGACGTATGCGGGTATTGGAGTTTCTTTGCAGATCTCGCCCGGAGTGAAATATTAGGTTCCTTGGGCAATGGTTTGGGATGGTTTTGGCAAAGAAAGTTCCTCTGGGTTTGTCTGTCTTTAATATTGGAGTTATTGTGTTACTGTTTTTTCATGTTTAATTGTGGTACATTTGGAATTACTTTTGTTGGTTGATTATTCCCGTTTTATTCGATGGATAATAATCGAAGTTTAATTTGTTTTCTGTTAAATGAGGGATATCATCGAGGAGTTCGATACGATACGATTCTGATACTGGCTTGTGAAATATCCTCATCAGTTTTAATATTACGATGTCATAAACGCCGTGAATTGTTAGTTATGGCGTTTCACTTTTACTTTACTTCACTTTGATATAGATAGAATATGACCATCCCCGGAGAGCGATTCACTTCCGGCTAATGTCACGACCGATTACACTGTATCGTAAACCGCATCGACGAATCGCTGTATGAGTTATCGCAAGCGACATATTTTTACATGCTGCAGTGTAATAAAATACTTTCCAATGCAATAAAGTGTTGCACACGCTCTGCAGTAAAATAGTTTACTGCATAATATATTTATTGAACGCCGCCGTCGAGGAAGCGGTCCAATGCTATCCAAGGAATACTTTGTTGCATAATATCGCACATAAAAATATATAAACACTTATCAAAGGAGATGCAAAAATTACCGACAGTTTCGAACACAATTTCATAAAATAAATTCCGTTCTCTCTCGCTCCTCTCTTTCGAATGCCCGATAAATTCACCGTTACCATTGATTACCGTAAAAGCATCAGGCACTTGCAATTTTCACAAATCATAATTAGAACTGATTGCGTGATAAATCTTCCCCGAAAATTCCGTGCTCCCGTCTTCGTCCTCTATGATAATAGCAGCGCGTTTATAGCAAAGAGCAGAAAGAACAAAGAGCTTATACGTCGGGAAAAGACTGTCTGTCGAGCGTTTTGTCACCGCTTCCATTGTGCGCCCGAATTAGGCTGAACGAAGGGGGTAAGCGGTTAATTCGAGCCACGCAGTAAAAGCTCGACTTTATCGAAAGGTGAGGGAAATAGAGGAGATTAGTACACGACAGACGACGTTTCTTGAGGCCCGAGCTCGAAAGGGGATATAGCGGCCGGGGAAGCACAGCCCAAACGCGGCACAAAGCGTTGGCGTTCTGCGAGGTATCAGCATATTAAAAGGGTCGACGAGGGAAACGGAAAAAGTCAAAGGGTTGCGGAATCCCGAGGCCACTGTTCTCCGACACGATTCGTGTCTCTCTCGCTTAGGAAATTTAACGCTGCCGATTGTGAGGAACGATGCGACGAGCAATGAGAATTTTTCTTTCGCGTGTTTTCTTTTCGCGACGGTAATTATATTCATTCAGTTATATTTATTCATAATATGGCGTGGCGTGGAATTTAATAGAAGACTGGCGGACAGAAATGGTTCTTGTGACGGAGTGTATTTGAATTCCGTCGTGATCTCTATTGGGTTACAATTTGAGGAGCTGTTATTGTTTATTTATTTATTTAATTAAATTGTTTTAAACCAAATATGGCTTATATAGGCCTGTTATCGTATCGTGTTAAAACGTCGTTTAATAACGCCTCACTGATTCAAATGTAAACGAAATGATTTTCATAATTTTGCTAAAGTCCTTCATATTTATTATTATTATTATTATCGGTATATTTCACTACTAGTTTAATACCGAATCTCCGGCCGAAGTATCCGGAGAACTACAAACACGGTATCAAATGTAAGACTTACAAAGCACGATACACGAGCATTTCTCATCGTTCTTCTATGCAATTTCTCTAGAAAGATAGCAGATGCAAACGTATCGATTAATCAGCCTCGAATTCTATCAAGACTCTCTCCCAGGGGATTCCGTCTATGGGAACGTCGCACTTTCTCATCAGTCTCTCAGCGCTGCTCCAAAAGAGACGAGGAGGAGGGCACAGGCGCTCGTCGTGCCTGTACTCTCGAATTGGCCTTTGCCCGCGGTGAGCACCGTGAATACCGTGTAATGTTCTGTACGCTTTACCAACGAGAATATCAGATCCGTGCATACGTGTGCATAAGCTGGTCGAGGCGCTCCGTAGACGGTCTCTAACCTCTGCCATTTCCCATAGATCCACGCCAGCCACACCCATGCATCTGGCCGGCTTCGCGGAGCTTAACATTAAGGGCTTATAACACGGTTGGTACTTGCTTAAGAAATCGGCGAACAAAAGGGAAGATGACTGGCGGACTCGAACGGAGAGGAGACTTTTTAAACCGATTGTCGAGTACCCGAGGAGTTTGAATAGTTCAGGGAGTACAGTGATACTATTTGAGCCGAGGGTACTCCTGGCGACGCTTAAAACCGGACGGCGTCTTTGTCGGGAATATTCGACTCGACGACGTGGTGGTTTTGCATCACTGTTACTCGAGGGAACTGATGGTTTGGCGGCACTGAAGGCGGGACGGTTTCGGATGGGCATGCAGTTTGTTAATAAAATTAATGAGGGATTCGTCGTTTGTTTTCGTTTGGGAAGTCGAGTGTGCGACGAGTATAGAGAAATTGGAGAGAGAAAGTAGCGACAAGAAATTATGCAAGTTCCTTTTGGATGTGAAAGTATTTACTATTTATCGATCGCAGAATGTCGTGAAGAATTTGAGGTGTACGCTTTCTGTTGCACTGCAACGTCGATGTTTGAAAAGATCTTTGCTCGAAATGAGGCGACTCTTGTTCACTTATTTTTATAACGTCTCGATAATAGAAATGATTTCTCCGTGCTTTCGAAAATAACGTTCTTCCCGAATAAATTCGAAATTGAACATCGTTTTAAATCCGATACATTATTCGAGCAAGATAAGCAACTACACCATCCTATCGATTTACCAAAGTGCATAATACAATTCGAACGTAACAATTTATTTATAACTCCATATTAGATTAATCGCGTTATAAAAATCCCATTATCCCCATAACAGTTTCCATCACCGAAGGACAGGGAAGAGCCCGGGTCCTTATACGAAGGAATCGTCGCAAGAGGCACTCCGAAATAACCGTCTAATAATGCAATGCGGAACAAGTTATTCTGGGCAGCCGAGGCCCCCTCACTGGGTTAAGCCGAGTGTTTGCCCGCGTTTTGCTTTGCTTCCTTTTGCCTTAGCAGCATAGATTGGGACAGGCCATGGATCACGACGTAAGCTCGCAGACGACGCACAGGGGACACTAATCACGCGCCAGTGCTCCATCCCGTTTCGTTCAATCTACAGAGTGTGACTGTAAAACCTAATTCGCATACACTACGCGACGGACCATCTCTTGAAATCTCTTGCGCAACGTGTTGTATCTCGTCTAGCTCGTCGTTCTCACGTGTCGCGATGGCGTTTCCGTCTGGAAGAATGATTCCACCCCCGGCTCGACGTCACGGGGCATTGAAATATGAAATCCTCTCCGTGAAACGCGAATTGGTAAACGCGTAAACGACGATCGCAACGAAGATTACTATCTCACGGGCGAAGGCGGCGAGGATTGATTCCACGCTTTCAGCGCCAAGCTGCAACGTGCTATCGAGAATGATCGAGCTGACCGGCCGGCCGGCAGTCGATACTCGTGGGCGAATATCGCGTGCGATTCCACGCCGGCACACCGTGTATGAATCCGCGACTCTCGAGGAGGAACGTTCGTGGACGCGCGTATGTGAACGCGTAGCAAAGATAGAAAGCATTGCACACCTGCACACCCTTGTTACACAGCGCGTGGAAATAGGAAGAAAAGGAAGAAAGGGTTATGGACGGTGGGCATAGGGGAGGTAAGGAAGCCCTGAAAGAGAAACGGAGAGAGGGACGGAAAGGAGTTAGAGAGTGAACGGAGGGAAAGGGAGAGAGGATTGTCGAGTAGAAGAGAGTTTAAATGGAAAAGGAAGACGATGGAAAGAGAATGCGTTACGTGAGCTGCTCGAAGAGTAAAAGCGGCAAGTGGCTTCTGCATTAGTACAAGATGATGCGCCAGTGAAATATACGTTGCCGCAGCGTAGAACGAATAGCAGAAATGGGATACCAGGCGTTTCTTTTAGATGGACGCCTTGATGGATTCGCGTTTCCACCGCCGCTAATATCCGGGATACCTTATACATCCGCGGGAATCCCTGGAGCAAGGCTACCGGACACTTTAGGCGGAATCAACGAATCAGTTTAAATCCTTCGCTAATGGTTGAAGAAGAAGACGAAGAAGAAGAAGAAGAAGGAGCCGGTAGCCACGAACGTACTGACTAATCGGCCTTAGGGAACCGTTTGACAAGAAACGGGCTCCAATTACGCGAACCGGAAAACCGCCATGGAGAATCCCACGTTCCAAGACACCTATACAAGGTGTTTCGAAAGTATAGGCATAATGGCTTATGGAATTTATCGACGGGAGTAAAAAGAAAATGTCTTGGCCAAGCATGTAGCTAGAAATTAATTAATCGGCATGTTTGAAGTTACCTAATGTAGATTTCGAATGTTGAGCCTGGCTTACTGGTATCGCTGTCCTAGTTTAATTTTTCGTCACGCATATGTTGCTTATTACAAGCTTACCGCTAGAACTACCGAGCAAGTCAAACTGACTTGTTTCAGATGTTTTGCTTTAAAATTATTAATGTATAGGTATCGTTGTAGCAGTTTGTGATGACTTTTAATAAGACAGAGTGACAATTGTGTGTCTCTATTAAATGATCTTAATCTGTCTAACGTGTGCTATCTAAATGGTACCAAAATCTATCGGTAGTTCTAGTGATTAAGGTTAATGTATAATGCAAAGCAATTTTTCTGGTCTTATAACACCAGCAACAACAAAAATAAAAAGAATATGAGAAAGAGACGCCATCCGAATAAATAAAAATATGAAATTACTCCATCCTTCATATCGTCCCGTAAAACATCCCCCTCTCGAAATGCATCCCCGATCCCACCATTCAGATTCGTCGGTTCCGTCGCGAAACATTCGCGTACGCATACGCACTTACGCCACGACACTCTCGCCCATCAGGAAAAATTCGAGACGCGTAAGATCGGTCCTAAAACCCCAGAAAAAAATCGTCGCACTCGCGCGCGCGCACGGAACGGTCGCGACGTCCAAGCTGGAATGCCAGTCGGCATGACGTTCTCAGAATATTTAGGTGGCCGAACGGACATCGAACCCTTCGTTCGGTAATCGAAAGATCTTTCCCACTCTCCTCACCGCCGCCATATTCAGCCTCGTAATATTATTTACGACACTTTTTCGAATTCAGCCCGGCCGGTTCTCGCGACCGTAGCCGCACGTACATACGTGCATGCGCCCGTTGGACGGTCCTGCGTTCCGTTTCCGCGTATTATTTACGACGACGCGTCTCGAGGCGCCACGAGCCGCCGCGAGAAGAAATTCCGCCCCGGCGGGACCCGGTGGTTGCACCGGGATTGATTTTCTGAATGTTATGTATCTTTTTCCTGGATCCCTTAACGGTCGTACGTTACGTATCGTCGGATCGTTTGGCCGTCGTCGCGTCGTGGGACGAGGAAATCAACCGCAGATGCCTACCAGTCGTATACATGCCGCGACACAAAGATAAACCGAAAAAGAAGCGGAGAGATAAAGTGAGAGATCGTTAGACAGGTAACGCGCGACAGAAAGGGAGTAAGGGAGATGCAAGCTCTTCCGTGTTCGCGCAACCACTTATGGCTTATACGAGGCGATCGTATATGCATGCCTCGCTGAAAGGTAACGCTGTCTCTCTCCTTACGTAACCATATTAAGGCAACTCGTTGCGACTGGCCTCGCGGCGACGTCACCACGTACGACACCGTCGTTGTCATCTGACGACGGGGGCACGACGATTCTCGTGTCCCGATCGTCTTAATCACTTGGGTCGAACAACGATGGATCGTTTCGTCGAAAACGATCGAACGGTTCGGTTACGCGAGTTGCGTAACGAACGGTCAGGATCTTTGTCGCAGCGGTCGGAAGAAGTTCGGTAACGATAAGTGATTCGCTTGAACCGAGCGTTCAGTTGAACGAGGCAATAATAGTCTCGCGAGTGCCGGACGGGGATCGCTATTGTCGAATTCGATTTGCCCCACCCAATGGAATTCGGTAGAAAGTATTTGTCGATCGTTCGCTGCTTCGTTATGCTGCTCCGTTATCGATCGCTTGCAATTTCAATCGCTTTAAATGAGTCGTCGTCAAAGGGACGCCAGTATTCTTGGCATTTGTGTAACTCGTTCGCTCCCTTTTCGCAAGATCCTCGTCGAGGTAAGGGAACTCGTTTCACGGGCGAAAATAGATACGACTGACAGACAAACGGCGTACAATTAGACCGATCATTGTTAACTCAATCGAGATCGGTTATCTGTGACAACCAGGCGAACCGGTCCGAAACATTTCCCCCCGGTTTCGACACTTTTTACTTTTTGCGCTCCTTCCAGGGCGACCTATCGCCGTGTCCACGCTTTCGACCCGAGAATGAAAATCCTTGTGTATTTCTCCTAGTTTATTACGCGCGTGAAAATAAGTGTCGTGCCAATGTACACGTGGGCTCTTCTCGTTCTCGGAAGTAAAGACATTTTTGCGTCTAAAAAGGCACGGAAAGTTTGTACGACTTTTAACGATCGATTCTATGATCGTCATAAAGGACGCAAGAAACGAGCGAAGCAAGGAAGAGGCAAATTAAAGGAGAGACGACGATTCGTTTGGTTCGACGATAACGCGTTGCAATGCATTGGCCAGTGATCAACGCCGCGAGAGGTGTATGATTGACGGTTTTATACCTTTCCTCGGCCCAACCACCCTCTGTATGCGTACAGTGCTTATCGTTTCTCCGCCTGTTTAAGCGTTCGTCACGGAATATAATTAATAGTCGGTAGAATGAATCAAATGTTTCGGGACGTATCGAAAGTTCTGCTGCATAATGCTATATGCTCGCAACGTTTTTATTCATTGTGGAATGTTTAGCAACAACAGCTGCTTGGAATTATGGTTGACGGTAACTGCACAGGATAAAGGTTCCCGATGTATTCATGTATTCTTTTTAAGTATAATTGGATTTGAAAGAGAATGTGGTGCTTTTGTATTCCACCGATATAAATGTAATGCAATCGTTGCCCATAAAATAAACATTTGAAAAGATATCATATAAAGATATTATGCTCATAATTGCTGTGGGTAGGATTGTCTATATCGCGAGCATTGTAATTATTAAAATTATGTTGCGAATCCTATATCGATACAAATTATACGTCCAAGAGTTACTCGCTTCTTCGAGTTAATCTTGATTTAACATCAATTATAAACTGAAGGCTGACAGAACCAAGCACGCATTAACGCGTGATACCAGCAGTAAATTTCTGGGTTGCAACCAAACATGGTGTACCAAGAATACCTGATTTACTACCTGAATTGTCTGACTGGCCTTTGGGCCATTGTGTACAACAATTTTGCACAAGTGAGCTTCGCCTTTGTATTCCGTACGGCCCATAAATCTATCGTTGATAACGCTCCTATTTATTCCGGCTGGAACCAAAGCGATCGCCAGTTTGTTCTTTCGAACAGGATTCCGTCAGTGTACCAGATAACCGATAGACAAAAAAGAAATTCATGGACACTGGCCGTTGTCTGATAGCACCGTACGCTCACAATCAGTTACAGGGATAATCGTAGAAACGGTCGACGAAGAACGAAGTAGCGAAACAGAGTTTCTCGTCGAAACCGGAAACGGCTCGGTCACAATGGAAAAACGAAACAATCTCGCGTTCCAAGTACGGAAAGGGAATCTTCCGCCGCAAAGAATTCGCTTTTCTTATCCGGCGACTTAACCCTCAAAGCTAAAGCTATTAACCTCTTCCAAGGTTTTTCACTTAATTTTTCATATGCACAGAATAACTCGACGAATTGCGTTGAAATGTGAAAGAATAAAGCAGGAATCTTTGATTCTTTATAAAAAAATTCTAGCCATTCTTGCTATAATTTGTATCATAATTTTTCGAATTTCTATAATCATCTTTCGAACAAACTGTAACACTAAAGGGTGTATCGTTCACTAACAAAACGTGCTTCGTTCGAATGTCGCTTGTGGCTCTCGTTCAAGAATTGCGCATCCTTCAAGTGCACCGATTGAATCACTACAAGAATTAGATTTTATCATGCCGCGCAAAATCAGAAGCAGTACAAGCGATGCTAAACCCAGCCCTGCTGCTAAACAGAAAAAAACCAAGTGATTCTAATGCGAATAAGAATAGGCCATGCAAGCCGGACAGACTCCTACATTCTTACAAAAAACTGAACCAAATGCTTGCCACACTTGCGGCATACCAAACTCCATCAGCCACATCCTACTCACCTCTCCCAAATACAATATTAAAGGGGGTACAACACGATCTACCGAACTCGCTCAATATGTTGCAATAAAAGGACATCCACTACGGGCAGTTTATCGCACTGAGCATTTACATCGTGGTCACTAATTACCGCGGAACTTGCATGTGGCCTGAAACACCGCACAATAAAAGCAAAGAAAAGAATTGGCTTCGCAATCGAGATTTAAACCTCCAGACGCAGCTTCCTAAATTCATCTCTGTCTCCACACTCCTCCCATTTCCTTCAAAATCGAGAGGACGATCATTCATTAACCTGGCTCAAGAAGCAGCCGGTCTTTCTTGCCAACGCGTTCCATCCGTTAATACGGCGTCGCACGTCGAACGCGAAGAAGCCGACGGTCTATCCGCTCTCGCTTGGGAATCCTGCGAAACAGGAGGTCCTCGGCCATCAACGTAGACGCGGAGAACGCGCGAAAACCTTTGATTCGCACGTCCCACGAATAAACGAATCGCTCGAGTCGTTGGCTTCTTATTCCACGGTGGTCCTCGCACGGAATTCTGAGTTCAATGCCTCTTTGATGAGCCTTCCCTTCTCCTTCGGCGCAACAACCATCGACTCCCGGCCATCGTCGCGAACGGGCCACGTTTTTTTTTCCCCCTACCCCTCTCGCCCATTGAGATCCATCTTGATCATCGGCGAGCATTCGAACGATCATACGAACGATCAAAAACTGTCGATCGACGCTAAAGTCCGCGATTGACGGGCGATCGTCCGCGAACGACCCGGTCTTCGTGGTGTTCGTCGAGCACGACCGGCGGGAATGACGACAACACGTGTCGAAACTGGTAGCGCTGTCAGTTCCTCGTGTTCTTGCTTCTCTGCGGAGAATCACGGGTGTTCGCAGGTGAAACTGCGTCGAATAACTTCCCGTTGATAATCATCGCGAGAGGAGGTGGGGCATATTTATGTGCGCCGAGTCGAACTGGCTGCGTGCAGGTGGAAAATCAGCGGGCCTCGACGATAGCATGCGTTATATAATCGCCGGGGTTATTTTCAAGTGTCGAAGAAATTTATGCGAGAACTATTTTTGTCACCGGAGGCTCTCGATAGAGGTTGTCGGCGATTGTATTGGATTTTTTCTTGCTGCCCCGTTCCGATACTATTTTGAGAGGGTGTTGCATGGCGGAAAGGTGAAACGTGGTTGGATAACTGACTTTCTAGTATCGCGTTGAGCTCTGGTATTTCAAGCAACGTGGTTTCTTTAGCGATTTGCATTGTTTTCTTTATTCAATTGCACGGCCCTCGTATACAGGTCAACCCGAAATTTTTCTCCCCTTTTCCTTTTCCGAAGTTGCGGGTGGCCTATTGCAATGTAAATCCTTCGTAGCAAATGCTCACGCATCGCGATTCCATTTCAATATTTATTTAATACACTTCCTTCGGCCAAATGATATACATTGACGTGCAATATCATCGTACAATATTGATTGTCAATCAGCAAGATAGCCGAAACGATCCCACAGATATCCCTCGGGATAAAAATAATTTATTGAATTGCATTGAGCTGGCAGCGTGGCCCAAGCAGAGGGGAAGGAATGAATATTAATCGAGCATTGGACGCTGAATGAACAAAAAAATTGCCAGTAAATCTTATTTAACAGGGAGAACTTAATTCAACTGGTCGTTCTCTTTCGTTCGGGATCTTCGTACGACGCGCACAACTTTAGCCCGTAACATCCTGCAGATAACAATCGGAGAGAGAGAGAGTGAGTGAGTGAATTTATGTGGAGGGCAGATTCGAGGTGCGTTCAAGTGGGTGGAAAATCGGGGCCGGTGTGTGGCACTGCCGATAATTCACGTTCACTGGGAGAGAATAAGGGATGGTTCTGCCCTTCAATTTTTTCGTGGAACCGAGCGTGAGAATTAGCTGATAAAGGTGGCACGATAGCATGCAATTTATAGGCAATTTGTACGCACAGAAGTTCCCTTTCGTTTCGCAAGGTGGGCACGTCCGATGTAACTTACTGTTAGTACATAAAAGATAATCTTTTAATGACGAATCGGGTATGCAATGTTTATTAATATTTAGCACATTTAGACTATACAATCCCAGACCTCGTTTTACGCATGGAAAGAAACTTGTAGACTTTTGTGAAATAATGATTGTTGATAACGAAATGATTCCAAATTACCAAATGGTACGACAAGGGATACAAGTACTAGTATTAGTACAAGAAGTATATGAAAATAGAGAGGGCCGTAATTTCTGTATGAATAAATACACAGGGTAGTGCGAACATAAAATTGGTACATATACGATCGATATGTATACGGAGGACTCAGAAGTCAATCCGTGTAAGTCCTACTTTCCTGAACATGAGTTTCGTAGTTCAAACACCTCTTTATTGTTGAAACTTTTAGTTGATAAATCAATTAAGTCGCTATTCTCATACGCAAGCAATAGATGACGGTACTAACGTTGTCACTTACTTCCAAGTAATTTGCAAGAACCTTGTTTATCTCGGTTCGAATGTTAATGGACTTGCACTTATTGGCTTCTGAACCCTCTACAAGTACAATAGGTACAACATATTTGACGATCAATTTGGAAGAGAATGACGCAGGGACACGTGTCGCAGTAGGGTTCTACTCGCACCGAATACCTCACGCTCAATGAAACCATTCCAACGACACTTTCACATTCTACCTTTTCACCTTGCTTTAAGTACTTTCAGGTCCTCTCGCCATCCCACGTCACTTCCATTTTCTCATTTTCACGACCGCGTGCTTTTCCAGCTGTAGCCGCCGCACCTCTGCACGGATCATTACGTACCACCGAGTCGCTCCTCATCCATCATCGCGACGCGAGATTTTCAGAGATTAGAGAAGCACAATTATCACCTATATCACTTTGTGTCGTCAACGACGTAAATTGCGCCAGGGAATTCTATTAATTTCGAAACCAGGAGACGCTGGAGCTCACATGTTTCGACATAATCATTTCTTTTATCATCAAGTCGGTTTTTTTCCGCGGGAAAATTACTGGCTGAATTAATTCCGTGGGTATCAAACCGAGAAGTAATTTAAACAGCTCATTACGCGCTGTAAATGTTTTTATGACGTATGCGCAATCTTGTGCTTTACGTTCGGAATAAAATTGCTGTTGGATTGAGGCGTCGGAAAAATTGCTTAAATTAGAAAATAATTTCTACTGTCGCGTGCGCTCCTTGGCGAATCATCAAGTTTTTCTCCCGTGTACAGTAGCGGTACACACCTGCGAATAAGGTAAATGTTTGAAAATGTTTGCATAAGTTGAAATCTGTTAGAAATAACTGCGACAAACGTAAAACTGTATGTTTCAATTTGGAAAACCGAGGTGACACGCTGTTACATCACGGACCATAATCTTGCACGTTTCGATCGACCGGAAGAACAAGTGGACGCGACCTTGCAATAAAAGACGGCCTCGATAAATAGCGAAATGAAAGCTTTAAGTCGGTCCAAATCGGCCAACAAAAACAATGCCGCCGATATCCGCAGATTCTCGAATGTCCAAGAGAAATCGATGCACCCGCTGATCGCGTCGAGCGTCGCGACGCCCGCGAAGTCCGCTCACCAGGCTTCCCCTACTGCAATCGCGATCTCGAGGCCACGGGTTACGACGCCCTCCCCGCCGTCGCCCCGCAAGCCCGCGTCGTTTACTCGCGTTCCATTTCACGAAGGCTCAAAACACCGCCTCGAACAGCTGTTTGAAGCTTAAAGGCAAGGTCGCAGCCTTACGTCTGCGTACGCAATGCCGCTCGTTTCAACGCGTCGGTGAACGCGCCTCTGTGCGCGTGCGCGGGTGCGTGCTGCGCTGTCCTGGCGCGATCATTCGAGCACGCTCTCACGTGCGAACACGCGAGTACGTGACACGTCGCGTCGCGAGTGCACTGCACTTCAGACAGTGCGTGTCCGCTATAGTCTCACGCATACAGCCGCATATCGGCACCGCTCGTCTTCCGTTGCCGCACGTAGAACAGAGAAAACACGAATAGTTTTCGCCCCTGTACACACGTACATACGCGCGAGCGTTCGTCGGCCGATCGACCCACGTGTGCGCGCGCACATGCACCTTGGGATCTCGACGCGAGTGTACGTATATGTATGCACAAACACGTTTTGCAGTCGCTGGGAGAGCCGTGCCACCGCACATAACTATAGTTATGCAATCCACCAACTCGTATTCATGGTCAAGGCCTGCGTCCTCGCCGCTAGATACGTGTATATACGAGTGCGCACACGGGTGAACGGCGGCCGTGCACGGGGCTGGCGTGCACGGAGAAAGGGGTGGCTAGGTGGTTGGCGAAAGAATAAGAGCCGAACATTATCGAATTCCCGCGAGGGAACGGAGGATAAAGTTGAGCGTCGCCTGTGGACCGGTACGCGAAACCGGATCGTCCGGAAACGCTTAATGGGGTGGGAGACGCGATGGAAAAATCGGATTCCGTTTATGTACTGGTTTGGTGAAAGAGATAAGGGAGATTCGAGATGAAATTGTCGGACCGTCGCGATAAGTCCGCTCCTGCCGCATCCTCCTTCCGAGTCCACTGATAAACGTATTTACGTATGCGAAACGGTGTATAATTGGACGGGGTGCATGCAAACGAGACTTACATTTCACCGCGACGATTTCCTTTCGCCAAATAAGAAAAGTTAGGATTATCGCGGAACTCGACGAGATCACCTCGGCTCCTTATAAATTTATTTCGCGCGGTCAAGAAAACAGACGTTACTTTCGCAAATTGCTCGCACAAGTGTTGCATAAATTCCTTGAGTAAGGAGTATATAGAGCAAAACGGGATGGTAATAAAGGTTGCGAAGAGAACGCCAGAACAGTCGATCAACGATACGCCGAATAACGAGAAACACAACCGACGGTGGTCGCGCGATGCCCGGCCGTGTTGGAAAAGGATGCGTAGAGGAAACGTCGTTTCTTTTACCTTTTCGCTCGACAGTTGGTTGAGCATGCACGGCCGTGTGTAGGTGAGCGCACACTTGTGCACGGGCAACGCTTTCAGGAGGTAATGGTAATGTATAGAGGAAAACGGTAATAACGCAGAAAAGCGGGAGAGGTGGTTGCGGTGATTTAATATAACTGAGTTGCAGGAAGCGAATATTATTAGCATTCGCTCACGGTGGACCTATCCACGCGCATTTATCTTTCTCCTTTCTCGTGCATTCGTTGCACTTGTACAGTCGTGCGCACTTCGATCAGGGAAATATATACGTGCATACTTGGGGTGCGCTGAAACTTGTAACGTGTTCCCGCATGTATGCACGGATGTATGTGTGTCGCACGCGACAGTGTGCACGGGTACGTGTGAAAATAAAAAACAAGTGTACAACAGGCAGGTCTACAGGGGCTCAGCGAGAAAGGAAATAATCACTCTTCATGTGCGTTTTAACGCGTCAACGAACGCTCGTGCAGACGTGTGACGATGCACGATACGTAATATGTGTGATGTAACGTACACACTGCCTGAAATTGCATGCGCGATTACGGCGCGCTTATTTGTGCGCCGAACGAGTTTCGTTGATGCAACGAAATCGCTTCGCGGTAACCGCCACGGCCGTGGTACCTTTTATCTCGTGAATAACGACCCCGTTGCGGGAAGAATCGGCATGCTCGTGAGGGTATCTAATAGTCTACATGAACGGGCGACCCTGTCGCGTTTAAATATCGCGGTTCCGCTGTATCGGAAAACGGGCCAATTCCGCTGCGACTGGGGACAATTTCGATCGAAAGAAAACGTATTTATTTGTCCCCTGCTAATAGTGATTTAATTTTGGGCTGTGTATTTAGTTGCATGTTTCGCAAGAAAATGTAGAATTCGATTGATAAATAGCATTCGAAGAACATGCCGGTGAATTTAAGCATCGACGAATTCGCATTGATCGCGCACGAAGTTCCTGCACCAGGAAGTCAGAGTGTACATGTTCGATCAGATACACTTGAAACAACCGATCTTAATCAATTTCCCTTAATTTTACCGTTGCATGACCACTTGGTACCATGTAGTAGGCAATTCAATGGCGCTACACTACCAACGCCAACTCGATTCTCCCCCACCCTTAAAAGTGTCTCCTATTTATACCATCGTTAGCATTGCCACTAGCCAACTTCCCTGTGCCGCAAGAAAATCTTCAGCCACTTTCTCAAAAACTGTACCTGAACGTTCCGCGCAATTATCGATCTACCTAAGGCTCACAAAAAAAGTCGTCTCTAAATAAATATCCAATTACTCTCAAAGTTATGCGACGCTGCAACTTCCTTCTTTCGATTCAATGCGAAAGCAGTTTCTTTAACTTTACGTAACACGTGCTCCAAACGCACCATCTCTTCTCTCGCAAATCGTCCTAAGTAATGCAATTTCTCTACAAATAAAAAAAATATTCAATATCCCAGCACAGGATTTCGTCCCGAACGAATCTCGAAGGTGAACGTGAAAACAATATCCCGTGAACCGCGTGGCACATGGCGGGTACGATCGAGCACGGCGTTAAACAAAGAAGGGAATAACAAATGTACGGCCGACCCACACTGCTGGCCACTTGCGGCTACACAAGTACACGAATAAGTCCGCGAATAGATTACCGCGCGGTGTAACATCGAAGCAACAAATAAAATTCCTGTTTCAATTACCAACAACGAATCCTCCGCCCAACCATTATTATCGCTCCTGCTGTCTCGTTAAAATATACCCGGAAGGTCGATCGTTTCACAATGCAACGAGCGAGCCAGTTTGAGACGTACGGCGGCCAGGGGTCGACGTATGCACACTGCGCGTGGCCGTCTCTCACCGGTGATACGCGTGCACCAATCTTATATCATTTTATTCGACGCTTGTGCAGCGAAAAAATGGAGAAAAAAAAAGATGAAAGGTGGAGGAAAGGTGCGATGGAAACGCAACTTGCTGTCTGTGCGTGCCGTTTCGCGCGCGCGTACCCGCATACACGAGCGCACGCGCGCACTGGTAGCATCACTCCGCTGATGATATACCTTACCGAGAGTTCATTGCTCTTGAGGTGCAACGAGGAACGACGAGAATTTACGCGGAGAAGGTTGAACAGAGACGGGGCGGCGCAGAAGGAGACAGAAAGTGGCATCGGCGCGATGAAGAGAGACAAAAACGGAGACGCACAGCACGGAAGACGAAAGGAATAGCGCGAAGAAGATAGATAGAGTTTGAAAGAGCAGGACACAATTACGGAGTGCATACACTACACACGCGTACTGAAAAGTCGTGGCGAGAGAGACGGAAGAGGTATTTACCACATGCTTCGGTAAACTTTCAATAATTCACACGGTGCTACCCCATCGTATCGTTCCGAATCGAATCAACCACCCTCTCGTTGGCTCCGCTTCCCCTGCGCGTACACATACGCGTGCGATGCTCGAGGGAAATGACAAGGCCGGTAGGAAGCGGTCTGGCTAAACGTTCGTTCAACGAATGTCCGGCGGGGAGTATCGCTTCCGTACCGACATGTCGTTACACGTTACTCCTTACGCGGTCGGCCAAACCACGTTGACCGTAAGACAGACGTTAGCTAATACCGTGACCGCGTACGAACCGGCTCGACATCGTTGCCTTGATCGTATCGGTAATAGCAATCATTGTTAATCAAGAAAGGGGGCCCCGCGTGTCGCGAAACACGATAGATGAACCTTTACGATATTCCGTCGAATTGTTCCCCAGGTGTACTCGACGACCGCGTCGCCGTCTGTATCCCTTGAAAACCAGGAAACGCTCTATCCGCAATTTCACCGCGGGCCACGAACGACCGAAAACGTTAATGGCCAGTTCGAAAAATCGGGAAACGTTGGACGCGGTTACCCGTCGAGCGTACCGACCCGAGCTTGTACCGGACACGTACCGGGTGCAATGTACCTGGATGAGTCACACAGTAACAGCGCACACATTCGCATACGCACATGCGTCTTCACGCGCGATTCGCGCTCGTGTGCGCTCGCGTCTCTCGTCTTTCCCTCTTCGTCGGTCGCGTCGGCCACGCTCGTCTCTCGTAGCGTACTGGAAAGAAACGCAGAAACGCCGTAACTCGCGCGCGATACGCGCCACGGAACAGAGACAACGCGCGGGGTAACGAGCGAGATGGAAGATAAAAATCCAATCATTTCGACCGGTTTTGCATCGTGCCGACGAGGATAATGGAATACCGCGTCACTTTTTGCCGGGGCACAGAATATTTCCTCGCGTTAATATCCGCGCGCTCTGTCCCGGCATCTCCCCTTCGCGTCCGCGGCCAGGTACGTAGCTAACTGTGGTACAGGATTGCGCAAGGGGCGCCCTATAAAGGACTGGCGCCAACGCGTTTAAGAATTTCAAGGTCCTGCGGAAGCGTGTACGTATATTTACAGCGTGCTTCTAGAATAGTTACTTACGTTTTGGAAATCGGATCGTCGACCTATACGAATTATTGGATCGAACCGATTTTCTATCCGCTGTTAAGACACGCACAGAATGTTGCGAATGTGTCGCAGTTGCGAAAAATGTCCGGTCGATATGTAATTTTGTTACGTTGTTTGTAATTGAGATTATAAAGTGCCACCTGTTACGCCTAGTTTTTATTTAAAAGATAACTTATGGATCCCCCATATTCATGGGAAATGGCCACAAAGTGAAGAGTACAGTTCATATGACAATTCCGATTTGATGTCTGTCTAGTGATTTTGATAATTAATTCATGGTAACGCTGTAATCTCCAATGAATCATCTCCTGGGGTGTCGTTAGTATAAATTTGGATGCCATCTACTACAGAAACTGTGAAAGTCCATAAATGCAAGAGGCGTCTAATAAGCACAACGCTTAAAATATAGGCAGCAATCAGATAACCAGTCGAATGCGGATAGAAAGTTAAAGTTGTACAAGTAGAGCGAATTAGTCTGGCTAGTACTATTTTTAGGCACAACGCCAGGCACGTAATTTCAGTCTGATTCGATTAAATACGAGCGTATTGATTGTTTTCTGTTGCTCCGTTCTCATATTTTCAGCGAGACGTACTTTGCCCGACGAAACGATCCGACACGAAATAAACAGTAAGCTCGAATGTTCACAACACGTGCACGCGTTTTCCATTCTCTCTAATTATTTTCCCTCTTCTCGTGAAAACTGGGTTATCGAAATACAGCTCGACTGTCCGCGTGAAAAATCCGGAAATATATCAGCAGTAAAGGTGAACGCCATACGAAGACGAGAAACTTGTATCTGGTTGCATGAATATTAATAAAGCACGTTAACTCGACATACGACTTTGCCGTGCTTAGATTACTCTCGGAAGTTGCCGACAATTATTCAAGCCTAATGTCCACGTTGCTGGAGTCCTTTGAGGGAACAGGAATTAGTATGAGAAAATTCAAATGATGTAAGTAATCACCTATTCGCAATAAAGATTGCGATCCTTGCTAATGTCTACAAATTTCGGTTAACATTCCGCTTTTTTTGTCTGGAATACTTCAAAAGACAGCAAGATATCCTTTAGAAAATATTTATGCGTAGGTATATGCATACACTTTCGTGCAAAATGTTTCTCGCCTCGCGAGCTTCGGATAACGGAGGTGGATTATTTATGCGAATTCCATATGTGACATTTCATGACATAAATCAGAAATAGATGACAACGGACACAAGATGCATAGAAGAAGATAATTGTCGAATGAATATTTCGACGACCCAAACGGCAAAATCTATATCGGAGTTCGAAACACCACTGTAACTAAAAATCTATGGCGAGCTCCTTAAATAATTCACTGTGTAATATTTCAAATTTCATGCAACACTTCTAAACTCGTGCTTTCCAAATTGATCTCGATTCGAAATATTAATATAAATTATGCGCACGACAGAAGTAACACGTCGTTCAAACTTAACGTCTCCATCGTTAAGCGTTATAAGTACGATCTATCGTTCTACTTTGAGCAGGCGACCTCCGGCGCAGTCTTGGTTGCACAAATTGATTGAGTAGCTCGGACAAAATGGTTATAACGTGTGGAAGGAATGAGAAAGAAGGCGGTCAGAGAAGTACATTGAGTGACTTTTAAAACGGGGTTGCGTAATCCTTTGGATTTAGTTTACTTTCGTCGGTGTCGATGCCACGCACGTAGCGTGACCGTGGCACTGAACCAGCGGCACGAACTTTCTCGTGGCCTTCGTTCCAGGAAGACGATTTACGTGACATGAAGAGGACGCCAATGACTGTGAACGGTCATCGGCAGTTGGAGCGACGGCTTTTCCTTCGTCTAAAATCGCGGGGAATACGCTATGTACGAATTAAGTATCGTAGGGGAGCCAAGACGCGTCGAGTCCTAGTGGAACGAATTTTTCGGAACGTCCGTGAGTTACGTAATGCTATAAAAATAGTAGCGATGGTATCGCGGATCGTTCTCACTGGATGTTTCGCCTCCCGGAATGGGTCGGGTCTTTAAACATTTTTTTACAAGTCCACATTTCTTATCTGACACTGTAACTCTCGATCTGCTTCCACAAGTTAAAGGGTCTTATTTAACTATTTTTCAAGGGGAGATAATTTATACAACGGATAGACCGCGAAATTTTTGTCACATCTGGCAGTGGTTCAAGGTAGCGTACAAAAGAAAAAGCTATCAATTATGAGCGGGCGACGCTTCTCACGAGTCATCTTGATTCGAAAACTCGAAATCAAACTTAATCACCACGACCGTGATTGGTAAATAATATTATGAAAAACGACGCCGTACATCCAGAGTGTTTACGCTAGTTCGTTGGCCGGTTACAATTCGAGACATAACTCGAAGAAACAAATTTCTGTAACAGGCGAACATTTAAGATCGCCGCTAAAAACATTTCCAATTCAATTTATCCCCAACTTCGTTTGATTTCGTCGAACCTCAAAGCCTCTCTTCTATCCGCGGAGCTCGCGGTAATTTAAAAGGAGGATCGCCAGGAGCAACGAAACCCTGGATGATTAAGCGAATTCTCGACTCCGACAGAACACTGAAAGTTCATTGTTCGAGAAAGAATGGCGAGCCTTCTTGCGAAGTTTCGTTCGAGGGAAAAGAAGCGAAGGATAGCTCGGCGAACAAATTAGGCGGATCGACGTGCGCCAAGATGGGTATACAAACTGCGAGCGACTTCGTACTTTATCGAGAATTCCCTCTGGGCCCGGGGATGACAGTTCCAGCAAATATTCACAAGGCGGTCCTTCGTGCGGGCAAAGTTATCCGACAGCGCGTGACAGCGCGACGAAAAGGAAAACGAAAAAAAACGGGGAAGAAATTCGACGCGGCGATACGGGTTATCGAAAGTCGAACGTATTACCGCATCCCAGAGGGGAAAACGGATCGTCCTGAATAGAATCAGCTGCGCCAGACCTTGACCGCTTCGAATTGAAATTCAAAGTTGGATTTTCGGGAACTGCCGAATCAGATCGTCGCCGCGGAACTTTTAGACGAATGTATAATTTAAACGGCCACCGTCAGCGTGGTCCTGGATGGATTTCGGTGTTTCTCATGGTCAACGGAAAAGTGGTTCTCTAAGTGTTAAAAGAAACGTATCTACTCCGATTCTGGGGCACATAAGAGTTATTACTATTTTAGAAAACTTAATTTCTCCTCGTCGAGACACATCGCTGAGTATGTTCGAATTAATTCCAGCAAGTGCATAGTTATGAATATTCAAGCACGTGCCCGCGGGGAAAGATAAGTGAGATATGTTACGTTTGGTGAAATACGGAGAAAGTATTCAGTAAAATACCGAACAGTTCAAATTACATTTGAATGCTATAGAAAATTCATTGAACATTCATTGAACATGATTTTGTCGAAAAAGTAATTTTATCCGATCGGGGATAACGTTAATGGAAATGGTTATGATCAAAGAATTGTGGGCAAAAAATCATCTAAAGACTTGCAGCAAGAAGAAATGAAATGAAAAGAAATAAACGAGAGTAAAATACAGTAGTAAAATCGCGTACGTCAAGGTTGCATTTCTTCCAGTAATCTAGGTATAGTTCTGAATACTTAGAAATGTAAATGGTAAGGTTCACGGTTCGTTTGTAGTTTGAATTCTTTATTGACTTGTTGTAGTTTTGCATCAAAGTTTGCGACATGTTCTTTCCGTGTAACAGTGACTTTGTATTTTCGACTTTTGTATTGTTCCAACTATCGATCGGTATGTAATAATGCGAATAAGTAGATCCGTAATGTTCCTTTGAAGCGTCATGTTTTAAATCGATCAAATATTTGCTCAGCCTGCCTTCGAATCTGTCCGCGTATAACAAGCAACAAATTTGAATTTCTCATAAATGATAAGTTGAATGTATTTTTTGTACCGGAGATGTGCTCCGGTATGGTGCTTTCGCAATAACCTCTCTGATCTAAATATATTCATTCAGAATCACCATCGACACGAATCTATAAATCATCTAAGCAACGATTTAGTAACTACATAATTCAATCGTAACATTAAACAATCCAGTTATGTTACCTTATTCAATCTATCTTATATTATACATATAAACATCGGGCCCTTCGGGGGTTTTAATTCAAATTCTATCACAGCTATTCCTCTTATCGTTAAGCTATATGTATATTCCCCATATATCTGTTTAAAAATTTTTTAAGTTCTCTCCCCAGGATGTTTTTCTTCTCATTATCTCCTTGTATTTACTACTTTCCCTGTACTAACGATTCCTCTGCGCTCGCTATTAAAGCAATATTCTGGCACTGATTTATTTATTTCCTTATTACGTTATATATCCCCCCCAATATTAAAATTACCGCTACTTCATCGCATTAAAACGTATAAATAAACATTTCAGTGAAATCTTATTACACGATGTTATTCCGCAACGATTTTCAGAGCCAACAGTTCAAAGAGCTCTCATCCAGCTTTCTCTTCTCCCTTTCGCCTAGTTAACCGTGATCGATACGATTTTCACATTTTCCCAGCGTGAACGCTCGCGTAAAAGGGCAAGCGATCTGCGGCTACACAGAGACCCTAAATAAGAAGAACACGTCTATCTCTGATACGCGCACTGTTGGGTCGCGAGTGAAATGTCAGCCCTCCGTTCTCTTTGCAAATAGAGTAGGGGCACCAGAGGGGGCGGGTGGGCACGGGGCTGGATCCGTTAGGAGGATCGTAAGAAACCTGTTTTCAATCCGACATTTCCTCCAGACAATGGGAATGCACGGGGAAAACTCGATTGAAAGGGAAATCGGTAGGCCAATGGTAGCCGTAACACAGGTCCGCGGATTTATATCATAGCACGACGGTATTGCGCCCGCCGCGAGACGATTTGAGAATATTGCAAAACGCTCGACGACCTTTCCAATTTATATCGTAACCTTTTGCGGAGGATGCCACGAGGAACGGAACGATGGAAGCGACCGATAAACGCGGTGAATCAGAATTGCAAAGTGGAAAAACGATATTAGGACAAGAAAGTTCGGCACGGGGCGACGTGAAAGTTTTTAGTCGTTCTCAAAGCTTACGGTTCACGAAGACCCTTAAGCTATGGGATTTGTCTACTGTTTCATTTACTTTGATATCGAAGTTAGGTTTCAAGGGGTTACATATGTCTGAAAGTACATACTTGAAAGACCGTACCGGGAAGCATAATCTCGAACAAAGGGCCGAAAGTTTTGGCATAAATTGTGTTTGTTAAGAAGTACGGGATAGTCGCCGTCTTTCGATCTTTGGATGCACTTCGGTTGGAAAGGTTGAAAATCCTTGAATTAAAGTTGGAGTAACGCATTGCTGCGAATTGTGCAATGATATGCTAAGCTAACAAGTCTAGTTCGCTTAGATATTGGTTAATCATACGTTATATCTTTGTATGAAATGTTTTGATTGAGTCATGTTTGATCTGTTCGTGGCGCGATGGTCATCAATTATTTTACACAGTTTCTGTCACAATCATGTGAACTGTCGTCAGCAAATTGCCTCGCTCTCTTAAAAAATCGTCAAGAAGAACACAGCAAACATCATTCTCTAAACACTACCCGTCGATCCATCAACCTACCAATAAAAGAAGAGAAAGACACGACCGCAAATCCCAATAACTAAACCCAAGGGAAGAGAAATAAAACAAAGAAATAGAATCGTCGAAGGTCCCCTCAAAAAGCCCTGCTGAAATGGAAAATTGAAAATTGAAAATTGAAAATAAGAAACAGAAACACCATGGAAACACGGAGGAAGGAAGGAATAAAAAAAAAAAAATTAAAATAAAACAAACCTTGCTTAATGACGATGCCAGGGGGCACTTGGACAATCGGTAGAGCAGCGTTCGAGGGGTTTACAGGGATGCTGGCTGGCGTTCCTGGTGGAGGAGATGCGCTGGCACTACCCACGGAGCCAGGATCGCTGAAACCTTGGGTACTGTTCTCCTCCGGGCCGTCGAAGAAGCTCAAATTGAATTCACTGCCGGCGTCGAACGACACTTCCGGCGTAAGGGTGTCTGGCGCCGGGGCGCTACCCAGACCCGCGCTCAGCGACTGGTCGATTTTGAAAACGTCCATTGTACGAAGAGGAAGTGGTGATGATGATGTCGGCGATCGCGCACCTCGCTGCCAACTGCGGTCACCATTCGCGTACTCGACTCGCTACGTGATTTGATTCGCGTCCGGTTCGGTTTTCATCACTGTTCGACGGTGGAATCGGTGGGCAGCTTCTCTACCTGCGTCGCGTCGATTAAGAAGAATTCGCATCAATCGACGCCGCCCTTCGTTCGTTCCAATTCAAATCTGGAACTGTTCGAATTGAAACTGTATCCCTGTTGACATGCACGGCGGCGATGATTTCCCGGATGGAAATTCTGCTGCCGCAGCGTTCGAGTATCGATGGAACAGTACCGAGAATATTCACCTCTGTTGCGTCACCGTACAATTCACCGGATGTTCACTAATTTATAACCGGGTGGAAGAAACGAGTTCGCAAGGCGACACACATCCACGTTCCCCGATACCGTAATACTCCTTCGTCGATCGCTCGTGCACGGTCGCAGCAACGAAGGTACGCGACAAAGAACCAGCAACACCTTGCGTTCCTCTATGCCCGCCGAAATCGGTCAAACTTCGAAGGGCAAACTCTTCGATTCACTCGTCCGACCCGTACGTTTATCACGGTACGATCGTCACTCTCGGAGACACATTCCGTTCTTTTCACAAAACCGATTCATCCTGCATTAATCTTGAAGGACAACGAAGCGCAGGACAACGTTTACACGGGGGGATCACCTGGTTTCGCGTTGCCCCGTGGTATCGACAAAGCATACCTCCCGAACGGAGACCCGAACGATTCAGCCGAGGTCACTGGCCGTTACACCACGGCAGATTCTCAATGAAACTATCCGCAGGCGACTAACGAACAATTTTGGCACGTCTCGCCGGGCCACGGCACGTTTTATCTGTTAATCTCTCTAAAGCGCCTTCGAGCACATTAGCCGGTGCTCCTGTTCATACGATTCTCGTTATTCTACAGACAGGGCCGACCGGGGGCAATGCTTTTCGGTAGCCTTGAGCAGCCTATTATTCAATCTGATACGATTACGCGCGAATGCTTTATTACGCTCGCCGTGACACGTTTCTAGTTTCACTCGATCGTTATCGACGGACTACGGTGCCTATCGGGAGAAACGAATTTCACCGGCCGAGGAATTTCACGTCCCGATACGCCGCGCGAGAAACATCCAAGTGTGTAACTCTGTATCGGGGCCGATATCTCTGTCGTCTGTTCTAGCTGCGGGTTCGTGTAACTCTCGATCGAGCAACAGGTTACCTTGCTCTTTACTCTTGGCGGTGACGGGGCGAACGATCGATGACGATCGCGGACCGAAAAAGACAAAAGGAAAAAAAAAAGAAGGGGAGAACAGACACGCGAAACGGAAGAAACGAAAAAAGTGTATCGTTACGGATTCTGAACTGTTGCGAATTCAGCGACGAGCGATCCCTGTTGAAGCCCAATTTTCACCAACGATATATTTCCCTCCCGTTGTCGGCGACTCGATGAATACTACGAGGCACGAAGCACCTGCGCGCGGATTACGCCAACGACAAACGGGAATAAATAGGAATAAAAAAGGAACAGAATAATCCGCACTTCACTGACACCGCGTCACAACTTCCAACCAGAGAAGATACTCGTTAGCTGTCTTGCCTACGGCCTGCGAAAATCCGTGGGAACGCGATCTTCGAAAGGGTTCAGCATTGTTTGAGAAGACGCGCGATATCGTCTTCGTGCGAGAGCATGTTCTCATCGGCATCGTTATCTTCCCCTCTGCTTTTCCTCGCTCTTCACTCTTCGGGGTTTCCGCTTGAAAATAAAAACGACGCGAGGGTTCAACCCATTATTTTTTCTTTTTCTTTTTTTTTTTTGCTGCTGCTCGAAGATCGAGTAGATCGGTCGGTGTCTTCGCTTTTCCTCTGAGAACAGTTTCCACCTTCTTTTATTTATTTGCCCTTTGTTCTCCCTCTCTTATCTATGTTCGCGTTGCGCCCGTTTTTTCTATCTTTATTCCGCAGTTTACGTCAATGTCCGTCCGCTCCCTATCTTCTTCGCTCTACGGGGAAAACTTTTTTCGTGTAACGCAAGCACGGCCATTTCCGCCGATTTTCAGTGGATCTGTGGTCCCCCGGCTTTTCACGTGATCCATCGCTGAAAAGACAAATCAAAAAGAAACGAAAATCAGAAACTAAGGACAAACCACGGTATCGGACGCGTGAAACAGAAAATAAAACACCTATTTTTCTCCCCTCTCCCTTATTTTGCTTTGCGGTTTTATCTCTTCGACAACCTCAATGAAATATAACGAACGATCAACGGTATGCACGATCGATCGATCTACCCGTTCAATTTTCACACTGTCCTGAATATCCACGGCTGCGGGGATCGTCGTCGTTGTTCCATCGTGTTTTAACCAAACCGGGGCGCAAAGTCGACGACGACGACGACTCGAAGCGGAATCGATCAGACCAGGAAGAAGCCGTGCCCTCGAATGGTTTTTCGGTCGATCCATCAGGGCAGCGGTTCGACCGGCGATCGCCGAATATTAAAATTGCTTTTATTTTTCCCCGAGGTGTTTTCCGCAGGCGGCAGCGAGAAAGAGAAAGGGGAACGACGAGAGCAGCGAACTCGAAAGAGAGGAAAAGATCGTGAAAGGAAAAAGACAGTGAGCCCGGGAGGAACACAAGGAGGAGAGTGAGAAAAAGCGAATGTCATTGCCGTAATCTTCGGACGTTGACTTCCTCCTGGCTCGTCCCTCCTTCCTCTTGGTCACAAACCCCCACCAACATTTAACCCCTTCCTCTCCTACAAACACCGCACGTTCGTTCTCTTTGTCCTCTCCTTCTCACCTGTACGATATTCTTCGCGATTCTCTACCTGCCTCTCGTTTCCTCTTTTCCCCTTTACCTTTCCACGCTTCCTCTTTCTCACCCTCTCTCTCCCTCTCTCACTCTCTCTCCCCCTCACTCAATATATACCGCCGCGTTCTACCTCTCTTTCTCCCCTCTTTCCCTCTACCGTGGCTCGTTACGCCGGGCCGTGAGTCTCAAATATTTTCGTAACGATTCGCGCATGAAGTTCACCGTCCAGTTGGGGAATTTAATGAACATTGATTGAAAGTAACAAACAGGGGGACGGGGTTGCTGGGAAATGATGTCGTATCGTATGCCCTGCAAGCGAATTGATACCAGGGGTTGGAAGCAGTCACCGAGTGACACGCATGTTATTTCAATGAAATTTTTGGCGGAACGACGGTGTCACGAATAATGGGATCGCGATTTACGGTTTCGAGTGGGCTATGTTTCGCGATTCGCAGTTAATGGGATCTTGTAAGGATCGTGGTCGAGATTATTTGCCACGACGATACATCTCGATGCACTTCGATACGGTTAGCCGTTTAGCGAGTGGCAATTATTGGAAAGTAGAATGGTTTCTTGGAATGCTTGATTAAATTACGAGGAGCGAGGGAATTAACATATCCGGGCATGTTGATAAAGGCGAGTACGAATTGCCGTGGAAAACTGGTAATGTAAGATATCGTTTTAATAATTACGGAATCACGATCGGAGTCTACTGGCAACTGGAATTTCGTTAATTTCTCTTTATGACTAATCAGCTATTCATTAAGTCACTTCTTTGCGGTGCAAATGGAGATCGGGAAGGGGATAAGATAAAAGAACGTCAGATAAGATAATCACTATTTTGCGAATGGGTAATATTGTGAAAATAATATATTGTAGTACATAACGAAGTAATTATTTTTAATCGGACATCGTTGATCTTTTACGACGGATTTAACTACGGATTTTAATTCGACTCGCGATATTTTAATAATCGTGTGATCTACGGATAAATGAGCCAAAATGAAATTCCTAATTAAAGTATGAAACAGAAGCATGAACCGATTATTCCTGTTTCGCGCACCTAAATGTACTCGTAGACCACCAACTTTACGAAATGTCGTAAAATCGAAGCTTGTGAAACACCGTCAGCCCGTACAACCTAATTTATATCCCCTTCAACGTGGTATTATCCTACTCTCAGCTTAAATACCTTAATATACAGCATGTTAAATTATTCCACAGACGTATTGATTGATCTCAACATATGCTCGCACATACCTACACACACCGGTCGAACCATATTAGTAAATGCTTGCTACACCAATAAATGCGTCCTTAAATTCGACCTAATTCGAAGGAAGTGAAAAGAATAATTGGCCACTGTATTTTCACTCCATTTATATTCTGCGTAAATGCTGAATCGCGTACGCAAATACATTTCACAAATTTTCCTCCATTCCTCTGTATTTGTAACGAGGCGTGATCAACAGAAAAAGCAGTTAATTTCACCACCACTATACCAAAGTTAATATTCCCGATTTTACACCTCCCGCACGATTTTCATCTGAACGCGAAGGAAGATTCGCTCTCGTTCGTGCGCGCAACGCCGTAACTTCGTTCGCCGATCGTTTTTCAATCAGAATGCGCCCCGGTCGACTTGAAAAATCAAACGAAATCCGTGTCCCGAAACGTACGCTGCAACCGTGACTACGGCAAGCCAAACGGCGACACAATTGCGCGCCGACGAAACACGAGAAAACGCAACGGCACGGTATTTCCAAATAAATCAATCACCACGCCCCCGAATATTAACGATCCGTGCGACGAGTTAATTCGCCCCCGCCGCTTAATAACTCTCCCGAGCGTCGCGGGCAAAAATAACAATTATTTAACAGCCCCGGGGCACCGCCGTGCTCGTATCTCAACAATCGTCTTTTTCACCGGGGCGCGCAGCAGTTAAGGACGAAATCACGTTGCAGCGCATGGCAGCGAGCTATGATTCAAAGTCTCGCGGTGTGCGCACCGGAGAGGCGTACACGCCGCGGGATATACATTACCCGCGGTATAATCCGCCGCGAATGATTTATAAATGGAGTGAATCACGATTTGGCACGAAGCAAAAACGGTAATCGCGAATTAGCATTTGCATCAAAGGGGGCCAGACGAGGGACGGGCGGGGTGTGACGGAAAGGGTGAAAGGGTTGGAGGGCAGGGCACGGAATACGCGCGGCGAAGCCCCTGTCCGACAAATCGCCACGATTCGCCACGAAAGAGAGAGAAGGCTGGTCCCGAATGGCGGTTTCGCGGCCTCGCAGACGGTCATTTGTCTCCTGCAACGCCTGCCTCGGTTCCGCGTTCCATCTGCGTCACAAGTCGGTACGTTCACCTTGCCTCGAGTTATCAAAATCGGAACCGATGCGACAGGACACGCGTGCACGCGTATTCCTGGATCTCGATCGATCGCCACGTGCTCAGGCGGGGACGGAACATCGAGGCGGTTCAATATTTATTGTCAATATTTCTGTACTATCGAAGCGCGACAGCGGAGGGTTCGTACTCACTTACGGAGTGTACAGTGCGACGGGCCTGAGACGAAGAATATTTTCGTATGTCCGATGGGAAAGAGATTGGTGTTTGCTGTAGCGAAGAAGATTTTTGGCGTGGGTGCTGTTGCTGTGTACGCTGTCCCGGATAGAATGGAAAAGGTGCATAGGCATGTAGAAGTTACAGATTCGTATTAGCGAAACGGGTACGTCAATGTTTGATAGTTTGTGGATCGGTGGTTATTGTGAATAGTTTATCGATGTATTCGGTGGATGAAATTTTCTTGGTTCGTACGGTTGAATGATGTGTTCAAAGAAGGTTTAACATTTGATGACGTTGTATAAAAGAAAAACTATCGTCTTCGGATTCAACTGGAAAGCGAATCAAAAAGGAGGAGGAGTTTTCTTTGATTTTAATTCCATTATTGTTAAATTCGTTGGCAGTATACTTGCTACAATTTTGTTGCGCGGTGTATGTATACGCGGAGTGTCTCGGCCATCGTGGTGCAGAGTAAAGTTCTTGCATATGAGGCTCAGTTTTCGAGACAGACGATTTTGGAGTATCTGTCAGACACACGTGCAAATTTTCGAGTTGGCGGACCTCTGTTTCTGTTCAATTTCATTATCTCCTTGCTATTATTGTTACTTACTATTGATTTGCACTACTAGTTCAATTAAAATGATTTTATAAAAAGAACCAGACACTAAAGCAGTATCAATTAATAAAAGAAAGTCAGTTTCATTTAACTGTTCAATAAAAGTGGCGATAGTTTGTACACCAGGGACACTTACAATTGTCGAACTATCGTAGCCAATGGGTTAATGCTGTGTCCAATAGGACATTAAATATCCTAAAGGTCCTATACCTTCCATTCGCCCGTTTAAATACCCCGCTATGTACTATCTTCCGTAGCCGCGATCAGGAAAGTGAATTCAAGCGTGACGTAATCTGGCCAAGGTGAATTTAGGTAGCCGAGTTTCCTGGAGCTTTTTACCCGATTCGCCACAGTGTTGCGCAAGAGTCGTTATCGATTAAAAGTACTCTCCGTAGGGGAGTGTTTATGTAGAAATCGAAGCAAAAAGAAACAAACTGAAACAATCGCGCAAGGGGGAACCCGAACGCGTGCAATTCTTCCTCCAACCTTTTCGAACCTTCTCAATTCTCTCAACCAAGAACATCGACGCGACAGTTTTTCCTCGACCTCGAACTATCTAGTTGCACGGATGG
Source organism: Nomada goodeniana (assembly GCA_963969485.1). Taxonomy (NCBI): domain Eukaryota; kingdom Metazoa; phylum Arthropoda; class Insecta; order Hymenoptera; family Apidae; genus Nomada; species Nomada goodeniana. The sequence goes on from OZ018299.1 coordinate 29,656,908, forward strand.
TTCACGCGACACCGAAAGTTTTCTCACTTAACGAGACAACAGAGACTCGAGTGGCAATGTGCTTTTGCAACTTCCTCGCCAATTATCCGCGCGCGGTGCATGCGATTCAAACGAAAATAAAAGGGAAGAGGCGCGAGCCACGCTCGACGAGTTTTACCTGCACGAGACACTGTTGAAAACACGCCGGCATCCAGCACACGTTTCCCTTGCGATCGGTACACTCCTGCGCGGTATAATCGCGATTGCGAAGCGTCCTCGTCCTTCCAGAATAACAGGACGATGCCACCGCGAACGGTAGAAGAACGACGACACCAGAAATCGCGTACCGTGACTGGTTCCGCTTGAAGCCTCGTTCACACCTTTCGTTCGGTAACCGACGTGCAAATGTTCGTGTTCTTGGAATCCCCAATAATATTGTACACACCTGCGCCCAACAAACTATCGAGGCAACGGGAAAGCCGATGCAGTCGTTGAAACCGTGTCCACTTCAAACGAAACAGTTCAACACACTTGTACACGCTTGTAACACGCTTGTCACTCGGGCCTCGGTCTCTGCCACCGAGACTATCGTCCGCAGAAACGGGAATCCCTCTCGTGCGGCAACAACACCAGCGGGTTACCGCGACAAAACGATCGATACTAACAAATTGATAACGATGACGACGACGACCAAACACGTCGAACGTCGTCACCGACGCCGATAGCTTCGATCCCGATCGACCTGTTGCTCCTTCCCGGTGTCGCTTTAATCGTGCACCGATGATCTGCAAGTGTCTTCCACTCGCCCGATCGGATCAAGCGAACGGGTTAACAACATCCACGGGGGACGCGGTTCACGAAAATATCGGAAACGTGGCGAAATCGAGGCGAAACTGACGCGAGGGGCGGCGATGACGACAAAAAAAAAGGGGGATGGAACCGGGCAAATACCCGCGAGCTGCCCTGTTACGATCACGTGCGTTTGTCACGAGTCACGGTGGTGTATACGGAGCCGACTCGCTCGCTCTCGCGCGAGTGCCGAGAGCGAGTTCTCTCTGTGTGTTTCTCCGCGCTCCGTCTTCGTCTCCGCGAACCGGCTCTCTCTTTCTCGCTCTCACCCTGCCTTCTATCTCTGTCTCCGTTACGCTAAACGCCTCTTCGTTTCACTATTTTCCTTCCACGGGTTCTCTTTCTCTTTTCCTTTACCCCCGACCGTTCTAGCCATCTCGCGTTATCCAGTGCCGGTCGTCTCTCTTTCTTTCTCTGTCTCTGTCTCTATCTCGCGCTCTCTGTCTCCCTCCCGTGCGCGAGAGAGAGTGTCTTACCTGTGAGGTAAGTAAAACCGGCGTATACGTGTTACGGCATTGCGCGACTCGCCCGACTCGTAGCCCCACGCTCTGCCATTACGCGGGGTTCCGCGGCTCGCTGACAGAGAGGAAGGGGATCGCGAACCAGCGACGTCGACGAGGGGAAAGGGCGAGCAAAAGGGTGGAGGAGAAGGTGATGGTACGAGCTGAGGGAAGAGGTGGTAACGACGGTAATGCAGCAACAGGGGGTGCGAGGAAGAGCAACGGTCGGGAGGGAGAGGCACAGAGAGAGAGAGAGAGAGAGAGAGAGAGAGAGAGAGAACTTGGGAAAGAGAAAGAGAAAAGGATAGGAAGATGTAGAAAAGGGTGGAGAGAGAAGGAGAAAGGAGAAAGGAGAATTAAGCGACTGGGTCGGAGGTGACTCCTGGAAATGGTAGGGGCTGCGTGGAATTGTAGGGTCTGCAAGGGGGTGGGCGAGGTGTACACATCAAGAAGAGGGAGAGGGGAAGGTGAAGTCGGAGGTGAGCCGTGTCGTTCGTAACAGTCGGTGGGGATAACGTGGACCAAGGCACGCCGGCAGGAGGGGGAGCGAATCGTGGGCTCCGGGTGGGAGACACCAGTGGACCAACTGGGTTCGCCAGCAACCAGCGGTTCATTGACCGAGAAGTGCCGGGAGAGCCGAACGCTCGACCGTGTTCGACCCGCTGCTAAAACAGAATTTGTACCGGCACTTTATGCGGCTCATCTACGCGACTCGCGAGAAACCGACGGAGACGGACGAACACGAACATCGGCTGATAGAGGGGAAGGGGCGAGTGAGAGACAGGGAGGAAGAGAAAGAGGGAGAGGGGGAGGGAGGGAGGTAGTGAGAAGGACAGGGAAGATTTCGCCATGCAGAAGAGTTGACGGGAATCGAGGCAGCTTTTGGAGGGAGATTCTTGATCGTTCGTCGCCGGGAAGATGGAGAACGCGCCGGCACGAGAAACAGGGTGGTTGCAATGATTTCGATCGGCGAATGATAAGGGGGAGGGAAGGGTAGGGCGCTTGCGATTCGTAGGCTGTTACGAATTCTGACGATTCAATTAGACGGACACACGAGGCTGACCGAGGTGGGACCGGGACATCGTTTCCCGGGATCGCGGTATTCGGCTTTGAACGTCGCACACCGGCGTGCATGGAAACGTGTGATACGCGTGCGACGTGCACTCGTTAAGCGACGCGACGACACGCGACGGTACCCCCGGTGCGTCGAACGTAATTATGCGTGCGCTGCAATTAAGCGAACTAACGCGACGCTCGCCGGGTTACGTTCGTTTGTTGGTTCCCGTCGTGGCGACGGATGGAACGCGTCTTTCGATCGTTCGGAGGCACCGTTCGCGCCTCGATGCAATTTACGTCGACGGCGTCCCGCGGAACAACAACCGGAATAGATAGAAGCGTGAAATAATAGATCGAAGACAGCAGCGCACCCTCGACACTACGAACTCTATTATCATCGGTCAAATCGTACGATGGCAGACGTATACGGGGTGTTTGAAAAATGTCTGGGTGGGTTTTAAGGGCGTAACGCGTACGAACTACGGGGGTGAAATCGGTAAATGCTTGTGGGGCCAAGTTGCAGCTAGCCAATGGTGTCCGTTGGGTAATAAATAATTTCGATTGAAATGTCGAACAAGTCGAACAAGTGGCTTTAATCCGGTGAGACTCGACGAGACAGAGTAAACAATTGCTAATTAGCGATCGCGTATCATGGTGAATCGTCGAAGCAAGGTGGATGCGTCGCCCCTATTTCGCATGAACTTAGTCTAACAATAATCGTGGTCATTGATAGTTGCGCCCGAAAAGAAGGAATATAAGCGGATTCCTGAGCAGAATATCCAAAAGCGACCGTTCAAAACCGCATGGGACAAACAAATTTACGGTCAAATAAATCGTTAAAACCAGCCTCTTCTGGCAACGAAACAATCACCGTAGTGTCGCCCCGTAGATTATTGAACCCGATTGTACCTATATATATATCTCGTGGCACTTGCACGATTATTCTACAATCGTATAAAATGTACATTTACAATTCGCCTCCGATAGCGATCTATTCTGCGCGTCCTCGCGCGAAAGAAACATAAATGTTCGGTACATCGACGATTTTATTCAAACGTATCCTCGCAACACGGCAACAAGTGCATTCATGGAACTGATTAGGCGAAACATTTTGCAAACACCCTGTATACACGCGCACTTACTCGAGATACTGGCAGGGGCTCCAGCACGATCTTACCGCGGTGCTTCTGCTTACTACAGATTGGCCGGGGAAACCGATCGATCGAGGATAGACCATTAGATCGATGTTATCGGGGCCAGCGAACATGGAAAGGCTGGACATATCGACGCGAACGATCGAGTTAGTCTGTGATCGGTTCGATGACTTATCTCTCATTCGCCAGCTGCGCAACAACAACCATGTGTTTCCTGATCGAGCCGCGGACCTGGATCGCAGAAGATGGCCGACTGAGGAACGACGACCGGGAACATTTACGAGAAAGGGATGAAGTCCCCGTGTAAGTAAGTCTGTCGACCGGCGGTGACCACACGGCTGCACACTTGTCGGGAAAGGAGATGCGCAACTCGGTGTAATGAACCTGGGAAACCGGTTACATCCGCGCGTGTATATATACAGATCGGTTCGGCCTGTACTTACGTTACATTACGCAGGCTGCTGCTACCCGTGATCGAGCTATTGCACTGCAGAGAATCGTGGGCTCGACGATCGAAAAGTCGGAACGGTTTCTCGACAACGCGCAGAGCAATTGTACGCTTATTGTAGGATACTTTGAACGATTTGACGCGCCGAGCCGGAAAAATATCAGGTTCATTGCAAGATGTTCCGAAGTCGTTCGGTAATAAATAATTCGGGAGGAGTTAACAAGTAGAGAGATTTTGTTTCTCAAGTACCCAGCCGAGGGGGTGAAGTTACTGATCAAAAAGGCCGGAGCCATATACAGGCATCGTGACATATTTTCATAAGATTACCTTATTCTATGACGCGTGCCTGCTACAATTTTATGTATTCCGACTTGAAAAAAAATATATGACGTAGCTGAATTGCAAATCTTTTGGAAGCAGAGGGAGAGAGGGAGAGAGAGAGAGATCTGGCGTTCACAGCGCGTTTCGCGTTTAGAATTGCAAGAGTGCTTGTTTCTCTGTGCAACATTTATTTTCCGGACACGGCGGCCGTGTTTTCGAAGGAAGCATCGAGAACGCGGTAATGCGATGGCGTATCTGGTGCGCTCGTTAAATCTATTTTATTCATATTCAATTACCCGGACCGGGTGTGTTCCCACACCGAAAGCAAATTCGCTGGAAATCCTTCGCAACGGGAAGGGGGAGGTAGAATAACTATCGCGAAACGATCGCAAAAACGCGAAGAAAACCCGCTCGACGCGTTTCCCCCGATAAAATTCCCGCGAGAAGGAAAAGAATAAATAAACATTAAAGAAACCCGGAACCACGCGTTTCAACAACGAAACACCGTGATGTATTCCATCGTCCCTTCAAAACCACCATCCGTATTGTCCGTGCGCTATGTATAACACGTTAAACAATATATAAAATCTTAAAAATTAAGACTGCCATCTTAAATCAGCATTGAGAAAACGATAAAATATTAGTCGATACATTAATACCATAATTAAAAATAGTAACTTCAATATTGCCATACGTTTCCACAAAAATCAAAATTACATCTACTCATACAAAATGGTCCCTACTATAAAATAAGCATCACTGCAAATTGACTTGCATTCAATTTACTCACAACACTGCGAAGTAACGATACCCTACAAACACGTTCTACCCACTATACAATCCTTCAAAGTATTCAAAGAAAAAAATTGACCAATCTCTCGAACCAACGAAACGTATGTATATGCAACGATTCTTCAAATACTTCACAGTCACTATCCGATGTATACATGCATATATATCGTACATATACCTATATGTATACGTAATCGTTAAACCTCTTCAGCTCCAATAGTAGCAAGACATTCCTTGAATGAACGATGTTTCACTGCCAAGCGGAAGGGGTGGTGGACACTCGTAGTGGCGACGGCAAGGGCGTTCTTAAGGGTGGACAAAAAAATGCTGGGATTCAATTACCGCGGGGTGAAACGACAGAGGCGGAACTTCCGGTCGCTGGGATCTTCCGGCTCGGCGTAAACCGTTCCGGCATAAAAGGAAGGGCGAAGAATGGGTAGGTGGTAGGGGATCGCGTGAAAGCTCAGGGGAAAGCTATGCGTCGAAGGGGTTGGAATGGAGAACAGAAGGTGGAGGATGGGGGTTTAGAGGTTTAGCGCGAGAAGTAGCAGTGCTTGGATAGTGGAAATGGTAGGGGTATGTTAAGAGGGGGATGGGGTGGTTGAAGAAAACACATAATAGGGTGGGGCGCTTTGCTGCCGCTTTTGAATCGATCCAACGCCGGCTACAGCTGGTGTCTCATCCCACCCTTGTTCGGTCAGCGGTTCTCATTCTCCACCCCCTTATTCTCTATACGCCGCGGGGAAGATTACCGTGGATACATGGGAGGACGGGACTGCGATTGGATTTAGATTAACGTCAAGCTTTAAAACAGTCGGAGAAAGATCAAATTGCTTGGACGAAACTGGGTCGGCTGGCTCGTATTGGGCGTGAGCATTCCAAGCGGGGATGAACGAGCCTCGGGTACACTTGTTAGCCCGTATCGTTCAAATACGCCAACGATTATTAATTCACCATGGACCTGTCGCGAGTACGATTTTCCGTATGCCGAACGATACATCAAAATGTGCCTCACCGTTCATGCCGTTAGCTCACGATTACAAAGGACTGAGAATCGTAGTTTGTCGAGGGGCTCGTCGATTAGCTTGGGAACAGGTGACTAACTCCCTTGTTGCCGCGATTTTAGGCCTGGTTGACCGCGAATGAACGATGAGACTGTCGACGGATAGAAGTGTCGGTTCCCGGTGGTAAAAGCGTAATGAGAGGTGCACGAACTCGAGCGGTTTGCGTGATCTTGGTAATTAGAGTATCGAAAGGAATTCGAAGGGAATCGAAATCTCCGTCGATCTTAGAGCTGCGGCTGGACTTTATATTGCACGGAGAATGATCTCGATAATATGATATCGAAAGAAATTTTACGACGCGACAAACTTGCGTTAATATCAATTGGTATTACTTAATACAAATAATGTTACCATATCGCAGCAATCTGCACGGGTATATAAGACTGCGAAAATTCTGTTGCGTATTATCGCAAAAAGAAGGAGCATCGACGCGTCAGATTTGCGGTGGTAAATGATAAATCAATAACTTAATCACCCCAACTGTAAGCACATTTCCCTACCCTCCTTGCGTACCACCAAATAACTCATCCATTAAAAAACAAGACGACCCCATCTTATCGCTAGCCTCTGGCCGGTTCAACAAGCTCCCCGAGAATTGTGCAACAAACATATTTAAGTAGAGAGCAGAAACGGTCACAGTAAAATAGAATACAATGCTTGTTTTTACGTAATACGCGGCTTCGATGTTACCATCGGATGAAACGATATCCTTAGTATACGGAGGTCGTAAATCTCCGTTCCGAATTTCTTCGACACCGTCGCGCACGTATGACCCTACGACCGTTTAAGGAGATAGGGGTAGTATATTGAATGACTGCTTGTTTAACGTAACGAATGATAACGATTTTAATTGCTATTAACAAATGAATGATAACAAAAAGATATTAAACGGATCTTACAGTCGTGTTTAGTATAATGTACAGTGAACAATTTCTGGGATGATAATGTTTCCCGTTTGGTTTGAAGTAGGAGAGTATAATGGTTGCTCCTGCTTCTGAGTGAAGACAAAATGGTCGAGTAAGAAGATGATACTTTGACTTGCACCTTTGAGAAGAAGACAGACACACCTGAAGAAGGAGAGGATACTGCTTCTCCTCTTCAGTGTGCTGGGTAGGACCCTGTCTTGGACTCTGTGCTAGACTGTCTTAGACTGACTTCCTCGTCGAATGTGCTCCAGCACATCGACTCGGAAGTGTGTTTTAGGCACGCTGATTGGACATTAGGAAAAATGACTAATTTCCAATCAGCGTATTTCAAAGGTGTGGTCGCACCCTTCCTTAGCGCACGAAGCGCGTTTCCTGAAGGGAGGGGGTGCGCCCTTAAACGTTGCAGATTATTTGGCAACGCCACGGAATTTCCACCGGGGTCCTAGAGCTTGACCTGGTCGGGCCTGCTGGGTACCAGCTGCGAGGCCCTTGTGGAAACTCACGTTTATGACGCATGCAATTAACTGTTGAGGTCGTATATGCGTAATTTCGTATACTCCAGCGGATTATAGAATAAAACGACTTCCTCAAAAACAGTTCTATTATTTGCGCGTCATAAACGTCCTAACAATCTGCACATCGAAGGTTGTTCTCTGTACCGATTGCTAGCCGTATTTTTATGGGGGTAGCCATTTATTTTTGCATGGGTTCGCGGGTTTGCCGCGTAACATACTCCCCCCGTTGAGAGAGTAACGATCAACAGTAGGTAGTGAGAGGTGTATGTGTATAATGAAATGCGTATTATAAACGATGAATTAGATATGGTAAGAAATCTTAATTCTAGAGAACTGAACCTGAGGTTCAGTAAGCCTTGATCCTGTACGCTGGCTGTGTAGGATCGCTGTCCTAGCGTACTGGCTGGCAAGGTAAGGGTGTCAGTTGTTACACACTCCGATCTAGCATGTTCGTGGCTGTTTTAATGGCACGGCGCGAACAACGCCGTCGGAGTCTGGGTGTGTTCTGAGCGTTTGTACAGTATATGTAATATACAATACGCAAGGAAGACTAATACGTAAGTAGTCTCTATCGGGCATGATGGTGCGTTAGCTGATAACACACTGGTTGTGTCATCTTCTGCTGGTTGGGCGATGACCGCTCGTTCGAAGTTGCATGAGGAGATGGTTAGCTATCTTCTCTGATGACTCCCTGGTACCTTTCTTGACAATCGAAGAGTCTGCAATGTGCCACTTCCGTGCAGTGTGCAGTTCCTGTAAACATTCGATTTGCCACTCGCTGTCGCAGTGGTGTTAATTATGGCAGTGTTGGTCATGCTACCGAGGCAATTTATGAATTCGCACATCAGCAAGGTTGAGCTCCGGTAGGTTTCTCAACAAGTCACCTATCAGGAATCGGATAGATGCTATAGAAAGGACGTCATGGGAGTCGGAAGATAAGCATGAATGGTGCTTGGCTATAGGAACTTCGTATCGTGATCGAAAGTTGATTTACCATAATTCGTTTTGGAATGGTGCCTGTCTAATTTGCTTACACGTTTGCACATGCGTGTAGGGTTTGCAATGAAAAGAATAGTATTAATTTGTATCTCGACTGTTTTATGATTATTATTCCTGTCTGACGCTAAAACTGGCGCTTGCCAAGTCCAGGTAGACAGTGCAAGGCGAACGATGTTGAACGGCCAGGTAGGTCGCCCTGTAGGCTATACCTGCCGAGGTGATTACTGCCGGCTTCCCTACGACTTCTATTGTTTATCGAAGACGTAATAAACAAGAGTATTCAAACAACAAGTTCGAGTCTTACTACATTGAGAATGATAATAATACAAATGAAGTAGAAGTTAAAATACATGATTGGATTAATAATATTACTGTTACTGCTATGTGTTTTATGCACATTAGGAGCAGTTTGATTGCGTATTAGACGGCTATCTGCTTCCGAGGATCCGATTACGTAGTTACATTTGAAATGGAAACGCGTCATAGAAGTGGTTCGTCTTTTCGTGATATCGGCCTTGTAATCATATCTCGATTACAAACTTGGAAATGGTTTATCACGAGTGCATGGATTACTGACGACCTCTACGCGTGCAGTAATTGTTAATTACTTAAATAGGCCTCGACCCTTTTCGGTAGGATGGTCAGGCCGGGAAGAATGAGTTCAGAACGAGTCTTGAGCCTGATCCTGTTGGAATAGAAGAATTGTATGTTCCTCTGAAGATTCCGATGGACCGATGGTTTTCGTGAATCCGCGTTTTGAATATTCCCTACTAATGCGATGTCAGAAAATTCTCGTTTACAGGGATTCCGAAGAGTAGTTGATGCTACATTTGATGAAATATTAGACATCGATATGGAGAAGTGATTGTCCTTGAAGTCTTTACGACGGATTAAATGGCCGTGCGTAACTGCTAATAATCGGCGTTCTGGTATCGCGGTTGACGCCGTATTTGGTTTGATTGGAGAACTTATGTGTTCTTGAGGATGTACAATGAGAATCCTCACCTTAGTGGAATTTGCATGAAGACCGGATTTGATCAGCTGAACCATCTGTGCGGAGGTTCTACAGGCTGTCCGATTTGACGTGTCGCGTATTCGACGTTTCCTAATAGCTAATTTGGTATAAATGTACCTTGTTGCATTAGTACTGATGTAATGAGAAGAAGCTTGCTTCCTGATATAAAGTTTCCCTCTGATTTCTGGGGACCTTCCAAAACGGCCGGTTCTGACCGGTTCCGTTACCTGCGCGTGGGTTATGTCCACTGTCCCTTTTGACGATCCGCGCGTTGGAACTTGTGTCGCAGGTAGACTAATTTTGTTAGGCTCCTTTTTAGGCTTTTTTCGCGTTTGGTTATGACCTGACGTAATTGTAATGATTGGATGAGAAGAAGGATCTTCTTTATTCTGAGTCTCGTTGACGGGAGAACTCAGAAGATCGCATGTGTTACAGACGGATTCTAGCTTATCGATCTCAAGGTTATCGATTGACTGTTCTACTGGTCGCGTTTCAATGTCGCGACGAGGATCTACAATGGTTGTAGAAATGAATGCGTGGGATGGTACACTCTGTATTATCTTTGATGCTTGTTTCTTTTTTAACGAGGCGATTAGATTAGAACCCCTTTCTCTGGTCTCAGAAAAGACATCCATAAACATTTCGCGATCAAGTAAATTGAAATCCTCAGCTGTGGTGCCCGATACGAGGTCTTGAATTCGTATATATAATGATTCAAATTCATCTATCCACGATTCACTATCCCTCATACGTTGCTCTAACGTGAACAAATCGGAACGACATGCCGGTGAATTTAGAAAGTCTTGAAGATCGAATAGTTTGAACATGAATGATTGTCGTATGACGACAAGATGTTGAAAATTGTCTACGGGAGCACTCGTTACGTTACCGTGTATGTCTGCCATAGTGCTGGCGGTTCCGCGTAACGATTTTAGACTGTCATTAGATAGCTCTGATGCTCAAGGAAAGAAGGCCGAGAGAAAGGAAATTATCTGTGTGTGGAGGATGACTTGTTTCTACTCACCCACACGGAGTTTTGTGATGTTTGAACTGCTGTTGCGTTTCGGTGCGGTGGCAATCGTAGGCAGTTGCAGCAGTCCGTTTTTCTCTGTTGAATGTTCTGGGCGGATGCTGTGTAAGTCAGCACTGGTTGATCTGGATTTGATGAGATCCACTTGTATGATGTGGATATTTATGATGCGAGAACTTTGCTGAAGTTCCCTGCGATGTCCCCGGATGTTCCTTGTTAAGGAGGCTGCGTTGACGTTGGAAGGTCCAAAGGTCGCTGCGTGGTCCTCAAGTTGCACCCTTGTCCAAGGTGGAATGACGATCTTGAATAGCGTGAGCTATTCGGTTGTGTTGTGGTGAGAGTTCGCTTTTAATGGTTGCGAACGATGCAGATTGTGCACTGGTACACTCACAATACAACGTTTTTCAATGTTTGTTTCACTGTTAACACTTAACTTGGTTTACAATGTGTGTAACCCACACGTCGCTGAGATCCGGCTCGAAGGACCAAATGTGATCCAGGTTGATAGTTAAATCGCGATAACAATCGCGATCCGGCTCGAAGGACCAAATGTTTTTACGTAATACGCGGCTTCGATGTTACCATCGGATGAAACGATATCCTTAGTATACGGAGGTCGTAAATCTCCGTTCCGAATTTCTTCGACACCGTCGCGCACGTATGACCCTACGACCGTTTAAGGAGATAGGGGTAGTATATTGAATGACTGCTCGTTTAACGTAACGAATGATAACGATTTTAATTGCTATTAACAAATGAATGATAACAAAAAGATATTAAACGGATCTTACAGTCGTGTTTAGTATAATGTACAGTGAACAATTTCTGGGATGATAATGTTTCCCGTTTGGTTTGAAGTAGGAGAGTATAATGGTTGCTCCTGCTTCTGAGTGAAGACAAAATGGTCGAGTAAGAAGATGATACTTTGACTTGCACCTTTGAGAAGAAGACAGACACACCTGAAGAAGGAGAGGATACTGCTTCTCCTCTTCAGTGTGCTGGGTAGGACCCTGTCTTGGACTCTGTGCTAGACTGTCTTAGACTGACTTCCTCGTCGAATGTGCTCCAGCACATCGACTCGGAAGTGTGTTTTAGGCACGCTGATTGGACATTAGGAAAAATGACTAATTTCCAATCAGCGTATTTCAAAGGTGTGGTCGCACCCTTCCTTAGCGCACGAAGCGCGTTTCCTGAAGGGAGGGGGTGCGCCCTTAAACGTTGCAGATTATTTGGCAACGCCACGGAATTTCCACCGGGGTCCTAGAGCTTGACCTGGTCGGGCCTGCTGGGTACCAGCTGCGAGGCCCTTGTGGAAACTCACGTTTATGACGCATGCAATTAACTGTTGAGGTCGTATATGCGTAATTTCGTATACTCCAGCGGATTATAGAATAAAACGACTTCCTCAAAAACAGTTCTATTATTTGCGCGTCATAAACGTCCTAACAATCTGCACATCGAAGGTTGTTCTCTGTACCGATTGCTAGCCGTATTTTTATGGGGGTAGCCATTTATTTTTGCATGGGTTCGCGGGTTTGCCGCGTAACAATGCTAATGTAACAATAAATACCGCGCAAGTCAGCGTTCATTCTCCAGGACCGGCTCGCGTGCTTACGATGACATAACCGACGGCTTAAATTAGGAACAGCGGGTCGCCGGGATCATTTATAATAAAGACTCACCGTTGTTGTTGCGCAGGATCGAACCAGGACTCGTTGCCTCTAGAGGGCTGCTGGGTTCTTCCGTGCTCGGCTCCCTCTTCACGCTGAAATAGAAGCATCTATTATGTATTCAATCGAACAGACTTTGGCGGAGGCGAGCGGGGAGGGTAAAGGATAGGGATGAAATCAGCCGAAAGTAGTCCAAGATCGGCATAAAAGGGAGAAAAGGAAAGAGCATCATCCCAGCCAGGGTCGTTCGGTCCTCTCCAAATTGTTCGCGGGCGAGTCCTTAAACGCGCGCAGGGGTTCTGTTTGCGCGTAGAGAAGAGGTCCTTTGACTACGGCCCTGACTCGATCCGTGCAATCGGGGATGACCCAGTTTTCAGTTCAATTTACGCGGCGAACGCGTGTTTCCCTTAAGCCGGCCGAAATGAAAATGGACCGTTAGGAAAAATCGAAGAATAATCGCCCTCCAGGGGGTGGGGGCCAATTGTGCAGAGAGTTCTAAACGATAATTGCTGTGAGAAGGAGTTGCAGGAGTCGCGAGCGGGTCTCGATTAACTTTCGCGCGGTGCGAGGGTGGCTGAATATTTTCGTTTGTGATCGAACCCAGTCGTATTTCGACACCGCCGGTATCGACCAATATTTGCATATTTGTAATTACAGGAGCTATTGGTAGTACCTATAAAACGTTTGCGCATCGCTGCAGGTAAATTATGTTTAGTATGTTCTAGCGTGATAAAATATATCAACTTCTTTATGGAAACGGTGATATGATTTCGTGAAACTATTTGGAAGTAGGTGATCAAAATTAGATTTAAAAGAGGAGTTACAAGAGATTATTTTGCAAAAATGTTTTATATTATAAACTTTCGTGAAATGAATTAAATGAAATTTGTTTTTCTCCCGACCCTTCTTCAGTTCCAGAACATAAAACACATCTGTTTTCCAGCATCGCCGTTGCATCCAAACGTTCTAATTTCTACCAAAACCCAGCTTCGTCATCCTTCACCGAGAAGATAGAGAAAAATCCATTCGCCAAAAGGGATTGCTAATAAAATCCACTGTCAACCAGTTATACGGATTATTTTTTCGCCGACCCAGAAAACTCCACGCTGAACCGTATTAAAGCTTGATACGGTTTCGTGATTTCCGACTGGAACAATGCTACGAACGAAGATGGATGCGATAAGGAATTATATCGAATCCAAATACGGTCAGCTGTCGCGTTTCGTGAAATATCGATGTTTACCATCGCGACTCGACAGATTGGAAAATTCTACGGGCAAATATTTCCCCGGGGCGTTTTGACGCTTCCTCAAAGAAGATCAGAGTCAATCAATAACCGATAGATCTAAGAGGATGGAGCACGGATAGACACCCCCGGCGTTTGGAAAGGGAAGCCTTTTCATCTACGAATAGATATCCTATTTGAAAAGCTGTGGTACGTCGTTATATGGAGCGACTATCAGTGGAATTGTGACAAGGATGACAGAGACCATGGCCAATATGGGGCTATTCTTGTTATCTATGATTATATTTAAGGATACATTGGCTGGAGCGATTTTAGAAGAAGAAGAACAGAAGAATTTTTTTATTGAAAAAGATAAAAAGCTTTAGAATTCGTGATTTATGCATGTCTGGCTGGGAATTATCTTTTGCAGAGAGATTGAGTAGAATATTAAATTACGTATTATTTGGAAGAATTGATCGAAACTGTAGCATGTGTATTGTAATTGTTACAGACACGACGAGAAAAGAGCAGATTTAGTTACAATATTTTAAATATTCCATGCTACGTTTTTTCTACCAAAATTAATACGGAAATGTATATTCGTCGCTCGGTTTTCTGCATGATGCAATTTAGTACGACGGGACATACATTTCAATGAAAAAGAATCGATACGAAGTTTACTGAAATAGCATTGTTTCGAGAGCGCAATGCGGAAATCGGGAAATTATAAAGCGGTTTATATCGATCACTCTAGAGTAAATAAGCAATCTCGTATTGGCTGCTAAAATTCGGGCAAATCTTCCGTAAAATATTAAACAAAAATATTCATGTTCTAACTAAATACTCCTACAAATGCAAAATACACGACGTAAGGATCAACATGGATAACCAATAGAACCTGTCTATACTCTTACATTCGTGCTGGAATGAGATTAATACACAGTATGCCATACGTTAGTTTTAAATACATTTAGCAACTCACGCGAAATTAACTGACGCGAGACTTAAAGAAAAGAAGAGCACTGTTCGTTAAAAAAGAATTAGTATTCTGTGGATTAATCTTTAGTTGCATGACGGTACTTCAATACTTCAATACTTGTGTTAAGGTGATTAATTTCGATTCACATATAAAAGCGTATACCTCTCGATCTCTATAATTAAAATACCTGAATTCGTGCGAATTAACTTTGACTTTGGTGAATTATAGCGTACCACGCAATTATCTACCACTCATATGGTTTAATTGTATTCCATTAGGACATAAACTACAAATATATCTCTTTCACCGACAAAATGAGACCGTTACATATTCGAAAAACATAATTGCAACAAAATAGTTGCAGAATGAATTAGTATTATGCATTCCGTGAAGAAATATGAGAAGCAGGAGGCCGTCGTCAATGAATGATGTCGGTGAGTAAATCATAACAGAAATGTATAATGAGCTGTTGCTAAACGTGGCAACGAGAATGTGGAAAAATAAATAATCTCTCGCAAGTTTCGCAGCTAGATGCATAGTTAACGGTGATTACTTGCACCGAAAGTATGCGCGTAAAGGTGAAAAGAAGTTAACAACATCGTAAACACACACGACAGCCCGTATTCGCGGAGAGAACTTTCATTTTGAAACAATGATTGTTTGATGAGTGAGTGCAGATGGCACGAAAAGATATGGTAATGAATTTTTCTATAGTGGAGAAAAAAAGCGTGGGGATGAGAGAAGCAGAAGTAGGTTAATAAATCAGAAAAGGAAAAGAATACCGTTGCGCAGGGTATCTCCATAGGTTTCCATAATTAGTTCATATGTATACGACATGTTCGCGTTATGATTATCCACTATTTTGATATATACATATGTATATGTTGGACGGTATATTTCATTTAAAAAATAGCACAAGAATGATAATAATAATTTTGTAAGAAAAACAATTATTTAAATTTAAAAAAATTTTAAGAGTATTTTCATGCATCAAACAACCCCAATTATTTCTTATAAGTATTTATAATTGTAGTTGTATTGTAATATCCGTTTGAACTAAACGCTAGTAAATGTGAGGCAAAATGTTCCGAAATCAAGGCACTAATTCGATTTTAAAACAAACAAAAATTGCATTATTTGTTAGAAAATTATATTAATAATAAAGTAATGGAAAGTATTACATTTATTCAGGTATATTAATATGAAATGTGGCATAAACAATATTTAATACTGGGTACCGATGGCCCCATAACAAATACAGAATATCGAATATTGCGCCAATAATGATATCCAAACCACCAGGACCAAACAGTAAATATCGAATATTGCATACACTGTACCAATTACGTACTGCCGAATTGTGAGTTGTACTTATTCCAGTATCTAATATTTAATATCATCCATGGGATGAAAACCTGTTTGCACAATTCCATGCATCGAGTACCAAAAATTAGCAACAAATTTTATACATTATATCGAGCACCCGCAAATGCTGAATATCATATATCGAAAATAAAATGTAAAAAAATGTGGCGAAACGTATGTTATAAAACTTTAAACAATTCCCAATATAAACTTGCCAATTGAAACATTGCCAGGCAAAAAAAGTAAGTTAACACTATACGATAACAGCTAATTGTGAGTAGTAGAGTTCGTATTCGTGCATATCGCATGTGAAAAAATAAAGAACGTCGTTCGTGTTTTCATTGATTCAGACTCAGAGGAACGTGAGCACACTCTAAAAGAGGAGAAGGAAAAAAAATTAACGTTTTCACAGGGTATGCCCGCGGTACCATAATACAACGTTGAACGAAATAGAACCATTCTTCCTTCGAAACTCACTTACTCAATCCCTATTTCGCGCACAATGTATTCAATTAAACTTCTTTATTTGCGCACTGTAAAACGGGAACGATGTTTAACGCTTGCAGAGAACTCCGTGGCGCATACTTTTAAAAACAATGATTAAACCTTGCGAAATCGACCGGCCCTACCATCAAATCTTCTATTCATATTGTTTCTTTATCAAACAAAAATATTGAAATTCCATAAGGATGTGGAGTAGATTAAAATATTAATAAAACGAAATTGAAACTATTTTAATAGAAAAAGGAAATGGAGTTGAAAAAATGATGGCTAGTTGAAACCATTGTCCGATGAGATTAAACATTGGCCATAGTAATGTACATGCAACTCTAAGTTAGGGAAATAAATTATTTTGTGACTGTATCTATTTTTTTAGCTTATTATAAATTTTTCTCAGCGCATGGCAAAATCTATTTTTTCCTAATGAAGAATTTCATAGGACGAAAATATACACCAATCAGCAGATCTTGGTAGCGAAACTTTTGAGCGTCTGTATTTTTAAACCGACTGAATAAAAAACAAGCCCGAACGCCGAGGACAAGACGTGATGCTCTAAAAACCTGCATTATTAAATGATACCTGTACAATTGCATTCAGGTCCAGAAACACGGGGGTGGGACAAAACGAAGGCTCCATCCTCATTTCTAAGGGGATACTTTAAAAGATTATGCACGCGTTCAAAGAAAAACGCGCTGCACTTTCCAACCTACGTGCTTATACAATATTAAAAACGCACGACATCAAAGAGGCAGTTTTTTTTCACGATGCATAAAATCGTTATCTTTTTGTACCCTATAAGTAACACACTAAACTTCACAGTGAATTTATATCAAAATAGCTCATCTGGGGTATAACCATTAATTTGGATCTTTCTAATACTACCACCGTTATAATAGACCTCATTTTCAACTGCAGTTGTATTTACGTATTCTATTTATAAACGTAACGTACAATTATATTCCTTTTATTTAGAGTTCCCTCTGAATAGGCGAACAACGCTTCAAACGCAACGGGCAGTTTACCTTAACGTAAACTTCCGATATGTTGCACACTACTCGAGTCATATTAATACTTTGTATATGCAATAACAACTGTTGAACAACAGTCAAGTCATTCCTGTCTTCCCACACGATTGACGAAATTCTGCTCGCCTTAACCTAAACAAAGCCACGAATCTTCAAAGTCTTACCTGATGAACGTCGAATCTGCTGCAGGACTGGAAGGCCTTGGCGAGGAACTTGCAGTAGATGCGGTATTGGTTTCCTCCACGTCCATCATCATTCATACCGACAATGACGGATCAATGCAAACGTCAGGAATTAACGGAGAATTATTTGAACGAGATCAACGAGAATTGAAACCGGAAGGGATATCCTACGGTGGACGATGAATGATTTGTCAGGCCCGCCGGTCTCTGTACATCCGATCCCGCGGGAGCAGAAACCATAAAGTCGGGGAGTTTGACAAGTCGGGGGTTGGGGGGTTGGTTTCATGCGCCCGTCCACGAGCGCGGACTTACGGAAAACAACTGACAAACGATGATACCCCCACCGTAGGCAACCACTGTGCAGCGCCTGAAATTCTACACCGTCGACACCTACCGCGCAGGAACATTATCGTGGCGCAGGCGCTACGTCACTCAAGTCACAGACGAGATACATGAATAGACAAATCACCTTATGGACTTTCGTGGTACAACGTGACTGCCATACCGACTTAGAAATCCGACACTGATTCGAGCGTCCTCTGTTCATGAACAGTGATAAGTTGAAGCACTACTATTTATTAACTAGTGTTGGGGACAAGAGTCAGCCAATTGCGTGGAGATATGTGAACGATATGGGGAGGGGGGGGGGGGGATCAGGGAGGCAATTTCCACAAACAAGATATTTGAATTGTTATAACTCGTCGCTGTCTGTGTCAAAAACACCGACGAGATATACATAGCAATAGACGAATCGGCCAATGCCTTTTATCGGCCCGAATTACCGGGTCACGGACAAATCAGCCGATTTGTCTATTCCTGAAATCGCAGCCTATTCGCTCGACGCTTTTATCATGTATTTAACAATTGTACCGCAAAAGAACAAGTGATAGAATTGGTAAACGTATTACGAATAACATCGATTGCCCAGGTCTCACCACGTGGAGGTTGCTGCGAATGGAGACCCGCGCGGCCGCAGCCGCGCCCCATCCACCATCTATTTAGAAATATTATTATTTACAAATTCACGATGGAAGTATTAAGATAAATGAATTTAACGAAAGCTGAACATACAAATTCTATTAAATCTGAAACAATGAAACCATCAGGATTATAATATAAAGTAGAATATGCATTGCTTAAGTCAGTAAAATGTATTAAAATAAATAATTGGAACGAAAGCTGAAAATAAAAGTTCTGTTGCACCTTTTGAACTAAAGATAAAGATTATAATATAAATTAGCATGCACGTAGTTCGAATAAATCCACATATACTTAAGGTAAATTAAATCTTAACTTGAAACATGCTGCCTGACTAAAAAGCTAATTTTATTTGGAAATTGATTTAATTTAGATATATAATGATTTAAATTTGAAGTTCTTTCGAGGAAATTTTGATCGTGCACCTGAAACACACGAAAACGCCAGCCTCACTACAAATTTATCTTAACTTAAACATTGCCTGCCTAATTGAAAAGCTAATTTAATTGAAGAATTGCCTGCCCCACTGAAAACGTAAAGAGATATAAAGAAACGGGAAAGGTATATTTTATAGTGAATCTTCTTTCACTAAAATCGTGAACCTGCAACCTGAAACACATCAAAGTTTATAAGAATTTAATGATATTTGTGAGGTACGATAGCCCGCTTGTTTCTACCATTTCCTTTGAATCATTTGATTTCCTTCGATTTACTTGATCTATATAGCATCCCCTTTGAGCTTCTGATTACTTACATATTGCAATTTACTTGTAAATCTATTGATCTCTTGTTTAACTTAATAATTCTGTAACAAACTTATTCATGAAATTAGTAATTGTAAAAAAATAGTACAGTACTACAATGGGAGCATGATTTTTCAAAATGCAAATATGCTGAATAATAATTGTGAATTACAAATAGAAACATTTACATGGATACTAAGATGAAACAACTTGTTTTTAGCGTTAGTAAAAAGGTGAGAGGCAAAAGAGTATAATAAATAGACAGGGGCATTCTACTATTAATTATCGTCCACTTGTTATAAGCCCGCTGGAAAACCGTAAGTGGATTATTTCTTACTGCATTACTTGCAAAGTCAATCGCGTATGGTGCCTCGTTATCTCTCATTTAGTATTTCGTATATATTAAAAAAAAAATAGTAATTCACTGCACCTATCATTTTTAATCCGCAACACTAATAACGAAGAAGTCATGGTAGTTACATCCAAGACTACCATCGAAGCAATCACCTGCTGCACCTTTAATAGGTGCATTTGGTCACTCAGAAACCTATTCGGGCATTTCATTGTGGCCGTAACGCTACTTGAAATTCGCGAGCATTTATCATCGCAACACTAAATACAAATCTAAGAAAAATATCGCCGTAGTAAAAAGAAACCTGTGTAGAAAAGGAACACGAAAATTATTATCGCAACGCTAAAACCAAGTACACATGGCAAGTATAATTTAATATAAAAGTTACTCTAATTCAAACTACGATATACTTGATCGCAATTCTAGTAGCAATCGCGATTCGATTTTATTCGCAACTCTAATGCAACCCGCTTTCAATCGTACGCGATGCTAATAAAAATCACAATTTGCCCAATACGGTGATGAGTGCTGGAAACAATAAACTACAACTACAGCATACAAAAGCGAGCATAGTGACAAAATAGTATCAAAGAATGGCTCACCATTGGTAGTTGCCCTCTTGAGCGACAGTTTGTCGGGCCCCTTCGGCTTTTAGCGTCTCCTTTTCTTCGGGCGCAATGCCCGCTGAAACTTAGTCTAGGCTCGAGACTCTATTCGCAAACAAACAAAAAAATTAAATAACAATCTAAACCGCGTAGCTAAACAGAACACACGTGGACGAATCACGACCAAATACAATCGTAAAAATTGCGATCATGGAAAATCGTAAAGATTACGATTAAAATTGTAATCGATCTTCGCCTACACGCGCAGCCTCGAGCATAATGTAACGTTCGTTTCGAAGCCAAATCGCGACCACGAACGCGGAAAATTCGAAAAATCGATGGGCAAAACCAGAGGCGAACGCATTTTCGTTCGCGCCACAGCTTCACCGTCGACTTTTCAAATCAGATTTCCTGAAACAGGTTGAACACGCGAAATATTGCCTACCCGATCAGAGACTGTGTCAACCTGCCCGGCCCTACCTACTTATATCTATCAGGCACACCAGAAGGTATACTACCTATCCTACCTAGACCTATATTTAAAAAATGGCAAAGCATTCACACAAACACACCTCATTCCACGATTCTCACTCAAACACCCGGGTGCAAGGGCCTACACTAGAGAGACGTCCCGGGACGCCCCCGACACCCGAGCTTGGCATACAATCGTTCGCACTCTAAGGGTACGTACCAATTCCTGAAATCGGCTGACAAAGGCTAGCGACCATTGCGTAAATGTGCGTAAATGCGCGTAAACGTATATGCTTGTGCATTACTTTCGTATCAAATATATTGCACATTTTCCTTTAACTAAATATGTATACTTGGCTCGTATAGTACTCTATTTTTTCACCATTCGTTATGGTATTCAATGTATATTTGCAATTGTTTATAATTTGCTATCAAATTAATACAAAAAATCAATTCCACGGCCTAACCACACACACACACGCAATGTGGAAAATACGTCGTGCACGGCACACTAGCACATGTCAGCGGCCAAACATTGTAATATATTTAAAAACTATACGATCAGCGTGCCCATTGCCTTTCACTCACTCAAGTAGCCCCTGGGCACGTGAGTGAGTTCCTGGCAATGAACACGGAAGGGATTAAACCTGAAAATCCTGATCTAAAAAGATAATTAGTACACGTAAAATTGCAATAGCGAATAGTATATTTTATTTTCAATTTCTTCAAAAATGACTCAATTTTGTAATTTATCAAATATCAATAAAAACTCGGAACTTACTGATGAATAATTTA
Organism: Nomada goodeniana; assembly: GCA_963969485.1. Classification (NCBI taxonomy): domain Eukaryota; kingdom Metazoa; phylum Arthropoda; class Insecta; order Hymenoptera; family Apidae; genus Nomada; species Nomada goodeniana. Next base: position 29,678,447 of record OZ018299.1, read on the forward strand.
TTTATTAAGAAGAATGACTCTAATTGAAATTAAGTTTACTTGAATAACTAATGCAACAGAACATTTACTCGAAAAATTGACAAGGTATTAAATAAGGCTCAGGTGACTCCTGAATCGAAGTAAATTGTTCAAGATAGCTACTCCGATTTCAAAATCTACCCGTATACAAATTGCCTTCTTGTACACAATGTGTAATTTTCATACGAAAAGGACTCGACTATGGCATATGAAAATTGATATTAAATGCTATCATTGGCTACGCATATTTAAAGCTGATTTTAATATACGTATCGTTACATTTATCTATTTCAATGCATGATTACTATAATCATAAAACACTTGCAGTAACGAAGTCGGAGGGTATCCAACTTCTGCACTGCTTAACAGTGATAACAAATTTCAATTGATTATAAGTGCAATTATAAATTTAGTATACAAGGTCCTCAGTATATATACATTTGTCCAACGTAATTATTAATGTCGTGATACATTTTTATAAAAATAGAGGAGCCTACGTGAACAGTGCTTATTTGACCAAATATTTATTTGAGTAAGAAATATTTCTATGGTTCTTAATTTTTTTATATTAAAAAACGCGGAGTACAAGAAGGCAGATCTATCCTCGTATAAGAAATAATAGGCAAGAAAATAATGATGGTCGCAACTATGCTCGCAAAACCACTGAAACCTACAACCAGTCACTCCAGCCGTTTCGGACCAATCGTCCTACGGCATGATTGCGGACCGGAGGAACCAAAACGCATTCGACTCACCAACTCGTTCATTGGAAAAATAGAGGAAGTGTACTCGTGGAAGACATCAGGAGCATCACCGAGGCAGCTGAATGAAACTGATTCGCCACGAAGTGTGGAAACTGTAACTAAACAGAAAAGCAAAGAACATTAAAATCTGCTGTTCAATCTACAGCATTCAATTCTTCACAGAAAACTGAGAATTGTTTAAAAGATACTTACATTTCTCACTTTACCAGTGTCGCATAAAGCATCCCCTTCAGTGATGCACTGACTCTACTTCCGAAGGCGAATAGAAGAAATACATAAAAATAAAAGACTATGTACGCGACCGCAGATTATATCGGCGAACAAATTAAGATGCTACTTTCGCGATTAAAATAATTGAAAAGGAGCACCGGTGCTCTGATAATAGTATTAATAACTAGTACGCGAAAAACACTGACTTTACAATCGCGTGTAGCTAAAGTGTAAAAGAAAAACTTCGAAGCAAATACTGACTCTACCGACCGCATTGCGCGCGGCACAAAAATTTTCGTTATGAGTGACATTTATGAAAAATAAATATGCGCGAAAAATATGTAAATATGCATTGCAAATATGCAAATAGGCATGAATAATATGTAACTGTGCATTAAAAATATGCAAATATGCAAGAAAAAGATACAAGATTAACAATGCAATAACAAATGCAATAAGTTGTTGCATATGTTTTTAAATATAAAACATAAAAACATATGCGTTGTGCAAAAAGTGCAAAACAAAAAATGCTATTCCAATTGCAATTACTTAATTGTAGTTGGTATAGAAAATGTAATTATTTTTATAAGTATTTTAACTCTGGTTGTATCATCTTAGTATCAGTCACACATCGTATAAAACCAATATGAAAATATAATTAAAATTCTCACCTACACAGGCCTTGGCTGCATTGAATTATTAGGCATCATTGTATCTATTGGCTTACTCCTTCCTCTATTCCATATAATCAACCCTGTGGATACTCCTGTAACAAAGAATAACAAGGGAATTAAACAAGTGCACGGAAGTAATGATAATTGTGATATACTACAGCTGAATTCTGTAGAAAATGTGAATATTCGATTTGCAAATGTATAGGCACACGATGTTAATAAAAGATTTAGTATGGAAGCAGTATTATGTCAAGTGGTAATTAGAATTCTATTAAATAAACAGCAGCGGTAATAGAGTGCAAATAATTGTGGTATACTTATTATGAACGCACCTCACTGAGACGTCTTCCACGTGTTTTGTCTGCACGAAGTCAAGTAGTAGACTGACAACCTAAAACAAGCTTCCCAACCACAGGCAGGAACAACAAAGAAATACTCGAAAATAATTGCTTGGATTATGTTACTACTTGTTTACAACACGACTCTATATATATCATATAAGTATTGTACGTGGTACGAATTATAGTTGAATAGAGATATATTCCAAAAATTCGACTTATTTCGTCAAGAAATTTCAAGAACGCTTACCTGTCGGCGAAAACTTGAATTGACAATATGGCGCGGCCACACTACGATCCTGCGCATTCTCGCCTGCATCGTCACTGCATCGCCACGTTCCCGCTATTATCCCATTTGAAACAAGCAAACGAGACGCCATGGAACAGAATCCAACTGAAATTAGCGATAAATATATTAAGAATCATCAATATTATAATAATATTGCAAGAAACTACCGAATATAGTGAAAAATAATGGAATTTAGGGCTGAAAAATGTATATCTATACGTAGAAGTAGCGTTAGATACAAAAAGTGCATGTTGAGCTTACTGCGCAATTTTTTCACAATTTCTACTAAAATATGACTTGATATTAACAAACAACACTACAGAACTCTCAGGAGACGGAAAATAAAAACAATTGATATAATATTTTGCCTTTAGGAATATGTTAGACTATGTGACATACCTCAATTCGAACTACACTCTGAACACGTCTGATCACTACGAGATCCGTTGGGCGAAAGCGGGAGATTTTTAAAATAGATTGAGCTAATTGGCTGGTAATCGTTTGGGAGGTGGGGGGTATTGTCCTTTCTTTAAGGCGGGTGTTTTTTTAATATTGTGTCGAACTGCATATTTTCTGTTACAAGTATTACAAAATGGATATTAGTCGAATGGCGGGATACAAATATATTTTACAGTAATAATACACGCATCTGAGTAATGAAATGTTTGTAATGTTTGTTACACTATAGAATAAGTAAACTATTTCCATCATACAAATATGTGTCTTGCCGTAACATTATTCAAATTACAATTCCTACCTTAGTGAACGTTCAGATCGTTTTCTACAATTTTTTGACTCCGTCGAGCTTCGAACATCATGGATGTCGAATACATTTTTATGTTTATGAAGTTACAGTAAAATCTCGATTACTTTGCGTGTTAGAAAAATATACATCCCTTAGCTTAATTTTGTAAGTAGTTGTACATCATTCTTTGTCATTTATCAAAAAATAATGTAAAGTATAACTTTAAAAATTATTTATCTTATTAATAGTACAATTGAAATAACAAAACTGGTTATCACGTGTTTTTTTAATTAACAGATTTTGAATTAACATTGTCCCAGAAATACTGTCCGAAAAAAATACATTGGCTGACTTGACTATTCCTTTATCTCGTCTGTGGCTCAAATTATCCTTGATCTTTGCAAAACTAAAAACAAAATAAAAATAAATCTGACAAACCAATATCTCTTGCATATTTTTCTCTTTTTATTATTTCATATTGTCAATATTAATAGGTAGATCATTGTATTTATATAGTTTGGTAAACGTTTCGAAATTGTGCGTATTTCTAATGGATTTACAGGGAAGGGGACCATAAAGATACGTATTGTGCGTATGTCGTTTAAGTACCTTTATTATTTCTAAACATCTGACACAGTTTTCTTCTTCGTGGAATGGTAGTGTCGAGCAAATGTTTCGCCTACAAGCAGGGGAAATACCAAAGATGCTTCTGCGTAAATCTAAAATATTATTCGATGTTGTTTAATAGTATATATTGTAGAATAAAATCGATGAATAAATAAATCCATTGATCTGCAGCGTTCTCGTTCTTACCTTAACTGGTTGTGCGTCCATTCGAATTTTACCCCACGAGACAGCTTCATCCGGCCGTGCACCGCTATCGCTGCCATCAAATTCCGAGGACGTATTTATGAACACAGCGTAATCGGAACCATTTCTCTATAACAATTACAATTTTAAGTCCAATGCATTAAGTACTCTTCGAACTATTTTTGTATTACCATTAGATTCGCGTTGCAGATGTGATGTTTTATAACGCCACCTCCAATAATAATCATGCCACTTTTCACTGCCTTCATAGCCATTGTATTGAGTCGTTTCAGATCTAGAATGCAGTAAATAGAGCGAAATATTTTTAGTCACTTTTGACAAAATTAACACCAGAGATAGAGGTTTTGTTTCAGAATAAATTGTAACCTGAAACTATATCTATAACTAAGCCTGGATTTCTGAAGGAGTGGAAGTACATCATGTCCCCAAGGCTACCATCCGTTAATGCGGGGCTGAATACTGGAATTTCATTCCTTGAAGCCCAATAACAAATTGAGTCTTCATTGTTAATTTCTGCTCCAAGCCTTGCTATTACTTTAGATGGCGTCCAAAGTGTACCCTAAAAATGTTAACTTCAAAAATACAAATTTTATGGCGAAAGAAAATGTAATGTCCTCTGTTTTAGATCATACATTCTCTTTCTGTTCAGCCAACATTGAGTCTAATTTAGGCATAACCCAGTCTTCAAATAAACAGTAATTATTATTAGGGACTAGCAAGTTTCCTATCCTATTAATACCACGTTGCCTAAGATTTTTTCCATCTAAATGGAAATCTCCTATGTATGTTGGTGCCAAACATTTGATTAAATCTTCTTCTACACCACCTGCCGTGGCAACGATGCAATCTACCTATAACATAAAAGCACATATAACACACCACCAATGGAATTGGTAGTTAGCTTGAAAAATATTCGAGCCCACCATTTTATGTTGTACGAGAAACCTTATAGTGTCTCGAATTCCACATGAAGCCATATTAGATGTATATCCTAAAAATATTGTACACGAAGTTTTTCTTTTTATAAAATCATCGTCTTCTAAAATATCGACTTGATCATCTGTAAGAGGAATGCTTCTAGCATCTATCATTCGTTGAATTTCATCCACTGCCAGCCCAAAATTTCTAGCTTGGAATCCAGAACTCTTATAACTTTCAAGTATGGCATGATAATCAATTCCCTTATTCCAATCGTATCCTGAAATTTACCTGCTGTTACCGACGTTCACCCATTTGACACAAACAAAATTTTTCGTAGCGTACAAAATGCTATGCAACCTTTTACAACAGGTGTTCCAGCTGGAATAGGGGAGCTATGTACTAATACAGCATTTTTCACAATCTCTGGAACCTTATCCTGCGAATTTTCTTTGTCGTCATTCATTTTTATGTTCGGTTTAATTTATTTTCGAATTGCAGAACGTGTTTTATTTTACGATATGCGTTCCATGTGTCCAGTGTACTTGACAGTATACGAACAGGGCATAACCTAAAACAAAAGTGCGGGCGCAAATTTTCTTTCATTTATATGCACAAATTTGTTTCGGCATGATCTGGTCTAATCTACTTATTAATAATTATTAAACTTGTGAACTTGTATAATTTTATTACCCATCCTGTATAAATTTTGTTATGTTATTAATTGATATAAAGCATTAAATAAATAGAATACACCATAGTATTATCGTATGCTGTAAGAAATGCTATGCTTGTTAATATCTTCTACTCCATTGACATTGTGAAAAAATATAGATATAAATAATGAAATGCAATAAATTACAAAAGTTAGAAAAATCTGTTTAAAAAATAAAATACTATTCTCCACTATTTTACAAGTATTCGCCCTATGAGCTATGGCGAACAAATTTGTATTAATACATATTAATGTATCATTAGTTAACAATCTTCTCTCGATGTTTGCTATTTAGAGCGAATAATTTAAATATTTAGTGTCCGATTACGCTATTGGCTCTCAACAATCAACCAATGGGGTAGGGGTTGTATGTAGTTGCAGGAACACAGGTGAGGGCGTTAGCGTAGAATATGAATTCAAAAGAACAACGGTCGATCGTGTGGCGACGAGTAAAATTTGTTTTTGTGTAGCATATACGCGTTTTATTTTCGTAAGTATTCAAGTAAATGTAACAAAAAAATTACAATAAAGTTCTCACCTCAGAAGCGCTCTGCGTCGCATGTTTCCGTTAGAACGATTCACAGAAAGATCTAAGAATGGCCGATTTGTCTGACTGGGAACCAATTGTGCAGAAAACTGTCGTAAAATTTCGTAGTGCTTTTTCCCAGTTGAACAAAACATGGGAAGAAATAGGATTCAACCATGAAGCACGTTCAATGTATTCCGAACAAGCTTATAACCATATAAAGGATTTATTACAAGATATGGTTTCGGAAGCGGAATCGAAAAAGGAAATGATATTAAACAACGTTAATGAATTAATGCAGGAGATTTCCACAACAAGTAAAGATTTGGGTATCGAAGTCGTGACTACCGGGTATGAACACTTACCATTGAAAGAAGTAGAGCAGGTGCTGGCCGCCGACCTACATAAGTTACGATATTGCAAAGAACAACGTTTGACACATTTGAAAGAATTGCTCGCAAAGGAAAAGACTCTTTGCAAACTGTTAGGTACTCAGCCAATTAATATAGAAGAGAAGCTACCCTCAGAGGAAGAACTTAATAGTTTTAAGCTCTATCTTGAAAAACAGGAAGATGAAAAGAATCGTCTGGAAGCGATTTTTAAAGAGATTCGTAGATCGATTATTAAAATGATGGACGATTTGGGCACATCTCCGTCATCGAATTTTGAAAATTGCATTTGTAAGGACAATGAAAGTTTTGTATTCACCAGTAATAATATGACCAAATTAAGGGAGTATCGAGATCATCTCAAACAGCAAGTGGACATGGCGGAGGAACGTACAAACGATATTAAACAAGAGTTGGTTGCCCTATGGAAATATCTTGATGAACCTGAACATATATGCCAATCATTTGTCAACAGTTACGTAGGTTACAGCATGGCAACTATTAATGCATTAACTACAGAGCTGGAGAGATGCAAAGACAAAAGAAAGCAAAACATTTCCAAATATGTGTCTCAAGTGAGATCTGACCTGGTAAACTGTTGGGATTTGTGTAAATTCAGTGAGGATCAGAGGAAACAATTTATACATTTTAATTCTCAAACTTACACAGAAGATTTATTAACTTTACATGAACTGGAATTGAAAAGAGTACAGGAGTTCTATAAGAACAGCAAGCCTGTATTTGAGCTGTTAGAAGAGCGTGATACCTTATGGATAAAAATGAAAGAATTGTTTCAACGCGCAAATGATCCGGATCGTTTTTATAATCGTGGTGGGCAATTGTTAATGGAAGAAAAGGAACGTAAGACAATTCAGAAAAAATTGCCAAAAATTGAAGGACAATTGAGAGATTTAGTAAGTGAGTACGAAAGTATGAACGGCGAACCGTTTACTATAAATGGAATGTCCATAGAAGAACTTTTAAAGGAATCATGGGAGCATTTCAATGAAGAGAAGGAGACTATAAAGAAAGCTAGAAAAGAGGCGAAAGATAAAACAATAAAGAAAGGAACGCTAAGTGCTTCTAAGAGAACCCCTTTAAGTTCATCAAAAAGGACACCAAACATATTGAGTACTCGCCGTCATACACCACTCAGTACCTCAAAGAGAAAATTGCTATTTAGTCCATCCCCAAACAATTCTGTGAAACGTAGAAATCTGAACTTAGTAGTAAATGGATCTAAGCTTAGGAGAAGTGGGAGGGTTTCTAAAAAGGCAGTACAATCTGGGAATAAAGCTAATAAAAGTAGTCATAAGAAAGAGAATTCTGTATCGCAAAGTTCTGCTGCAACAGACTCTACGTATAGTCAATTCAAAGAACATTTAGAAGAAAAGATAGAACTACGCAGTTCCTTGTTACCAGAGCAAGTATTAATGAACGCAACTAAATCTAAAATGAAGACACCAGTTCGAACACCTATGAAGCCAATGCGAAAGAAGCTACCACTAGGAACAACACCAACAACTCCGAAAACTCCTAAGTTTTCACAATCGCAATTACACAAATCACCCCGGAGTCCAAGAATTGTACAATCGTCAAGGCTTGCCACTGTATCAACACCTCTACCCATCATTTTTTAACATAGCATAAGGATTATGATTATTTTATACGTTCACTAATAGTTTTTATAAACTAAAACACTAAACATCTTTTATATATTTGAATTTTACTATCAAATAGTATCTTAATTGTTATTCTAACATCAATTGAATTTTCTTCCAAAACTTGAAACCACTTAATTAGGCTAATTGTACATCGCATAATTATATCATAATTGCACTAATACATTTTATTAGAAGGACGATCCATAATGTTATTTCTGTATGTATATTATCTCGTTAATGTGTCTTTTATATTTTGATATTTCATTGCAATGTATTGGATGCAACAGTATTTGATATGATTTACAATATAAATTATCATCGCATTAGATAAATTAGTGTAAAATTGCATTGTAAATAAACCATCGATAAAAAGAAAGATTATATAAATTATAAGAGCATGAACTAATTCCATTTGACATTTGCCTGTTTTTATATCGCGAAAGTGTACGCTTAATTTTATAAATAGAGTAGAATAATTGAAAATTCGGATGTTCTACTGTACTTTAAAATATTGTAAAAAGGTATGTTTAAATTACAAACATTTTTAACAATAGTGATGCGTACCGTCGTATATAATTCAAGCATGGGCATAGGTAGCTCTATAGTCATACAAATCAATGTGGTTTCATGAAGTTGCATACTGATGAATAAGTGAGAGAGGGACAGTTATTTCCGCTTCCCTTCAACGCCGCAGAAGCGAAAGCGTTGTTGTGTATGCACTTTGTATGCATAGGTTATATTAGTTTTCACTAATAAGTGTTAGACACTTGTACGCTTAATTTTAAGGGCATCATTACGATTTCCAAATGGGCGATATAAAATCATTCTTTCATCAATGGTGTGCAAAGAATAATAAAGAACCACAATTCGATGTGAGACCAACAGGTATCGTGATCAATTTCTAAATAATATATCCGTGATAACGTCGTCAACAATTATAAAGAACAAACGTATTTTAGGACCAAAACATCGGCAACGATTCTTGTGCGAGTTACGTCTGCCAGGATTTGATTATATCGGTGCGGGAAATTCAACTAATAAAAAGGATGCACAAGGAAATGCGGCTAGAGATTATGTTAATTACTTAGTCCGTACAGGACACGTAAATTCTAAGGATGTTCCCCAAGAGGTGGGGAATGTCCAAGCATTGGATGCTGTACCGGTTAAAACAGAGTATTCAAGTCTGGCCAGACCTGTGTTCCAAGATGGAATGGGTCCAAACGACATAGGCGAAGCATACAGAGCTTATAATGAAGATGGACGGGGCAATTATACTTATATGGATAGAATAGCTGAACAGAAAAGAGTCGAAGATGCAGAGGATGTTGATGTAAACTCTGGAATTCATGGAAATTGGACTATAGAAAATGCTAAATCAAAACTTCATCAATTTATGCAAACTAACAAAATTAATGCAGATTATAAATATACCCCGCTTGGTCCAGATCATACGAGGTATGGGATTGTTACAATGTAGCTGTTTACTTTTTGCACTGGGTCGGACTTGTCCCTTCAATATTATGATGCTATTTGAATTACCAAATTGTATTAAAGATTTGATTTAAGATGACATGAATTAAATTGCATGAGTGACCTCTGTACCATTTGAAATTCCACAAGACCATTTTAGAGTACACTATTTACTTATAATTGATGCTGGTACAAGAGAAGAAAATTTGTTTTCTCTTGTACACAGATGAATACTACTGTTTAACCAGAACTTTTATTGATGCGATTCAATAACGGTTTTGGTGCACTCACTCATATAAATTTGTCACAATGTACTCCAATCTGATCTTGGATATTTTCAAATGGTAAGTTGACTTAATGTTATGATAATTGTTTAGTAACACTTATTACAAATAGGCACAAATATGTACAATAGTAAAATAAAATAAATTCATGTTTAGGAGTTTCATGGCTGAAATGACATTTTATGTAAAGCAACTTGGAAGAAGTAAGTTTTTTAATTGCAACATATTCACTGCAATATTGGTCATGGGTGGTTGGTATTAAGTTTTTCTTGTAAATTATGCCAGTTCACTTTATGTTGCATAGATCAAATGACACCAATCAATATACGCATGACAGTGAATGTGTATTCGTAGGTTCCCAAATAATTTGTGGCAGGAAAATGTTTAATTAAAATAAATTGCAGATGTTACCGGTCGTGAAACTGGGTCTAACAAACAGACTGCATCAAAAAGTTGTGCTTTGTCTCTTGCTCGACAGTTATATCACCTTGGTGTTATTGAAGCGTTTAGCGGAACATTAAAGAAAAATAAAGAAGCAGAACAGATAAAACCATATCCAGTAAAAATTTCGCCAGAGTTGGCAAATCAGATACATGATGTTTTGTCAAGCTTGAATATACAACCTATTGTAGTAACAAAGGAACAGGTAATTTGGAAATGCGTATTGGGATTATAATTGTTTTTATAAATCCATATAATGGTAATACTTCTATAATAATAATGTATACTGCAGGTAGCAGATATGAAACAAGAGCCCTCTCAATCGAGTGCTGGTGTTTCTTTACTGACAAATCAAGTATTGGATGACTTTATTTCATCTCTTCCACAACCTGCCGGAGTAGTAAGTTGGTCTCCGCCGCAACAAAATTGGAATCCGTGGACTGGTTGCAATATGGATGAGGGACCATTAGCTACAATGAATTTGGACCAATTGTCCGAAGATTTAATGAACGAGCAACGCGACCGATTGCAACAAGATGACATTCTTCAAAAAAGTATCAGGGAACGATCTAGCTTGCCTGTTTTTTTCAAGAAAAGTGAAATAATGAACGCTATTAATGAAAATCCTATAATCATTATTCGAGGAAACACAGGTTGTGGTAAAACAACTCAAGTATGTCAGTTTATTTTAGACGACTACATTGCATCTGGCCAAGGTGCATATTGCAGCATTGCAATTACCCAGCCCAGAAGAATATCTGCCGTGTCTGTGGCTGACAGAGTTGCTTCAGAAAGGTGTGAAAACTTGGGACAATCTGTTGGTTATTCTGTAAGATTTGAATCGTATCTGCCAAGACCTTACGGTAGCATAATGTTTTGCACTGTTGGTGTACTTCTCAGAAAATTAGAAGGTGGTCTGAGAGGTGTATCACACGTTATCGTGGATGAAATTCATGAACGAGACGTTAATTCTGACTTTATTATGGTTGTGCTTCGTGATATGATTCACATGTATCCAGACTTACGAATTATTTTAATGTCAGCTACGATCGATACAACGCTGTTCAGTAATTACTTTAATAACTGTCCTGTAATAGAAATACCTGGCAGATCGTATCCTGTGCAGCAATACTTCTTAGAAGATTGTATACAATTAACAAGTTTCGTACCACCCATGGACTCCAAAAAACGGAAAAATCGGGATTCAGAGGATTTACCCACGGACGGAGAGCCGGAAGAAAACTTAAATAAAGTTATCGGCGAAGGTTATTCCATACAAACAAAGAATGCTATGACACAACTCACTGAAAAAGAGATAAGTTTTGAACTTATAGAAACTCTACTGAAATATATCAAAGACCAAAGTATTGTGGGCGCAGTATTAATATTTTTACCTGGTTGGAACTTAATTTTCGCATTAATGAAACATTTGCAACAACATCCTATTTATGGAGGATCAAATTACGTTATTATACCGCTACATTCACAACTACCTAGGGAAGATCAACGTAAAGTTTTCGATCCTGTGCCGCCAGGCATTACAAAAATTATTTTGGCCACAAATATCGCTGAAACCTCGATCACTATTAACGATGTAGTTTACGTAATCGATTCTTGCAAAGCAAAAATGAAACTATTTACTTCCCACAACAACATGACAAACTACGCTACAGTTTGGGCTAGTAAAACAAACTTAGAACAAAGAAAAGGTCGAGCAGGTCGTGTTAGGCCTGGATTTTGTTTCCATTTATGCTCCAGGGCACGATTCAATAAAATGGATGAACATATGACACCAGAAATGTTCAGAACACCTTTACATGAATTAGCATTGAGTATTAAACTATTGAGATTAGGTAGCATTGGCAAATTTCTGTCAAAAGCAATCGAACCACCGCCAATAGACGCTGTGATCGAAGCTGAAGTCATTCTACGCGGTATATATTTCGTTATCATCAAATTTCTTTAATGCAGAATTTTAATTATTTTGTTTAAAATGATTTGTTTCATGATTTCTAGAGATGAAATGTTTGGATGAAAATGACGAGCTAACACCACTTGGCAAAATATTAGCTCGATTACCAATTGAGCCACGTTTAGGCAAGATGATGATTTTGGGCAGCATATTCCGCGTTGGAGATGCGCTTTCTGCAATGGCTGCAAATAGTACAACGTTTCCGGAAGTGTATAACATGGGACCTGATGTGAGGCGATTGTCTTTCCAGCAGAAATGGTTTGCTGGTGCAAGGTATAGTGACCATGTAGCAATGTTACATGCTTTCCAAGCGTGGGAAGAAGCTAGAGGTGGTGGCGAATACGCGGAACAAGCTTTTTGTGATGCCAAAAATTTAAGTTTACCGACTTTAAGGATTACGTGGGAAGCTAAGGTAAAGTTGACTATATTTCTTTTTTTGTTCGTTAAACACAAATAATAGAATTACAGAATATTTTTCAATTATGCAGAATCAACTGCAAGCACTATTGCAGAGTGCTGGTTTTCCGGAGGAAACTCTCTGCCCCACACCATTAAATTATCAAGCTGGCGCAGATGTTCGTCTTGACACAATTACAGCATTGCTATGCATGGGCCTTTATCCAAATGTTTGTTATCATAAAGAGAAAAGAAAAGTTCTTACTACGGAATCTAAAGCGGCATTGATTCACAAAACTTCAGTGAATTGTAGCAATTTTGAACAAAATTTCCCCTTTCCATTTTTCGTATTTGGCGAAAAGGTAAAATTACTGGCAATAATTACAATAACAGTGACATCAAATAATTGAAGTAATACCAATTTCTAATCTCTTTCATAGATTCGTACAAGGGCAGTATCTTGTAAGCAAATGACCATGGTGTCGCCCATTCATTTATTACTGTTTGGTTCTCGTAAAGTTGAGTACGTCGATGGTGTAGTACGACTAGATAACTGGATCAATTTGGATATCGATGTACAGCATGCAGCAGCGATAGTAGCTCTGCGACCCGCTTTAGAAAGCCTCGTTGTGAGAGCTGCGAAAGAACCAGAAACTATTTTAGAATTGAGTCCTAATGAAGAAAAAGTACTTTTCTACTACTACTATTTTTATTTATTCTTTTAAATAAATTTGTTATACATGTACAATTATGATAATCGAATATCGTTTCTTCTTAGGTATTAAATTTGATCAAATCATTATGCGGTATGAATGCCTGCCGCTACGGACTGGATCAGATTACAGGTGGTGGTTTTCATTCACGAAGGCCGCCAAGGGGGCATTCAACTGGTTTCCATTCAGACAACGGTATTCCTGCAAAAATTATGCGTGGAACCGGCAATTATCGCGGAAACTCATGTGGCGAAGGAAGCGGACAACCAAGGCATAACAGTTATTATGGGTATGGGGGCAGTTATAATCGAGGATATGGAATGGGCAACTCACGTGGAAGGGGCGGTGGTAATTGGGGTGGTAGAGGAGGTTTTCGTGGTCGTTACTGATTGTAGTTTTAAATAATCTTTCACGTAAACGTAGCGAAATCTTACTGTAACATTTATAATCTATATATGTGTTCTATCTTTGTACATTATCTTTGTCTGGAACTTCAACTGCTTTTATTTTTTAAAAACTCACCACTTTTCCTTTTATTATTTAAGCGTATATTGTGTATTATCATTTTAAATGAGAGTACAAATAAAGCCTTAAAGGTGTTACCCAGGTTGGTCCTGTTATAAGTACAATGTACCAGTATACTTTTTTAAATTGTCGCGGTAGTTGACAATATCTTGCCCCACTACTTCAGTAACCTAAATAGTCCTTCAACTGAACACTGTTCATAAGCAGAGGGCGCTCAAATCGGTGTCGGATTTCTGAGTCGGTACAGCAGTCACGTTGGGCCACGAAAGATCATAAGGTGATTTGTCGATTTCTATATCTCGTCTGTGATAATAGTTCCATCGGGGCAGAATGTATATACGGCCATCTAACGGGCGTGATGGAAACGGAAAAATAAGTTTCCATCTCATGCGAGTTCATAGGTTTATTCATTTATTATTTGTGAACACGTTAGGGGCCAGCGATACGTTTGTAGTATTGGTTGGTAGTAGTGAGTGGGAAAAAAAAATGGCGAAGACTTGCTTGTAAAGACGATCGTCAACAGAGTTGACAGAAAGTAATGAAACTGGCTAATGTCGAACGTGACAATCGTAATGCATGAAAAATGTTTTCTCTAGTCCGCGCCGTCTCGGTGCGTTTTCTATGATCGGATATATAACGTTTCACACGAGTGTTCAATTCGAGTGAGAAAACAAACGGGAGCAAACAAAAGAAAAGAAAAAAAGGGAAACTACAGAAGATCCAGTGGTTGCGAAACGTCAGAAATCATAACACGGAACAGGCCCCCACAAGGCAAGACGTTGCTCTACCTCGTTTTCAGGGGAACCTCCTCCTACGTAAAAATAGTGATAATGCAAACGACCAATTATCATGGGGTTCAGAAGTTGTCCGTTGTGAAGTCGCGATGACCTGATTTAATCTTGTCACTTTAAAAGTGTAGTCTGCTCTTGAACCGAGTATCGTGCAAGGTTATGTACAGTTATGCGTCTGACATTTGGATATCTTGCGTATAATCCTCGAGGCTCCTTTGCCCGTATTTGGCAATTAGTGCGACATAAAGTCGAGATTAATCTCGAGCCGTGTAAAGAGTGTGGCAATTCGTATTTTTTAACCATGTTTCGCTGCTTGAACAGTCTTTGAAATATCTTGAGTATCATTCGCAGTAAAGACGAAGTATTACGTGTTTAAAGAGTTGAGTGATAATTGATTGTTTCTATATTTTCGTCTTGCTGTTGTGACACAATTTTTGTTCGAAACAATTACTTTTCTCTGTTATTGTGCAATAACGTTTCCGACATTTCACTCTTGCTTTGTAATATTAGCTCTTTACTTGGCAAACTGCCTACAAAGTGTGCCGAAATTAATACTATATATCGGTTGAAACACATATGGAATATGACTTTAATACAGGGTCTTAGTTATTCTAATAAATCTGTATGATTTTTCTGATATTTATTTGAAATATTCATATTGCAGTTTGTAAAAAATGAGTCAAATAGACATGGATCAAGAAACCGTGTATGGGACGCACGAGGACAGTCATGTGGTCATGTCGGAGAAAGTCCAGTCTTTGGCTGGCAGTATTTATCAGGAATTCGAAAAGATGATAGCTCGTTACGACGAAGATGTGGTCAAAGACCTAATGCCCCTACTAGTCAATGTTCTAGAATGTCTAGACATATCTTATACAGAGAATCAGGAGCGGGAAGTTGAATTAGAATTATTAAGGGAAGATAATGAGCAACTCGTGACACAATATGAAAGAGAAAAACAGTTAAGGAAAACATCTGATCAGGTATGATTGCAATGTTTGTATTCCCTTCTGTTTTTCCTTTTTCTTTTATAATTTCAATATTTCAAATGATACAACATAGATTTATATCCTGTGAAAAAATAACTCCTCTGTGGTCTGTTTTCCTTTTATTAGAAATTACTCGAGCTTGAAGATGTTGCTGAAGATGAAAGGAAAGAACTCTTAATAAAAATAGATAGCTTGGAATCCATTGTAAGAATGCTGGAGCTGAAGACAAAGAATTCACACGATCACGGTACAAATGCCAATGGCTCTCTCAGTTCATCCCTTCACAGAACATCCCTCTACAGTAGAGTAGAAAGTTTTTTTCTGTTTTATGTTTATTTACATGATTAATAACACACATTCAATTGGGTAAACTGTATTTGGGTTTCTAGATTATGTGCATGGACAAATTACTATGTTCGTCTTACTATTTGGTGTTTTCCATTTATTTGGGTATTTAACATTGTGTACTGTTTTTTCACTTTGTGTTATGTAAATTTTTTTATTCAAATCTAGAGTGTGTTCTGTTCATCATATGTAATGTGTACAATTAATTTATTTAAACCGATATAGAATATCACTTTTGTATTTGTTTAGTTGTCCGTCTTGAGGAAAAAGAAGCAGAATTGAAGCGCGAGTACACACGTCTGCATGAAAGATATACAGAACTATTTAAAACGCATGTAGATTATATGGAAAGAACAAAGATGCTAGTTGGAAGTACAGAAAGATTAGAAAATGCTACTAGTGGTCGTGGTCCATCTCGTTTACCATCCCTTGGACTAGCTCACATGTCTCGAAGTTCTGGACCGTTAAGTTATGGTTTTCAGAGCTTAGAAGCTAGTATAAACGCAGAAGACGTTCATGAAGAGAGTCTACCAAATGCTGCAAACCTAAGGACTGAAATGTTGGACAGTAGTAGCGAAGCTGCTATTGAAACGTCAGATAAAAGTCAGCTAACAGATAAACCTGCACAAGCCAATAAGACAACAGCAATTTCTAGACGTACGTTACGTTTATTTTTCGAAACAAATTATTAATTCACCATGATTATGATGTATTAATTATATTTGGCTTTTATGCTTTATTTGCAGATGAGAGTCCAGAAACTGAAGTACCTCCACCTCTGGTTACACCAACCTCACCAACCGTGGAGAAATTGGCCACTACTCCCAGTGGAAGAAGTAGAACGGAAAGAGAGCAACGAAGTGGGAATACATTGTATCAGGAACTCAGTTTCCAGGATGCTGATGCACTGGGTGAAATGGACGAAGGAGCAGACATTACTGGTAGTTAATATAACTTCTTTTAGATTGATGTAGTGCAAGATTTGTGTGACTAATACCCGTTTTCCTTAAATCATAGGCAGTTGGGTGCATCCCGGAGAATATGCCTCGTCGGGTATGTCCCTATAAAATAACTAAATATCTTAATTTAAATATTATGCTTTGTTACGTTTTTCGAACTGTTATATTCATTTTTTCTTGTTGACCGAAAAAAAAACTTACACTATCGTGAAGGCAGTAAACGACGAGTCAAACAATACAGTACTCGTTCTGTGTTAAAAATGCATGCTTCATTTTTCTGTACTCAATATTGATAAAAGTGAAATTCGTTAATCTTAGTATTTGACGAAAGGCAATATTACACGTTGAAATTATTCCTACTTTTCACTTTAATTTCAACAACTTTCTTGTTGAAATTTCTTACTTTGTATAAACCACACATCTGTATCATTTAAGATTTTCAAATAGTTTAATTTATTATATATTTACTGTCAAGCGAAATAGCAAAAAAATAAGCAACCAGCCTGATCGGCAACAAGTTTAAAGTATTGAATATTTTCTATTTCTTTTTATGCAGAAGTAAAATGTTTAAATGCTTTATTATGCAAAATATAACAAATATATTTTTATATTTCATTTCCTGCCTCCTCACTACTACTGCCTGTGGTCATATTTTGGCCCAATAATCGCATGATATAAATAATGCTCAATGCAGTCAATGACAACTTTTTTGGTAAGATATTAATCTAAGGTTTCTGTTGAATACATGCCATTCTTTTATTCAGTGTATTTAAACGAATAATTTTTCAATAGGAATGGGTAAAGAAGTGGAGAACTTAATCATGGAAAATAATGAACTCCTCGCCACAAAGTGAGTATTATATTATAAAGTTAATATATACTTCTATTACATTATTATATGCATTACATTGTTTCTATATTTTTTAGAAATGCGCTCAATATTGTTAAAGACGACTTAATCATCAAAGTGGACGAATTAACAAGGTACACCAGAATGTTGGAGATATAAATATGAAGAGTTATTGTTTTAAGATATATACTAAACGACGGTGGTTTCCAGTGAACAAGAAATATTACGCGAAGAAGTTCGAGGTTTGCAACAAGCCAGAGAACGTCTGCGCCAAAAGATCGTGGCCCTCGAAGAAGAATTGAAAAAGGTTAAGGAGGAAGCTGAAGCTGCAGCAAAGGCTGCTAAGAGCGACGATGAAGAAGATGTACCGTTAGCACAACGGAAGAGGTTCACCAGAGTCGAGATGGCCAGAGTGCTTATGGAGAGAAACCAATACAAAGAACGATTTATGGAACTTCAGGAGGCAGTCAGATGGACAGAGATGATAAGAGCCTCGAAGACCGATCCTGCTAGTATATCGGAGGGGAAAGTCTCAGTGTGGAAGTTGTTAGTATGATTTGTATAAAATCAAAACGAGATATTGATTTGAATAATTTATTGCTTTCTTATTCTGTTTGCAGTTTTAGTAATCTCTTCACAGGACCTGGAGATCGAAAAACCTTAGTTCGCGGACCACACACAATACATCCTATTAGGTATAGCGCACCGACAAACCAAGTTGGTCCTGCACCACCACTGGACACAATGCGTAGACGTACATTGAAAGGTCGTCATGAGTTTTTCGACCAGGGAGACACCATGTGAGAAATCAATCAAATTCTATACACACACTTAGATAACTATGTCTGACGCTAAAGTTTGCCAAATTTTTCTCTATTCTTTATATAGAGACTGTCTCTTTATCGCCATGATTATCCCTTTCAAACTATAGCCATGTGATACTGTGCTCGTTTTCACAACGAAGCTTTTTATAGGGAAGCACAGTCATTACGTAAAACTTACGCATAAAGTTTAAAGTAATATTCTTACCAAAGCTATTACCACCATAACAAAAGGTTTTTACCGTTGTTGGAGAGAATTTCAATTGCTTAACTTCTGAGTAATTTTGTTTGTTTTGAATCGACCACATCTTTCCAGATTAGAGTTGCCTTTGGTCAGGTGAGATCCATAATCTTTTGTCGCAAATTTCAAAATTATACTGCCTCAACAATTTCGAATTGTGATGGTTTCTAACAAATTTTTGTTACGGTTTTCCTCTTATCATAATATTTTTTAATGATAACAAATCGTGGGTGTTTAGTTTATATGCAATGTTTTTTGTATACGTTTCTTAACGACGTACTGAGAGGATATTATGGCTCGTTGCACACAGATAAGATTTTTCTCATTTTGAGAATCTTACCCTCACTAATATAACTATTTATAATTTTTCGTATATGAATGAAATTGTAAATTATCATTTGTACTGAAACAGAATCTATTTAAGCTCATAACATATATCGGTATACCACTATACTATATGTATATTTGGGTCATGACTAATTTGATGAAGTAAATTATCTGTTATCTTTACAAAGTTATGCTTGACAAGCAATAGTTTTGTAAATAAAAGTTTGTACATTTTTGAAGAAATAATAATATATGATCAATATCGATCAGCAAATAAATTAAGTTTTGACTATGTTATAAACTTGGCTTTTATTTCACTCTTGCTCTATGCTTTAATTTTTCGTTCGGGTTACATCCTTGCCTCTCCTACATGGCATTGTCAAGAGATACCTGGTTTTTCTGGTTTTCGGTGGGGTGCTTATTGGTCAGCAGGTAATTCTGTTCTGCTCTATGTCTAACATTTTGCTTCTATAAATGTGGGTACATGAGATTCTTGTACAAGTTGTAACGAACGTAGACATTGTTGTATAATATGATGGAAAAAAACAGTCGGATTAAGACTTCGTTTAATATGAAGAAAGAGTCCTGTGGTCAAGAAAGTCTTCGTTACGAATATATGGTTGAACGAACAACAGAACATTCAGTAAATCTACTAACTATATAACTAAACGTTTTATCTCGATTATGTTATAGTTTGAAACCAATTTAATATCTAATATGCGCTTTATACATATTTTCAGATCTTCTGAGAAACTCGTAGCCAGACGTGCGAACGAACGAAGAGAACAGTATCGCCAAGTTCGCGCTCACGTGAGAAAAGAGGACGGTCGACTACACGCTTATGGTTGGAGTTTACCTGGGAAACCAAGTGCCCCAGTCAGACAACCCGTCCCTGTGCCAGTCTACTGTAGACCATTGCAAGAATCAGAATCTGGGATGAAAGTAAATTCAATTTTGTGTTAACATATTGACATTTGATGTCTATAACTATTTTTGTATAACGAAACTAAAATTGTATGATCGTTAATACATTTACAAGTAATATGGCAAATCGATTTATTTAGTAGATTAACTAGAAAAAGATAATGCTATATTTTAATTTGTTTCCTTGATTTTCCATTGTATAGATATGGTGTGGTGCTGGCGTAAATCTAAGCGGCGGTAAGACTCGGGATGGCGGTTGTATGGTCGGAGGAAGCGTGTTTTACGCCGCCGAAGCTCAAGAAGTAAGTACTAACCCAAGGACAGCAATAGAGGACGCGGTCGACCACTTGGGCAAGGAACTCGAGGAGAATGAAAATCTAAAGTTAGAGGCGGAACAGTTGGAGCAAGAGCTCAGTTCGTTAGTTTGGATCTGCACTTCGACTCAGAAGATATCCAAAGTAACTGTTATAGATGCTAATAATCCAGCCGATATTTTGGAAGTCTTTAACGCTTGTCAAGGACATTTACTTTGCATCGCAAGTGTACCTGGCGCCAAAGAGAATGATTATGCTCAAGTTGCGAACGAAGATATAGCTGAAACTGCCAACGGAGTAAGCGGGAACGAGTCCAAGGAAACGAATACTGGTGCGAGTACCGAACAGAGCGACGAGATAAATAAGCAAGAAGCAGAAACCACGCCGGAGAAGGATACGAATAAAGCAGAAGACTTGTTGGAAGAACAGAACAGCGAAAGCGCTGAAAAATCTAACAACACTAATCAGAACAATGTAGTCGAGCCACAAAGTCTTGAAAGTACAGATAGCGAGACGAATAATTTAGGAAAGGTGCACTTCGTGAAAGTTAATTTAGAGAAAGTAGCGTCACGATTGGATGAAAAAACTGATACTACCGAAGAAAAAGAAAACGATAAGGTCGAAGACGATACATTGATAGAAAAGATGTCTTCGATACAGCCAACTATGTGGCTTGGAGCTCAAAGTGGTGCAGTACTCGTTCATTCTGCTGTTGCCAAATGGGCAATTTGTTTACATTCCGTTAAACTGAACGACGCTGTACTAGCTATCGTGTACGTAGTTATTGCAGTATGCCGGTGTAATCGATGTTTTATTTTAATTCACGATCGATATGCTATGCAAATATCTTTGTTTTCTTCAGACACGTACAAGGACGAGTTCTTGTTGCTCTCGCCAATGGAACTGTTGCTTTATTCCGGAGAGGCGTAGACGGACAATGGGATTTGTCTCAATATCATGTGATAACATTGGGTAATCCACATTTTTCAATCAGGTGCATGACTGCCGTTGGTGGCAAAAGTGTATGGTGCGGATATAAAAATAAGATTCACGTAATAGATCCAGTTTCAATGATCGTCGAGGTACATTTACAGTTATATATCTCCTCGATAATTTTAATATGCCGTAAGACATTTTACATTTTATATCAAACGAACTTTCAGTGTAGCGTAGATGCTCATCCACGTCGAGAATCACAAGTGAGGCAATTAGCTTGGTTGGGCGAGGGAGTGTGGGTCAGTATTCGATTAGATTCAACGCTGAGACTTTACCATGCTCACACTTATCAACATCTTCAAGATGTCGATATCGAGCCTTACGTTAGCAAAATGCTTGGAACCGGAAAGCTTGGTTTCTCTTTCGTAAGAATTACCGCATTACTCATTTCCTCGAACAGGCTGTGGATTGGTACAGGAAACGGAGTGATAATTTCAGTTCCTTTATCTGAAAGTAGGTGAACGTAATTAATAATCCTATTGTTTGAAAAGGTGTTAAGAAACAATTGCATATGAATATAACATAATTGTAAACTAGGCGCTGGGGGGTCGATGGCAGTGTCCAGAGTTCAAACAGGAAGTGGTAAAGGTGATGCACCGGGTGTTGGTGTCAGAATTTTTGCCTCTGATCGTAGCATTACGCTAGGTAGTTTTATACCTTACTGCAGTATGGCTCACGCTCAACTCAGCTTCCACGGGCATAGAGATGCGGTGAAAATGTTTGTTGCGGTACCGGGTACGTCTATTCATTGTTCATTAAACTTTGAAATTACACGAGACTATAGCTATTACAAAATTCTGGACAAATTGTTAACGCAGGTCACGGTGGTCAGAGCGCAGTGTCGGATGGTTCTCAGCCGGCCATGCTGGTCCTTTCAGGAGGAGAAGGGTATATAGATTTCCGAGTCGGTAAGTAATTGTACTTACGGGATTTATTAGTACAATCATATTGTGTATATTAATTAATTAAAACTTTTACCAGCAAGGAAAATAGAACTCGATAAGTGGGTGTAATAAAGTTTTCTTTTATTCTCAATATTGTTTTCCAATCAAATATTATTCGTTTATTATTTGGTTAATGTAAAAGAATTATACAATCAAAATGTTGTTTTATGCGATTATAACACTTCCAGCAGATGAGGCAGAAGACGAGAGCGACGTGGCGACTCATCTGATTGTATGGCAGTTGGTCAGGTATGCCCCCAGAGAAAAGTGAAAAACGGATAATGGGCCTTTACTTCGATTTGCACAAGCGTTTGTACCATTAAATGGATAAATCATTTGTGTTACTGATCGATGGAACCTTTACTAACTACTGAGAGTATGTTTTGTTGCACGGTGTAATGAAATTCTAAAAAAACTAACATATTCGCAAGTAGTTAGATACATCTCTAACCTGACATTAAAAAATACATATATACATATTCTCGTTCTTTTTCTGTGAACATACGAGGCACACGAAATGAACGACATATCTATGTGTACAGATGGCCTCGTTACATTCATTGCTCCATCCTAGGAGAGCAGAACAGTCAATGTCAAATTATTCGCTTCTGTATAGCACAAACTATTCTTACAATAATTTTCATTAATAATACAAGGTACTGTGTCTGCATCTTCGTTTCTAAAACAACTGTACGTTGTACAATTGTTTCGCTTTCTTCATTCTCTGGGGGTCGGGCATTTCCAGCTGACATGCATCGTACTGTACAAAGAACAGCTGATAATCGCATTGCTTATCTATTCCTATCATGAATCGTTGTTGTTTCAGGTGATGGCGAAGACACGGAAGAAAGTATTGAACGATCCAATAATACTGTCGCAACAAACGTCGAAGAGCAGGGAGAACAGAGTCATCTAATCGTGTGGCAAGTGCAATGTCCTTCACAAGTGCCAATGAATGGCTAAGCCTATAAATCCAGGAAACATGTTGATCCCGATGTATGGTTCAGCTTGAACTTCTGCACGTGAACCTAGACATTTGAACGGTTCCCGTGATACGCTATCGAGACATCGATAAATCAGACTTCTGGTCAAATGAATGCTGTATCTATTTAATTATACTTATATAACGATTGTAGCGAATTACGCAAACGACTCTACGAATAATGCAACAACGGAAGAATGTGAGATCTTGCGCGACTTTTAAGAATACTAGGGATCATTCTCGAAAGCTTTTTGTCTTGGGACTTCTTGTTAAGTAACATTGATAAAAAATTAATTTATTAGATATGGGATATTAATCGAAGGAATTTTTTTTTTAATAAAAGACATAATTAGAGAATCTCTTAACTTAAAGCTTATAACCCTTAGCTGTTAACTTCATGAAAAGTACTTCAGCGTACTTTATGGCCCTACTAATTCGCTTTTATGCATCAATCATGGACTTCTTGGTACAACGTTGAATAAAGTACGTATTGCATACCGCTTTCGTACGTACGTAGAAGCTTTCGAAACTTATTGAAATCATTATTAAACGAAGAGCGCCGAGGATATACGTAGTATATACATTTTTGCCAATCAATGTGATAACCGATAATGATATAAGGCAATGAGTTTCAACGCTGTCGTGATACTTGTTGCCTAGCTGTAATAAAATCAAGATTTCTCGCGTGGGGAGTGGACAACAATCTTTGTACAATGTTCATTTGCAGAGATAAGAGGTGCACCCGGATGGAGCAGTTTTTTAGGCATAATCTATTGTACATTGTTTCCGTTAGAGAATATATTATTTCCCAGACTTAAGTGGATTTATTCGCGTAAAAATATATGTGTATACATGGAATGTAATATATTTTTTATGTTCTGATATCAAGTCACCTCCAACTGTCACCGCGTTTTCTCGCCCTGGCTTCTCATCAGACTTATAACGCGGATTAGGAAAAGCGTTTTCAGTGAATTAATGTGTACATAATATCGCGAGATGTTTGTATAGTGTGTTGCGTAGATTTGTAATTTATGTTTTTGTTAATAAGCGAAATAGATCCGATTCTGATAGCACATACACACAGACACACACACATACCCTACTTAATACGTTTAATAATCCCCTATCGATCGCGACAACTTTATTTTACTGTCAAACTTGATTTCCCTATATATTATTACCAAAGACGAAGAACGACTTAACTGTATTCTTTGTACGATTTTTAGCGAGTGATGGTTTAAAAGTTGCGCGCCTTAGACCAATATACATATGTAGCGACCCGAACACAGTGTAGAACAAGCAACATGCATTTGGGACATGGGCAGACTCGCCATGACATTCGGGTTTGCGAAAATTTGTATAAGATCCTACTTTAGTATGGATGACCGGTGAAATTCAGGATCTGTACGATGTATAAGAGCTGCGCATTATTGTGTGTGAGCTCGCTTTCGGTGTCGAGTTCGGAATTGTACCTGGCTCAGATGAAGCTACAATGGCGTTAATAAAGAAAGTTGCGAAACGTGATAACCTTATCTTTTTCTTTACCATGGACGTACTTTGTTTAGTATAGGCGATCCTTATTTCGAAGGGCAGTTTATACACTATTTTCGTTACTAGTCCCTTGATTAATATTTCATTTTCCTTTTTTCTACTGTCCTTGTTATAGTTATATTTCACACTGAACGTAAAAATGAAGTTTTTCCTTGTACTTTTCAAATTCATACGACCTTCATGACAATTTTAACTAGACAAGTCTAACGATTTATAAGGAAAAGAACTTTTGGACTTTGACGATAACTACTTCTAAACATAAACCTAGAGCAAAAATGATTCGTTGAAATATATTTTAATTCCTCTGACTCTACTGATTTCCCGCTAACGCATTCCCTATTTTACATATTTCAAGGAGAAATGCAAATTTGACAAATACAATAAACATGTGCCAATTAAACTAGATACTATGCAACATATATGCATTCTTCTCAAGTGGGGCTTAATGCAAATGGTTTCTTAAGCATTCTCCCAATGTCTACACTCCATCGAATTTTCATTATTTCAATCAACCCTGCAATGAGGAAAAATATATTTCAGACTTTCCAAACTTAAACTGTTACTTCGAGTAATTGCATATAGGGCATAAACTAAATTGAAGCGTCAGGAGCTGATTGTTTTCGAAATAGTTATAACGATTGTTCATATGAACCGCAACTAGAGTACAGTTTGCTAACTTCATTTGCGCTGTTGTCCGAATTCCGAGCAGTGGCTTGAAACTTCACATGCATGAAGTGC
This sequence comes from Nomada goodeniana, assembly GCA_963969485.1. NCBI lineage: Eukaryota > Metazoa > Arthropoda > Insecta > Hymenoptera > Apidae > Nomada > Nomada goodeniana. The sequence continues at coordinate 29,704,101 of OZ018299.1, forward strand.
AGTAATAAATAGTTCCCGTACAGTCTCGCTAGTGCCTGAAGAAACTGGACGGACAAGCGAGGCTATGTTAGCAAAGCAATTTCTACGTGAAAACTGTCTATTAAAGTCTATGAATTTCTGAATCAAAGGTATATAGCAAAAGAAGAACCTGCCCCGCTATAGCCCCCACTCGATATTTTATATCAATGTTGCATTATAACAAATTTGCGATTAATATCGTTTTAAGGTACGACACATTAATCCCAAATAATTTGTGCTGCTTTTGGTAGCCCACTTTTACTAACTAATATTAGTATCGATAAGCAATGTAGCATGTTTCACGTATCCCTAAAAATAGAGCGAGTGTGTTTGGGCGTTGACGAGTTAATCAAACAGTTAATAAGCCCAACTATAATACATTTGCGGAGAGAATAACTTAAAGCAATATACGATAATTAATTGTTATAATTAATTATTCTTTTGCTGTCCATTTTCAATAATACAATTTACTTAATAATTATTTTGTGCAATGAACAACTGTTTTTTATCATGCGTCTAAAGACACCGTAGTGTTATTATTGCATAAGATCCAAATTCAGAGTACGGTCGCATGTTTCGGTAACTGTCCAACTTTTTTTTTGTCCTGTCAGTGAACAATTTTTCAAACTGCGTTCCTTTCCTTGTTTTGCTCTGCCAATTTTGCACGGTATTGTACTTCGTTTTGTCTACTCTTCACAGCTGTACTAGGTACTATAACTTTAATATATCGTTCATAATCTATTCATGTGTACATAGTTCGTGTTAAGCGATATATTGCGAGCCTCAAGTTTTGTACGTCGTTGCGTTGATAAAAATTATTGCATGTAATAGTGGTCGGTTGCGCACATCTTATCAATTAGTAGATTCAAATTGTAGAGTCTTTGAAACTTTTTATGTTAATTTTTCCAGCCGAATGCAATAGAAAATAGAACATGTTTCACGGACGTCGATTTTCGATCACTGTTTGAAGTAAAGGCTTGTTTGCTTCTTCGCAACAAATGATTTCTTTGTTTCCTATAGATTTTGCAATGCGTTCGTTACCGTGATTCATGGCTTTAATTGCTATGCGATTACGTTAAGTGCACTGTTCTAATTAGTGGATGCCGTGTTCGTAAAGCAAAGCAAAGATTAGATGCCGAGGATAAAGCAGTACACTGACAATGAAGGAAACACGTGCTGTTATTTAGATATTTCTAGTATCTATTGTAATTTCTTGCTAAACAAAAGGGAACGCCGAATTTCTGTACTAATATTATACAGGTGTTTTTTGCAAGTAAAATGTCTAAACTATGTCTTTGTTAATTTTCCCTGCTATCGTTACATTCGTTGAATTTACTTAACTAGCATTCGATTATGAATTATTGACCTCAGTTGTATGTATATACATATCACTCGGCATTACAATGCTTTCTATTCAATTCTTATTTTTGTCGACTGACGATGATTCGCAGAATGACGTTTATGTCGTTTAAGTAGGCGTAACTTTACGTACAGTAGTTATTTCAGGCAGTACAATTTCTATAGCACTATTTCTACAGAAGAAATTGAAAACAATGATGCGCAGAATCTGTTCGATTCTTTTGGCGATGCGGTTTCGGAAATATTGCGAGATTGCTCGTGCAAAATCGTTAGTATATTATGTTAATTGAGGTAACAATTTTGTTGTCTCGTTATTACATTGAACGGTGGCCCGTTAATTGCCGCCAACAGATAAAGAAACGTGTTACTTTGCAAACGATGCAAATCGATATAGCTGTAGAAATCTAGGCTCAAGTTATTACATCGTGCCACTTGCTGAACATAAGTTTTCCCTTTTTCTTTTTTTTTCTTCTATCGCACTTGATATTTTCTCTGGTCTTGGGCAATATCGCGTGGCTGGTTTTTCATCGAACTTTAAGCAACTTTGTTGCAGCAACGATAAAACCGATTTCTTCTAGGCGAATTAAATTTCTAGCCTTTTATTGTATCTTCTTCGTGTAAGTCAAAAGCCTTTTCTACCGGGATAGAGTGGCAACATTTTTCGTAACAGTAAAATTACGTCTTTCAAGTTTACTTGAAGCAAAGCAATGTATATTGCAAATATTAAGCTTGTTGAAATGAATGTTTCTTAAAATTAATTTTTACGAAAAGAGATGTGAGTTCAGATGTTGAACCATTACTTTCGTAGAACGAGGAACTCTAAACTTTTCATGACAAAAATGAAATATAAAAATGTATTGTGCAATTTCTGTCTGTTATTAGGTCTGATTAGGTCATTCAATGTCTGATTGTAGTAAGTGCTAGGGAGGCATTCTGTGATAAAATACACAGCCAATAATCGATAACAAAAGAGAATAAAAATCTCTGCTGTTTCAATAAATAGCGAGAAAGGAGGATGTAGAAATTGAATCTTATCGAGATATATTTTTCCTTGCAGTAGATAATTTTCTATATTTTAACCAAAGAAACACTGCGATGAAGGAATCAGTCGACCGATAACAATCGCCTCACTGATTTTTGTCATAAGTTAAAAAATCGAAGGCAATGTTCGATAAAAAAAAATGCAATTATCTCTCCACAGTTCAAATCTATTGCTATACAACTAATCCTTCAATTCTACACTATCTTCTAATTAAAAGATTGACAACTGTAACAAGATACAGTAACAAAATTGAAGAAAATGCCAATTCCGTTCATTATTGTAACGCACACTGACCCACCAAATAGCGCGTTTTCCAATCCTTGAAAGAAATCGAAAATTAAATTCTCTCCAAACCACACCTGCAATTTCAATTTCCGGGCATTAGAAAACAATCAAAACTCGAACAAAAAATCATTCAAAACCCATTCAACAATAACAACTATATACACGGAACTCCAATGTTTCAATCCGCCATCTTCAACGAAACATCCAACCGCGAACGATTCAATTAACGTTCGAACTGAAATCAACAGGTCAGGTGCACGCTAGTCTTGCGATATACCCTGTTTTGAGATTTTCAATTGCTCTTCAAATTCGTTTCAGGACCAAAATCAAGAGATACCGCGGTCGACTGTGAGTGACCAAGACGCAATCATCGACAGAGTGCAGGTAAATGACCAGCACGTGGCGGGCCGCGCCGAAGAATGACGAAGGCCAGCTCGGGCCTTATTCTGATCGTTCGGGCGGTCTCGCTGGAACGCGTGTTAACACGTAACTCCGTTCCGTTGCGCGTCTACCACTCATCGGTCTGCCAGTATCATAAAAGTCCGCTGTTATTGCGAGTGATCAGTTGTTGTTCAGAACGTGGCTCGCAGTCGAGTGTGCTCTTTTCGAAGTCTCCAACCGCGCTGGCCTTTAATCGTCTCTCACTGAGAAGGTACTGTTGCAAAAAGCAAACAGAGGACGACGAAATGTCTGAGAAGAAGAGGGAACCCGCTGCAGAGCAGCTGACCGATTACAAGAAGAATGTTAAGGTGAGTTGAGTTCCCGTGGATGCTGAAACTGAACCGTCGTTTTTCAGAATTCTCGTTTTTGTACGGTCGATCTTGAATGCGGCACCGTTCGATCGGTATAGCTGTTCATACAACGCTGTAACGATTTTTCGAACGGATGTTCAAATTCGTGTTCGGTTTGACGGCGCGTAGACGAGGACGGGAGAGTTGTTTGGCTCTTTCCGGTACATTTTTATGGTAATACGGCGAAGATTGATATTGAAATAAGTGGAGGTATTACGCAAAGGAATGTAGACGCGAAGGAAACGCGATTTGGATACGCTTTTAGAGATAATTAATGAAGGACGATGGTAAAGTGTAGTGATAAGGGCAGAGAACAGTCGCGGGACTTGTGCAACCGGTATAAGGGTTAGGCTTCGTAAAAGAAAGTAAGCGGGAATACATTAAAGGCGCTTTGGCGAATATATTTATCAGGGAAAAATATTGATAGCTTTGTAGGAATAAATGTAATTATTCATGTGTGCATGATTAACATATTTGAATGAGTTATAGTAGCAATGACTTTCAATTTCATTACTGCATTCCTGTAATAATAATAATAATAATAATAATAATAATGGCATTGGACTTAAGCTGTTGCAATAGTAGCTACAATAGTATTTTTATTTACGATGCCCAGTTGAATATCACTTAAAATATCGCGTACAATATAATTGTAATTTAAATTTGTAATCAATTTCTGTATTACACTTATCTTCTTACATGAAATCAATTGTCCCTGTACAACTATCCCAACGATTTGCTACCTGTTTATCGTAGCAATACAATTCTGCTACATATTAATCTGCCCGCCACCGATAGTCACAGTTGCACGTACACTATCTTCAGCACATTAAATTTTCAATTTCTGCATCGTATAAATATTTCGAACCAAGCTAATTGCGCAAAAGCGAGTGATTTTTATCTAATATGTCCGTTCTTCATAATTCATTAAGTGTTTCAATAATTCACATGGAAATTCACGAGAACGAATTCCTCTATGGTTTATCTTTTATGATCTTTTATTCATCGAGCGTGTACTTCTACTTTCACGGTCATATCGAAATTCGTTACTCACACGAACGATTTACGTCAGAATATAAAATGTTTTTTCCTCGCCCTACTTTTCACAAACATATGCAACCTTCTTTAATCGTATGTTCGCGTTCCACGGAACAAAGTTCGCACGTAGCGCCCATGGAAAAAGATTCATGAAAATTCGAATCCAGGGAAATCGTCCGTCTCAGCCGAGAAAATGCGGTTAGATATATTGAGATCGTGTAATCGAAAGTTCAAGGAGGGGGGGGGGAGGGACTTCTAATTTGACGAATATGTACGATGTTCATTCAAGAATCCTTGGTTTTCTGAATGATATGGCTAGTATGTACGCGGAAATAGCATTTGCGGTAGAAAGTTTAGTCAGAAGGTCATAAAGCTAGGAACAAAAATAGGCACAAACATACCTGGTATCAAAAATGTTAGATTACATAGCAGTGAAAAAAGGAAGGCATTAATTTAAAACAATATTCTATTCGTAGCTAGCTTTCCAGCTAGTATGCCGCACCATTCATAATTTAGCGGAACACGCGTAACAAGTTCGCAGAGCGCTAGTCTTCAGATGAATACCGGTTAAGGGCCACTGATCCAGAGTGTAGATCATCTGGTGCAAGGTTGCCTGGCTTCAGTCTATTATTAAATCGCGTGTCGTTTTCTCCAAAACACTTTTTCCGCAAGATCTACACTACACCGAACCCGCTGCACACGCAGCCGGAATGGTTGGTGAACGCGCTTGTAGTTTGTTAACTATCGCTACGATTTTGTTCCGGCGTGTATCAAGAGGAAGGTCACATTTTTTTCACATGATAGAGTATATATCTAAAAATATGTAAACAACGGATCTGTCTTATCATTGCCACAACCACTTCAATTTTAAATTGAAGATTTGAGAACATGTCCAAAATGGAATATATCGAGACAAAGTTAATTACTATCTGACTCTGTAACATTAACCTTGAATTATTGAATCGTTAACAAATCGCGTAAATAAATGCATTCACATAAAACTAAGGAAATGGTCCCCAACTTCGGTAGTTGTAAGTGCGATTCAACGTTTCGACATCGTTCAGTAAGTAGCAAACTAATACCGAGTGGAATATTTTTATAAATGAGCTCTCTGACTGCAAAAAGGAGTTGTGCTCTATCCAAAGCGTCCGCGATAACGATACGTTATCTGAAACATTAAATAATAAGATTCCGCTGCGGACGTTATGATATTTTACAAAGATCACGGATTTCAAAGATGTTACTCTTCGCGGGCGTACATAAATCCCCACTTTACTTAACTTCTATACAGCAATTTATCGATGAACGCTGGCAGCCTTGGTAGGGCCGAGGCTGGCAGCTTTGCACGGAGAACTTTGCCATCATAGAATGGCCGCTGAAAGGCTCCAAATATTTCGACCTTTGCCTCCTTTATTTAAATCAGATTTTTATTTAGCTGTGACAGAAGGTCAATGATCGATATTTCAAGGCATCGATCTTTGCCTGCGTTTATCAGACTCGTCCGCAAGACATATTCCGCAGTGTTTTCGCATACCGAACTTCATCACAGATTCAATGAAGAATTAATAATGGAGTGTTTTTAGTTTATTAAAACTAAGTTAAGTAAAGTATTTTGAACCTTCTCGCAAATAATAGAGAAAATTGTACATATGATATATAAAAAGATACTGACACGAAATTAAATTATCCAAATATTAATTTGGTTGCATCCATCTAATACAGTAATATGAAGTTTTCTTGTTCGTTCGCTCGAATCTGCTAGATAAGAACAGCCGTTCACTTCTTCGGTATCAAAGAAAAAAGGAATTTAAAGCTAATTTATTATTAAGCAACGTCGGTTTAAACGACGCAATCGCAATACTTTTCTTGACTTCGTGCAATGATGTTTTCTCGAAACTGGTGCGTCTCATGATAAATCGGAAAATTATATTGGGAAAAGTACCGGGCCTGTAGCGATTTGCAATATGCAGTAATCCTATTGTATGTTTTGTGAAACAGAATTATTCAGGTATTTAAGAATACAATACTTGTTCCGTTTTGCTGAAACGAGGATGTTTGTTGGTAAGTCGCGTCGCCGTAACTTTAAATATGTCGGCTTCGACTTACCTGAAAAGAAAATATTTTGTAAAATCTACTGTTGGTAAGAATTCGGGGAAGGAACATATTACGTATTTAATTTCGTGGTATTTTTTAATTTTACTTTTGCAAATACATCAAATTATTAGTAAAAGATTCAACGGTTCAGATTTATTTAGACTAGATATTGCAGTTAACCCTTTAAAATTTGTACTTTGATTTGTGTCATTTAAGCGGGCAATTCTTCGTACTAAAATTGCTTTTAAATTGGGATATTTAAAATTTCTTCTTTTCGATTATTTATACGTAATTTCTCGGTATAGTTTTTATTACATAATATATTATTAAACAATCCAATATAAGTCCAATAAAGTCATAATGATCCAATAATTGGATACAACAATATCACAGTAGTATCTTCTCGTGTTATGTTCTTCCATATTAATAAGCGGTATACGCGTTAAAAAAATATTCAAGTGTGATTCAGTTTTACGTTTTCTTTTCACGAGGGGAACGAATGTTTGATGTACGCCTTTCATTCGGTCACGTTATTCTCATTTATATTTTCGCGATTATGTCCCTTCGTTAAAGACAGGTGCTTATGCATCCATTAGATAGTCGCCAACCAGACAGCGTCATTTATTTTTTTACATAAATGTGTCATTTTTATCTGACTAGTGTGGATAGTACCACGCAAAATGAATGACGCTTTACTTACTAGTCCGTGTGGAATTGTAGAAATTGCGCCACAATGTAGCATACCGTAAATTGCCACTTAGATATTTCTATGAATATCTATACGAATAGAATAATTTCTATGAGATGCCGCAGTGTGTCACGGTTGCGTGTGATACTAAATGGTATAGTTATATAAGTTCGAAAAGTCATCGAAATTATCAGAAATAATGAATGTATAATAATATTCATTGCGGGATATTTGAGTTTAAATCGAAAATGATTGTTAAATCAATTATTGAAACTAGATGAAATAGTTAAATATTTTCAACATTGTATGCTGTAGACTTGATCGAGTCTCTAAATTGTTGAGCAATTTGCTTCTTTTCATTGCGCAACGTTAAAGTGTAGATGACGATTGAGTATAACTATATGCACACTGTTTCAATTTAAAAGTTTCTTGTCGATACACTTATATTTTTCTACTGTAGAATTATTAATCGCCTGAAGCTTTGATTTGATTGTATCAGAGCTCATTTCGATCTACTAATAAATTAGATTGCTTAACGAGACCAGGGATGACCGGCTGGCAATCCGTTTTCTTCTCCCGTCTTCCACGGAACTTGCAAATGTTAGGATTGAAGAGGCATTCCTTAGACGAATTGTATAAGTTAATGGATCTTTGATTGTCGATTCGTTATATGTAGTCTTTTAACGCATTGAATGCCGCGTAGATTAACGACGATACAAATTATTCAGAAGTGAAGTTTCCACTCAGTTTAATGGCGTTTCCTTTATTGACTTTGAGACCGGACAGACTTATCAGAAGAAGCATTTATAGAACATTTTTTATCGTTACTGTGTTCCGAACAATATTTTTTCATGACATATGTAAATTATTTTCTTTACTATTAAAATTATTTCATTTAAAAGAACACTTTCTGAGAATAATTTGATTCTTGTAAAAGTCAATTATTTTTTGCACAATATCATTGACTGTACCATTATACTTACAATTTTGTATCACACATATAATTAGTTTATGAAAGTGTACTGCACTATGAATCTATGCTTCCTAATATCTTTGTTTCTGCAACATAATTTTACGTTCCTTCCATTTGTAATCTGCAATATGAAGAAAACTATATTTTTGGATTCTCCGCAGTCTTTCACTATCTTTACAGTATCTGTGTTCTGTGGACTAAATGATTACTACGATTCGTGACGATTAATTGTTTAACAAGTGCTTTAATTCGTAGCATTATGACAGGCCGATTTTAATAAAGAAAACGCGATATGTCGAGATGAGTTGTTGCAATGCGATTTCGATGTCACCGCCCTGGAATTGCATTTCGTGCAACACAACCCACTATTCTATAATCGAAGTCGAAATTGACTAATCCGCTGTTGCGGAATTAAGTGGAATCGCTGTATATATTTTCACGACAAGGGTTTCAACAATAGCTTGAAAAATATTACGTCCTTTTCGCAAAAAATGCATTTGAACACAGTTCGTGGTCCATATGTAGATTAAGATTACCAATTGAATAATATACTACTTGTGTAGTAATGATTATAGTATGCTATACTAAATTCATCTCGTTATGAGCAATAGCATATGGAAGGATAAGTGTATGGTGTCAATCAAAAATAATAAGACGGCTTTATTCGTTTTTTAAAAACTTTTTATTAGATCAATAGACTTTTGTTCGAAATACACTTTATTGTGAAACAATTCGAAGGTTTAATATCGTCGTGAGCGATAAGCGGATTATCGATCCTACATGAAATGTAGTTCTATGCTGTACGATTATAGTGGCGATATTGTAGTGGCTATGCTCTTAACAGGAAAGTAGTGAGATTAGTCTGGGCAAATAAAACAGCACTATTTTTTCTCTGTTGTTTCTATGTAAATATTTATTCGGTATTTTGTCGATGAATCGGTGCTTCTCCGAAGATCGAGATAATTTCGTTGCGAAACTGAAAAGATTATTTGTTAACTAAAAGTTGCAGTTAATGAAAGCTTGAGTTTGTCGTTACTTAGTATTATTATTGTTGCAAAAATGTACGCAGAAATAGACAAAAGTGTGCACAATTGAAGGCAATTAAAGACAATTGCTATCTTTCTGCAATGAAATATATTGCTGCTACACTTTGAATTATTACAGTTTTTCAGACCTACGCAATTCTATAATTGTTGCACTACATACGTGTACTATAGTATATTACAATATAAACTGTTTGTGCGTACCCGCTTGTATTTGCACTATCTGTGGCCATTGGAACGATTATGAAACGCACCAGATAGTAACCAATTTACTCTGCGTCATTATTGAAAATAAATATAAAGTTGCTGATAAATCGTTGCCATCGATTTTTATGCGCACACTTGTAGATTGCACTCATTTAAGAACTAATATTTACATTTACACTTTCACCAAAGAAAAGTCAACAGTCGATAAAAATTGCATCTGTATTCGATGATCGAAAATTTATCGAATTACAACATTTCTTTCGAATAATCTTCCTTTTCCTTTCATCAGGGTAATTGTCCCGTATTGCTAACAGGCAATGGGGCACCGATCGCGAATAAGAAAGCCAGCTTGACCGTAGGTCCAAACGGTCCTATGCTGATCCAAGATTTCGTTTACCTAGACGAAATGTCGCATTTCGGTAGAGAACGGATTCCAGAGCGCGTGGTGCACGCCAAAGGAGCGGGTATGTTGATTTATCACATTTCAGTCACATATCGTAAAGATTTTACTTTGTTATCGAGTTTCGGAACTATTATTTACGACATTGTTGTTATGAAACTTTTCCCTTGCCGTTTGTGTTTTCTAAACGATTCCCAAGGTAATTCTCATTCCATGCTACTTCTGGAATTATTCAGGGTTATTCAGAATTACTATACAATCAATCGTTTTGTTTGACTCGATGCACAGGAATTTAATAAACACTGCAAACTTCCATTACAATATTCGCGGCACGATTTCCACCGCTATATTAGTTTCCCAGATAGCACGGCTGTATCATAAAAGCCAATGAGAAAAAGGGCCTCGAAGAAAGCATAAAGTCGCCCTAGAAGTTCCATACGCAGCGAGAAAATATCCATAAAACGTTCTAAATGTTGGAACAAGTCGGACGCACCGCAACTGTCCGTTTTCCCAATCGTCATCCCCTTATTTTTCCTTTCGCTTTGGCCGCAGGTGCATTCGGTTATTTCGAAGTTACCCATGACATTACGAGATATTGTAAGGCAAAGGTTTTCTCCAGCATCGGGAAGCGGACCCCCATCGCCGTAAGATGCTCCACTGTGGGAGGTGAGTCCGGCTCCGCGGACACCGTCAGGTAATTGAAAACGTTTACACCTTGAATTAATCGTATTTACACTCGACATCCATGGTACGATGTGCCTACACTGTTCCATATTCGGCTGCTGTTTCGTGATGAACTAACTATGCCTGCGGTTTCGTTTCGCAATTATTCTTGAGTTTTCCAAAAACGAACGGGGAAAAATGGTAATACTATTTCACGAGGCATAAAATGTTTCGAAACAATGAATCAACGCAACGCTCGAAGAAAAACGCCAAGCTTGTGCAGTTTATAGCAATTAATGGTTACAAAAGTGCCGGAAACGAGGCTCAAAGATTGCGTTTTCTCGCATACAAATTACAGTAGGATTAGTCACACGGAAACGCGTGAAAATGCAAGCGGAAAAGTGAACTAACCCGACGTCCTTGGGTTCAGTGTTTCATCGATAAACTTTCCTTTTATTCCATTTGCAGAGATCCTCGAGGTTTTGCGGTCAAATTTTACACGGAGGAGGGTATCTGGGACCTGGTTGGTAACAACACGCCGATCTTCTTCATCAAAGACCCGCTGTTCTTTCCCAGCTTCATTCATACTCAGAAGCGAAATCCTGTTACTCATTTGAAGGTTCGTCCTCGTTTTTATTACACCCAAAATGCTGCAGATTGTGTAGCTACAATTGTTTAACTAGATTTTGTTGAACTTTGGGTATATGACGAAATAGCACGAAGTATAATGGCTACACCTACAATCAAAGTGTTGGGTAACTCGATGGAATATTCCGATTAATTCTTCGCGTATCGGGTAGTTATGTAAATTATAATGACGCGTACAATGGTTTTACAATTGCTCAAATATTTAAACAGAATTTATTGGAATTTTCCATTCATCCGAAATAAATTCTGGACAATTTTTTGATTAAACCGATTCGTCGATAATATATTTCTAGACGATAGCAATTAATCGAAACCGTGTTATGACGTCGATACCACTTGTTCAAAAGTGATTAGCGTCCCCTGTCACCTATTTAACACCTTTGTGGCCACTTTTCTGGTCCAGGTGCGCATAATCACGCGTAAATCTTGTTATTAGCACTGCAGTTACGTTACTGTTTCAAACATTCAATGTAGCGTATTCGCGTACCCTAATGATCTCCGTCCTAAACGGCCTGTTAATTATATTGTCTTACATAGGATGCCGATATGTTCTGGGACTTCATTTCTCTAAGACCAGAGTCAACGCACCAGGTCATGTTTCTATTTGGGGACCGAGGTATTCCTGATGGTTATCGTCACATGAACGGTTATGGTTCTCACACATTCAAGCTTATAAATGCCGAAAATGAGATGGTGTACTGTAAATTCCATTACAAGGTACGGCGTTTAGTATATTTTATATTATTATATATTGGTGCAACCTTGTTTCGAAAAGAAATTACGGTTTTACTTATATCGGATGGTATTGAGATTGCAGGACTGTTCCATGTATATATATAGCGAATGGGGGGATTATTATATTGGGATTAAAATATAATGTATTGCACAGCTTTTATATTGCGTAATAAATACCACTTTGAATAATTAAAATTAAAAAGTATCACTTTAAATTTAAAAGGGAGTACGAAGTTGCATTGAAATATCTTAGTTTCGAAAATGATTTATCATTATTATAAATCAGGAACATGATATTGTATCACATAGACCGACCAAGGAATCAAGAATCTGTCAGCTGAAAAAGCGACTGAGTTGAGCTCCAGTGATCCTGATTACTCGATCAGAGATCTTTACAACGCGATCGCTACTAACCAATACCCGACCTGGACATTCTCCATCCAAGTGATGACGCCCAGCCAAGCAAACAGCTTCAGGTGGAATCCGTTCGACTTGACCAAGGTAATGACTCTCCTCGGCTTTTGCTTCGTCATTTTATAAACTGTAACGGCTAATTAGGCAAACATGTATTCGATACGTAACTAGTTATTTTTAGTCGCTTTGGAACTGTGCGATAGGATTGTATGATTAAAGACGTGTCCATTCTAAACTGAACAGATATGGCCGCACGACGAATTTCCGCTCATCCCTGTCGGCAAGCTAGTGCTGGACCGAAATCCGGAAAATTATTTCACTGACGTTGAGCAAGCAGCCTTCGATCCGGCTCACATGGTGCCTGGTATTGAAGCAAGTCCTGACAAAATGCTACAGGGTCGTCTATTCGCTTACGGTGACACTCATAGGCATCGTCTTGGACCCAACCATCTTCAGTTACCCGTGAATTGCCCGTACAAAGTAATTGCTCGACATTTATTTTTACATATATTTTTGAATATCTTTACATATACCTGGTTTCCACAATTTTTCCTTTTGCACGCTAATGAACGCTTAAGTACAAAGTGTAATATAATCTTCATTCTATTCATTTCGAACTTCCGATTGTTATCAAGTTCGAGTGTCGAGGGCAAGTGATTCAAATCTTAACCGTATGCTTTCGATTTGATCATTCCTAAAATTTCTGCAATAGAATCAAATCAACCTCAGTTTAAATCCGTCTGCTCTCTAGTGCATCTTTGAAGTCACTGTTTTTAATCATCCATATTACCAATTACATTTATATATTTGTAGGAATGAAACTGAATGATTCTGTTACTTTTTAGACAATCGCCGCAATGAATTACCAACGCGACGGTCAAATGGCTTTGTACAATCAGAATGGGGCTCCCAACTACTTCCCCAACAGCTTCAGTGGGCCCAAAGAGTGCCCGTCTGTTCGTGCCCCGAGTTTCCCGGTTAGCGGCGAGGTAGGCCGCTACGAGCCTCACGACGAGGATGACTTTGGACAAGCCACTCTGTTCTGGAAACGAGTTCTCGACGCGGACGCAAAGAGCAGGCTGGTTAACAATATGGTGGGAAGTCTTCGCAACGCATCTACGTTCATCGTTGAGAGGGCTGTGAAGAACTTCACCGAGGTGGATCCTGAACTTGGAAAGAGACTTACAGAAGGCCTTCGTAACGCTGGTGTGAAGATCAATCTTTTCGGAAAATCCGCCAGCTTGTGAAAAGGAGAACTTTCTTTTGTACTATAATCGCAATTTTGTTAGCTTAGACGCGCACGCCATGTAATTGTTAATATTTTCACGAATAAAGCATATTAATATTTTGGTTAGAGGTCGTCGTTGGAAATTTATTTGATACTGTAATGCCTGACTTTGTCTCTTTCTTGTCCTTTTGATCGTAAGCCATTAGGGATATCGAAACACTAGCTAATTTGCTGTTCTGTGCATTTAATGCAGCTGGTTATTTGGACGATAATCGTGTGTCAATTAATTGGGATATAATATTTTGCAATTTCTGGTGGATATGGATTGATATGATTCCATTGGCAAGGCGATGCAATGTTTTGTACATTTTGTATCGAATTATTAATTATGCGTGGTACTCGATAAAATAAGTGAAAATTGTTTTTTTATTAATTCTCAGACTGAAGTGAATCAGAAGCATTGACAAATTGCAGGGAGATTAATGATACTTTTTATAACTTAATATATTGTGATATAAATTTAATATTCAATATTACAATAAAATTTAATTGATTTATGCAGTATCACAGTGAAAGACATTGATAAAATTGCATGACTAAATAAATGCGAGAGAATGATTCGTTATGAACGATTTTGTGTCGCGAGATTGCGAGAAAGACAATGCGTTGCAAGATATCTGGTGCTCCGATGCGAAAGGGCTAATTGCAGTACAAGGTAAGTGTGGTTATACCACAGTCGAGATATAAGGACAGACTAACCATGTAAAATGTATTTTTTTCGACCCCGAATTCATGAGACACTCACAAGCATCTCGTCTGTGACCCGAGGTCCCAGAAATGCTGGCCGAAAAAACACATTGGATGACATGTCTATTCCTATATCTCACTTGTGGCGACCGGGGTTTACCGACGTTGGTCGCGAAGTCGCGACCAGTGTTACCGTCGGCGGGCGTAACTAGATTTAACTAGGTTAGTGTTATTATAGTTAGTTTTAAGACACTAGTCTTTAGTTCAAGTTGCTTAAGTACTTTAGATTTATAACACCAGGTTTAAGTTTTTGAATCTAGTCATTAGCGACTAACATACTTTTTAGTTTACAGTTTAGAAAGAGTTTCCAAAGTAGTAGGAGTTCAACCACGACAATTCGTGAGCGTCAATATGAAATAAAGATTTGGAGTCGCTAAAAGTGCAAAAGAGTTTCTTCTTTTTCCATCACGTATCACCGTCACAGGCCGTGCTATGGTATTATCATCTATACAGAACTCCTTGAACCTACTCGCGGCTCTTACTTACCTTAAGTGTAGATATGGCAGAGGCCCGAGTAGTTTCGCTCACGACTGTATAGATGGCTACCCCCTTCGGTGTGGATAAGCCAGGGATACCAGTGGTATGGTATACACATTTTTGTAACTTGTGCATATTGTAAAGTATTTAGTATATCTTTCATTTTATATTTAGCACATTCAATAGAACTTGGTAAAATAATATTAAAGTTTGTATAAGATCTACCGAATAAATTGTTGGGATTCGGTTATTTCAGCAAGTATGCTGAGATTTTACACATTTAACATACAACTCGCTGATTCTCACCCATAGATATTGGGAGAAAGAAGAGAATATATGATGTGACCTGTGTGGAGACAAATTTATAATGTTAGAACATCTGGTAAAAGAATGCAGGAAAACAGTTAGTCCTACGGTCCTACGGTAGAAACGGTCCTACTGATGAGTCTAGGCAGTCGATTACGAGACGGAAACGAATGCATATCTAAATCAAAATATCCTTTTTCCTTCCTGGACATGTCTCACCCCCGGATATGTTATGGAATGCCGCGAAGATTTCCTACATTACATCCCTCCCACCTGAGGGCTTTGGACATAACTGTAATAAAAATTCTTACACTGATTAGTTAGTTACTAGCTATACAGACGAGAGATTATACAGGGAGTTCTGTAAAAAATGTTTTTTTTAACTAATCTATTCCTATTCATAGATTTTCATTAATGACAGATAATCGATTGGAACTGAATGTTCTATACCTAAACAATGCAATTAATGCTATGACAATTAAACAATATTTAATTAAATAAATACTCCCCGCATTGCTTCGACTCCACAACTTTAGTTTGAATTTAGCGCGGGTTAGTTCACATAATATGCAGTAGAGGGCAGACACATCAGATACAGGGTGGACACAATACTCCTTCTACGACTCTAAGTCCCTATGCGACCACATTTCCCAACTTCTAGCAACACTGCTGTCGAACAAAATTCGCGTTCTAGAAATACGGCGTGTCGTCAATAATACATCTGGGATACTTTCCATGAAACGGTCATTACGAAATTACAGAGTGGAACGCATGATTCGAAGCACGTGCTATTACACGTCATTTGCTATAGGGACTATTTCATAACCCACCGCACAGATGAGCATAACAGTACCCTGTTGAAAGAATGTCGTGAAAGTTACAGCACGAGATACAATTCGACTGTAACTCGTATATTCCGTAATACCATCGTAGTGTTCGTTGAAAGTGTCTCGTGCTTATGAATTTTGACAGTGGAATGGCGTTAGTAAATCCAATAAAAAAATTTTCGAGATCAGTTCTCAGCATCGCTTCCAATTATTCAAAATACACAAGCAACAAAAAACCGTTGCCTTTTTTGCAGGCAACAAGAGGAACCTCGACGACGCAACCACTTTCAGAGAAGCAAGAGTAAGTGGCCATATATTTATCTACTTCCTTCGTTGTATTTTAATAATTTTCAAACACGCAATTCTCGATTTATTTGTTCTGCTGAAGTTAAACAAATTGTTTAGTCGATATTTTATATTTTCTTCTATATCGAGAAAAGAAATATATCATCGGTCTGTTCTGTGGGAGTTAATTGCACAAACAGTGGGACAAATTTGAATTGGTATTCTTGGACGTTTCAATGACAGATAACAGTAGAAGATATGAGATTGCAGGACTTATTTTTGAAACAAGTATATATTCATCTAAGATTGGCAATATAAAATTACACTATTATTCATGTATTTCGTATTCTATATATATCTTCCTGCCATGTATATTATAAGAGACAATAGTTGCAAACTGGTTTGCATTGTTTTTATTCAAACGCTCTTGTTTCAGGGTAAATATAACATTCGTTCGAGCAAATGGAGAGAAGATCAAAGCGAAAGGAAAAATTGGAGATACTATTTTGGACATTGTTGTGAACAATGATATTGATTTGGATGGATATGGTACGATCAAATAATTCTAATAATAGTCAATTATAGAGAAAGTAAATCCGCATATCAAGTTTCCTCTGTGTATTCAGATTTTTAATACATAGAAGTAACATAATTATTGGAATTTATCTAGGTGCTTGCGAAGGAACTTTAACTTGTAGCACGTGTCATTTAATATTTCCTAAAGAAATCTATGATTCTCTACCTGACAAGCCCACAGACGAAGAATTAGACATGTTGGACTTAGCGTATGAATTAACCGACACGTAAGTAAAAAGTTAAATTACCTATGTAAATCTCAATACCCAACACATTATTAAATAATCATTCTTATTTTATGTCAAAAATTACAGTATTACATTCATAGTAGAAATGGATATTTCCAAGCCTGGTTTGCAACCCAAATGCATTTCAAATTTGTCTGCTCTTCGATTCTATTACAATAAAATCGATTGGAAGAATAATCTTTTATTTATGAGGTTAACCTAGCGGCCATGAGCTTGTATAATATGTTCCGAATGTTGATTGCGCATTACTGTACACACGCACCTAACATTGAATAGCAGAAGCATTCATAATTAAGTAGACTAATTGCTCAGAGATATGAGAGTAACTTGCTTCAACTGTTGCATAATTTGTTTGTCACACTCATACTCCAATACACTCTATGGTACAGCACGTTCGACCCTATAAGCCGATTCTTGCTTCGGCCTACTTTGCGGCGCGGGAAAGTGCTCGTTTGAGATTTATATAAAAACGGGGTTTCCTAAACGCGTTTGACTTTCGCTGCTTGCAGCTTAGGCTCGGTGTCCTAAACAGCATGCTGAATATGTATATTTTAAGTATTCACGAAATCTTACAACTACGCTATATGTATGCAGAGTTTCCCGTATAAAGGTTCGAATCCGGAAATGGTAGCTTGCTTGGGTGATTCTGAACAAATTTTTCGTGGCTCTCAACTCGAACCCCTCCACGGGAAACCCTGTATATCGTCTACTATACAAAAATATATTACACCTTTTGCCGTTAAATAATACTGCAATATTTGCATTCCAGGTCACGACTAGGCTGTCAGATAGTAATGACTAAAGAACTAGATGAAATTGAAGTGAGGGTTCCATCAACGATTAACGATGCAAGAGCGTAACTAGAATTGGTCGTAGCCGTTTAGAAAATGATATGAGGGTACCTGTTTTAATTGTCAAAGTGTTGGGATTAATAGTATGCAATAAACAACTTGCGTTACTTGATACAATATATATAGGTTGAAATATATAATCGACATAAAGCAGTAAGATGTAAAATCATTCATGGTTGTTTTGATATTTGTATATTGCTGCTGTAAAGGACGCGTATATAATGTAAACGAAGATTGTTTTGTATTTTAGGGCGTCGAAAAAATTGATATTTTACAGCTTCGTTATATATTTTTTAATATGTACAACAGACTACTCTACGAATTATAAAATATTTTATAATTTTTCATGTGCACGTCTTGAACTGTTAATATTGTAAATAAGCTTACTCCATCTAAACTAAATCGAGATAACAAGACAATGGTACTATAAATAAATAATTTATAAAGTGAAAAATATATCGATTATCGACTAAATTGAAACATGAATATTATTCTACTCTATCAGTTAATTAAAATTCCATTATGGTGAAGAATCTTATTTATTTCGATTTTGTACATTGTCAACTTTAACTTGAGATAATAACACGATTTATTAAATATTTCTTTGAATGAAACTTTCTTCTTTGATTTCTTTCGCTCCATGTATACTTAGTTAAAAATCGGATGCTTAACTCTTAGCAATTTTGTATATTACAAAGTCTACTATTAAATATTTTACTTAATTTGATATTCCCTTTATTTGTCCAGAATAATTTATTTTTTCCTTCTTAGCTACATACCAAATACATCTATAAAGTTGGTTTTCTTCGTAAGTACCAGTACATAAAGCTAAAACACTTTTGTACTATGCATGTTATACATGGACCTAACAAATAATTTAACTTGCGTATGTTATCGTTTGTATGTTCTTTACATCTAAAATATTCTATTGCTAAACTACTTAATATGTAAATTTACATATTTTCACTCGTTTACTCTGCCCGGTTTGTATATCGTTAATAGCGTATGCAACATATTCAGGGCATTCTGCATTGTTTAACATACTATGTACACTATGCATGTAAATTTAAGTACCGTATAAAATATTAACGAGAACTTTTAACAAACTTTCGTTGGACAAGTCGGGTAACTCAGTGACGATTAAACAAACGGTCGTAGTGAAAAAGAATAAATTATATTTGTGACTTTTGACCAACCTATTATTATTATTATTATTATTATAATTTGTATTATTATTATAAAAATACACTACAACGCTTCAATATACGACATGTATGTTTAAGATCAAGGATAAGAAAGATGTTTGTAATATTCAACTTAGAGCTTTGAATGTTTTTCCTTTTACTTTTTACACTTCTTCTTATTCATTTATAATTTAAATATGGCCGAATAATTGATGTTTCGTGTCGAAAAAATGTTAGATATTCGTAAGGTGGTATTTTTTGAAGCATTATCGATAACTATAAAAAATATAAATAAATATCCTGCTTTGGTCAAAAATTATTCAGTTTGAATCGAAAGATATTATGTAAACGTATGAGAATATTGGAATTGAGAGAAATGTTTTAAGTATGGCGCTAATTTTGTCTCGTCGATTAATGCATACTGTGCTGCCTCGTTTCGTTTATAAGATTTTCTCCTTTCTTCATTCGGAACCCAACTATGCATATTTTGTCGTAAAATTAATATTGAATATCACGAAATATTCAGACGTATTGTTAAAATCAGCAGTTAAAAAGAGAAATGCATTATTTCGTTTAAAAGTATTCATTCACGCGGACACTTGGTCGTATTTAATAGTGGACTCGTATAGCATAAATACAATACTTTTAGCTGTTAATCTACTGTGTAAATAATTCTAAGCGTTTATTTATGTTTAAACTTGTATCGGTCTTCGACTCGATAACCGCATTTATTGGTAATCATTAAGTTCAAGCTTAAAACTGCAGTTTTGGGCAAAGAAAAAAATGGAGGGGGCAACTATGTATATATAATACACATGCTTAAATGATAAAATAAAGGCGAACTACATTCGATGTGAACTTGCTCATAGTTCTAGTCTCGAATTATAGATTTCCTCGGTGTTATATTAAAAAAAACTCCACTGTTTTCGATATGTAATTAAATATTTATTCACTTCATTTAAAGTCAAATTAATATACCCGCAAAACAACGAACAAGAAGGTACTGTTGTCAGATATTATTTTTAAAATATAAATACAATTTTTACCCCTCTATATTTCGAGATTCGAACTCCGTGAAGCACCCCTTTCTTACACGTACGCGCAATGGAAAACTTTTAATCGCTAGATTGCGGGATAGTCAAATAGTCGAAAACCATATTCTTTCGTGGAAGCGAAAGTAAGCTAGGACTAGAGGTTTCATAAATTTAATAATAATAATAATCGTAACAATAATATTAACATTAATAATAACATAATAAGGTAATACTAATAATCGTAATAATGTGCTAATGGCAAGATACACGCGGTATAAATTAGTCATTTGTTTCTGAATATTCATGGCGTCCTCAAGACGTTCTTCAGGAATAAATTCGTTTCCGGTCAATTAAAACATTTTTACAACATCTCGTTTCCAACTCCTCTCCGAATGATCCACGTTTTTTCAATTTCGCAAAGTTCTTAATTCGTTGGAAGTTATATTTCTTGTATTATCGTCTAATAAGACTATTCGATAAATTTTTAAACCCCAATTTCGGATCTTCGATTCGATGATCTAGCCAACATCTAGGTTGGATGTCTAAAACCGTATTCAATGTTTTTTTAAACATTGCATTTGCATACAAAGCTAAATATTCGAAGTCTCAATTCTGAATGAAAATGTAAATTATCTTTCAGAGTATCTATATATTTTTTCTATACAACGACATCGTTAGTTTCAAATACTCTGTTAAACGCTTCAATTTCCACCGAAATCACTATAAACCAAAGTACAGATATAGCTCCTAGGGGTTTTTGTCGATGACAGCACTGCGCAGGTCCAATATGACGGTGTACAATTTTAAGCGCGATTACTTAATGCACGAAAGAGGAGTTATGTAAAACACAAACTGTTTATCCATTTAACCGTTTTTGCTTTGTTTAATGCCGAAAAGCATCTGAACGATTGCTATCGTGGCTCAACTACGCCCTTCCGCCATCTTAACGCCGAAGGAAAGCTTTAATCAAATACAGACAGTCCATACGGTCCACGGGTATTCCCCGATTTTACTCATCTCCCAATTCAGGAAACAGAAGTTAATACTAACAGTACGGCCCAGGCCAAATTCAGCATCTCAAAATTTTGCGTGTAGTTGCTTAAAACCTCATGAAATCTCGACTACTCGCAAAACTATTAACTCCGTCATAAACAATATCGATACGACAAAACTTTCAAGGCAGTACTTCTTTTTATCCCAGCAGAAAACCTGTTGAGCCGGTCACCTAACCTCAAATATAAACACTAAACTAGGGTAGACAGCTCGTGTGGACTGTTGGTGGTGGCAGCACTGCTCAGATCCAACGTGGCCGCCGGTAATCCAGGGCTGACACTATCTGTTCCATCCCTAGTTAAATGCTGCGACCTGTTCAGCTTGTTTCCAGGACTCGGTGGCGATCTGTCGGCTGGTGTGTCCGAAGGTGTGACCACGTTTCTGTGCCCGCTAATATTCAGATGGTTGTGCGTCGCCGCGATCGGGGCTGGCGATGAGAGCAGCAAAGGCGGCGAAGACTTTGAGACGTGTCGGTGATGATGATGGTGATGATAGTGTTGGTACTGGCCCGCACGACCGTGCGTCACATGAGCGGCGTTTGATTGGTTAGTTACGGTCCCTATTTTGGTTGGACAGCCAGAATGGTGCATCGTCGATGGGCCGCGTAGCTGTTGTTGCTGTTGTTGCTGCAGCTGCGGCTGGCCCTGATGCTGTTGTAGTTGTTGCTGCCGTTGTAGCTGCACCGCTGCCTCGCACTGTTCGCGCGCTAGAGCCTTCACGGCGTTCGTCTTCTCCTGTAACATAGTAGAAAGGACGTTGTTAATGCACCCAATTTTTAATATAAACATTTTGCTTTAACCATTTCACTAATTTTTGTATTATATGCACGAGTGTATACTTGTGTTTGCACAATTTATGCTGAGTTAATAAAATACAAAGTGATATAACTTGCTATTACAGTATGTGTCCCAAATAAACGGCGGTCCCGCATAACCGGAACCCACTGTACTATATATTACATTTGTTCTACCAGGAAATCCCCGAGTATGAAATTCTGTCCCCAGTAATTCCATTAACCATTCTTAGAAAATGTATTCGTAGGTCGATGCAGCAATCTAAAACGTACTCAAGAATAGAATGGACTGCGAAAATATATACTGCCGATATTACGCATTCAGTTATTTATAAATTCTGTTGCGCGTTGGAACGGTCTCGAAAGCGTTGGACCGCATAAACTAACGGTTGGCAGTACTGGCCGGGCGGTATGTTGATAAGCTGTGAATACGATCCCGCGGGATATCTTTTTTGGTGAAATTATGCAAACGTATCCCCGATACAATTTGCTCAGAGCTCGTAAACTCACATATGCTGGACCACTGTTCAGTCTAAAGTGTATAATTTATGAAATCGAATTCGAACATGGAAGTTATACTGATGCGCAGTGGTTGCAGTTTGGGGGCTGTGTTTGCATACGAATGAACTTAAAGAAGGGAAGACAAGCGTAGCAAAAGAAACTGTTAAACTGGAATTAAGTTCGTTTACGTAGCGTAAAATCTGAGCGCAGTTTCAGTAATAAAGAGGGGTCATAAATTTGTAGTTTCGTTAAGTGTTGCAAAAAATACTCATGTTTTTAAGAAGCTTGTATCAAAGTTCTGATATTGTAGTACTTTACGGCAATCAACAACCGCGATAAAATAATAAAAGATGTGACTTTTCATACATAAATTAATCTCATTTTAATACAAAGTGTTTTCTATCCATAAATTAAAATCATTTTTATTACTATGTATAGAAAAACATGGTGGAATGAAGAAAATAATAAGTCCAGTTAAAATATATTGAGACGCCTATTGGTCGATTCAGTTCACTTTCGTGTCGAATCTTTTTCTTATTATAGTACATTCTTATTGAATTTTTCATAACATTTATTTTCACAAGTAAATGAAAATTCTTACCCTTTGCCACACGAAGACGTTGTGGACCATTGCGCATCCACAAAACACGATGCCAAGACCTATAAAAACCGACGTGACGATCGCCGGTGTAGAGTGAAACTGGATGAACGTGTACAATATCATACCTGGAAGCATAATTAAATAATTGTTATAATACACACGTTTAAAGTGAATAGAAACAAATGAAACAATAGGGCAAACACAAACACATTTTTCGTTAGCTTTGATAGGTTTTTGAACTTTAGTATACAAATTGCACCTTCTATTGAACTCTGATCGTTTTTAACTCTATACATATATGAACCCATGTAAATTAAAAGTCGGATATAGAATAAGTAGTACACCTCTGTGTAAACTCCAGATTAGATCTTGTTTTATCCACCTACTGTGTCAACGTCTTGGTCGTGCAGTCCCAATTTAATAGAATCGAAGGGCTTGGTTCTTACCAGTTAGAAAGACGGGAATGCTAATGAAAAAGCCTCCGACAGCGCATATCCGGCTGATGGACGATTTTTGCAGGTACTTGTTACTCCTGAAACAAAGAAAAATCGAAGGGAAAGTTAGTTTCACGATTCCACGATAATTGAGTAAAATATAAGGGAACAAGTTTTCTGTCGAGCAACCTCGAGCATAACACATATTGTACGTGGGAATTCAGATACGTTCCGAAGCTCTGTCAGATACTTGTATTACCACTGTTTCAGTGTTGCCAACTTAATTCAATGTGAGACGAGACAGGCAAACGAACTGCCCTCATTTAAAACATTGGCGTAGATCTTTTGGCGAATAATTTTGGGAATTATTGTAATGTAGAACGGATGTATACGGTAGATTAATATTTGGCAGTATTTGTTAAGGAAAATTTTAACAGACTTAATCCTAATTCCTATCATCATAGATATATTAAATCAAGTGAATAACACAAAGCATACATTGCTGTCCATCGTTATTCTTTATTGACACTCGTTAGCCGACCCGAACCACAAGCAATACTCTTAATTTACAGCTACCACAAATGATTTCACCACAATTGCCCCTGTTCCAGTATGTGCGGCAGCTGTCGCGTTTCCTTTTCGAGAAAATCATCGATTCGTGATCGATAACGGCCGCGAGACAATTTTACGATACATTCGATTCACGCGACTTTTATAAACGAACTATAACTTATAAAGTTGAAGTGCAGCAGAATGATCGGTACCATAAAAACAAAATAATACAAGAATAATTATTGGTAGAGCGATTTAATTTGAGGGAAAATACATATGAATAAATGTATGTATCAAGAAAATATTTTAAAGGAACGAATAAAAAGCAACATCGCTGACTGTACGACCAAATACAATAGACATACCTTGATCAAATTCAACGAACTTCGAAAGAAACATCTCCTTCGCGCGCATGGACTCGTTCGGTAAGCGTTCACCTTTGACGCGGGCAAAAACCGACGAATCCACGGTTACGAGGTGATTTAAAACAAGCTTCATCCGAACAGACACAATGAACAAATTCCCACGAAGCGGTTGCATCCATCCCCTTTCGAGGTCGACGACCTTTTGAACGCGTTTCAAAAACACCGTACCAATTGAAACCCTATCCTAGACTAATTCTTTTCAGTATTTAATTGTGTTGGAAATGTCCGCAAGTGTAGACACGAGCCAAAATAATATCCCTTATCCCTTGACAATGAACGAAGCACTTGGTTATAAATCAATATAATATTATTTCAATTTATTTTACCTGTGCACCAAAACTTGTAGATATTGTATATTGCGTTAAACGCAGACCGGCGGTTAAATCAAAAATATTACATATATCACGTGTATGATTGCAGATAAGATTAAGCTGCAGTTAGATTAAGTTGTTAGCTCAGGCTTCAAAGGGTATTGATTTTTTGTGGCAGAATGTACAAATTGTATAGGGAGATGTAATGAAAAATTAGACTACGTTCAAAGTTATAATCTACTAGAATATTTTACTTTAGATTAATATTATAAATTATTTGCAATTCTGGTGGCAAAACAAATTGAATAAAGAGCGCCGGTGTTTCTTACGAGTGTAAATGAAATTAGAAGAAATGTGGTAAATTGCAATTTTGTATTATGTACCATTAATTCAAAAATATGCTTGCTATAGTTTGTATATATTTTACATAGACATATCTTCATTATACATAAATTCGATTAACCGACCCATGCACTGCTGCAGTAATAAATTCCTACTGCAACATTCCACGCTATTTCGCCGCACCTTAAACTTCTCGTAAGATTCTGCCTTAAAGTGCCACACAAATATTACAATACCCAATGCGCCAAAAATTTCTCCAAGTTTCAGGCTACTTCGTAACTGCCTACAATCCTGTTACAAACTGCTTCAGATTCATACAAACGATTCATGACTTCTGCATAAATGTATAAAGTATTTCCATTTAAAGCTCTAACGATTAACATACGGCAAATCCACGTTCTATGTTACAAGTCTCGTAGATTGGTATAACCGCATAAAAATCCATAGAGAGAAATAATTTCTATAATTTTCCGTCGCGTTATCACGATTTCGGGTCAAGTAAGATAAGTTTCCCTTTCAAAACCATTGCTACGCGAGTCAATTTCTTCAACCAAGCCATTTCAATAGCGAAGAAGGTCGAGAACCGTGGCAAGTGAAGTCGAGTCGGAGCATAGTTGGCAAAGAATCGCGTGCCACTGGGTCATTAAGATCGGGCCTCCAATCTGAACAATTAATATTAGGCGGTTCTCTGACCCGTATTTCGCGTGCTCGCGACTCTCAACAATTCAGAAACGCGTAAATTTCCCATGATTCCAGTCAAACACTCGCCCATTTATCGAGCTTACCTATTCGATTATCTACAAGGGCTATGGATTTAAAGAAAATGGAAATTTTATAAAGTAGAATTCAGAATTGGACATTAATTGAATCAATTCCTTTCAGAACGATTATTGAAGTAAGCAGGGTTGTTTAAAGGATTATTTAGATGTTATTTTTAAATAATTATGTTAATTAATTTGAAAGAGCAAATGAGTTTTATTATCAATGATTTAATAATTCATTTCATTGCCCGGCTATCAAATGGAATAAGTTTTCATCTAATTTTGCAATCGAATTCTTCCACGAACTAATTGCTCAAATAATTTCCGCTTCCATTATACAAATTGCCATACGCATATTTTATTTAACAAAAATTACTTAAAATAAAGAACTACAGCTTGCATATCAATTTTCATGTTGATGCTATAATATAAAATGATGACATAAAGTGAAATTACTTTTCGTAAACCACTTTAACAATAAGAATACTACAATTAGCTTCAGTGATTCTTAAACATGAAATTTACCCAGGTTAGTTACGGTGACGATAGGCTTATCCGGATTAAACTGGCACATATCTTTTATTACCTACTTTTATAAATGATACGGAGTCAAATGCTAACGATTTATCGCGTTTGCCTTACAAGACACTTTTTCCTGTGACTTTAGAGGGTAAGAAGACGACGTTGATGGTTCAGGAGGAGGTACAGTCTCCATTCAACGAGATCTCGTTGATCTCGCCTAAGCAGGAAGAGTCCCTAGGCCCTTTGATTTCGTACGAGGCTTTCATTCACGATCGCGAAAGACTAGAAGCGACGACACGGGCCCCCGACAAAACTGTCTGAGCCTATTCAACACGACGTCAAATAGTTTCGCCTGCAGAGATGAATGGAGATAAGGATCGCCGGAACGGTTGCGCTTTGATGACAATGATAGTTTGTAGCACCTTTCCTTGTCTCGCTTTTGTGTTTGGGAACAGAAAGGATTCAATTTTCTGAATCATTGAAATCTGTATTAATTAATCTTCAATGTATTGTATCCATTGTCAGTTCACAGTAGCCTTGAAGTTAAGGTTAGACTTTCACCGATCCAAAAATTGATACATACATATGCTATAATGAATATAGGTTTAAATGTATTGCAGCAAGTGTGGTTTCAAGAGAAATTTTTCAAGAGAAAAGTTAAATGATAAAATAATGACAGAATGTTAGCCCTTTTCAAGTATTAGTTCATTATTTGGAAATATTGAATAGCAATGGACGGAAATTTTTGTCACACGTTAATCCGCAATGTGTAAGAATAAAAGCATTGCGACAGTACTTCTTCCGGTCATATTAATCGCCAATAAACGAGAATGTTTGTTGAGTACTATAAACCTAACTCACTATCCAAGAAATCGTATAATTAAAACAAAATAAAACATAACCAGAAACATGTATGTACATCCAAGAGACCCCGGCAAACATTAATCAATCTACCGAGAAATGAAAGGCAATAATGCTTCCAAGGAAGACCCAATTATCCGGGAAATACAAAGCGAAAGGAAGACGCAGACGGAATCCGTGGAAACATTGACCCAACCTCAGCCTAGATAGCCAACTAACCAAAATATCTTTCTAGCTTCTCTATATTTACGAGCTGTATGTACTATTAATTGAGCCTAACGACTGCATCGCACGGAGTCACTGACCGACGATGCTTTTAACGGATATGGGGAAAATCACGTGTTCTAGGGATGTAGTCGTTTTCATTTCCGGAGAACACGGTCACTTCGCGTGTACCAATCTGCTTGAGGGATTGCCACCGCTAGGATCGCAGCTGTGTGTGCTTCTGTTCTGTAATTCAGATTCCGAAACTGTTATTAATTAATTTTCTTTCGCAATGCATTTTTATGAATTGTCGTGTCGGCTTCGTGTGCCTCGTTAATTGGATTTGCAATTCTCGGCGATTACATAACCTTTTGTTGGCAAACAGGTAAACATGTTGTTTCTTTTCTTCTGTTAATAGTTATTTAAATCCTGACCAGATCCACTACGCGTTTGAATAACGTTAATAATAAAACGGAGAAATTTTATCACGTGTTTTTCTGTATTTATATTTATTACGTATCTGAGTGTCTTAACTGTTTAACTTAATTTCGTTACTTTCAAATCCATGTTGCAGTTGAACAATTCACGGTGAAATAAAATTTTACATCGTCAACTTGAATTTGTACTTTTCATTTCAAATTAATTACAGTTAATTAGAACTTATCTACTGCTTCTGTGCAGCCCCCGCACACTTTTCACAGATCACTGTGTAATGTAACCGCGATTCTATGGCTGCACTTCCGGTTAGAAGCCACGTGCTTCGATCATGCTGGTTCAATTTCCGTATCGGAAGCGCTCGGCTACGAACGAATCGCATCGATTTCCGAAGAATCATTAGATGCCAAAACGAAACGGAAAAATAAACGTCTGTCAACAGGAAGTCGGATCGAGACAAAATCGATACCGCAGAAATGACCACTGGAGTCTTTTTGTTAAAGAAACACCGATCTTTATCGAGCTTGCTGAAGCATGAATCCGTCGATTGTCGATTGTTCAAACCATTTTTCTTGTGCAAATTCTGTTCGACGATTAGGGTGCTTCTATTGCGAGTACTATAAAGATAATTGAACAATTTTGAATCATCTTTATTAAAAAATTGGTGAAAGCACTGTGCGAAAGCAAATAACATGATAACATATTTTTAAAAGTAATAGCAACTTACTTTTTTAATTTCTGTACTAAAGTTTCTATTGTCACTGTAAATTGCAGAAATTCTGTGCAAAGATGAATGAGGAACTATACATTCTCCCTAGCGATCCTCAAACAACAATTTGGTGTTGCGACAAATGTTGCATGTGTCACAAATTTTAGTAGTCCTCATATATTGCTACCATAAATTCTTACTGTTCTTACATTACTGTTCCAATAATGAAGTGTTTAACGAAGGAATTATAATTCTAAATACTTAAATAGTAATAATTAAAAAAAATATAACTCGCTAATAATATAATAAACATATCAACGTAAATAACAGTATTACCAGAACTACTTCCTCCACTTTTCTTTTGTAATTTTTATCTGTACAGAAGTAACAGCGTCCTTAAGAAGCATCTGTCTCATTCGAATTATGCAAATCGCGTGAGTTATTGTTGATTCTTGTGAATAATTTGTTTCAAGTGGATTATGCAGATTCTATATAAATCGTATGCGAAAGAAGATATGTGGAGAAATTTATTCACCGTGTTATTTATAAACGTCGAGTCTAATTATCTATTATTTACGAGTGGCCACTGCCGAGAACGGTAGATTATTTAATTGTATGTATATCATGGGAAGTAACTGGCTGTTACTATTTATTGCAGAACATCCTTTAATAACAGGATTTTTTTCGTGACTTCCAAAGCCAGAGAAACGTGGTTAAATGGGTAAAAGAATTTTTGATTAGTAGCAATTTAATACAAAAATGACATGAATGCCCGCAATAAAGTTCAATCAATTTGTGATATTTTTCATTCCTTCATATTAACATTTTATTTATATTTTAATCTCACTTCTTCGTTCATATCTGACCTTTTACGTTTCATTCTCCAACGGTTCTTATAAGTTATAAGTTGACTTCTCCTCAAATTACCGATGGCGTACTGACATTATCGACAGATTAAATCAATATTGAAATTCCCTGTAAAGAAAGTAAGCTCCCTTTCTCTTATTATTCGTTGCGACTGTGCTGCACGTATGATACGTCAACCGACCAGAAATATCGCATTTTCCACGCTACTGGTTGCACTAGGAAACCCAAAGATGGCCGTAAACGTTGGAAATACGTTTCCTTGGCGCACGATGCTCATCTAATCAGGAATAGCATCGCAGATCGGCATTGCCACGGTGAAAATCGTAAAACGGTTATCCGGATGATGGATCATGCGCGTGATCGTACCGACTACCGTGGATGATGGATTATACGCGTGTTTGTTCCTCGTTCTTCGGTCGCATCGCTACACCTGTTGCGATTGTGTCATTGAAAACGTGTTATGAAATCGAGGGAAGATTGAGAAAATTCGAAAACATATGTATGCAGCATTTATATTTAGTACAATAAATTACTTGAGTCTGCCGCTCGGTAATAAAAATGTCTCCACGGTTACCCATGGCGCAACGCTATACTTTCCTGCGTGCAAGTCACGCGGTACTAATAGCAATAGCATTATACTAATTGGCTAATAGTAGTGGAGCTTTAGTGCTCGGAACAGAAGATTTACGATTATGAAATTCTCAATCGTTTTTCGGTTTAGCGAGCATAGGTATTTGCAAATTCAACAAAGTCGTATACCTGCATCGACTCCCACCAGCCATGGGAAACCAAAAATTAGTACAGTGTATTTAGGATTCGCGCCAAGCTGCAAATGAAAGATTTACAGCTCAAACGAGATTACCTGTTGCATTACATCGTTGGACACGTGTAGGCCGAACTCCGTGATATATGAACGTAGGAAGTATAGGAAGAACATCGTCGATGCCCCGTGTGAAGAAAATCAACCGTATACGTATACATATGTACCACTACCATTCGATTTCACACTTCAGTCCAGGGCAAAGATGAAAGATCGTTACCCTCCAGAAAATTGCAAAGAAGATTGTGAAGCGTCAATTATACATCAGATTCCTAATGGTATTTCAACAAACAAAATAAATAATTAAAAGCCTCACTTATAACATGCTTCACATTTTCAATAATAAATCGATAGTATAAATCGCTAAATAATTAAAAATTGAAGCAGCTCGAAATTCAATTGCGGCGGTAAATTATATTTACGGTCTAGAAATTCTTCTAGAAATAAATAGAATCGGTATAGAATAATGAAATACGATTTACAATAATAATCGTAATTGTTATGCTGTCGATAATAGTTAGTTGAAAATAGGCCAGCATATTTATCAGTGATGAGCCAATGGTGCAAGGTGCACTTTTCAAGCTCGTTCAAGTTAAATATCGTATTTACATATAAAACGCATGAAGAACGAAACAAAAAAATGACAGCTGCTATCCAGCCAAGAATCGTAAGACCCAGCTACCTACGGAATTTCCTTCCCTCCTAAACGAGCCAGGAAGAGAGAAAGGGGATGTTTAATGACGCCGTAAGGGTGGCCACGGGTCATCAAGAAGGGACAGCGACAACCGTTAAGATCCGGCGAGTCACACCTGTTCCTCGGACTAGGCTATATTCGAACCATTGTGCGCTTTACGAGTTGCTTGCCGCGACCGTTTCCCGACACTTGCTCCTCCTTTCGTCGAACGGCCGATCGTTTCTCAATTTTTCACCGACGTTCCCATAGAACAGGTGACATCGGCCGGTCAAGCGCGAAATATGGACCGCTCGTAAAAGTGCTGCCTTAGTGGCTTACCTGCGGTAACGGACGAGAACGTCTTATACAGGGTGTTCATGCTATTACTAGCTATTTTGTTAGGTTTTCTTAATTTATTGTAAATGGTAGGCATTGGAAAGGAATGAAAGAGGAGACATTTTTTTTAGCTTTCTGTGACTAAAATAATTTAGCGCGTATAAAGTTTTTACATTTGCAATATTTCTTTAGACTTTTGAGACTTTTGCGAAAATTCGGAAGGAAAAAACGCTGAATAGCAATGGCGTGAACACCCTGTATATACATATGTATGTATACATATTGGGCGCTGGAGGATCATTTACCGATTTTAGGGCGGTTTCCGTGACGGTGTTAGAATGGAACGAGGCTGGATTATTGAGTTTCGTGGCTGGGTTTTCGAGAAATGATAATTCTTTTTTTTTTCTTTTTATTGGGAGATTGTGTGATGAGGTCGCAGTTAACGTTTGTGTGAATTTATGTGAGGTACGGTCCGTAGAGTATGATTAATGCATTATATGGAATTCTGGAATTTAACGACAACAGGAAGATACATGGTCGTGAAATATTTTCTCATGGTATGTATGTATGTCCGTAGTGCACACGTGTGTCGTCGATGGATCACGGCAAACATTTGATTCGATTATTGAGAAAAAAACGATGACAAGCTGTGTATAATGGTTGCGTGAAATTCCTTTGGTAATGATTCTTTGAACATATTTCATTTGCGCTCATACCTTGTTGGATGTTAATGTCAAACAGGCCTGAAATTAATTTTGCTTTTCCCCACCTACCTATTATTGCACCTACTTTGTACAGAAAATCTTTTCTATATCATAACAATTTTTATTCATTTTGTACCACTGCACAAATAACAATAATGATAGACAATATAAATAATGTATTTATTCTAACGAAGTGCTGCAACTATTCTATGCATAATATATCTGTGCATTGCTTTTTCGGAATTCCTTACTGAAGCCTATTTTTCTGTGCTCGAATATTATCGATGGTTATTGCAATAAAGAATACAAGAAAACCCTCATCAATTTCTTATTAATATTTTACCACAATACATGTTTTGGAGTAAAATGCTCATAGCATTAAAATAATTTATTACCTATACACCCCGATTTACCAACGATTAATACTCATATATTACAAGAATTAAATCGAAAATAAAAGGGGTCTGCTCTCAGACAAATTTTAAATTTCCCTTTGCGACGAACGACTTTTAAATTCCAGATATTTAACATCTGACATCCTGATTATATTTCTGCGCGCCATCCGCGGCGCAAATCCCTCTATAACAGACTCCAGAGCCATTCTTTTCTTGAGTAAATAAATCAAAATTCTGGACCAAGTTATAAATAATATCTGACTTCACGAGGTGTTGATCTCTCGTAAAAGGAGTCTTTTATATCTCGAAGACGACGCACAAGGCGACACTCGTTTCGAGGTCAACTGTTCCTTTCTTGATATACTAACTCTCGAGGCATCAATCATGGTTACAGCACATGTTAGCGTAAGAAAAAGTAATGGGCTACAAATTCGAACACTGCATATCTAAACACGATCAGATAGCGAACCGGTATATCTTAACCGAACAATTTGTCTTATTTTCTATCTTTTCTATTTGTGAGATATAGCAGCCCATTAAATATACTAAAGTGAAATTAAAATATACTTGAACACAAAGGCGGGACACATGCAGGTTTTTCAGAGGTGTGAATTTTGTGAGCACTGCTTGTCACAACCTATTATGGAGCGCCTGTACAAATTGGAGCAAGATATTTCATCGTTTGGAGACGAATTTGTTCTTCTATTATAGGTACAAGGCAACAGGTTCTATGTAATAAGTTCATATCATGTGGAATGAACTGCACAGTTGGTTTAAACAAACCAACGCATTCGTTATTTAACATTTTATCATCAATACCATTATATCAGGAAGTCATCTACGGGGTGAAAAAAATCGCGGTTCGATCGAACCTGAAAAAAACGGCATACATGAACTTTCTCATAGGTTCTTCAGTTATAATAAAAAAATTGTACTCCGAAACGTTTCTCTCGTATTTCCAATCGCGCCAAACTCGTAGCCCATCGAAAAATTAATGACTCACCCCGTTTGGACTGTCTACAATAAAAATATTATATGGCCAATGACGAATGGGAGTAAGAATGAGCGAATATGTATTCGTCATTGAATGCGTAGAAGCAACGGAAGGCGTGGAATGCCAAGAACGGCAACGAGATTTTTCGTCAGAGAAGACGAACGAGGGCACGCTAGTGTATTTGGCCAGAGCAGTAACCATACACGCGTGTAACATTAAACCGGGCCATCGATGAAAAACGAACGACGAGACACGGGGAACCGTGGGGTTTTTAATGACAGATAAAATCGTTCAGTTTCACGGATCACTCGAAACGCCTCCATCTCCCTGAAGGATTATTTAGGGTCGCTGTGTCGGAGTGGCGTGCGATTTGGAATGATGGCCGATGAGATAACCCTAACTTTGTGAACGAGAAAATTTCGTACGCGGCCGAGAGTGCTAATGGACAAATTCGTGGGTGACAATTTTGGGTTGGTTTGCGAAGACGTTTTTAATTCTTAGAGGGTCGCAAAAGATTGCATCGTTGCTTTTTAATATTATTTACGAACATATATATCGAAGATATTCATTATTTTAAATATCTTGCTCGAAGTTACTATATATCGCAATGGTTCCTTTAATTAACTTGAATAATGTCATCTATAAATTGAAGTGACTTTACCCAATTCTATTCTCCGCATTGCCAAGCAATACCTAACCAAACCTCACCCCTTTCAACCCCTACAGCGTGTGTTCGGTACAGGCTTACCACCCCCAAATAAACAAACAAACAGTTCAACCAAGCA
The DNA here is from genome assembly GCA_963969485.1 of Nomada goodeniana. Classification (NCBI taxonomy): domain Eukaryota; kingdom Metazoa; phylum Arthropoda; class Insecta; order Hymenoptera; family Apidae; genus Nomada; species Nomada goodeniana. The sequence continues at coordinate 29,738,400 of OZ018299.1, forward strand.
ATCTGTCAGCAATCCAGTTTCCCGATAACCCAAATCGAACCATTTAACCCGCTAATTGCTCTATTTCCCAATCAAGGCCTGCTTTTACGTATATATTCACATGTCATGTGTAAATAATAAATAAGTCATTTTGCTATGACGTTAAAATATCGGAAATTATATCTAACAATAAGTTTGAACGAATTATAATTATATTTAAATTAATTATGTACATGAAACCTCTGAAGAAATTCATTGCATCCGCAATATTCAGTATGAGTAATTAGTCTTCCCACAGGCAATAATTCATTTCCTTCCATAAGAAATATGCAGAATTAATAAGGAGATCGACATTTCCTTAAAGTAATTCAAGCACTGGAGCCTGAATGTTAGAGGAATCGTGTGATATCGTAACGGACAGAGTTATTAATTTCTTCCACTAATAAATATTATCAAAGTCATAATAACAAGTGATAATACATTCATTAAGGATTTGTATTAATTGAAATTTGCATTATTCAACGATTCTTCGAATGAGACGTTCTTGTTGACGCGTAGGAATCTTTGTTCTATGAATTGGAGAGTTATAAACTGGCGTTATGGTATTTTAGCGCTGTAATTCCTCGAAAGCCTGAATGATTCTTCCTTTCCGTCACTACAAAACAAGTTAATCCTCTGGAAGCCGGAAAACCACATTTCAGTCTCCCAAAGTCGTTTCGTACGTAATACATTAAATATATAAGACGTGATTCATCAATTGAAGAAATTCCAAATTATTTAGACACAAGTATGCACAGGTTTACTGGCAAACTTCTTGTGACAGCCTTTCCCAATTGTATCTACCTCTGTAATCGTTTGACAATGAAAATTGTCAAAGTTCAGAGTGGAAATACATTTCCATTTAATACCAAGAACATAGCAGACAAAGTAGTTCAATGGGAAAATAAAATGTGCGCAGTCTTGCGTCCTATTTGTTTCCATACGGTCTTTGCGCTGAGACGTAGCACGGCCTGGTTCGATTTGTAATTCGTTTTGTATTAATGTTACGTTGATAAAACCACGTTAATGGTCGCATTCGCATAACTTTGGCACATCGTGAACTTCTCGAACTGTGATAAAAACAAAACCAAGCCGTCGACGTCTCCGCCACGAGCAACTGGAACTAGAACTGATCCAACCTCAGTTATAACGGAAGAACGAATTCATAACTGGTTTCGAGAGCTCTTTATCGCATTCAATATAAGTACATATGTTAAGTACCACTATAAAACGAAACTATTTACGTAAAATCGCACATGGAATGTATATTTACTTGAGGACACTTTTCAACCTCTGTTAGTCCCATACGAAACGATGAGAAAGCTCAATTTATCCAGGATTAATTTTTTATCACAGTACAATGTTGGCTACCGCGTTAGTATGAAAATAGGATCAATATTTTCAACGTACAAATTAATTTTCATTGAAGAAACAGCGTTGCCCTCTAGATCTACAATTTTATTTACTTTTCTAGATAAAGCAATTACACCATTACTATAGAATTTCCTCGATTTCCTCGATTTTCTATCAAAATAGTTTCCGAAAATGTGTAATACGTAAATGTGACTCGAAATTATTATGAGATGATGTAACAGTTTCGGAGGAAAAACCTTTCTACAGGTCATCTATACTAGGAAATAAGAAAATTGCCCGGCAATTAGTTACATCGGGGAACAAATTCTTTCCTAACTTGTCAGCGAAACTTTGAAATTGTCTAATAGAATTATTTGACAACTAGAAATGTTAATATTAACTGTCCACCTTACGATCATAGAAAAATATTTTTCAAACTAAATGAAAATAAACTAAAATCGAAAATCTAGGACGCGTCTTAAACTATTTTCATGCATAATTACCATCTCACCCGTCAGGTATATACATCCTGTATTCCATCTCCTACATTATAATTCACCTGTATTATGCCCTCCACGCGTATGAAGAATTTCACGAACCCAAGATCCCGAAGGGAAATCATAACTCTTCCATCCTAACTCAGAAACGAGAAAAAATCTCGCAATACAGTAGCCGGTCTATGCACATCCACTCAAAGCGGTTCTATTCGAAAAGTCTGTTCGGTAAGTTCGCGCCAACAGCGCTAGAGATCCCTTATCACGGACCATTTAAGTAATGAGCCGGCACTTAGCAGCGCCGCTTGTCTTTCATTCTTCTTATGTCTCCTGTGATCGTCGTTGTCGTCGTCGGACCATAGCTCTCTGGTATCTAAGTTTTTTTTCACTCTCAGGTTGGGTACTAAGGCGACTAGACGTACAAGCACCGAGACTTCGAGTGACAATGAGCGAGCGAAGAGGAACGACCGACTGTGTACTACTGGGGCTTGCCATTAAGCTCATGCTTCGAAAGAAGCACGTCTGCACACCCCAGGGCTCCTTTTCCCTCTTCTTTAACAATGCCACTTCGCAGACTTCGCAGACTTCGCAGATTTCGCGGTTACCTTTAGCGAGGACGATCTTCGGAACAGGCTAGACGCTGGCGCGTACAGCGACGAGCTGTTGGCTGAGAATTCACTTGAACACAAATTAACCCTTCGCTGTTCTGTATAGGGTCTGACTCGACATTGCACAAATACTTTGTAAACCAGCTATTTAACCAGTTGTGTTACCCCTGCCCCCATAAACAGAATACGCGACACCGCAAACAATTATTGCACCAAACATCATTTATCTCTTTCAAGATAGTCGCACATAAGTTACTCTGAATATCGATGTATGTCTTATTGGATCGCTTTGCTTATTAATGGGCAGTTCTGATTACGAAGTTAGAGAATTAATCAAACGCCGAAAATATCTAACATGCAATACGCATCATGCAAGGACATATATGTGTATAAATACCTACACTGTCTCCTCCAAAACAAAATATTTCGAAAGAACATCGAAAGTCATTGATTCTTTGCAAACTCAGTCGCACCTAACTCCTTCATCCACCCTACAATGGGAAAAAAACGAAGGGAAAAGATCTATTCCAATCCAACGACCTAGCGAAGTCCAGCATTGTCCGCACAGCCCCCGGAGCAAAGAAAGCAAAATGCCCGTCGAATGCTAGACAAAGAACGAGAACGTGAATCGTTGCCCCGGTGCAATTTTAATCGTCCACCGTATCTTTCCTAGATGCACCGTTCTGGTATGCACACCGGCAGCATTTTACCAGGCAGCTGCGAACGTTAACTGGTCGCGATAAAACGTTCGCTCGAAAAATAACCGTAACACGGGTACGGATCGATAGACCGCGAGCTATCAGTCCTAGCCTATAAACCTATTGTTTCGAATGCGTGGAGAATAGTAGCCGCGGTGCCAGCACCGTCTTCGGCATTTTCATAACGGCCATCTTACACCGGCAGATGTGGTTAATTGAAGAAGCGGTTCCGACATAAATTGTCTCCACCTCCTCGTTCTTGGTTAACCACTCTCAGCCGGCGAATCGCTGGAAATTTACAAGCGGGTAGCAGCCGATGACCTGGAATTCCTGCGCCTTGTGACTACCTGTCTAGCGAGCCATGCGTCGACTTCGATTGTTGTTTACCTTGTTGTTGTTGTATATTGCGGCCTATTGATGTCTTGATATCGAGCATGGATCGGTGAAATGGTTCCAACGATCGGTGTGCACAATAAGCTACGAGGGGTACGGGCAACTGGTGGGTTACGATAATCGAATCGGACCGCGGGACATGCATATAACTGGTTATGTATATGTACTTTTGATTTGTGACGCGTGTTTGGACGATCGATATTTATTGTCGGTACTATTGAACGTGTCGATGTGTAGCGATGAATTAATAATTTGATCGAACTATTTGGTTCGAAATAATTTCAATAATAATTCCATTCTGTATGGTTTTTAAATAGGCTGGGGCAATATAATGATTGCGTAAGGTTTATGGTTTAGTGCAGGTATTATTGGATGTAAAATCGAAATCCTATAAAATGTACGTAATGAAGTATTTATCGCAACAGGTAAATTATTGATGGACGATAATTATTCCTAATTAAATATTGCGGGGAAGAAGTGAGAATAAAGGCGGACGAGATGAATTTCTTTTACTGGAGTTTTAAAGCGGTTAGACGACCGGAAGTTTTAAAGCGTTACTGCACGGTGATTTTCGGTCCAAAAATAGTTGAATTCTCTAGATAGTGAACGAAAATGAAAATCGTGTACCGCAGCAAGAGAAATTCTAACCCCCGATGCGAAAAGCAGATAAACCTGTACTATTAGCTACCCTACTAATAGCAAGGATACTGGACAAAAAACCGTTCTAGTTCTAGTCGAACATTCGTCTTGTTGACCAAAGTGAAATGCAAGGGGAATATGTGAACCCCCTGAACTATTTTTGGATACCTGTACAGCCAAGATTTTTAGACTAATCGTAATTTAGGCAGGCTAAAAATTCGTCCAAAAGATTGTTTTGATTGTAAAAAGTATGCTACAGATTTAAATTTCATTCAATATACATACAAACGTGCAGGCAAAGGGTCCTCCGCACTGCCCCGTTCGCAAATCTCATTCTATGCTAATTTCATTATCTGAAATCGCAGTGCACGACTTCTTTGAAGATCGAAAGCTAATTTCGCTCACGTCCAACCTTCATTACTTTCTTCCAGCTCTGTTAGGTCCCCTCGAAACAAACGTTAGGCAAACGTTCGTGCAGTTGTATATATTACAGCTTTATTGCTTGGAAGTTAACTATTCCATTTGTGAATATTTTCAAATACCACGAACGCGTCTCATTACCCTGCAATGGTGTAGAACAAGTTTTGACGTAGACTCTAAAACATGCTCTAAAATAACTGGTACCTTCATTATATTCGCAATGTGTGGATTTAAAGTTTTTATTTTCTATTCTAAACTTTTGCAAATACTTGCCCCTACTTAATTTAATTTTTTTTCGAACGTTCCATTGCGTGCATAACAATTTCGGATAATTTCGAAAAGAAGAAATTATTATTACCTATTCCACCAGAAGAAAAATGTATTACGTAGTGCAATATCTTTCCTCACGACCAAAAGAAGAAAAACGTATCATAAATAAACGGTTCGCCTCGTGAATTTCTCTTTAAAAAACTGCCGCTTATATCGTACTCCCATCATATTTCCTGTCACCAATTATTTTCACCGTCCGATTGTCCTGATGTTCATAAATTAGGCACAACCGTGGAAAAAGAGCAAGGGGGAGAAAAACGTTCGAACAGAACCCAGTCATACAGTACCTACCATTCGCAAGAAAATATCAATGTACATCCTTAATGCACCAATCGCAAGCAATCGCACATTTTACGCCAGGCAGTATATCATAAAAACGTAAAAAACAATAAAAAAACAAAGATCTTTCCGTTTGCTGAGCAACATGACACTTTCCCACGCGAATCAACGCGCTACACGATAAAAAGACCGCCACCGAAGAAACCACGTAACAAAAGGAACGGAATTAAACAGCCGGAGAGAAAATAAAAATGGCGTATCCGGGGAGAGTAATCACGGTGATTCGAGCGATGATTTCGGCCACTTTGCATAATTTAACACGCCTTTCCATTTGCCGGTAATTAGACTCGGCGACGGTTACTTTGAATTGGTGGTGCTGCGGGGGGGGGGGGGGGAACATCTGATTGACCATCGATAAGGGAACGTCCGAGTACAGTGGCCAATTGCGTGTTTTTAACGAACCGTATTTTCGCCTTCGAGTGCGTGTCAAGGAAGACCAGTGTACACGTGTATGCATTCTTTGTTTACACTTTTACGTGTACAGTGTATGGACTCTAAAATCCTTATTCATGTTGTGCACCGTTGGTTGGAAGACTGTTTAAACAGTTGGCAAATCTGGGATGTTTACTTTGCATTAAGGTGATGCGCAGTAAAGAGAAAAAGAAAACGAAGGAATTGTGCAAATCAATGTTTTGGAAAGGAATGGAATTATTTGAAGAATGATTCGAGTAATTGAAAATGTATAGAAAGATGGGAAGAATTATTGGAATAATTTGAAGTGTATAGACAAATAATTAGAAGTTGCAGCCAATGTCTTTTTTTGTTACAGTGGTAGCGTGGAATTGTTGCAGCGTTCACTGTGTGAACTAGTACCCAGATAAGTGATCATATGCTCTCTCTCGTTATGATTTCGTAATAGATTGTGAATTGCACAGGGTGGAGTGTAATGCGATTAAAAATATATGCTTCTGCTGAAGAAACGATGATAACCAAGTATCTAAAAAAAAAAAAAATTTACCTTGGCCGCAAGTATGGTGGACCATTAAGATAAGGAGCAGTGGTGTTCGAGAGTAAGTAAACGTTTCAGAAAGATTTTAAGTCCTAACAAAAAAAAAAGTTATCTGCCGGCATAGCCGAGGAACCTTGACATAAATAATCGGTCAACTATTGTCCAGATAAAAAGGTCTGTACCCAAAGCGACTGTAAGCATCTCGATAATATTTGAAGGCGTAGTGGAAAAATGAAATGTACATGATTTACAATAATTGACGACGCTCAACAATTCCGTTCGTTTCTAACAGCCCAATATATTTCTAACTGTATAATAGAACAACAATTATTATTATACAGTATGCCGACTGTAAAATGGAATTCTGCCTACGCAGTCGCGGACAATAACACCCACTAACAATATTGCCCCCTCATAAGCCGCGTAACCTCGTGACAGTAATAGTTTCTGTGGTTACGTTAAATAAAACATCCTATACATTGCACAGAACTATATTCTTTTACACGTATATTAATAAATAAACGAACGCTGGCAACTACTTTAACCCATTCATCAATGCATATAATTATACTAATCATATATTTCGTTGCTAGTGCAGCATTTGCGTGTTTATATGTTATTTGGTTAATATCAACGATAATAACACCTAATATCGCATGTGACAAAACCATCAACGACCCTCACGTATGGTTTTCTGCTCTCTGCCGCAATATTGATACTAACCATAAGTTGTACATCTTCGAAAAGGAAGCCGTAGAAGCAACCACTAGCAAATACTTTCGTCAAATACGCAAAGGACTGTTGAAACGGGCCAATAAGTATTATGATTGCACCACGCGGTCGGTGAACGCGTGCAACGACGGCTACAGGACGTGGATTTTTGCGTTTCGTCCTGCAGCCGCGTGAGAAGAAACACTAGACAGGTACGCTGATATATCGCATGGGATACGGGACACCGCGTTTGTTCCAGCTACGCGGATAGGCCACGCATGGACGAATGGGAACTCATATTCCAGCACAAGGATAATCTTGATTGAGGACGTCGCCAGCGACCGGAGATTATAGAAATTAATGGTAATCGTCGTTCGACCCAAGAACCCGGGTATTCTTCCTGCCAGGAATGACTGCCTACGGATACTATCGCTGCCGCGTTACGCGATTGTTATATCGCTCGACGTAACCCCTAACAAATGAAACACTCTGTATAACTAAGCTCTGGTGTAGCAGTCTCATAGTAGCACAACTCTAGCAGCGAAAGAGACCAAGATCTTGAGCAAACGTCAATCGTAGTTCGAGTCCATGGACCAATGCATCCTCGTAGTTAAATTAAACGCTTTGCAAACGGATTAGTGGAGGGTTATTTTTGTCGATACAAAAATTAGAGGATATTAACTATATTACGAGCACGTCATGGACGGAACATTCTGCATGGGTTACCCTGATGGCGACGTAAAACGTTGGGATGAAGTTTGCAAGGCTTTTAATTTAAACAAAGATGTTGTATGTAGTGCATGGTTTGCGACATCTAAATTCCTCGGGTTTTTCGTATTTTAAACTACAAGCTTAAGCAGGAAACAGAGCGACGAAAACTATTATAACAAACGTCTGAGACGCGAAGTAGCACGAACGGAATCGTCCCTGATCTCTATGAGACACACGCAGGCGATTTTCTTCTGTCTCGTCTGTCTGCCCGCTAACAGCAGCGCTAAAATCGCAGAAAAAGTTAACTGCCGCGGTTAAGGGATTTTACAGCGACACGCGGCAGCCGGGAGGTCGCAGCCGCCATTATTGCACCGATACTCCGGACAATTTAGTCCTCTTATATCCTCCCGTAACTGCGTCAATTAATTACAAGTGTTAATTGCCGGTGGTTCTATTACAAGGAGAAAATAATTGAACTGGATTCCAGCGTGTGAAGTTCGCTACGGTTCTTGGTTTAATACTATTTAATAAGGGAGTTTTACTTTGTCTATACAGTTGCAATATATCAATTTTAATATGGCTTCACCGTAGCCAACATTAAAGCAAGGTACATCAATTCTCCTGAGGATAGAGACGGTTACAAGCAGAGAAATAATTTCGTACCACTAAAATTGAAATAAATATTTCAGTGATTCATCCGGTTCGCTCTGTTAAATTCATTACCGTACGAGTCGTCCAAAGAATCTCGAACAAGTTCCCCAACGGCCCCCAGGTATCCCAAATAATCAAAAGATGTACTCACCAGTGTCCCTGATACGAAGTCTTCACAAGCTTCACCGTAAAGAGGAACTGTATAGCGCAGACGAGCAGACAGCACAAGTTCAAAGACAACGCCAGAGCGCACAGCGCCAGCGTAACCTCATAAACAATCGTGTACTCTTCTGGGCTGATCAGGCTACTGGGCGTCACAGTCAACGGCGAGATCTTCAATAAAAAGATCAACGACAGTAACGCCAGTAACAAGGACACTAGACACAACAATCCCAAACTAGTCAACGTTTCTTTCGCGCCAGCTTCCTGATCCTTCTGATTCCTCGACAACGACGAGGACCAAGAGGCGTTCAACGGGAACGCAGTCGACCCTACACCATTAAATTGTCCGCTAACAGTTACACCTTGAAGTGCAGGTGCTGGCGATGGGGTAGCCTGACTGGGTAACCTTGACAGTCTCGAGATATCGAATCCCCCATTGACCTTTGGCCTGTTATCTTGATGCAGATTAGCCGTTGACACCACGGTGTGTCCCAGCGTGGTCGAAACGTTGTTATTGTTATTATTATTGTTATTAGTAATGTTATTATTATTGTTCCCGCCGGCCACTGGACTAACACTGTTCACAGAATGTTTCGAGGTCGACAAAGTCGACAAATTAAGGGCGTGCGAGTGATTCAATCTCTGCGACAGGTTATTCACGCTCAATTGAGAGTGATTTAACGGATGTCTGTGTGTCGACGACGGCGTCGTGGCGGTTGGATGCACGTTGCTCCTCGAGTGAAGCACCGAGTCGTAGACGTCCACCCCACGACCACCTCGGACGGTGTTCTGGTTGTAATGGTGGTCCTGCTGATGGCCAGGATGATGGTGGTGATGGTGGCCGCCGTGCAACGAGCCAGAGCTCGCATGATAGTCATTGTGCTGCTGCCTGGAGCCCGCTGACGACGGTTGCCCCGTCAGGATGTGCTTCAGCATTACTCGACCCTGGATTGCCGCGTGGGAGACGCTTCGGTTGCTCCTCTACATGGCGTCGCGACGCTTCACGCACGCTTTCTGCCTTTAGTTTTATTTTTCTTTTTTTTTTCAACAGATGCTAACAAGCGTCCTAGAACGTTGTCACGGTTGTTCTTCGATGGATTTCCTCCCGTAGGGTATCTGCGCGATTGATTGGCTTTCAAATGATCCCATGAGTCGTTCGAGGATTCGTTTCCAAATAATTTTAGGGGTTGATTTTGGATGTTCCTGTGGTTTCCTTTTAGTAAGAGAAGAACAGAACTCGGGTTTCGTACGCAGGATTATGTTCCTGGGCTTAGGGAGTTGCTGCACGCCAGCTCCACCATGGCGACGGCATCCGGCGAGGGCCTACATAGCCACGTTTCCGCTCACGCTTCCGGGAAACTCGAGGATTCTTCTTGACGATATGCGAGGATCGGTGCAACTATTAAGGGAGGCATGATTTCTGAGTCTCCTATCGGTGAATGGATTATTTATTGATAGTGTTTTCTTTGGAACAAAGTACTGTTGCTATTTCATTTCCTTCATCCCTATGTATTCTTTCTTCTTATACTGTGACACTGACGATCTTCACGGGGAACGCAGAGTGGTAATAATAGTGATCCCTTCACGTTTTCGCGGAACCAAAATGGCGCCGGTGGAAACCATCGAAGAGTAATTAAATTTCTATGAATTATTGGGACGTTTCCTCGTTTGAATTGTCCCTCTGATTATCTTCGATTTATAGATTATAAATTAGGCAGATGTTTTAAATGCTGATTCCTTGGAGCACGAAGGCACGAGAAGTCTGATGATTTCTAGCATTATTGGGTCTGGTATTTGTGAGGACCTTGGCAATGAGAATAGCGGTTCGTTAAGGTGGTTGCAGCCTTGGTCTGCTTCTGTGTCGATTTCCAACGAACTCGTCAGCCGGCATGGCTTCCGAGATGCTCACCCTGGAACAGGTCGAAAGGGGAATAATTAATGGACCGTTCGGCTACTTGGAATGGAGGCTGAACGTATGATAAAACGAATAGATAGTCACGATAGAGATATAAATCAAGATTGAACAATATTTTAATAAAATAGTTTTCAACCTGACCGTATAAAACTTTGAAGTCATCTACCTATATCAAAATTGTCGTCTTTTTTTCGTGACCATTTATTGCAGCTCGATACTGCGATTTTATATTATTACTATATTGGGCATTAATTTGTGATGGTCAGATAGTGCATCAGTTTTCTAACAAGATATTTATGGGGCAAAAATTATTTCAAACTTGTATATTCTTTGCAAAATCAGAAATAATAATTCTCTTGTAAATTACTTCACAACAGTTTCGCTATTAAATAGAATAACCGTTAATAAAAATAATAACCGCAATTGCGACGTTAAACAGTTATTCCATTTAATGGCGAAACAATGAAATAATTTATTACTATTACTATTTATTACCACTGGAAACAATTGCCAGCTCCATAATGTCGACTGCGTTTAGAAACTGCTGGGAGAATCGCAAATCGTAAGTAGATCGGTCAGTTGCCTTTCTTCCAGGATGGTTCATATTTCATACCAGCAATTCTATACATCATTCGTTATAGATATTGGAATACTTTCACGACTTCCATGGAGAATCAGGTATATCCTAGAGTCACTTAAACGCGAGGAACAATTCTTTTTAATACCGCCCAATACTTCTCTGATCATAAGAATCTATCGACCTCACCAATCTAAATCACAATGACTTTCTTAAAATAAAATTTCACGACATAATTCTTTAAACGGCCACTGAATCGTAATGAAAGACGGATCCACGCAATAGGGATTTGCTCGTTCGAATTACAACATCGCAAGAATGGAAAGAATCGCTGGCGGGCTGCTTCCCCAAGTAGCGAACAGGTGTATTTTCCGGCCGTTAACTTCCCTCTAATGGGATATTAAAGAGCGCGGACACAACGCTGTAATTTTTTGTTTTTCACCTCTTCATTATAGAATTACGCGACCGGTGTAAGCCACCATGACAAAATTGTAACAATTCGTGCCACGGTGTGCCGCATTGTACGCTGTAAACACAGTCCTCTCTTCTGTTCCTTTTCACTTCCTCGTTACGGAAACCAGGAAAAGGCCAGATTCACTGGCCTGTAACTGTACTTCTTGCGATTCTTTCTGCAGAAGCTATTTATTGTTCTCCTAGCCGTGGCTTAAATGACAACCGCGTTTAATTTCATTTACCACGGGAATAGAAAGTCTCTATAACAGTTATAGAGGATGGTCTTTTTGCCCAACGACTATTTAAAAGGCAAGGGAAAAGGCAGAGAAATCAAACTGGAAGATTATGGTTCAAATGTTTTAGTATACAGATTTGCATCATAGAATTCAGGTTTTATTTTTCATAGAGTTATACTTTATACGGATTACGATATAAATAAATTAATCTCGTTGCGCTTCCCCCAGGGTTAAACATAAGAATGCACATACGCACACATCTTTAAATCGAGATTAATCATTATTATCCTTGTTAAACCGTTAAAACTTTTACCTTTTTTTAAACTCGTCCCAATTCCCTTCATCCCTCATCCACGTCCCTTTCGTGTACACCCCTCCATTTCTCAATCGCGAACGATTCACCGTAACAGGTTGCACGCGTATCAAATATTTCCTCTCCCTCCCTCTATATACTCCTTTCTCTTTCTCCAATGCTCCAAGAGAGCGGGAACGTGCAAAATGCGATCCAAGGATCACGCGAACGCTTCACGATCTACGAAACATCACGTGAAAATCACCGATCCGATCTCCCTGTGCGTCATGCACCGTGGGGGTAGCGATTAAATCGGCAGGATATACTTTATTGGCTATTCCGTTATTACAGATCGTAGCTGCGGGGAGAATAGTCATTATGGATCGATGAACTCGATTGCAACGACGCACCTTTCGATCGAACAGAAAATGCTTCTGTATTGCTTTCACAATGGAACCTGTCGTCCCTTGTCGAGATAATGGATGGATTGAGATTCGGTTTTTATTATTCGGTTGTTAGATAGAGTAAGGTGTACAATTGGCCGATTCGAATGAAAATCGAGGCAGGGATGTGTATCGTTTTTGTAATTATTCAGGCAGAGTTCGAAATGTTGTACAAGGGACAAAGAATAAATTATGTTGAAACTGTGCTAATTGCAATGAAATTTTATTTTTTTGCGAAACTGTGACGTCTCATTAGTTTGATCTAAAGGTATTTCATCGTGTTGCATTTGTAAACTCGAATGTGACGAGCAATATATTATTGCCACAATTTTGTCCATTCTTCTTTTTTTAATTTGAAGCACAGCGTGGAAATATTTATTTGCATGTAATTCAATCCAATTTGATATGATAAAAAACATTTGGAACTTCAATGATTCTTTGGATTACACTATTCAATAGAGTCGAAAAATATTTATATAATCTTCTTCTATCAATCTGTCGCTTCCTATTCCTGTCGCGCTTCAATTATTCTATTGAAAAGGTGAGTAATCCGTCAAGGGGTTAGAAATAGTTCTAGTGCTGTAACGTTCACTACCGTTACACTAGACAGTTTGAAAGCTCGCCACGCTCGAGTTGAAACGCGCCTCGGTTTATACGAGTGGGAAGATCGACGTTATTTTCTTGTCTAAAAGATCGATCAATGGAAACGCTCCACGCGAAGACACATGAATCCCAATGAAATATTAATTTTCCTCGAGCCATCGTACAATAAGCAAACTGCCGGTTCTAATACTCGTTTTCGAGCTTCCTTATATCTCTTCCGCCTCGGAGGCACGGCTGACTACTTATTAACCCTTTAGCCGTACTACCATAAAAAATGAAAATGTCCTCCATGCAGAAAACAGAAGGACCATGCCTATAAATAGATACTCTTGGCGTTATAGATTACGAACGTAGCGATTAATCGTTGCACAAACTAATATCGAGTAAATATGTTCAACTTTATTTTGCAAATTTTATATCATCCATTTTTTTTTTACACAAGATTCCCCGCAAGTTTTCATAAAAATGCTTTGGCACGTATCTACTCGGGTGTAACAACTGTGTTTTTCACTTACTATTAGCGGCGAATTAAAAATCATTATACGCGAAAGAAGCTTGTAGCAAGTGCAAGTAACGAAAAACGATTAGCCGGCCGACAGGAAACTATAAATCCAATAATAACTCCGCGTGCAAACTCATGGCGGTCGAAACGAAAGGTTCACGGATTCCGTGACTCTTCACGGGGACTTTCACCTGCTGTTCAGTGTCCTCCTCCGAGTCCGCTAATTACTGAATGCTTAGTTATTGGTTCAGACCGCGTTACACCTCATTAACTGTTTTCCTAGTGGTTTCACCAACGATGAGGCGCAACCGTTAAATACAAAATCCATAGTGCGAAAAAACGAAATGCCAGACTTTTGATTTCGTTGAAAGGGAAAGGAAAAATATGCTCCTTTCCTGTGAACGTGACAGTTATTAAATTACAATTCACAAGTCACTTCGACATGTGTATATGTGCATTAAGTTTCGTTGTATTAGTCCTTGAATGACCAACGGATATGGAAGGCATTATAGATATTGTCTAACCATTCCTTTCCCGACCACATGGCGCAAATTGATATCGAAACACTTATGCTCGTTTAAAAAGTATCGAACTCCCGATGGACGTGGAAAATAAATGCTTCTACGTCAATTGCTTAAATACCGGATATCGTTGAGATAAGGGTCGCGCGTGTAAGGTGGAGAGACGGCCTTTCAATGAATATTGAAGAGCTACGTTCTGAGAAATGTGGATGAGTTTAATCAAATAAAGGGATCGCTTAATTGAAATAAGTAAATTTCAAGAAAATATCAAATACGGAGACGCTGGAATGTAGAAATTATAGTTAGTTATACAACGAAGCTGTTTATACAATATTATAAATTCCTCGGAATAGATTTTAATTTAACTATTGATTATTGATTATTGACTATTGATTCAAAACTCATATGAAACTAATACTATTAATTACAGGGTTGTCAATAAGAATGTGCCCACAAACTGTGACATTCAATGCGAATAAAAGTCGGGGAAAATTGATTGGTAATTGTAATTTAATTGAATGATATCTGGTTACGGTACCGATGCATCGTAGTTTATTCAGGAAATTATACAATTTTGAGAAAATGATTGATAAACCATTTTACAAGCTGTGTTACTTGCTTGTATCATAACTCTTAAGTTCGATGAACACCCTGCGCTATAGTTCGAAGACAGTCAACTATGAACTTCAACGTTCCAATAATAACTCCAATTCTACAAAACACCACAGTTAACCCCATTGACCTACTGTAGCGCTCCTACCACTCGACACAATCAGTCTATAACGCCACCATGTGAAATAAAATTTTTCCTTTATCAATCAAGATACCCACATCTCGAGACCACCCCGTCAATTAAATTAATAAAAATATACTGTACATTCGCTACACAGCTACCCCCATAGAAATTCATTGCGATAATTTGTCAACAAAGATTAGTTTCTCGCAATACGTTTTTTTAGATACTGGTTAGACATTGTTTTGTATACAATACATTTACCGTGGCCAATAATGGATTTAGCTATTCTTCGATGTTAAGAATGGTTTTAATTTTGTTGAATTCGAAGTTATTAATTGTCTCGAAAGCATCGAAAGCAATTTTTTAACCGATATGCCTATGCAAAAATATTAAAAGCAAAATGCAATAATTTAACATTTACTATCAACCCTCCTATAACCCGGTACACAGGTTCCTAGAAAATGCCGTGTTATATGAGACAGTACAAAAAGGGGGCGCATACAAAGGGCCGATGGTTTAGCGCAGGGATTCGACAGTCTATTGTCTTCCATCGGAAAGTTAACAAATTTAAACAAAAAATTTTTAAGCATGCGTACATAAAACCGTATTGTAAATAACCGTATTGCACGAGGGTTTCCGCAAATTTCTGATCTTGTTAGAGCGAAACCCTGTTGCTGGATACCGTGTTATAGGGGGGGGGGGATATGTGACATTTTCATTTCAACACTTTCATATGCATCGTACGAATCGGAATTCACATAAAAAGCAAACTAAAGTTAAATAAGCAGGATAATTTAATAGCTAGCGGGTCAACCTTTAGAAGTTCCGTAAAAATCGGCCAATAATAATAATCATAATGACAGTACTCCAGGAGCAAAGTCTCTGGTCAGCAAAGGTATGCCTCGGTTTTGAATTTTCACGGGGTAACTTGAGTCTATCCCGCGACTCTCCCTCCCCTACCTTCACCTCCAACTGTACCACGATGTTCCAGATCACGTGGCACGATCCTGAACCGCAGGATCGGCCATAAGGAGAGGCGGCACGGAGAGAGGATCTACAGGAGAGAGAGGAGAGGCCGTTGTCAATAGCCAGACTTGACTCATAGAAACGGGTTCCGCTCGCATTCCGGACGTCCAGCCTCTGCTGGTCACGCTGCTTTCCATCGTCGAACCTCACGGCACACTCTCCTTCCTCTGTGTACACGCGTGTTTTGCATGTGTCCGATCTGGGCTCGTGCACGCGCGATTCCACGCGCTTTTATTCGATACCGATTGAGAATACCTGCGCGGTGTCCTCCGTGGGACCAGGGGATCCTTCTTCGCGATTTACGAACCGGATGCGCGGTCACGCGGTAATGGGATCGATTTCCAGAGGTTTCTTGATAAGGACGAGCTGCCTAACCCTTTCGACGCTTAGATTGTACGCACTATTTAGATGTTAATCTGTGGTTCGGAAATTTTATGGGCGTGCGAGCGCGCGTATTGTAATATTATAATTGTAATAACTTGAATTAGTATTCTCTTAACGAACTTTGGGGCTGGAGTGTTTTGATCGTACATCGTGGTATCTAGCTAGTAGAATGAACGTATGTATATTCATTTGACAAATCACAATTATTCGTGCTCATGTTGATTGGAGTAATCTACTGCAGTAAATTGCAGGGGATTAATGCATTTTTGATTTGATAGATTGCAACAATAATTATATTGCACTATTTCCTTTTATTTGTGCTTTTAGTTAATTTGGAACAGCAGTAGCAACGTATGGGTCATCTACGTACAGGTATCACTTCTATGAAATTGCAAATTATCGATAAAAATGGACGATAGAACATACATAAGCATTTACGTCTATCCATGTTGATTCCGAACTGTTCAGTTACCAAATATTTAAACCAATGCTCCAGATCGCACACCGATATCACAGTACTTCCCTTAGAATGGTAAAATATTCTAAGGTCAATACGAATAGGCAGCTAACTGGCTTGAAACCAGGAAGAGAACGAATCGGATGCCCCAGACGATAGCTATCCACCGACTATAACGTGGCGAAAAAGGAAACCTGTTCCTTAAAAGCGTTTGTGAATCATCCCAATAAATTTCAACGAAAATATTGAACACCATAGACATTTCTATGTAATTCGAAAAGAAACGACACTTTCGAACGGTCCCCCCTGATTTACTGATCGACATAAAATCAAACCTAAAAAACGCGCCAACAATCACCCGGCAACTATACATACTGTACCAGCGCCGCACAGTAGATTATACCACAATACACCGGCACACGGCTTGGTCGCGTCTTAACGTAGCCAGTAACCATTTATGAGTTATAAAATGAGAAATATAAATAGATTCTAGAAAATATAATTCAATGTATAAAACAGATGTTAGACGATTAAATAATCAAATATCCCGCAATTCTCCATTGTTCTCGCTATTACATTGGTAACACGGAAATATTGACCATAAGCGTTAAGCGTTTTCTTAAGAATTATGCCGGTATTACGAAACTCGAGATCCCATTCATAGCCATAACGAGACCGGAAACTCTTTTCCTCCGCTCACAATCGGGCCCCTTTAATAAATCGCTCCAGCGATCCAAAAAAAACCAGTTACAAACGAATTAGAGCGCTACTGTACTCATTTGTCACTGACACATATCATTTTCTGCGTTATACCTGCGACACTCTCCAGGTACAAACGTAATATACAATCTTCTACTCCCATAGAAAAGATATTAAATCTTCGTGAACAAACTCAGTAAATATAATGCAACTATAACTATGCAGAAAATAACGTGCTCTCTAACGGTTTGGTTTATCGATCGACTTCCAATGTTTCCAACCCATCGCACCGACCGTCCCTCTAGAACTAACAGCAATACACGTTAAACCAACGTATAAAGTGAAAGGTTTCGTAAGAGCAACGTGTCCTCTTATGTTTACTGGTATAATGAAGAGAACAGCCTGCGCGGATCCAGCCACGAAACGAATCGAGAGAAGATGAAGATCGGAGATTACATTCTTTCGATTCACTTCTCGAAACGGTACAAGCCATGAATATATGTATGTATATGTACATATTGTGTGTAGAGGCAACCGATCGCGCAATGTTTGCAGAGGCGAAGAAGGAGGAAAGAAGGGATTAGATAGGTCGATGGAAGCATACGAAACTCTGCGTGCATCGGTCTTTTTCGATACCACGAGATATCGGAGTAGGCGATGGTACTTTTTCATTCTCGGGATTTTACGATATTTTCTGTTGAAATTAACTAACGCGTCTTTTCAGAATTAATTGCATAATAGAGTTGTAAAGAATTTAATTCTGACAATACTTCCAATTACTTGGTACACTATTTTTTCGGCATTCCGGGACTTCATGAAAGTTTGCTATAGTAATATTTGCAATATTGGAAGTATTTTCTTAACGGTTCTGTTGAAATTTGTGTCAAGATTGCCATACTAATATTTACGAAACTATATTGTCTCCGTTACTACCGAATGTATGTAAAATACAGTGGTTCATGAAAATATTGAAATTGTTTCTGCAAATACCCACTTTTTAGTTGAAAATTTGCGAAGGAATTTAAAAAATACCGAACTCATTACAACAATAATATTTTCCAATTTACACCCTAATTCTTTGTCCCTTCCCGTTTCCTATAATTACATAATTAAAATTCCCCATAGATTCTCTTAGAAAGAGTATCCTTAAATTAACTAAAATTTGATCATACATGGAAAAATCAAATTGAACTTAATCTTACCCAACTGTATGTTTCTTATTTTTGCATCCGCGTTTCCAAGATACGTTCTCATCGTTTACCAAATATGTCAGCCCGCCTTCAAAGTACTTATTTACAGATGTATTTATATTCATCGAACTAGCATAAGGGATCGTTCGATGTATCGACTGTGCATTCCAGAGAGCTAAAATTATCGTGTTCCGCGACTTGGTCACGAGCAACGGGTAACAGCTCTGTCGTCGTTTGCCATTTTAACGTGAAAATGATGTATGGTTCTTGTTTGTGCCTGATGCACGTGCAGCCGATTCTACAGTGTGGCCAGCAAAGCCTGGCACGTGTCACCGCTCATGACAATTATTGCATGGCCAACATTAAAGGCTGACCAATAAAATTAATTATACTAGAAATAGAAATTTTAGTGACAAGAAAACTACTTTTCAGAAACTATTCCTCCCACAATAGAAACCTTTAATCTAAAAAATGTTCAACAAATGCGAACCTCAGATATGTAAAATATTTTGCGTAATTTTGTTCATAAAAGACGAATCGATGTAAATGTGTTGACAGAATGGGGATTCAGAGTGTTTTAGCGACATTTTGCCAGCAAGATGAAAGAATCATTAAAGTAAATATGCATAGTAATGGAAGATATTTATAAATATATAAAGTCAAGTCACCCCTCGATTTGAATGGAATTTAATTTAATTAATTATTATAAATGAAATCCATGTTTGTTCGCTATAGAGCGATTAATTTTATATTAAGTTGATATGAATATATATACATGGAATATTTTTTAATACTAGCAGTGACAAAATTGGAGCCTGTCTTTCATACACAGGTATGTACACATTTAAAAACGTTTACACCCACACAAATATGCACGTAATATTTATTATTAAATTTATTAATTATGTATATATTAATCCTCAATAGCTGATCCTGAT
This sequence comes from Nomada goodeniana, assembly GCA_963969485.1. Taxonomy (NCBI): domain Eukaryota; kingdom Metazoa; phylum Arthropoda; class Insecta; order Hymenoptera; family Apidae; genus Nomada; species Nomada goodeniana. The sequence continues at coordinate 29,757,848 of OZ018299.1, forward strand.
GATCGAAACACGCGTTTTCTACCGTTCAGCAGATTTTAGAATCACACCATGTATCTTGGTTCCTCCGGCTGTACACGTTCGTACTCACATCACTGCGCTGAAAGTTCGCCAATGAACAATGGCGGACTATTGAGAAGCGTGTACATATACATACACGCCACGTGGTTTACGTGGGCACTGCCGCTCGAATTAAATTACTTTCCGTAGGGCGTTCGCCTTTTGTGAAATCGACGCGATCCCTTGACTGGCGTAATCTTATTATCAACGATATACGCCGGACGTCCGTTTCATTAAAACCGGGCGTAAAGAACTCGGCGCAGGCACAATACGGCCTATTGCATATGGCGAAGCCAATAATTAAGTATAATTAATGTCTCGGGTAATTGGCCAAGAAGATGGTGGCCGAGAACGTTCCCAAAATCAGTACAGAACGGCCCCATCTGGTTGAAACGAGGAAATGTTGCTGTTCAGGGAAGTATTTGCAGTTAACGATGGCGGTAACACGATAGGAATGAGGTTTATATACGGGGAATACTGTTTTTTTTTTAAATTTAATCCGATTCAACATAAGCGGCGGTGAATTCTTTGGAATTATTCAATTAGTGAAATGTACTTATAAGGAGGTATATAAAACTTTTGTGGGAAATGTCTTGCCCCGAGGATGGCTTCAAATGTTTGTTGGTATCCCTTGGTACCGCTGAAAGTGTTCAGTCAATTACAAATAATAATTTTAAAACGCATACACTCTTTTGAAATTTCATTTGCTCAAGTGCCAGTTATGCTTTCTCCAATTTAAATACATTTTTACTGAACACACAGTTTGCTTTCCACGAACCGAAATTTCAGCAAAGGGAATCCTACCAAAACCCTATTCTGCGCCTGACCTAGATTCACGGACCGTAAATGCAATTGTTTCCAACAGAAAGGGCGGCAATAAATACTTTCCAAACATTCTATCAAAGGCCAACGTCCAACAGCAGCGTTAAGTAAAAGGAGTAATTTCGTTTCCCCACAAATCACGTTGTAACAACACATTTTGTATACACACCTCACCACAATCCTTCGCGCAAAAAAAACGCGACTTCCTGCCAAATGACGAGAATCGTTTCGGCCAATACACCTGCTCGTCACTCGATATGCGTCCCCCTATCGGTAGCCATATGCACACGAATTCACTGACACGAATGGAAAGAAACGAAGAAGTGGAGGGGCAAACGACGCGCGACGGAAACCACAGTGCAAGGCGGCAAATTTGTGAAATTGGATGAAACTGGCTTGCATAGGACTTCACCCGTCATCGAAGAAACCCCACGTGGAACGTAAGCTCGCTAATAATTTTAGTAACGGTCCGTCTGTGTACATATCCTGAAAAGCTGCTCTCGCGTAACTCGAGCTGCCTTTTCTTGATTTCTTTAACACCCCGCCAGTCTGACAAAACTCGTTCTTCCTCTTCGTTGTGCAATGGAGTGAAGGCAGCTTTGTTAATGAATTTTGTCAAGTTTGTTAAATATACTTTCCATTTTATGCATTTTATTAGCGTTTTATTGGCAAAAAATGTAGTAACTAATTTATAGAATAATAATTAAGGCACAATTCTTAGACTAAGGAATGTCCACTTTATTATAATACTTTCAATGTTATCTGTGCTGTTAATTTATTTTCACGGTAGTGAAATCCTGCACGACAGTGATAATAATAATAGTAATTTTACAGAACGACACTTTGTATCTTTTCAAAACTTTGCTCAATTGTAATGTTGAAAACATTGGAAACATTGCGCTATAATGAAGACACAATTTACCTTAATTGCACGTGGTAACGTGCAGTATAATTATTTTCTGCATGTACCTAGAATCTTTGAATCTACTTCTGAAGTTTACAATTTTCTAAAAAGAGCTCCAGAGAATTGGGCCATATTTTTATCACGAGAAAGAGTTTGATATTCACATGCCCTATGATTGATTTATGGCCACAATACACGTGCCTTTACGTGACCAACGCGATTCACGCTAAAGATTACGGTTTATATGAAAGCTGCTCATATTTTAATTGCACCGAGTTAAAATTTCTTGCCACTTTGATTGTTTTGATTATAAAAGAGGACATATGAAGCAAATAGAATATTTCTATAACGAAAGAAAATTTACACAACTGTTAAAAAATTATAAATTTAAACGAAGGATTGATAACTATCTGATTTAATTGAAATGGTTTCCCTAATAATTGTGTATACCCCTTCACCGTGTTTCTAATTACATGTGTACAATGAGTTACCAATATAGAAATAAAATGAACCTAGCTGCAAAACAAAATGATAATAATCAAAATGAATACTAGCTAATAAATAATACATAATTAATATTAAATAATTAATACCACACTTAACGCCGGTGCAATTTAAGTTATCATTGCAACCAATACAAAAAGCAATGCAAACTTTTCACACAGGATATAAGTTACATATATCAGAAATAAAATATTTAGTTACAACAGAAGTATGTCTTATTTTTCAGCGATATTATATAAATAAATAAATTTGATCCTTCTCCTAATAAGAAGTAGACAGAAGCATTCGAAAGAACAACTCGTTGCGAAACAACACGATAGTGAAATTTTTTTATCTTCGAATGCCTCGAATATCTTATACTGTTCGAATCGTTTCGCCCGAGGGAAGTACACGTTTCAAACATGGTAATAACACGTTTCGTTTCAAGGTCGCGGCTCTATGGCATCCCGGAGAGCCAAGAAGTGAAAAAAATCTCAGTAACGCAGGAAATTTAAACTTCGAAACCTGAAACTCGATCTCGTGTGCCCTTCTCACCCTTCCTCCATATCTCTCTCTCTCTCTCTCTCTCTCTCTCTCTCTCTTTCCCTCGCAGTGTACTCAATGTAGTGCACTAATTAACTTTTCAATTTCCGCTTTGTCCCGTTTCATAATACGTACCCTTCTTTCGTAATTCCGTCGTTCCATTGTAAATCTTTCGATTTTCTAATAGAGCATGACACAGAAGATGCATAGATTTAATTTCATTTATATAGTTTATGACGAAGGGGTGGTTTCTGTTTTTTCAATGTGCCGCAAACTAATTGAACTAACCACGTGAACATGAAAGATAGAAAACACCATTTAACCAAAAATTAGATAACAAATAAAATGAGATTCAGCTGCCCCCGATTGCAAAAAACCGCGATACCTGTTTCATATTAAATGCTAACCCTTTCAACCCCCAATTTTTCTCCACGTGTAACCTCGTCTAATCAGACTTTCTTAGCGTAAAATATGAATCGCTCAATTTGATTCTTTGGGCTAATTATTAACCACGAGTATGCGCATCAACCGCAGAGTGCATTGTTTTTTAGTAAATCATTTGCATCGCACCTAACAATATGTTTATAAACAATGTAAAAAGTCATTGACCATTTGGGTCTTCTATTTTAATAAAAGAAGTTGTCCAAAAGTTGATAATATCCTCATCACGGGTTTACACAGCAAACATCTTTAAATGGTCAATCAATCATATAACCAATTGTAATTGAAATTAGAGCCAACAAGACTGACACTGCCGCTGAAATCCCCACTTTGTTTGCAACAGGATTAACTTCCTTCGAGCAGTTGCAGTCGTTCCTAAAATCATTTATCATTCGATCACCACCTGGCTTAGAATAATTTCAAATACGACGATTGCTGTAAACGTCTCAGCTTGGCAAAGCTCTTCAGCTTCGAACCGTTCCAATCCTCACAAGGAACGACCCGTTCGACGAAGGCGAGTGTACGCCTGCCAGGTGGCTGGAAATTGGTTAATCGAAGGGCGAACAATAATTTATATCGGCCATTGAAGTCCCTTTCTCTTGTTCTATGATCGCGTATGGTCCCATGGTTCCAGGTATGCGATCCAACTGTACCTTACGACTGTTATCTAGGCAACGACCTTGCCTCCTCTCTTGCTCGTGCACTCTCTGCCATGGTTCTCCACGGCGTATGCATTCATGTATATATGGGGAGGCAAGTTCATCGGTCCGCTTGGAAAATCATTGACCTTGCAGTTGATCTAGCGTCGTTGCTGGATTCCATTAACTCTAGTTCCTATTACGTTTGCTCGTCACCCGTTACAGGGAAGTGAAAAGCAGGTGGTTGACGAGGGAAAACGCGTTTTCCCTTCGTCTATGTACGCTACCGGCAATCTCGCCATAACGTGGATAATTGCTGCGTACGGTGTTATGTAAAAACAGCGTTCCCAGAGGGCAGAGTGTTCTAGGGAGTTCGCCTGAGCAACTTGGGTAAATTGTTGAATGGCAAAAGTAAAACGTGATAGTTGAAAATTAATTCGTGACAGCGTTAAAGTTATAGACAATCGACTACAATTTTTAGAAACGTCCAATATTCGTTTTCGATTGTCCTAGCTGATTTAATTCATTTTATAATTCTAATCAATACATTTCGCTTATTATATCCAACTCTGATATCCCACCTCCCCGTATTAATACATATTACACTAATTAATTGCCCTAATAAGATCATAAAAAAATGGCGAGCAGAATGGGGATACCTTTGGAGCACCCCGTATAAAGCAGTTCTCACGGAACCCAGCGCACAGAGTACCGTGTTCTCGCAACATTCCTCGGGTTATCCGATCCCTCGATAGCGATAATCTGCCGCTCGCGGCTTTCTTCGAAGTAGGTAAACGTATCGCGAATAAATTACTTTGTATTACGCGGTACACGCGACGCTAGAGAAATTACGAACGGTGTACAACAGGTGAATGGCATGCATTGGTCCTCGCGCAGCATTTGGTAATGTCCGGACAGAATGATTCGATCCTGTAAGGCTTACACTGTCACCATAAAGTGGAACGTCGCCACGGTGAGATCGATCTTTAGGCCCGTTTCATACGGGATGTACTTTGTGTCGCTACTTTGTCTTTTATTAAAACGAAATCTGAATTTTGTTCAAGAGAGTTCATAACACATGTCTGTGAGGTACAAATACACAAGTTCAGCCCAAAATATGAGATTTATTGCAAATAATATTTAATATAACTAGGTACTACTGCAATATTTCATTTACGTGTCGATACAGTTCGTGCACAATGTCCTTTTGTGCAAATATACTGTGCGAGCACTGGCCTAATAATTGGATCAATTTAGTTACAAGCGATAGCGACGAACAAAAGGGAATTATAATAATTTCCATCGTTTTACAATAAACCTTTTCTGAGGTTGCTAATCTGGTGATACAGTGTATATTTGCATCGATACCTCGTGTATTTGAAAACGAAGCCAACTTTAGTCGGGGTGCCCGGTGAAGGCAGGACTCGAAGCTATTACAGTACGTACTCCCTTTCCCAATTCCATTGGTTTCTAAATCGCCTTAACTGATTTCTAGCGTTACAACATGAATGTACTCTCAGTTACTCACAAACTGAAATAAATTCAAGCACATACACGGAGATAAAATCTTTTTTCTGTGTTCGTTTCAATAATGCTGCAGCTGCTTACAACAGCTCACCATATTGCAAGGAATAATTTGGAATGCAGATCAACATATAATTCCCAAGATACAATGAAACAAAATTTTAATATTTCTGACGACATGTACGCAAGGGTCTAAACTTGTGCAAATAGCGAACTTGTTGCAATACGCCCAAATTCCATTGCAAAGTTGAGAGTACAAAATTAAAAGTATACCAAACCAGCGTTTTTCAATGTTTGATTAATTTTAGAGTCGCACTATATCGTTGCTGTCGGCTGTACCATCGATGGTACATGCGACAAAGAACGTGTTAGACCTGTTTCACACAGAACATCTCGTGTCGAAAACATTTATAGAGAAACATTGTCGTTTCTGGAGCCATTCAAACACACAGCCATGCTACCATCGATACATCCACGATTAAAATTTTGTTATTGAATTATATTTCATCATAAACTTTACCGAGTCACTGTGCCCATATTTGTATTCACTTCTGCCTCTAAGATATTTTATACATTAAAACAAAAGGTTATTGGCTACTCCTTGTTTCATTTCTGCTCAGCTGTGAACGAAAATAGACCTGTCCACCGCCAAAAAACTATAGACACTATATCATGGACCTATTCAAATCTACCATTCCTATTTATCAAGGAACACTGTCGTAGTCACGACGCAGACTATCTGCACAGAGTGTCTCGTTCGAAACGGAGCTAAAGCTTCCGTAGTCCCTGAAAACGCAACAGGAACCGAACAACACCCGGTGATCGATGTCCCCTCAGCTTGGCAAGGCATTCGTGGAAACAAACACGAGGAAGAGGAAGAGTTGAATGCCTGTGGGAGAGCCATGGGACATTTGTTATGCGGCTGCGGTATAAGTGGCCTCGCGAAGGAGTATAATGAGTGTAAACGTTGGCAAAAACACAGGAAGAGGGGGTTATTGATGCAAGTAACCACATTGTTGGAATGACTGTGCGAAATTCACGGGTGAAATATGCTCGAAGGCGATTCCGACGCGCTTTGACGCCGATGTAAGAGCCAGCAGGTAGCAGACCAACGATCCTCATCCTTCTACTTACTTATACTCACCTCGCTAGCACATGTTCCCCGTGTACGAATGTAATTTTGCGACTACACGCCATTGAAGGAAACATTATGTATGACCGTGCGATTACTCTGTCCGTTATAACAGTATAGTATACGGGTGTCTTAAAGTGCCAGTTAATGGTAGAGTCGAGTTATGGTATGTATCATTCAAATCAACAGCCAAGGGTGTTTAGGTTGCTTTCGTTTGGAACGCTGTTTTTGGTGAAAAGGATGGAATGGCGGATGGAACAATGGTGCGTGAACGAGCAGTTTACGATGGTTGAGCTGGGAGTACGGGTGATTTGTGAAGGGATGTGGCGAGGGATGTGATGGTGGTAGTAATATTGAAGGTTCTGGGGTTGATGGGAGATGCGTTTAAGTCTCGAAATGGAAGGATAAATCTATAGGGTATAAAAAGTCGGGGTATAGAGTGCTGAATTTCTTTGGATACCGTTAGCCCTTCCACGGAAATTGTCACTTTCGTGACATTTCAATTTTAATGGTCATTTATGCGTGGGAAAAGAAGAATAAATATTGCGTTAAATTCAAACGATTGGTTTGCCGTTTTAAGTTCGTGTTCAATGAATATAGGACATTGACTACCCCTTCAAAACGGATATTCCTGTTAGAAAAAATTACGGCGTGAGCAGTAAGAACCCTTCCCCAGCGAATCCCCAAAAAAAAGAAAGTCAACAAAACTATGAAAAATCAGCATCAAAACATTCTTCCTACATCGTATCAACCTCGACACCAGCAAGACCAACAAGAACAAGTCAAACGAAAAAATTTCAATCGGTCAGCACTTGGAATCCCATATAGCGAGACTGAGAAAGAAACAGGAGACGAAGAGCAGCGAGGACGGAGAAAGCGAAGATTACATTATCGGCGTGATATCTCGGCTTATTTCCTTTGGCCCGGTCCACGCACGGTCGGGAAGGACGAGCAGGCCAAGAATGATGTAAGGGAGATGTAGCTACAGGGCGCCTCTTCTTCTTCTTCTTCTTCTTCTTCTTCTTCTTCTTCTTCATCTTCTTCCTCCTCCTCCTTCTTCATCTTCATCCTCTTTCTTCTTTACACCACCACCTCTCTCACTTTAGTCACAATCTCTTCGTTCAACTTTCCCAAACAATTTTCGCTTTCTTTCTGCATCACACAGGTCCACTCGAAGGAAGCACCTCACCCAGCCCTGCCCCGGTTGACTTTAACCTGGCAGGTGCCTGCTGAATGGACACCGGGCCCTCTTCTTGGGTTCCCTTCGTTCCTTCTCTTTCTATCTTAACAGGTCTTCTGCCTTTCGTTCTACACTTTTTACCTTCCTCTTTGCTCGTTCACCAGCAACCTGTAGCTTCTCTATCTTCATGTCTATGCCAGCGTTTCCCAACCGTGAACCAATGGGATTGTTACATCGCGCAGTGCGTATTGTTTCTGATCTCTTCTAACAGGCTCGGCATCATGGCGGTTATAGGTTATCGTTGAAGCTTGGATTTGGGGAATTGTGGAGAAGAATGGAAGGTATGTGACGTTTTTATGGAGGAAGAAAGGCAGAAGGGATTGGAAGGTGGATATGGACAGGTGCTACGAGGGGGACAGAGATATTTTTAGAAGAGTTTATGATTCTTAATAAAGTTGGGGAGTTCGGGATTAGGGAAATTTAGAGGGTTAATATGGTTTAAAGGTTGCACTCTGATGGATGGTCCGATTAATGGCATTAATCCCGAAGCTTATAAGGAGTAGAAGAGGTTACTTGAATTCATGAGAAAAAATGGTAAATGAGAACTTTTTTCTTCGTGCGAAAAATTCGGGAGAAAATTATTTGTCGCTGCGTAATATCTTAATTAAATATAAATGATTTGCGAGGAATTAAAATGAGCTAAAACGTAAGGAGGTAGCCTTGGGCCTTTAATAAAAATTCATTCATCCAAAACTCTCGCACATTCGTCTGACAAATTGACCTGAGTGCCTAAAATTTACAGCAATACCATTCGAAGAAGCTATTAACTTTCAGACCTTATTTCCAGTACGTTTATTAGGTCGTAATAAATCACAAACCCTTGGTGACTGGTTTTGTCACAGACTTTGAGAAATATGAATGAACACGCATCTTCCATCTTTATCTAGCTGACCTTTCATGGAGAAGTGAAATTAGTTAATTGAGAACAGTGGAGTTAAGGTGAACTGTCTTAGATCTTATACTCTGAAAGAATATTGATCTTCGAAACGCCATAATCTCCCGATAAAATACTTTACAGTACTTCAAGGAAGTCCTAATAAAAAAATAAGCTATCCACAGGGTGGAACATATTTTATACATAAATCTCTCAAAAACTAGATCGTTTACTCCAAAAACTATTATATCATCGGTACCGAGTTTGCAACGTTATCCAGTACAGCTTTATAACCTATGTGTAAAATAATCTATTTTCTAAATTCTCAATAATAATAATCATAATCGTAATAGTATTTATAAATACATTGCACGGACAGCCCGTAAAAAAGTATCCTCGTTGTTCCAAAATGTTCATAGATATTCTCGAACATTAGCCCCGGGGTATGTGTAGCGAATGTTAGACACCGACAGACAAAAGGCACCGCGCCACGTGAAATTCGCTGACGCGCGTGCACAGCAGTCTCTCTGCTGTCTTCGCGATGGGACGACGGGATATGGAAGGCCGTACAGCAGAAAAAGAAGTATGTAACGCGAAGGCTCGTCAACGAGAGTGACTCTCTCTGTAAATGATCAGGAGCAGCACGCCGACCGGACAGTTCTTCTTGCCTTTTCGAGCGGCCGCTTGCGAAACCGGCGTGTCCGCCAGCTTCGTTGCTCACGCGGCCATTCTTCTTAATTTTTCTCACTGAACGAGACGGTTCGAGACACGGCTTTAGAATTGGGAGAGATGATCTCTCGCCACAGCGGAGACTAGTTGGCGATTTGTTTTCGACGCGTAGTCGGACGATCTACTTATGTATTGGGCGATTCTATAAAGTTATGCGATTTTTCGGACAATTTGTGCCGAGTTTAAACGTAGTGCGTGTATTAATGTGCCCGCATTAATTCATGGAATTAATGAAATATTTATACGGTATGAAAATATCGTTTTCAAACTGCAGAGAGAAATATAAATCTTGCGTGGATAATTTATTATTGCCCGTAGGAGCGTTTCAATGTTTAATTATTGGCAATTTCTCCAAAAAAATGTCTGTCCTCCTTGCAAACGTCTAATGACTGGAAACTTTTGATCGATAGTGTATTCGTTCAGAAGCGTGCAAAGTGAGAATAATGCGACGAATTGCTGATGGGAAAATAAAACGTACGCTAGGAATATACGTATGCACGTGAGACAACTCACGGTAAATATGAGGGTTTCGTATGTGTGTATGTATATGTACAGAGAAATGGCGGGAAAAAGGAAAACTATGAAATTGCAAAGAAGCGACCGCACAAGTCGACGAAGATGCGAGTATCGTCTTGGTCTGTAACCCGACGTTTTGCTGGCATTTGCGCCTCTTAATGCGATCACTTTACATTCTACTTCCGTTTGTCTTCTTCCCTCGTCTCATTGCTGTACCTACCCTTTTTATATCTTTCTTTTTAGTTCAGCCATTTGAAATGAAATATATGGAACAGCGGGAAATTTAATCTGAACGAGTCGAAATGAAATGCAAAAAATTACCAATTTCATATTGTAAAGGTTGTTAGAAAATAAATGGTGGCGAAATGATATATACATTCTTTTTAACGCAGTTGCTACTTGGTTAGTTCGAAATATTGTGAGCTAATACGAGCATAGTAGGAATATAAATTGAAATGATAGTAATGAATACTATTACTCTTCAATGAATATTTTTAATTTAATTCAATTGAAATTGTCTGGAGGCAAAGGAGTGGAAATAAAATGATAAGATCTTTTTATTTTAAACGGAAGTTTGATTTAGTGTATTGAGAGTTAAATAGAAAAGATAAAATGTGTGAATGAAGTATCTATCCTTTGTCTCGAATACAAAGGTTCGCAGGATTCCAGGACGCATTACGGTATTATACTTATTGGAAGGGCGATCTCAAATGACCTTGCATGACCTTGGCTGCACGAGTCGCGTAACGAATAGGGCTCATGTATCATTTATGGGGATGTATAGTAAACCACAGAGTTACTTACACATATGTGTTCCCCGATGGTTATTTTTGTGGCAATTAATTAAAATATTTGTATACCTTATGGTTAATTAACTACGTAACAAAAATTAGTTTTCACAGAATTGTTATCGATATAATTACATTTTTTCAAAAAAAATAATCATCATGTAAATTTCCGATTGAAAAAATTTTCCTCGTATAAATATTATTGAACGTAATATTCTGGAGGTTAAAATTAAATCAATTGTTTATATTAACGAAATTAATATTAATAAACTACAATTAAAAAACAAGTAAGTATTTTTCATTGCACAAAAAATTGTTAGATAGCGTATAAAGTATACTAATAATCACACCATAACATTTTACTCCATTTCAATCACGTTAATTTAATCTCATGATAAATCTCCTGAATAAACCTAAAGGCTGCCAAATTGTATATTGCACCAATAAAAAAATGGAAACACGTTTCAACTACGAAACGCAAGCTTAACTGATAAATCACAAAATGATTTTATTAATTCATCATCGAACGCAGGCCAGTTATTCAGCAAAGACTCAAGGTCGAGAAGGTTGTTCCTTTCAATGCCAGATCCCAGTTTCCTCGATTTTTCAACGTTTTATTGGAAATACGAGATGGCTGCGTGCGCATCCGGCGCGTAACTCGTAAATTCGAAACCATTGCATTCTCCGCACGCTTTTTTCCATTCTCATCGAACTATTATTCGCAACACTCACACTACCCATGCACAGGAAAGAGCATTGGAACACTAATAATCGCAATTCTACCACCATGATCGAGGCGAACGATCTCTGTGAACATTCAACTCTCATTAACGTTTGTTTTCCTCTACGGCTAATTGCAAAATGCCGTGCGCCACCAACGGTTCCAGTAACGAGATACTTGAACTGAATTCAGCAAAACGTACCACGATGAGTAGATCGTAGTGGTTAGTAAACGACTGATACTCACTCAGTCGTGCACTGATATTACTGTGTGATCAAATATGTGAATCACTTTGTCTTTCCCCATGCTCGTCATGCGCCAAAGGGCTGTATCTTTTTTTTATTAAAATTTAAATAGAATTAATAAATGTATAGTGCAGCCAGTTTGAAATTTGTGTATTTTGAATTGGTTAGTGATTATCTCGAGGGCAAAAAATTCTTTTTATAACGAATACATAGGAAGACGCTATTCAGCGAATGCAGCCTCCGCGAAGTGGCAGCCATGTTTGGCGCGCGAGAAGTTCATCTTTCAATTTTTCACGGTTTCAACTATTTCCTAACTCAAAGTCTTTGTCGCGACATGCCGTTCCTCGTAACGACAACGTAAACCCGTCAGTGTGCTTTAGCGTCTTATGTTAATAGTCCGACCTTGAGCCAGAACTAACGAGTGCCTTAGCTACAGCATAACCTTCGTATACCTTCATCAGCAAGGCTCATGCTAGAACTGACAGAGAGTATTTTTATTTCCACCCTTCTGCGCTAATTGAATCAAGGAATTCTCCTTGCCCCTGGACCAGGCTTTTCACCCCTGTCGATAATGTCGCTTTAAGCGTCAGTTGTTTCCATCGCAATCTTCGCAACCAAACCGCTATCCGAATTTTCGATTGTATTGAACTTTGGTGGGAATGTAGTGCAAAATAATAATCCGCGAGTTTGGCAATTTGGTAAGTACTGGAGGAACTTGAGAGAAGAATATTTGTTATAACTGAGAATAGTATTCAAGCGAAATAAAAATTACCAGATTAAAGTTGCACTGCGAATCCAAGTATTCATGCTTTTTTCAATATCCAATATATTAATAACGGTTACTTACTAAATTGTTATGCATCTAATATTTAATATGGAAAAAATAATAAGTTATTACTAAATAAACCTAAAAATCAATTTTGGACAGAAATTACATCCCAATTGTAAAAGATTATACGCAAAGAGTTTTATGAAAGCATTAGCTTAGCACAGATTATGAATCGGCCTATAGGATACGACAGCTATTCATACGTTCAATCAGGTGACAAGATAAAACCATAAGGGTACACGCCACAGATATCGCGCGTCGCGTCGTGTGTTGTCCAACACACAGAGAGCCGTACTAGCGTTGTTTCCTTCTCGGCAACTTCACAGATTACACAACTGATCCTCGAAAGGTGCGACAATATAATTGCGAGAATCTTCAACCTCTAAAATGGATTACCCTAATTGCCAGACAAGGTCGACAACTGTGTAATACTTGTCGGATCTGTCAAGTCTCTGCCCGTAGCAAACGTCAAACAAAATGTCTCGCTATCACGCAAATAAATCGCACTACGCGTTACCGTGAAATCAAATTATCGACACGCGCCGCGGAAAGATTCTCTGTCGATAAAGGCGTTACGAATGAAGCGGAAGATGCAAGTGGAGAACGAGCAGGTGGAGGGGCCAAATGCGTTTTAAACGAAAACGCAAAGAAAGTTCTGTGCGTAATATGTGTATATATGTTTTATAGAGTAAGACGAATTAATCTCCGCTGCGATTCAACAGCGTGATATGGAATGCGTTCAACGGAGTAACGGGTACTACAAAATATTTGCGTACACGAATCGCAAGACCATCTCCCCTTGCTCCTATCCAGGGACGACGTAAGAGGACGAAAACCACGGGAGACCGTCAATCTCGACTTTCCTGACATCTTTCGTCAAGCAATATTTTCGCTACGGGTCGTGGACGACGGAACACCGCGCATCGGGATAAGCATACGTGTGTGACGCAAGCTGGAGCTTGAAATTTTTGAAAAACACCTACAGATGGTGCACCATGTTTCGTGGTGCAATTGGAAACGCAATTATATGTATACAGAATGTACAAAGCTACATACGAGCAATATTTACTTTGATAAAACTTCATTCGTTTGCACTGCCGTCTTCAATCGCATTATATTTGCAATTACAGGGATTATGAGGATTTTAAATTGCTTACTTAGTAGCCAATAACTGGAATAGTTACGTCTAGACACATTGTGCTTCATGGTAATCTATAAGGAACGGTTTCCTGCGATCGATTATTTCGACCGATTGTTCGATTAGCACGCGTTATTGGTCGATCATCACTTTACAACGCCATTTTCGGTTAAGACATATATGTAAATGCATTTTTAGATATTTCTGCCGCCATGTTTGCTTTTCGATTATTTTGTTTGTTTAAATCACTATTTTCAAAACTTCACACAATTGAAACGATTGCAATTATTTATAAAGTTGATAAACAACGTCATTCTTGTTATATTGAAAATATAATATTTCAAGTGAACTATACAACCAAAAATAAATAATTAATTGTCCGTGTTATGAAGTTAGCAGCCTTCTTTATATTTATCTCATTAATTGGAATTTCAATTCAATAAAATGAATGTGCAATTTCTCACATTATTTATCTACAAATATTTGTGATCATAACATTGCGGCTGATATAAGAGTTATCGCTAATTATTTTATGAACTGGCGATTCATTGTGAATTCAGCATCCACGGTTCGGAGTACGTCTTAAGAAAAAAGAAATAGGTCATTCAAGTTTGACATAGATATGATATACAATAAAGAGAATAAAGATATGGGTGTGTGACGTAACGTCCAAGCTAATCTCGTACGTGACCCCATTATTTATGCCAACTGTGAACCATTTGCCTGGAACAGCATCTGCTCATCGTATAGTTGGAATTCTTCGACCCTTTTCGACTTGTCAAGATTAATCGTCTATTTTCGCACGGGCACTTAGTAATTTGGACAAAATAATTTAATAGAAGGCATCAATAACAGATGCTGTTCCAAACAAAGAAATAAGAATATATGAAAATCCAAAAACATTTCTTTTATTATAGTTAATTAAAATGTTTCATTACTTACTCCAAATTGAATTTTATTTAATTTTATAATTTAATAAAGGTATTTGGCTTTAGCTTGAATAAACTTAATTAAAAAGTTGACGACTTAAAGTTTTTTAAAATTTTATGCTACACTGTTCATAATAGTCAAAGTTGGCTTTATCTAGTAACAATGGGCAGAATTATTTACTGCTTGATAAATGTTAAAAGTTACTAAACATTCACCAACACTATACTGCGGCGTTCCTCCCTTCGAAGAAATTGGAGTATTGTTTGAACGCCGTGTAAACATGTGATACATGTGTCTTTCTGGCAGTGCTAAAGGATCAAATGATTTAGTAGCGCACAGCCTGCGGTTTCGCTAATACATAAAAAGATCCTAGGCCCTAATTTTAATACGAGTTTTTCGAATTTGAAATAAGCGCGCCAATTTATGAAGTTGGGTATGGTATCTTGACAATGTTCGTAACATTAATTTTGCTTGATAATACAAATTATGGAACAAAGAATAAATATATCCACTCCACTTTGTATCAAAGCAAAAAAAATAATTTCTTCGGTCAACAGGTGTCAAAATGTCATATTATCAATTACTAATCACAATATATTAACAGATCTTAATGAATTCAACTCACTTGGATTCAGTTAGACATTTGAATAATGCATTGCTATGTAAATGCACGATGCATCTTTAAGATGCACTATCTCATGCTTTTTCGTAACACAGTTGGCGCGTAACGTATTTATCGATCGCATATCCGCGAATGAAGCGTTATATTTCTACGCACTGTATATACCTACGTCGCAATTTCGTTCAAGCGAAACTCCTTCCAATTACCATCTATGACATACAACAACCCTAAAAAATAAATGGTCTCTATGAAAAGCTATAAAACATAACAGCCCGAAAATCATTTGTAATTTCACTAAATAATGAAGCTCTTAAAAACTGATTACATACATTTTAAGAAATCCACCATTAACTTATTACAAACTTCATTTCCAAGCGTCCTATTATATTCTCAATCTACTGTCATATAACACACGCACAATTACTACCAGCAACTAACAGCAGAACGCATAGTTACTAAGTTTGCTACCTAACAAAAAATGAGCACTGCAACCGTCACAATACAACCGCCAAAATTTCTCCAACCGCCAGCGTGCTCATTCGAACCGCTACGCCAGCCAATCAACGCAAAAAGACCGCCATAACGGACCCGTAAGATCTGCACGATGCAAGGGGTTTAGAAGAAACCTCGAAAAATGTAAAGAGAAAAGGAAAAGGGCCCAGCGAGATCCGTCCCTGGCCTCGGCGAAACCGGGCGGGCTGCTAACTCACCTCGTGCCACATTCCGCTGGCTCTGCCAACGTTTTCGAAGACGAGAATGCACCGAGCCGGCGGGCCGAGCACCACCGTTTGCACCGAACAACACACCTGCACACCACCCGGCACTCGATTCTTTTCGAAAATTCAAACCGCACACGTGAGAGTTCAGCGGGCTTGCATGCTCGCGACGTGATTCGTCCGCGCTGCCTGCGCGCAGACTCCGACGAGTTTCTCACACACTGACGATACGTCAATCCGACGGAACACGCGACGTGATCCACGGGATAAACGGTTGCGTTTAGAAAGCCGGTGTACACGCTACACGCGACAAACACCCGTCGATGTAAACCGTGCGAGCGATCAACACAGACTGAACCTTCCGCCACGCCACCGACTGATCGTAGTATGTATAGTGCCAGTTCGTTGACGGTGAAGGGGAAGGGATGCGCAGATCGGCCGTTTGTAATTTCCCTCTCCATAAAAATTCGAATTCTGTACTGAGAATTAGGGTATTCCAGTGGAAAATCAGAAGTGGAATGAAATTATTAATTTGTATAAATATCAGTTACTTAGTGAACTTTTAGTTTTCATATCATTTCTTTGCCGTTTTAAGTTACCTTTGTGCGTTGTCAGTCTAACTCCGTTGGAAAAGATCAGTTTCAAGGATTGCTCCGTATTATATAAATGAAAAGTTCCCTAATTATGTAAAAATAAATGGAATAAAATACTTCGTGATTACGTTTCATTTCATAACTGTTGTGGAACAGGAAATAGTGCTAAAATGACAATTATTTTATAACTCATAAATTTTAACAGTTTCATTCGATCTTTGTGGAAAACGAGCGCGCTTGGATCTATCGAAGTAAAGAATAAAATTAAATCTTAATTTATAGAAATAAGGCATCATTACATGTGTTAAAATTGTATTAAATATAAAAAGCCGAAATATTGGCAAAAAACCGCGGAGCCGATTATTTCGGCTTTTGAGTACTAAAAGGATTGAGCAGCAATTCTTTTAGATTTACAGTGACTAATAGTATTCGGCAAATTCATTTAATGTTTCGAAAATATAGGTTGCAATTAGAAAGGGACATACAGTCTATGTATGTATTTCATTTTATTATTGAATTTATTCTCTCCGAAATATCTTTTGTATTAAAATAATATCCATCCAAAGTTATTGTGACAAATGAAAATTAAGTACATGCACGAATGCATAATGAAATGCCAATACGAATTAATGGCACTGATCAAAACGACACATGTATCCATAACCATTAACCAGGAAAAGAATGACGAGTGCGAATTGTAGCCATTTTGATTTTGATCACGATTGAACTAAACACGTTTCTTCTAATAATTGAATATGTTGCAGTTCTAGGAAGAAATCATTGAAGGCGACGATTCAATTTAAAATGTATATTTTACATAGGTTCCAGTCTATGTTACTCCTAGACATACGTTTTATATTCGCATATCATTCATTCTAAAGTAATCGAATAATACCTTAGATATACCTTCGTACTTAAAAATTCATTGATATGAATCAAACATAAATTTATTTTGTGATATAATCGCTTGTACAGAATACCTTGTTTAGTGAAGATATACTGAATACACAGAAAAGTTTATTATAATGCGCATGGGTATCTATGTAATCGTACATCAATCAAAAATAATAAAATTATAGCTGCGTTATTCTCATTTCCGTCGTTAAAGTTAATTTACAACGTTTTACCGTTTCCTTTCCTTTTATCTTTTTTAAGTTTCTTTCCACATGTATCTTATACTTAACTGACGATTACATTTATTTTTCTCCGTTTCTTTTTGCAATTTAACACATGTACATGTAATATTTCAGTTATAATCGATCTTTCCGCGCGTTTCTCTATAAACAACCTACACCATAAAATTCTCGATCGTCACGCTACAAATCCCTAAATTTGTATCTTAAAGACATATATAATGCACAGTATGCAGTACTTTTTCATACCTTCCTTTTGTTCTTCATATTTGTAACGTAAAAACTAAAGAGAAGTTTAAAGAAAAAAATAGAAAGAAAAGAAAAAGGAAAAAGGGGGAAAGGGAAAAAACAATGTGCGTCGGCATAAAGAAGAAATAAAGAGTGAATGTTTCGATTCTTATCGCCATACATACAAACTTACATGGAAAACACTAACGCATCACCAAACACTTTCACCATCGAGCAGAAAAAAAATTGATTTAAAAATCACCGATTTATTCATTAGCTAAGCATCTTCCAAATTTTGTGTCTCGACCAAGTTGTTTGTACCTCTATACACCAAATGTTACTTAGCAAAAATTGATAATTATTATCCCATACCCATTTCTGTCGCAAACATATGAACGTTCCATGCAATACATTTACTAGTATGATTATTACATACATTTAAGCAAAAAAGAAACTGAAATCCTTTCCACGAAAAATTGACAATCGATTGATCAAGCCAGAAGCACATTTATTTAACGGCAATCTATTTTCCATGCAGGTTCCATTGTTTCTAAGAAACACCATAAATGTACAATATAACAAAGAAGAAGGTTAGGTCCTTCGTATTACGATCTAACGTTAATTCTCTCGTCCTCTCATTCTCGCTGTCTCTTCCTCACCCTCTCTCGCTCTCTCTTTCGCACGCGTTCTCGCTTGAATATTCGTTAAACAAATTTACACCGACGAAATACATTAACAGATCTATCTAGTACTCAGAGCACATCGAGAAATACGGAATACGGAATTAAACTAGCAAATTTCAAGAGTGAAATACCGTGAACAAGTTGAAACATTTAGATACCAAGTATGTATATACTCTTGTATCATCGAAAATACGACAAAGTATCAATTCAAAATAAAAAATGCATATTGAACGAGTCAGTAGCGTGTATTCTGTCAAGAGTTGGGTAGAAGTTTATAATTTTTTTTTCTTCCCTTTGTTGTTTCTTTTCGGACAGTCAGTTACCTCAAGTATCTCTCACCACGCCTGTCGCAAGAGGTAAATAAGGAAAAAGTTAGAAATAGTAATGGAATAACAGTATTGCATATTGGTGGTTAGCTCATAGACACTTGTCCGTTAGACAGTAGTCGTTCAACAGCAGCGTTTATATCTCCGAATGTGGCGATTAATGCTAAAAAGATATTCAAATTTAATATTACGTTAATTCACATTTTTCTATGAACAATTAAAATCACACTTGGAAGAAGGGAATTGGTAAAGTTTGTTAAAAAAAATATATGCTAGTCTTGTTATTTTCATCGTATTACCTTGCAAATTAGCGTCTCTATTAACAAAACCCATGGCCGTAAGCTGTTCTAATTGCGCTCTGTAACGTTCTTCCGGTGGTGGAGCCGGTTGGCCATCCACTTCTACGCCTTGGTTTAATGCCATTGCCGATACCTGCCGGGAACAACGGTAAAACAACCTGTTCTTCCAAATACTACAGATAATTATACGAAATTATTACCATCCGTGCCATAAATTGGGAAAATGCGTCTTGCTGGTTCGTGTCTGATGATTGTGTCGTTGCTGGCGGTGGATTTGTTGCAGCTGTACCTGTACCTGTAGTACCTGTACCTGCACCTGTACCTGTACCTGTACCTGTACCTGCACCTGCAGCTGCACCCACCGCTGTTCCTATTCCTGGTCCTGCTGCTCCTGTTCCGGTTCTTGTCCCCCCACCTGCTGCTGCAGCACTTGGTGTTGCTGCTGCAGGAGGCACGGTCAATCCCATACTAAAAATGATTCGTTAATTTAGTTTTAAACGCAACTACGACCTTTCTTGTACTTAATGTTTATTATTTGTAACAACTTACTTTTCAACGAGATCTGGAGCGACAGTGCGTAACTGTTCCATACCCTGTTGGATTTGCATAATAGCAGCCAAAGCATCCGGATTAGTAACAATATTCTGAATCTGAGGATTCTGCATTTGCTGAATGAACGTAGGCATCATCGTTCTCATCTGCTCCTGCATTTGCGGATTTCCTCGAAGGAATGGATTGGCATTGATCATTCTGTTGACCATAGATGGATCTGCGGCCAGGGCTTCCAGCATAGATCTTGTATACGGAGCGTTTAACATGTTTCGTATTAGTTGTGGATTCTCCATCATTTGAGCTGCAAGGCTTTGCATTCCTGGTGAATTCAGTAGACCTCTTCCCGGTTGTTGCTGTTGCGACTGTTGTTGCGGTTGTTGTGGCTGTTGCTGCTGCTGCTGATTCGAGGGATCGCTTTGATTGGGGGACCAAGGATTCGGTAATGGATTTCTATTTTCCTGACCCTGTTGTGGATTATTCTGACTATCGTCAGCAGCGTTATTGTGTACCAATGCTTCAAACGGATTGTACTCGTTGACTGCAGCTGCGAACATGGGTTCCTGAATGTCACGGTACATGCGACGAAGTGCACTATACCCGCCAGGAATGCTTTCTAGATTAGATATAGCTCTATCATGGGAGCGCATCAGTTCTTGAAGCATCGATGGATTACGCGCCAACTCTATTGTTTGTCTGAACATATATATTCGGGTATTTATTACACAAATCTCTTTTGCCAAATTTGAAATTGTGTTGTAATATTTTGAAGAATTGCTACACTCACCTCAACAATTCAGGATTATTCAACATGTGACTAATTTCTGGATTGCTTTGCATAAGGTCTCGCATTTGTGGATTAGCTGTAACTAAACTGCGCATACTTTCCGGATCGTTCATCAAACTTTGCACCATTGGATGATTAAGTACTTGACGTAACGACTCTGGATTTAGAAACAATTCACGCTGCATACGTTGTTGCAAATCCATAAAGTTCGTATTCCCTAATCCTAATGATGCCAGGCCCACAAGTCCCCCTAAACTTCCCAATCCGAACGGACTCGCATTTATGTCAGCTATGCAAAGTGGAATAATATAAGAATTGTGCGTCACAACGATAAACTAAAATTTCTATAGAATAAAATTACAATTAAATATTCCTAGACATTTCATAACAGTGGGTATACCTTGTGATCTTTGAGGCGTAGAATCTTGGCTCTGATTAGTGGGGGTGCGTGGCGCCTTGATAACCAGGTGCACCGTCAAGCCATCTTTGACATTATGCGTGCTTAGCGATTCGTGATCTTTCATAATCTTACCAGCAAAGATCAGACATAGCTGTTCCGTTTGAACATTGAACATCTTCGAGATTGCCTCTTTGAACTAAAATTATTAACGAAAACAATTGTCAGAGCTAACCCAACAATGACAAGTATGTTATTTGCTTGCAAATTTGATATCTGGCGAAATACATGAACATACGATTGGTGGCACTTACTTGTTTAATGCTTGCATCCTCCTCAATTTCGACACTTTGTTTTTCTTTTGGCGTTTTGACGTAAACAGTAATTTTCTTTCGTACATCCTGGCCTTCTGCCATCTTGAATGGGTAGATGACTCGTTACTTTCGACGCTTTCGATTCTCCCTCGTTGAGGGCCAATTGCGCACCCACTTTCCTCGAATACCTTAACTCTTTTTGCACCACGGAAATTTCGTTCACGAACCTGTTTCCGAAGAAACTACGTTAAATTTTGTTAACAAGTTATTCCAAAGAACTATAAAGATTACATAGAAGGGTCAACTTGGGCGACTATTCTATGTTGAGCCATAATGCATAAAATGATTAAAAGTACACGATATGTCAAGCAGCCGCCTATAGTTTCCACGAGCATTGACACGTATTTTCTTCTGCGAGGAAATAATTCTTTCGGCTCGTTTATATACCTGTTACTCAACTACGTAAATTAAGAAGCAACGATCTTACTGATAAAGTAGTCAGTCTTATTTACGAAAAATCACGTTATCGGTCTGTTGAAAGGTTATGTCACGTTGCCACTACTGTAACTTTAAAATACTAACACAAACGTGTTTGTCATACGGCATGTGTGAATATGCATACCACTGTTATGGCTACCCTCAAGCCGTTGTCTCTCCCCTCTATTGGACGTTATGTGGTACTAACGCGCGCAGGATTCAAGTGTAATATTGGGAAGTCGAAACAGTACAGAAACTATAGTTTATTTAATTGATTAACTGTCATTAACTGCATTGCTTCAGTGTAAAACGATCATTATTTATTAACTGCCATTAATTAGAATCTAAAAATAGATAGCCAATAGAATTAATTTATAAAACTAATATTAATTTTAATTGGTGACAAACAAAGTCGTGTAATGTTTTAATTGTAACAATTGAAGGAAAGCTTTGGGACATTCATTCTATCGCCCACTTCCAAAACGAAGGCACGCATTTAACAATTATAAGTTTGCCTAAGTTTCAATTCTGTGTCATTGAAAGTTCGTTGAAAGTTGAGCTGTAACTGATATATTTAAGTTACCTATAGTTTTCTCTACCACGAGCACTCAACCCTGCCTTGCAAAACCCCTAACAACAACTTCACAACAAATTTTGGTGGCAGCGTTAGGATAAGACGAATTAATTAAAGAAATTTGATTAAGAAGATATAATGTTAACCGGCTCGTGGAAAAAACGCAAGATCGGGTGCTGCTTCTCTAGCCTGAGCTTTCGCACGGTTTCCCTAGGAGCATAGGGTAAATGCCAGAGAAGGGTATTTTCAGCGGTCGTGCAAATGATCCTGAAAATACAGGCATTTAATTGCAGGAAAAGAAATGAAATCGATAGGAAGAAGATTAGAAAGGAACAAAAGAAAGCGACAAAGATGAAGGCGATAAAAAAGAATAGACTGAAGAAAAGGAAGGGTTAGAAGTGGTCATTCGAGACTTCTACCTCGTTGAGGAATTGACAATAAATAAAAGTTAGTCATTCAACAGTCGTTGAATACTTGCCAATCCACTTTCCTTGAATACCTTAAATCTGTTTGCACCACGGAATTTTCGTCCATAAACCTGTTTCTAGAGACTTCTTTAAATTTTGTTAACAAGTTATTTCAAAGAACTACAAAGGTTACATATAAGGGTCAACTTGAACGACTATTCTGTTGGCCCATAACGCATAATATGATTAAAAGTATACGAACTGTTATATTCAAATATTAACGTGATACAACATATATATTCTACGAAATATACTATAATCCAAATTTTGTTATCAATAGAAACGTACAATTTACGAAGCGACATATGCGTTAATGTTGCAGAGCATTGTTCGTAAGGAGTCAACTGTAGATACGTGTATTATGAATGATAACAGCGACATTACACGTCACAATTTCATTACACGATTACTTCTTAGATAAGAAAAGTACTATCTCATAGTTAGGAACAACAAATCTATAGATTTTCATACTTACAAATATTGAATTGCAATTATCTAATTTTCGTCAATCTCTCTTTTCCAATTTCCGGCTTTCAGAAGATCTTTCCACGGAGACCAAATTTTAGAGGCATACTTATTTTTATTAAGAAATATCTACTTAAAAGTACATTTTTATTATTTTTTTTCTTTCTTCAAACATAAAAGACAAAACGGTAAATTAAAAGGAAACTATTTTATTATTTAAAATTCGACCATGAAAAAAAAGAGATATTAATCCACTGGTTTTATTGCAGGAGAACCGTCAATTTTCCTTTCTGGGTTTCCAGCCCTCTCTGACTCGCCCGCTCGGCTGATGCCGTAGATCGCCGTAGTTCACAGCTCTCAAGTAGGGCCAAGTCTTTTACTTTCACTTCAGTACGAGGAAGCAGCAGATGATCATCTCCGTTAGCCCAATACGTTCAACCGTGACTTTTACTTGATGCCTTCCACTTTGTGTGAAACGATTCAATATATTCGATATTGACACCTGTAACAATTAAGCAGATTAAATATAATTAGTTGTATAAATATAGGAAACCTATTAAAAAGATTGCATTCAAAATATTAAACTGTACCTGCACTCTTTGCCAATCCCTCGGGGCTAAAAGTGAGGACCCTCCTATCATCCGAGCTGCAACCGGTCAGTAACGTAACAACTGGTGTTTCTGCGTCGTTCGTTATACCAACTTTCGTTTGTTGGGTCAGATAGTGGCAACATTCTATAATCTGAAAGAACAACCATGCTTCTTTGTCTTTTGGTCTTGGACCTTTGATATATGGTAGAGCCAAACGTTCGTGTGGCCTCTGTGCTCGCAAGAATCTTGAACCTCGTTTCAATTGAGTCTCTAGCCAGCGTGTTGCTTCTCTTGCTCGGCCACTAACTCTTTTCACTTCGTCCAACGCCGAAACAACTAGAAAAAGTATGAATGTCATTCAGTAAGAATAATGGAACCGACGAAATGTAAATGAAATTCTTTGGCAAATTCTGTGCCCTGGACGTACCAACACTAGGAATCACAACAATAAATTTCTTGGCGTACACCAGACGTTTGAGAGCCGGTGTATGCTTAGATAAAGCCTCGTGATCAGGTACCAAGTAAGGAGACATAAGTCTAGATCTCAGACGAGTTTCCAAAGCGCAAACTTCAGCTTTCAACCACAACTTCCCCATATGTCTCATCAACTTTCCACGCGAATGTTCTATTTCCCAATCTTTCCCACCAGCTTTTACATTAGGAACATTCACATCGATTGTTACGAATAATTGTTTTGTCTCCTCGTACTTCACCCCGGCATCCTCAACGCAACTAAGGAAATGTCCGAATTCGATCAATTTCAATACCCGCAGCAACGTTTCCTCCCGTTTATTGATTTTGTGCTTATGCAATATCTTCCAGTTAAGAGGGTTTTGGGCATCTTCCAAAATATTCAAACCTCTCAGATCAATGTCCTCCGGTAATGGAACTATCTTAACGCACTCCTTCAACTTATCTACACTCGATAAAATCATACTGTCATCCTGACAGTTGTTTACCAATGTCTCCATATTCACATTAATCAAATTCAACAGAATCGAAACACGTTTCAATAAAGTCCGTGAACTCTTTCCACATATTCGAATAATGTCTGGATTACTTCTTAACCAGTCGCAACATATCTTAATGGACGCAAGTATTTCTTTGCCTATAATGGTGTTCAGAACATCATCCGGTTTGGAATTTTGTTTCCTCAATTGAGCAATATATGTTACCTTGTCGGCTGACGCGTTATTTTCATCGATCATGCTACTGGAATTGGTTGTCACTGTGCTTCCAGAATTTCCGATTGAATCTTTATCGTTGGTTTTCTTGTCAATCTGATCGTCAGATGTTTGGTCACCATTTTGTATGTGATCGTTGACTGCTTCATTCTTTTCATCTGTTTCGATATGTCCATTCATCTTCTTTGGTTCTGCATTGTCTGTGTTTTCTTGATTCTTTGGCACTGCCACGCGTTCATCATCTGTGACTTCGTCCGACATCGCATCTTCCGACAAAGCATTTTCTTCGCTCAATACATCGTCCTCTGTTTCAGAAACATCGGAATTAATTTCATCGCTGGAAGATTCCATGGTTGTGCGATCAATATCACTCGCATCCGAGTCGCTACTGTTTCTACGTTTTCGTCGTCGAAGCTTCGTTAGTAAACTCTTAGTTTTGTCTCGGGCTTTCTTTCCACCATTATGAATGTCTCCATTGTTTCCAACATTTGCCTTTTCAGAAAACTTTTGACTATCATTTAGAATCTTAGCTTCACAATTTTCATCCAAACTTGCTTGCTTTATCACTTTACCCTTCTTCTCAATCGCCACGGATTCATTATTGCAGTTATTATCCTTAGAGTTCACAGATGGTTCAATGTTTGGCAACGAAAAGTCAATAAAAGATTCTTGCAATCTTGTTATTGCAAATTGCATTAATTGGGACAATATTGCTAAAGTTATAGCAACAACGCCTTGTACCTCGCTGGATTCTTTGTTTTTCAACCTGGAAATTGACATTAGACATATAGCCACCATTTTGAATATCATGTCGTCTGTTAGATAGTTCGTTTGCTCATTTTTGCAACTCTGAAGATACGCTTCAATGTTGCTGTCATTCTCCTTGCAAATTGTATCGTTCGATTCAGATTGCTCTGTACTCAGGCAATTTTCAATATTAGTCAAGAGATCCTGTAAACAATATAATAATATGAATAATAAAACCTTAATTTCTGTAACAAAAATTATAATAATGATTGAGAATACAGTAACGAGTATCTATAAATCCTTATACCTGACATTCCTGATTTATTCTGTCCGAATGTGGTACATCGTAATCCCATAATTGAAGCAGCGAAAACAATCTTGATATGCATACGTATGTAGGACACTTTTCATCGGTACAAATCGAGTGTGTAATTATGGCTCGTTTTAAATTTCCTTCTGCCCCTTCAAAGGGTTCAGTACATAAAACACTACAAAGTAATCATTCGTTTACGTAAGTGAATTATTTAAGCAGTATCTGATATGATGTAATACTTATTATGTTATAAAAATTCAATATAGATTTCTAGCGATTATAGAAACACATTTTCTGAACAAAATTGAAATTCATAAATATTTAGAAATTGTAATTGACAGGAGGAAAAGTAGGATAGATCTAGTGTTTATATTTAATTATAAAATAAGAAATGTTTGCTAACCATCTCATATAGTGGTACACTGCGTCAAGACCATAATTTTTATTGCCAGAGATAGTGCCTAATTGATTGTGCGGCATTCCAATATTTGGATCGATTGCTATAGCCATTTTATAATACCTCCTGGCTATCATTGGATCCCAATATGGATCTAATTCTAATTTATATCTAGCTAAATCTCCAAGGCATACTAAACATCTATGTATTAAGCGCATAACACATTGTTGCACTTCTTCTGTATGTTTAGATTGGCTGGTTTTATTCTTTGCCTTATAAAGTACAAAATAGGAAAACACAAGATTAGTTTATAGAACGGGATCTTTCCGATCATTAACTTTATCTGGTCAATGCACACATTGGCGTCGGACAATACAATTCAATATGATTGAACGAGATACTTACATTTGACAATCCAGTTAGATTTTGCATGAAAGGAAAATCGATAGCTCCGATTAGGTCTAATCCATATTCTAGTTGTAATTTCAATATTAAGTGATGATAAAATCCCACCCCTACCGACAAGTGGACAGATAACATTGCTTTTTCTGTTTCCGACCATGCATTGCCCTGTAACATCATTTTGTTAACAAGATACACATAAAAATATTATTTTATGCATCGTTAATGTTTACAATATAAAAAAACATTTATACCTTTCTTAATTTTTTAAAAGCAGATACAACATCGTAAAATGCCTTTCTCCATAACAGCTCTTCAGTTTTACGTGCATACCCAACAGGATCTTTAGTAATTAATCTGATGCAATAATCTTTAAACTTCACTCGTAGAGTTTCCCCAGAAGGAATAAACAGATCTGTTATCGTCAATGCACTGCTCTTTTGTTCGTCTAATCTTTTGGCAATATCCGTTATTCCCCTATTGGTCAAATATATTGTTTATTGTTAATCGTAAAATTATTGCGACACACAAATTCATGTCTATTACACAGCTTTCGTATAATTACATCATTTATATTACGATACATTTGCCCCTGTAACTCTTCTGTAACGTTAGAGTTTTAAATACGTGGAAGGGATAACCTAAATTCCAAACGCGACACGTTAAATTATTATGCTTCGTGCCGTTCAATTAACTAGTGCTATCTGTATTACGAAATTATTCGAGAGAAATAATCGTAATACGAGACATCGTCGATATTACCTTCCCGAAAACTTTGCACGACAAAATATTTCACGTGTATAAATTTCGCTAGATTCGTATTACGACATTGAAATGATTAACGGAAATATTTGTGCGATACATAAAAACAGGCTAATAATAAAATCTCTTGTAAATGAGATCGTTTAACTCGCAGGGGTAAGAAGCGCATAAAAGCGCGCCAATAGGACGGATTGTGGTAGAAGAATTAGGTTATGTTCAGCGCAAGGTAAATTCCGATGTTCCAAGTAAAATTGGAAAGATAATACCAAATGTAATACGTGATTAAATAATGCAACGAAAGAGGGATGCAGATGTTATTATTACGATAAATTATTACTTGTGCAAACGTCTCGTTTGTTCGAGGCAGTCGGTCGTTCGGACATCTGCTGCAGCGTTATATGTTCTCCTCATTTTGCTACGATCATTTTTCACTTCTTGGCCACTTCGTCATTATTCATTTTCCCGCGGTCTCCTGACACGCGCATCTTCGTCCCACGGTAAGAAAATTCGACATTCGCCCTCACCTAACTCCAAAATCCTCCCACGAACTGCTGAGCTAACTACAATTATACGTACGCACACGTACATATGGTCGTATGGTTCGCTTATGATCGCCGCAAGAAAATCATCTGGTAGAACGTTCTTTACAGTGCTGCCAAACAGAAGGTTTTCAACTATGAGAATAAGTGGAAGAATTTAAACCGGTAAGTGGAAATGTAGATCTCGATCCTTCGTTAATTCCCGAAAACATCGAAATATATGAAACTTTATTTTATAGCATTAGTCTAATATTTTATGAGAAACATTATATTTCACGTTCACCAATTGTTTATTGTAAACAACGCTTTAACCCCGATAACGTCAATCGGATTTAGAATGGTCGATTTCAATTTCGAAAAAAAAATAGTGAAGCCTCCTATTTGTTGGTTTTCTTCTCTCATATCATACCTATTTTAACTTTACATTTGTTTGTTCCTGTAAATGTCCTGAACAATTGGGTGAAACAATTATTGTCAATAAAGAGTCATTGTTTCAAGCTTAACCTCGCCTTTTACTTCCTACTTTATTTGAACGTGATTGCCTTTTATTTCGTAAATATAAAAAGTTTTCCGTATGACTATCAAAGTTGGTATATTTTTTTTTTTCATTTGCGCGATTTGTTGCTTAGATTTTCGGTTTCTCGAAAAACTGAAACAATGGATGACGTTGTCCCAACTCCACAAGATCTTCAACGAAAGCTGTATTTTTTAGTAGAACAGCTTCAGCACATGGCTAGCGAACTTCCACCGAAGTATCAAATGCGTCTACCTTATGAATTACTATCTGGCTTAGCTAATTCTCTGTTGAATGACACAATATTTGAAATTGTTAAGGGGTTGATGGAAATTCAACACGTCACAGAGAAACATCTATTCCAGCAACGTCTTCAGCTATTAAACCAACAGAAAATTGAGACACAAGAATCGCTATCGTCGACGTCAACAGTAACAGACGAAGAAAGAGTGGCGATAAGGGCTACGATATATAAGAAACATAAAGAGGAACTGAAGCAAATGGATATGAAGTTGGTTTTACAATTGGATCAGAAAGTGGCGGACCAGCAAGGTATTTTAGAGAAAGCTGGAGTGCCTGGATTTTATGTTACCAACAATCCAACAGAAATCCAGGTGCAGATGAGGCTTTGCGATTTTATAATAAGGCTGAGCAAAATGGAAGTTCCAAGTTAATATACAAGTAATGAGAAATTCAATATATAAGAATTCTTATAATTATGATTCTTGAATGACAATTTTAGATTGTACGATTTATTATTATTTATTTGAACGAAAAAGCTGTACAATAGTTCTGTTAAATATAAGCATCTTGTTCCTGTAAACTAATACTTTTATCAAAAATAGTCACTTATTTTTATATAAATAATTGGAAGAGCGATGCAAACTGGTTTGACAGGATTTATAAGAACAAGGCACATATGCATAGAAAACATACTTTCTTTTATTAAGCAAAAATTTTTTGCATTCGTCATTTTCCATGAATTATGTACATACGTTTCGTTTATGCAGTAGACAGTACTGTACAATGCAGAACTGCACATAAACCATAAATCTTATTTACATTGTACCATAAGTGTTAATTCCATCATTAGAACTATTGAACTGTTATAGCCATGTGTGATAACAACAAAGCGTATTATTTTCTATTTACAATATTTTTTTAAAATAAAAGGTTAAAAAAAAAATATATTAACGCATTTCAGCAGTAGTGAAAACCTATATTCCCTTCCTGGATAATTTTTATTTGGATATAAATTTTTAAAAAATGAATACCTCGTTAAAGAACATAAAATTAGATTGATTCTTGAAATTTTTAATTTCCTCTTTCAAACTTCAATATATTAATTCTCGACATTTTTTATTGATGGGGATACTGTTTAACATAGTACGTGGCAAAACAGATATTCGATTGTTTGTTCCTTTTATAGTCCAATTGTTTCAAACGGACCACGCGCACATAAAATTATACGGTAATCAACTATTAAAACATTTTAAGTACTTTAAATAAGTCAATCAGTGGTTTTACCCAAAAGTGGTGCGCTTTGTGTCGGGGAAATATGAACACCTAAGGTGCTCTGTGGCTGTACAATGTTTTGCTCTGTTGCGAAGCATATGCGATAAACGTCTTTAAAAGTAGACGCAAAGTGAACTTCAAGACCGTCGGTAATGTATTTAGGTAAATCATTGTAGTCTTTCTTATTTTCTTCCGGGAGAATTACACAGTTGACGCCAACTCGTTTTGCCTGAAGAAACAATAACATATCAATAATTATATTATTTATTAATATATAATATTAATTATTACGCTCACACTTACAGCAATTGTCTTTTCCTTAATACCACCAACAGGCAGAACTCTACCCATTAAACTTAGTTCTCCAGTCATTGCAACATTTTGCCTAATCGATAGATTTTTCGCAAGTGAAATGAATGCTATTGCGATAGTAATACCTGCACTAGGGCCATCCTTCGGGGTGGCACCTTCGGGTACATGTAAATGCAAGTGAGAATCGTACAAAAAAGTATTAAATGGATCTTCGGCACTCAAAAAGCTTCTGGCAACTGTCATGGCTATACGAATAGATTCTTTCATCACGTCACCCAAATGGCCAGTGACTTCGAAAGTGCCCTCAGATTTCTTCGGCCCAGATGGTTTCCTAACTCTCGTTTCGATGAACAAAGTAGAGCCACCCATAGCTGTCCACGCAAGACCCATAACTACACCAGGTGGGGTAATGTCGTACATTCTGTCGTGTGTGAACACAGGTTTTCCTACGAATTCGTGTAAATTCGCTGTGGATACATCAACTTTTTCTGCCTCTTTCTTCACAACTTTAAACGCCACTTTCCGATGAACTTTCTCTATATGTTTCTGAAGACTTCTTACACCGGACTCGCGGCAGTAAGATTTAATTAATAAATTAAGGGCATTGTCGTCAATTGAGATCTGTTGATTAGAGAGTCCAGAGTCATTCATTGCTTGCGGCACCAAGTATTGCTTAGCAATCGCAAGCTTTTCTTCTGCTACGTAACCAGACATATCTATCATTTCCATACGATCCCTGAGGGGCTCTGGAATGGTGTCGATCACGTTTGCAGTGCAAATGAACAGCACTTTCGATAAATCGACAGCTACGTCTAAATAATGATCCAGAAAGTTGGCATTTTGTTCTGGATCTAACATTTCTAGAAGGGCAGATGCTGGGTCACCTTGATGACCTCTAATAAATGAGAAAAATTATTTAGCAGTAGATAGTTTACGTAACCAAATTGACATTTGAATGTATATAAATATTGATAGCCACATACTTTCCAATTTTATCGACCTCGTCGATAAGAATAAGTGGATTTTCAGTCTTAGTTTTTTTTAAACACTGAATAACTTTGCCAGGCATCGCACCCACGTATGTTCTTCTGTGGCCTTTGATTTCTGCTACATCCGTCATTCCACCAACGCTAAATCTGAAATACTCTCTATTAAGTGCACGGGAAATTGATTTGGCTATTGACGTTTTTCCAACGCCCGGTGGACCATGGAAGCATAATATTTTTCCTTGCGTTGTGCCTTTCAATTGACTGACAGCAATAAATTCTACATTTGAAAATAACATTACATAAATGTATAGAACACAGGTTAATAGACTCGATAATTACTTGTTAATCTAATTACCTAAGATCCGTTTCTTTATGTCTTCCATACCATAATGATCTTTATCGAGAATTTCAATTGCCTGCTGAAGATTCAAATTTTCACCACTGGTTACACCCCAAGGCATAGACGTAAGCCAATCCAAATAATTTCTCGTCACGCTGGAAATAAAGTTAGTTAAATTATTATTTACATTCGAAGATAACATTCCATCCATATCGTGTAGTACAAATGAAAATGTTTAATATACGATTTATAAAATTAACATACTTAAACTCACTACTGTGACTCTCTAAGAAGTTCAATTTCGTTAGTTCTTCTTCAAGCACATCCATCACTGCTTTCGGTACTGTTTTCTCCCTTATACGTTCCCTATACTTTTCCCCGATCGCATCTTTATCGTCCTTCTCCAATCCCAATTCCTTTTTGATTACCTTCAATTGTTCATGGAGAATGTACTTTCGATGCTGCTGTTTCACTTTCTCTTCAACTTCTTTACCAATTTTCTGTTGGAGTTTACTTAACTCGTATTCTTTCTTCAATAGTGCTAGAGATAATCTTAATCTTTTCGAAATCTGCAAGCGAAATTGTTGCTCTGAATTATTTCTGGTAACGTATTTGAATGAAAGCACATATACATTTACTTACGTCCATTTCTTCTAATACTTGTTGCAACTCTTGCGCATCCGCTCCAGTCAAAGCTGCACCCAAATCACTCAGATAAACTGGATTATCTACAACCCTCTGACCTTGATGTAGCATTTGTTGCAAAGATTCTCGGTACAACGGGTTCATACTTATTATGTCTCGAATTGTTTTGATTAACTCTTGGGTTAAAGCCTAGGCGTTAAATTATTCTTTCATCGATACTTTGTTCTTAAAAATCATGATTAAAACAAAGATTATGATAATAAATAACAATATACCTTAATTTCTTCAGTTTGCCTAAATTTCTCATGGGTAATATTTACAACTTCTGCCATTAACAAAGGTTGATTACTACCTTGCGCCGCAGTTTGCGGAGTAACTTTTTCATCAACTTTCTCCTGTATTGCCTGTGGTGGTACTTTACTCTCTGGCGTAACAATTTCTTCAACCTTTTGTTGTACCTTCTCTACCTCTGGTACTTTGTTTTCAATCTTTTTACGAATTATCGATCTACGACTCGGTTTTCCTCCCGAAACTGAATCGTCTACAGGGACGCGAATTGTTGTATTTAACAGAGGAAACGTCAGTTTCATCTCTGCATGGTACAGCATTTAGTTATTCAATGTTATTTGAAAATAAAATAAAAAGAATGCAATGAAGTACCTCAGTTCATTGAAACATTTAGAATTTACTTAGCGAGATGTATTTTATTCTCTTTAACCCTTTGCGCACAGAGAGGATAGAAGAAGATGCGCGATTTATAAAGCTGAATATACTGCTCTACAACAGTAGCCTTTTCGAAGTAGTCAGAGCACTTTCTTCCACACTTTCTGAATAAAGCAGATACGATTGTCAAAACAAATGAAATCAAGTTTAGTGCTGTTGCTATAGTAACTCTCAATGTATTCGTGCATGTATCCATTGAATGGCACTTTTATAAGCTTAAACATCCGCGAAACGCATGTATGGACGTCTCAAGAACGTCGTCAATTGTTTTCGTTCGGCGCATATGTAATTTTTTCAGCTACGTCGATAGTTCACGCTGAATGAATATAATATGAGCTCATCGTTCGCAAAGGGTTAAGTAATAAAATATGCTTCGTTGCAAGTGGAATTATGCGATAGAATATTAAGCGATACTATTTAATTGAACATTAGTCACATACCGTGCGTAGGTTTTGGAAGCTCCTCCAAAATTTGACCGACAATTTTAATTCTCCGATGCGCCATCACAACTAATCTTAATCGATTTCCCAAATCCTGTACCTCATGTATTTGCGCGAATGTTCCAACAGGATATATATCGTCCAAATTTTGTACAACCTCTGCTTCGTTTCTAAACAAAACAATCATACAAGAGGAAACTTATGATTAGATCTATTCGTCCAATTACCAAGAAACCAATTACGTTTTTGCAGTGCTTACTCTTCCGTTTTCTTTAAAAAGATTCCGACATAAGGTTGATTTAGTTTAACCTTTCTACGAATTAAATCCATGAGTATTGGATTGTTTAGTTCTATAAGTTTTATAAATCTTGGAAATACTGGATTTCTATTTATTGCTATGACAGGAACGTGAGGCCACACTTCTGGCACAACAACAGTAGCTGGCAATGAAGCTGGATCTCCCAAATCGTCTTCATTGTTTCCGCTGGAAAGCAACAGAAAATTTGTCTTTAAAATTGTAGAATCTTCATATTTCCATTGTATTGCGACAAAATTTAACAAGTTTGCAATGCTTGGATCGAAATATGAGCAGCAATGGGCGCACATCTGTTAATCTGTACAATTATGTCAATTTGACTCAGGACGTACATATGTAAATTTTGTTCTTGTTTTTTAGTATTATCTGACGTTAATGTGTTTGCAAAGCTACTCCAGCTATAATTGAATTATGAAAATGAATTTAGTTTCATGTTTTCTATTTACTAGAAATTTTAATGCATACAGTGTTCAAATTGTAATACTCAACTGAATAACAAATGACTGAAATAAGTAAAAAGTAATATATTCTAGATACGCTAGATTGATGGCAAATAGTTAAAACAATTAAATCAAAAGGAACATGGCTGGTGAACATATTAAATGTGTACCGTTAAATATTGTTACTGTAATAAATAAAAAAAGTGATATTACTGGAATAAGACTTTTCTATAAATCGTGAATATGGAGAACTTATCGCTAATACTTGAGAACTGTTACTTGCCGCAAAGCAAACAATATATCCTGCCTACGTAGGAAAGTTATAATTATAAAGGAGTAAAATTGTATGAGCGTAAAAAAGGATTTACTTTGGCGGGTCCCTATCATTGTATCGTTTAGTGGCAAACGATCTGATTGACATAATAGCTGCTGTTTGCCGACGACCGTGGATGTTTCTAAAGAACGATCCATGACACTCGTTCAATTTTATTCTGCGAAACTGCGGCCCTATGTGCGCCGACAACTCCTCGGTATCGAGGCGATGATTTCTGCAGAAGGATCGAACGTTTGTCACACGATGCCGAAAAACGGGCAAAATCTTGAAATTCACCGCTGTCACGAAACGCATTGTTCCAAACCACTTGGCATAAACTGTCTTTTGGCTGATTCAATTGTACTTGAAACTTTCGCGTAGGTTATAACCTTGCTACGGCGCGCTTGCTCGGTCTGACGAAACTGTGCTAACCTAAAAGAAGTTATACGCGCGGCCGATCAGCTGTTGTGCACATTACGGCACTGTTTGAATTGTCGAGTCGGTTAGTTGCGTTCGTATGAATTCACATTTTTACATTTTCCTGAATTTTAATGAGATTGTCAGTATAGGGTACAAGAAACGGTGATATTCGTTTGTTGTTCGGTACGATCAGCGATGCATATTTTATGTACTTATTTCAATGTTCGTTCATTTATGCACTAATCGTTGCATTTCAAACCAAAAGTGTATTGAAACATTGCTAGCCACCTGTGACTCTATCATTATGTATGTTTAACAAATTTGACGAAAAAATTGAATTCATTAAATGGAAAAAAAAAAGAAAATGTTAAATCTGCGAGTTATAACTTTGCCAAAGCGAATACTCTAAATTATTTCGTAATATCATTAAGTAATTTATAATATATAAATATATATGCATTTAGAATAATTTAGTTATATTTAATGAAATTTGTTGAATTTTCATAATAAAAGGAAACGATATTTAGAAACAAATGTAAGATACATATATACGTCTCGGTTTTTAAAAACATCCTCCATTGTAATTTAGTTTTAATTTTGAACACCATCAGCGTTGTAGTCTTATTCCATAACGACCCGGTAATGGTTGAGAGAGATACGAAAATGACAAGCGGTCTCAACCTTATTCGCACCTGTGGGAATATTTACGATTACTGTATATTGTTACATATATTTCTGTATATTTTTTAAATATGACCTACGTTTACACTGTATTCAACTTTTTTAATTTGTTATCGGAAATATAATATTGAGCAGTGCCGTGATCAGCAATGGAAAGATATTCAAACTATGCGAGCTCGTATTACCGGGATGATGTATCTCAACTGTGTTCATGTAGTTTAGCATCGTCTCCAGAAAATAATGATCCAGTAAATAATAATAATAATAATAATGCAGTTAATTTTGACAAGGGAAACAATTTGATGGATTTAAAATGGATCAGTTCAAGTAATGAAATTTGAAATATCATTTTAATGCTAATTAGAAAATCTTTGTTTTCAACGCGGAAAAACTTGTCTAAACTTAATTATAGGAATCATACATTCCGATAATATTACAAGGCAGAATTTAAATAGGAAACAGAGTATTTCAAATGCAACGCCAACTGCAGAGGACGATGAGCAATTTTTCCATAAAATGAAATCGGATATCGATAAAAATCATTTGCCGTAAGGAAAAATCTAATTTCTCAGCCTTCTAATTGCTGTTTTGAATTATTTCTTCGCTCTTTTTGACAAATTTAGATATTCTAAAGAACATCATAAAACGCATATGAATTATCGAAACAATGCTTTGGCGGTTAAAATAAAGAGGCCTCTAATTGATGCAGAGACACAGAATGTGATGAAAAGATTTAAAAGGGATTCGGAGCAGATAAATTTCGTAGAGCCATTAAACAATGCTAGTATTGTGCAATCTAATACCAACAATACTATTTTAAAGGAAACGCGCAACACATTGAAAAATATCCACAAAGAAAATATTATGCAACACAAAAATCTATTTTCCGCTCAAATTTCCAATGACAGGTATTTTGCTTTTTGTTCAACAGTAAAATTAAAATTAATATACATATATGTTTATGCTACCTTTTCCGATTATAAATTTGTTCTTTTTATTGCTACCTTTTTAAAGGATTTATATGTAACCACTAATGTTGTTCTAATAATTAATTGACATTTAAATCATTAAATCATAATATAGACTTAAAAATATCATTTCTGTGATTTCAGAATTCCATCTAGCAAATACATATTTCAGGTAACTTCTAAGTTACAGAAGAATGTTTTACCCTTAGGTACACGTGAAGCAGCTCTTGTTCACGAAGAGTATGAAGAATCTTTATTTTGTGGAATGATATTACTCACTCCTCCAGATAGTAATTCGGCTGAGAATGGCGATGCTTCATAAATTCGAAATATGGCGGCAGATGTTGATATAGAAATATTATAAATAGTTATTATAACTTAAAATATTATGTCATTTAAGCTAAACATTGTTAATTTATTAGTAGACCTTCTAATCATGGAAATATATTGGCATACTTGAATCGATTAATTAAGCGCTATTATATTTAAACCTAATGCGTAAAAATTCATAGTGATATCACAGCCTACTTTGCTAGTGGGGAGAAATATCGATAGTCAGCACTATCGATAATTTCCGATAGTTTGATCATCGACCATCGATAGTTGTCGATAGTGATCGAATGTGATATAAATATGTAGTACATCCATAAGTAATGTAAGGAAGAGCGCTCTCCCTCTGGCAGCCAAGGAAATAAAGGTAGGCGTGGGGAAGTGTGCGTCCTCCTGAAAGGGCGCAAATACAGTTAAATCCTGAACAAAGTATATAAAATTCTTTAAATTGCAGATTCTTTCGTACACAAGATCACACAGAAAGCCATTCTTTAATGACAAAATACTATCGCTATCGTCAGTTATAGAATATTACCAAACATTTTAAAATTCGCGATATTACGAATATCAACACATATTTTCGATAACAATCGATAGTTGCAACCATCGATAATATCGATAGTGCCATCGATATTTCTCCACCACACCACGTGCTGCTCACCTGAAATTTTCTTCTATCAGGGTTTTGCTCACCGTTGTGCTTTTTTATAACGTTTCATTTAACTTTCTTCATTCCCGAGTGACTTTGACTCTTTGACAGCAGCCACAGCTAAATAGAGGCAGTAACGATTGGAGAATTTAGTAGATGTTATCAGTGTTGTGCCCACTTGTTGTGTTTCACTGCATGAGCAATTTTCAATTCGTTTCGGTGTTTAATTCATTGCACAATTGTCCAGGCAATGTCCCGGTAAAAAGAAAACTTGAGTTTTCATTAAAATTTGAAAACGGTGATCGATTAAGGAAAAACAATTGTACGATCAAGTGAACCAAGTGACAGGACGATAACTATAATTCATTAATGATCTTAACCGGTGAAGAGCTGCAAAAGTGTCAAGTGGGCATTTCGCTTAACGAATATATGATCGACGTGATTGACGGAAGAAGAAACTATCGCAAAGGTCAATTTTTGACCAACAATCATTTCGCGCTGATTAAGCGACCGAAACGAGTGGCATGCTGTGGCAGACGAAAACGACGACGTCTACAAGGTTACAGTATTGCCTCGTTGAGTTTGTCGAACGTTACGCACTGTGGAAGCAGAATAAAGTGAAATAGTGTTTACTATTGTTTTGGCGAGTTAGAATATTCATAGGTGTATAAAACACGAAAGCATATAGAACTTTTTTCTTCACTGTGGTTACGTCTTTTCATCTTTTTTTTTTTTGTGGTTTTGATAGCGTCACTAGTTTGATCAGTTATATATCTGCTTATGATTAAATCTCAGGATGCGTCTTATTAGTCCAGAAAAATTGACCGATATTCAAAGCAAACCAGCTAGTATACGAAATATTTGTATATTAGCCCACGTTGATCATGGGAAAACCACCTTGGCCGATTCGTTGGTCGCCAGCAATGGGATCATCTCCAAGAAACTTGCTGGTAAACTACGATATTTGGATAGTCGGCCCGATGAGCAACTACGTGGAATTACTATGAAGTCTAGTTCTATTACTTTGTATCATAAGCACAACTCCGAAGAATTTGCTATTAATTTAATTGATTCTCCAGGGCACGTGGACTTTGCTACCGAAGTGTCCACTGCTGTTAGACTTTGCGACGGTGCCATTATTTTGATCGATGTAGTGGAAGGTGTATGTCCTCAAACACGCAGCGCTCTATCAATTTCTTACATGGAAGGATTGAAACCAATTTTAGTGTTGAATAAAATTGATAGATTGATCGTAGAAATGAAATTGTCTCCATTAGATGCTTATATACATTTGACTCAAGTCTTGGAGCAGGTAAACGCCGTAATGGGGGAATTGTTTGCCAGCAATCTGATGGAGCAAGAAGACAAAGAAGAGTTAAAGAAGGAAAATGCGGAAAGTGTTTCTGAAAGGAATCTGGCTGACTGGCAATCCGTACTAGAAGATATAGATGATTCCAGTTTGTATTTCTCTCCGGAACAGGGTAACGTCTTATTTTCCAGTGCTACCGATGGCTGGGGATTCGGCGTAACAGAATTTGCCAAGATCTTTTCATCAAAATTAGGCTTGAGCGAAAAGGTTTTGGCAAAGACACTTTGGGGAGATTTCTATGTGAACACTAAGACAAAAAGGATTCTGAAAGGAGCTCAGGAGAAAGCGAAAAAGCCTTTATTCGTTCAACTCATTTTGGACAACCTTTGGACCCTGTACGAAACAATAATAGTACGGAGGGACAAGGAAAAGGTAGCCTCGATGGCTGAAAGATTGGATATCAAATTAACGGTAAGAGACTTGAGGCACACCGATCCTAAAGCTCAACTACAAGCGGTTTGTTCGCAATGGCTACCTTTGGCACGTGCATGTCTCGACGCTCTGTGCGAAAAGGTGCCAGCTCCGCACAATTTGTCCTCGGAAAAGGTAGATCGTTTGTTGAGTGGAAACTTTGATTTCTCTACGTTGCCAGAGGAAACTCAAGAGTTGAAAAAAGCGTTTCTAGCATGCGATCCATCTGTGGCTTCACCAATTATCGTATTCGTGTCAAAAATGTTTCCAGTAGAGAAGAAGCTGTTGCCAGAAAATAAACCGAAACCGCTGACACCCGAAGAGTTGGCTGAACGAAGGGAATTGGCACGAACAAAACACGCAGAGAGAATAACGAGGGAACAGCAGTCGCACGGTATAACTGTTGGACAGGACAGCAGCGATAGGTCCGAGAATCCGGATGTCGGCGAAGAAGATGAAAATTCGGACACCGCGTTGATCGCGTTTGCCAGGATTTATTCTGGAACTCTGAAAAAGGGGGACAGCGTATACGTTCTGGGGCCGAAACACGATCCCCGCGAAGCACTGAAACATTTCAAAACGGGTGTAGAGTCATCGATAGACGAGAGCTGCACGTTGAAAGATTTAAAAACCGGACGACACGTGAGCAGAGTGACCATAAAGAAACTTTATTTGCTGATGGGGAGAGAGTTGGAGCCCGCGGAGAGGGTCACTGCCGGTAATGTATTTGGTATCGGTGATTTGGAGGAACACGTGTTAAAGACGGCCACCCTTTCCACCACTGTTGCTTGTCCGTCCTTTTCGGAGCTGATCTCCCTCGGTGTTCCCATAATGCGGGTAGCTCTCGAACCAACCCATCCGAACGATTTGCAACCGCTGATCAACGGGCTGAGATTGCTTAATCAGGCGGACGCCTGTGCCGTCGTTCATATTCAAGAGAGTGGAGAAATTGTTCTGAGCACTGCCGGGGAAGTGCATTTGGAAAGATGCTTGGAAGATTTGAAGCTGCGTTACGCGAGGGTTAACGTGAACATGTCGGAGCCCATCGTGCCGTTTAGAGAAACGGTGGTGCCTCCGCCAAAGGTCGATATGGTGAATGAAGCGATCGAAAGAAAAACGGAGGACGTCAACCTTGCCGTTTGGACTGCGAATCGGCAGTGTTATTTCGAAATTGATGCGAGACCTCTGCCAGAAAAAGTCACCAAGATCTTGGAAGAAAACGTTGATTTGATAAAGGCTCTCTACCAACACTATGGTAAATCGAGTCCGGAGAAGGAAGACGAGTGTGGAGAAGCTGGTGGCGCGCAAGAAACGGAATCGGTGCGCTCGATGTCGGAAAGGAAACACAGGGCTTTAGAATCGTTTAAAACCGCGGTGGCGGCTGCGTTTCGAGAAGCGGGCGAGGAGAACGCTCTGGATAAAATATGGTCGTTTGGTCCGCGAAACTGTGGGCCGAACGTTTTGTTAAACGAAACCGACTACAAGCACAGAAAGTTTTGGGAGGAGCACCCCAAGTCCGTCGATCGGCGCGCTCCGTAAGTATCATATGTATGTATGTAGAATATTTGACAATAATAGAGATGAGCGTACTTATCATATACTTCGCGTCGTTGTTGCTGGCACGCGACACGCGCTGTGCAACCAAGGTCCCACGTGGGGTAGGGACAAGAGAAAACGCATAATATATGTATATTATTTCGAATGTACCAGATACGAAAGCGGTATGGTCAATGGGTTTCAACTGGCGACGCTTGCCGGACCTTTATGCGAAGAGCCTATGATGGGGGTCTGCTTTGTCGTGAAGAAATGGGAAGTTTATCAAGATTCCCAAAGGTATAATGCATCGCCGTTTCCTTTTATTTACACTGCAATACTATATTAAATAGATTTAATAGATTAATACATAACACGATACACGGATATGATCACGCTAGCATACCTAACGTCGTATATATGTATAAGCGTATGGTATATTACGCGAATCTTTTCCTCTTGCTCGTGCGCTTTATCTACCAACATTTCGCATTACCGAAACCTACACCCGTACATTCTCCTTCCTCCTGCTTGATTTCCGACTTGATCTCCGACTTGATTTCCAACCGCATCCCCTCCATTGCATTTCTTCTTCATTTTCATTCATGCCCCTTCCGATCTTCTCCCTTCGGAACTTTCTCGTCTTGCCGCTGTTCGCTTTAAATTATCAAAGAATTTGGACATTGAGGGAAAGATTACACGTGTGTCATTAGTGAAAATGGAGGCCAAAGTCAAGGACACGGGGGTGGTCATTTGATGTCAGC
Source organism: Nomada goodeniana (assembly GCA_963969485.1). Taxonomy (NCBI): domain Eukaryota; kingdom Metazoa; phylum Arthropoda; class Insecta; order Hymenoptera; family Apidae; genus Nomada; species Nomada goodeniana. The sequence continues at coordinate 29,799,638 of OZ018299.1, forward strand.
GTGCAAAGAAGCTTGTCGACGCGCTTTTAACTCCAGACACCCGCGCCTGGTGACACCGATGTATAGCTGCAGCGTTTTAGCCAATTCCGATGTCCTGGGTAAGTCGACTTGAAAAAAACATTGATATGCCTATCCGTCTTATCGGCTTGTGTCGTTCCTATTGGCCCGTGGAAAGAGAAAGCGCAAAGAAGGTGTCCTTTCAGCGCCCTTGTAATACCTGAACGTCATTAATGTCGTATTTGTACAATTAAGTTTTCATCTGGGCCGTGTAGGTACATAAGCATGTACACGCATGTACCGTTGGATCGCTACGGACACGCCACGACAACCTATTCGTCGGTGTATGATCCATGTAGTCATGTATTTTTATTCGCGCGTGGCGTTTTTAACATCGAATGTACGAAAAGAACGCGTTCTCACAAATTTTCCCGGGCACGCGCACATACCATTCATCGTATAATCAATTTCGATTCCGCTCGAACCGCATGCTAAGCGCCGCTAACGTATAAACATATTTCTATACAACAGCTCCATCGTAAACGAATGGACGGAACCGAGAAATTACATTTCGCAACGTTCAACTCGTTGTTCGGATAAAACGACATTCCAAATTCAAGGGAATTTAGTCGTCGCGCTGTTGAATTTTCTTGTTTCCCCTGTCAGGCAACTTTATGAGTGAATGCGTTACTTTTTCTGCGCGCACAAACGTACTTCGTATGTAGACAAAACGTAGATTACGCGTTTCAAACGACACGGGGTTCTTGTAAAAGGGGATTACTACGCCCGATGCCTTGAACTTGCCCCGGATGTTCATTTCTTAGGTGTCGCAGCACGTCTTCCACTCCTCGTAATCCCCTTGTATCCTATAAAGAAGAATACTCATCTACTTGGAAGATGCGTAGTTGACTATTGAACCGGCTTTCCAAATGTTCGTCGTATTTTCCGATCGAAGGGTACCGCGTCAACGAATTAATTGATTGCAAGTAGAATGTATCTACGTGTAATGGGAAATGTGTACGGTTTTCTGAACAATATAGTTGGCATCTTCCAAATTTCATAACCACGGGTCGTGCAGGTGCAGGTGTGCATGCGCAGTTGTTGGTCTGATTGGTTTGCAAAGAGAGAGAGAGAGAAATATCAGGGTACCTTTTGGGTGAACAGGGATGAGGCGCGAACGCAGCAGAATTTCAAATAGGCAATTACGCCGACACTTTCCGACACATACTTTCATTCGGTTTTCACAGCATCCCATCTTGCAATCATGATACGTGATCTCTGACAATCTAGTCTCAGTTTTATTCAGTCTCTCGACGTGTTGCCTAACGCATACGACGTATAACGTAATGATAGAATAAATAATCAGTAACCGCCCGTTGGCTGGCTAAACGAAAAGAAGCTGCGAAACATAATAGCGAAGCAAGTTACTCAATAAATAAGAAGTCGAATATCGCTAAAAAGATTGCGTGCTGTGTTCGTCGAAAAGGATTGGTCGACGTTTCATCGCACCGTTATCTGTTTAGACAGCGAGCTAGTTTAATCCCAAACAATCGAGTCCATTAGTTGTTGCACCTTGTACCATGGAAAGCTAAAACGTTCGTCCCTTTCTTCTTTACGGTTGTACGTTTCTCGTCGAGAGTAATCTGTAGGCAGCGACAAAAAAAACTCGTCAATCATATGTTTCCATATAACGACGTTCTCGGGTTCGATTCCGCATTCCACCCGAGGCTTGGAATACAATTGCTAAGTACCTGAAAGGCTACGCGTATGCCGCAGTGGTCGTCCTCTTCGGCTTCCTTGCACGCATATCATCCCATAAACACGGATTCCTGGCACACTAGCGTATGTCGGCTGGTCGTGGATCATCGGACCCTCTACGACATACGCGAATAGATAGATTTCCCCATGCCATTCTGTTGCAAGAAGCATCCCCACTGGCCCTATCGTAAGATCGATCGAGCACAATTTCACTTACCGAGTATGTTGGCATCGGGACAGCGGCATATTACCAGGTAATGTGACTTTCCCGTGCGCACGTTTTGCAGCGCAAGGAGAGACCAGTCTTTCGGTGTTCTACACTCGCGCATCTCCGCCACCGGCTCGCAAGTTTTCACTAACGTGAGAGCCTAAATCGTGTAAGGTTCGATTAACGCGCGGACGAATCTGGGCACACATTCTTAAAGGGGGACAGCTTTCAGCAGAATAAGTTTTCTGCACCGTGACTCATTGAAGGAAGCAATTTCGACGCAATGTTCCACGATAGAAAGCTAAGGAACTCTAAGGAACGAACATTGATACTCCGACCAAGTCTATTGTTGCATTGGAACGCCGCGGTTTCAAAAACTTGTTACACTGGCTGAAAGTGAATGAGCATTTCTTGCGTTCTCACAATCAGTATGTTTTCTAGCCTAGCAAGCTTCCGCGGTTACTCTATCGTCCCATTCTCTTTCCCGTGTGTCTGACTTTTCTTGGTCATACGATACACTACGATGTAGCGGCAGCCGTCGCCACCGGCATGTAACGCTAATAATATGATTATAATTCTCGAATAAATTCACGTTTCTCGTGGTCACGAAGAAAATGCAAGGATTGTACGCCTCTGTATCGTTTCCGTTTGCTTCTTCCGTTTGTTTTCACGCAAACGTAACGACTAATTAGATGTCCAAAAGTGTTACTAACAGGACACACCATTGTTCATTTCTGCAATCTTTTTATTCTAATCACTATCGCTATCGCTGTCGTTTCTAACCAGTATATGCATGGAGATTCTTTTATATTGGCAAATGCCGCATTTACCGAGAAGTTAAGAAAGGAAAATCTGTTGCGAGACTGACATAGGAACAAACGCGTTGATCGTTTGATTGACAAAAATCAAACGGAACAGGAAAAGGAAAAGGGAAAGGAACATGAAATGTGCGACAATCATCGCCGTATCGGTTCGTTACATTCGATTCGGCAAGTGTAACAAACGGACCGAAGAAAGATACACGGCGAGCATGCGAACGATAGAGTTCTAGTATAAGTAAAGTATAGAGAATGCAAGGCGACTAACCTTGGTTCGAGGGTCGGTGACCAGCTCTGTAGTGTGGAGATCATCGCTGTCGAGAGAAGCGCTGCAAGGGTCGCGGTATCTTCCTGGACAAGCGCACAGAGGCTGGGTAAAATTCAGTCTAACGTAAACGGCATTGCAAACCTGCTGCACCGCGCACTCCGGTAGCAAGTAAATGTGCTGATTGTGCGGATAATAATGATACTTGGTTGGTTTCGCCAGAGCTGCACTCGCACCCTCCGGTAGTCGCACACCCGTCTGCAAATTAACCGATACACCAAATATTTTATTTACTTTTCCTACTTTTCCACTTTTCTTAGTCTCTCTCCCCCCCTCTCTCTCTATATATATATATCATTTCCCGCTATTTTGTCCACCCCGAAATTATCAATCTTCCTATACGGAATACAAATGATCATTCGGGGCGTTTTGCCCTTTCCTAAAGAGCCCCCCCGCGTTGCATTCCGATCAACTGTTCAATTACTCATAGCATGCCGATGTATAAATATACCATCAGCAATCTAAACAAAGAAAACGTGGCACCTCTGAGAAAAAAGAAGAGAGAGGTAACGAAAAGAAGGGGAGCAGTGAATCAGGAATGCGGAACACAGATGATACTTTTCGAGATGTATAATGAGAATAGAGAAAAAGCGAGATGGAGTAAAAATGAGAGGGACAAATAACAGAATTTACAGAGTCGTGATTCTCGCTGATTCCCGCGAACCACCGACTCCACAAACTTGACCGGTCTATGCATTACGAATAGCGCGGCGGTATTATTCGAGCTAAAATGCCGAGAGTATGCTATTTAGTGAATGCCAATCTAAATCTCACTGTACTCGTTACTTCCTATTCATCGAGTTCTGAGAATCTTTTCAACGCTTCGGGTAATTAGTTTTATGTTCCCGACGAAGAACCGTTTCACCAATTATCGCAGCTTCTTCTTCCTTTCCGTTAGGAAGTTCCGTTTCATCTGTTACTGTCGCAAATCTCGCAGTTGTCGACTTTGTCGCGGATGTTTCAAAGGTGATATTGGAATTTCTGCAGATCTGACAATTCACGTACCTCCGTGCAAAAGAAATTCAACGTATGTTTTAGATGCAATGGATGTATCATACATCTTCTTGCGCGATTCAACGTTCTTTCGGTGCGCCCGATTCAAAATCCGCTACAATCGAATCGACATTAACGCGAACGAAAGTGGGATGCTTCTTTGTTGCATTTTCCCTTCGCTTCCCGTACTGTCATTTACCCTTCCTTCCCTTCAGTTACGAAAAGTATTCAATTTTACTTATGTTAGTAAAGGAAAAATGTGGAAAAGTCGATCGTCTGGTCTTTTACTTTTTCCTTGCCCCGCGCCTTTCGCATTCTTCTCCTTTTCATTCTTTTCTGCTTGTTTTCCTATCGTCACGTTCCACTACCGATATTAACATCGGTCGATCCATTCGTACGTCACGGTCATGAACACTTGCCCTCCTTTTCAAATGCAAAAGCAACCAATGCGATTCACGACAATCTTTTACAAAAAAATACATCGAACGGTTATTAACACGAACATTTGAGTTGAGCGGAGCGTAGAATTTCATTTAAGTGTACACGAAGGAATGCCTATTTAGACAGATTTAGACAGAAACAAGTACGATTCGGACAGTCCTTTCGTATCGCGCGACAGTGATGATGATAAATAAATATTATAATTAAGTATATGGCTGCCTTTGCCGTGAATTTTAGGTTCAAGTAAAAACCAGAAGAATAAAGCGGTAAGATTCTCATTGTCGGTAGACAATGAGAAGGAGAAGCGAAGGAAGAAGCATGAAGGGAATGAAACGAAAGATGAAATGTGACTAAAGGTGATACAGAATACAACTACTGGCCCCTTGCTAGTCAAGAAGAGAGAAATTACAGTAACGGGAAATGAAGTAAAAGGAGTTTTCAAATTGATAACTGCGTTGGAAAGGGACAGAAAGCGAAGAACCGATTTTACATCGCCCTCGATCTCATCTGCTCTACTTCATATTTTCAGTCAGCCTATTAACCTAGACTCTAGACTATTAATCCTATACTTGCTACTATCTTCCTTTTCTTCGATTGGATCATTCAAGGATATCAGAGAATATTCGTGCACGGTTATTCATCACCGTCGAATAAGAACAATTTCTCTTCGATACCGAAGATCAAGTTACAATCAGGTAGTATGATGATTCTGATGCAGGTTACGTAATTTATTCCAGCACTTTTGTCGCCTCGTCACGGCTCTTTCATTCCAACCCTTCGTCTACTTCAGCTCCGTTTACGAGTAGTAGTTATTCCCACACGTCAAGTATGCTTCAACGTTTTGTGGAAGAAAAGAACTGAGCGTGCTGAGAAAAAGGTTGTGCTTGCTTTATGCCGAAATATAGATTATATTATCATTTTCGTCGTAATAAACAATATCTGTTATGTAGGGTACGCAGGGGAAATAATAAATTACAAGTATTTTAGAATTGTATTGTACAACTGTCGATAAACTTTTCAAATATTAAACCGACATGTCCAAATAAGCTTTCTTATATAGTATGAACTTCCTCTTCAGCAAATATATGATTTTGGGACATTTGAACAGACGCGTACTTAAACGTACCAGAACGAAAGTAATATTGTGCTCGGAATTCCGTATCAGTTGCACATTGTGGCAGTGTCGATCGGTTCACCGCCGATTGGACATTTTCCGAGAATGAAGCAATTGCTTGATTGAAGTAATTGGCATGCATGAATAGCAGAAAGGCGAGAAAGGCCGAGATAATAGTGAAACCGAAAGATTTCTGGTCCTTTACTCTGCGAGATAATGTTGAACTGTTGATTTGCATCGTATTAGAACCTCCATCACATTCCAACAATAAAACGCACGATCGATCGATCTAGATAGAAGAAGCGAGAAGAAGCGAGAAGAAGCGAGAGAAGAGGCTGCCAAGCATACGATTCATTGTGGGTTACGAAACATCTTTGTTTGACCCGTGAAACTTAACCGCTTTATAGCATCGTACTTACGGTACTTATGGTATAGTTAAACGTAGTTATAGCTTAAACAGTTATACATTGCCCGTGAAACGCGCACCGTACACAAGTCTTGTTTAAAGGTACACCGAGGGGATAGGATTAACGGCTAATTTAATAAATATCCTTGATTATAGTCGCTAGACAGAGAACGGCCGCGTCCACTTTTTCGTCGCGACCAAATACATATGTACTGCTTTTTTACCAACGATTTTTTAGACACGCCGAATTACGCAGTCGCATTTTACTGGCTACTGAATAGTCATCAGCTAACTCTTTCAATACGACCTGAATAGAATCGACCAAATGTGGTAAAAATGTGGTAAAAATGTGGTCAAACGAAAATCATACGATTAAACAAGCGTGGCGTAATTGCGAGTTTTGCCTGGATGGGTATATTCTCAAAATCATATGCTAAATATAGTCAGAAGGGGCAATGGGTGTCGGAACTTTCGTGGAGGGCAGAGTTTTTTGAGCGCTTCATCGTAGAATATTTACCTTAACCTCGTATGTCCCCGCAATTGTATTTTAGAGTTATCTCGATTAACCAACATCTAACGGTTGATCGTGTAAATGTGCAATGCAATTGCGGTGTAAATGGATAGCAAGGTGATCAATAGCATGACTGTTATTACATTCATCGCTAATTGTCCTCTCGGGGAGAAGATGCGCTACTCGCTCTTAATTGATTTTCTCTCGAAAATAATATCGACGGAAAAGTTGATTGCGATGAAAAAAATTCAAGGTAAAAGAAGAATGCGATTAATAAGATTAAGGAAGCACCACTATGTATTCGTGCATGTATTTACGTAGAGCGTAGAGTATAGAGTGCAGAGAAAAGCTGTTCGATGCTCGTAACTTTCTAAGTCGACTCGACTTACCCGGTGCTTCTTCTTTTTGAAAGTTCTTCTCCCTCGAGTTGCGTCGCAACAAAGCGAAACTGGGTCGTTTACGAAACATTGTCACCATTAGAAGGAGCAATAGAACGAAACAACAGCGAAGAACTCTGTGCAGTTGTAACGTTCGTAGACCGAAAGCTAATTGGCGAAGGACAACTTTGATAATTAAAGCAAAGGCTGCAGATGTTGCTTCGTTTACTTACCAAACACATACGTAAATAAAGTTGCTTGTTTTTTCGAAGGAAATGCTCTAATACTCTGATAGATACGAGTAAAGGGAAATGGGGAAGAGAGTGAGAGAAAGAGAAATAAATGAAAGAACGGTTTAGTACTTACCTCGCTGAGGCTGGAATAATTAGTTGTCAATTTAATTTGCGGACGAATTTTTCCTGCCGACTCCCGCGTTTCTTTCGACGAAATCGAGGACGGTGTGGTTGTAAATTCGTGAATGCTCGTGGTCGATATTTTGGAAGAAGAGGTAAAGGCAGTTGCATCTTGAACGGCAGCGATCGTTCTCGAAGAAATTTCTGTAGGGGCAGCACTCGTACCGGCGTTGGGGTTGGAACTCGCGTTAGACATTACAATTGCTGCGGCGGTCAGGAAAGCTGCCGTTGTTATCCCCGCGTCCGTTTTTGTGTCTACGATCGACGAAATTGTTGACGACTGTTCGATCGTATCCACTAGAGAATTGCCGTCCGTCAACATCGTTCCTGGCGAGGACGACAACGACAGAAGAGGTGGCGTGGCCGCATCGCTGCTGATCGTAACAGGACCTCCAAGGGGATTTTTCTTCATTTTTGTATCGATAGTATTGTCATTTCGATGATCATTGCTGTCCGGCGTGATCATCGAAAATCCAGACTGATTCGCGTCGGTGTAAAATGAGGTCGTTTCTTTCGTTTTCTCGGCGGTTCGAGAATGATTTCGAAGCGATTGCGGTGGCAGAGCCATGCTTCCAACTACGAGCACGACCGTCAAGCATGCCGCCTTTCCAATCGAGTTCATCCCTTTGGCAAATCTCCGAACCGAACGATAACAAATAGTTGCAACGCAGATAATAGCGTCCTCTTGAATGGGGAAACGGGCTTGCACCTCCTGAAAATGACCTGAAAATGACCCGAAAATGACCTGAAAATGAAGAAACGAAAGGATCCTCTTAACGACATGCCACATGCAATCTTCGCTTAGGCATTTTGCTGAAACGTATCAGCTGAAGCGCCTAATCACGATCCAATATCGGTGTACTCTCGTGTCTGCGCTAACCATTCGCGTACGCGTCCGCGTGAGCAAATCGGATCTGTATTTTTCACTTCCGTTTTTAGCTTCGCGCTCGTGATGCCGCATCGTAGCGGGATTAGCGGAAGCGCGGAAGAGGAACGGGCTGGAGGAAGACGAAATAGGAGATCGCATGGAATCTCGTTCTGGATATTCTCGTTTCTCACGCTTCTTTCGTAGCTTTCACGGTGTAGCAAGGGTACGACCGCGTCTCCTCGGGCGAATAGAAAGGAACGAAAGAAAAGAAAGGAACGAAAGGAAAGAGTGTAAAAGGAAGGAGGAAAGTGATAAGAGGAAAAAGAAGAGGAAGAAGGTGATGGAGAATCACGAGGGGTGGGAGAGTTCAGGCTCCCTTAACGGTATCGATGCTTTTTTCGAGCTCGGGACCGAGACACACCGAGACACACCGAGACACACCGAGACACACCGAGAGGCAAGCGGCCGATTGAAGCTGCGAGCGGGATTTCTTCTGTCTTCGATTGAATCGTGAAATTCGAATGCTAAGTAGCAGCTAAATGGCAGCTAAATAATAGCCATGCGACGATATCGGATCACTGTGACCAGTCAAACGTTCTATTATTTACTTATGGATAACCGACAATGCCGATTTCCAAAGCAGGACACACACGTACTGTGCCACAATAATTATACCGCGGTATAATTCACCACGCGGATGCGGTGAAATTAGGTTAGCCTGCTACGTTTCTCACGAGCCGTTATCTTTCTTTGCATGTTCAAGGCCGCGGCATGCAGCAACTGGCAACCAGCAAAATCCATTCAACCAGCTAATGTATACACGTATATATGTATACATATGCCGCTTTTTCATTTCCTCCCGATTCATTTCCCGCGTTTCTCCTTTAAATCATATAGTCTTATTTCACTACGATCCCTGCCCCGGCATCTCGATAGACCAGAAGATTGAAATTATCTCGAAGCGTGGCCTCGTCTATACACGTACCACTTATCGTATAGGCGGACCGTATTTCGTTACGCCCGATCCTCGTGGGGCCAAGTGCCCATGCAAGCATACAAACAACTGATTAAGTCGCGCGAACAATTGTATTGTACAACAATTTCACAAGCAATTGTAATATGTAATAGGAGGTGCAATTAAACCGCTACTCGTCTCGTATCATTGTAGTGGATAAGTGTCGAAGAAATTTTTGTTTGCATTTGTTTGAAACTGGTGTAACCGAATAGACGACTCAAACACCTTTTTATATGGAGCGCGAATTGACGTAAAATTGATGAAGACGAATCTTTCTGACCGATTTTCGTCCACTTGGAATAAACTGTGGGCGCGCTGTTCTCTAGTTTGTCTAAAACGCGTTAAAATGTACGTAGGTGAAAAATGTATCTAGTTACCTAACCATTTTCCATAATAATTCTCTATTTGCTGTTGGCTAGCAGTAAGGAGAAAATATTGGCGCAAGCATCGAGGAAGATGCGTGCAATCTTACGCGATGTTCGGAATTTGCGATACAAGTGGCTCGCAATTAGTTTGAAGTTGAGAGAAATGTCCATCGACTCACCCTCGAACTCCAAGCAGAAGCTCGATTTCAATCTTGATCTCGATCCGGGCCCCAGTCCAACTCCGGTCTAGCCTTCTAGCTTCGACTGCTCGCAGCGTGATCCGTTAGAGCTTCGATTTCCAGGCCGCTGCCGTCCCCTTATTGCAACGATCGTCGCAAAGATATTCGAAAGATGCGCCGATCGCGATAATAACGTAAAAATGGTCTCGGTGAAAATGGATTAGTCTCAATCGAGTATCGTTCGATTTGTCCCAACAATGAAATCTCACTACAACGGTACCATTCCCTCCGTAAGAGTATCGACCGATTCAAACCACGGATCTGTTCAAATTCATTCGCATTGTCCGACCCCCTTTTATCAAATATCGAATGAAATAATGAACGAACGAAGAAACTTGTCCGGATCGAATAGTGAGCAAACAAACGGCGCGCTTTCACGTGTTTCGGCGTTTCAAATATGACTGCGAGCTCTCCTAGAAGACATGCTGCCTATGAGTCCCAGCTAGTCCCACTTACCAACCAACCAGAAACCCCTTGACTATGCGTGGAATCCTAAGCTGCATCTCCGCCAATCCTCTACCTTCCTTTGCTCCTCCATCTGTACACCTACCTATACAGTACTGACTGGATGCTATGGTACATCTACCAGCACACCTATCACCGACCGCGTCCTCGTCCTCGTCCTCGTCCTCGTCTACTTCTTCCTCTTCAACTTCAGCTTCCACTTCCTCGTCCACTTCCTCACGGATAGAGCGCCGGAACGTACGGTACCCCGAAAGAAATCTATCGAATATGTATTAACAATAACAAGTTGGGAACGTTTAGCGATCAGACAATGTACGAAAAATCAACCTTGCACGCGTCCATTTCGTTCACTTTTTAACCACTACCTTTCTCTCTCACTATTTACTCTTGTTTTCGTCCTTTATCTATTTTTCACACATTTTTCTCCCGCTTCGCTGTTTCCGCCGTCTGACTCTCGCAGGCTTCATTAGCTTAACGACAAATAGTTGCTTGCTAGATGGTTGCTAGATGGTTCAGCCAATAATACATGTAAGTATTTACTTTCATAGCAGGGCTTTAGATGGGTCGTGTGCGTCGCGGATGGGTAAGAAACGTTTCAAGTCGATATTAGTGTCCGCGAAAGGGTTTACTATTTGCTCCCTCTGACAACATTTAGTTATGCACTCAGATCTGTGTACGATATCTATAGCATAATTCGGTGTTCGCAATGCACAAGTATCGTTGAACGTAGAATGTTCGAGGACAGAGGCAAGCATCGGCTTGCAATACAAGCAGGAACGGAAACGGATCGGGTCGTCGATAGCGGCATCGATACTTTCCACCCGCGCCGGTTCGTTACGAATACCAGGATAAATATATCGAACATAAAATCGTTCCAGTTCTGATGTTCGAACTAGTAGGCTAACTTTGCCGTACTGCTGCATCGGTTCGATCCAGCTCCTCGGGCAATTGATCCGTTTGCGCATCGGGATCTAGTTCTCTCGCGTGTCACACTCTTGTTCCTACATGTTCGACTGTAGCCGTCGCGTCGCCTCGAAATGCCGATCGTCCTCCAATAGAGATACCCAAGTTCACAGTACACACGTATACACGTATACATGTATACATGTATACATATAGCCGAACGCTTTCTACCTCTGCGACCTGTTCTATATATATGTACATGTAAAAGCCTACAGTTGATTGCACGACGCCGCTCCAATTACACATTCTTATTACGCCCAAGTCACACAGAATGGGTAGGTATACATGCACGAATGCTATTCGTGATGCTCAGAAGCACGATAAACTGAATGAACGGCACATACTGCAGAGAAACTAATTTCAATCATTGTTTCGTTTACGCATGCATGCAGGGCTATTCTTATTTCTTATAGTACAATTCAATCTCAATATGATTATGACATCTATTGTTACTATGGATGACTAGCTCTGCGATTTATAGAAGTTCACGGAAACGGTATGGATCACATGAAGCTGTCGCGTCGTACAGTTGAAGTTATCGCAACGTTGACAAAACTTTGGATAATCTCTGTTACATTTTCGCGTTCCTTTTATGATTCCTTGCTATTTCTAGCCGTCTCTGCGTATGCAATTATTCCGCTCTTCGAATCTATTTGTAATTTTTATTACTAAAGCTAAACTTCACCAATCTAAATAGACCAGGACAATATTTATAGTATGTAACTCATTGTTACTTAAAAAACGCAACATTTTTTTCCCGTAAAATGTTAGTATACCATCTCAAGAATATGCTCCGAAAGCTTTAAAACGAAGTTCGAAGTCTTCTGATGCCTTCTGATGAGATTGTGTCTCATCACCGCCCGGCGCAGTACAGTGGGACCAACTCTTGAAATGCGTTTTCCTCAAAATTACATTTCGGACTCATATTTATAATAATATTACTTTCTATGTGAACGTAATTGATAAGAAAAGTGCATTGTACATTTTCATTGCAAAATGTACCGGATATTTCGTATAAAATTCGAAATTTCTTCATTTCCTTAATTTTTAATATTTTTCATTTTCTCGAGCTTCACCGACAAATTGTGAATGTTGACTACCGAAATACATTTTACTGGTTTATCTCTGGCCAGTACAGCCAAAGCTAGAGCTTCCCATGTCTCACAAAACGCCCTAGAACCTTCACGGAAGACCGTACGCTTGGTTCGCCATTTTGAAATAATTTGAAAAAAAAGTACGTTGCAATTGGCAAAAGTTATAATAAATGGTATCCAAAAATTCATAAATGTGAAAGAAACCTTTCTCTTCCGGAAAAATGCATGAAAGTCAGCTCATTTTCACCCGGTCAAACCAACAGCTGCAAAACTTCCAGCAGCTTAGCATTTCGAACGAAGTATCGACTTTCATCGTTCCTTTATAATATTGAAGCAGCAGTTAATTGCGCATACAATTGCAATATTTCTAATAAAACATTCGCACGTGTCTAAAAAAAATTGCGGCATAGCCGATGTCGAACGGCCTTTGGCAAAACGATTTCAAAACTGATTCCTGTTTTTAGAGACCTTTGGTAGAGAATACAGCAAACCTGTATATACAATATAAATTACATTAAAGTCTCTCGCCATCTAGCGGCGGGAACGTTAGATGCATATACGTAAGAATCGAACAATCCGTTTTGCCGGTAAATCAAAATGCACAATTAGAGAAAGAAGACACAAATTGTCTGTTGATTACTCATTGGCGCTTTGACAGTCGCCTTGGCGTAAATGTTACTATATAATAATAATAAATCTGGTCGAATTGTTATAGTACGACCTACTGTTGCGAAAAGCGCTGGCAGATCGGCATAAGGCGAAAGTGTATGAGGAGTGAAATGTGAATATTTCGAAAACTGTTCACTCTGAAAGAGTGGGAAGGTGTGTTCCAAATCTTCACATAAACAGTGAAACGAACGATAACTGTAATTACCTTACGTCGATTTGGCACGTCGAATAACTAATCCCAATAAAATGCATGATGGAAGTAATAACATTCGTTTATTTTAAGAGTAGTATATATATTGAAGAATGATGTATTTACATGTGCGGCATAGTATTACGTTGATGGGCGTTAATATAACGTCATTGTACGTGTACATGTTTGTAGCAGAACCGTGTCAATAAATGAAGGTATTAGGGGAAACACATGTTACAGTACATGAAGATCATAAGCCGTTGGGCAAATATCGCTAAGAATAACATACTCGTATATACTTGTGCAACGAATAACTTCATACATCGACATACGTCACAGATCTAACAACGACCGGCAAGATTCAGTTTAGCTGTGCCACTTTCTTCCTTTCGAATACGCATCGTCAATGCACCTCGTGTTCTAAAACTCGTATTCGTACCCGAGCAAAATCATTGAAACAAACGGTTTCTTTTTGTTCAATCTCGCACGTTACGTAGGTCATCCAGACATGAAACGCAGGTAGGAATTTTTCTGTACACTCTCGGTCGCCAGAATTGCAGCGATATTGAATTACGACCGGGCTGCCGATTCTTTCCACGGAGCATTCAATTTATACGGTATAAACTACTGCGGAATGACGCGACTGCGAGGGTATGCAATATCCGCTGTACGTCTCGATCTCCAATGCCCCTGAATAGGATCGAGCCGGAAGCGAGCCTAGATCGGTATGTCTTCTAGGACATCGATAGCCCTTCGGGCACTGACAAAGAGGGGAAGCGTTCACTTCTTCGAGCTGCGATGTTCGCCTCTTTCGTACGGTGAAAAGTCTGCAGGGCTCCTTGGGCTGACAGCGCAGCCTCTGAAACATTTCGTCGCGTCGATTCGATTACCGCGATCACCGATCATCGATTAATTGCCGCAGACGGAATATTGGCAAACTTACGCTTTGTGGAGAGCACGCGAACGCATAAATAAATCCCTGACTTCCCTCGGGAGACTCGTAGGCTTGCCTTCGAACCAGATAGGGTACGCTGCCGGGACGACACCGACAATAAACTCGCTGAACCGTCGCATTCGCTGGACCACCTGCAGGTGCCAGGGTCCACGTGACGTCTCTGTGGAGACAGTAACGAACCATCGCAACTCTATAGTTGTAGCGTGCTACTGAAAAGAATTGAAAGTAGCGGCAACGCGACTAACTTGAAGTAACGGCAGATGGGAAGACGTTTCACTGGCTCGCAGAGCTTGTACTGGCGTGTTTTATCGACTATCGTGCGCCCGTCGTCTCCGTGCAAACTGCTAGGACAGGTACGGCCATCCGGACACCGGCATTGCCTCTCGATCCAAGGCGATCCATATAAATCCACTTTGCTGCAAACTTCCCTTCGATCCGAACAATCGGGCAACTCGTCCTCGCTATTCTGAAAATTTATAAACATCTGCCGTAGCGATCATGCTTAGGCGGCAAGCGTTTACGATTAATGCGATGCGCGATTCAATATTCCGGAGCATCATCACCTCTCTCAAACGCGAGATGTTTTCTTCTTGCGCGCTGCGTAACTACGTACGGCATGCTATGCCTCGCAAGCAACGACGCGGCATCGCTACGAGGTACAAATTCTTTGATAGAAAAATATCCGCGTATGGATGCTTGCACGTATGTACGTGTAGGACCTAGACGCGTAATCTGCTGCATAATCGTCTAACGGTGTCTGAGTTTCCTTCTCCCTTTTTTCTTACGCGAATATCTCGGTTCGAGAGAAATAAATCAAACCGCATCCGGTCCGGTCCAGTCCGGTCCATCATCCAGCTTTAATGTAGACTAATACCAACGAACGAGAAATATGGTCGTCTCTGGAATACTACTACGAGTATGATATACTGGTATGTATACATTGTATAGCCGTTTGATCTTTCAAAGCTATCTACGTAGTGAAGGCTATAACAAAACCAATAACGCGATCGTTAACGAATCGCGGTCGCGAAACCATCTCTCTCGGTTTAATCGCGCTTTACTTGTGGCCCCCTTATGTACTTGCTTGCTTATTTATTTATTTTCCATTTTATAATTATTACAATATTATTTTTTGTTATCGCTTGTGCATATATTCAACTAATTCCGTTCTATATACGTGCGCGCGTTGATTCCTTATGGTCGCGCGGCGTTTGACCACTTCACAGTTGAAATGTTGACAAACCGATTCTGTGCTGCATCGCAATATTTGTATCGCTATTGCTTTAGCTGAGAATCGAATAAAACGTAGTAATATGTGGAGAAGCGAATGCATGTAAGTAATCTCGTGTGCGCGCACAAGAGAGGGAGAGAAAGTTTGCACGCAAGAGGAAGCTCTGTGACGTCCTTAAGAGGTACATACGTGTTACCCTTCTCTTGTGAAGAATCGACATCTGGTCTAACTACACTATTCATACGACGTCGGTCAATCCGCTGAATGAGACAATCGTGTACGTCCTGTCGACTCGTCGAGTCGTTCGCAATGTAAGTACACGTTGATCGAGTACCTAAGCCGAACATATCAAATTTCCTTCTTACTTTTATCACTCCTCCACCTCCTCCGCTTTCTGCCCTCGCTGCTCCTGCCCCACCCTCATTTCTTAGCTTCTAGCTTTAAAGAAGTTATCTCAAGTTCAAGAAGTAACGATTAACTTCTGCTGTCCTCTACTTTCGCAATGCTTCACTTTCTAATCGAGTATGTACGTTGCATTCCAATTCGACAGAAACCATGTATATACGTACCTAAATATGAAGCGATATTAGCCTTTTTGTCACGGCAATTTGCAGTGATACAATACACGCGTCTACAAGACGCGCGTTGGCTTTTTGCCGATCTATCGACATCTGTGAGTTTAGACTGTTATATGTACATTGAATGATAATCAACCTGAAAGTGGGAAAACATGTTAGGCAGTAGGAATGGAGTCCGGCTGTTCGTTGACTGTGGCTTATATGGTATCCAGCAATCGTTTCATAACGTAGCTACAGGCGCAATGCGAATTTCTTAAAGCGCTCGACCAGTCCGTCTGGCAGCACGTCGATCTCCCGTATTTCCTTCTTTTTCTTGTGTATCCAGTCCTCGCTTTTCCTCGCCCTCTCAGCCTTCTCAGAAGATCGTAGGTATTAAAACCTTTGGTGGCAGCAAACTAAAATGGAATAATAGGGGGACCGGAAAGGCCGCGCGATCCATCCGGAAGTTCCCACGCGTCTCTCGCTTCTCATGCTTCTTCCTCTTCTCTCTCGTTGTCATGGTCAAAATGACACCTGGTTCTCGGGCTACAGGCTGACCCATTTTTATACTGATACATATATAATGTACACACACCGACACGTTCATTCTAATACATCAACTTTCAATTATTGATACTCGCTCGATCCCTTTATTTAAAGGGATACGATATAAAGCTACTTTAGTTTATTCCTCTCCAGTCAAATTTCGTCAAGTATTCCAAAGAATGTATCGATACCTGTATGCATATGTATAAATGATCGTATTTCGGAAGCTACGCTTATATCGAAAAACCTAGCCGTACTCCGCTGTGAAGAAAACGCAGCTAAAATTAAAATGCATAGCTACCTCACACTTGCAAACCCTGATGCATATTGGTAGTTGTGCAAAAGGCGAACATTGCAACTCAACGCGATATCGGAAACGTAAACATTTTCCGATTGAAATGGATCGCTCTGCATATTATACCCCTGTATAATATATGTACGTATGTATGTAATGTGTGTTTACGTGTTTTCGTGGAATTCAAATATACATTGTACGTATTTACAATGCAATGCGTGTACAACTCGAGCGATATTGCCCGTATCTCCAAAGCTTCATCGTTTGTACGCGTACATATATGTATACGTCTTTTGGAACGAGAACTTACCCCGATTTGATAGAGAACTCTAAGCGGTTGATGAATCGGTCGATGCTTTCTTGTCCGGTCCATCAAGTCCAGCTCGAGTCCTGCATCTTCGAACTGCTGTAACTCGGCGTGGTGCTTGTCGTCATCGGCAGACAAATATTCATCGGGGAGCTTTTCACCGGTTTCATCGAGCGTTACACCAAAAAGACTGCCTTTGCTTTCACGAACGAGCAGTTGTCCTAACATTGCTAGTACGAAACAGATCAAATCAGCCATTCTTTGCGCGCACGTGGTGCCCTGCCCCCCTTCTTTCTCTCTCTCCCTCTCTCTTTTTCTCTCTCTCTCTCTCTTCCCTTGGTACGAACGATGCAAGGTAACCTTAGCTTTGCGATCGGTGATCGTCAGGATCACCGATCATTAGACTTCGGAACCCAAATCGGATTGTTACTTGTAAATACTATTCGATGATTGCCAGATCAACGTTCGGTATGGTGAAAGCAGAGTATAGTTGGCGACACGCATGCGGACGTTGATAGGAGTATGCATTTACGACCTTCATATATAACAAGCTGCGAACAATTATTGCGATTTAATGAAAGTATTTCTTCTCCATCGTCCATCTTCCATCGTGTATTCTCAGCGGCAATATGTATAAAGTAATGGATTTTCGGCGAGATGTATAGCGACGGTGAATAAGCAGGTATTTCTTTTTAAACTAACGGATTTCTGTTCACACAAATTAGATACGTTATCCGTGTTCTTGGCATCGACGAATGTTCTGCCCTACCGCGATACTTTCTCAACCCGACGATCTATCGGTAAACAGTTGAGCGGAACGACTAGCAAATCACTTGAAAAATTCGGCCCACTTATCGACAATTAACGGAACAGCACTGTTTCCAATGTAAAACAGAGAGTTTTGTTTCCGTGTATTATCGTACCGTACCAAAGAAACACATTCACCGACAACAAACTGCAACCTGAGTAACATTACACATTCACCGAAGCATTCACCTTCTTCCAGATCGTGCGCACTGTAGCTCGCGCTGTTTCCCGTGTCCTCGCGTTCTTCGCGTATTATCTCCTGTACCATTCGTCCTATGACCTTCGAGCTACGTGTTGCATTTGCTAACGCGATTTTAGTCAGCCCGAGGTTCATACAGCCCGCCGCATTCGTGTTACGCGAACCTACACCAGTTGTTCAACTGAACTTTTAACAGCTAGAGGCAAAGTATGAATGAATGCTCCCTACTCTGCCCTTCTTTCTCCACTCCATTCGGCTCCGTATCACTGGTGCCCACTCCACTCCGCCCTACCCTACTCTATTCCACTCTGCTCTGCGCTACTCTACTCCACTCTACTCCACTCTATTCTACCTTACGCTATCCTACCCTACTCTACACTCGACTCCACTCCGCTCCGCTCCACTCTCATTCACACTCAACCCTTTCCTCGCTGTTCCCCACTCCCAATGCATTCCTCTCCGCTCCATACGATTTCGCTTCACTGGCTCCCATCTTTCCTTGTATGTATATGTTGTATGTGTATGTACATGTGTTTCCATGCTATACACAATTGTCTTCCATCGACAGATTTCTTGCCACTCCGTGATTTATAATTGTACATAGTTCTTGCCGGCACGTTACTTTTCAATGGTAATGCTATAGTTAATATGTTCAGAATTGATCAGCGGCAACCAAGTATATACATGTGTGTATGTGTATAGATATGCATTATACATTGATAGATTTTCGGAGGTCTACGTCAGAGAGTCACTGTCTCATTGAGCGAGCCCACGATTCATTCACTCCTACTTTCTCCCTTTTCCCTCTTATTTCTATATACTTCTTATTTCTTAAACCGTTACTCTTACTCTCCTTCGTTGGTGAAAAGGAAGAAAATCTACTCTGATCAAATTCGATCTCGTTTTCGTTTTCGTTTTCGTTTTCGATCATCGATCATCGCAGCACCTCGAAGGAACAGCTGAAGCATGTTCGATCATGGTGAACAGCCGGGCGAATTGATTCAAACTTAGCGTACAGTCCGATCTTGTGCTTGCGAAAACTCTGCGAACGTTGTAGTTTACGAAAGTGAATTTTATCTTTAATACTGCCGCATACATACATTATCTTATTCACCTATCCTCAAACTTGATCGGTTCGCCATTCGCGTAGACAGTTGTGTAGATACGTACATGCAGAGAAAAATGTTAAAAATTATCTACGTCGCCCCCTGTACGACGGAATCAAGTAGGGATAAAAGAGAGAGAGACGAGAGGAGGGAGCCGGATTCTTGTATGCGCCGATGATGAGAAAAGAATAGAGAAGGGCAATTGAATTCAGGTGCGTTGCAACCTACGATCGGAAAGTCCATGCTCACTATGTATACGACTGCGAATGGTGCGCAAATATATGCGGTCTTCACCGTTGCCCCAGCAAAGAATGTGGGCTAAAAAACGGAAAAACGACCGATAGAATAAACACAGCACTCGATACTTTGCCATTCGTTCCCAGTTTGTTGTTCATTGATGTTGTACTACAGGGGACTGGTACGCTGTGCATATGATATATAGATAATGGCAATAAAGGTAGAAAAAGTAAATATGTAGTAAATAAAGGTTCAATTTTGTTTCAGGCAAATTGTACGCGGTGTTCGGAAAGAGGCATGGTCGTGTGGTTGCCGCGGAGAGTGCTCTTGGATTCGGTGGACAGTTTCGTGTGCTTGCAACTTTACCCGTACCAGAGAGCTTTCAGCTTGCCAGAGAACTGCGAACACAAACGTCTGGGCTAGCCAGTCCTCAACTGGTTTTCAGTCATTGGGAGGCAAGTTTTTCCATGCAAAAGAGACACGCGCTTTCCTTCACTGCAAACAGGTCAACAAATAATGATCGTCGCTTATTCCCCCATAGAGAAGTGCACACTAATATATATTATTGAGTCGATATAAACGATTAATTGGTTAATATGTGTATCGTTAATCTCGCCACAGTTTTCAAAATGCACAAATCAGCCAAATAGTCAAATACAGGCTGCTCGGTTAATCGTGCTGCGTGGAAAAGATATCATTGCTTTGGGCAAACCTAAATCGAACAAAAAGAATACAATTTTCTCGTTCGCGAGGAAATCCAGTTTCAATTTCCATCATGTACGAGTGCACTCAAGAGAGACCGAGCATTGACTGAATGTGTTCCTTCGCGCTCATTGTCAGCTACTCTGCTCGTATTTATCGCTTGGTGTGGACTGAATCACCGCACTAAGCATCAATAATACATCATTTAGTTAGCGCATATTTATTTACTTTCGTGTTTCAAATTGCTGAAAGTGTCATCCCCTCTGTCCCGAACAAAGTGTCGTTTCTCGAATTACGGAATTATGGATTACTGATAATGTGATTTCATTCTTCACTTCTTCGAATGTTTCATTATTTCTCGTATTACTATTCCATCGAAAAATGTAAACATCGTTTTGTTCACTCGATAGGTGATCGAGCAAGATCCTTACTGGACGCCTTCCACGGATGAGGAATACCTTCACTTTGGCGACAAAGCCGACAGCGAGAATAGAGCTAAGAAATATATAGATGCAGTACGTCGCCGGAAAGGCCTACCGGTGGATTCTCAACTCGTTACATACGCGGAAAAACAACGCACTCGTTCCAAGAAGAAGTAATCGAGGCTTGGCAAACGAATTATGTTATGTTCATTGTTCATTGTGAACTTGCGAGAATGATGTGTGGCACGTACTGCTATACGTACATACACTACCGGCTACCGGCCAAAAATTTCATTACACTTGCCGGGGTGTGAAACATTCTCAAACTTCTGTTAGTAATGTAATGTAAACAAAGAGAATATTTTACACAATTTTCGCATTCTTGAAACGAATTTTTGCAATCAGAAATCAGCAATTCGCGCCGTAAAAGATCCAAAAATAATAAACAACGGTAAACCGGAGTGCTTATTTAAAAAATTCTTTATCTGTTGTTGAATGGACAATGTGTATTTTTATAGCAGTAAAATCGTACAAAAAAATAATGCACAAGAATTAAGATACGCGAAATATTAAATCCCGCTGTTTGTGTGATGTGTGGAATACAAATACAGTAGATGTAACCGAACTTTTGGCCGGTAATGTATGTAATTCCCATTCGCACCACATCAACCAAAGTATGCAGCTATTATGAATCCCATTATGTGGGAAAGCTTCCTTTTCATCGATTTCCGTTGAAACTGTGTTTGCCGCGATATTGGAAAAAGCACCCGTACGTATCATTTCCATTCGTATCGATGCCAATCGTTTATGTAAACGATGCCAAGTTTCTCGAAATTTTCCTTACATCTCTATCTTATACGATCTACTATCGCAGCATTTTCTTTCAAAACTTGCAAATAAATTATGTTTCAACTTTAGCATTGAGCGCCAAGGAAAGCGCGGATGTATAAATTGCATACTTGTGCCACGTCCCTTCAAAAGAAATATTTTGTTGCCAAAAATGTTCACCTCGAATTATCAAATATTCTGAACTGGCCTTCCTGCATCTACAACAAAAATCATTTCGATTTGCGTCTCAACCGTTTCTTTTTCTTTTGGAATCAGCGGGCGTGTCAAAGAGAACTAGGCTATCTCGGTCGATTACATGCAATAAGGGTAACACCACCTTGACGAGCCTCCTAGATTGATTTATCGTTATATCGAACGATTGCGAGGGCTGTAAAGTGAATCCTTAGCTTCTGTCGATACAGAACGTGTGGATGGCCTTTTGCTAAAAAGTTGCCACAGCGTCTTAAAATTTAAGTGCAATTGGTCTCATTCCTATAAGGGAATTTTTCTCCCCTTTTTGGGTGAAGACTCTTTCTCCTCTTGACATAAGGCGAAGGCTACGAATACTTTCGACTCGCACACTCATAAGCCTGTAATTACCGAAACAATTTTTAATGTTACAAAGCTAATATAGAAAGATCCAAGCAGCGATGATCTCCTTCGTCGTTGTTTAGGAGAATATATGCAAAACAACAATGGGAGTTTCAATTCCACCGCTTGGTCTATTGCTGCAAAATCTCTTCCAAGTTGTGAAAAATTCTAGAAATTGCTGCATGCCTGTCTGTATGCATGACCGCTCGTTTTGACGGCTTCTCCAGAGTTTATAAAAGAACAAAATTTCTTCTCATGGGTTCAAATGTAAAAATAAAGATGCACAAAAACCGGCTCATCAATCCCATGATTGTGATCTTCTCACAACAAATGCTCAAAATTCGGGCCGGTCATGATGGTGGTACCCCTTAAATATCAAAGCTTGTAATTGTTACACACCTTGCCCTAAACTATATCCCAGGAGAGTGAAACTACTGCTAACTAAACATTATCTGTCTCATCAATAGAGGATGGATAAATCGCGCACAGAGAAGAAGAGCACCATTCGCCCGCGCTGTCACAGTTTTAGGAATCAACAGCTGTTGCTTGTGCATGAAATGATATTACAATTAGAGCAACTCGTTAATCAACGTTTCATTTGACCTGTAATGAATATGATAGATCACTAAAGGCTGATCTACATACCGCAAAATCTGTTCACACAAGCTATTCCTTGGGGTCCTTTACAACGAAAATAAATGCAACAGCCCCATCGACGAAAGAAAAACCATATTAGACGATCATGGTTAAGAACCCTATGAAAGTTGAGCACATTTGCCGATTCTGACGATGCATGCGTCGATATCTAAGTTCCATGAAATCTGCATCTTGCTCGCTAAGACAGGATTCTGATTTCTGCATCTATACAAGTATGCTTCTGATACTGATTCGCCAATACCGAGCTACATATGTTGTACCATGCCTCTTGAAACCTAAATGTTGATGTGTGCATCGCAACATATTCCAATGTCTGTAAGGGCCAATGGACGCCGGTCGCAGGACAGATCTCGAAACGCACCTAGAACGTTAATGTGATAATAATGATGATCGTTGTACAAAAGACATTCTACATAGCATTATGTATAACGATTTTAATTTGAATTCGAATATTTTAATAAAGGAAAAATGAGGGGAAAATAGAAGAAAACTAATATTACATCGTATCTTTTCTACCCTCTGAAATCTTGCGGACTTTTTCAACTTTCCTTTCCAATTCAACTCTCAATGAAATCTATTTCATCGACCTCATACTTCCGATTATAATTTTCCTTCTACTTCAATTACAATATTTACTTAATTATAATTATACAAATATGCAGACTTGCTATAAAATTAATAGGGAAAGTGTTTATTTCATATTCAAAATGATCCACACAATTACAAAACACCAATAATTATATACTCAATCCTCGTCAAATCTAATCTTTTTCCCTTGGAAGCCTTGTTTTATAATATCTTGTTGCTTCTTCTTTGCTGCCCAAGAAGGATGGAGACTTTCACCTTTCACAACATCTTCTCTTCCATATGTTCTCTTTTCTTCCCAATGCTGGGATTTCATTTCTTTCTTACCACTATGACTTTGAAAGATGGTCTTATTGTTGCTGGTCCATCTTTTTAAATCCCTCCTTTCTCCTCCTTCAATATACAGTTTGCTTTTCTTGCTTCTCATCCGCACCGATATACATGTCTTATCATCTACATTATTCACATTGCTCATGTTTCTTTCTTTAAGAAGTGGACGAACGTTTGAGCAAGAAGTTCTATCATTTGTATCTACAAAGAAATCGTCTGCATTCTTTAAGGATTTCAGCTTACTGGTCAGAGAGTTCGTGCCTTTATTAGTACCTTCGTTTCTCTCACCCTGTTCATTTAATTCTGTTTCTTGCAAAACTTCTGTAAATCTTTTAACAGATGCCTGAGTGCTAATAATTTTTGGAACAATTTCAGATGCCTGACTGTTTCGCGATGGTTTATCAGCATCGTGTACTATTTCTTCTTCACCCATATCACTCAACTTTTTCTTGGGTTCCCTGCTCATTGCCAATTCTTCCAATTTATCACATTCTTTATTTACTTCTTCATGTTTTTCATGAGCTGGTTGAGTAGTAGCATCAAGCATGCTCCCTTTACTTTTCTTGCTGTTGATTATATCGTTACGTAACGATTTTGGATATCCTTCTTGTACAGCTGCAATGCTGCTTCCTTTCTTTTTCACTGAACGCTTTTTTTTCTTCCAACAAATGTGTTCCCTATAATCTGGGTGTTTTTCTTGGAATTCGACTATTCTCAAACTTAACGATTTGTAACGAACAATCTTGGCCATCGCCCTAATTGCATCGTCACTCTGTGGGTCTTGTAATATGTTTGACAAATTTTCGGAACTAACGATACCAAATTTTGATATGTCATCATCTTTGATCCTTTTCAATGCGAACACTTCTCTTAAAAGTTTGTCCGCTTTATTTTTGTTCTTTTCCAACTGTGTTTCATTTCCGTGACTGATGCGTAATCTTTTGGCTTCTCTAATTAATTTGTTAATCACGCATATGCGAGCTTGTCGAACGGTTTGTCTAAGCGAAACGACCTGAAAAATGAACAACGAATAACAAGAATATAATTGGTACAATTGAAAGAAATTACTTGCTTGCCAGTTTCAATAGATTTCATGTATAATTAAAATATACTGAAAGTGTACCTCGTTATTGATTTCTAGTTTCTTCATGTTGTTATTTCAGTGACTGCATTAATATTCAAAATTAATAATATTTATTGCCTATTAACATAAAACTCCGTTTTTCGGACCTGCTTGTACACAACGTTCGTATCCAAAAGAATGCGTCTCCGTCGCGTATACAACATAACCTAATAAACAGCTCATGATTTGGAGGGGGAGGGGTTAGCTAGTTAGGTGGGGAATTGGAAGGAGAAGGAGGGATATATGATTACAATGCTGACTGTACAGTATGTACATTTATATTGCATTGGCGGGAAGGGATCGGCAGGGGAATAGAGAAAAACATTGAGCTAAATTTACGATTGGTTAAAATTGTTTGGAAATTTCATTGAAATCAACTCCAAGGTAAATAGTGTCTGCAATTATTGACACTGGTTCAAATATTTCTTACTATGCATGTGTACGGACACACTTACACGTAGTGGTGTATACGACTTATCAAGCGCCCTCGAGTGATCGTATTTACGAATATACTGACGTTTCTTTATTTCGTGGAAACGTCATTGTGTGTAGTGTCTGCTTCTGTAAAGAACATTGATAAACTTCGGCTACAAAATCTAACAGTAAATGCAGAAAAATTGTTCTATTTTTAAAAGCAAGTGAACATTTCAGTTCGAAGGAATTGTAACATCTGATGAGTTATTGAGTGCGAAAGGCAATCAGCCATTAGCAGAAGAGTTTACAGTAAGCGTGATTGACTGCACATACATATCCGCCACGTATGTAGGTAGGTGCTTGCAAGTTTTATATCGTACAATTTTATCAATATTTTGCTGATTTCTAGATGTATTGTTGACACGAAGGTAAATTAAAAATTACTTGTTTCTCATCGAATTCTGTAACAGCAAATGTAGTATCGGAAAGTTTCGGAGGGAAATCGACGAATGACCTTGAATCATGCTTCAAACGATTGTTGCACCTTGTAATGCGATATGTCAGACAATTGTGTCCTTAGATTAATATGTCTCTCTGATCCGGCCGCGATAATCAATTTGCACAAGATTCTTTGGATCATTGGGTTTATGGCACATTCCGCGGCAAAAATCAATGTATTATGAATAATAACAAACGGTTCGAGCATTAATAATAATTGGCGAGGTTAGTATTATCGATATTTTAGTACTTTTGTTAACTTCAGGTTGCTACTTTAATGTTTATTTTTACACTGACATTGCGCTCGTATTCGTATTTTACTTTCCGATGGCTACATCAAAATTGTGCTCTTTCTATTCAGGAAGTCATTGTTACAGTATTATCAATGTTCTTTTCGTATTTTAATTACCTCATTGTAATTATTATTTTTCATTGTCAGGCAACAGATGTCAATTTTATATCGGTCTCGCGTTACACATCAATTTTATGTAAATTTTATTGAAATTTAAACAGAACTGTTTCCGATATTCACATTAATCAGAGTAAGATTATAATTTGATAGCTTTTAATGCTTCCTTTTCATTTAGGTTCTCTTTTGAGCAATTCTGTTAATTACTGGCAAATATTTTTCTCTGCTTTCTATATTGTATTGTACAAGAACAAACAAGAAAGATGAGTTGCGTGCGGTGTTGCTTAATCAGCGCAGGCCGTATTGCATCTTCTAATCATGTGGCAAATCATGGTGAGTAAACGGTCCAAGGGATGTTTAACAGCTTCTCTATTGACTGGTTTGTAATGAATTTTAAAATCAATTAATCGCAAGTCTCTGTATCTCTCCGTGTTAGTTCACAAAATTGTAAGAGTGGCGGTCAGTAGATCACTGACGATTGGCAATGTATTGGGAAAAGCACCGACAGAGCCTACACCGCCCGGTAAGGACACCACCAATGGAGTATCATCTGTTGGTACCGGTGGTGGAAAGAAAAATATGCTTACTTGTCCAAAGTGTGGTGATCCGTGTACCCATGTCGAAACATTTGTCTGTGAGTAGTTAACGCTTACAAGTTGTTCAAATAAAATGAACAAAGAAACAATGGAAAATTATCCAGGATATAAGAGCATCTTTTTTGTTAGCCTCAACAAGGTTTGTAAAGTGCGAAAAATGCCATCATTTTTTCGTTGTTCTATCAGAGGTAGATTCGAAGAGAAGTCTTAAGGAAGCTATGAGGCCCGATGATACGAAACAAGGATTTTACAGAAAACCACCACCGCCCCCGAAAAAGGTAACAATTTTATGCGGATATGTTATAAATAAATATTTCTTTGCAAAGAACAAAGGATTTTGTATTATGTGCTCGTACGACAAGTACCACAAATATTAATATATATCGGTATTTTCAGATTTTTGAATACCTAAACAAACATGTTGTAGGGCAAGAATATGCTAAAAAAGTTTTGAGCGTTGCTGTTTATAATCACTACAAACGAATCTATAATAATTTTCCAATGCAGAACTCAGTGCAAGGTTCTATTAATGCAAGTGGTACACCAGATCTGAATCATCCCTTCATTCATAGAGGTCTTAAACCACGTAAATAATAGTTTACCCATTTTCTGTACATAATCGTATATAATATCAAGATGAAGACTAACGTTTGTCGACGGTTGTTACGTAATATCCAGGAGTAGATTTACTTTACATTAATATGGTGTATTCGCGATTGACTGTCACGAACCATTACTACGACAATAGTGCTGAACGACCAGTAAAACTACATCTGTATCGATAATATTGAATTAACGATATTTGTTGTTTTTCATTGTAGACTTGTTACATATTTCAACCATTGGGAATTCACTAGGTGCCGGCTATCAACAATATCCTGCAGGAAACGAACACAAAACGGCTGACAATCAATCAATCTCTGGATCCGATATACTGGATAGCAAGCAGCATCAGCTGAAACTAGAGAAAAGTAATATTTTGTTACTTGGTCCAACCGGCAGTGGAAAAACGTTGCTAGCGCAGACGATAGCTCAATGTCTAGACGTTCCTTTTGCCATTTGTGATTGCACAACACTGACCCAAGCAGGATACGTCGGTGAAGATATAGAAAGCGTTATTGCGAAATTACTTCAGGACGCTAATTACGTAGTGGATAGGGCACAAATGGGTATCGTATTCTTAGATGAAGTTGATAAAATCGGTGCTGTTCCCGGTATACATCAGTTGCGTGACGTTGGCGGGGAAGGTGTACAGCAGGGGATGTTAAAAATGTTGGAAGGCACGATTGTGAACGTACCTGAAAAAAATAGTTCGAGAAAATTACGCGGGGATACCTTACAAATAGATACTACGAATATTTTGTTTGTCGCATCTGGAGCTTATAATGGATTAGATAGGTTGATCTCGCGTCGTAAAACTGAAAAATATCTTGGTTTCGGTGCAACACCGTCTTCCGAGAGTCCAGGACGGAGAGCTGCAAATTTAGCAGATGTCGCAAATATGTCGCCCTCCACAGAAAGGGACAACAAGGAGAAAGATATACTGCTGCAGCAAGTTGAAGCAAGGGATTTAATTGATTTTGGTATGATTCCTGAGTTTGTCGGTAGATTTCCTGTCCTCGTGCCGTTCCACACCCTCGATCGAGATATGTTAGTCAGAATATTGACCGAGCCGCAAAACGCCATGGTTCCCCAATATCAAATGTTATTCTCAATGGACAAGGTATAACGCGACGAACCGTTTCATTTCAGCGCAAACAAAATCTTTGCTCATCGCGTTTACCTATTCCTGCACAGGTAGAGTTGACGTTCACCACGGATGCATTGCACGCAATAGCCGCGCTAGCAATGGAAAAAAAAACTGGTGCGAGGGGATTGCGAGCCATTATGGAATCGTTGCTTTTGGAACCCATGTTTGAAGTGCCAGGTAGCGATGTGATGTCTGTCCATGTGACCGAGGGCTGCGTACGTGGTCAGGATAAAGCGCAGTACGTCAGAAGGGGCGGCGATGTCACGGAGGAGGAACTACAAGCTCAGCATATACATAATTAACGAATAAAACATGCAAATGACACACCACACGTTTCACCGATTTCTCGATAAACAAACAAAACAACGTTATCCGAAATTGTATTTGCGGCGGTACCATCCACACTTCCCAATAAATTGTAAATAATGATTGTTCGCTGCGATCTCTGTTTATCAACGAAATTTAGTCGGGCTGCGCGAATAGTACGAGAATGAAGAAAAAGAGACTAATAGCGAATGACGTGTAGTGTACAGATAAATCGGGTCAACCGTAACATGTAATTAGCCTCCTGTACAAACAATTTCTAACAATATCAAGGAGTGTTTGTTACTGAATTGTTTGTAGGACTGTATACGTATACGTATACCTTAACCTTAACCTTATAGGTTTTTATTTATAAAACCGAACGAATTTCTTGAAACCATTCAGATTAAGAATACTTTGTGCAGCGAAACAAAGATAAGATTAACGTGTTTTTTTCGTTTGGTTTGGTTTTTCCCCTACATGCGTAATATTTATGAAAGATATTGTACGCGCTAATATGTTGGGCTGAAATTGGTTGACTTGTGCATATTGTTTCTTCCGATATCGTGTAATATGCATATATACCAACACTACATGCACGATACAACAACTATATACCGAATGATGCACGAAACTGGTACAAGTCTATTCCATATTGTTACGTGAATATATATTTAACAGGTAAAAGTTGTGATTAACTAGCAACTTCTGTACAAAAACAATAAGAAAATCATCTTCAGGTTTTATCGAACAAGTTGAAATTCATACTTTCGGATGGTATTAATCGCGTACATCACGAACAGCAAATTATGATTTCAAAACGCTGCATATATTCTGGTGAGATGAACATGCACATCAGTTAGTAACGAACATTCTTTCACGAGATATTTGATTTTGCTGTACGTATATGCAATAGGTGTAAATGAAAGGCTGTGTAACATATGATGCAAGTTAAAAGAAAAGAGCAACTGTATACGTGTAAGAAATTGTAAAGAAATATCGTGTGATATTTTGTAGTCAAGAGTATTCGTACGCTTATCTTTTCGCTAGAGACAAATTAAAGGTAATATGATAGTTAAATAAAATACTTCCTGTAGCTATATAACTTGCATCTTTACAGTGTTTTCAATTCTCGCAATATAAGTATATTAAGTAATACGCGCGCATACACACACACATCCGTGGGCATCATACATACACACACGACACATCATTCCAAAAAATTAATAGAATAAATATACTCTTCTTATATAAACGAATATTAATAATTTCATGTCTTTAACTTTAAGCTTAACTTGTTCCTTGTTAAAATATATTTAACTTTTGTACGATGTATGCTTATAATAATTTTGAAATTTCATTCGTTTTCATCTATTGAAAATGCAATATAGACGAAAATTCGAACGATTACTGAAGCTGTTAAAGTATTGGTAATACGTGACAATAACTCAAGGCAAATGTTGACAACTATTACAGTGTAGTAATTTTATAATTACAGTATAATCTCTATGATTGTTACACAGAAAAGACATTTGTAAACAAACATTATCGCTCGAAGCAAATGAAAGTTATTGTTCCATTTTTATATTTCGTTATAGTACCAATGCGGTGGTTCACGTGCCGACTTTGGTTTTGGTTTTAGTACTGTTTGCAATTCTGTTAAAATCCATTTAATAACTCGCACTATTACAACATTTACGGTAAATTCCATTACAAGAGCGCCAAACCCTTTATATAAACCAAGAGGCCCTTCGGTGGAAATAATCGTACTATAACAATCGCTTGCACCGCTATATCCAGTTAACAACGGCGTTACACTACGTCCTGTGTCCAAATTGTCAATAATGGTACGCGTACCCTGAAGATGGAGTCTGTGAATTACTGTTTCCCAAGGATAAAACAATGCTTCTGCCATAAACGCAGAGATCAGAGATGACTGTAACTCTATGTCTTGAACAACCGTTTCGGATAACAAATCTCTGCTATATGCACCCTGTGTACAATATAGAAATATTTAGTACACATATCGTCGTTATCTATTATCTCGTTCTAAGGATTATCATTGCATCGTTAAAGTAAACTCACCGTTAACTCTTGAGTATGCTTCTGTCTAATGTGCATAATACGACTGGTAACTCCCTGTACAGCTAGGGTGAAAAGATATTTGGACACTCCGTAAGCGATAGTTGGTGGCAGAAGAGAATAAATAGGAATCAGTCTGCCTTTGTTGCTAACTTCGACTAAACGAATCGCACCATCTCTGAATACATCCAATATACCAGGACTTTCAGATGCAATTTCAGATTGTACAGTTTCCACCAATGATGCTGAGTAAAATGGTGTCACTAAACCTATCGACACACTGATGCACATATGCATACATATATATATATATATATATATAGACACACAAAGATATATGTATGTATATTCTTTTTCAATTAATGTTTCCATTTAACATAAAGTAGGATAACTGAAGAGTTCATTTCTAAGTCGATCTAAGTTTCTACAATGATTTCACATATATGTACTAATAGATATCAAAAAATTCGTTTACATTACGTTGATTAACTTGTAAGATATTGTTTTCCCAAAAACATTAACATGCTTTGCTATGTTAATAACGTCTTGCAAGAAATACAGGAATTTCATTTTTCTTCAGTTTGAATTTCTTGGATTTTAAATAGATATTTTGAAAATTAACTCTTTGCATACGTATATTATTTTTGTCAATACCATTTCAGAAGTACATGCTGTCCAAATGCTTTCAACGAACTGTTGCACGTTATTTCCCTAAAATAAATCAATTCTTTTATTATTTTTAATATACAATATATTCTATATTATAACATATATCATATATGCCATGTCTCAAGACTAGACTCTGTTGCTTTTATGTATGTATAAATATATATAAAGATCACCTTACTTTGGCCATGGTGTTATTTTAGAAATAAAATCTTCTATGGCTAACAGCATTCCCTTTACAAGCAGCACCGATCCAATTCCTTTCCATAATGTGTTTATTCCTTGCGTCTGATGAAGACGAAGAACCACAGGTACCAAAGTAATCGGTATTACATGATATTTACTCAATCCAGGATTTACTTGACACTGTCTCTTTAGAACAATCAGGGGATGAACCAACAAGGTCTCTGTAATTAAGCTAGCTAAACCACAGCCAGCGACTATGTATCTTTTTACAGTGATATCTGCAATACATGACAATGTTAGCGTACATTAGAGCACATTTCGACTAATGCGAGTACATAGGAAAGCTACTGATACAATTGAACTGATTTTTATTCGAACAGACCTTCTGAAGGAGGGATATCTTCGGCTAGAGGGTGAACAATAGGTACGTCCAGAGGACGTATAACCTCTTGTCCATGATAATTATATGGAATATTGCTTTCACTTTCCCAAGATTTTCCAGCCTTTCCGCGGTATACTCTTTCATAACTTTCTAATCCCGCCATCTTTTAAGAAATTGATGTTTAACTATTGTAATTGCACATTCTGACAACGGGTACTGCAATACTCTTGTTCATCCCTTAAACCATAAACCATAGACAAGATATGCGAATAGTGAATCGGCAAATCACCGACTAAATCCTTACCGACTCAGAAATCTGACACTGATTTCAACGTCTTCTGCTTATGAACAGTGACTACTTGAAGCACCATTATTTACTACAGTAGAATTGGGGACTACAGCACAGACGGGATATAGGAATAGCTCCACGGATCTCGTAGTGAATAGACGTGTTCAGAGTGTTCGCCGAATTAAGGTATGTCACATAGTCTAATATATTCTCGAAAACGGGAAATGATATACGCATTGTTTTTGTTTCCCTGTCTTCCAAGTTCTCTGTAGTTTCTATGTTAATATTAATGAATATTTTGCAAGAAATGATGAAAATATTCTGCAGTGAACGGAATCACACCGCGCGGCGTGCATTTTCAAATCAACTCGAGTATGCATATACGCGTACTATTTTTTACGTATGCGTATATGTATCTCAGCTCAGAATTCTATAATTTTGCAATATATTCCGTGGTTTCTAGCAATATTCTTCTAATATTGGTGACTCTTAATACATTTATCGCTAATTTCAGTTGGATTCTGTCCCATTGCGCCTCTTTCGCTTGCTTTGAATCAGAAATGGCGCGAACGCGACACATTTTGAACGGGAATGCGCAGGAGCAGAGTGACGCGGCGCCATATTGTAAAATCAACTTCTCGCTGACAGGTAAGCGTTCTTCAAGTTTCTTGTTTAAATTAGTAGTATGCTAGCAATATAACTCTATTGAATTATAAACCATACCACGTTTAGTAGTTGTATGATATATAGTCGGGTTGTAAACAAGGAGTAACATAATACAAGTAATTATTTCCCAGTATTTCTTTGTTGTTTCTGCTGCTGGTCGGGAAGCTTGTTTTTCCTGGAAAAGTATACGTTGAAATATTTATAGGAAACGGAAGCGATCGTAAACAAAAATGTTGTTTGGCTGTAGTCGGGCACCGAACATAGCCGAGCGGCAAAGGACGATGACGAAGGTTGTCATTCTACTACCCGACTTCGTGCTAACAGAACATGTGGAAGACATCTCAGTGAGTACGTTCATAATAGCTATACCACAATTATTTGCACTCTATTACCTCTGTTGTTTATTTAATATGTATTGCTAATAATATTGCTTCCATACTAAATCTTTTATTATTGCAATAATATATCACAATTATCATTACTTTCGGGCACTTGTTTAATTTCCGTGTTATTCTTTGCTACAGGAGTATGGAGAGAATTGATTATGTGGAATAGAGTAAGCGAATAGCTACAATGATGTCTAATAATTCAATGCAGCCAAAACCTGTATATGTGAGCCCTTTAATTATATTTTCATATTGGTTATATATGATGTGTGACTGATATTAAGATGAAACAACCACAGTTCAAATACTTATACAAACAATTACATTTTCTATACCAATTAGAATTAAGTAATTGCAATTGGAATAGCATTTTTTATTTTGCACTTTTTGCATAATGCATACGTTTTTGTGTCTTATATTTAAAAACATATGCAATAACTTATTACATTTGTTATTGCATTGTTAATCTTGTATATTTTCCTTGTATATTTGCATATTTTTAATACACATTTGCATATTTTTCGTGCACACTTACATGTTTACATATTGTTAATGCATATGTACATATTCCTAATGCATATGTACATATTCCTAATGCATCTTTACATATCTTTCATGCACATTTAGTTTTCATAAATATCTAGGATGAACATGTTTTATTTCAGAAAATTTGGTGACCGCGTGCAATGCGGTCGGTAAAGTCACTATTTGCTTCGAAGTTTTCTAGCTTTTTCAGAGCTTGTGGTTCTGCTTAAATTTTCTTTTACACTTTAGCTACACGCGATTGTAGAGTCAGTGTTTTTCGCATTACTTATTCTGGTAAATTCAGTTTCAATGACAATCATTTCCTTTAATAAATAAATTGTCAGGATCACGATTTTGGTGAATGAAGATTCACTATAAAATATACCTTTCCCCTTTCTTTATATCCCTTTAGGTTTTCAGTTAGGCAGGCAATTCTTCAATTAAATTAGCTTTTCAATTGGGCAGACAATATGTAAGTTAAGACAAATTTTTAGTCAGGCTGATGTTTTCGTGTGTTTCAGGTGCACAATCAGAACTTCCTGGAAAGAACTTCAAGATTCATCATGATTCATCATATTTCTAGATTAAATCATTTTTTAAATAGGCTGGCAATTTCCAAATAAAATTAGCTTTTTAGTCGGGTAGGATGTTTTAAGTTAAGATGTAATTTACCTTAAGTATATGTGGATGTATTTGAACCACGTGCATGCTAATTTATATTATAATCTTTATTCTTTAGTTTAAGGCAGGCCTAACAGAATTTTTATTTCCAGCTTTCGTTGAAGGTATTTATTTTAATACATTTTACTAACTTAAACAATGTATATTCTACTTCATATTATAATCTTGATTTTTTCATTGATTTAGATTTTATACAATTTTATGTTCAGCTTTCGTTAAATACATTTATCTTAATACTTCCTTCGTGAATTTGTAAATAATAATATTTGTAAGTTGATGGGTGATTGCTAATTCTATCACTTGGTCCGTTTGCGATACAATTGTTAAACACATGATAAAGCGTCGAGCGAATAAGCTGCGGTTGAAGGAATACACAAAACGGCTAACTTGTCGGTGGCCCCGGGAATTCGGACCGAAAAAAGGCATTGGCCTTCTATTGCTATATCTCGTCGGTGCTTTTGACACAGACAGCGGCGAGATATAAGATTTCATATATCTTGTTGATGGAAATTGCTTCCCTGATTCACCCCATAGCATTCACATATATTCACACAATCGCATGAATTGGCCCTATTGGCCCAACACTACTTCAGTAAATAATAGTTCTTCTGAGTCGGTATGTCAGTCACGCTGGGCCATCTATTCCTCTATCTCGTCTGTGTCTGTGGTAGCAACAAGTGTCGTATGTTCTGAAATACCGACTTTAAATGTAATGTTATCGGTGGATAGCAAAAATCGCAGACAATAAGATTTCCTTAACAAAAATGCGTCTGAATGAATCCAAAGACGACTCAATTTGAACAAACTTTAATTTGATTTACCGAGTCTGTGTGTGGCATCTAAAATTACTTGTAAGTTTAGTTATATAGGAAAACGACCAGCGCAATATTTACGATTAGTCGATCTAATGATTCGATTATGTCACGTGTGATGCGAGAATGGAAATTTTTAAGTGCAGGATAGATGAAGGGATGATGCTTTGTTATTTAGAAGACTAAACGGAGAAAAGGAAGAAGGAAATAATTGATTTATATGGATAAAACACATTATAATTAGAAAACATATTGTGTAAGTACAAACTATTTAACAAGCAATCTACAATAAAAAAAAAAAAACAAGTAGACAGTGATCGGAGGGCTAGAAAATTAGTAGAACGCAAAAAATCTATAATAAATATGGCGTTTTGCGTGCAGAACGATTTCTCTTGAAGTATTCCAATAATTAATAATTCGCGTAATTTATGATTGATTATAAAACAAGAAAATCAAACAATCGACAGACAATAATACTAATTGCGATAATATACTTCAGTTGTTTGGCTCGAAGCATTGAAAATCGTTAGGAATTGTCGAGGCGAAGTTAGAATATAATAGTCAGGATAAATATTACATATTATCTATATAGAATTTTGTGACTGCTTCACTGATCGAGCACAGAATCACCCGTTGGGCCCGCAACCACCATTACAACTAATCAAATGATCGGAATGATCAGACTAGGATAAGAGCGTATCTGGAAGAAAGAAAAAAGGGGATAGTAGAAAAATAATAAGAAAGCAATAAATCAGGGACATAGAGTATAGAAGATGTAATGAAATGTAAGCTTACGAATCATTCGACGGTACACGGGGTTTCCTGTTTCAATGTATCATTTGCATTACTCTTTGTTCTCTTCGCTTGTTTCTCCAAAGCACGGCCTTTAATTGTGCACATAGTCCTGGAGATTAGCCATTGCGCGCCTTTCTCGCACATACAACGTAATCCGTCCACAAAAGCGATCAGTAGGAAATGTGGCGGATAGCCTGTCGTACACGATTCAAGGCCGATAGTCTTTAACGATGACTCTACGAATGTTTCTGCCGTCGGAGCCATCCAGGTAGGTTTTCTACAAAATAATATATAAATATGCATATGTGCACTGGATTCCGATTAATAGGGACACATTGGGCCGGACGAATTTGTCCCAATTAAACGGCCGTCCCGAAAAAGCAAAGTTCAACACCCAAACTCTAAACAACGTAAAAAGTGAAGCCAAAAACAATTTATTGAAAAACGTCGTGCTGCTACGACTGGAGCGTGTCAACCTGAGGTCACTTGAATATGACTTTTAAAGCGGTTTTTCTTTTATTCACATTCTCCTTTCCTACGTTCGGGCCGCATCTATACTTCCAATCAGTATCACTACCTCATAATGAGCTCTACTGTATTTTCAATTTTAAACTGTACATGTCCCTTATAAGCGTGATGGAAACAATAGTTTTTGCTTCGGTTCTTCAGTATCTGTCCCGAATAAACGGCGGTCCCGCTTAACCGTCGCACCTATTAACCGGAATTTGCTGTATATGCGTACGTCAACGTACATATACATATTGTAATATTAACGAACGGAAATAGGTGCGCATAAAATAGCGCATACAAAGAAGGGTATAATGTCGATGAAATGAATCTCATTTCCCTTACTTGATCTTTGACATCTTCGTTGCCACTATGCCAGGAAGCACGCACTGGACGGTCACCCCGTTCGGTTCAGCTTCTGCGGCTAAATCGTAACTAAGTTTTACAATGTAGGCTTTGCTAGCTGCATACGCGGCTAAATAGGGTGACGGTATAACAGCTAGCGCGGAGCTTATATTTATCACTACTCCTTTCTTCCGCTCGAACATGCGAGGTAGGAGAACCCTTGCGATTCCTGTTACCGCTGCGACGTTCAATTGCAAAATTTTTGCTATGCAATCCTCCGAGATGTTTGTAAATAGATCTGGGTATTCGTAACTGGCCCCGGCATTGTTTACCACTACGGCGATCTATCGAAGATGCAAATGGGTAAGATTAATCGTTCGGCGAATAGCTAAGCAGCGGTTATTTCGGGTATCATTAGTATTTGATGTTCAATAGTGCGAAGATATTGACCTTTATAATTTGATATACATATTGACGATACGATATTCGCTTTAGACTACAGACTACAAACTATACATTTCACGTGTATGTACATTGTACACGCGTATATGTATGAATCGAATGGAATTCGTAATTGGGCACCGATTTTCAAGAAAACTATCGATCATCTTCATTTAGAATTCAGAGGGAGCACGGAAACACGATTATATGTACCTATGTACGCGTAATGCAAATGCAGCGCGGCACGGAGGGAAAAACGAAATGAGATAAAACTACCTCTAGTTCCTCGGTGGCTTTGGCAATTTTTGTATAAACGGCTTGTCCTTCGGTCAAGTCAGCCTCCACGATTCGGACTTGTACGCCATATCGTTGCTTGATCTCCGCTGCGACTTCCTCCAGTTTCGCCAATGACCGTGAAATCAACACAGTGTCCAACCCTTTCTGTGCAAGTTGCTCCGCATAAGCCTTTCCGATACCACTGGTAGCACCGGTAATCACTGCCCATCGGCCCTGCGTCCTGAGGTCGATGCCAAACCCAAAGCTCGGCCCTATCAGTTTCTTCCACACCAAAATGCTAACTCGTAATAAAATGCGCAGACCAATTGCTGCTAATGCGACCAGCGATATCTTTTCCCAGCAGGTTAACGTCATCCTGAAACGATCGAAGATTTTTTTGCGATCCGAAATGCTGTTTATTCGCCTCGTGTTCCCGCACGTTTAGTTAACGCGGCCGACTCGGGTTTACGTTCGAACTGTCCCTTTCCTTCTCTTTAACGAATATTATCGTTCACGATGGCGCGATCAACCGAGCTGTTTAGTAATTCTCGACGATTATGTTAACCGCGGTCGTGACATCGGCCCTCGCATTATCACGCTGATACGGTATAATGTATTTTACGTAAGCCAGCCTGTGCACACATATCATTGATATGCATACACATGTGCAACACTCGTTTCTATTTCGCCCCGTTCAGGAATAGGTACGTATGTTCTCGCGTGTCGTAAAACGTTTGCCAAAATGAATTATTATTACTTGCCCCCGAGAAATAGTTAATCGAATAGATAACTATCGGTGGTATTCCTCTCGATCGATTGCAAGTAGTAACCGAAATGTATCGTAGAATGTAAAAGGTCGCGGTGGGGTCTATTAACGGAGGAGAAAACTACCAAATAATTTCTACCGATCAAAGATTCCGGCTAATCGTTTATTTATTTCTATTGTTACAATTGTGCGCACCATTGTACATCAATTGTGAGACCACAACAGGTTTCTTATCTGCCTTTGCAGTTCTGGATGCACAATCGACGAAACAATGTAATTTACACGTACAGCCGGGCAGTTATTCTTTATTTGACATATGGATAAACTCGACAGATGAATTATTATAGCAGATGTATGCATATGTATACATTATGACACAAGCAGATACTGCTTTTCGACGGACGCATGGATAAATATCGTATTCAAGATACAACGTTCCGCGACGAAGATGAGAAACCTTCCGTTTGCACCCTATCGTGGGTCGCTACTACCGAAGACACTACAGAAGGTAGAATTAGTACACATGTATAATAAATATTCGTGTACAATACGGAGCGATGCGATTACGTTCATCTACGATACGATGCAGTGCGCGCGCCTGTTTTCTCTTACCTGTGTTCGATATCGTCGAGATTATCCGTCGGTGGTGGCGTTTTTTCGCTAACTTTTCAGTGTACCTCGCTTCGACCCGATAGAAATGCGGTGGTACTCGTGAAACGATCACGCTCATTAAAGGACAGGTAATGATGCCTCGGCTCGGTAAACGGAGGAAAATGGAATAATCGTAGCAACCGCACTGGTGATCCCCGTTACGAGAACCGTCCAAATATTTTTCGAAAGAAAGAAACGACAGATTGTGCGAGGTAACGTGCGAGGTAACGTGCTTCGAACGACACAGAGGCGCGCCAACTCCAAAGGAGATGCCGTACACCAGAACAGATCGCGGAAGAGAAAATACCAGAGAGAAAGTGGCAAAGGGAAGAGCGAGCGAAATGGGGATTGGTGAGGGAAGGCGACGGTGAATCGATAGGTAACACGAGAAAGGGAGGAGAAAACTCGATATAGAGACACGATCGATGACAGCCGCGGAGTTTGCGCGGGCGCGTAACGTGGACGCGGGTGCGGATCCACAGGATCGTGAGCACACGCGAAACCGCGAGAGCGTTTTACACGCGTGCGAGCGTGGTTGTGATCGCGCAAGGAGCAATGTCACGGCTAGGCCAACCCAGATGAAAGTCGTTGCCTCGAGCTTTCCTTAGGCGAGAGGGGGGAACAGTTAACGTTTTCTTTGACACACTTCTCTCCCGATACGCCCGTATGGTCGTACAGCATGTACCTCACCATGTGAAAAAGCCGAATACCTAGCAGTCGATGATTACTAGCCTCTGGACATTTCCCTTTAGTTACTATATTTCTTTACAAATCGTTAGTAATCTACATAATGATATATAACTACGAGTGTAAAAAAAACACGATACAATATGCACGTGTTATTAGTTATTACGCGATTAACTTTTTAATTACATCTTCCATCTTCTTCTTAACTTGTTATGGGTTTCTTTACATTTTGGGGGTTTTTTTTTATTTTTATTGGCGTTTCTACATTCTCGTACATGTATATAGAGTATGCTTTTTCATTTCCATTTTTGTTTGAACGGTAGTTTTACTGTATTTGCTGTTCACCACGACGAACTTGAAAGTGGAAAGCGTTCACGCGTTACGACGAGTTCTGATCGAGGTCGCCGGACTTTCGTGTCTATCCTCCTTGTTTAGGTTTCCAATAGAACGATAAATGGTATCTTGCACATTTTCATGAACCTTTGAGCAAATAGTTTGACGCATAATTACTAATATTAGATGAATAGCTATGCACCGTTGCAAGCTAAGTCCGCATCCTATAGTTTTGATGAAAATTAAAGAAAATGTAAGAAAGATGTAAAGTATAAAGAAACATAGACAAATTCATCTAGGCACGGAGCAGACATGTAAATCTCGTGTTTTTTTTTCAAGCCTGCAAGTCTGTGGCTTCAATTAACTGCTCGGACGGTTCTGAAATCGCTTCCCTTGTTCCAGTTTTAACGACACGTCGACCAATCATCATTGTTGCCTTGCGCTCTGCTTGATGCAAAGTTTGCAAGTGAAATCGTCTCCAAAGTAAAGCCTTGGTATCGACCGATTTTGTCCAATCCTGCCATTCCCCCCGAGTAACTTGTTCGCTTTCCATCTCGAATATCTTCTCTATCACGCTGCGTAGCCATGCGTTCCAGTCATTTGCTACATCGCTGATATACGCGAGCCACTTTGTCCAATCTCGAATCTCCTTCGACTCTACTTCCGGTACATACTGTTGCATAAATGCGATCTGCGATTCAGTTAGGATCGACCTTAACCAGTTCGCTATCTTCCCGCATACGATGCTCGTAATAGTCTTTAATTCCTCTGTTAAGAGATCCGGATCCTCCAACGCCACGATATTGCTCAGCTTTTCGTAAATTCCACGATGTATACCATTGGTAATCGAATCTTCGCCTGTATTTTCGGGCATGCTTTCGATCATTTTATAGATAGTGTCGATGATTTTGTCGAACGTAAGGAACGGGAGCTCCGTTTTAAGTAACTCCTCTAGGCCCCACATGACCTCTATATCTTTCGGTACTTCTTTTCCAGCGGTCTCCAATTTCGTTGGAA
The DNA here is from genome assembly GCA_963969485.1 of Nomada goodeniana. NCBI lineage: Eukaryota > Metazoa > Arthropoda > Insecta > Hymenoptera > Apidae > Nomada > Nomada goodeniana. Next base: position 29,840,808 of record OZ018299.1, read on the forward strand.
CTTTCTCGTGGAACTCTTCCTGTGTTTCGACTGGTTCTTCGATCGCCGATTCTACCCTTTCTTCGGCTGTCACCGCTTCTGCCGCCGGTTCTGTCTCTGCTTCGATCACTTCCCCTGCTGCTACCCCTTCTGCTGCTCCTTCTGCTACCTCTTCTGGTACCCCTTCTGGTACCCCTTCTGGTACCCTTTCTGGTACCCCTTCTGGTACCCCTTCTGGTACCCCTTCTGGTACCCCTTCTGGTACCCCTTCTGGTACCCCTTCTGGTACCCCTTCTGGTACCCCTTCTGGTACCCCTTCTGGTACCACTTCTGGTACCCCTTCTGGCACCCCTTCTGGTACCTCTTCTGGTACCCCTCCTGGTACCACCTCTGCTACCGCGTCTGCTTCCGCTTCCGCTTCCGCTACCGCTACCGCTTCCGCTTCCGGGTCCTTTGTTAATTGCGTATCTACTTGCGTTTCTGCGACTTCAGCTTCCGCTTGTGTTTGTACCTCCATTTCTACTTGTCCCTCTGGTTCAACTTGAGTCTCTTTTTCCATTTCAACAGTCAACTCTACTGCTCCTTCCTCTGGCTCCGCTTCAATTTGTTCCACTTCTTCGTCTTTTGCCAATTCAACTGCTTCTACTTCCTCCTCAACTTTCGTTTTTTCTGTTTCGGTTCCTTCCTCCACCATTTCTGTTTTCTCCTCTCCACCCGCCGGCCCCTGCCCCCCTTCACCATCATCTTCCACCTCCTCCTCCTCCCAGAAGAGGTCGGACTCGCGCTCTTCGTCTTCCTCATATCTCTTTTGATCTTCGTCCTTATCTTTATCTTCCCCCTCCTCTTCGTCAGTTTCCTCCTCTTCCTCTGCTTTTAACTCTTCCTCTTTCTTTCTGCACCGTTCCAACAATTTACCCTCCTGATATCGTGCAACCTCTGATAGCACACCAGTTATCCAACAGGCAATCGTATCGGCCAAATAACGTAACTGCTGAGACTTGCGATCTTCGCTTTGCGGATAACTATATTCGAGAAGATCTACGAGACGCCCAACTATCACTTCCGCGATATCCTTGAATTCAGATTTGGGTAGCGAGCATTTCCACTTTAAGATACTCCTTACGAATCGCTCGGCCATAATGTATTGGCAACAGACTGAATCCTTGTCGAACGATCCAGTACTTGCAACACCTACGCTTGATTTTTTTGTCTTAGCTGCCTCCTTGTATTGTTGTTTATCCTTTTTGCTAGCTCCTTTCTTCTTTCCACGCACTTTCTTCTTCTGAGAGATCGTTGCGGCTTGCCTGCGGAAAACCGTGTCAAATTCGTCAGATTAACGATGCTCGAGTTCTCTTGATCTCTTAGTTTATTTAAAGGGCTCAGAAGCCAATCAGTGTAAGTACGTGAGCATTAAAATCGAGATAAATAAGGTTCTTACAAATTACTTTGAAAAAAGTGCCAATGATAATACCGTCATCTATTGCTTACGTATGAAAACAGCGACATAATTGATTTATCAACGGACACTTTTAACAATAAAGATGTTTTTGAACTACGGAACTCATGTTCAGGGAAAGTTGGACTTATATACTTACTCCAACTTTAAAGTTGGACCGGTGAAATACCGGTTGAAAGAGAGTGTTCGAAGTAATTATGAGTGATACTTTACTCAGGAGTTAAGCAAGTTTCCATCTCCACAGTTCGAACGAGATTGTCTAAGAGTGCTGGCGGTAATATAGATGCGCCTTCCTGCAAAGTGATTAGCAAACGTTGTCTGTTTGGCTGAGCCAATTCTTTAATTCGCGGCGATACAGGCTTCAATCTTCTGAGCACCATTTTATGGGCGGTATCCGGTGGGCATTTGCGACTATATAATGTATATAATAGAAATATTAGAACATTTCATTAAATTCACTAGTCTACGGACTAAAGTTAACAATATTCTACACTTGCATGTACACATTAAAATATACTCGAAATGATCACCTTCCCGTCGCCAACATATCGATGTAAGACTTCTTTGTCAAACAATGCCTGGGTACGATATCAACTTTTGGAAATGTACACGGTTTCCCAAGCACAGCCACCATGACAAATTTTGGAGACTTTTTCTTCCTACCTTTTCGCTTCTGGCAGCAACTTCCATTCGAATCTTCTTTCTGCTGCTGAACAAACTTTTCGTTAAATCGCAAACACTATTTACAAATCAATGACAACTAATTTCCGGGTACTTATACTTCGGTTCCACGATATTGTAGGAAGAAATGTAGCAGAACATCAGTGCGAATTAGTCGCGATACAAGAGCAAAATGGAACTATTATTAGTATAAAGTATAAATACGAGTACATTAAGCCATTTTTTCCAGAAAACATTTGATAACCGTGGCACTGGCGGACCAGAAATTAACCATAAGACGCTGCAGAGTACCGTTGTAACGATTGATCGTTCGTGTACTGACGTGTCACCAAATTTTTCTCTACACATTCGAATCCATTTTATTGACAAATGGTGAACACGACGAAACAGTATCTGTTGAATTAGCTCATCTGTTCGATGACCATTCGATGATAATGAACAAAACCGCGTTCTATTTTACACGCAGATGAAAAAAACGTATGAAAATTGAAGGGTATTCTGGATAGCAGTGAGAATTCGCTATTTGCCTTAGACTTTTTCAGGGGTGTTTTATCGCAATGTTCCCATCTTTTCTTTTTCTCCACTATTCGTGGATATCCTTCAAACGTATCATCCTTTTGACCCTTTTTTATTTCACGATCGACAGAACTGGCTCGCTTAACGTCTTCAGGAGAATCGTCAGTCTTTTCCATGATCGGTTCCGTTGGGTAATAGAAAAATAATTTGTTTTTATCCTTTTCCTGATTATAGATTATTATGTATGCTTTGAGAAATCTGCTTCGCCCTGTAGAAGATATTACTAACACCAGATATAGATATGCACAACTGACAATTTCTGAAGCAGATGAAGGACACGAGATGTTACGGTACCTTGTACTTATCGTTTTTAGTTTTCCTTTTTGGTTTCCTTTGTCTCTTAATACGTTGAAATTTTTGTTCGAGGTTTAAGAAACGAATAGGTAGGATGTCCGATTTGAAATTGATTTTTACATTTTACTGAATACCGTTTGAAATGATAGGTTAAAAAAGGCAGGTTCCGGAAATCGATTTTGTTTCGAAAGCATTGTTTTTCATCTTGCTCAATACATCTCGCATTTCACGGATATGTATTTCATGTAATACGTATGTGCGCGGAGTATGTATACATATAATTAATGTAACGAATAATGTAACGCACCTATATGAATTTGCTTATGTAATTCTATAGAACGCTTAATAAAAAAGAATGCGATTTGAACATGGTGTAATGTAAGGGGATGAAAAAACAAGCAAGCCTGCTGTATGTTGCAAAGGAAACCAGAAAGGGAGAGAGGGACGGAATTAATGCAAAAGCAAGAAAAGAGATGTGAGAGACATTAAAAAGAAAAATATAAACTCATCGTGCCTTGTAGTACAGGGTGATATTAATGGTTATACATATATATATGTATGTTCTAGCAAGTATACCAATAATTGAGGACGTATGTAAAATGTATGCACAGATATATAGTATATAGTCTACATGAAATACAAAATGTATAACAAAATCGGGCTTGGGGGTTTATGTGCCCATGTTGCAGGGTACAAATAATAAGATGAGAAGAATATGATTTGTTAGAAAAATATGGGCGAAATAGAATTTCATGGTTGGTCTCATTTCAATCTAAAGAATGTGATCAATGCGTTTAACAAATTTTCATCCAGGAAGAACTAAGAATAAAAAAGTTGAACCGTTAATTTTTATTATGTCGTCGTGCATTTCTTTCACCGCAACACGGTGCACCGATACGGTGGCTTTTAAATTTCTCGGCTGCCTCGACCCTTATTCTATCTTTCTCCTTTTTTATCGAGTTATCGACTGCGCTAGCGATATGTGCGACCCGGGAGATTCGAGATTCGAAATTCACCCCGTTCGACACTGCACGATTCGCTAAGACGGACTCGACAAGCTTTGTAATTCCGATTCTTTTGTCATTTTAAAGTTCTAAACGCATGTATTTTCTCCTCGGCAGCAATCATCCGTTACATGATTTCTGGCCTACTATACGCATATATATATGTGTATATACGACAGAGTGTTAATCACTCGTGGAGATTCAATAGTCGCTGGAAGATGGCGGTAGCTGTGGTATCAGTGCTCGACACCGATAGCTGCTTCGTTTACTAATCGATCATTCCGGGTGTCGGGAGTCGGTGCAAGTAGGTGCAAGTTAGTGTGCCTATTTGAGAGGATGCATACTGCACAAGGACACTTGGGAGCAAAAGAAGTGTTTCTAAGATATGCAGGTGTGTGAAAATAACTGTTGCTCCTGCATAAGCGAGCCGTGATACAGGTGTAATGGTGCAAGATGCTAGTTGGCATTATGTCGTAAAAAATGTCAAGATACAACCGCAGAAAATCATCGAAACGAAACATCATTTGAAACGTTCAACGTTGCATTCACTTTATTGCTGTACCGGGCCAAGTGCTTGCGATTATGATGAGATAACAAACGCAGAATGATATACGGTAGCAATAACCTTCTCGGTTATGCTGTTTCCGCGTTTCTTCTGTTCTTTAACGGTGAGTTGAACACCTTTTCTCCTTACTCTATCCAAGTCATTACGTCCTTACGCTTCTTCTTCTTCTTCATTTTCATTTTCATTTTCATTCTCATTCTCATTACTCTACGATCTCGTTTCCCTTTCGCTTATTTTATTCTTCTCACAAACCATACCGTTTTGCCTCCAGCGCGCGCGCATCTCCTTCTCCCATGCACACACGCACATATGCACGCGCACACACAGTAACATTAGGGTAATTCTTCAAAAGTACGCGCCTAAAATTTATTGCAAGAACAAGATATTATTTATTGTTTAATGACATATTTAATAACGCACGTATTCGGTTTTTTCATTTCAATTGTACCAATAAATGATTGTTTTAGTTATATTTTGAAATAAAAACTCACTACTACGCCAGCGGATTGACGTATGTACGTCCTATATACATACGTACGTATGACGCATGTATTACCGCTCATCTGCTTTCTCGATAATTTAGATTTGTGTGAGACGTAATCGTGCCCCTCCCCCCTCTTTTTATTGGCACCATAAGAACGTTCTGCCTTTTACTTCTAAGCACCTTTATTAAACCGCAATTTATACAAGAGTAAATGACAGACAAACGAAAATTGAAAAAACGTTGTTAAATATTCATTTTTCTTGACTAAATACAATTTAGAGTAGCAAATGTGTATGTATATGAATCTCTGTGCTTAGTGCTTTGTATTTTTTAGTTATTCGTGCAGAGAGTGGTGTTGTTTGCAAAGATCAACAGGGACGATCGTACGAAAATGGTTTTTATTACATTCCTGGCCCAGAACCTTGTACACTATGCATGTGCGATAATGGTAATCCAAAATGGTGTAAAGCATTTATTTGTAGAAACGCAGAGGTATGTGTCGTCATAAAATTACAATTCTCCTTACATTGATTATGAGATTTATTTTATTTTTCAATGAACAAATAATTTTACAACGCAATAGGAAGATTGTAAATCTTCCCGCCGTGGAGATATCTGTTGCCAATACATTTGCCTGGACGATACATTGTCATCTATATCGAACGATAAAACTGATGGGATTGGGGGTAGTACAAATGACACCACAACAAATTACGATATAGGACTACGATCTGTTGCTAGCTTCGTAACAGCTGTATTGTCTTTGAGTCTACTATTTTTCTTAATACATCGTCTTCGCCAAAGAAAGATACGAGGTATATCATTGTCTGCAAACTGTCATGTGTTTTTATCCATTAGCGTAGGATGACAGGTGGAAAAATGTTGATTATTTTGTAAAAGTTTGCGTGGCAGGAAGGCAGAACAGGCAGTTGGCAGAGGACCAAAGAAATTTAGGTAGAATGGGATATTTAGAACGAGATGGGCTATCACATGGCGTTCCCATGGATGATATTCCGTGCGGAGCCAATTATCCATTATGGAAACCACCTAATAACTACTTTCCACGTGGCGAGGCTCCGCCACCTTACGAAGAGGCAGTAGCCGCAGCTCGTGCGGAACAAGCTCTCTTATCTATGAATCCACAAACCCTTCCGCAACTAAATTTTCCAAACAACTATTTGCCAAATGCCAATAGTCGTGCAACTATATCGTTAGTGGGAAGTGCTCAAGCTGGGATAAATGGCAATCCGTCAACGTTAATTTCTAGCAGCAGTGCAATGGATCAAAGTAGCTTCCTTTCAACACCTAATAGACCAATATCAAATCCAAACATATATGCCAGTTACCGTCAGTCGAATCAAAATGAAACGTTATCACCTAGCGTTAGTGTAGGGACATCTACGACAAGTTTTACAATGGGAACAAATACTTATGAAAATTTACCTCCTCCCATTGCAATACCAAACTTTCCGCACCAACGTTCAGATCTAACTACGCAACCTGTATCCAACTTGCAATCTACAATTCCGAAGAACACTTACCAAACTCATACTACTCTTCCTCGTCAAACCGGAGCATTTACAATATCTGCCACCTTACCAAACTCTAGTATGACTGCTCATCGTACAATTCCCAGGACTTTAACGGCTCGTTCCAGTGTAAAAATAAAAGATATTATAAGTGATTGCACACAAAAAGACTTTCTACGGCCCACTATGGCAGTTGACATTACCACGACGAATTTGTCGCGTTCTGTGCAACAAAGTGCAGCTTCTAAATTAGACAATACCAGGGAAAATGCAGATCCAGTTAAACTTTACGAAGAGGTACAAACACAGCCTTGTCTAGCATCTGCAGAATTGCAACAAACTGATGGACAACCATTGGACCACAAAATGGAAAAATCGCACGATTTTAAGGTGTAGTAAAAAACGTATTATTGGTTTACTGTATTAACCGTATTATTGGGTACTGGTTATATTACTGGCTTTCCATTGCATTAAATATTTTACGAAATTTGATTTATTAGAAGCGCGTTGCATAATGACTTTCTTGTGTTTCAGCCACCATTGAATGTTGCAAATGGTATTAATGAAGAAGGAAGCTTCGAATCGGTAGCTTGTACTTGCAGCATGCAGGCTCTTCCTACTCTGCACGACGATACCGACGATTACAGAAGCGAATGTGAAAATTGTAAAAGCGCGACAGGTTCCCGTTATTACTTAGATAATGAAGATGAATTAGTTACATCACCGCACGAAACTATGACATTACACAGGAGACCAGATGAAACAACTTCGAGTGCCACCCCTCAGTATTACAGAACTTCACTTACACTGCCTATAAGTACCCGTCAACGGACAAGGTAACTATTTAAGCAAACTGTTATGATTCTTTTTCTTTTCTGTAAACCATTATTATTCCATTATTTTGACATTATTTTGACATTATTTTTAAATTATTTTGAGAAACGATTGAAACTCCCCAAGGCAGTGTTATGCTTAACATTCTAAGCGCCGGCTATTTTGTGGGCAACTTTACTTAAAGCGCCGAAACATTTACGAGTGTTGTAGAAATATGCATTTCTGCAAAGAAAGTAAAATAACTCTTGTAGAACAAAACATTTTTATTCGAAATTTTTATATGATCTTGATAAAGAGTTCAACTTGCGCTTTTCGGCGGGCTCGGCGCGGCGCTTGCCCGCTAGTTCACATACATATTGCGGCTTAAGGCGGGTCGGCCGCTTTAAGTGTTGATAATGAATTAGATATTAACATAGAACATTAAAGAAAATATTTATTATCTGAAGGTGTAACGTCGTTTAACATCTTCCGTTTTTTATCACCTGTTATTATTGTTGACCTCTGTCTTGATGGTTGACCAAAAATGATGGTTTCCCTGAACGTTACTATTATCGCTATGTTTTAAATGTCCTTTCGATTAACTAGTAAAACAAACAATAATTGCTGTACTTTATGACAAGTTCTTAACATATTATTATTTCTTTGCAATTAGTAGAGGGCCTCAGATTTCATGGATATGTCTTTATATTTAGGAGCACCGGTCCTCGAGAAAATTGGTTTAAGCCTAACACCATGCCTCAAAGTTCCACAGAATCTTCGGATGAAAATTAATTTCAAACATGTTTTTCATGCATCTCCATGTATTATCATTAAAATAATTTATGAAGTATTACCATCGATCGAAGATGTTATAATACGAATATTACAATAACAGAACAATGTTCATATTTTATTGCGGTGCAAGACTGCAGTATTATAATGGTGTTAAAATTATTTCAGTATTGCATTGAAACATTTTCTATCTGCCTATAGTTGGACAATGTACGTTACACGAATGCGTGTGAGTTACACTTTTGCTTTCACAGTTTTTCCTTACATGTTATTAAGCTGTGAGAGCAAGGTTTAAGTACACTTACCGTATTGAGAAAGACTCACGATTTCGATAAGTTCAGATTAACGAACACTAACACGTTCAGACAAAGAACAAAATAACTGCGTAACATTTTTAGAATTATTTCAGCTATGTTCGATGCATATCATTCGTTAACGATTAATCGAAAAGGTTGAAATTACAATTTATATCGCTTTATCTCCGATGGAGTCGAGTATAGGGACTTGTTATCCCTCATTATCACAAACAGCGATATGTACATTTTTAGAAACAAAATAACGCAATAAGATATAAAGAGCAGATCGGTTCACACTATACGCATTGGTATCTTTAACTGTAACTCTTCTTATTCGATCACGTATGTGATTATATTCAGTAATTACCATTTCATGGAATAATTTCATTATTTATCTTCCAATAAAATAACAAAAGGATGTATACAAAAGCATATGTGAAAGGTGCAGATAAACTAATGATTATTCTGTATTTACCATGATATTGTTGCATTATTTAACGCATGTTTCTCGTACAAAGGTTTTCGTTTAATTATATTACTCGTATATAAAATTTTAGTTTAATCATGTGCATTTTTTACAAACCATCAATTTCGTTTTAAACTCGATTTAAAAAAATGTTAGATTTCTCACTACTACGCAATGTACATACAATGTGCAATGTACACCTGCATAGGTTTTTTAAAATCCTTTAAAAATACATATCAGCGGTGAGTACAACCGGAATGTTATATTAAAATTGTACAAAAATGTTCAATTCTGAATATGTTATAGATTATAGATTATAGACGATTTCTTGAAATGTTTATTTGCTTGAAGCATTCACAATTAGAACACTTCAGGCAGTTCTGTTGGCCGAATAGTGTGAATCAGGCTCAATGTTTGCACATGCACTCATATGTTATGCTACATACGAATGTGATTATTTTCATTAACATTTCCGTGCCTTGCTTACGCGTCACACCCGGGCACAGACGCATGCACATGCACACGTACGTACAGAGCAAAGGATGCAACATCATCCTTGAATATACTTAACACTGCGAGATTTCGGAAAATTCATCATTCCAAGTCCATATATCCTTCGGACTTTTCGAGAAAATTTCTTCCGACTGATTTTAACACTCCAATATAAGGATATACATTTTGATGTGTATACTGTCGCATTGTACACGGTGAAGAGAAAAATCTGTGTATTCGGAATTGCTTGTGATAACACATACCTTATACATTCTGAGGGTACACAACACGAAAAGTGTCCATTATCTCTAATTGATGCCTAATAATTTTCTATATCAAAAAGTTATACATATTACGGTCATTTTATAAAATGTAGTATTTTTAATCATTTCAATGAATCAGCAGAATTGCAAAACTTAACTGATCATATTTAATGATATGAAAATATTTGATACTACCCTTTTCAATTAAGTTAGACTTACGGGATTACTAAAAACCGTCTTCATTTCAATCTCAGCTGCACAGACATAAAAAAGTATCTTCTTTTTTTCTGTCCGATTTAATGAAAATACTCGAGTCTCGGAACAAATTGTAGAATCTAGGAACTACATATGTAGATGGAGCAATTATTGAAAATACTTGTTCATAAAACTAATCAGAATTTTTTGTTATATTGTTCTTATGTACATATATGCATAAAGGCCCAATATTTTATTAATCTCTTACTCGAATGTGGAAAAAATGACGATTTATTTTCAAAAGTATACATATATGTAATATAAATGCAATTAGGGATACTGTTTTCTTTATCGCTTTGTGCGCGCGTTCTACAGTATATAAGCACACAAGAATGACATATATCGTAAACCGTAAACAATTAAATGTCTTGACTAATGTTAATTTCATTTCGTAAGTGAATGGTTGCATACGTTTTCGCATTTTGGGCCAACCGAAAATACATACACGCGCGCACAGTAGCGCATATAACAGTTTGACTGTTATCATCATCGAAGTGTAGAAGTAGCGACGGGGAAATGTATGGGATAAAACAGGAAACTGTTGCATGGTTCGAAGAGATGAGGAAGATGACGAAAATTGCCTGAAAAGTTATTTCCAAACTGCTGCAAAGTTACCAATATACATATTTTTATATAAATATGTATTATCAGACATGTTTAGTACCGTACAAGGTCAATTGGTCGTAACGATCTATCCACTTTTGTCCAATATTGATGCAATATTGTACAATACAAAACGAGTGATGCCTACGTATTCTGATGTCCCCTTTTTTTAATCACACAAAGACACGTTTTCCGCTTCAACGTGGTTGGTTATCCTCCATACAATATTCAAATGTGTTGCATCAAAAATACAAACAAACGTCCTATCTGTTGTTGTCTTCAATAACATTTTCAGTTGCCGTTGTAGTTTAAAATCAAAGCATTTTGCTATTATACCTGAAAGTGGCTTGTTTGTCGACAATTTATTAAAATAAACATTTTCTTACAAAATCATCGAGCTGTTGTATATCGTACTTGTTTAATTTCTCTAAATAACCTCTATGTTACAATATTATGGTAAATCATCGTATGATTTTATTTAAAAAGATCGTAGTGTCTTTAATTTTATCAACATTGATTGATATTATTTTTTTTATCGCATTGTGGGAAGTGTTCCCATTGATTGCATAGATTGTGTTACCATGAACACATAATCTCAACAATAAAAATTAAAGGAATATGAGATTAATTGTACATTGAGAATCTTTCTAACGTACATTGAGGTCCGATTTAAACGCAATGATGTTTTTTCATTGTTTCGAGGTCCTGAACATGCATTTTGCGTCCGTTATATAACAGTGAGTAATAGTAGCTAATTAGTTAATTAACGAATAGTAACAGCGCTGAAAAACAATTTTTTTTTTTGCAATCAAAAGAGCTTCGCCTCATCGAACCACGCAACGGTTTCTCGACTCACAATCTGTTAGCATTTCGTGTTTGGCATAGGAACGAACATGCGTCTATCAAGTACACCTGATCGTGAATCGTGAATCGTGAATCGTGAAACGAGGCACGTTGTAGACTCTACGACACGTAAAGTACACCTTCCCTCCGTGTTTCGTAATTTGCTCGTGCGTATCATGCGTACTTAATAAACAAATATTACATAGTCCGGTGCGCTACACGATGAATAAGTGATACCCCAATTTCTGAGCTAAATTCCATAAATGTATTAGCCTGAAAGCGAGACATGTGGAAGATCAGCGAAAGACGGAGCACTAAACAATCGATCGGCAACTGATCAACGGGATCACACATCGGGCAATATGTTACCTCAGTAATGAAAGTTTGAATTTTTATGTTTTTTATTAAATGTTTTTCAAACTAGTACCCATTAATTACCGAGATTTTCCCAATAAAAATTATTCTAAACAGAAACTTATTCATTCTATATTTAGTTTCGCGAGAAATCGAATTACCTGTGGACTTTAAAAGTGAAATGGGAAATCTTATCCATATTCAACTGTTTCATCCAACACTATCACAAATGCATAACGACCTCTTTTCCTTTGTTAATACACATGTACTGTAGAAATTTATCTAAAAGGGCGAGAAGGGGAAGAACTTTCATCTTTGTGTATTCGCCCTGACATCAAACTAATCACTTGAAAAGAAAATAGATAAGACATCAGTGAGTACATAATCTGAACAGACACACATTCAATCAGAATGATCTTTATTCTTTCAAGTAAAAGATTTCATTTTTTGAGTTAGGTACGAAAAAACGAGATAAATCTTCAACTATACCCTTCATTCGTTTCTGATAATTAACGTTTGAATGGGGTTGCAGAAACCATCGCTATTCTCTTTATGTCCAATATACATTGTAAATTGACTTCAAGATCTGAAAAAGTTCGTGTCGATGGAGAAAGTGGCTGTCTGGAGGAATGAGTTTACGTCACTAACGAGATCCAATTAATTTCACGTAATTTTGTTAAATACGAAGAGCACAATACATATTCACAGGAATCACAGGGCGCAAGACAACCAGGCCAAGAATAGGGTTGCAAAAGCTTTTCGTAACTTGACAGATCTTTATGAAATTTCAATCGCAGATGGCTACGGATGTTTAGACAGAATCTGTCAGCTCTGTTGCCAGTCTGCTGTCAATATGCATACAGATGGCCGTTAGGGTAGTTTCATCTAGATATAATCTAATTATTGCGTGTCTGATTGCCACTTTGACCTTATTGTCCTTACAAATAAATTGAGGTATAGCAATTTGTATGTTCATTCAATCGTGCTTTTATGAACTGAGGAGCATGGACATAATATTCTGTGTACATATATTGTTAATAGTATATAACAATGAGATAGGGAAATGGGAACTGTTGTAAATGTTTGAAGTGAAGCAGCAAAATATATCTGACCGCGTGCTAGCAATTTTTTTCATTGGCAGCATAAAAGATCTTGTTACCTTTCTTCTTCAAAACGTTAGAAGGTACGTACTTATGTACATCCTAACTTGTTCTCCGATGGTTTGCTGGTAAACCGACGATTGTCGTTTCGCGGTGAACCAAACGGTCCGTTGCTGTGCGCATTATCGCTCGAAAAACTTCGAGTCGGAATTCGGTGGACCTTCAGTGACCTGCGTTTAAGAACGCTAGCGTTAATCAGCTTTTTTATAACATGAAACAATATGTGGAGTCATGATTTCATGGTATCGAATCAGTCTGATAAGTCATCACTGATGAATGACTTATCAGAATGTTAGGCGACAGGCGCATTGAGTTTAGATATTTTTGTAACTAGAACGGAAAACAAAATGAATAAAGAGTGGGGCGACTGTAGTAAACATAATTTGTCAAAGGAATCTTGAAGTAACTTTGCATACATTACTCTGAAAAATATCCTTTGCAAGAAAACATTACGAACTTCTGCTTAAAGTCCATAGGTAATTTGTCGATTCCGTGACCGAAACTGTATCGATACGCATGCATTATCGAGGACATGATGCAAAACGTGGAAAAACGTAGCAAGAAGAGACAACTACGTATATGTACATATGTGTACACGTGTAAAACTGGCTCTACACAAGTGATACGCGTTGCGTAGAAAGCGACACTGGTGAAATTACATATTAAGAAGGGACAAGAATATACGACATACGAGACAAGAGCGATAAGCAAGTGGATAATTATGTCTATTATACTTCGAATTGTAAGGTAGATTCTGCTAAAATCAGAGTCTCTTTCTATCGTAATCGACGCATTCCATGTGTTCATTAAACTCGGCTATATTCCACTCTTGAAAAAAATGTGTTCATTATATAATAAATATCTTTCTACATACATACATATGTATATGCGTGCCAGTCGTTAAGCCAATCGATCAAATAAGGTACAACAAACTGGACTTGACAAATTTGAGGAAATGTTCAAGACTCGTAGATGAAACGGTACAAAACCTGAAATTACTTAATTGTTCGTCTAGCGATCTAAAATATTATAATATATTTATCTAAGTAGTTATTAGAATAAAGTCTTTATTTCGCTTACTTGTGTAAGTGGAATTATTATAAATTAATATAAGTTGTGTATTAGCACATTTATGTTGGTAGGGTATCATTTAATTGTAATAAATCAATACTTTACATAAAGTATTTCTTATTAATTATTGTTCGTATAATTGACTTTCTACTAGGACGAATAATACATATGTACAAGGTACATTTTACAGCCTGCCTACACAAACATAGCTTAGTGAATACATAACTCCGTTCTACGACCGATATTGTGATTTGGAATATCCTATTTGAACAAAAAGCATACGCTTAATTGCACATTCTTGATCTGTACAACGTCAGTGATAAATGAATTCATGGGAAAAGTAAAAATAATACCCACATATTTAAGTTACCGCACAAAACACGTGCGGCGCTTGCGCATATGCGTCTGGACATAAAATAACCTATGAACAATAATTTTTTCTCTGGAAATACATTTGGAATTTGTGAGCTATACACATATGTACACACACAAGGACGCACATAACAATCGATAAAGTTGTTAATTAAATTCGAGGATTTGATGCTTTACGTGTTAAAAGAAATACAAAAGAAACAAAAATCATTTTATCAACGCCTTTGTTAAAACATAGTGGGGTTATTTAACGTTTCAATAGTTAATTAAGTCTTTATTATCGAATAAATGTTTTTGCGCGAGTTGTACGAGCGAGCGGAAGATACAAGGGAAATAAGATCACCACACATGTAATCCAATGTTTGACACATGAATTGAATGTTCTATTGGGAGAAAGACAGGAAGATGATGAAAAAGTAAAGTTGAAACTAAACACAACAATGAGACCGTGATGCGCAATCAACTAATTTAATCAGACGCCATCTCGTGCTATGTAAAGGTATCGCGTAAATCTGTAGTTGTGCAGTTCTGATTTGGTATTCGCTTAAAACGCAATCAACTACACCAAGAATTGTGACGGTTTACGAACCATCACGATAGTCAGAAATAGGCAAGAGGAGTGAAGAGGACACATAAAAGATGGCGGAAGCCGTTGTAGACGGGGCCCCAATGTCCCGATTTTTTTGTCATAAATGCAGTATCGAAATTGAACGTTTATTACCTGTAAGTATGTTTATCGATTTTGTTACTTTAATAGTTACACACTGACTGTAATTGTGTTTTAAAAATCTCAAAATTTTTCTTTCGATCTGTCATTCGGTATTCCGCTTAAAAACTCTAGTTCCCCTTACGTATTTCACGTTTTCTATAGAAAGTTAATCATAATACGTACTCTATAATCTTCAACAGATTTCATACTTTTACGCATTTCACTTACTTCATTAAAATAATCATTAAAAGTAATCAGTCAACACTGGCGTGGTATAAAAAATAATACTGTTTTCAAGCAAAACTCATCTCTCTTCCCGTACACACTTTTCCATTTTCTTCAATCCATTCATCTACAACTTTTCATTTGTATTTAGATCAATCTACCTCTGCATTATGCGTATTGCACTAGTAGTACTTTTTCAACTCAATCTAGCCCAATTTATTAGTTCAACCGAAAGTAATATGTTTTTGGAAATGAAAATAAAGATGACCGATGCTTGGGGTCCAATTAATTCTCTTAAGTAGCAGGTGTCACTTTAGTCGACATATGAAAACATGTTATTTCTATTACATCTTTCGTTACAATAACAACATGGAAGCATTGAACGGTTGCATTGTGTATCAATATATTTATGTCCTTTCACGAATTTTCAGGATTATACATGTCCAAAATGTGCAAGTGGCTTCATAGAAGAATTAGAAAGGGAGAACACTGACAGTAGTTCTGAAACTCATAATGTAAGGGACATTAGGTTACATTGCTGCTAGAACGATACATTCATAATTATTAATAATATATCCTAATCAAATAACATTCTTGCATCTCAATATTTTTATTATTTCTTGCCTAGCCTTGGCCGCACTATCCAGAAGTTCATCCTACAAGGCCAAGTTTATTGGATTTAGGCAATCAATTTGAAACAAGTGGTACCTCTAACAGAAATAATGGTCCTGCTGGTAGAAGACAAGTTCATTGGTCACGTAATCCTCAAGATGTGCGCCGTTCGAACAAGTACGTTGTTCATAGTTCTATATATAAAATATGCAATTACTTGAACAAAAATTGAAAACTCCATGCCGAAACAAAGCTGTACATCTTTATGGAAAAAAGAACCTTATACCGTTATAAAGTGTATAAGTGTCGGTTATAAGTATTTGAGGTGTCAAGAATTTTAATGGTAATGGTAACTGGTTTACTTGTAATTAGTTATTATTTATAGTGTATATCAAACATTCACCTCAGAATAGTTCCATATGTACAGTTACGAGAATTCTTTTAGGTTTTAACTAATTGATTCCATTTATGTTGAACAGTAGTCGTGGAAGGCAAGAAGCTGTGCCTATGACTCTGGATAATTTCATACAAGAATTCATACTGAATCTTTCAGAAGTAGGGGTAGCTCACCCTGTAACACAAGCTGGTCAGTTACCTGTGTACGTATAATAATTTTTCCCCTATTAGTATTTACATAAATATATTATACATCTATCGGCATGTCTATATGCATGCTCATATATTAAATGAATTTCATTCGAATTATAACATCATAGTTATATTTATATTTCACATAATTCCTTAACGTTGCTTAACTTTTGCTTTTAAGTAGATTGTTGGTATAAAGTATTATCCTGAGTGAAGTCAAAGGCAGTATTTAATTCCGAATTCATAAGCATGTAAAATACTTTGTTTGGCCCACAAAGCAGGATTTTATAATACTTATATTGTATTACAAACAACAAATATTCCGAATTCTGTTAGGAAAAGTATATGAATTTGAATTTTTAGATTGTTCAAACTATTTTCCTTGTTTTGCTCAGTTTCTCAGTTCCTTATTGTTATATTAATGTTATATATATTCGGCAAAACGTATAATACATACATTATGTCGTCCTCTTTCTTTTGCATACAGTATATTTGAAACAGCATGTAAATGACAATGATATTGACGTTAAGTGGAATGAGTGTGCATAACTATTCTTTCACTTATTTACAATAATCGAGTTTTATTTATTTTGAACAGCTGCTCGCATACTTATTGTTTTAGAATATGGAAATAACTTGGATTTTATACATGTCACACGAGGAAGAAAACATTGATAAACTTGACAAAACTGTGAAATTATTTCTGTGTCAATATATGTTCTGCTTATAAATAGAAAAATTATAATCCTGGTTTGTGTATAGTCAAACGTTGATCAAGCCAATTTTTTGTTTTGTCGCACAATAGTAAAATATATGAAAATCTTTATATTAAGTTACAAGGCACAAGAACAGAAGTATGTAACATGAAAGGTCTTTGTTTGGTTTACGATTTGTTAGCATACATGCATCTACAAAGTACAAATAAATGTTACAAGAAGAATCATAAAAAGGCTTGTTCACCCAGGATAAAAGACGTGATTGCTTTATTTGATATTTGGTATTACTAAAATAAAGCACAATAATGTAGATTGAATATTAGACTGTTCTTGGGAAATCCTGGAGATTATGTTTGGGGTCAGGATGGCTTAGACGCGATCGTGACACAATTATTAAATCAGCTGGATGGAACTGGGCCGCCTCCTTTGCCACGGGAACAAATCGATGAAATACCGACTACAACTGTCGCTCAAAATCATGTTGGTAAGTACTTTAAACTACATGTATACTTGCGTTTGCGTGAAAAGTACAGAATATTTCTTGTATGTGTATAATATATGATAAAAGTTTAACCATTTTTTTCTATCGTACAGATAGTAAGCTTCAATGTTCCGTTTGTTGGGAAGATTTTAAACTTTCCGAACCAGTCAAACAACTTCCTTGCCAACATCTGTATCATACACGATGCATTGTACCATGGTTAGAATTGGTAAGGTCAAGGACGTCAATCTTATTCCGAAACATATTTTCATAATGTATTCCGTTTTTACCTGGTTTGTTTTCCAGCATGATACTTGCCCTATTTGTAGACAGCATTTGGGAGATCAAAATTCAGCAGAAGTGAATCAGGATACTGTAGGGCGTAGTTTAGTAGCCCTCCTTAGGTATGTTATGCGATTTATCGATATGTCAATATATAAAATATATACTTCCCTCATTTCAAAGCACATATGGGAAAATATATATGAACATATGTACTGTTTTCAGAGCGGCAAACGAATCAACCAACACAGGAACATCGCCGAATGGAGATAACTCTAGTAGTAACTCATCGAGTGAGATTTCAGATTGATTATTGTCTTTATATATTTTCTCTAATCAGCAGGACACACATGTATGCACATACAATACGCGTTTATTTTTCACTTTTTCAAATTTATTTTTCGGCACTGTCTATTCGAGCAACGCGTATATATATATATACACACATATATATACGTAAGTATTGTATTTCGATACTAATATAAATTTCAGGCTTTATATTTTAATCAATAGTACAATGTAAACTGTGACAAAAATAATGCAGTATCGAATTACAACTTGCATGTGTTGCTTCGTATCAATTATAGTGATATGCGACCATCAACAGTTAAAAAAAAAACGTACGTATCTGAGGTTAAAATAATTCTTGCTATACATATATACGTATGAACGTACTAGAACTCGTGTTCATACATACACACGCGCGCGCCCGCACACAGCCACACGATCAGTCAACCGATAATAGCGAACACGAAACCTACTGACAATGAGTTTCCTGAACAAACATGCCTGAACTGAAGAAATTTGATAAGAATATTTACAAAAAATATATAAAATAACAACAAAACTATAGTGCATAAAAGTAAAGAAACAAATTGTAATGGTCTCAATTTTTAATAGTTCTTTGAAAACTCATATCTAGAGACAAATTTATGATTAATTTGCAAAAAAATTGTTCCCTTTAGTGGCATCTTGATAGCTCATATATTCTTGTACGTTTAAAAATGATTGAAAATTGTATCATTGACATTATTGTTTCTGTTATTATCATTAGAAATTTTCCTATAGCAAATCTTTTCATAAGTATAGTTACGTTGCCGATATATGTTGATCATTGATATATATATTCTGTTCAGTTAACGATGGTGCATGAAGCCAGGATAACTGGATGGAAGAACACAGCAAAAACTATGGAGAATAGAAAATTAAAGAAACATGATATTTGTGTGCTAGTTTATAGTTGTACCTTGTCTCTATTCAATTAATATCATATGCTATTATATATGATTTACACCATTTTTTGACAATTTATAAAATTGATTTAGAACCATGTATAAATATACTACATCAAATATTAGGCGTGTTATATAACTTATCTTTGAATAGCCACAATTAGTACAGATGCGAAGTTGATTGTTTATAATTTATATACCTAACGTTTGGTAATCAAATTAAATATTTTAAATGTATGGATATAGTAGACAATGTGGATATCATATAAATGGGATCGCATACTATGTTTAACTTTGTAGATTTCAATACAGAACTCAGGTTATTACGTGCGAAGTTGAAAAACTCTATCAATTTGCCATATTGTATGTAGCAAAGTAAACTGTAATGTTGTTCTCATAGGTTGATATGTTTGATTTCTTTCAATGGCATATTTAATAGTACGAAAAATGCGCTTTTATTTTTTATGTTGTTCGTTTTGAAGTATAATAGACAGGGAAGAAATATAATACTGTATTTGAGAAAGTAGTGTACTCGACATACTGAAATAAGTAACATTTAATTACAAAAGATTGTAAAGAACCTTAGAAAAAAATAAATGGCTTTTGTTCAAGGAATACAAGTACCATTAATAATTAAGATGTAGGATAAACATCTTAAAAAATATCTTGCATGTAAATAAATACAGAGAAATATAGTATTTAATGAGAAAATATTTCTGTATCTGCCATCTGAATGGAAAGAGAAAAGAAAACAGTAATCGATAAGTTTAAAAGATGATTCCTTCTTAGTTGTACAAGGCAACTGTTGGAGATTCATACCCCCCACCTAATATAACAAACATCTACTTACAATTGATCCAATTGAGCTATGCTACAGATATTTTTACCTGACCAATGTTTCAATGGTCACTGAATTGGATATTATTGGGAACAAAAGAAATGTATATAGATGAGATTGTTATTAATATGCTCTTTTCATAAATGGCATCAAGAGTAACTGGCATTTATAGTTGAAAAGTTGATATAATCCAATCTGAAACTGCCAAAACTTTATTTGTAGCATAGAGCGAGAAATGCAGAAAATTCTTTCATACATCTAATACCAAAACTTCTAAAAGAGGTTAATTTAGTTTAACAACGGACATGTCAGAGACAACCCTCTAGGCATTCAACAGTGTACTATAATTATAAATCAATGAATGTAGAACTAAACTTACTGTAGGTAATTAAATATTACACTACTCGTGCACTCCGTCCCTAAAACAATTAGTACATGTTGAAATAAAATTCCAGCGATTATTAAAGAGAAATGTTGCTAAAATTTTTAAGAAATTAAATAAAAAAATCTCTTGATCGATAACCGAGATGTCGCAAAAGTAAGTGGAGCCAAGGAGAAAGCATATACATATTTACATATGCATAGGATGAATGTGTGGCATCTCTCGCGTTTAGCCCCTACCAATCGTCCCTTTTACGTAACGCGCTTAAAGAATGGGCGGCTGCCAAGGGTCTTGTAAAGCCGGTTGTGAATTCGTGGACAGAACAGGATACATTAGAATGATTAAAAAATATTGAGAATCCACAGGCCACTCCGTTAAATTTATATGCCTCTCTAATCAGGCTCAGGATTTTTCCTCGAATGTTTGCTGCTAAAATTGCGTATAATATGGTCACTATTCCCTCAACATGAATATATACAGAGCGTTCCGTAGCTACACGAACACCCGGAAATGGGGGTTTGCTGGGGTGACTCTGAACAAGTTTTTCCATTACCCAAATGTTAGTTGAACCTTCGTTTTTGAATTATTAACGAAAAAAAAACTGGCCAATCAGAGCGGGCGCTCAACCGCGCTCGGTCCTGGTCGTGAACCAACGCATTGAGAGTCGCGTGCTCGAGCGCGCGCTATACGGCGCTCTCATTGGCCACTGTTTTTCGTTAATACCTACCAAACGAAGCTGCAAACACCTTTGCTGCCAATCAGAAAGTTGTTCAGAATAACCCCAGCTACCCCCCATTTCCCGTTGTTCCCTGTTTTACCGGAGGCTCTGTATATATGTCATGTACGTACTTACATACCTATCACTATGTGGTTAATAATAATAATATAGTGTCAAACGATATTCGATAAAGTTCTATGTAACGATGGATTTATTCGTATAAATATAGAATTAAATGATAGAGGGGAATAGAAGCTTCAGATTTCTGAAATATTGTAGTTAACTTTGATTATGGTTGGTAAGTCCGGCAGCAGAGAAAGAGTCATATTTAGATGGGGCAAATAAAGTATATACATACGTATGTAATATGGTAAATGGTTTATATACATAGCGTGGCTACAGAGGAATGGGAGAAAGATCGTACCACTTGAAAATTGTTTAATAGTTTCCTTGATTTTCAAGAAGAGAACGATGATTTTATTTAGAGCAGAAAAGTTTTGTTTTCTAAATAATGTTAAAGAAGCGCACGGAATTTTTATGTTAAGCGTAATTGTCCGTAATGCTGTATACGAATCCTAACCAAAAGGGAAGTGTTTCTATTCACGCTTACTAAATTTAAGAAGGAAAAGAATAGTGGTACTATTCTTCAGTCCATCTTCTGCATACGTAAAGTGAAATGAATATTTCGATGTACGTTTCGAACATTCGTAAGGGATGGCTGAAAAGGAGGCAAAGATCGAATACGTGACAGAACCGTGTCCCATTAAACCTCGTAAGATAGGACCACAAAATATAGTAGTACGTTTAAAACGCCGGGAAACATTTGGTTGTCCTTATCCAGGCACGCATGTACACTGTGCTAGACAATTTTATCAAAATGTATTTCCAAATTTTACGGTCATGAATGTAGAGAAACCTCCATGTTTTCTCAGAAAATTTAGTCCTGACGGTCGTTACTTAATAGCGTTTAGCGCCGATCAAACTTCTATAGAGGTATATGAGTATCGTGGTGCATCTGCAGCTGCTGATTTATTGTCGAGTTGCGAAGGAGAATATATTGGCCATAAGAATGATGAACGTAGCTTTCAGATCAGAAGTAAAATATTTGGTCGATTTTTTAAGGTAATGTGCTATGTTGTAGTGTTTTAATATTCTTACATTCATATAACTTCATATAATTTCATTTACAAATAAGAAACTTGAATATAATAACAGTAACATTTATAGGCTAAATGGATTGTGAATGTTGTGCAAAGTAATGAACAATTAAATAGAGAATGCAGTCTGTTCACAGACGATGGTCGGTATGTAATTGTTGGTTCAGCGGCTCATATACCTGACGAATTGAGACCACATTTTTATCAGGTGAACACACAGTCATCAAGTTAATGATATTGATATGGTCATTAAGTTTATCGATAGTATAAAGTTTTCTTCTTTAAGATTTATTCCAACAATGAAGCTCTAACGCCAAATCCTAGATCACCCCTTGAAGATTATAGTTTACATCTTGTCGATTTACGTGGTGGAAAATTATGCGATACTAGACATTTTAAAGTTGATAAAATATATTTATCTCATAATCAAGGTAGGCAGATTGAATGAAACCAACAAACAGAATACTCACATTATTGACCAAACACTATCTGTTTTTGTAGGCCTCTACCTCTACAAAGACATATTGGCAGTACTTTCGGTGCAACATCAAACTATTCACATATTTCAAATTCTTGATGGAATGTTCATTAATGTTAGAACAATAGGAAGGTACCAAATGCTTAATAAGACGTCTTTTTTGGTTTTTTTTCATTGTATGTCATATCTGCAATACTTTATAACTGGTATAGTAATAACTACTTGTAATATGTAACAGGTTTTGCTTAGAAGATGATGCTTATTTAGTTACAAGCGCCTGTCTTGGAGTAAATTGCCGCCCATTTAGAGAGGTTACAATAAATAGTCTTAAACACAAACTACTAGTTTATTTGTATAAAAGAGCAGCATACATAAGCGACGCGACTAAGGATCCATATGAATTGAGACGTTTTTATCAATATTTCGACCAAGTATTGTACAAAATTTCAGCATGTATACACAATTCTTGTAGTAACAGCGTTCAACATATGTATAACTGTAGCCTATTAATGTTTCAGTTAAATTCATTGCGAATGTGGAAGATGCAGTTATTAGACACGAATCATATACTTGTAAGATTTGCCAGTGAAGAAGTGGCAACGCTTCAAGCTAACGAACCTAATGTGCAACCTGCACTGTTAGTGGTTTACGATATGGTTACTGCCAAAATATTAGCCGCATATGATAATGCGTCCACTCAATTACTAACACAATTTGAGAATTTTAGTGATTTCTTCAGGAACGCTAGGATGAGTAGCGATTGCCAGTATATGTGTTCTCCATCTAACAACATATATGCAAGGTATGGTATTCATATCGGCTATGGTGCAATATAGGAAATGCTTATGATACGATATGCTGAATAAGGATGCTTACCATGTGAGATATGACATTCGATCGTGAGGACGGGATATTGTAGTACCATTTTCGAAGCGGAAGAATTCGGAATCTCCGAGTTTTTAGTTCGCGTGCCCCGTGCATTTGCGGATAAAATCTTGGGTACATGTATAATAAGGTTCCGCGGGATTGAAAAATCGGCCCGACCTATATTAGCAAACTTACAAAAGTTCGAGAAGTGGGTTCAGAAAAAATAGCTGCTCAACTTCGTTATGTTATAGACTCTATAATACAAAATGCAATAGATTATAGGGATATTCACAATATTGAGGCATACTACTAGTTACAGTATCGATAAATCGTTTTATTACAGGTTATTACAGCAAAGATTTAAGCAAACAATAGTAAGCGCTAGATACGGTGGCGTTACGGAGGCTACGAAAAGATTACTTGCTCAATTACCAATATGCGCTCAATCCTACTCTAGTTCACCGTACCTTGATCTATCTCTATTTTGTTACGACGACAAATGGGTATCTATGATGGAGCGACCCAAAGCTTGTGGCGAGCACCCTATACGGTACAGATTTAATCTTATTGTTGAATGTTTACAGTATTATTTGAGAAAATTATTATATGTAAATATTCAATTTTATGTTTATGTACGAAATTACTATTGATTGCCAGAGTTATATTTATGAAAAATATTAGAAGCATTGCTAGCAACAAACAAAATTTTGAAATAAAATTTTTAATGTCTTTATACTGTATTTGTAGGTTTTACGCTCGTGATTCTGGTCTTTTAAAATTTCGAATGTATGCAGGAATGCTAGGTCGTACAACACCTACAGCTGCAAGACGTCTAGTGGCATTCACTTTTCATCCAACAGATCCGTTTGCTATTTCCGTGCAACGAACAAACGCTGAGTACATAGTTAGTTTTCATGTTAGGCACATTTAAATCTTCATGAAAATAATCCAATGTCCTACAATTTTCATATTTTCCTCTTCCCATCGAAATGATCTCATTGTACAGTTTTAATAGCTATAATCGTCGATAATACCTTTGAACAGAAGGATTTCTAAATACAATGGTGTATTACTATTTTACTCACAATCAAAAAGTACAATTAATTAATATTATATAAGTACTGCAGGTTACTGTTAAATCAAAGGGTTCGTGTTTTGTAAAACGATTATAATAAATCACTGTAGAAACAAGAGAACTCAGAATATAAAAGGAATCTTTGAAATATCTTTCTTTGGAGTGAAATATCTTAAATAGATGTCATATTTTTATAATAAATATATGTATACAAAACTTCCCGTTGAACGATATACATATTGTATTCATTATAGTTGTATATTGTAGTATGTGTACCTTGTCATAATATATTTCTTTGTATATCAAAGTTTGGATTGCTTCAAGTACGTTATTTTTCGCTGTTTTAAGGTGAAATATTTTACAATAGACTATCACTATCACGAAGGATAATAATAAACACGAATGTCGGTAAATGATATACATATCTATATAGTTCTTCTCCCATATTATAGTATTAAATTCGTAGTTTCTTTAGATATCCTAAATTTATGCACAAGAAATGATAGGAAGTAATTTTTAAAGCACATCATTTTTTTCATATTGTATAATTAAGTGTTAAGTGTTTCAATGTTGGCAAGAGGAATAAAAGTCTTGATAAAATAGTTGGTTATTTTACAACCATTCAATAAAATACTACAGAGAACTATTCCCAAACCTTAATATTTCAATGTAATACCACAAAGGAAGTCACATTCACATTGACAAATTAACAAAAACCGTGTAAAGTAAAATAAAATATACCTATGTATAGAACGTGACATGAAACAAGGAAAGAAAGGCTGCGACATGTAAGTGATATGTATGTATGGACATGGACATACTTTACAGTATCATCCGTTCAGAATATAAAATTTTTGCCCCTTATCAATCTCAAAGGTCTTTTCTTACATTATTTATTTTAAATGAGTAATAAACAAATTGCACACTGAAGTATTTTCATGCCAAATGATCGTATGGATATAATAATAACTGCGAATACATAATAGGAGTATGAACATGAGATTTGGAATAATTACGTGGGAAAGACACAGCGCCATCTGTACAATAGGACATATCGACTCCAAAGGAGATATTGAAACGCTGAAGCAGTCGTGCGAAGCCATGCTAGGTTGTGTATGAAGGTGTAGTGCGTGATATTTCAGTCCAAGGTTTTTTTTTATACGTTTATTTTAATCGGGGAAACACAGTATCTGATTTTTGGGAATTACTATTAAAGACGGGCGACGTAAGAGTCGCAGTAAATGAAACATTGGATTCAGTAATTTGTATTTAAACTTTGCATACGACGACGGTATGTTACATTCATGAAATTTGTAGATAGGTTGAAAATACAAACTATATATAAAATATTCTTACATTTCATTTGTTTTGTAGCTACAATTTGCAAATAGTATATATACGTATTTGTTTATACGTTGATTTTTAATTAGATATTACCTCCTATGATATATTTGCATGCGTACCTTATGCCTTACATCAATTTGTCTCTTTAGGACTGCGTGGGTATGGTCGTGAACGCGCGCGCGCGCGTGCATGCATGACCACCACATTGATGTAGACATATTTTTCCCAAGAATGCGACATATACGAATATCCATGCATGTAATATAAGAATGCAAGCTGTGGTTGCTAATAACAAATAGTAATTCTTACTTTCACGATTTTTATATATTCTGTAAAGCATCGTAATATGTATCGCTTGCACGAATTTTACAGATCTTGTTTTTAATGAAAATTATTTTGCGGTGAATTTGATAGATTATGTAGCAATTTCACGTAACATATAATGCTTTGAAAATTACTATGACAGAAACTCGTTAATTACTGCAATTTAATGTTAGTATTTTTTTTGTTTTTTTTGCAGTGCTATACAATAGGGGCTATATATTGTGGAAGAAAATCATAGTTAAGCATATGATGACATAATATCATGGATTGTCAGAAATATCGGTTTAATATTGATGTATTCTAATAATTATTGGCAATTGTCCAGTTTGATGCGGAAATAGAAGTCTTCCAATCGTATGGAGTTGTGAATAAAGGAAGCATATTTGTATATACATACTTAGATCTGGATCTTTATGTTTGAAACATAAACAGTGAAACTATGTTTGATGATTGTACTACAGTTAACAAAATGAGTAGCGATAAAAGCAAAGAAGAGGATTATGCCATTCATAATGGTGACCTAGATAAAAAATGTTTAATCGCATGGAGCCCTCTAGAAGAAAACAAATTCTTGTTCAAGCATAGATATGTGTCGTGCAGCAGATCGGTTCCACGTCGAAATAAACGTTTTGTACGATACAGAATAAGCCGGTCTTTGAATTTTGACGCAAGTGTTCGAAGTTCTAGTTCGGAAAACAATTCGTTCGACGAGGATAAGCATTTATCTAGATCTGCCAAAATAATGAGGGCCTTAAACTTCAATAGCAGTCCTTCGTATTATGGGAAGACAAAAATCAAAAAGTCGTTGAACTTTAATTTAAGTCCCAGTCCAAAAAGATTTATGCCTTCGAACAAAAGTATAAGAAAATCTTTGAGTTTGAACTTCAAATCGCCGTTATCTGTTTCCAATAAGTTCTTACATTTTGATGATAATCCAAGCAATTCTGTAAATAGTGATTTGTTATTTTCATCTTCCGAATCTATTGACGAGAATCAGAATGAGACACCATTGCAACAAAATACGAAAGAACATGAAATGTTACTTTATTCTACACCTAATACAAAGTTAAGTAGAAAAGCGCTATGTACAGACAGTTCTACACCATTATTACGCAGTCGGTTGAAAGAAACTATCGATAACATTGTATGTGTTAATGCAACGCCCAATGCGCAACTGTTACAACATACTAAGGGCAGATCAAAATGTACAAATGGTATTGCAATGAATACTTCAAGAAATTTATTTTATGAATTTTACGATAAAGAAGACGATAGACCATGCACGCCTGAAAATGTAATTTGCATCATTCCTGAAAGTATGAGCGCTATTAAAAGAAGTCACAGGAAGGTAAGTGAATCTAACTGGAATATGTTTTATGTCCCCTAGCATTTATTGTTAGTATTTTGCATAATTATCAACCACAGTTGATTATGTACTTTATATACATTGTTTGTATGTTAACTGAACGTTTTTACTAATGCACACAATATGTTTTGCGCAGGAAAGATCATCGAGACGAAACGAGCATAGTGCAGCACAATGTACAAGTAAGTTTAAAAACGGTGAGTGTGTTCTCCAAGATATGTACAGCCCTCTATTAACTCGGCATAAAAGGCATAGTGAACCTTTGGAAGATGCTAAATCGAATGTAGGGCGATACTGCAATGGGATTTTGAAATCTAAGGACGTGTCATTGAGCCATTCCGAAGACGACATATCGGATACAGGTTCGCTGTTTGACTATACAGGGGAGCAGGAACCTGCATCGGAAGAATGTAAAGAAGAATCTGGTTGCGTGTCAAACTACAATAACATGTCCAAAATGCATAAGACAAATATTCACGTGAAAGCAGAAGTAGATGTAACTTTAGGTGAAAATGAACTGCTACAAGATTATAGTAATGTTGATGCAAGTAGTTCATCCAACGAAGGTATCGATTTAGCGAGCAATCCTAGATCGCTTACACCAGATCCATTGCCGGAAGCAGCATTGGACTCACAAGAAGCAGTCACTCCCGAAAATCGTATAAATATTTTACGACAAGTTGCTAACGATTCCATAAAAAAGTCTCATAAGAAAACTAAAGACAATAATAAAAGAAGATTATTCAGTCCAAAGGTATTACGAGGTAATCTCGAAGCTACTGAAACACAAGAGAGCATCAAATGTTGGCAGAATGTTGAACGAGGCGAGAACATTGAGGAGAATAACACAATTATAGAGCAAAGTTGTTTTGACGCACCAGGAGGGAAACGATCATGTACTCCCGAGAAAGTGAATTCTAGCAGACTTTTGTTATCGCAATTCAGTTCTGTCAAGAAGTCTCACAAAAAAGACAAACATAACAAAATACTATGTGAATTTTTTAAGCGGCAAGAATACTTCGGTAAAGGCGTGGACTCCGTAAAAAATAGTAGCTGTAAAGCATTTGATGTCGGTGACGTGTCCGATTGCACAAATAGCATAGGAGATTTGTCTTCGGATTTAGATGTGACTACGAATAAACACGACTATTCTCTCTGCTCAGCTCAGAACACGTCTATAGAGAAACTATCCCCCAGTAAAAGGAAAAAAACGCTGAACCGATCGTTGGATCGAGAAGTGAGTGCGTCGAGTGATTCTGAACTGCAGGAACTCAATATGTCAAAAGAAGAATTTCAAATTTTCACTCCACTGAAACGAAAAAGATCGGTAATTACATCTACTGGTGTTAAAGAACGTTTGCATTTTTGCGATGCACCATCTGAGAAAAGTGACCACTCGGAGGATTCTGTTGCGAACATTAGTTTTTCACGATGTTTAACACCAATACCAAAGTATCCAGGTGTTTACGTGAAAATAGAAGATACTGACGTCACGGCAATAAAGTCTGAAGATAACGTCAGCAGTGAAAAAGAAGTTGATTGCTGTTCGAATGATGTGACCGGCAGGTTGACACCAAGAGATATGTCAACTATAGAATTGTATGTTAGTTTGGATTCAATTAAAAAGTCACATAAGAAGAACAAACGAGGAAATAGTTCGCGCAAGGGATTTAGTGTAGTCCAAGATAATAGTCGTGTCGAAGAAGGAAGCGATCTTTCAATGGAAGATAGCGAATGTGAAGCCCATAATTCGCTAGAAGTTTCAAACGATTGTGTTGTGGTAAATGATCACGATCACGATATCGATATAAATATAATTAAGTCGACTAGCGATAAACCGGTCGACTATGGCAACTTAAGTGACTTCTCTGCCAGTTCAGCGACAGATAGCGATGGACATGCAAGCCCTATCCAGGAGAAAAATGTATTGTCGAATGTGACGCCACCGCATTGTCTCAAAACAAAAAATTATATGAGACTATTACGAGAAACCTCTATTAAACGATCACATAAAAAGGTTCGCGATCAGAAGAAGCTGGAATTTACGGCGGATGCGGATGAACTCTCGGACGACGGATCTATATTTGGCGATGAAAAGAAGTTAGATTTAATCGAGGATCAGTCTGCACATGATTAATGATATTCAATCTTATGAAGTGTTAACGATTTTTAAAAAGTACCTTTTTGGTAAGTGTAACTCTAGCATTTTGCAACGTTAAACATTTCATTCAGAATTTTTCATACGAAAAGTCTAATGTCTTTCACAGAGATATGGCCAGAGCGTATCGTTTAGGTAAATTTTGAAACATTTTACCGCGTCATATGAACAACTTTTTATTTGTCCCTAATTCCATAGAAACAGTATTAAGCTGTAACGTATCGGAAATTAGTGCGAAATGGAACAACTTAACGACTAAAACGTCTCGAAACACCATGAAAGCTGGATCGTCTGCAGCATATGTACATGCGATTGTCACCGTGCGCGTGTACTAAAAGTAATGATGTCGTTCCGCGATTGACCCGCTTTGGTATTGTATTCATGGTCGATATGAAATATTGAGAAATAATGCATAGGTTTATTATCAGAATCGCATGCACTTTGAATTGTACATGGGTATCAGAAAATGCGTAAAACAAACAAGGTTACATTTTCAATGCAAGGCATTTCTGAAATCGTGGTGCAGGCAAATAGTAGTTGTATACTACTGCAAAGGCACGTCTCTTCATACAAGTCGTTGTAATCGGGAAAATTAACACTCCCCTCCAGTTGTATTTCACGGTTTCGTAAATACCTTGTATATAAATTGGAAATCGAGAATCGAATTGCATAATCTGACACAGTTACATATTTTTCTTTATAATTTTGTCAATCAGTTCACAACATTGTCCTTGTGGATACTTTTCTTCGGTCTCAGCGAGCGATTTGTGCGATGCATGGGTAAATGTAGATACAGGTAGCGTTGTATTTTGTGCATCGCATGAAACATTACACGTCGTTGGTATCACTCGATATCAAGGTCTGTGATAAACATCAATAACAAGGAGCGGATTTGTCTATTGATATATTTTCGTTAAGACTTTTAGATGATTTATCAATTGAGGACTGCCGATTTTATAATGGTATGTCAGAACTAACGTTAACAATAGCTTTTCTCTTCATTTCTTTCCTTTTCTTTATCTTCTTTTCTTTTCTTCCTTTCCCTTTACCTTTGTCTTCTCTCTGTATTTCATCAGTATTTCAACGATTTTACATAAATATGTATTAATGCTAATATCTTCCACGTAGTAATCGATAAAACGTAAGAATTAATTGGTTAGAAAATACCTATTACTTCAAGAAATATGTAAGAAAGGAACAAGGAAAGACACATATCTTTGTGGCAATACGCGTGTGCATTATGATATTGTATAGTATTCAACGGTGGCAAATAACGTAGAAGCTAACTGTGAAACTCTACGGCTGTTTCGCGTTAAACGCAACCCTTTGTTTCTCTATGTCTTCCTTGTTTTTTTCTTTTTTCTTCAACGTGTATTGCGTTTCAGCACAATAGATGCATTTAGCGTGTTGGGAACGTTACATAAATTGTCCATATGTGCAACTGGGGCATAATCGCAAACGTAATGTATATTTGCGAACATCAATTATCGTTTTCGGTTAACACCAAATTAACGAAGTATCATTGTTGTGCAAAATTTATGAAATGAATTAAAAGAAGGAACAAAAATTCGTGCTTATTATTCTGATATCGAACTGGAGATAACGGTGGCGAAATCATATTTGCAACTATGTAAGCAACAGTCCCAAATAAGATGTACATGGTCGATAGAAAATTAATTTTTCACCATGCAAACGCGTGGTGTACGTACGAGTAGCGTGATGAATATTCCGAGACGTATGGATTTAACGCGTGTTAAATTTTAGAGTAATAACGGTTATGATAATGATAATAATAATAAACGTCTACATTCATTTTTTATAATCAGGAAAATCAGCGATGACATCTGTAAGTTGTATTTTCACCCATTTTCAACAACAATTATGCGTGGATGGGTAATTTATATATAAGTATTTTTAGTGTATTGTTTCTAAAAGTTGCCTCTATTCTGAGCTGCTTTTGAGAATAGGAAAGCGATACTATCGTAAATAAGAGAAGTTGGCGCGAAGGGCAGGGGAGAGGGACCAATGCTTGTAATTGTTTAAATATCCCGACAATCTCAAAACTAAAGCAGAAATAGGAAACAGAAGAATCAAAATAGATACTTGATCGCGGCCAAAACACTTTTCTACAAAGATTGCGTTCATTTTTTTGCAAGATTATTGTCATGCCAATGATTGATATTGCAAACGTGAACGCATTGCAGTTTACTTGATTGCATTTATTATTTTTACGCAGATATGTCTGAGGATTGTTCTTTACCCTATTACGTTTTTATATCTCCGTTGTATGTTAACATTAACTTTTGTAAGTTTACTTAGTTTATCGTTAAAATAAAAGCTCGAACTACAGCGTATGCATGCAACAACATTTTTAACGTAGAATACTTCCCTTTGTGTATATGCAACGTGACTTGAACAGTTTTCTTTATGTAAAAATTATTGTTGCGATTGCTCGCCTGGGAGTGACAACTTATTACATTTCAACTGTGTCGCGCATGTATATGACAATCGTGTTAAGTGGTTAAACATAATTAAGCACTTAATAAGACCCACGTGATATTTCAAATTGATCAATTTATTCAAAGCGTGTTATGTACTGTTAATGTTATATCAGTAAACCGTTAATTATATGTAGTTAATAAATTAGATTATCTAAAAAAACACTTCTTCGTTTCACATTAATTATATTTTATTGCAACGTCACTTTCTGACACAGATTTCCAGCAATTAATGTTTATTACATCGCTTCTCGTCGGACAATTGAACATTCAGGAATTCGGAAAGATTCCATTCGATCAGCAGGCAGAAAAGTAATAATTTTGTTTGTTGATTATAATAATAATATATCTTAATAGGGTTTTGATTTCCTTGTATTCGTAGTTTTAGTCAATTCATAAGTTTCGGTCTATACAATAAAACGGCTCATAGTGTATATTATGACATTGCTAAATCGTAATTACAAACCGTATACGTATTTCAGGAAAGTTTGAAACGGATTTACGGAATAAGATACACAAGTCCATTGTTTCCTTGACGCTATCTCAAGCGCGATATTGAGATCAATGAAATATGTATGCAAAATTGATAGGCGATGGGCCTGCTCAAGATGGGCATCGTTCTAAAAACGTATACTTATTACTGTGGAATGTGGAATTTTCATTATCCGAACACCATATGTATTTTCTACTATAAGATGAAACCTGTTCGTAATTGATAACGAATGAACAAGTAATTGATTTTGCACATGTTGCGATGTATCGTAATCGTAATGCCGGTGAGGCGATTTAAAATAAACATCAAATACGGATTGTATATAAAACTGAATGTTAAACACTTTGTTATGCGAAAATTCACTCAACAACCCGTACGATTTTGTCTCCTTATCGGTTCGAAAAACGGAGATTCTCCTAAACACATAAAACTAAATGTTTTGACGATCCTTCGTTGACCCTCTTTGTGTGAATACTCTTGCCAGTATTTTCTAAGAACCAGCCATCCAAACCCGGGAAAATATGCGGGTTTGAAGACAATGATTCAAATTAACTAGAATTACTCACATATATCTTTACAATAATATTTGACATGAAATTCGATGAAACATATATATTTCGGTTCAGTAAAGATATTTCTTGGGAATAATGCGGTGCCGATATATGTATATACATATAGACCGTACGTACAAAAAGGGTCAAGTTATTGGTCCTTTGTCGCCTTTAAAAAAGCAGAATGTCACAAAAAAAACAATGACGCTTTTGTTCTTTTTATATCATTTTTTTTGCTACATCTACTGAGGTTATCATGAGATATTATTTCGTTTTTTTTTACGAATCTTAAACATAAATCCATAGCTCAGAAATGCACCGTATGTGTACATCATACATAAATGTAACATATACTGACACGAAGTTGAAAAGAACCGTTTCATGGTTGATTGATGCTTATAATCTTGTCCTCTTGAGTAATATTCATATCTTGAAATGATGATTTCGTGGTACTAAGTTTAGTAATGCAAACAATTACGGTATTTCAGTATAAAATATATATTGAGTTCGATTTTCAAGGTATTATTTGATGTGGAAGAAATTATTGCGGTGAAATAACCTGAAATAGCCATGGGGAAATTAAACGTCACAGTTTTACGTTACTTATCCCGCGACGACTTTCGTGTTTTAACAGCGGTAAGTAGACAAATATTATAGATATTAGCTGCCCGCAATAAAATAAACTGTATATTTTATGTTTGACATCCAGCTTTTACCTTATGACCTATATGTAGTTAATTGCAGATGGAGGTTATGTTCATAAGGTCGCTTTAATTGCTAGTAATTAGAAATGATTGATAGTAGAGTTAGAAGTCAGTGAGACATTAAAAATCGTCCCTTGTTAAGGATATGATAATCTATCGATAATTCTAATACAGTATTTGTCCATTGTTATGTTTATGCTATACAGTATCATCAATATTTTCCAACTTTATTGAAAGGCTTCTTAACATTTGCTGTTTATAGATTGAAATGGGAATGAAGAACCATGAACTAGTTCCTGGCTCGCTTGCTGCTCAGATAGCAAATTTGCGTTTTGGCGGTGTCCATAAATTGATGAAAGAACTGTGCAAACATAGGTTACTTAATTATGAGCGTGGGAAACATTGTTAGTTCATGCTAATAGTCCATTAATTCCTAGTAACCATGAATATTGGACTTACATTATAAAGTTATCAGTATCGATGATAAAAGCAATCTATTTTTTCATTTTAGATGACGGTTATCGTTTGACAAATGCAGGCTACGATTATTTGGCATTAAAAGCTTTAGCACAAAGAGGTAGTGTTGTTTCTTTCGGTAATCAAATTGGCGTGGGGAAGGAATCTAACATTTATGTAGTAGCCAACGAAGAGGGAAATCCAGTATGCTTAAAGTTGCATAGATTAGGAAGGACTTGTTTTAGGAATATTAAAGGTAAAAGAGATTACTTCCAACACAGAAAATCTGCATCATGGTTATATTTATCAAGAATATCAGCAACGAGAGAATTTGCATATATGAAAGCCCTGTTCGATAGAGGATTTCCAGTACCTAAACCAATCGATCTAAACAGACATTGTGTTGTTATGGAGCTGGTTGAAGGTGGACCTCTGTAAGTAACGCTATTATCTCCTGTATGTATTGTATTCTTCGTTGTATCGATAAACTGTACCTTATTGTAGATGCGGTGTATACGAAGTGGACGACATTGAATCACTCTATGACGAATTAATGAATTTGATCGTGAAACTAGGAAACCACGGTGTCATACATGGAGATTTCAACGAATTTAATATCATGATCACACACAGTGGAAAAGCAATTCTTATTGATTTTCCACAGATGATCTCTACCGAACACATGGACGCTAAAACCTACTTTGAAAGAGATGTGAATTGCGTACGCGATTTTTTTAGAAGACGATTTGCCTATGAAAGCGAGATGTATCCGACATTTCAGGACATATCGTAAGCGAGTAAAATTAAAATAAGAAAATACAAGTGTGTAAGTTGTTTAGTTGAAATATCACGTTGATCTTTAGGAGGGAGGACTGCATCGATGTAGAGATTAAGGCAAGCGGTCTTACGAAACAGATGGAGAAGGATCTTTTAAGGGAAATAGGTATGATGGAAGCTGAGGATGAAGAATCTGAGGCAGAGTGCGAGGAAAAGGTCGACGAGGAAGGAGAAGACGTGGATAACAATGAAATTCGTAATTTGAAGTTTGAAGTTGAAAACGCTATTAAGGAGGTTTTTTCATCTACACCAAAGGGAACATTGGTGGTCGCAGAGGCAAATGAAAGTAGAAATTTAGTTAGGCCTTCAGAGAGTGACATCATAGAAGGAGTCCGAAGCATTGAGATAAATAGATTGTTGGAAAATTTGCGAGGCACAGAGGAGGACGATTTGAATGTCGAACCAAGCGAAGAATCTGCCGTCGAGTCGCATCCTGTTATGGTGGGCCCTTGCGACAACTCGGATATTGAACAACCAGAAGAGTTGAATGATTCGAGAAGCATGCACAGCATTACTACAGTTTCTACGATAGCTCCCGAACTTATTAAGCGGAAAGTGAAGGTAGCTTTGCAGAAGCGTGAAAAGGGAGAACAAACGAGAAGAATTATTACGAAAGGCGAAGCAAATGCGGTAACTAGAATTAGAAGGGAGAATAGGGACACGATTAAACAGTCGACCGGAATATGGGGTTGGGAGTGAAATGAATAGATTTTTTAAGCTCAAAGCGCAAATAGTTTACTGCGGAAGTAAGAACGGAAGAGGAACACAAATGTGGCACATGTTAATAAAACTTTTGTCGTTCCTTGATCATACGTTCTCTTATTCCCTAGAAAAGTTATACAGGTATACAAACTGTTTTACACACCTTCATTATCGACACTCAATGCCTTAACTTTTAATGTATAATAGGCAGTGCTTGCTCTTTTTCTCTTGCTTCTCTTGCTTAATTAATTTTATTTTTACGAGCGGTACTTAATAATTGATACGACGTGCACCGGAATAATTGAAATAGATTAGGATCGATTAAGAATGCGTGGCGGGGTGGTGGGGTTGGGTGATGCGTGAGTATAGAAGAGAGTTGAAGAACGAGGGTAAATATCGCTAATCTAATCTTTGTAGTTTGGAAATAAAATATGAGTTTATTGGAATTACCCGGCAACGTAGCACGTAAATAATCTTCAATCACCGAATTTTATTTAGTCTAAAGCGGCGAATCGGGCACCGTTACTTAATACACAATACCCTAAGATAATACATAATATGTAAATACTCGAGATGCTTGAACCTTATATAATCTGTGGAAAATTAGTAGCGCACGGGCAAAGACAGCATCACGGAATTCACATTTAGTAGATAAGATAATTGTCATTTTATTTCAAATTACTAAGAAGGTGGCAAGGTACTTTCTTATCGTTAACTTCGTTAAGTTGCATCTGCACACGTACACGTACATGCGCATGCATACGTGCGAACCGTATCAACGATTTTGACGATGTTGAAACATATCGGTGTTTCGGCATTGGTTAGAATAGTCCTTGGCTCTTCGATACGAGTCATCCAACATGTAGACGTTGCGTTGTGAGAGGTGAAATTTTCGATTACCTGTAAAGATAGTGCCCATTGGAGGCCATTAGTGAATTGTAGGATATTTTCACTGAAGTTATGATGAGAAAAGATGATTCTCCTATCGTATACGGAGCCCGAGTTCTTTAGCTGCCATACACTACTGTTACTGTTACTGTTACTGTTTCGCAATGGATCAACGATCCTGAACTTTGATCCGACTTCATGAAAACTTTGATTAGAGCTTTTGCATGAACGGCCATACCGCGTCAAGAAGTGTCGTTCCGAGTAAACGATATTTGTGGAAAGTTTTGAGGGGTAGGGTGAGAATATCTTTGGGGAAGATGCAAGTGAGAGAAAATTAGTTGAATACTAATTGCAAGTCCGACTTCGGGGAAAGTCCTACGAGCATGCTGACGTATGAACGGGATGACGGGAGAGGCGAAACGATTTTACAGGGTACAGATGATAAGGTAGTTGGTGAGTTGCGGTATCCGGGAGGGCCAGCCTGCTTATATATAGACCGCTCGCGCTCCTCCTTCCTAGTTCACGTTCCGTTTCAGCGCTCCTTCGCTAAATATCGTGGATAACGCGAGACTTGGGAATTCCTTCAGTTTCAATTGTATCGTTCGATCGTAACGACTGCATTCTATCTTCGAGCATGGCCAAGGACAATCTAACTGCAATCCTTTACGGAATTAACGACATTAGATTGGTCAGTATCGATACATTTTTTGAATGAACGCTCCTCCGCACGGATTAGGCGAGAATACTATCGAAGGGGTAGCTGATATTTTAAACTTACATTTCCTCTTTCCTTTTTCATTCACGTTCACCGTTCTACACTCAATCCGTTGTTCGTCGATTCTAAGCACTTGCATTATTTCGAAATAAAATAAAACCCACCCGTAAATAAACAAGGAAATAGTTGAGCTATAGAATTATCGTTTTCGTGTGCGTGCAACAGTTTATTCCGAGAAGCAAACATACGCCTGCAGCGCATACATTTGTTATATTATCATATACATCGCATATACGTATTACACATATACATGCGTACTTATGTTGGTATGATAAGTGTAGAGTTGAGGTGATATAAGGCATGAACAAATTTACCTTGTACCGACCAACCGATTATCTCGATTCTACTTAATTTCTTTACCCGGTCTATTATCAATTGAAACGATTCCTGTTGTTAATGCGACAAATATTGCGTGCAGCCAACGTGCCATGGACGAGGTTCCCCGTTTCCGTTATTATTCTTTCATTATTTATACACCGTATACGTCGTACCTTTCAGTTGTTACACGATTTCGTTAATGTTAAATCGAACAGCATTTTATTCCCACTTTTTAGTTTTGTCTTAGCATTGTGTGTCTCCGCAACGGCGTGCCGCAGCAAACAGGAAGAGAAGAAACGAAAAAAGAAGAAAAATGAAACGTTTCCATATTTCACTTTGGATGTTCGTTACTTAATAACCGCTTAAGTTGACGCGATACTGCTATTCACATTGAGCATGCATCTCCTTACGATCGTTTCGTTTTGTTTAGCGGCAAGCTCGAAAATTTCAATCCAATTGCAGGAAGTGCAATTAGTCAGTAAAGAAGTGAAAATCATTTCCCACTAAGAATAAGATAATGTTTTCTTTCGCAGGAGCAAACACCGATCGAGGAGCCCGACCAAAATGGTAAGCAACGGCTCGTTATTTTTGCTTCGCAACATATCTTTCTCGCGTTTCGTCCAAATCGAATGAGATTCGCGCGAGGGAAACGAATTCTCTTCAGTCTTGTCCGCGCACGAGTATACATTTTTCAACTATCAGTTACACAACTCGAGTTACGAACTATGTATCGGCAAAAACATTGCAATAGGTCGCGGTTGTCTTTGTTTTCACTGCGCATAGCTGTACGATGCGGCGAAGCGTGGCATTTTCCCCGAAAGTTCAATCCACGATATCCACTTGATTCTCCGTTAAAGTGAAAGACACGATAACAAGTGAAACAATGATGGCAAGTGTACACGATTGTGTTTCTTTACAGAGGTGCTTGTCCAGATGGGCTGTGTGGGAATTTGCGGTTCCGACGTTCACTACTTGGTGAACGGGAAAATAGGAGATTTTGTGGTGCGCGAACCAATGATAATGGGTCACGAGTCATCTGGTGTGGTTGCCAAGCTTGGCAAGAATGTAACAAATCTCAAGGTATGCACAAACAGCGAAATGTACCACCCATGACCCGAAGCGATATATTATTATTTGATAATACGTAGTCGGTTATTTCGCCGTGATATGTAATCGAGAAGACATCGGCCGTTTCGATAATACCACTCACTTTCCGACTCGTCTCGAGTCTTATCGTATAGCGAACGAAAAAACACGTTGAACATTCGTTATCCACTCTTGCCGACAAAACTATAAGTACAAATACTTGTCGTACTCCTGCATCTGGATTTTAGTCCGCGTGACGAATACGTACATCTCGTGTATAATAAAAACTATGTCGGTATCGAACCGTTGATAGGTGTACGTTACGTGTACGCAAACGTATGTATGTCGAATGACATACTAATTGTAAGTTTTTACGCTTCACAACGATAACAAGCAATTGGTGGTGTTATGGTACTCGGGTCTACTCGGTGCCACTCATCGGCGTTCCTTCAATTTGCAAATGCATATTTACTTTCGTTACTTAGGTCGGCGATCGTGTCGCCATCGAGCCTGGAGTATGCTGCAGAGTATGTGAATTTTGTAAAGGTGGACGTTATAATTTGTGTAAAGAAATGGTATTTTGCGCTACACCCCCGGTGCATGGCAGTATGAGACGTTTCT
This sequence comes from Nomada goodeniana, assembly GCA_963969485.1. Classification (NCBI taxonomy): domain Eukaryota; kingdom Metazoa; phylum Arthropoda; class Insecta; order Hymenoptera; family Apidae; genus Nomada; species Nomada goodeniana. The sequence continues at coordinate 29,880,637 of OZ018299.1, forward strand.
ATAAGCACGCCGCCGACTTCTGTTTCAAGTAAGTCGACGCGACATCGTACGGACGAGATTACTCGCCCCTTTCTATGGTAGTATCGTGCACGAGTACGCACATGTACGTACCACTGCGCACACGGACTCTTCTATTTATGCCATATGCAAGATCATTGCATTCAATCTGTTAACGCAATGGGCTTACATTGCAGATTGCCGGATAATGTGACATTGGCCGAAGGAGCAATGCTGGAGCCGCTATCGGTCGGCGTGCATGCTTGTAAGCGCGCGAACGTTGGCATCGGCTCGAAGGTTCTAATTTTGGGAGCCGGACCGATCGGCCTCGTAACGTTATTGGTGGCCAAAGCTATGGGTGCTAGCCGAATCGTTCTCACCGGTTACTATCTTTCCCCTGCCGCACTGTATTTTCATATTCCCCGATCATTATTCTTACCTTTCGATTTGTCCTTTTAGATCTGGTGCAAAGTAGATTAGATCTCGCGGAAGAACTTGGCGCTACCGCAACGCTGTTAGTGAAAAAAGGTGACGCGGAGGCGGAAATTGTAAGAAAAGTTCATCAAGTTTTCGGGGAGGAACCGGACAAATCGATCGATGCGAGTGGCGCACAATCGTCGATACGCTTGGCGATTCTGGTTAGTGCTTTCCTTTCGTTCATCGATATCGATATCATATTGCGTACGCGTGACGATGTAACAGTGCATTTGACTTTTAGGCAACCAAATCTGGAGGAGTGGTAGTGTTGGTTGGAATGGGTTCCCCAGAGGTGCAAGTACCATTGATCAACGCGCTCGTAAGAGAAGTCGACATTCGAGGCGTGTTTCGATACGCAAACGAGTATGTAAACGTAAACTTCTACCTTTCGTGACGAAGCCGCTCGAGCGCGTAACTCTTGCGCATAACTATTTATCTGTGTACCAACAAACTAATACAAACACGATTCGCGATCAATTTGCTGTAGGCAGAAAAATACAAACGGTCACAACCTTACGATCTTAGCGTTCCGCGAATGATCGTTCTAAAGGTAATGTCTCGTCTCGTCTCTCTTTTTCAGTTACGCCGACGCTTTGGATCTTGTAGCCACCGGGAAGGTGAACGTGAAGCCATTGATCACTCACAACTTCAAATTAGAGGACACGTTTCAGGCCTTTGAAACTTCCAAATCTGGGCAAAGCGATGTCATTAAAGTCATGATACATTGTAACTAGGGAAACTAGCGTTGGACGTTAAAACTTGTTCGATCGGGCCCATTTTTAATGCTTTGACCATGTCCGCTAAATGGAAAAATTCTACCGTCGAAAGCGTTCCGATAACGTCGCTGATATTAAACGCGTTACGTTTGCGATTTGCGTAAGATTAGTGGGTTGTAGCCCCTAGTGTTGCTAGGCGCAGTTCACTTCCCGATAAAGCGTAAATGTGATTTACGAACTTTTAATCTTTGCGGAGAACGATAATAATATACCTACATAATAACATATGCGTCGTATTTCTTTTTATTATGTACATCACAATCTGTTTTATATCCAAAATATGTCTTGGTAATGATCCTGCTTGTCGCGTCCTACGCGTCTTACACGTTTTACGCGACAGGCTCGCGTAGAAATGACCGTTCCCGATCCATTGATTCGTTGTGATAGTCGACAACAAATGTATGTTCCTATCGAGAGTCACCATGCGCGATAAATGTTGCAATGGAAAATTACTATTATTTTCGTTTTCCCTATTATAATGTACGTACGTTACTGTATATGTACATATGTAAATGAATATCTATATGGGTATGTGCACCTATCTATATATATGGACTCTGTGCGTGCGTGAGCGTGTGCCTGTGCGGGCGCGTGCGCGTATGTATGTATGTATGTACATAATTGCATTGCGAATGCCTTACATTCTACAAGAGAAGATATGCTAATCTACTTGTACTATTTATATATAGATAGAAGAGAAATTTCAACGCCCAAAGTGAATTGTTCTATTGGTCGTTTTATTTCGTAAACATTTCATTGTAGATGCAGTGAAACTGATATACCAAAAAAATTACTCTTGGACACGGCTGCAATGACTTTTCGAATTTGCTTTATCGGAACAGGCAAGTAATGTCGCGCACTAATTGTAAGGCACACCTACATACTTCTCAATGTTTTCTCGTTGAAACAGATGGTTGACTTTTAAAGGACAAAATGACATAAAAATATGTGTAAGTTTGTTGTTTACCTATGCGTATACTCGTATAGTAGAGGTAATATCTAGATAAAGTATGGTAGCATAGAGATGCCAGTGGGAAGGTATGTTTACCGCTGCCTTTCAACCGTTTTCAATGAAACCGAATTACTCGCGAAGAGAAACTTAACCATCTGTGACGCTGTCTGCTAACAATGACTCTGCATGACTTCTTCTATTAGCCTTCTACGTTACCAGAGTGGTGCTTAAACCTGCGCCCGTCTGTTTTCGAGTTTCTGCCGTACTAGTGGTTTCGCCCTTTGTTAAGAAGCACGCAACACGTTGCCCTTATCGCAAGAACGTTCTATCGACGCACGACAGAACAAAGAATACGAAAATCGAATGATAATCCAACGACGACTTGTCATTCTCGGGAAACTTTCCTGTCGGGGACTAAATTCGGATTCGATATCGAATTTGAGGCTTGGAAAGCAATGTACGCATGGATACAGGCAAATACGTACATATGTTGGAAGCCAATGAGAAAAGGAACGGGTTCGTTTACGTTCGATAGCTTTGGTGCAGATGTGTCTATGGCTATGGACATTAAGGGTTCGTAATGCAAGATTATGAACGCATTAAAGACATTTAGCGTATTAAACGTCAGTATGCCCTTAGTCCCCCCCTCGTTGGATGACACGGAGCGATCAATTTTTCATGATAGCACCCAAGATGAACGATTCGCAGGAATTTTCAGTTTTTAGTACATGCGGCAACAATCGATCGTAGAAAGGGGGAAATTCGAATTGCTGTCACCCATTGGCGTTTTTTCTTCTTTAATGGGTGCGTAGTATCATTGAAGCTGGGACCTTGTCGATGCGGAAGCTCGAGTGATGTCGCATCGAGGAAGGAGCTAACGCAGAAGCGTGGCAAGGTTTGGGGAGACGGAGAGATTGCGCGAGGACGTCGGGATTGGGGACGGAAGGAGGAGAGCAGAGGGCGAGAGAGTTTGAAAAGCATTGAGCGGTGCATTATCGGGAATGGTGGATAATTAATTAGAGTGGCAGCGGGAAGGTAAATACAGGTTCGGTTGGACGAGGCGGAACGGTAGATTTGGTTCGGCCGACTGGAAGATTTTGGTGTATTCGGTTTGGCTTTGGGGCAAACATAATCGACGTCGATGCGTCTCCCCTGAGAATCGACATCAACGCGACGTTGACATAGTTGGCGACGAAACGGACGCGCGACCAGTGATCCTCTTATACTCCAGAGAAGTGAAACTTGTCTAACAACTAAAAGCGGTCGCTTCTAAACGCACCTATGTCCATACACATTATGTGCGTACCACTGTTCGTTCGATCGGTCATCTCTTTACGTATCGTTAGTCATTTTCGGTTCGATTACTCGCAAATACCTATACAGGAGCAGTGGCTAGGTACTGCATACGTGCATAAATAAAATTCATTTATTTATTCAAAGATATTCATACACGACTAGCACCCACGCTTTTATTACAAACACGAAGAAATACCGAAACATTTGAATGGTTCCAACCATGCGCACTGAATACTCAAATCTATTAACCCTTTCGGTGCGATACCATAAATAATGAAGGCGCCCGGGATGTGCAAAACAGTAGAGACTTTAGTCATATTCAGGAGCGATTCGTTTAAAACGCTATTTAATTATTCAAGGTATACCGTATATTATATATAGATTAGCAAAACTGATATACTCGCATCTGTTGCAGTAGAGAAGTTTTCTATTAAATGTTTAGCAAACAGTTGCTGAATATCCGGCTGCGGGGACGCGTATGTATGCATATGTATAAGCTGTTCGCAGCGAAAGAGTTAGTTGCGTAAGCTTTGCGACGTTATTAAAGAATAGAAATTCGATGATGGGCCCTCGAACGATGTAGCGTCCCGTGTTCGATCGATAGGAGTATCATATGAAACGGAGTTGGACAGTCCGTAGCGCGTATAGGTGTATGTACTCGTCCGCCTATGTATCTGTGCACATAGTCGGTAGACCGCAGGTAGATTCGTTTTCACTTTGCGGTTTTTTCGCACAAGCGGAACACGTGCACGCGAGAAATGACGATATTTCGCGGAAAGATATTCTTTCCAGGCGGAAGGATATATTCACTCGGAGTTAGTGGACGCTTCACGGAAATGACGTAATACTTCTCCCCGTACCTGTGCTACGGCCTCGCGATTACATCGCGCGACTCGACCAAATACAATCAGCTACTGTTTGCCGTGCGCTGTCAATCGGTCAATCGTCTCTCTTTCGCCGACCTGGAAATTTGGTAAATTTGGTAAATTTGGTAAAATCGGTAAATTCTGTATATTCGGAGAATTTAGTACAGCGAATTCGCAGATGCATAAATTCTGCGATTATTTTATGTTCGTCATTGAAACGGGAGAATGATCGGCGATTCGAACCGATCGAAGCACGGTGTATCCCAATCGCCTTAATGGAAGCAGTCGCGGCAAGGGGTTGTAATCCATTTTCCCGAGACAAGAAGCAGGTCGCGGCAAGATGCTCTCGTAATTGCATTAGGGTGATTACGTGACACACGCGCGGACAATAGCTTTTTCGCAGAAAATCATAGCAATTGTTATAAATAAGAATGATTCTCATTTCAGTTTGATTCGTTACGGCAGACGTGTATTCGGGGACACGCAGGTGATATTTGTCGCGCATGGAAAACGCGTACCTGGCGAGAAACCTTTTGAGATGAATCGTCCATAGAAGCTATTGGTTAACGACACGGGTTCGAAGAATGTTTAGTCGCTGATAGCAGAAGGTGAGAATTTCGACCTGCTGCGAAACTTTGGAGAAGAAGCGGGACGTTGATGGTATCATCGTGACGCATTTGGATAGACGAGGAATTCGGAAGGAGATTCGACGGTGATACGAAGCGAAGCGAGGAACGGAAAAAAGAGGGACGTAACGGAGGGTGGAACGGCGCGGGGCGGCGCGACGCGAAGGTAGGAACGGCGGGGTACGAAGAGCGAGCGAGAGGCGGAAAAGGTGGAAGGGTGGTAGTTATCTCGCGAGTTCGCATGGGAGGTCACGTTGGATAGAGGGTAGGTGAGGCGACCCACGACCTTCGACCAATCACGATTCTAGCTTGAAACTGGGCTGCCAATGGGGACGCTGTCGGAGTGACCTTATGCGCGATTCTCCTTGCACTTTATCACCGAGAAACCACCCCCACAACGCTGAAAGGTGAAAAGCTTACCTTCCCACCGACGCTACGCACGCTGCCTACCAGCGGGCTTCGAAAGAGCTTCGACCGAGCGATTGGATAGCGATTGGGTATCGCTGTACGCGTCGCCTATAATGCTGCACATGTTTTTCTTACTTTGGTCCACGTTTCCCGGCGAACTATCCGACTACGGTTTTCTTTCTTCCGGTTGGATAGATGCCGACGTATGTAAAACGAGATGCAGGTCATCGAACCGGTCACCCTCCGCGACGCTTGCTTCCTCTTTTTCCGGAGATCGCGGTGACCCTCTATCGATCGTCGTTGATCGAGCGGACGATCGCGCGAACTGTTACACCTTTTGCTCTCCCTTTTATTGTTGTCAAATTTTATATACGCATCTGAACACCGACGAGGCTATGCTCGTTAACGGAACTTGGAAATGTTTCTTTTTGCCCAAGACATACGAAAGCTTCATCGATTCTCCGATGCGTCCGAATATCGGACCGAATATTGGACAAGAGAGGACAAAGGATACGGCCGATAGAACGGGGCCGGTGTGACAGATAAAGTGCTTGCTAATTACCGCCGCCTCCATGCGTTCCGTAGGACGAACGTATTAATAGCCTGCACTTGTTATATACATATGCATAAACGTGATAAACGAATACAGAGACAAGCGCAGCAATGGAGGCATTTTCGACCTGGTTCCAGCAATCGTGGATCGTGGATCGTGGATCGTAGATCGTAGACAGACGTTTGTTTGGATGCAATCCGGACGTTATTTCGCCTCGCGGATAACTCTGCTTACTTCATCGCAATGTTTTTCACGGCACGAAATAGTTACAAAAGCAAGGGAAAAAAGGTAGAACAGGATGGAGTAGGTAAGATGTGTCGCGCGCGTATTTGCACGATGCCGTTTGGAAGCGGACAGGTAGATTCGGGAAAGACGTTTCGAAAGATCAAAGCGTCTCGAAAGAGCGTACTACCTTTACCTTTGGCTGCGATCAAAAGCGAGTCCTGCGTTTTTTTTTTACAGACGACTGCGCTTAGAAAGTGACGAGAGATAGAAAGTTGAACGACCACCACCTTGGTCTTAACCGTAATCCCGAAGAGTGACGAGCGTGTAAGCTACGCGGGGATTCTTCGGCGATATTTCTACCCCGTGCTGGCACCGTTTTCTCTCTCGCTCTTTTCCCAGCTGCTCTTATGGTAATGACTCGTCACCGTCCAAGTTAATTGCAACCTTCGGTACAGGTCGAGATCGAAGAAACGGACGGAACGATTGTGTTCTTCGAACTGAATCGAATGAATTCCATAGACGAGGAGGCGCAGTACCTCTCGAGTCGATTTTAGTCGAAGCACTTTGGCGATATTGCACGGAAGGATGGCGGTAATGCGGCGAATGTACGGCGCACAGCGTAAAGCGTAAGGGATCCTCCACAAAGCCGCGGCGAGTTCAAAGCGTTCCTAACCCGCGGCCCTCCCGTTTCTCTTCCTTCTCCTCTCAAGTATTACTCTCCTAGCACCGGTTCTTCTGCCGCCTCATCGTCGAGAGTCGAGACGAATATTGCGTTTTCCGATGGTACGCGGACCGCGTTCTCGCGAAAGGAGAAGGATTTTTTTCCCGAAACTAGAGCGCTCCACATATTCACGGGTTCAACGGTTCGCCAATGATTGCGGGCACCCGGGTGATCGAGTTTCGAACGAGCAGCTGCTCGCGTCGCCCACCTTCACGGGGTGGCCGCGAGGTTTTTTTTACCGACCCGCGACGCGATGATCCGTAGTGTCCCGGATATGCGTGCATTGAACGGTGTCCGGAAGTAATTAGATCCGAATAGAAAAGCTTCCCCGGAAGCATGCAGTCGAGGTGGGCGACGGATGCCATTCTGGGGGTAGGGGCGAAAGCTAGCCGGGATCGTCGGGAACGATCGAGGATAAGTTTTGGGGGCAAGTTGGATCGATGTGATTTTTCACTGCACCGATAATTCACCGATAATTCACCGATAATTCATTCCGATTCAGAATACGAGAGCATTATTTCGAAGCGCGGCTCGCTCTTTTCGACGCTACTTCGTTAAAGACGCGACGTTTTCTTTCCGCCTCCCTTGCTCGGTGCTCGCCCCTCGTTGCTCGTTTTACCAATGCGAAATATCGCGAGGAGAAAAATCTTCCCGACGCTAACTTTTTACCGCGGAGCATTTTCGCGGAATAAATATGAATTGTTAATAAGGGATAAAAGCAATTTTGTGTTAGTCTACGTCGCATCGATATATTCTTCGCGGCGGTGCTCCCTGTTGTTAGTCCCGCGGCGAAATGGGCCGGGCCGGTTCGCGCGGACTATGTAAATCGCGCCGATATGCATTAACTTTTCTCGAGTTCGGTTTCTACCGTTCTATTAGATTTTCATGAAGAACCGTTTTGCTCGTCAAGTTGGTCGCTTCGCTTCCTCCGTGGCCCCTGTCCTTGGTCCTTGGGGGAACGGCGGCAGACCGACTGCGAATACGATACTTTTATTTCACGAACTGTGGTGGGCCAGAGACGAAGAATTTAATAGCATCGGCGGGATGATCGATGCAAGATAGTTGACACGGAATAGCGAAGATTACGTATTGGAGGGTTCAGGTTGAGCGGTTGGATGGCCCGGGCGTATCCAGCGCACCGTGAACAAACGCCGCGTCGAGATGAGCGATCGTTCCCCCGAGACGAAACGAGACTAAAGCAGAAAAGACGAGACGCGCGAACGTTTCGGTACCCCGTCGAAAGTTGTCCGCCTTATCGCTTTCTACGGGTCCATTGTCAGCCTTGCCGCTAATGGAACGATATCCGGCACAGAATCGCGTGCATCGAGATTCGAAGCTTTCTGAGAAAAAGTAAAGTTGCTGGTTGCACGATGGTTGCACGTACGCTTAAAGGGTAACGCCAAGAGGAACGCAACGGTTTAGCATAACCGAAGCAAGTATCATACCCAGGCGAGTCGAAAGAGCATAGGTGCAGGTGGTTGCGAACTCGTAACCGCGAACCGGCGAGCCAATCGAACGAATCTGGAATGGCATCTGCGGGGACTACGATTCCCCAACGCGACAATCGCGTCGCGTCCGTCAACGAGCAGGGAATAAAAAGAACGGGGAGGGTTTCGCTCGGTTGGAAGGGAGCCGGAGTAGCCGAGAGGCCGGACGAATCGACACACAGGGTGTTTTAAAACGAGTGCTATCGATAATCGAAATCGCACGGGGGTTGCGGTTGCCCGGGGTTCTAGGGTAAGTCTCGCTGAGTGCCCCCCTCCGTCGCTGGTCGACGGTCGCCTCTACCGGCGATACCGATTGCGATGACACCGCGGACGTGGAACAAACAATTCGAGCACGTTCATCTTGGCCGCGTATTCGGCATGTACGCAGGGCGCAGAGAGTTGAATATTTGCGATCGAATCGGGGCCGCTAGCTCTAAAAGCGGTGGTCGGTGTAGCGCAAACAGGTGGTACGATAGGCCGGTGCGATGCGGTGGGTTGCCAGCTCGTTCCGAATCGTCGCGTGTGAATGTGCCCTGATTTCTCACCAAACATCTGTCTCGCGATTGTTATCGCGACTTTACGACCGGCTACCGATCGTTTCGCTCGCACGTTAGCCCGGCAAACTGACAATGAGCGATATCGCGCGGGGGCGACGCGACGCGGCTCGCTTCGAAACGCGTCACGCTCTCGCTTTTGTTTCGCTCCTCATCGCCGGGCCTCCCGTTCATGCGTATACCTTTGCACGAATTTGCGGAAGCTATTCGCCTTCCGATTCGTCGATACCACTCGCAAGCAGGCCTCCTTTTTTATTTCTTATATATGGTCTGCCGGCGGGAAGAGTATCGAAGCAGCATAGCGGAGCATAGCGGAAGGACGAGACCGATCGAAGTCTATTTTATCCTTCTTTCGAGCTTCTCAGTCGGCGGAGGTTCCCTTACTCGAGGACCGTTTCTCCCGTATTGTCCTCGCTGGCGAAACGGCGCGGGTTAAATGTACCGAACTTCAGATAATAAACAACAATAATGTGCTCCAGAAATAAATAATAGTCGAGGAATACCGCAGGAATGCGAAACTTTTGTCCCCGAGTAGCACGCACAGTCGTTCGTCATTCCTGAGAATCGTTCCACCGTGTCGGAATCGATAAACCGCGAAACGATGTCCGCGTCTCTTTCCCTTTGCCTCCGCCGCCCCCGCCCCCACACAGTCCCCTTATCGTAAGCTTTCCTTCTCCATTTTCATTTTCCTTTCCATGTTTTAGCCGAGCACGAAGAAGCCCGGAGTTGCAAGATCATTGTTCCATGGATCGTGACTCGTAGCGGTCGAGGCGAAGCCGAGGGCAAAGGGGAACGCGTCGAACTTCGGAGAATCAGTTCGAGGCGGCTTGAATCGTCGAATCAAGGATGCAAGGATCGACGGTCTCCGGCGAGGAGGGACGGGAAGAGTCGCATAAGGGTCGACGAGTTGTCGGTGAACGGTAACGGAGCGAGAGACGCGACGCGTGTACCTGTATAGAGATACACATATACCGGAGGTAGAGGCCGAAAGGGAGGCAGCGCGCGGTTCAATTTGACGAGGTATAAGTAAACAGGGGAGATCTGGCAAGTTTGTTTGGTCAGAGGTAACTGCGCGTCGTCCTTTAATTTACGGACGTCTGTGTGCACGCGCGAGGCTCGGAGCATCGATGCTCGTCGCGACGCGAGGCGACTTCGAACGTATCCGCCGCGTCGCGCGAGTACTCGCGGCCATTCGCTATCGCCTTCATCCGTGTTTCGGCGCGGGTTTTCGCCAGGTCTGCGCAAATAAAAGGGGTGCCCTTCGACAAATAGTTATCTCAATAGCTATGACAGACTGTGTCGCGAGCGCACGCCGCCTTGCCCCTATTTCAAACGTCTACCTCTCCCTTTCCTCACCCTTTACGTTCTCCGCACTGTTCGCATCTCCTCTATACTCCTCCTTGCACTCTTACGCGTTTCCGGCTACTCGCCGTTTCGCCACTGTCGGTCCTCTCTGACAATGTATTAGAGATCGTCTTGATGCAGAGGTTTATAGGTTTCGCAGGGAGTATCGTTATACCGACTCGTGAGACAATTAGGATTCATTCGGTTCTTCGAAGGAGAAAAGAGTTCGGTGGTAGAAGGGACGGCAGGGTGGCGCGTATCTTCGATTCAAAATAGCAGGGATAAGGATAAGCCCGTGGATCCGACGATGACGGACAGGGGGGGGGGCGAGGGCGATCGAGCGGTCCAAGCCGAAAGTCGAAAGTCGAAAGTCGAAAGTCTGCCACGAGGGAAAATCCAAAAGATGGCTTACCTAGGTTGTAGCATGCAAATTTGAACCTTCAGGGTTTTATGTCGGACGGTATCTCCGAATCATCTCCCCTTCTCTCGGTTCGCGTCGATGGTGGCCCTTGGAGGATTTCGGCCGATTTTATCCGAAGTAGAATTGTCTGTCGCGCTCGAAGAATGGGAAGTGGTAAGTGGGAAGGGGTGAAGGGGGGGAAGGGGATCGCTTCCTCTTTCGGTGATCCGTGCGATCGGTAGTCAGCGCGTCGTTAGCAGATGCTATCCTCCGTTATCCGTCCGATTGTCGGTTTAAGGAACACCGAGCCGTCGCCCGCGTGCGTCATCGGGAGGATATCGACGCGATTTCTCCGACTCGAAGAATTTTCCGATTCTTTTCGCAGCTCGTCGAAAACGCGTCGATGGGCGGCCAACGGATTTTCGTGGTTAATTTCGGCAGCTGACAGCAGCGGGAAAACATTGGTCGGCCGCTGGATTTTAGGGCGCGTAGCCGTGTTTATGAAAACGGTTCGTCGCGGTCCGGACGAGCTGGTATCCGATTCAATTTAGATTACGATCTCGATCGGGCAGTGGCAATAAAAATAGCTGGTCCGGGCGTTGCATGAATTACGAGCTCGCGTATTAAAATCGTTTGCAATTCCGTATCTGATTTTGCGTTCGCCGCAGCGTATAAGCGACTCGCCTGCCTCGGCTCGGGTTAATTTTTTTCATCGAAGAAACATAGGCGAGGCAGGGGAGCGGTGCGGGTCAAGTTTAGTCGGGAAGCAATTAAATTGAGGCACTCGCGCGGTAGCAGGTCGGCTAATAGGTAATAGCGAGCGTCGCGACGTACGACGTAGATCGATCACGCGGATTTTAATATCTCGAGCCACATTGGCCAGGCATTCGGTAGTCACGAGGCGCTTCGGCCATTCATCATAGTAACGTAGTAGGTTACCGCGCGGAGGGCGCGCGATTAGAATCGGTTACCCTTTACTTGCGCGCGTTTGCCGTCCCAGCGGTGGTGATGGGTAACCCTTGATATCCTGGACAAGGATATCCCCTCGGGTGCCATCTGCCAAGGCTCGTTCCTTCTATCTCCTACCGTTCCGACCTTCTATTTCGCCTTTGCCGCTGCGGCCTCGTTTCGCGCCGAAAGACCGTACCCTCGAAAAATTAATAACCCCTGCCCCTGTTCTGCCCCTGTCCTGCCCCTGTCCTGCCCCTGGCCTGCGACTTTTCCCGAGACCCCTTCTACGCCCGCTGAATCGAACGACAGCGCGCCCGGATAGTCGTCCTAATTGTGCGAGGCAACGATCGTTCGCCGCTGACAAATTTTATGCGATCAATTTCGTGGATCAGTCGAGCCCAGCCGAGGCGTCGCGACGCTGCGAATCGCGGGTCCGAGAAAAAGCTTGATACACATCGCAAATGCGAAATATTTCGTTCCGCAGCCAGTCGCAGGGTCGCGTTCGACTTTTTCACAAACTGCTCTTTTGTTCTTTATTTATTGCGACATGAATAAAACACGGAGGTAGTAGATGGGCCTGCAGCAAGAAGGCGGCAGGAGGGAAGGATGGCGTATTAAATGCGGTATAATTTTCAAATTTTGGGAAATAAATAACGGCTAAACGATAGGCTGACTGGCGCGCCGCCCCTTGCTCTTCGACGTTCGCGTTCCCCTCGAAAACGCGCATAAATTCTCGAGGAACGAGCGGGACGCGGATTCGAAGGAAAATTCTCAAAGGGGAGTAAGGGTACTGCTTTAGAAAGTATCCCATTATGTTCGGGTTGTTGCAGCGAATCATCCAACAAGTGTTTTCTTTCCCTTTGACGCGCGATTCCCGTGGCAGGCAACGTTTCGCGAATAAGAGCAATGTAACCGACAATAATAAATGCCGAATCGATGAGAGCGTTCAGCCGCTCGCTGCGTACGCGTATCTTACAATCAGGAAGACAAATCACGAATTGGCGAGCAAGTTAGGTATACGTTCCTATTTATTGTCTATTATCTGCGTATGACTGTGTCGAAGGAAAGAAGGAAGGAAGGAAGGAAGGAAGGAAGGAAGAGAGGAACGATGCAGGCAGAGATTCAGGAGACCGAGAAAGTGTTGGATGAAATAAAAAGTGCGGGAGCGACGGTAGAAACGTTTCTACCGCGTTTCTTTAATTGGTGGCATTAATCACGCGTAATTACCAAGAATCTTGTAACAGGGCCAACGGCTGGTTCGCAACCGTCTTCTCGCTCTCGGCCGCGTAGTTTACCGCAACTCTTTGACCGCAGAGGCGTAGCAGCCGCTGAAAAGCTTGCATCCGTGTCACCCACGGTTCCGTGCTTCTCGTTCTTACGCCGCTGCGTATTAACCCCGAGAAGCAGTAACCGGCATCCGTGGCTGCAATTAGTGCGATACCGCATGGAGTGGTTACCGACGCGACAGACGCGACAGACCTCGCCGCACCCCGACATATCTGCTACCATCCTTTTGATCGCCGACCGGCTCGGCGCCCCGTGTCTTTAACCTTGTCGTTGTCGACCTCCTAACGTTTCTAAAGAAGAATCCTCCTCGCCGAAGCGTTGCAAGATGCGATGCAGCAGGGATGGGAGCAGCTCGCGGCGATCGGTGGGAAAAATCGATGCGAAAAAAGACGAGCAACTCGAGCAAGATCGTTCGGCAAATTGGTTGAGCCGAGCAATCGGAGCGTCGCGTCGCGTCGCGTTGGATAGACCTTGGTCGACTGCGTCCCAACAACGAAACCGAGTTTGCGGCAGAGCGAGGGCAGGCATTAGCGAGAGTGACGCGCATTAGCTTGCTTCCTGCAATATTAAACAGAGCACGAGTGTTTTGCACCGAACTTGTGCCTGGACCGGGCTTGGCTATCGATTTTAACCCGTAGAATGGACGGGGTCATCGGCTTAGCCGTTTCGGTTCCTCGTTCTACGTCCCGTCCTCGCGACGTCATCGTTCGTTTCGGACATTTATACCTTCGCTTCTTTTCTTCGTACTCGATACGGAGCCCGAGGATTCAGAGCTCGGATCATATCTGACGGTGCCCGTACTCTCGTATCGATCGGATCGATCGCGGAGTCGACGAGGAGCAAAAATTCATTCTCTAGCTTGCGCGATTCTTATCCCAAGCGTCGCGCTTTCCCTCTATCTCCCTTTCGCCCCGGTATACCGCGGTGTACCTGCACATTTACCGAATTTTCTGCCGCTTACGAAACTGCTCGGGATTGGACAGCCTGTACGCGGCCTCGGATCGTTACGGAAAGAGGAAATGAAATATTCAAGCGCTTTCCATTAACGGACCGGTTTATACTTATCGAGGATAAAGTCAAAGGGGTGCTTCGGTGTGTCACGCTTCGGATAGAAAATAAAGGGTAACTGCCCTCGTGCGACGAGTAGCATTTGAAAGTTGGAAAACAGAGCAGCTGAGAAGCGAAGAAAGATCTTTCCTATGCTCGTTGCTCGGAGGTGAATTGATCTCGAATCGAAGAATGATCGATTGGAAAACGGGATCGAGGGCAGCGGCCTTTCGGAGCTGCTCGTGTAGCTGCTCCGGGACGTGGCGGTACCGAAGCGCTAGTGGCGGTACGGTTTAGTGGCTGCCGTACGGTGTGTAATAGTTTAATTCATATGTAAATGGAGCGATGAACCAGAGGGAGAAAAGTCACGAGGCTACGCATGTACGGTCGACCTCGTAAATCTGCAACGGGATACTCTGCGTAATCAGAATTACTCCCCCGACTCCTGCCAGCCAGCCGTCGCGACACTTGTCAGCTCCGGCAAGCACACCATCCAACACCTAAACGCTTGTATAGTCTTGGCGACTCTTCGATCGATAGGAACCGATCGATGCGAGCATCGACGAACCTTGTCCAGCACGGAGGTGTACCTTCGCGAAGAAGATTCGCGAAGGGGGCTCGGGTTGCGAAGGAAAGGACGCAGATAGAAGCGGAGCAGTTAGTCGGGGCGGGCTGCGCATCGACCGAATCATCGTGGACGGAGAGTTTCGCGTAGGTGTATGCTCGGTCGTCCGTCCGTCCGTCCCGTGTTCCGTGATTTATGTTTGCCATACATTACCCGCCGAATAATCCCACGAAAGGGTACGCCGCGGCCGAGACACCCCCGAGCTCGACGCCTGAAGAGCACCCTTCCGAAGCGACGGAGGGTCGGGCCACGCTCCAGCCGTCAGTCGGCGTTTAACCGCTACTCGCTGATCGCCCTATCTGTTTCAATTAAAACTAGGATCGTCGCGGCGAGGCGGTCGCGCGACGAGCTGCCGCGATTCCGTCGAGGCCGATCCGATTTTTAGTCGTTCCGCGATGCCGTTAACAATTAAACATGGAATCACAGATTGCTCCGCCTCGCTGTGTTCCCGGACCAAAGTCCTCGTTAAGAGCGCGGCAGAGCTGGCCAAAGTCGCTGGAACTCCGAAATGCGACCGGCTCGAAAGCGACGCGTGTTACGCGTAGACGGTTGTGCACGCGTGGAGTACGGTGCGCGTTGCTAGTCCCGCGAATTCATTTGAGAGGAGCGCAATCGATAGCGTTGCGGAGAATGCTGTGGACTCGAATTCGGTAACAAGATATCGAGAATCGACCGCGGCAATTAACGCGGCTGAAAGGTCGTACTAGACGAACTGCAACCGGACCCGCCTTCGTTCCTTTCGTCGGTGAAAGAAAAGATGCGGCAGTGGATGCGGCATGAAATTCACGATGCATTATCAAGAGACACGCGCATCTCCCTGCCTCACCTTCGCGAGGATTTCCCGCACCCAAAGGAAGAGAGCCCGCTGTCTTTGTCCGCGACTTTCCGCTGCACTGCACTGGTGCTAGGCTATTATTGTCTGGATTAGGTACTCGACTTGGCGATTGTCACGCGAACTGTCGAGCAATGTCGTTACGCTCTCTAAATGGCTTCGTCCTCGACGGAAGCAGTCATTTGCGATAAGAGACCGTTCACGCGACGCGCGTCGCGCGACGCGCGAGAGTCGCTCGAACGACCGTCACTTTCTTTCCTCTTCTCGGTGGTAGTTGTCGCGGGTGTAGTTGGATGGGGTTGCAACTCGAGGGGGAGAAGCGGCACGAAACAGGGGTGAAGATTGCCGACAAAACCGAACGCAACTGCGGTCGCGCTTCCCTCTGCGTCGGCCGCTCCTTATTGGGGAGCTGTATATGAAACGCCGCAAGAGAGTAAACGAATAAAGGAATAGAGGAGTAGGACAATAGATGAGGCGGAATGGCATCACGAAGGAGCCGCGAATCGACGGGATATTAGCATCTCGAGCAGGCACCGCACAGTCGAGGTTTCGTTGATCGACAAAGTATAGGTCGATGGGCTCGCGCAACTTTGCGGCCAGCGTGGTCGTAGCTCACAGGGGCGAGCGTATATATTTTTGTCGAGCAGCGAGGTGCGGATCGGAGCGGTGCGGTGCGGAGCGGTGTGGCACGGCACGGCACGGGGAGCTAAGGAGCTAAGGCGCTAGGGAGCAATTCCCTTAAATGCCCTGTCGTCCGCAAAAAGCCACTCCGTGTAAAAAACAGCCTGGGCTCTACGTCTGTGCGCACCCCCTCGAAATCGTGTGCGTGTCGACACTCGCAGTCGTTCGGTCTATCGCGTTCCGCTCGCTCTTTTTCCTCCTCGGGATTATATTAGTCTTTATGGCATCGATAAAGTGCACCGACGATTCCTTTGCTTTCCGCGGCTCGACCCTTCACGCGCGCAACCCTCTGCCCGACCGACCGCCTCTTTCAGCAGAGTGCCTGAATTTGACGTCTCGTCCCTACCGCACGCGTTTTCCGATTCGGCGACAATTTTTTTTGTTTCCCGATTGATTTTTCGACGACGAGAACGCACTCGCACCCGCCGCGATACCTTCGCGACACGCCGGATGCGTTGCGTTGCCTCCGGCGAATTTCACCGCGTCCACCGGCCTCTCAACGGCCGAGACTTGAGTGGTGACTATTCTGTCTATCCGGCGTCGGTCTGTTATTCTCCGCGGTGCTTTCGGCTACCCTATTGCTCGCGAAATTTTGCGCGATCGTGCTCCACACTCGGTCGGGCCGGGGTCGAGATGGATCGTGGGGCGACGCGACGGCTGCCGAATCGCCGTTGACAGGTTTTTCCAGCTCTGTAAAATCGGATCGAATCGCGCGGATCTCGCGGTAAATTGAACGGCGCGCGTGATATTTCCAATATTTGAAGGCACGACGGAAATCGCAGTCGCTTCAGGAAATGAAACGTGTGTCTAATTTCCAATGCTCGTTCCCCGCGTGCATGCGTCGCGTTCGCGTTCAGTCTCCCTGCCCCCGACCCTCTTCCCGTATCGCCCCCGCTACGAGGCAAGTGCCGACAGGCTGCGTCATCGAAACCGAGCCTCCTTAATTTCGATTACCTTCGTAAAGAATGCAATCGTTTCGTTACGCGCGTTAGCGATATCGTCCTTTTCCTTTTCCTTCAGCAGAGGCAGGAAAAGAGTGTGTGTGAGAGAGAGAGAGAGAGAGAGAGCGAGTCAGGTGGAGGGAAGCGACAAATTGTCAACCCTCGGCATTGTTTGGGCACGCTGATCGGCGCAGCACGATACTCGCACCGTTTCCGATATTTTCCGTTGACGGACGGCTCGCGTTTGTTCCGGGGGTTGTGTCGGAAGCTGGTATACGCGAACCGCTCTGCGTTGGTTTACGAGCGAACGAGAGGCCGAGGAGCGGGTTGGCGGTACCACTGGAACGCGGTGCAGCGCGGTGCAGCGCGGCGCAGCGCGCACCGCTGCACGCGGCGAGGAACTCTGCTCCATCGCCGACCCGGAGCTCCTCTCATCCCCCCGCTCGGTTCCTCGCATTACGTATGCGGAATGAAAGTGCTCGCTCCGCCGCGGCGGAGAGCATTATCGTCTATCGAAAAAATATGAATAAGCTTTCCAATTTCCGACGTTTCGTGACATTTCGCCGGGAGGCTGGCTGGTTGGCTCGCCGATGGTGCCGGTGGCTTTCAATGAAACGCGCACGCGAACGCGAACGGTACAACGAAACGCCATCCGATATTCCAACGCGCTCGCTGCATACGAGAAATTCATATTTTTCACCGACTCGAGGGGGAGTGTAGAATCTCGCGGTTGGCATCGCCGCGCGCCGCAAAGTTGCGAGGGCCACCGACTCCGACCTTGGAAGCAGTAATTAATGGGCGCACAGTTAATCAATTTGGATGCGCGCCGGAAAGACGAAGGAGCGGGAGTCGATACTCGATTTGGTCGCGAATGAAAGTGTTTCGTTGAAAGACCGCGATCGCTTTAGGTAGGAATGTTTAAGAGTGATTTTATAGTGTCCGGCGCAGAGGTCAACCTATCCTCGGATACATCACCCCAAACCCTCGTGTCTCCTTGATGGATCGCTCTGCTCGCCCCCTTCACCGTTCTGTCCCGTTCACTCCGCTCTACCTCCTTTATTCCTCGCCCTCTTACCCGTCTCTATCGTTCCTCTAGCTATCCTTGCCTGTCGTTCCGAACCATCTACACCCTCGATCGTTCGCACTCGCGTTCGCCTCCGCGCACCTTCGCCTTCCTCTTCGCCTTTGTCCCCCGATGGATTATGCCCGCGTTCCTATCTTCGTTCGTTCGTTCGTTCGTTCGTTCGTTCCACACCGCTAAATGAACCAGCCATTTCCGAACTCTCCCGGACGATACAGATGGATCGCAATCGAAATCTGGATGGGTCAGTTGAATCGGAGGGAGAGTTAGTTACTCGGTCCTAGGCAGAGTTGCTCGAAATTGGGAAACGGAAACGCAGATACGTGTAGCCGAAAGAGTCGAAAGAGCTGGAACCGTCCCGAATGCAAAGTGCGCGTCCCCGGTGCACGTTCTTCGAAACGGGAGTAAGTACCTCCTGCTATCTTTTTACTTTGAAATTCCGTCGATACATCACGCCTCTGAAACTTGCTTCGCTCCGCCCTCGCCACCTCCACGCTCCGCCTTGCCGCGCCGACCAAGCTTTCCTTCGCCTTCTTTCACCTTTCTATCCACCGCTCTTTCTCCCTCGCCCTCTCCACCCACGTTCGCCTCCTCCTCTCCTCTCCTCTCGCACTCCCTCTCCCTCTCCCTCTCCCTCTCTTTTTCGCGCTCACTATCAATCTATACATCTACGTATCCGTCAACCCATCTGCTTTTCCGTCTGCCTATACTCGCAGGCGTCTCGCAGTGGCAAAGGCGAATCCATCGATACACTAATCGGAACTAAATTTTCCATTTCTTCTTTTTCAGAGGGCTGTGTGAATTTACCCAGGCGAGGGATGCGTTGGGTGGTGACCGAAACGAAAGGAGCCGCAGAGTGTTGCGGAAATGGCCTCGCGGGCCAGAAGGAACGTTCAGGGAAACGATCCTGGTGGTTACACGCGAACCTGCATATAATACCTAATAATAGTCTGGCAGAAGGGAGAGAATAAGCAATACTGAATAAGCTATGCTGAATAGGCCGCAGGAGCCTCGCTCCACGACGGACGGCTTTCTTGTTTTCGGCGAATGCTCGTGAAAAGGAAAAAGACGCTCCCTCCTTCGGGACTCCGAGCAGGGAACTCTTATCTCGCTTGCCGTAGCTATCTTGCAAGTACCCGAGCAATACCGAATACGTGTGTACCTCTGCACTCTGTTCCCTTTCACCCTCTCTTCCCCTCTCTCTCTCTCTCTCTCGCGAGCGCGCGCGCGCGGGCGCATTTCATTCCTGATCCGCCTTGCTTACAACTCGCGTGTACAGCGTACTCAGCCTTCCGTTCCCCGTACAATTTATTAGCGTCCATCCTGGCGCATTGCTGATCGGTAGCCGATTGGACGTATCCGTTTAATTCAGAGCCGGAAAGTAATGCGTTGAGCGATGCCATTCTAGTTAAATCACCTCGGCCACCTTTTTCCACAAGCGCTGGGCAAAAGACTGCTCATGCTGCACCGCCTGCACGCCTGTTTGTCGCGTCGGCAACGCACTCGGTTGGGTTTCGTTGCGCGAACGCTGTACGCAACAAAGCAGGATCGACGAGACGCGTCGTCGCCGTACAGCGTTGGACCCTGGGTTCCACGGTGAAACTCTTTCTCCATCCGTTCAGATAAGATTTGAAACGAACTTGACAGTTTGTAAGTGACAAGTGGTCCTCGGACTCGGGGCTCTTCAAAGAGGAGCGGAGCAACGAAGTAGAACTCTGTGTAACTTTGCGTCGCACGGGACATAACTTTAATTACAGAAGTTCGTGCATTGTCTGGGAACGTAGGCACGGCAAGAAACCATGCTCTTTCCCCAGGCAAAGTTTTCCGCGTGTCTCGAGACAAAGCATGTCTGAAAGATCAGGAAAACGGGGACGAAATATCCAGGGACTTTTTCTTCCCTTCCTCTACCCCTCTGCCCGCCGCTACCAACTACCCACCCAATCTGGCCACCCAAGTGCGCACCTACCTATCGGTGCACCAGTTTAGTCGCAACCTTGTACGAACTTTGATATATCTCCCGAAACAGGTCATTTAGAAAATACTTTAGAAAAATTTATAAAAAAGTTGAAACGAGGGATGGGCAACGTGAAACGATACACGAGTAGATTCCAAAATTTCCGGTTCTTTCGCGCATTTTGAACACTTGCGTATCTCGAATCGGGGAAACGAGATCGTCGATCCGCTTCCTCTTCCTATCGCGAGCAAGGATTATCGGCACACGTATCCACGACACTACATACGTAGGTCGCAGCGTATTGATACGAGCTTATCGATTTAGATACGCATTTATTTCTGCCTATATTACAAGGCTATATACAGGTAGTTTGTTCTTGCGCTCAGTTTATCGTTGATCTCCTTGGACCGTGTTTCGAATTAAAGCATCGTCGACTATTACCGAAGAACAGTGTGAACCTGCATCGGGTGGGCGACCAGTGTAAACGGAATCCTGCGAGGGTAGAGAGCGGAACAGAGGGAGATCTCGTCCAACTCGAGTCGACATCACCGGCACGCTGCCAATAAAAACGGCCGCGTCCAGGAACTCTTACGGTACTCTTAATTACCTTGCTAGCCGGTCACCGTCGTTTATTTAAATGGCCCGGTCGTAATTTTTTCCCACCTGCAATTAGCCAGTCGAACCCTGCTTCTGTACGAATTCCGTTGCCGTCGAACCTTTCGTTGCTCGTTAATCCTTGCTCGCCGCTGTAACTTTCTGTGTCACGTTCCACGCGTGCAAATCAAATAAAGGGAAGCAAACGTTGAACGGCATTGCTCGCGAAGGAGCGACTCGCGTGCGATAATGCCGCGCTAACCGATCGGCGATGGCTACGCGCAATGCGCATGCATGACCATTCCGTCGCGGTTATATTTTCGACGGGCAACAGCACTCTGCATATTCGAACGCGAACCATGCGTTATTAGACGATTGAATCAATTCAACGGTAAATTAACAGACAGCGGGCTTAAGTCGGCTGCTTGGCAACATGCAAACGGTCCCATCCAATTGAGGACCACCCAAACTGTCCCTTTTATCTCGAGACGACTCGTATCCCGGTCCCATTGGCCGATCGTTCGAGAACGCGTGTCGCGATCGGCCGTTCTTACGACAATTCGCGTAATCTGATAAATTGCGTATCTCCGACGAAAGTTCTGCTCGTTCCGCAGACATGGATGGACATTTCGATAAATATCGCGAGGTTCAAAACGCGCGGACGCGAACGATAAGTCTTTTGGCATCGTGCACGAAATCTTTCGAGGCAAAGCGATCGGGCGATGCGTTTGTGGCAAAGTGACGGGGCGGCACGTACGCGTATGCTGGTAAGAAAGCGAAGCGGCATGGCAGCGGTAATTGGCGCCGCACGCTCATGAGGGTGGCTAATGCGTTCATTCGAGAGAAATTCTTCTCACGAGGTCGACAAACCTACGACCAGAGTAGGTATGCATTTCGTTCAACCGTGTTACCGTTGATACGGGACCGATCAACTGCTTGAAAACGATCAACTTTTCCCCGAACGACGAATAAACGCGGGCCATCGCGCCGGCATACCCCTTTCATGTCCGATACAAAGTTCCACTTGCATTAATAGACACAGCTGTTACGGGCCGCTGCTCGGATCGGATCCTTTAACGACTCGGGTAACGAGCTTCGAGAATGTACACGGCGCCCGTACCTACGCGGTTGGGTAAGTTTAATCGATTCCGATTCGCCTTAAATTTCGTAGAGGCATCCGTAGAACGCAACGACAAAACGCTTTCGAGCTGGCAACTGCGAAGCTAAGAAATCGAACACGATCTTAGGAGTATTCTCGTGTAGCCTGCCAGCTCGGATTCGTCTCGACTTTGCCACCTAGTTCCCTAGAGTCCGTTCTTCTTTTACTTTTCTCAAATAAAGCGACAGCTAATCGATACACCGTCAAGTTCACGCTTCTTCCGTCTAGCCTGGCCGATATTTTTCTTTCCTTTCATTCCGCAGCACTGCCGATCGGGATAATGCAAAGTGCGTCCCTGATTGCACTATCGATTCGCGCCCTACTCGAGGCGTTAAACGACGAGCCCGTCCCGCTCCGCCAGCTTGGAATTTTGCCTTTCTTTCCATTCGGCGGTGTCGGAACACCTTCCATAGAGCGTGCAATACCGAGTAATTAAATGTCGTTCCAATCGATATAAGAGGAAACGCACTTGAGATAGATATAGAGATGGAGAGGGTGTTTGGGTATACGGCGGTGGTTGGATGCACGTGGATGTACATATATGTACATAAGACGGGCAATAGGCGAGGGGCGAGCGAGCGCGTTACCTAAATGCGATCGGACAGATGCGATATTGGCGTCGCAGCTAAAGTCGGCGTCGGAGTTGGATGGTTGCGATCTTGACATTTCCTGCGGCGCGCACGGGTGCACCGTTGCGAGAAGCACGCCTACGGCGCTCACCCTCCTGCCGCCGAAGACGCCGTCTATTTCTTATCTATACATCTCTCCTTTTGTGCGGGCGATCGGAGTCCGATCTAGCGGGCTCGCCAATATTCCCCGAGGAATCGTAAAATTCATCGCGACCCGTCACCCACCGATCGGCTATCGTTGCTTCTCCTCGGGTTTGCTCTCGTTACGACGCGACGTATCACCTTGCGATCCGGCCGGGCTATTCGTTTCGAGGGTTAACGCGCTCCGTTCGCTCTCCGGAATCCAGCGGAAGGACAACCGTTGGCGACGCGGTTCGCACTACCTTCGCACTTTCGACCAGATAGAGATGCTACGCCTTCTGTCGTTGGCTTTCGTTCGCCGATCGAAATGTATATAACAGTTTGAAATCGGCGCGACGACTTTTTCGGACGGGACGGAACGGGATTGCTTCTTAACGATAAATGGTAGGCGGAACGGGAAGCGACAAATTGAGAATCGAAATGGCAAAAGACTGGCTACCGAGTCGGTTCTAAGAAGCCGGTCGGTCGGTCGGTGCAAGCTGCGCGGCAAGCAAATTGCGGTAAATCGTGGTAAATATCGACGCACCCCGCTTGAACGGCGAGAGAAAATGGGAAAATGGGAAAATGGGAAAATGAGAAAATGAAGAAGAGGGAAGGCAGCTGGCTCTAAATGTCATGGGGCCCGTGCGATGTACCGTCGAGGTTGGTTCGGGGGCGTGTACGGTCGGGCGAGCAAAGTGGGCGAGCATCGCGTAACGAGAATCGAGCGGCATCCAAACATATCGGAACGATACGGAACGACCGTTGTCCAGCTACCGACAACAATGAATCGGGACGCAACGAACGATTCGGGGCCGGTGGACGGTCAGCTGGATGCACATATTTCGTTTCGGATGGCACGTGCTGCCGTCGACTGGGCGCTGTGAACGTCTCACTCTGCATCGGTCACGCCCCGCTCTAACGAGCCGTTTAATCCTTCCTTTCAGTTCAGCAATGCGTTCGGGTGGCTTTCCTTTCACGACTCTGTCGTCGCACATTTTACCGGCCGTGCCGGGAAACGCCTTAAACCGGCGCTGCTAGTTTAGTGGGAACGCGTTGAAATTTCTCACTGTTGCTGGAACAGGCGTCGGTGGCGAGTTAATTGTATCGTTTGCACCGCGATACAGGGGGAGCACCCGTTGCAAGATACGACCCCGTCGCAGAAATAGATCGGGAAGATAGCGCAACGGTGGTTGGCAGAAGGAGCGATCCACGCCATAAAACACGGAGAATCCGGAGCTTTATTTTATTTCATTCAATTCTTCACGGGCGACAACCACCGCAGGAATATGAAATCGAGTTGTTACGCGGTAGCTCTCGGTGGATGACGAGGCACAGGGGTAGGTGGATATCGGCGGTTTCGTTGGCAGGGAACGGCCCCGGACGACACACGCCGCATAAGCAAGTGCCGAGCACGCGGCCACGCGCTACCTACCACTCTCCATTCCCAGCAACCGTAGACACTTTTGTCCCTCCTTTCGCATCCCCCGTCCTCTTTTCTTCGCGTTCATCTCGACACGATTCCGACATCCTTTTCTTTCGTCCGTTGCTCACTCTCTGTCACGGGATAGATATGTCACCGTTTAGACGGAAACCGTTCGCTGGTCGCTTCGACCCGTGGTCGAAGAGCTGCGCGGCTGCGATTTCAGCGTCTCCACCTTGGATCTGGTTGCAGCGTCGCTTACATTTTCGCGTTACGCTACGGATCGAGGGGGTGGTCCGGCGTGCGCGAGGGAGTGCAAGGGAAGGACATTATTCCGGTGGAAGAGTCTGCAAGGACCGGGCCGAGGGAAAGTGTCGCCGCAGTTGGAAAACGAGGTGGAGGAGCGGTGGAGGTGGAACGAGCGTAGGAAAAAAGCGATGCCGTAAAGCACTCAGCGGGGAGCGTGATCCGCTTACGAAAGTCAAGGTGGGCCAGCGTTACCAAGTTACCAAGTTACAAAGTTACCGTTTTACCTAGCTGTCCGCGGCCCATCCATATACGCGTTACGACACGGGTCGCGGCGACGCTTTACTTTTACTCCTGCGTTAGCCCCGGCTCCCTTCGGTGTTCGGCGGGGCTGCGAGTTCGAACAATTTTTCTGCCCGATCCCGCGGGCCCCGAACGGCCGAGCCGTGTCGAGATTTCACTTGGAATCAGCGATTTATCTCTTAACCGCTCGATAGCGTTGAGATTAGACGAGAGGGCGGAGGGACGCAGCGAAACAAACTCGAATGGAATTTCGAGTTGACCCGTCCGAAAGCATCGCTCGTTCCGCGAGCCGAGCGAGAGGCGACGAAAGGCGACGAAAGGCGACGGGAGGCGACGAGAGGCGACGAAAGGCGGCGATGAAATAATGATGGGATCGGTGGGTTTCTCGCGAGCGGTTGTAACGGCGTTATGGGCGAAGCGCGATGCTTTCGGAGCCGCTCGTTCGAGCCGACCGTCCCGTTTAATAAGTTAAGCGAGGACGACGCAGCTGCTCGTCTTAATGAAACATTATCTCGCATACGAGCCCGGGTCTCGACGCAGCGTCGCCTTCCACGCTTCCTTGGTCGGCTACACGCCACAGCGTTCGACTATTCGTCGTTCGAGCGTTCGTCCTCGCTCCTCTCTTTCCACCTCGAAAATCCGGGCTTTTCCGACCCTTTCTCTTTCCTCTCCACCCCTTCGCGTAGTCGTTTTTGTCGCTCGGGAGAAATGGTCCCGTGCCTTCTTGTAAATCGAGGGCGCGCGTGTCTTCTCGAGGCGGCGTTGCATGCCACCGTGTTTCCTCTCGTCCCATCTCGTCCCATCTCATCTCGTCCCGTCTCATCCCGTCCCGTCCCACCTCGTCTTCTCTCGTTTCGTCTCGTTTCGTCTCGTTTCGTCTCGTTTCGTCTCGTTTCATCGGTGACAGAGTTATATAAAGAGGCAATGCGTAGCGTTATTGCTAAACGCGTTCAATTGCCGTTCTAGGACACTCCGATTCTTGTTCAAACTGACCCGTGATCAGCTTTCGAGACGCGAGCAATCTCGCTCCCACTCTTTGGCTCTCTGTCTGATTGTGAATCAGCGAATCTCTGAGTTCCTTTAGAGTCTAGACTCGTGAGGTCAACGCGGGCGGCGCGTTCCCCTGCTGTTGGAAATCTTTGAATTCCGCGTTTCGTTTCGGCGGTGGTCTCGTTGGCATTAGTCCTTTCCACCGGCGATGCAAAAACAACGAAACGACAAAAAAAAACTGGGTTGGCGGACTCTTATTTTATCTCGCGATCGTCGAGTTTGTTTGCATTTGTATGTCAGAAATATGAACCTGTACGCAATGCCGGCCAAACGTCGGAAGGAATTCGAACCTGGGAAAATTATTTTTCACGGGTACCTTTGGCGAGACATAGACCCCTTTGAGTCGAACGTATCGGCCCGAACGTTTTCGATCGTCGACAATCAAACAGGTACGCGTTATCGTAACACGCGCATGCATCCAGCGTGCGTTCAGCGTCCGAACGGGTAAACTTTTCGGAGCAATCGTAGAGATATCGTTTCCGAAGGTTGACGTAATTGCGAATAGACGTGATATGGTGCACTTTCGAGCGTCAGGTCGAATGAAAAGGAAATATCTAATCGCGGCTGAAGCGAGCAGGCGAGGAAAACCGGAGCTTTGCCGCGACCGGTTCACCGAGTCAGCTCGGGGTGGAAATGCGAGGAAGAGCGGCGAACGCATTTTTCCGCTACACATAGACCCTCTCTCTCTCTCTCGACGCAAGTTTTTTCCGTTCACCAGCGGAGCCGCATTATTGCCGGTGTGTACCGTATCGCAAACTCTCGCTCGTTGTCACTCGTATAAAGGCGCGCAAGCGAGACTGGTCTATTCAGAATGTAATTAAAAGCTGCATTCACGCGCGTGCTGGTTGTTCCCTCGGCGAGCCTTTCCTTCGCGACAGACTTCTGGAAGTCAACCCCGACAATGCATGCGCTCGTGGCCTATTGTTCCTTCCCGTGACATTTCTGCCTTTTTTACTGCCACTCGTGTCAGCGTCGACGTTTATCGTTTCGCGTTCGCGTTTTCAGAAAAGAAGAACTCGGCGTCGATGTCCGGCCGGGAGGGAGTTTGCGCAGGGAGAATCGCAGTCGCGTCTATCCTCCTCGATTGTCTTCCGAATCGATGAAAAAGCCGGCGACATATAATATACAATCTCGTGTTTCGCTATTTCGCAGCTGTCGAATGCCGTCGAATGCCGTCGAATGCCGTCGAATGCCGTCGAATGCCGTCGAATGCCGTCGAATGCCGTCGAATGCCGTCGAATGCTGTGCATTGCCGTGGACTGCCGCGGCGACGGATAACACGACCATCAAAAATGAACAGCGTTTCGAGTTTCGAAACGAGCAGAGTTTTGATCGCGAGATGCCGCGCAGCCGAGTACACATGGATGCTGGAACGAGAGGGAAAAAAGCGGGTACGCGTCTTCGTACGAATCAACGCAACGGAACAAATTGAATCGCTCGGTGCGTCGCGTCCGGTCGTTCGGCTGACCGCGGCGCGCCGGGTTGGCCGCGCTAACCAGTGCCGCTTCGGGCCCCTTGCAAATATATGGGTGACATCAGCATATGCATGAAGCACGAAAGAAGGGTAGAAGCTGTCAATGTGGGTGCCCGCTATCGATTGCCTTTCGACTCCTCCGCGTGCCGCGTTACGATCCCAGCGAACGCTCGAGCACCCTAGCTGTCCGCTCGAAAGAGAGACCAAGGGCCATCGGGGCGACTCGGTCGCGAAGGAACGTTGCGACTCCTGTTTCTATCGCAAATATGTATCGTCCGTCGACCAACAAGTTCCGCCATTATACTCGAGAAGAGCGGGTCGCCAAGACGACGCGCATTATCGTCCTCTGTTCGTTAGGTTCCAGGGGATCCGCGAGACTTTTCCCATTGCACCGCGCGTTTCTTTGTTCCGACACGCGACTTTACGCGACTTCCTTTCGCGCACTTCGTTACGCGGTACGGTTAATTAGAAAATGTCAATTTATATTTATGAGGGAGGGCCGCACTCGCCGCCGCGAGTGCGGCCCTCCCTCGAATTATCGTTGGCGCGGCCAGCGCCTTTTCGCTGCTAGCGGGATACCGAGAGCATACGTGCACGCGGCCCATCGATGCGTCCTTTTCGAAAACTGCTTGCCTCCATTTTGCACGAAGGACTTGCCGCGAATCTTGCTGCGGTTGTTGGCACGTCGAGGAGCAAGGAAAGGACAATGCTCGGCTTTGGCCGTGGTTCGTTAGCGTCCCCATGGAGTTAATTAGCGAAAAAGTTAATTTCTTGCTCGCTCATAATCGGACGCTCCTCCCGATGAAACACGAGCTTGATAAAGACGGTTGAAACTGGAGTTTTCGGATCGCCGGGAAAAGAAGGGTACGTCAGCTGCTTAACAGATTACCGTCGTTCCGCAAACAGCATAGCGAAACTTCGAACGCTGGCATGCCGTGTCCGGGATAGATATTTTTCTTCTAGCAAGGATAGCACTTGCCTCTCGCGAGTTAAAATGTATCAATTATTGGGACGAAGGAGTTGGTTTCGCGCAGCACTGTCGCAAAGATGCGAATAATACGGAGGAAAAGATGCATGGCGTTCTTGGAAAGAAAAATATTTTTCTTTCGTTCGTTCTGCACGGATCGGCCGTTGGCGATGAACTTTCTGAATAATTACCAGCGGCACGAGCTTGATTCATCACCGAAGTTCGCCTACCTAAGATGCTTTATCTGCGCGTCGCAGTCTCTGCGAAATTAATATGCTAATACCCGCGTTGCTCCCCCTGCTTCAACCCCGTTCACCCCGGAGCGCTAGCTCTCAGCCTTACCGCCTCCGCTGCTCACCGTCCGCTACCACTCTCGATGTTCGTCCAGCTTCCCTCCGCAACGTCCGATTCATAAATCGGGATCGATCCGACCTCGTTCGTCGATTACGCAAATTTCGCCTTTCTATCCTTCGCCTACTCGTTCTTTCACCTTCTGTCGCCGCTCTTTCCGTCACCGCGCGTCATTATTCCGGGGTGAAACCGTCGACACTTACGAATTCATCGGTCTACCAATAATGCGCCTGGGGAATGGCGCGCATCGGTGCGTTTCCGTGGCGATCCCGCAAGTTGCGAACGACCGAGTCGCTCGAACCGTGATTAGTCGGGGTGATTGCGCGTGACGCATCGTTACCACGATTTACGCGTGCCTACATGCGTCCGAGATATAACGTGGCCAGTAACACGCCAATTATCGCTCGTTCGCTTCAATTAACGGTTAACAGCTTCTCTGGAACGGTATTAAATCGTAGTCGACAACAACTCGGATCGCTGCGTCGGCCTAAGCACGGTGATCCGTCGCGCAAGCTGCCCCCGTTCCTCTTCCGATACTCGATCGTGCGCCGGTCGTCTTCCGCTTCGAATGAAAAAATACGTGTGGCGGAAGAGAATAAAGGATGCGCGGAGGGGATAGCGCCAACGGCAAATGTGTTACGTTAATTACGGTAAAACAGACGCGGGCATTATTCATCGGTCGCAACTTTATACGGGAACGTTAGCGAGCAGCGTTCGCGATATTGAAACGGAGTCGAGCCCGTTCCGAATACAGCCGAGTTAATTAATTGTTTTTTTTCTTGTCGAAAAGTGGCTGCAACAATTGAACGACCATTTGGCCGGAGAACGTCGCGTTCGTGATCGCGAATCGATCGAAAGTTTGAATCGAGCGTCCACCTTCGCGCTTAACCACAGATCCCGGTAATCGAACGGGGCTTCGGTGAAACCACGAAAAAATTGATCCACCGACGGTCGGGCTATTGTGTAATTTAGTAATGAAGTCTGTGCGTTGCTCGGGTTCGCGCCACTAAATCACAGGACGTAGATTGGGGAGCGCTCGGCCAGCTGTGACCCCGTGCTTTCCGCTAATTTGCCGTAACTCTCATCCTTCGCTGACGAGAAAGACAAATTCGCTCGCGCGTGTTACCGATGCAACTCTCTCTCCCCCCTTAATCGCACTATTTATCTACGCGTGCACTCGATAGCACTGCAAGTAGAAATATTCAACGGCGGCCGATATCCTTCGCTGAGAAATTGTGCGAAACGGTTTTCGGCGTATCCGGATCGCAAGTCGAAAGTAAAAGCAGGACACGATGGATGTAAGGATGGTGAGCGCATCGAGGAGTCAAGGTTGCGGTAAGATTATGTATTGCATATACATATGCATGTAGAACGAATACGCACACCGACGATACGCGCGTGTGCACACTATGTAGCCGGTGGTATGTTGAATATGCCCGCTATGTCGACTCGTGTTCCGGTTTTGATGCGTGCGCGAGATAAGATTGCCCTTTGTTACCATGACTCGTGTCTTCGAGACCCAGGAACCACCACCGCGGCTTTTTACCTACGATCTTCCTTTTTTCGGCGCTGCCCGTCGTCCTTTCCTCCTTCCCTTCGGCCACGGCCGCTGCGCTGCCGCTGGTAGCTTCGTCTCGTTGCTCTCTTCCCTTGCAAACCCCATCCCCAGTCTCGTCCCATCTCTCTCTCTCTCTCTCTCTCGAGCTCCTCTTTTCTTCGGTACCAGGTTAGATTCCGTCGAATCGTGCACCTCCCGTGGCGCGCATAATACTTTCAGATCGCGCTCCGTCGTAAACTTTCGTCGGTTAACATGTTGGTTCCGCGAAATGACGATTTTTCTTTCGCGTCGACAAACGCTTCGGACGTCGAGTCCATTTGCGCATATCGTACAGGTTTATACGTATTTACATTCTCTATTCCTATTAACGGGGTAGTCTATTGCGTTATTCGTTTGGACCTGCGGAATCGCGATGTTTATCGGTGCGCAGGATATCCGACTAAGGTCGAACGATTAAGGTTTTATTCAACGTCTTGCAGGCTTTGCGCAGCCTTTTATGTCGCGGGCCGTTTATCAGCCGAGATGCCATTAAGTAGGCCGGAGTTGGCTGGATTTTCGCCGTCCCTCCTATCGTTTTTTGTTCGACAGTACTCGCTGTTACTTCTACCGAAACTTGCTTACTTATTTGGGAAGTTCGATCGAGCACAGGGACAATCGACTTGCAGCTAATAAAACGGGGACAGGCTGAAATGAAACGGTTTACGCACGCATTCGATAACGTTAACAGGCAGCGTTTGCGGTAATAGCGTCGGTGTACGTTGCGGCGCGCAGTCGAGTAGGGTCGAATCGAGTCGAGCACAGAGGAGTCTGAGCAGGGCACAGCGAGCAAAGGTAATACGTGATGCGCAGAAAGGGTAGGTAATGCGCGGCATGGCGAGACGCGAGGAGATAAAGGGTAGGGGAGTAGGCTCCCGACGAAGCGAGAGACGGTGGAGGATACGGCGCGCCGTGGGCTAGGGAACGAACGGGATGGGTTAAGATGGGTCAGAACGGAACGGAACGGAACGGAACGGAACGGAACAGAACGGGACAGGGTAAGACGGAACGAGAGGGATGAGAAGGGTGGAGAAGGGAAAGGAAAAGAACGGAACGGAACGGAACGGAACGGAACTGCGGTGCGGCAGGGCCAGGTACTGTACGGATACGGGTACAGGTACGAGTAGCAGTATGGGTGCGGATACGAGTACGAGTATATACGCCGGTCGGAGAGAGCAGAGTCAGGGCATCGTCGAGATATGCCCTGCCTACGGGTGCAACGACCCTCGTGACCTTTGTCCGGTCTGTGCTCTGGCCTGGCCTGGCCGGTACCGCCGAGCGCCGCTCGATCCACCGTCTCCTACCTTCGAACTCGAACTCGAACTCGAACTCGGGGGACGACGAACACGATGCACCCAACCATCGGACGATCTTCGACCTACCACCGCACCGCACCGGCGAACCTCGAATCTCTTTTCTACCTGTGTTCGCCAACAAGGATCGCGAGGAATGTACAAGCTCCGCTCCATACGCGCGTTCGCGTTCCCGAATCTCTAGCGGAAATAGGAGCAAACTGTTTCGCTTTCACGCCTGTCGCTTCCTTCTTCTCCGTACCATCGCACCGTCGCGTCGCGTCGTTTCAAGGTCTATGCAGGAGTTCATTGTCGAGAATAATTTCGACGAAAATGCTGGAACGTGTGCTCGTTTCGATTTCCAAAAGGTAGCGCCGGCCCCGGGTAATTATCGTAAATTCGTGGTAACGGCGAGACGAAACGAAGCCCAACCACGATCTAGTTCTCACGCGAGATCTCGTCGCGTAAGAAATAGTCGGGACAGGGCGGGTTTCGCTTGGCCAAGAGCATCCAGGAGAAAGACGGGTCATCTTTCGAGGTGAGGTTTAATGACGCTATAAAGATCTGGAGATGGTTAGGTGGACGAAAACGACCAACAAGCGGAGTGTGCTTCACATTTTTTCGAGTACGATGACCGTCCCTCGTCCGCGATCGTGGCGAGATCGTGCGACGTTTCCTTGGAAAAGCAACGCGGTCGGTTCCGACCACCGCTGCACCGCACCGATCTCCCGACACTTTTCCCAAATTACGGATTTGCTTTCCTCGCCCGTGGTGACGAACGCAAGAACTCGAGATCGATTATCGGCTAGCCGAAGTGCCACGAAATATCGAACGGGGCACACACGCAACAGATTAAATCGAGTTTGCGATGCGCAGGTGGCGTTCCGCTAATTTCCTGGCTCGCTTCGAAGGGTAGGCTAATTATCGCGCATGGGAAAACATGCCTGGAACTTTCCGACTAATTTGAGCGTAGAGATGGGAAGGGGAAGGACAAGATGGATAGACGTACGCATGGGTACTTACATAGATGGATAGACGCAGGGCGTGAGAGACAGAGACGGAGGCGGAAAGCCGATACCGCGGGGTGACAGAGGGATAGCGAGGCGGGGGCGGTGGCGTGGGGGAGGGGAGGGGGTCCATTTTGCGATACTTTTAGCGCACAAGGTAACGATCTTCGCGATAACGTTTTACCGTAATCGTTTGTTTCGCTTTGCAGTTGCACACCGACTGACAGACGATTGCTTGGCCAGCGAGAATAATGCCGAGGCTGTTGCGTCGACGATCGCGGTCTGTCAACGATGGATTCGAAAAGTATGCCGAGTGTTATTTGCGAGGGCCTTAACGCGCGTTTAAATACTCTTCGCGTTCGAATCGTTTTCCCGATCATAAATGGCGGCGAAAACATCGAAGAATCTTTGCTTCGCGTTTCGCGCTTCGCGGTGAAGGGAGGGGGCGAATCGTCGCGTAGTGCGAACGTAGAACTTTGGGACGCTGCTGGCTCGATATTTCAGCTTGCTCGAGAGCGTTTTTTAACGAAATCGTCCGCTTTTACGGACGCACGAAATGTCGTCGTTGGACGTTCCTCCGCGGCTACCGCCGCTGCATTATTGCATGCTGTGATACGTATTGAATTTGGGGAGGGATCCTAGTTCGGTTTGCCGCATCGCTCGGCGAGGAAATGATCGGAGAGAGTTGTCGAGGAGAGCAGCCGATCCGTTTGTTCAACGATGCCGAGATCGGTAGCAGGCTGTTTCGCGCCGCCTCGAAACCGCCACCGCATTCCGACTACTTTGCGGTCGTGCAATTACGCGCCGCTTAGTTATGCCACTACTTGCGCATCATCCCGCGGCTGGATAGCTGAAAGGAACTCGCGTGCTTCGGCCGGTGGCCCGTGCCGCGTCTCTTTGCAATTTCCAATGATTTGCGGTTCGAACCACGGACATCTCCGTCCCTCCCATTCGTGCGTCTATTAATTTAGTACTGCTCAGGAGCGAACGGTCCGCGCAGCGGCTCGATCTAGGAGAGCTAGGGCTACTTCGCGGCCTCGTAAACGTCGACTCACGGCCGCGTATGCGTGCACGGAAGAAGGAGACGCTAGAAAATGATATCGCACCGCATCTCTCGGCTCGAGCCCGTACGCTGCGCGCATACGTAACGAGGGAACGAACGACCGGCCGAACGAGAGAGCATATGCCGCGCTCTGCCTTACATTTCCTCCTCCTGCGCGGTGCTCCGCCGCCGCCCTTTGCCTTTTTCCCCGTTCTCATCAACCCCTTTCCCTATCGTTTCTCTTAACGACTCTTGCTTCGGGTAAAACGCGACGACGAGACCGTCGCTTCTCTGCGCGTGCTTCGGGCTCGCCACAGGCCGACGAGTGGCCAGGAGCAGTCGGAAGATTTCCTTCTTCCTCCGAGGCATCTCGTTGCCGATATCAAGTAGAGTCTCCGGGACGCAGAAACAGTGGGGACAGAAAGCGACACCGCAGCGATAATAAACGAGCATCGAACGGGTAACGCGATCGCAATATCCTGCGTACAAGATGCCTCTGGTATGCGACGACGGATGACGGACGAAACCGCTGCCGTTGCAAAACCTACGATATAAAACTATAAATCAATGCTACCAGCGACCTGCGTCGCGAAATGGAAAGAATCGTGCCACCAGCTAATTATCGTTACCGGCTTCTATTCAGTTCTCACCTTCTCTCCGGCGTTGAAACGATTCGAGCGAGAACAACGATTCCACTCTCTCCCTCTCTCTTCGGAACCCACCTCGCGTCCCGTAGCACAGAGAGAGAGATCATTTTTTCTTGAAACGCGTATGTCGAAAGTGGCAGGCTGTTTCGGTGAACGTTATCATCACCGCGGTTTCCGTGCGAGTTGCACGCTCCTAACTAGCGTATCGCGCCAGATAAAAGAAAAAAGTGGTATTAGCAATGGTTAACAGTTTCTTATGCATCCGTTTGCGCTCATAGTCGAGACAGCAGGCGCCGTATGTTCCATCCACGAGAACTGCGAGAAGGAAAAAGAGACAGGGTCGCGTACCCGTTATACTTGTCGACCATGAACCTTTTCGCGATTGCACGATGCTGGAATGACAAAATATCACGCTAGATCGTTTCATCCGGAACGAGTGAAAGTAACGGGCGATGCGGCAAACTAGCGTCGCCGTCAGGAAGAGCATCGTTCGTCGTCGATCCGAACGATCTTCGAATCGGCGATCCTTTGCGTGCACAGGCAACGAAGTCCCAGCCTAATACCGAGACGGTACGCATACCAGCACCGAGCATTCGGCATCAGCGTTCGAGAAGAACTGTTCGCGAGGTAGGATTATCTACTCCGAAACCGAGATCGTTGTACGAGCAATCTGTTGGGCGAGGAGCGAGAAGGTGCACGCGCGAGCATGGGTGCGCGTAATACGTGTATATGTGTACACCCGTGTGCACGCGATATAGGTGTACGTGGAAGAAATATTGGAATCCGGCGGGAATCTCGTTAGTGCGACGCGACAAGAAGTGTAGAGGAGTGTAGAGGAGTGTAGAGGAGTATAGAGGCGTATAGAGGCGTATAGAGGCGTATAGAGGCGTATAGAGAAAAAGAAATGTATGCAAACGTCGAACAAAGAATCGAAGGAATGCAAGTGGCGGGCCAGATGCCTGTCGACGATCGACCGAGTCGAGAGGTTCGCGGCAGCCCCTCTTTTACATATCGGTGAGCTGAACGCTCGCGATAGATGCGATGTCGCGATATCGCGGCGCCAACCACCTCGTCCTCGTATCGCACCCGCATCCTTCTTCCCTAAACTGTGCGCGCATCGGCAAAGCCGAAAGAGCAACGGAGAGGAACGGAGAGCGACGATGCTCGACCGGCGAAGCA
Organism: Nomada goodeniana; assembly: GCA_963969485.1. Lineage (NCBI taxonomy): Eukaryota > Metazoa > Arthropoda > Insecta > Hymenoptera > Apidae > Nomada > Nomada goodeniana. The sequence goes on from OZ018299.1 coordinate 29,915,795, forward strand.
GAAGCCAGCCAGAAATGGACACGGAGGATGAGAAGGAGCAAAAAGGGATCGGACGAGAATACGAGGACGGTGGAGGAGGTAAAGATTGCGAGGGCAGATGGTGCAAAGATCGTACCATTGTTTGCTTTCTGACAGCGATAAGTTCACAATAAAGTTACATTCGTTTCCAAGTAAGTGTCCGTCCTCTATCCGCGTCTGCTCCATCCTTCTTCGTTTCAGCCCTCCGAATACATACCCCGTCTCGGCCGCCGTTCTCGGTTTCTCTCTGGTACCGCGACCACGTCGAAGCACCCTCGCATCCGACGATAACCATAACTCTCCCTTCCCACCCGCGCATATTTCGCTCCTCTTTCCTGCGGTCCGTTCTCTCCTCGTCCCAGCCGACCCCCTCGCAGCCACCGCGATCCTCGCTGGCAATCCTTAACTTTTTCCCGATTCGAGCCAGGGTTTTTCCACGATCGAGAGGTCCGCGGGTAGCTGGCGTGCACGCGACCGCGCCTCGCCGCGCGAGGAACGATGACGACACGCGACGAGATGGTAAAGCGGGGTCGAAGAATGACTCGAAGCCGGCAACGAGCGCATCGCGAGGCAACACCCGTGCGCGCACGCTTAATATCCCTCGATTAGCCTCAATTAAACGGACGGTTAAATACGCATTCCGTGCATAGCGAGGCGACCGCGACGAGTCGAGCCTCCGCTGCCTCGATACATCATTTACCACCTATCTCTTCTCCGTGCTATCTGCCGTCCCGAGTTCGCCCTCTTTCGTTTCGACACGGATGCAAATCGAAGCGACGATCTCGGGGACGGTACTGCGGAGGGACGGATTCGTTGCAATTGCGAGCCGCTCGCTGCAGAGTCGCGGCCGGTCTAAATTCGAGGCACTGGTGACCCTCGGTGACAAGGAAGAGGCGGATGCCGATCTAGGGGGCGAGGACGCGGAAGGAGGTAAGGTGGCCGCGTAGCGTTTCAGAGCCTGTTTCGGAGCGCTCGACGCATTCCGAGAAACGAGCAGTCGTTCGTGGGAATAATTTACGAAGGGCTCGCATCTGCGCCAGTTATGACAGACCGAGCCGTTAAGTGGCTGTGTTTATTTTTAGAGGGAGCCCAGCTAGCGCAAAGTGGAGCTCGTAATTGTTCTCGTTAACGCTCCACTCGCATCTGTCTGAACTCGTGAACTTAAGACGAGGATCGAGTGACCTCGATCCAGCGACACCGTCCTGGTCCAGCGCGCGCGCGTGCTCGGCGCGATCGGAGCGGAGACGGCACCACCCCGCGCCGATCCGAAAGCGTTCCCAGGAGGAACGCGAAAGGGTTAGTTCGCGGCCCATCGCGAGCAACCAGCGCCGCGCGTATCGAGTCGTCAGCGGGGCTGACGAGGGTGCTCGAACCAGGCGCGACCGTTCGTTCCCTTCGAGTACCGCGCAAGACCGCGGCATCCTACCGCTGGCTCCGTTGCAGGGACGACATTTTTTCGTAGAACGGAATGCCCATCGAAGGTTTTCATGGCGACGATTGTGAAAATATCATGGAAGGAAGAGAACGAGAGCGTGAACAAAACTTATGAATTATGTATGCACGTACAGGATGGTGCGGTATAAAGCGGTTGATGCGAGGTTGAGTTGTCGGCGAAGCGTCGATGGAACGATAAGGCTTTCGTTTATCGTGAATCTAAAATACAAGGATAAAGTGGCGGCTAGACTTTTGAACGGCGACGTATTCGTTTGAGTTTCTCAGGGGTCGCGCGGTGTCACCCCACCGATGGCCCGCAGAGCTTTACGCGTGACGGGAAAGGAGCGGGAAAAGAGCGGGGATAAACTCGATCGCGTTTCACAGTCGCACGGGAAGAAAAAACATATTTTCTATTTACGATGACCATTTGGATTTTCTCTCTGGCGTATTTAGGAGGGGTTCGTGACCGAGAGGGGAAGCGCGCTGTCTCTGATTTTGCACAGCTTTATACGAAAAATTCCTGCATAAAAGGCCGGCTGGCTAAAGGACAGGACACCCTTCGGCTTTATGCCGCTATTACGTATGCAAGTGCTGCCCGATTCTACCCTAGAGCACCGGCGCAATGTCCGCCCGAGACGATTTACCTTTTCGACGCTGCCCTACTCCGCAGCGCGGGAAACCGACGCGCGAAACGACGCGCAATTCTGATTTCCACGCTCGCTCGTTATCTCTGTTGTCAACACCGTGGCTCGCGATAAAATCTCGAAATAGACGAGCTCGATGCGATTTTCCCTTGCTCCGATATGGGATTCTTGCTTCGTTCGATCGCGGTGGACGCAAGTTGAGCCGGTAGTTTCGCGAGTTAAGCGATTGGCTCGCGAGCTAAAAATAAAACGAGGAAAGTTAATAACGGTGACGCACAGTGACTGGTTTTTTCTCGACGCGTCGCGCCCAAAATAAAGGAGCAAGTTGTCCGGGGCACCGGACGAGAACGCCGGGTGAATTTTATTCTCGATTGTCGGGTCGTTCTCGGATACAAAGCGTTCATCGAGCGGAATATTCGATGGGTCGGAAGAAATTAGGCCAAGGGTCGCGGAAGGACCTTTCGAACCGAATTCCCCGCTGAACTCTGGAACGTGTGTCGCCGATGGAAGGAACGAGAACGAACGTTTTTAGATTCACGCGGAACAACGAGCCGGCGAAAGTAGTCTGTCCCGTCTAACGAATATCGCTCTCGCTGCACTTTGATCGCGCGATCGAAAGAAATACCGAGCCGCGCGACCGGAGGATGAAATTGGACGGCGAAACACAGGTACGAAAGATTTTCATCTAGGACAAAAAGGTACGGGTTGCTAGCCGGCGGAATGATTTCGGGGGAACGATAAACACCAAAGTTTACGAGAATGTCGGTAATCGCGTGACGGAAAGGAGAGGCGCGTCGCGACGGGCCGACCGTTTACCGAGTACAAGAATGCTTCCGGCATTAATATGCGTAGCCGCGCGTTCAAAATATCGGGCCATTTAATCGCTACCCATATCCGATCAGCCGCAACGAAAGGATGAAATTGTCCCGCTCTGTTGCGACACTCGGTTGCACCGACCTACAACCCGCAGCCCGTAACCCCCTCGCCGACCCCTCTTCTGCTCTCTACAAAGAGGACGCGCTGGTTTTGTCACGGCGATCCGGGGCACCATCTATCTACGCCTAGAACGGAGGGAACGGTGCGGTGTTTGCGCGTACCTATTCGATCCAGAAGGATACACTGCACGGGGGGGAGAGGACGGAGAGCTGCGGCCAGCCGGGCATTCTTGGAGTGGAAAAACGGCGGAGGAAAGAGAACGCGGTGTCCATTATTCGAGATTTCGGCCTGGTCTACAGAGATATCGTGAATTATGCATGGTCAGGACTGGGGCGCACCGGTGATCCTCGACCGTTCCCATGCATACCATGCGTACGTCGAATGATAGATGGACGTGTCAATTTCATCGGGATCCGCTATCGACGCGGGCTATCTTTATCGTTGCCGGATTACGATACAGTTAGGAGACAGTTACGATGCAAAGCGAACCCCCCGTATAAACCGGCCGAACCCCGTACCGTCCGATAAACCAGCGCTCGCTAGCGACTTTTCCTGCCAGATCGGACGGCAAAAGGTACCCGAGACAGGGTTTGCTGTTCTTTGCGTTAACGAGGCGCTTCTGCACGACTAAAGAAGGATTGTGCGGGTCGTGGACGCGAAAGGCCGAGACAGATTGATGCGAAAGAGGAAGGATTCTGCGAGAAAGGAAGACGATCTACCTTGCGCGGTAGAATCGGCACGCGTTCGAGTCCGTGGAGCAGCGGACAACGGGCAGCGAGAAGCGGGCATGGGCCATCGTCCAGCCTAAGGATCCTTCTTTGGGCGCAGACACGCAATTAACTATAGGCAATATTCCTTCGGCGGGCGGCGCGCGGCGCGCGGCGGGGCGGAGAGGAAAAGAACGCGAGGGATGGGAGAGAAAAAGAGACGCGAGGAAGTACGGTCGGACCAAAAGAGCAGCGATCCTCAGGCCGTAGCTGCGGAGCATTCTCGATCCCTGTCTGGGAAACGATGAGCCGAGAAATCCGAGAGAAAGGAGAGACACGGAGGAAGCTGACGGGCCGAGAGATACCACCCATCCCCCATAAAAGCTTCCATGCGTGTCAAGCGTTATACGACCACGTTACTATTAAATACGTCAAAGCTTCGTATGTTTATTGCATATTGGATGCCGCGCACTTCGGCTTCTCTGCCGGTCACTATAACCCGTAACCCGTAACCCGTAACCCGTAACCCGTAACCCGCAACCCGAACTGATCGCCATTGTCGTACTCGAATCTATGGGTAGCGCGAGCGTCATCATTTCTTCTCGTCGTTTCGTCTCTTGTTTCCCCCCGCTTCCTTCGGAACAGCGCATACGTGTACTTGCTGTATGCTACATGCGTCCAGCCCTTCCGGTCGAGGGTCGAAAATTGACTCTCGGATCAAGCGCGCAGTCTCGTTTCGTATCGCGATTCGAACGCAACGCAACGCAGCGGGAAAATTGTATCGAGTCGGCGGTTGACCCTGGCTGCGCGCTGGTTTCGACTCGTTTCCCCTTCATTCGCGGGATAATTACGCGGATCGCGAATCGACGAACCCGCGACACGAAACTGCTGGCTGCGGGACGATGAGCCGAAGGGTTTGGAGGGTCGAGGAGAGAGATGGCGAAGAAAGAACGGATAGGAATAGAAAGGAGGGGAAAGGAAAGGAAAGGAAAGGAAAGGAAAGGTAACGAAGCGAAGGAAAGAATGAACGAACGTGTTACCGAACGGTATTTCAATCTCCATAATGACCGCCCGTTCCCTTTCGGTCGGAGTGTGCGGGCACAGGGATACGGTCACAAGGAAACCGAGTAGATGCTAATAACGGAGAAGCTCCATACTGTTCGTAGGCATCGCTCATTCAGAGACTTCTTTTGCATCCGCGTTTGTTCATCCCGAAAGAGAAAGCAGAAATGCGCGCACGCGCAGCTTCTCCCCTTTCCTGCCCCCTTTTACCCACATCCCGTTTCCCTGCTTTTCCCGACGTCGCGCGTCGATGCGACGACGCGGTTTCGATGGAAATCGAGCGACGCATACCGATCCCGTTGGCCTTCGACCTTTCATTTAGAAATAAATAGAGATGCGTGCAAAACGTGCAATTCTCTCTTTGCTATCGACCGTTGACGAAACGCTGCTCCCGCAAAGTTGGAGGCAGAGTTGGAACGCGGAGCAAGAAAAGGCATTCAATGGACCGAGTAATAGTTCGCTGCCGCGCAGGAACGGCGAATGTCTGCGCGCCATCGAGCAAGGGAAAGATTACTTATTTGGAGCGGTGAAAACGAGGGCGGCGTCGCAATCTCAACTACCCGTTTTAGTTAACACGTTTAGCTGTATTCGCCCCGACGCGAACCGGCACGAGTATCGGTGGTCGACGATCGGCCACTGGTCAGCCAATCGGTTCAGAAATCGGAGAGCCTCGACGCGAACGCGTACACGTTTCTGCTTCTGCTTCTTTTGCCGTCTGCTCCCCGTCGCCGCCGCGCCCCGGAGCCGCCCAGCTAGTGGCATTCGGGCACGGGCGGCCACTCGCGTGGTCTTCCTTTTCATTGAAACGAGCAATTCTCGAAAAGCGTGCACGTAGACGCGGCGGTAAACAGAGGACGACACGGGCCGGTGGGCGCACAATGTGCCGGGGAGCCCGGAAAGACAACGCGAATCCATCATCTCTCCAGGAGTGGAGAGGAGAGGCGAGGCTGAAAGGGCTTTGCGGCACCGCACTCTGTGTAATTGTGGTCCCGGCCCCTGGTGGCCCGGACTACCCCGACCAGCACCCCCTTTCTGGCTCACCGCGATACGTATGGCTGCTCGACAACCTCCATCCGCCTCCTCCACCTACTCAGCCCTGCATCGTCCACCAGCCGTAGTTACTCGCCACTCGTCGCCCGTCGCCCGTCGCCCGTCGCCCGTCGCCCGTCGCCCGACGTCCCACGCTATCAGTTCACCCCGGAACTCTGCTCGCTCTACCTCGCCGCTTCCTTACCGACCATCGTTGTCGCCGTTTTTACTCCCGAAACACGCAGACAAATTTCAACGGAATTCGTCCACCACATGTGCCAACGACGAGCGCGTAACTGACCGTTGCGCCAATGTTGCGCCAATGCGCGTACCGTCGCAAGCTGCAAGCCGCAAGATTCGCAGGGAAAGTGGCCGGCGTTTGTCCGACCAGTAGAGGAAAACGCGACAGAGTCGCTCGCCGATCCGCGACGACGGGACGCGTGCATCGCGCGGTGGGATGGCATCGGGGTCAGCCAACTCGAGATACACCGATGCGACGACGATGCCGGGAGACCTCTGTGCCCTGTGGAGGTCCGGGTCCCCGATTAAGAGGTTCCTCCGCATACTTGTAGCGTTCGCGCAACTAGAACAGGCACACGCTCCGTCCATCTCCTACCGCTTTCTCTCGTTCCTTCTCCCTCTCTGTATGCGTGTATTCGGTCTCCCTAGACGGCGTGGCTGCGAAACTCGAGATAGGAAAGACTCTGCGGACGCCTCTCTCTTCCTCCCTCTTTCTTCCTTTGGCTTTCCCTTGCGCGCTGCGCACCGTTCGTTCGGCGAATCGGTTCGGTCCATTTGCTAAACGTGTCCGCGTATCCGCGAAGGTGGCGCAGCCTCTCCCGGCTGCCCCGCCAGCTTCACCGGAACGAACGCGGACGATCTCGGAGTCATCGTCGAAGGAACGGAAAGAAAGGTGGACCACGGAAATCCTCCCTCGCCCCGTGGCCCTCGTTCCCTTCGGCAAGTTCCAAGTGGCACGGAGGACGCGCGCGGTAGCTGGACGCGTCGCGAACCACGGGGTTGGCGAGACTCCGGAGATAGATGACGGAGTCTCGCGGCGCGCGGTCGCGTAACAGCGATGCGAGTCACGGTTCTTTATGGGCCGACTCGTGACCCCGCTACTTGTAAACCGACTAAAGATTCAGAAATAGCTGCCGCGCGGCACCGTGCCGCTCTTCCATCGCGAAGGGCTCGCACGCTCGCTCGCTCGTTCTCTAGATCCTTCCCTTCCATCTCGGTCTCGGACACCGACCGAGGGATCGCTGCCGTAACTTATGTACCGCAATACGATCGAAGAGACGGAACTGCCGCCATGCCGTCGCCCTATCCTCGTCCTCTCCCTCGATGCGCTCCTTCTTCCCTGTTCTTCGCCCGACGATAATTTGTCCCCTCCGCGGTATTTATGCCGCGTGCACGCATGCAAATCTATTCGCCGTTCGCGGAGGCAACGTTCTCGTATACGCGGTTGCGAAACTGCGCGAGGAGAGGAGAGGATTCGTGCGACGCGAAGCGACGGGGTTCGGCCGGAACTCGAACTTCTTGCGCGACGCGGAACGAACGGTGACGTCCGCCACTGTCCGGCTGACGGCTGACGGCAAACGCGCCGGAAAGAGAAAAGTCCTCGAGTCCGAGGCGAATCGCGAATCGATGATAGCGGACAGGGTGGACGTTCGGTGCGCTACCGCTGGTCGTTATCTCCGTCACGCGTCAAACCGATACTCGATCAATGATATCTCTAGCATGGAAACGCCTAACGCCTAACGGATCTTGACTATTCATCGTATCGGTATCGAACTGCGCCATTTCCACTGTCTGCTGGTCGGAAACGAGTCGAGGAATTTCTCTGCCGTGGTTGGAAAGCCAGGGAACGTCGAACGGTGAGACGCGGCGAGGCGAGGCGAGGCGAGGCGAAACCGCGGTAAGAGCCCGAGACGATTCCATTAACATCGCGGTCGCATGGATACATATACGTGCATGTAACCGCGAGTGCCGCACCCTTCGACGCGCTGCATCGATTCCGTTTCAGACTTTTCACCAAATCAACCGTAGCTAGCCGTCGCGGGTCGATCGAAATGGATTCGCTTTTAGGATATGTCCACGGTTCTAAGCGCTAAGCACCTATCGGCACTGTTTGGGGCTGTTAGTCGAGCATACGGATCGCCGCTCGCTGTCCTCGGGGTGACCGATGTCACGAACGACGTTCAGGGACTCTCGTTCGGAGAGCCAGGTGAGCATCGGCGGCTCATTGTCGTAATCCGCGTCATCAGCAGGCTCGAGTGGAGCTCTTCTCCGAGCTACGTGTCGTCGCGAGCGAACGAACGGTATCGAACGTACACTCGACGATCGCAAACTCCGGGCTTGAGCGTGCACTCGTCGAGAAGCGGAAGGATGCGGGCTATCGCGTGCCCGTTCGAAGGGAGCGTGCAATCGCGACGGAACGGAGGGCGGGTGGAAATGGAAAAAATGGATCGCAGGTGGAAAATGTGGAGGTCGGCGCGCGGACACCCGCTTGTCCTGCGAGGGGCTTCGAGAGTTCGGTCCACCGAGACTAGGACGCAAACGGAGAGGCGAAGAAGGGAGGCGGAAAGCGAGGGAGACTCGACGGAGATATCACGGCACGGGCGATTCGGCAATATCGCGCGGTCGACAAATTAGCGTTAATCCCGGGTCGTTAGCAAGATTGATGCCAGGATTTCACTTAAGGGCGCAGTCGAAGGGAAAGTTTCGACGGCCTCGTAGTCGTTCTCGTTCTCGTCGAATCTCTGTAACGAAGTGGGTGGACCGATGACTGGCTGGTGCAACCGAAACTCGTGAACCCCTCGGTACCGGTTCGATCGACGCGGACACCCGATAGTATCCGATGTAGAGCCCCGTGCGTATAATGTATGTACGTGTCCTCGGAGACACGGCCACTTCGAAAGCGAAGGAAAGGAGACGAAAGGTTCGGGAGAAGAGGGTCCCGAAGGCGGAGCGTACCGAAGGAATTGCGAGCTCCGCGAGGGGAAGGAAAGAGCGAGGGAGTACGAGGAGAGTCGCGCGATGACCACGGATCAATCCCTCCTTGCTCGTCCAGCCTCGGTCCGAGGTGGACGTCTTTTCCCTTTCGCGACCAAAGGCCCCTCCCGAAATGTCCACCAGCATCCCCTTGGATACTGGATGGATTATCTACCGACTCGGCGTCGGAATATCGGGCGCGCGCGTTGCTCCCCAAGCTTGCTTAAACTAGTTTGCGGCGAACGAGCGAGGCAAACTGCGAGGAAAGTAGACGACAAGTAGCGGAACACGGTGGAGTGGGATTCGGATCGGATCGACGCTTCGTCGAAAGGGCGGTGTCGTAAAATTTCGAAGCCGGACGACCGAGGAGCGGCTCGGGGCCGATCTCGATTCGTTCGACGCACGGAGCGCGTGAAAGCTTCGCGTTCACGAATTCGGTACGGTTCGATTCGGAGCGAAGGAAAGACGAGCGGCGCGCCTCGAGCGAAAAGCCCCGAGAGGCTCGATCGGTCGAGCGACCGGCCTCGCCGTTTCTACCGTCGCCGCGCGACGCTCTCTTCCTTTCTGCCACCGAGTCTCTTCTATTCTCGTCTCGTCTCGTCTCGTCTCTTTTCTCTTCTGAAAGACCTCTCCTCTCGTTCGTCCGTTCGCTTTAACTTTTACGAGCATCTTCTACCGAGGAGTCCCGTAATTGCCTCTTTAGCGGTAACCCCCCGGTCGGCTCTTCCACCCGGTACCGACCGACCGCGTTTCGACCGAACCGTCGAGTGCTTCTTTCCCTTTCCTTCCTGTCCTGTCCTGTCCTATCCTTTGCCTTTTTTTCGCCCACCCACTCCTCCGTGCACCTTTTTTCCCCTGCTCGGTTTCTTCTCTCCTCTACGAGGACGCATCCTATCCGGGGCTATCGATCCGCTCTCGAATCGTCTTGGCGCGTTTTTTTCTTTCGCGCGAAAACTCGATGGAAGCAGCGAGGTTGCTCAACGTCGCGCGCTTCGCCTCGACGCGAGTTCGCGCATCCGAACGGCAGAGTTCTTTCTTCCAGTTTTCGCCGGCAAGTCTAATCGCTAGGCGGGGGGAAAAGTTTGTCGCGATAAAAGCTGGGTGGAGAAGTTCCGAGAGAACCGGGCGACGTTCGCACAGTTCGCGCAGTTTATTATGGTTAATTAATGGAGTGCAGGCGAAAGCATGGCGCGCTCGAGTTCCGAGTCCGAACGTGCCGGTTGCTCCATATCTGTCACGAGCGCTTCGCGAGTCACGTTTACGGCCAGTCGTAACGGTTGTACGTGCTCGCCGTGTAATTGATTCGTCTTGCTCCAACCTTCGAGTCTCGGCGAGCACTCCGTGAATAAGGATGATACGCTCGACCAGCGAACTCGTCGGTCCACTCACGAGTCGTCGGCGCAGCGTTTCTCGCACCGCGCCCGTCGGTGAATCGTTTGAAAAACGCGCGAACGAGATCCCGAGAAGAAACGCTTCGCGGGCCGCGCCTCCGTTCGGCGACCCGCTTCGCCACCCGCGCCTTCGCTGTTCGCGGAAGCAGTAAAAAATCCTGCGACAACTTTTGGACGAGAAAAGTTGCGAGGCCGAGTCGAACGTGGAAGCCGCGTTCTCTTCGACGAAAAATCGTTCAAGGAATAGAAGAAGCGCGAACGCTAGGTAGAGGCGGAGCGCGGCTGAAGCATTTCAAAGGAGATCCAACGCGAAACTTGTTACCCCGAAAATCCGTCTCCGTGGCTTAATCGCTTCGCAGATATTAGACGGACGCGACGGGGTGAATATGCAAAGAACGTTTTTCGACGAACAGCTTTCTCGAGTTGCGAGGGATTCGTCGCATCGTCGTGGGGAGGAAACGCGGCGCGATGCAAAAGCCCATGGCCGAGGGGTAGAGGGGCGGGCAGATTGGCTCGGTCTTGGAATCGGTTTACGAGGCTCGTTAAAATATTACTCGGGCGTAAGTTTCTTGGTGACACGCGGCGCGATTCCAGCTCCCAGCCTCCAGCAGCCTCTGGTCTATGCAAAATAATCGTTTCTTAATTGCGGAGTAATTGCAAATTCGAGAGGGAAGCCGGCGCTCGTTCTTCTCGGCAAGATTCTCCTAAACTGTCGCCGTCTGTCGCTTCCATTATTTTCGCGAACTTCGACTTAACCCCTCGAGCATCGGAAAAACCTTTACTTTCGATACGCCGCTCGGCCCCCAACCGGTTTCTGCGAACGCAAACTCCGACCTGCGGGACGAACGTGGACCAATTTAAAAAACTCCGCTTCTACGATAGATCCACGAGGTGAGGCGAAAAGTCGTCCGCCTCCCCCTCTCCGTCGCTCGTCCTTCGCGAACCGGGATGAGCCCTCCGCGGTGAGTGGCGTCACTGTTGCGCACCCTTTTCTCTTCTCTTTTCCTGGCGCGGATAACGCGTTGCAGTGGCTCATGCCGGCCGGCAGGAACCCCGTGAACAAACGGACCGCCAGGCAGCCAGCCTTATCTCAAGACGCTTTAATGTGTTTAACCCAGCGAAGATAGTGGACAATTTATTGCTCCCTATTTTAGGCGTACTCTCTCCCTTTCTCCTGCCCCTCCTTCCCGTATCGCCACTCCACCGTCCTCCTTCGCCCTCCACCTTCCTCCTCCTCCGACAGCCACGCTGGATTCGCTTCTGCGTCTTTCCTCTTCCTTTCCCTTTCGCTCTTCGCCCTTTGGCCTTCGTCCTTCGCTCCGCGCCATTCGCCATCCGCCATTCGCCATTCGCCATTCGCCCTTCGCCCTTCGCCCTACGAACGTTGCATTCCGTTCGGCGCGCTTACGAATCACCTTCCCTCCAGACTTTCCTTTCCATCACCGTTTCGCTCGGCTTGCACGCAGGATTCGATTCAACGTGGCCCAGAGCACGGGAGCTACCGGACGGAGCAAAATTCTGGTCCCCGACAGATGTTTTTCATCGAGCCACGCAGGTCAAGGGGATTCTCGGCTGTCTCGCTACGATTTACTAGCCGTTGATAACGCTAGAAACACGTGCACCACACGGTGCGAGTATTCCCGAACTGGAAACTGGAAACTGGAAACTGGAAACTGGAGATTTTTTTTTCGTCCAGTGGGGGACCTCCCTCCCTCTCGCGCCATCTCTTTTTCTCAGCTTTCGTAATAGTCGACCTACTCGTACAGGGAGATGGAACTCGTTCCCCCGCTGCGAGAGGTACACCGGCTACACCAGGAGGATAAACGAGGCACCCCCGTGCATCGATAAATATTGGAACGCGAAACCTCGGACCTTTGGGTGTTTGCGCGGCGCGAGGAGTAAAGTCGCTCGTGCGACCGAGAATGTACGTAGCCCGATTGCGGTTTAGACCGCCTCGAAGTTGTTGGCGCTTTCCCATAGGCGTTCGTTTTCGGCGAACAACGAAATTCGCCTCCGAGACACAGGTTCGCCGACGCGACGGTAAGATGCGAGCGGGTCAAAGAGATAAGCGTCGCGAGGTCGGGAGAAGCGCGTAAATGTCTGTTTTCGCGTTAACCTCGGGCTCGTTGAACATTCCTCCCAGCAAATGCGCGTGTCATTTTCTCCTCCGTTGCGCAACTGCTCGATTTCTCGGCGGTCGCGCGCGCGCAGCTTCTCTTTCTTCGCCAAGCGTCGCTCGTCACCGAATGCATACATATTCCGACAAATTGGGCCACCAGCTCCGCGCAGCTTGGCCTCGCATCGTCGGATGCCCTAGGAAAACATTCCGGCTTATTACAGAGAATGGAAGATGCGCGACGTGCCGCGCTTTAACAGCGATACGCGCGAAGGTGCGCGGGTACCCGAAGGGGTGGCGCGGCGAGGCGACAGGTCCGGGTGAGCGGGATCGGTTGGGAACTGCAGGTAACGCTCGCCGCACTTTGACCTCTCTCGTAAAAATGGTCGAGTTACAGGCCGGTCGCAGCTGCGACCGATGCAAATATCTCCGGCGAGGGCGCATTGGCCGCGATTCGGCGAACGATATCGTTCTTTGGAGATGAGAGACTCGACCGAGGGCCTCCTAAAGTGCCTGCATTGCTTCGCGGCTTGGCAGATGGCGTCGAACGGATTAACGCCGAAAAATTTGTTCGACGAGCGGGGAAAGAAGGCGACCGCACGACGTAGAAGGAGAAGAAGGAGTCGCGCGGCAGCTGCGAGTTAACGACGCTCGTCGATGCGAATTTCGGCGTTCCACGACCCGCGACCGTTCGTCCATTAGCGAGAGCTGCATTTCTAATTCGGCCCGCACCCATTCGAGGCTGCTCCGGGCTTCCCGAGGCGTAGAAGAGTGGAAGCAGAAGAGGTTGGTGGCGAAGTCGCGTTTTTTCACGAGCGAGTGGGGCGAGAGTAACGAGCGTAACGAGCGTAACGATATACGCCTATCTGCCGCTACGCCCGGCTCGATTAGGTATTTGGTTGTTCGTGTCGCCGCATTGTCGTGGCTATCATTACGGTTAGAGATACAAAGCGCGCGCGGCACGTGACTCGGCCTGATGAAAATGTTAATCAGCGGCCCCCCTAGCTGCTCGCTCTGCCACCCTCCCTCTCACTCTCTCTCTTTCTCTCTCGCAGCTCCCCTCTCAGATTCGATACCCTTTCAATGACTCGACCCAGAGTTCCGTCGATGAATGAGCTGCCGGACGACCCGTGGGTCCCGGTGCGCCCATACGGGTCTCCGGTTACCACCGCGGATTAATTACGGGGTAGATCAAAAGAACATGGCAACCACAAAGCGGGTAATGCAACGGGTGGTTCGTTTTCCAGCGGACACGTTGGCGTTTAACCGATCCGACCGAAGGTATTTCGACGAACGCTGTCGACGAACGATCGATAATGAAAATCCATGAGAGACGTACTTGCAATACTCCATCATTCTTCCCCGTCCTTGCTACGTATATCCAGGATCGGCTGCAACTTTAGTGCTCGCGATTTAACGCAGAGTATCGCAATTATCTTCGAGCCTTGCCCGTCCTATTAGGACCACGCAGAATCTCCACCTTGGCTTACAATTAGCGGTTCGGTAGTAAGATTTGTCGCTACTTGCCCGCTCAATTTTAGTCTTCATATTTCTTTCACATCTTTGCCGTAGCCGCTACAGTATTGTGCTTTATTCTATATTTTTTTTCTTTATTTTCTTTTTATTATTTCATTTCAACTTATCTTATCTTGTCCTATATTTGTTTGTTTTTTCTTCCTATCTCTGTGTTTGCATCGGACTGTAATTCTTGCCTCATATTTTTATCGTGCAAATTCGGTTCCACTTGTATGGAATTACAGTAAATTAAATCATAACCGTTAGGTAACATTTTAGCGTCGGACTGTTTGCCATTTACCGTGCGCTGTACGTACGTGGATATAGATCCATCGCGCGTCGCGTCCTATCCGTAATTAAAACGAAAGTCGTCGCCCGCGATTTCACCGACAAGCTCGCTCGAAATTCGCTGCACGGATACTCTGCTTGCTACTTATACGCGCGCACCCGGTGTACTGTACGTCGAGGTGCCTGATCGAAACGGTCCCAGTTTCGATCCTTCGGCCCTTCGATCAGCCGGATCTCGTGTCAGCGGACACGGGCGTACGAGAATCCTCGTTCCTGCTCCGCGGTGTTTCTACTCGCTCGCCCCGTCGATCCCGTGCCAGAAGATTATCGAAGCTGCGAGACTTTGACGCGACAGAATACCCTTGACATGTGGGTTATCGTCGGGAGAGGTCGAAAGGTCTGCCGATACGTAAGAAGAGTGGAACGAAAAATCAGTAACAACACTTTTATTCTACGCGTCCAATGCTTATTTACGCGCTGACCGATACAGCGCCGCCGATTTTATACTACGTCCATACGTATAGATTTCGAAACGATACCGTGCTTCGAATCGATTGTCCATCGAATCGCGTTGCCGATTCGCAGGCGCAGCAGTCGGAAAATTTGGAATCGCGCGACCGTAGACCGGGTAACCCGTTGGAAAAAGATGGTTGGACGAACGAGGGAGCGCGGAAGCCGAACGAGTGCGCCGCGTTTCGTTTCGAGCGCAACGCGCGACGCGCTGCTGTTCTTCGGTCAGGTATTTTTATTCGCATCGGCATACCATCGGCTTCCGATCCGGCTCGACAAAAGTTCCGGCGAATTTTTTCACAAAGTTCCAGCCAGCGAAAAAGAGGATCGCGGGAAGGCGGGCGCCGGTCGTCTAAAACTCGGTTTCCCGATGCAAATAGGATTTCCACTTTTAGGATTAGGAGTGGCTATCATTTTCGCCGGACGTTTCCGCGAGGGGAAAAGTTCCGGAACGGTGTCTCCTTTCCCCTTTTTTCCAGCCGCCGCGGCTTTTGCGGAGAGCTTTGTCAGAATTAACGGACTCGCAACGACGAGCACCGATACGCTCCAACGGATGGACGATCGACGAAACGGCGATTCTTTAGATCCGCGATGAAAACTTTTGTTCGCGATTTTCCGCCGTTTTCGCCCACAAACGGCGGCCTCCTGTCGCCTTTATTAGGACGAACCGTGCCGCGCGTCCTCCTTTTCCATAAAATGCACACGTATTTACGTATTCGAGGCAACCGTGATGCGGTAAACAGATACGCGTGTGCGTCGCGAAGCGGGAAACAGCCGTTTCGCAAAGCTGTCGAGGAAACCGAGAGAGCTGCGATATGTTCGCGGAAAAACATTGGAGGGACGATAAAAATGTCGGGCGGGCGCGATTATTCGCGCATCGATATACCATCTGCGATGATTCGGAGCGAGGCGAGTCTGGCAGTAGCGCCTGCCTGGAAATCACTCGATGGGTATTCATCGGGGAGCAAAGGCGACCGCCTCGAGGCGTATTTATGAATTCATGCCGCAGATGCGTATAATGGCGCTGATTCGTGACATTTGATTAGAGCATTGTCGCGGCTCCCGCTTACTCCCATCGTTTTATACGTCTCTTCGTAACTGGTGGTTCGCCGCCCGACGCAGCTCCGCGCGGTAGGGTGGCGGAGCGGTGGTGTACCGCAATCGCAACCCTTACACCCGCTTCCTCTTCCCGGTCAATGAATAGACCGACACACACCGGTCATTATTTTCCGATTCACCGATCGTGACGATTTCCGTCGTAACCTTTCGCTTCGAAGCTGCGCACCACCCTCGGCTCACCGTCGCGACGGTCGTCGGCTACGTATACCTTTCGAAGGCGTCCTACGCGCGTATACCGTATACGTACATGCGTACGTATGGAACACAAGTACCGTCACGATACCCTGGCGAACGTGGGGCGCAAGCCAGACGCCGGGGATCGTGTTCGTTCCCGAACCGCTAACGAACCCCGCCAGAAATAATACGCCTCTGCCATCGACCGATATTTCCGTTACTCGTCCGTCGTACGTTCGCGCGTACTCCTTTCCCCGTGAGCGTAGAAGCGCCGGAGAAGCGGGGGATCCCGATTGCAAGCGTAAAATGAAACGTGTAAAATGCGTCGAACGATTGTCAGGAGTTCGCGTCGAGGGTGAAAGGTAAGGGCTGGCGAATTAATTCGATCATTCGTGGTCGTGGTCGTGGTCGTGATCGTGGTCGAGGTCCGACGAGAACGAAACACGCTTCCCCTCTCCGTTTCCGTGGTCGCTTCTGCGTCGCTTCGTCTGATTGTGAGTCGAGCCGCGCGCGTGCGCTATCTCTGTGTCTATCTACGGACCGATTCATCTATCTATCCGTCCATTTATCCCACCATCCACTCGACGCGACGGCCCGTCCGACCGTTCATCCATTCTCCTCGCCCTCCCGATCGTTATTCCTTCGGCCCTGATTCTCCGTCTTCGGCCGTTCGGCTGCCGCTGAGGAGGGCGGAGGGAGGCGAGAAGAGCGCATCCTCGCGTTATAGTTGGGGTAGTCGCATCGCCCGCGGGTTGGTAACGAGGTTACGGTCTCATCTCCTACTCGACCGACGACTCGAGCCCGAGCCCTCGGTTCATCAGGCCACAATATTACTAATCAGCGCGAGAATTGGCCCGGGCGGTAAGTGCCCTTCGGATTGCCAATTCACGCTGCTCCGTGGAACCGTTCGCTGCACTCGAACTCGTGGAACGCGTTCAATTTTCGCTCCGGGTGCGACGGCCTTCTCCTTTCCGATCTTCGAGTCTTCGTTGCAGTTTCGTTCGACACTTTCCTCTCTGCCGCTTCACCGTTTGCTCTTCGCTCGGCTGGCGCGCCAAGAGAACGGAAATTTCTTTTCCCCTTGTGCTCGTATGGTTTTCGCCATCGCTGACACGTTCGGTGCGCGAAAGGAAACGCAAATCTGTGTGTCGAGGGTCGATGCGCGGCTATCGATTGCCGCGCTCCTCGAACGCGACAGGCGGCGAACAAAGATACCAGGAGTTTCCTGACACCTTAATGCATCGTCACCAAGGGGATCGTTAGGCGTAACTCGTATATCAATTCCATTCGCTGATCTGATTACGCGACGGCTAATTACGCCGCATCCCGGTTCGTAATTAATAGTCGACTAGCGGTTTAGGTGGAACGTCTTGCGTTTCAACCGGGCCTGACGCCCCGGTAAAATTTCGCGTTACCAATAAAACGAGAGGAATCTGTCCACGCGCAGCGCGGCCAGTCTGAGCGCTCGAGATGCGCGCATCGCGTACACATACGTGCACCTATCCACATGCATATAGGTTTCCAAGAGCGCGGCTGATGCGCGCGGAGAAGAAGCCTGTGGGACCAGACGAAGATTAACGACGGTTATTCCCTTTGCGAGCGCGCGGTTCGCCGCCCCCTTGTCTATTCTACGGATATATTCTCGAGCCCGTATCGTTCTTCTAACGCTCGCTTATTAATAATCTTCCCGACCGAGGATTCACCCCCGCTCGTTGCTATCGATGCCGACGCGCAATCGTCCCTAAATTGATCGTTTACCGCCAAAGAAACGGACCCGACGCAACGCGCCGCGGCGTTCCCGCGTCGTCCGCGATTGCGCAACGAGAAAGAAGTGTTCTTTTAACGGGGCCAACGGTTAAAACGCGTGTGCCCCCCTGCCGTTCGAACCTCGGTGCATGGAGATTCCTTTTTCCCGGACGATCCCCGCGAGGATAGACTATTTCGCCAGTGCCGGGCGATTCGTAGAGGTAAACTCGCGGACGTGCTACAGCCGGAAGCTGAAAAATCGTTCGAACTCCGACTCCGAGCGTACGGGGGGAATGCGATAATCTGGTCGCATCCAGTCGAGTGGAACTTTGACTCGTACTCGCATACGCGGTTTCGTATCTCGTTGCCTGGAACTTTATCGACGCTCCATATTTAGTGGCATTCATCGCGGGACAGCTGGAAAGAGATAGCAGCGTAAATTACGACATCGATAAAATCAATATCGCGCGTGCTCGTAAACTGGTAGCTCCGCTTTATCGTTTTTAAGATTACACCGATTCTCGTTCGATAATTAGGAGGCAAGAGGAGCCGGGTAGCCGACGACGGATCTTTTTCTTTTTTTTCGGAAAGCGGCAGCCAAGCGTCCCGTCCGAGAACGATAAATTAACGCCCGAGCGGACTACGACTACGGTGTTTCCATGTTTCGGGAAAGCGAGACGGGAATGGTACCGAACGTCAGGCTGCGGGCATACACACGCACGAGACTAGAAGCACAATAAGAGAAGCGGCAGGTAAGCGGGGAAGATAATGGTCGCGTTATTCGAATCGAATTCTCTTTGATCGAATCTGTCCAATTAGCGTAGAACCGCGCATTTGCTTACGATTATTCTCTTTATCGACCATAAAGCGCGCTTCGTCGGCCGCTTGCCAGTTGGTCGCTCGAGGGTTTCGCGATCCGCTTATTCGCGCGACGGGGTTTGGCTTGGATCCGTGAGAAAATGTAAAAATCTGCGAATCGATGAGAGCTTGAAGCGGGAGAGGTGAAAGGCGGACGGGACGGAAACGAAATCGAAATCGAAATCGGAATCGAAATGGACGAGCGACGATGGTCAAGGTTCCCGCGCCCAAATAGCATGCACCGGGGTGTTGCACGGTTGTGCATTAGATTTCGGATAATCCGTAAGGATAGTCTCGAAACGGGGTAATTAATGTGCGCCGGGGATCCGTCGTAGCAGCGGCACGGGAAAGAGGGAAGGCGACACGACGTAGCAGGGTGAAGGAAGACAAAGAAAAAAGGAATCGAAGGCAGGGCCCCTTAGGATAGGTTTTCTCACAGTGAGTCGTCGTCCCGTGGCCGAAAACCGGACATCTGGACATGGGACAGCTGCGCGACCACGGGCACCTCCGTCCCTCCACTCCGAGGGAGGCTTTCACGGGGGCGAGTCCGTTCCTTCTATCGCTATACCTGTTCCCTAGATTTCCTGTACGCGCTGCGCGTGCACGTATGGATACGCGTATGCACATATCCGGACACTTTACGCTTGCGGAGAAAACTCGAATCGTCCCGCTTACCCAAAGTCCGACGACTCGAGCCCATTACGGAGTTCGCCTCACTGTCAGCTTTGCGAGAGCAGGGAGAGTTCTCGGATGCAAGTGCGCTTGCTTCGTTTCACCGATGCGGCACGAGTTACTGCGATTCGTTCGACTTAGCATCGCGCATTACTTATATTCTTATTCTGCGAGGCCGAGGGGTGTCGATGAAAAGGGAAAACTCAAATACTCGTGTGACCGCCTGACCGCGTCTCTCGATATTCGTAAAACGGTTAGGTTCCTGTGTTATTCGCACGCTCGAGGTATCCCTCGATTTAGGGGACAGCGTGCGCAGCTAAAACTCCCCGCTCGAGAACGAAATACGAAATACGAAATGCAAAGGTGTTTTCGAAACGCACGCGGACCGATCGAGAGAGGTGAAACGAAATCGCGGCGCGTCCAGCTCATACGCGAGGGCCACGGGGAAGATGGAAAGACTGCTCGCGCTGTACGGGGTTCAAGGGTCGAAAGCAAATGCGTATCGACTTTCCCGATAAAGACGAGGAACGAATCCGACATCCGAGACGGGGCGCATTGTGCTAGGTAAAGTGGTAAATACTCGGGCTCATCGACATCGGCACCGATATCGGTTCCCCGGCTATTTCGTTCGCAACTAACGGAGAGCCGCGCCGTTTCGACGATCCCGACAACCCCGTCAACCCCTGGCACTGGTGCGTCGCGTTGCGTTCCCCTGCTTGCACGCGCTTACGTGTTCGCCGATCGTGACGCGATCGCAATACCACTTTGTCGCGAAGCAAAGGCGAGCGGCCGTAAGGTAGCCGGTGAGAAATACGCGACGGGGAAGCTAGAATATTTGATTAACGCGCGACGGGCCCACGGTCGGGCGCGGCTCACGAAAAGCTAGACGAAAACGAGTTTTACCGGCCATCGTTCCGGGACGTCCGGGGACGCGGCAACTCGTTCGCCGGACTTTCGCGTTTCGTGGGATCGTTCGCGCCACGGGGAAACTTGATTTCGCCCCGACTTCTCGGAGGAAACCCGTATTCCCGTCCAGATCCGATTTCCGGCTGAGAACTTCGAGGAGGGCGATTCGATCGCGACTGGTTCGAAGGAAAGCTCGGGAATTCGTGCACTCGGTCTAGTCACCAGATACACAGCCGGTCACGTACGTATGCGCTTACGTGCGGTCCGGTTCCTCGAAACGGTTTTCCGCTACCTCTCCGCTCCTCCGCGCCGACCGTCCTTCGTAAAACGACGCTCCACGGGTGCCGTTGGGTTCTTGTTACCCGCGTGAAAAAGGATTCCGGTATTGGAACCGTGTTCGGCCAATGGGCAATTTATGTCGGCCCAGAAGGACTTGATATTCCGTTCCCCACGACTCGCGACTCGAAGCGCCGAAACTCGTCCAGGATTCGCGAACAGAAGGAACGACGCAACGGGTTTCCATTTACGCTCGCGCTGGTCCGTTACGGGACGGTGCAACGATCGGCAGCGGTGTAATGTCGCGGAAGTTGAATGGAACTTGGAGTCGATCGTGGGAGTGTATCGTTCTCGTATTTAGCGGAGCGGTCGACCACCTCGGGCACCCTAGGCAGCCCGGTTCCTCTCGCTCTCTCGCTCCCTCGCTCTCTCTCGCGGGCACGCATAGGCTGACCGATTGCTCGAGAGCAGCACGTGGGAGAGGCAGGGGATGTTTGGAAAAGGATCGCGCGACCCAGAAACTTGCGGTCGTCTCGTCGCTGGTCAGCGCCACTTTGTCCTGGACCCTCCCGAAGTGGACACGGTGTTTGTTTGTTCCGGTCTCGGTGTCACAACACACCCACTACAGACCGCAGTGGGGTGCTAACTGCTATTATTGTATACCATTACCTGCGGACCCCCGCTGAACGCGGCACGACTAGCGTTTCACCTTTCGTCGTCGCGCCGATCCAACTAATCCAAGAACGCACCGAACACGTTTCTCGGAACCGCGGCACGCATTTGCACGCGCGCAGGTGGCTCTGCATCGGTGCCCGCTGAACGATCGTCGATTGATTTCACAGTTACGCGGTGCATCAATCGCGCCCAAACGAAATATTTCAGGCCCCTCAGTCGCTTCGATGTTTTCTATGCACCTGGCATTGGTCCAACGATAAGTGTTCGAGCGGCGGTGAACGCGAATCGCGCAAACCGGCTACATTTTCATGGAGCACCCCTCGTTAGGGGAGAAAGGTAGCGAGCAGTATGCATCCCGTCCGCGTTCCACCGCCAAAGAATTTGATTTCCATCGCATAGAAATTTATTGGATACGTGGTCGAATACGGGAAGGCCGGTCGGCTTCCTTCTCCACTGGATCGTCTAGCCTGGCTACCGGATCCTTCTCGGCGTTCGCTTCAACTTGTTGTCCGGCTGCGCAAACTTGGGGTTGCCGGGACACTACTCGTGGGATCGAGACTGCGACCCTCGGACACGGATCATAAACGTTTTAAACGAAATTCAGGAAAATTTAAATTCGTCGAAAGAGGGTCCCCTGGCGGGCAACGAAAGACAGAGGAAGGGAGCCGTAGATAGGGTAGTGGGGGAAGGAATCGCGGTTAGCAGCAAATAGAGGCAACCTGCGGTTGTCCGCCACCGGAACCGACCTTCGGATCGCCCCGAGGGGGAGAGTATCCGTCGATTTTAATTCCAAGCTCGGCGACCGTTCTCGACCCTATTCTTTCGGACGTACTTTATACGAGGACCGTTCATCGATGCGAGACGGAACGAAGTCAAACTCGCATAAAATTTCGAATTCGACGTCCCGCCGAGCATTGGCGGGGCAATTTTATTTTCGAGTGCGTCCGATCTGTGCGGGGAAGGTTTTCGCTCGCAACTGTATTCCGCCGAAATATGGGCAACGGACAGACTCTACAAGAGGAAAACAAGCGACCGTCTGTCTGCCGCGCGGATTCGTTCTAGGTTCGAGGCACGATCAGCCAATTCGGCGGATAGTTTGAGGCATCTGTCCGGCGGATAAAATTAATAAAACAATACGCCATTATCGGGCCGCGTCTCCGGAGCAGGCTGTCGGAATATCAATCCGACGAATCGCTGGAAATCTTGCGGGGTCCGTCGCTCGACTGAATTCTATTTCGTTCTCGATGGCAATCACTGCGATATTCATGCAAATCCAAAAATCGAATTATTCTCTCTCTATATCCACCTCACCACCCGCCCGCCCTTCGTTCCTCCGCCTGCCTCTTAGCAATCGCATCGTCGACTGCTCCGGTCCGCACCCTTTCAGGTGTCGCGCGGCTTTCGATGGCAACGTTACCGGGGGACTCCTAATCGTCGGTCGAGAAGCAACGATCCCTGGACGAGATCGGGCCGAGTGCCGACCTGATTTTTTGCTCCCTTCGATTGCGTAGCTGGCCCCCTCCGCTTCTTAGACCGTCCCGTTTCTTATCTAAATTGTTCGCTGGAGGAAAAATTGTCACCGCTGTGATTAGAGTGATTTAACGCCGAGCTAGAAGAACGAAACGGAGCGACGAAGCGACGAAGCGAAGAAAAAATCTCGGCTCCGCGTGTGCTCGCGAAGCACCGAAACGGCCGAACGTTGAACCGTTTCGTGTCTGGTTGCGTACAACGTACACGCGACGCATATTTCGGTTCCTTTCGCGAATTTTCCGATTGCTCGAGTACGTTAGCTTCCGTCGCGTCGTCCTCGTTCTTCGCGGCACGAAATGTGCGCGTAACCGGTCGTAAAGGCGAGAGGGCCGACCGCCAAGGAGGCGGAGAACGAGGCGCGCGTTTCGACGCTTCCGCGATTTCGGATCGCATTGGCAGCGGCGCGAGACGGGCTGGGAGGCGAGGAGAAACGAGGAGAATCCGATCCGTGGTAGGGGGTAACTCGTTACAAAGTACTCGTTCGGCTTTTAATAATGCACTTCCGTGCACGCTGGGAGATCTCGAACGAGAGCCGATCACCGGAGAATGGAACCGAATGGTTTTCGTCGTGTCGGTCCTCTCATCGCCGTAGCAACCATCGCGTACTCTCCGCGGGGCGAGCGACAGAGAGGCGGCGAGCGAGCGAGTTTCCCCAGGAATGGGGTTGGGGTTGCGAGCGGGCGACGACGAGGAGATGGAGGAGGGAAGAGGAGGTGGGCATTATGTCAGATCCCGCGGCATCCCGCGCAGAATACGCTACGTTTCGAGTGGCTCGCATCCTTGTCGAGAGGCGACCGACCGAACTCCGGCAAACTCGCTTCGAACTTGACGCCCCGCTGTAAACGAGCGGAGTCGTCGAGAGTCGTTGCTCCGAGGGAGGAAACGAGACGGAGCGAGGACGCCGCGTCGGCCGGGGTAGCGGCCAAGGGAGAGAGCACGAGGGTGAACGAGACCGAGACTGAGACGGGACTGAAGCGAAACAGGATCGGTGTCGTGGTATAGGCAAAAGGGGGCGGCTCGAGGGGTTAGTCGTGAATCAGGGGCCGCGGAGAATCAAGGGCCGATGCTGGCCGTGTCCCACCGCACTCCCGGCGCGGCGGCGCTTCGCGAACGACGACACATTGATGGAAAGCAACCGACCGAGCCGGATTAATTCTGCCGGATTAGCGGCTTTGCAGCGAATTAGGCACCGTTACCGGCTAATACGATCGTCGAGCCGTGCGACCGCTGCTTCGCCGAGCGGCTACTTCGCTTCGACGCGCGTACACGCCGAAGGAGTTGCCGGCTCGAGTGGGTCGCGGTCGAACGAACGAAGGTCCGAGCGAGCCGATGAATTTCCAACGATTTATCGACCCTCCGAGCTTTGGCCGAGGGGCGGTCTATCAATTAGATCGAGTCGAATCCTACCCTCCGGGAAACTCGAACTCGACCCTCGCTCGCCCTGCGACGAGAACGACACCGATTCGGGAAGCCTCCGGAACGGAACGGCGATCGTCTGCCGTTTTTCTAGCAAATTCAGCCGGGTGATGCCGCGTGATGCCGCGTGACATCGCGACATCGTGTTCACTACTCTTCAGCTCGATTCTCCGATGCTTCGACGCGACTCTCTCGTTTTTCGACTCGGTGCTATTCTTTAAAGTTGCCAACGCGCTACGCTCGGCGCGTCTCGTCTATTAGGGCATTGTCGGGGAATACGCGAGCGCGCGAATCCGGGAGGGACGCGCGAAGATGGTACGCGGAGGAT
This sequence comes from Nomada goodeniana, assembly GCA_963969485.1. NCBI lineage: Eukaryota > Metazoa > Arthropoda > Insecta > Hymenoptera > Apidae > Nomada > Nomada goodeniana. The sequence goes on from OZ018299.1 coordinate 29,940,139, forward strand.
TCGGAGGCAAAGGGAGACGACACGGACGGACGGAGAACGACGAAACGACGCGTCGCATGGGCGGAGGGGCTGGAGGGCCTCGTTTTTCATTTCTTTCCGCGAGCCTAGCGGACAAAGGCCATTGTGGAGGATCCCATTGTGGAGGATTAACGTATGCACGCGTATACGCGCACGTCGACCCGATACGAACGCGCTCGCCCGCGCCCGATCGCGAGCGCTTCGATGACGGTCCCGTAAAATTCGCGATCGAGCTTGCTGCAAAAACTTCTTCTGGAAGGTCGTCGCCCAGCGTCGTCCCGCAGAGGGAATAAGGAGAGCCGTCGACGTCGCGCTGCTGTCGTTAAGTGGAAGCGCTTCTGTTAAATTTCAAATACTTGCGAACTGTGCGAACGCGCGTGTCGCTGGGGGTCCGATTCCGGCCAGGCATTATGCTCTTACGCTCCTGCAATTAGATGGGCGACGACCTCCACGCGACTCGCGATTTACGCGATATCGCTTCACCGAGCCGATGTACGGACGCCTGGGAACGCGCTGGCACGCACTCGCCAGGAATCATTGTCCATCGACTTTGCGGGATCCGCGCGGTTTTCCTCGGAGAAAACCGACTAACCCCGCGGTACCCCACTCCTCTCTCCTTCGCCAGTCCTCGCGCGCGCTATCTCTACCCACCTGGAACTTACCTGCGCGCACCACTTCCGACGCGGACGGAGGATCCGAATTTGTGAAGCCCCGGTGGCCACATTCTGTTCGCCAAAGCGAAGCGTTCGTTCGATTACGAAGGAAACGAAAGTCGGATATATCGCGAGACAGGTTTAATTGTGCGGCAAAACCGGTCGCTGTCAGGATCGCGCGGTGGCCGCCGCGATGCTCGCCAAGGATAGGATAAGGAACGTATAGGTGAACGGTTGGGCGAGGGAACGTACAGGCCGGAGTGCAGGTTGCGATGGAGCGTGGCACGGCACATGCCATATGGCTAATGGCTTCCGCGTTGCTAAGCATCATCGATATCACGGACGCGTCGGTGCGGTGTCAAGGATCGCGTCCGTGGCCCTTGTTACGGCAACGGCACTCGTACGCTTCGAGGCGAGGACTCGCTCGCGCCAGGGAAAGAAGAGTTTTCCGAGCACAAAATCCGGCTGCTCTGTCTCGAAGGGACGACGGGACGACGGGACGAAGGGCCGAGGGGTAGAAGGGACGAAGGGACACGGAAAATAAGTGGGGAAGGGTCGCGGATTAATCCGCTGGCATTAGTCCACGTTTCAATTAATTATCCCCGCTGTGACGCGAGGGCTTGGTTTCCCCTAATTAGGCGTGTCCCAGCAGCCTCTTGCGCATTCCAGAGTCGAAACCCTGCACCGGTTTCGTCGCTCGCTGTTGGCGCACTCGTTCCACGGGACGGTGTCGGCTGCTCGGCAATTTGCTAACGCGAAACTACCTAGCGAGCGTCGCGCATTTATTACGGTACAATTTCGTGGGCTCTCGCGGCCCGGCGAAGCGCTCTTCCTCTCGAGCGGACCCACCGCGCGGCGAACGAGGAGATCGCGGAGGACAGCTCGGAACGGAACTCGAAGAGGAATCGGCAGAGATTTCTCTCGCGCGTCGATGGATCGGCGCGCGGGACATTGGCCGACAAAAGTTGGCGACTCGGCGCGCTCGATGCGCTTACGGTAATCCCGTCGATGCGTTTTATCGACAATAGAAGGACGATACCGCGAGTATTAAAAGCCTCCTCTGTCAACCCTTTCTTCGAGCCCTCGGTCTCGGGGGATGCACCCTATCATCGGTACGCTCTCTGTCCTTCCCCGGGGAGAGAGCGACGCCCGGGTCTCCTCGACTCCCTCGACGATCCAGAGCTCGCTCCTTCTGCGACCTTCTATCTGGCCGCTCTCTCTGTTGGATCTCAATCGCTCGCAAAAAATCTCATTTGCCCATTGTGCAGCGCGCTAGTCGTCGCGCGGCCCCGGAGAGCAGCGAAGACTAAACGGGGGAACACCGGAGGGTGAAGTCTACCTGTCTTCCAGCCGGTGCCGCTTTCTCGCTACCTATTCTCTACCGGCTACCGGTCTGGCTCGTGCGCCTTTGGAAGCTGCTTCGTGTCGCGAAACGTGTTTATTAAGGTATCGTCTTGCGTCCTTTATTTCCATCGGATCGATACCTCCCGGTCGGAGGTCGAGGGAACCCGCGAGGGAACCAAACTAGTCGCGGCCGGCAAACGATTCGGCACGGTGCCGCTGTCCCGCGAGGAAAAAACCGGATCCCTGGCCTCGCCCCCCTCGTCAGCCGGGCGCACGTGGACGCGGCGTCCCATCGATAGGCATTCCGAAGAGGGACGCTAGTTTCGTCCGCTATCCGCAGATTTTAATCGAGAGGCGAGTGGTCGGTGGATTCCGTGAACAGGAAATACTTACCTGACTACGGGCGCGTGGCGGCGTGCCGGGCGTAGCTGTGGGCCGCGACGGCAAAGGGAACGACGCTGGAGTACGAAAAAGAAAGAGAAAAGGAAAAGGCGAGAAAGTGGCAGGGCTCGAGAGATTCTAATGGGGCCACGGAACGAGATCCTGAGAGAGAGAGAGAGAGGGTAGGTTGGCGCGGTGGCAACGGAGTAGCTATGGACGAGCTGACAGCAGGGGGTGGGGTAGTTTTGGCACGGGGTGCGAGTTTCGAAATCGCTCGGTCGTAGCGTGGCGTCTCTCTCCGCGCCGCTGCACCGCGAGAGAGCTTCGGGGATGCGAATGAACAGATTAAGGGATGATCCTTTGCCGCGGTAGGGCGCCCTGTCGGCGCCGCTAACAGGATTGACGATTAACGTGTGGGTGGTTAGTATGCAACCGTTTTCACCGTAGCCGTTCAGCGCGGGGAGAAAATCTTGCCTGGGACGGGAAGCCTCTCCGATGGTCCGTGAATATTTAACGGCGCTTCCGTTCGCGCGTTTCGCGGGAATCCGATTCGTCGCTCTCCGACAACAACGACGACGACGACGACGACGACGACGACGACGGTGGCGGCGCATTTATTGAAACGTGCACGCGGCTTCGCGCAGAGCCTAGTGGATCGCCGGGGGAATTCCCATCCTGTCCGGCTGTCACGATCGTAGCCGATTTCGCCGAACCCTCGGGGTACGCGGTTGATTAATGCTTATGTAATTCATTGGGTAAGACGTTAAAGGTACGATCGCGCTGGCTCGGCCGGCCCTCGCTGCGGATCCGTTACCGTGAACAGGTATACGAAGCGGGCCGGCGCGGCGTTTCAGCTAACGGGCGGTCGTTGTTTCTCACACGAAGCAAAGGGTACGATACCTATTGTTTGCACCTAGCACGGAGTAATTACCTTTCAGGATCTTTTCTCGGTCGCATCGTCGCCGCGCCGGTATTCTCGTAGTCGTTCGAACGACTCCGAGGGATCCTTTATTCGACCCTCTTCCTCGCCTTCCCTCCCTCCGCCGTCCACCCCAGGGAACCATCCGAGTCCAGCCCCCGCCCCTTTGTTCCGCGGGGCACCACCGGTAGGCTGGCCTCTCTTTCTTTCGCCTTCGGCCTTCCTTGCTCGAAGAAACCGCGCGGCCGAGCTCCTAGACCCGAGGAAGCCGACTCCCGCCTCGAAGGCGAAAAAATTGTCCGGCGGCCGCAGAGATCGTCGGGCGATCGTGGAAAATATGAATGGCGAGGAGTGAGTGCGGAGCATGAATAGCCTTCGCGTTCGCAGCTGGAGCGAAGAAGAGCTAAGGGGCGGCGGGATGGACGAAGCAGAGAAGCGAGCACGGGTCACGGTAGCAGATTTTCGGCGCAGAAGGTCACCGTATTGCCGGCTCTTCCTTTGAGAGTGGCGCGCGTTAATCAGTCGAGTCGGAGACGGGGCTCGGAGGATTAATTAAGCCGTAATTACTGGACAGCCTCTCTAGTCGCTAATGGGCAACCCGATATCCGTGAAAGGCCGCGCAACGCCGTGCAACGCCGTGTGAATAGGCCTCCGAACCGCTGACCGTCAGTCTCTCCGATGATTATCGACTCTGACTCGGTGCACCGGCCTACGTAGCACGTGTACGTCCTATCGGAGGCGGTGCCTCTCGATTCGACGAGGACGAGCGTCGCGCCGTTTACCCCAGCCGAGGAGACACGCTGGCGACGTTCGATTCCACGATCGCGCAGCGGCGCGGCGCCCCCTTCGCCGACGACGACTCGCGTGCTCGAGAAAGCGTACAGGTGAACAGGTAGATGACAAACAACTGTATCCGCTTACCGTTTTCCGCGCGAGGGGCTTCCCTCGTCGGCCGAGCCGCGCTCGGTTAAAAGATTCATGGACCAGAAAAACAGTTGCGTTCGACCTGTCTCCCGCTCCGGGAGCGAACGTGCTCGTGGGGCGAAGGGTGCCGAGAGCGGCCCCGTTATCGCCGCCTTCGGTCGCTGCTAATTACGAAGTCGAGTGGCTTTTAACGTCACCGACTATCCTCGCCGAGCTCCCTCCCTTTCGCCGAAGAGATAGCATCTTTTTTTCGCGGCAAAGTCGGGAAAAACGGTTTAGCTTTTCCGGAACAGTCGAACGAACGACGGCGACGCGTAAAAATCGAGCAGGGCTTGGAGAATTTCTGGAACGCGCGCGCGTATCAGCGAGGATACGCGGCACGGGACGGCACGGGACGGCACGGGACGGGGAGGGTTGTGGCGTGGGTATTCTTTGAAAAAATTCCACGATCGCGGATCTAAATAGGCAGGAGGAGAATCGTAAATACGGAAAGTCGAATGGGAACGCGAGCGAACAAAACTCTGGAGCGCAAAAAACGGTTAAGGGGCGAAGGGAGAACGCAGGGAGGCACGTTTCTCCGCCCCCGTTCAATTCTTCGTAAACGAATCGCGGTATACGCACGATATCGCGCGGCGCTCTCAAATTTTAGGTTCGAGCGAGTTTCTAAAGCGCGTAACCGGGGAATGGGTTTTTAATCAGGGTATTCCGGACAATAGCTCCCCCAGGGGACTCCCGCCACCCTCGTAGTACCTTTCTTTGCCAACCCTGCGCGTAGGTGCTTTCGATCACCCTTCCTCCGGGATACGTTTTCATCCTGGAGCGCATCGTATGTCATTAGCGTGTCGGGTATTTCCTTTCCGCGCAATTAATTCGGTCCCGTGCCTGCGGCTTGCGAGCGTCTTCTGTTTCACGGTACACGCCGCAAAGCGAATCGCCTCGCACCTTCTCGCGACGCGTTCGCGCTGCAATCGTGTCCGCGAGTTTCGTTCCTGCGCGTTCAGGTTCTTTCGCGGCAAGCCGATTAAAAGCGGATACGAATAGCAGCGCAATGCCGCGCTGCGTATGTATGGTCGCCATAGAGACGAATTCGTGACCCAGCGATGTCACGGCCAGAGAGAGAATGAGAGAGGAAGAGTGGGTAGAGATAGAGTTAAAACGCCAACAATCGGTATCGGCCATATGTCGGGCGGGCAGCGTTGACGCGCCGGTGCGGGCGCGATCGAGGGGAAAGCGTTGCCCGCGTCCTTTTGTGCAACTCGATGCCATTCTCCCGCAGTCCGCTTCTTTCAAAAGAGGCGAGCTTCGATCCGCGACGAATTAATCGTTGGCAACGCGTTTTCCGGCCTCGGTTGCTGTTTGCGCAGGACCCGGCAGGAATCTGCGGCGGAGGCCCGCGAACGAAGGAAAACGAAAAGGATAATGTAGAGAACGAGCCGGACGACGGGCATCTGCGTTTGACACGGTCATCGATCGATAGGCGAAAGCGGGTTGCCCGTGAAAGTTTGCGACTCGACGAGCTCGCACGGTTCGAAAATCGAACGAGCTGTCAATAAAGCTGTTTACACACGAGAAAATTTCACGGGAGATTAATGAAACGACAGAAAAGTTCGGCGAGCCCTTAAACGGTCGGCCGATGTTTGACGCGAAACCATTAGCGTCCCACCTGCGCCTCGCTCCCGGCTCCGAATCGCTTTTCCTCTCCCCGTTCCTTCGAAGGAATCACGAAAGTCGGGTCCGGCTTGGGATCGTTAATGATCCTCCGAGCATTGTTCGTCCCGGGTCCGGTCAACGTTTACGAACGATGGTCCAGCTTTGGGAAAACGTTCGCGCATCCTCTGCGCTCGAAACGAGCGAAATACGAGGGGACGAGGTGCGAAACGGCGATTTCGCGTTCCTTTGCCGTCGTTTGCCGACGATTCGTATCGCGGCCAGAGTTCCACGGGCGAACCGTTGCAAACGATCGTCGAGCGAAGCGCGAGCGAAAGAAACTGACGCGACGCGAACGACCATAAATAATTAGGGGACAGTTGGCGATTTGAATTTTCGCGTGAGACCGGCCAGCGAGAACGTCGACCCTTGGAAAACCATTAATTTATCGTAAACTCGAATGTCCGGAAGACGGCGCGCCGGTACGAGGGGCCCGTCCCCGGGGTTGCCCCTCACGCAATCTTGACCCTGGATAATCGTGGGACAGGTGATCCCGAAACGGCCGACTGACCACCGTGTCCGGTCAACTTGCGAAACGATGCTTCGATCTTTTCCCTATGCAAATGCCTCGTCCCCCTTTTCGAAGAGGCTTCTCCCTCCGAGGGAGAAATCGTTTGATATATGGCTCGATCTTTCAGAGAAAATTCGTTTCTACGCCTCTTCGAAAACATCCCCCTCCCTTTCACGGGACCGATACCGCGCGCACCGAACGGGACGATCGTTAATTCGATCGGGGCACGAGAAATCGAGACCGTTCGGTCGCACGCTCTCGCTTGCACACGTTCCTCTTCTGCTCTTCCATCGAGCGTTACCCCCTAGGCTGGTCCGTGCGTGGCGCGGGGCGCGGGCAATCGCAATCGCGGAGAAAGAGAGCGCTCCCTCTTGATCGTAGATCTCTTGCTTGACGATAAAGCGCGGAGGCAATAAAGGAGGAAGCGTTATTAGGGCTCCGTCCTTTGGTCGAGGAAGAAGCTCGGCCGACTCGACGACCGCAATCGCGACAAGGGGTTGAACCGTTGAACCTCTGGAGACGAATCTTTCGCTCTTTCTCCCGCTCCTTGCACCCTCGGCTACCCTCATCTTTTCTTCCATTCTTCCTCCACCGTTCCCTCTTTTTCTCGCTCGCTCTTCTCTCGAAACGACGCGACGCGACGGTGGTACTCGCGGACGGCGCCGCCCGCGTCGACTCATAAATAAATTAATTAAGCGGCAGCGGAGTAACAGATAATGTTAAAATAATACGCCGCGCGGGACAATGAAGATCGCCTTCGGGTACTGTTTGGGCGGGAACGGGAGGACGTATATACCTTGTAGCGGTTCTTAAACTCGCTCCTGCCGGAGTTAATTTCGCGGCATTAACAGTCGAAAGAGTGCGAACAAAAGGGCTCGGAGGGTAGAGAAGACAGATAAGGGAAGGAAGGAGGCAACGCAGGAAATATGAACACACTCATAATGCAGCCGGCTCCAGCGGCGCGACCGCTCCGAGCGAACACTGATTCTCCCCTTTGCCGCGTTCTCGCCTTCCCATCCCCTGTCCCTTGTAATCGTACCCGCGCCCTCGCTTCCGTGCTTTTTAATCCGATTTTCGAGCTGGCGATAGTCCGGCCTCGGGAATGCCGCGGCCGAGACGCCCACCTTCGTGGATACGTGCCCCAAGGGGGGCTCCACTTTTCTATTCGCACAGATATCGTTTCCCGCAGCTGGGAAAGGGGCGCGCCTTCCTTTCTGGGTAACAGGTGAGATTATAAAACAGCGAGTCCTAGGCGAACCGTCGCGAACCCGGGACAATGGAGCACCTAAATGCCAAAGGGGATGCTCGAAGGCAACCCCGGGGTGATACGGGCCACAGCGAGGAATAGTTCGGTGGTGAAAAGGTCCGGGTCGAGCCGATCTCCGCGGCGATGCTCGACGTCGAGCAACGATCGTAGGATTTTTCGCATCTAGCGACGCATTTTCCGCTAATCGTTCCGTCGATAAATTATTTGCCGTGTTAAACGCGCGACAGAAGCAGCGTCGCCGTACTCGAGGAGGATCGAAACGCGGAGAGTCGCGAGATGTCGACGCGGGCGAGCCGCAGCCGAAGCGTATCTTCTGGGGAAGAGATTTAACGGCGAGAGGAGGTCGTCGCGCAGCGCGGAGAGCGCAACGATTTCGATAAATCATCCGAGGAGCGGTGCGAACGTTGGCTGGCACTTTAAAAGCATCGCGCGTGCCAGGTTGAAACGCGAGGAAGGCCGCGCGTCCCGAGCATTTTCAGGGCAGCAGGGAGAAAGGAAGCGGGCGAAGCCGGCCGACCCGACCCTGGGCAAGAGAAGGAACAGCGGAGCGAGGAGGCCGGTGGTTTTAGCGTCGGCGAGTCGCGGGACGAAGGGGGAGAAACGAAACGAGGGGGCTCGGCACGTTTTCGACGTACAAAAAGTAATTATGGGATGGTTTCCGGTAATCATATCTAGAGCGCATTGAACGAGCGCATTGTTCGGCCACCCCTTCACCGATATGCACTTGTACGCGGTGCCAACCCCCTCGCTCTTCCCCTGCTTTCATCCTTCTCCGTTCCCCGTTCCCCGTTCCACAGACCCCCGCGCCATTAGGTTTACCACCCTCGAATTCTCCTCGCGCTATGTAAGCCACAGATTCGCCCGCATCCCTTCGGACCGATGCGACCATTAGGCGAGCCCACGCGCGCGAGCAGCATTCAATTTGCGCCGGTGCAATATACCTATCCTTTCGCTCGTATCCGATGTCGAGTAACGGCGAGCACCTTCGTCCGTCGGCCCATTTTCGGCGCACTGCCTTGCGAGCCAAGGGCCGAGGAAGAAATTCGCGGCGAGTCCTTCGTTGCCCCGTCCGACTTTGACCGCGCATCTGGATCGAGCGATTTAATTCTCGCTCGGATTCTACCGAGCCGATACCTGTTCTCTCGAAGAAGCTACTCGATTCGTGACAGAAAAGACGACGAAAGGGACGAAAGGTAGCGCGAGCATCGGGCAGGTTTTAGTTTCGTTCGTTTCTTCGTTCCAGGGCGCGAGGAAGGAAAGTAGCGCGGAAGAGTCGCCGACGCGCTGGAGAAAGGTGACGGGGGAGCAAGTAAGAGCAAAGGGCAAAGGCAGACGAGAGCCAAAGGACGCAGAGACGCGGAAGCGCAGAGATATAGGTCCGCGACCCGACTGACCCTGCGTCGACGGTCCGGTCGTCTTCGAGGATGTCGGGCTACCCTACTCCGTCAGCACTCTTACCCTCACCCCTAGCCACGGGGGTGGATTGAAGCAGGCCGGCCCATTTTTCGCGCCCCACTTGACTCCTCGTCCCCATTGGTCGCCGCCCTCTGGTCTCGTGACCTCTCATCCCTCGCAGTCGTCGTCGTCGTCGTTGTCGGTGTCATTGTCGTTGTCGTCGTAGTTGTCGTTTACCCGATCGCGCAACGTTCCATCAAGGATGCTCGTTCGCAAAGGAGGTATCCAAGGAAACGCGGGGAAATCCGCGAAGAACGACCAACGGCTCGCTTATCGCCTCGTCTTATCGAGCAAACCGCTCGTCGATCGCGTAGGCCCTGCGCCGCAGGGGTTCGACGAATCGGGACGCAAAGAAACCTATGACACGCGGAGGTTACGCTCACGGGGTCCGCGTTTCCGTACACTCTCGATCGGAGGAGACGTCGCGCGAAAATCATGGAAAAACGAAGGATCTCGGCGGCGACAGCGATAGCGGCGGGGAAGATACGGGGAAATCGTAGAACGGCCTGGCCGAGGAAAGAGTTCGGCGCTCGAAGGTTCGCGAGCAGTGGACCGCGAGGGGCAGGGGGTCGCGGTGCTCGAGGATACATAGGTTGCTCGCGCTTGAAAAGAAACGAGCGAGCGGGTCTGGGGGCAGAGCGCGGGCAAGCTTCGCTCGCACATAGTCGGGCCAAGAGAAGAAGGAGCGCCAGCGGTGGGATAGCGGAGCGCGAAACCTCTTCGGCGGCAAAGTGTGTATACGCGGAAGGACGCGACGACAAGGTGATGCGGCGTGGGGGATCGGTCGGAGGGCACGAGGGTAGGGCAAGACGGCAGCCAATGAGAGGCGCGTCGGGGCGCGCCCGGGATTCGACCCCACCCTCGGTAGTCATGGCAACGGACGAAACCCGCGAGAAACCCGCGAGAGAGTTCGGCCTGGTGGGGGACAGGTCGGTGTCAGGGGTCGTCTTAGTCGGCAGTCGGTCTCTGGTCGGCCCCAAGAATAGTCGTATCGAGGCGGTAGTCGAGTATCACCTCTCTTCTCCTCCTCCTGAAGCTTGTGCCGGCACGAGCGACACGGGTACCTACCGGCACACGCGCAGCTCGTCGACTGTGCTTGCACGCGAGCGCGCTCCTTTTCTCGCCCCCAACCACCCCCTCCCCACCTTCACGCTCGCACTCGCTCCATCGCATTCCGCTCCTCTGGTCTCCCTTGCCGTTGCGGTTCATCGTTCTCTCTCCCTCTTCGACGTTGCTGCCACCTCCGCCACCTCCGCCACCTCCGCCACCTCTGCCACCACCCCCACCTTCTCGTTCACCTCTTTCGTCCGATCCCCCAAACCTCCCCTGCCTCCTTCGCCGCCCACCCACAGCCCAGCACCGTAGTCTCCGTTTCACGGTCTCTCTTGGCCTTCCTGGTTCGACGTCGCGATCCCTCGGGTTTCTTCTTTCCGCCGACTTCCTCCGGAGCTCCCTCCAACTCGCCGGACACCCAGCACCCAACACCCACCCTGCAGTGCGCGCGAAGCGTACACCCTCTCCGCCCTGTGGATCGGTGGCCCGTGCCACCGCGCATCCACGCAGCGCCGATATACCACGATACCGCGGCTACGCGACAGATCTACCGCGTGCGCGCATCCGCGATCACGATCTCGATCTCGATCCCGAGAACTCGACCCTGCGCGTCGTCGAGTTGGTCGACCCGTTCAACCGGAACGAGAGGTGCTCGGTAGTGCAGCGACAGCGATCCTTTGTTTCCGTGTCACGCGAAACGGTGCGACGGATGTCGGTGAAATAGTGTGAAGTGCTACGGGAATCGAGCGTCCGCGAGGCGGACGCGATTACCCGAACGGTCGATCGCTTTCCTCGACCGATCGCGGTGTCGGATCGCGATCGAATCGTCGATCGTGTTGCAGTGGACGTCGATACATATTGTGGCGAGTTGGCGCGACCGCTGGAACGCGCGCGAGGAGAAACGGTTGGACGTCATCCCGAGTACGCGCGAACTCTGCAAAGTGCGCGAGTGAGTGAGGAAAAGTGCGCGAGCCGCTCGATCGGCAGCGATACGTTGGCAAGGTGGTGCGCGAACCGGGAATCGCGTTCTGCACGGGAGACGAGGAACGGTTTGTCGAAGGTTCGCGTCGACCGGTCCTGAAGGGGTCGTAGAAAACTGGGAACGCGACGAGGCAAGATTGGGCCGCGCGCGTGGAGCAGCGCAGCGAGAGAAACGGGCCGAGAGAACGGGCCAGAGAGGAGGCGCAAAAGGGACGGGAAAGCGACAGCCGGCTCGGGGTGGTCGGCGGTGGTCGCGACCGAGAAGAGGAAACCGGCAGGGTGGTTCGTGGCGGGACAGGAGGCGCTGACGCCCTGGCGACTGCCGGGGTGGTTTACCCGGCCGCGACAGCGACGTTGTTCCCTGGCCGGGTGTCAGCTGGACACCACCACCCCGAGTTCACCACCACGTTGGAGGTGGG